>OU342637.1:25573161-26933161 GCA_910589415.1 Malachius bipustulatus
CTGTGAAAACTTTTGGTTCTAGTCGGCCTTGAAAATTTTTGTGATGACAGATGGATAGATCTTAACGGCTTATGTAAGCCTACGAAAAATTATTTATTAAGTTCCAATAATAAAAAAGATATGACGAAAATAAGAAATCTCGATTTTTCAGTTTTTTCAGGAACGGTCACAGATGTCTCGCATGTTTTGACGGATTCGAGATGGCCACAAAATAGTGCAACTTTTCTCTAATTTAACCGACCCTGTATCTCTTAGTGTTCAGGAGATAGCAATATAGAGAAGGATACATGGTGCACCCTGTATACATACACATTTTAAGGAGGTAAATTAACTTTAAACGACATATTCTTCGAAGAAGCACATTAAGAAGTCCGGACCTGTTTTCACAATTCACCAACACGGTCTATTTTTAGGCAGGTGTAATATTCTCTGAGTAAACCTGTCAGAGTCCTTGTATGTAAAAAAATGTTTACTTACCGCTGTGCTCTTGTCGAATTCGAAAGTCCAATCACCGTACCGCAGAATAGGTACAATCAGAATATAAACTTCAATAAAAATACCGAGTTCGCGTATCTACTGCTCGGCGCATAGTGATCCGCCATGATTTGAGATGAGCTTTCATTAGTTTTGAATGAGGGCCCATAGAATAGAATTGTACCTATATTCTGTGGCGGACTGGTGGCGGGCCTGCGTTTCCACTCTGAAGCAATGGCCGCTAGAGGTGTTCTATTCTGTGGCTTGTCTCTAAAAGATCAAAGGCACCGCCGGCGAGTTTAGCTTCTGATTGTATCTATTCTGTGACCATACCATGATAAAAATAAACAAGTAATGTCAACGCGCAGCCTGTGACGTCAGTGTGGTGATAGTTACATGCGACTCGGCAGTATCATAAATCATGACGTAAGGTCGCGATTTAGTAGCTTATTTCGACTTTTGATTTTGAAGATGTTCCGGTAATTTTAATTAGTTTGACTTCAGTACCTGACTGTCTAATAGCAAAAATGGTTTATTGTGCGTTAAGTGCGGGTGTGAGAATCACGAAAGAAAAACGAAAAGCAAAGAGATATCTTTTTTTTAGTTTGTTAGCGTAGGCAAAGGTAATTAATTATTAGTATCGTATCACAGTAAGCATTCACCATCAGCAATCAGCACTTTTCATTACACTCCCACTACACAAATGCTGACTTCCTCCTTCAAAGATTTTCAATTCTTCCGTTAGCGCTTGGATTGCAATCACCACAGTGACGTCATGGGCACCTGTCCTCTATCACAACGTGTCGATCGATCGAGCGCCCCGCAAACGATTCTACTATTATAACAGACAAGCTTTTTCTCTCTCTCCTGCATTTAATGTACGACAATAATTGTTGATGAAGAACTGAAATTCCTGAGAGGGATTATGAAACAACACAACACAACACTGCAGGCTGCATGTTGCAATTTTGCTATTCACCCACACGGCGTGTTATGTGAACACACCCTAGGTCTCCACCTTGACGTTCATACTTTCAATAGTTTGACGCTTGACATTGCGCACGTTTCACGTCGTTCCCATTGCCTAGCCCCACCCCATTCACTTTGGCTGCATGCACTAGGGTGTCCAAGCCATAGAAATTAGAAATATAAGAAGAAGAAGAAGAACCACAATGATATACTAACCCAAGGATTCTGTATATAACTATAGGATTGCTCCATTCCTATGCTACTCATGTTGTCGCGTCCCCACCACTCCACGAGGCTGATGTGACGTCAGAGGAGTGCTGGGCCCGCGAACCTTGTATCTAAAGCACGTGCTGACAGTGAGGAAGTGTTGCTAAAGAGCTTTGTTTTTGTGCAAAAACCTGTGTAAAACTACAGTGAAAGTGTCTTTGTGTTATTTTCAACCCTATTTTAATTTAGTGTGGTAAGAATAATTATTATAAAACGTTATTATAAACAGTTACATGCACACTGTGTGTAACCGATTGATATGTTCTTTTATCACCCTGTAAATTCTTCATTTATTGTGCGTTTTTACCTGATTTTTTTTATTACTGTTGCACGTGCTGGCTGGATCATTTGTATTTTAATAGCTCTAGAATCTACAGAAGAGGTAAAAATATAAAATAAAAATAATTTTGCGAATATTATAGGAGGTAAATGAACATGTGACTGTTTGAATATAAGGAACAATTATTATTATATTTTAAATTATTTATATTATAAATTGTTTAGAAAGTGTTTGTGCGCATTATGGAATTTTATTATGTATTTTTATAAATTTTGAAAACTTTGTAGGTTTTTTTAATCACCTACCTACCCACCAAACTTATAAATCACAGTAGTACCTAACTACAAATAATATAGGTAAGTAACTGATGGTTATCACCAAATTATATTTAATTAAGTATGATCTTGCAGTCAGTATTATGAGGAAGTCGGCAGGAACTTTTCAAATAACTTTCCTTAATTAAAAAACTCAAAAATAAACTAGATACAGACTTTGCAGAAGCTAAAAAAATTAAAGTCCAGACCTCTATAGTATAAATTCAACTATACAGGTGTGCATCATATTCCTTCTTTGTATTGCTATAGTCCAATAAAGTCTAAAAAGTCATACGTATCGATTAAGAATACACATCCTTTTTATAGTTCGATTTATTTTGTTTCATATACGTGGTTTTTATAGTAACCGTCCAGTTTGTCTAAACACTCCATCCCGCATAAATAAGTATACGTCAACATTGGTTTTGAATGAGAATTAAATGAACAGCACAAAGGATAGAGTGTCATTACGTGAATAAATTTTATGTAGTTGTCAGTGGCTCTCAAACTGACGTAAGCGGTTCAATTAATATTTGAATGATTTCCTTCAATAATTTACGCTCGTTCACAACTTGACAATTAACTGTTTGACATTTTCTGGTGAAACTAAAAATATTAATTCGGACGGTTAGTGTAACGTCACATCTGACTTTTTAAAGTTAATCCTACTATATCTCGTAAACGCTAACATACAGGATCAGTTAAATTAGAGTGGAAGATGCTAAATTTGATGATTAATAAGAATCTGAACTTTTTTTTTTTTTTTTCCGTCGGTGCTGAAATATCCCGAAAAAACTGAAAAATCGAGATTTCTTTTTTTTGGAATATCTTTCTTGCTATTGGAAATTAATAAATATTTTTTTGTAGGCTTACATAAGTCGCCATCTGACGTTTAAAGCCATTTTCAAAACCGACTAATAAATAAATAAATAAACAAGGGCAGAGTTTTCATAGTTAACTTTCGTTTTTCTTATGACCGCCATATTATTTTTTTATGTCGTTCGATAAAAAACATAATAGAAACCAAATATAAATATACATAAAAAAAAAAATTTCTAAAATTTTATTCTTTTTTCGAAGAAAAACAAAAAAAAATTCGCTGAAATAAGTCAATATGAAGTCATACTGCTTGCCTTATGGTTTTTTAATTTCTCTGTGATATTCGATCAAAAAAATTTTGAAAAAAAAGAACAAAAATTTTTGAAATTTATTTTTTGGATTTTTTTTCCATTATTTTTTTCATACCGAACGACATAAAAAAACAATATGGCGGCCATAAGAAAAACAAAAGTTGACAATGAAAACTCTTGGGATCTAGTCGGCTTTGAAAATTTTTGAAACGTCAGATCGGTAGCTCTTGGCGACTTATGTAAGCCTACAAAAAAAACTATTTATAAATTTACAATAATAAAAAAGATATGACGAAAATAAGTAATTTCGATATTTCAGTTTTTTCAGGATATTTCAGGAATGGTAACAGATATCTTGTATGACTTGACGGATTAGAGATGACCATAAAATTGCGCATCTTTTCTCTAATTTAACCGACCCTGCATCTCTTATCAGTGTTCAGGAGATAGAAATATAGAGGATATATGGTGCACCCTGTATACATACTTTGCCAAACTGATTTTGGTAAACAATAAAAAAATCGAATACCTACCTAAAATCGGTTACCTAGGAAACAAAATCAAAATAACACATATTTTAAGTGGAAAGTTTTTAGAAATAAATTTCAATTAAGTATTAATATCGCTAGCTTTGAATTTGAATTGTTATTACAGACTTTTACTGGCCTAGAAAGACTTCCCAAAGAATTTCCCAAAAATATGCAACAATTAGGTAGGTACTCTAAATACATCATCTCTCGGGAAATAAATAAACTGTTGACTTCAGTTGCCTATAAAATTAAATTTCAGATAAAATGTAACGTGTTACCGTCTGCGATGCAAACAATAATAATCGAGGAATTAGTCTCAGACCTTAGCCTTTATTTATATTGACTAAAAAGTAAAAAAAAGTCCAACAGATTCACAAAATGACTAATAAAATACACCGCAGCAATGCTTGAAATATGTAACCAGCACGTCCGTGACGTCACTCACCCCCACTCCGCTGGAGAAACTTTCATCGGATCGAGCTATCCTACACTATACAGAATCCTTGATACTAACCTCTATAGATCGAGTGTTGCCGTATCTCGCCGTGCTAACCGAGTGACGCCAACATGAGAAAAGGATGGGTAGATACAAATACTCACGTGTTGGTAGAAGAGCGCGATGTTATGTAGGCAGAAAGCTCCAAATTTAACATTGAAGTATATGGCAATTACTGTTGAAAAATTACTAAAATCTTTATATCTCGTTTAAAAAAATTTTTTTTGTAGAAAAAAAAAATGTAACCAGTAACTAGAAAACCTAACGTGAGTTGCAAGTTTCTAATTCGGTAATTTCTTTCAAGAAACTATAGAAATTAAAATAAATAACTTCAGACTTCCCATCTATTTTTCTGTTTTTTAAATAAATAAGAAAGGAAATAAACAATTAAAACTGCATAAATTTACTGTTTTATTCTATATATTTTTGAAGACGTATTTTACAGTTTTTACATAAAAGCATTTGCTATAGTTACAATTTAATATAACACTGAACGAGTTAGAAAAAAGTTCTTGCCAACAATCGCTAAATTAAAGTGTACTTTTTTAGGTGTTGATTAAAGATTAAATTATTAATATTTCCGCTATTTTGGAAATTTGTTTTGAAAATTTTCATGATAATCGTAGTATTAGTATAACTGTCTACTATGAAAATTTCAGTTCAATTCCTTTGAAAATGTGCTCTAAAAAGCATATCGAAATTTAGCAATCTCGATCCTTTTTCCACCTATGTCACTGGCAAACTAATAAAACAAAAACTCATATTTTTTGACACTAGTGTGTAGTTTAAGATACCTTCTTTTTATTCTGTTAATTTTATGTTAAGGAATTTGACTGTAAAGTATCATTTATTTTTGCAGATACAGGTTCCGAAAATAGCAGATTTTAAGGTCGTTATACCCCTAACCTGGTTGTCGTGTCGTGACTAAAGGTCTGCACTAGGGGAAACGGCGCCAGAGATGTCCGACTGTGGACTATCTGATATACCGTATCATCTGTTGTCGTGGTCACGTTCCGCGCACAGAGAGATGCGGGGGTCTCGGCTTAATCGCCGGAACCAAGAGGAGACAACCTCACTAAAAAAACCTAAATCCTAAGGCGGGGGTCCAGGCTGATGGGATGCGTGACTGGATAGAAGACCAGCCCTACTGGATTCAACCTTGGGGCACCAGGGGGCACCCCACTGTATCAATCCCCTCACCTTTGCATGCGGGGCTCTGCATAGGTGGAACACCCTTCCCCAGCTACTCGTGGGATCAAACCATGGTAAGAAACAAAAAACCAAGAAATTGCGGGACATCACCGCGATACAGACTGCTGACTGAGCGGGGCTTGTCACCCGTCAAGACAGTCGGCAATCTAAGCAATCCTTGTGCTCGAGACCACCTCGAGCGCAAGAAGAATGTCCACTCATTGGCAAGAAAAGGAGCATCGACACCCTTCATAGGACCAGAACCATTCTGTGGCTTCGAAGATACTTTCTTCAAGCAGAATTCCAAAAGGAAGAAGAAAACTGAGAGAAACTCATTGGAGGAACCTCTCGGGGTTGAGACAATCCAAAGAATTTCTCGGGAATTTTAACCGAGAGAATTAACAGAACACTGACGGGATTCCTAACGAGACATTGCAAGCTCAAGGAACACCTGAGGAAGCTAGGCATAGAAAAAATGGCGTCTGCAGATTCTGCGGGAAAGGAGACGAGACACCACGTCACCTGCTGCTCAACTGCGATGCGATAGAACTCAAAAGAAGTAATGTTCTGGGCCATCACCAGCTAGAGGCAGGGAACTTACCCGACCTTGATCCTCTCAAAATCCTGAAGTTTCTCAAGGAAACGGACTTGGAGAGGGTGCTTCACTAAAGGGATTCCACACCAGGCGAAGCACAGTAGAGGGGATACAATAGATCTTTTAGGTCGCAGTAACTTAATCACCCTCAAAAATACAATACAATACAATACAAGGTCGTTATTTTGAAACGGCTTGAGCGATATAGCTCAAATGCATTACTACCCACTCCTTATTGATATCTAACTGCCACAAAATTTTGGGTTACCTAAATTCAAAATTGTGACCTGTATCGTGGGGACAAGAAAGGTTTTCTGCAAACTTTGAAGGAACACCCTGTACAAACCAGGTGACTTGGAAATCTTTGTGACGAAAATTCGATGTCCTTTATAAGGTCTACAGAAACTCAAAATCTGGTTCATAAACCTTCAATATTAAAGCTACAGAAGTTTTGAAAATCTAAATTTTGAAAGTTTTCTGAAATAATTTTGTCACTGATTTTTAAAATGAATTAATTTGGAATATTTATGACGGATTCTTTCTTTGCTCTCATTTAAAGTTTTATTTTCATGGTGAACTCTAATAGTAAAGTAAGTATTCAAAATGCAATATATTATTTGCGAAAAATGATTCTGCAATGGATCTTGGTCCAATATATGGTCTGATAGACAGCAAAACAATTTTTTTGTATTTAGACTTCTTGTTGCCTCTAAAATTAGATGAGTAAAATTTTTAAAAGAAGTCATGCGATGGGCAGCAGACCGAAAAATTTTTTCTGCTGATTTGCAGATTATGACGACATCATTAGAAGGTTTAGTTAATCCTCCACGGTTTTTTGTTGCAATCAAGTCTGAAAAAGATTGATCTGTGCTAAGAGCTTTGGAACAAACTCCACAACTTATTGTTCTCACAACTCTACGTGCAACAAATCCGGCTATATATTCTACGACATCATCAATATATTTACTTGCAGCAAACAAATTGGATTTGCCTACAATGCTATCTAGTTCGGGATATTCAGCGTTCAACTGATTTTGTTCATCTAATACATTTAGAAAATCTAAACAATTCACGGACTTTTTACTGCTGGTAATATGTAGAATAGATGTGTCATCCTGAGCTAGGCAATTTGCAGATGTAGAAGATTTAATTTCTGCATGAATTAGAAGGCGCTTGTAAGCACTTTCAAACTGAGCAGCACTAGGGTTGTTATTGAAACCTCCACGGGATCTGACAGCACAAAAGAACATTTCGATGTGATCTTGAGACATCTTATAAGTCAGCAGAAATTTCAAGTATTTTGTGACTATCAAATCGTCATACAAACCATGAACGCTTTCAATGCATACCAAAAGTCCTAAAAATCCGGTCCTTCTATTTGTGTGAACAATTAGTGTCCCTTCACTATTCCTTAAATTCAAAATGTAACTTTTTGCTTGAGATAATAAAGAAAAAATTGGTTCTGCATTTTTACAAGAAATGGGCTGACGGTACTCACTTTTACTTAAAAAATTTCTAGTGTTTAAAATGTCAAAAGTTTTATCAATTAATCTGCAAAAAAATGATGTAGGTGCTGAATCTTTGAACAATGGTAAATTTAATTTCTCTCGTAAGTAATCCAGCGCATCAGCAACACTGGTGCTAAAAATTTCAACGGCTAATTTAACTTTCATTTTTTCATTTCTAAAATTTATGTGTCTGTGCCTAATTTTTGTTGCTGCATGCAACCCCATTTCCTCCTGTAATTCCACTAATTTTTCAAAAAAAAACCACTTAATTTTTTTACCATTATCATCTAAAATGCAACACCAATCACCCAAAGTATTTCTGACTAACTTCACCATATGGCAAGGATCTAACATTAAATGCACTTTACTACTGTCTGCTGGATGTGGAAACCAAGGACGCAAGTTGTGTATTTCAAAAGAAGCTCCTAATTGTCTTGCCATAGCAAAATTAGTTGCAGCCCCATCAAAAGTGAGTGAAACAATTTTTACTCCTACATCATGTACCATATGCAGACAACCCTGAACTAATGTTGCTTTTTGCTCAGCTTGAATACCAGCAGACAAAAAGTAAGCAATTGGAATCTTCCAACGATCATTTAGAGCAACTAAAATGAAAACAAGTACTTCTTTTGCTAAGGGCAAGTTGTCGCTATCAATACCAGTACCAAAGTCAACATAACCAGTGTATCTCTTCCCAATAAGGTCTACCTGTTCTCTAATACTCATTTCATCCATTATTAAACCACAAATTAAATCTTTGCCCTTAGTTTTACACTCTTCAGACTTCAGTTTAATAGCTCTAAGTGATTCAGCAGTGAATCCTGGAGTACCATCAACAGAACTGTACCATTTTCTTAATGTGGCTGGATGAGGCAGGCAGTTTCCAAATTCCTTTCTGACATACTCATATGCTGCGTTTGAGTAGAAATGCAGGGTCAGTGCAAAAGCACGTAACCAAATACACTAGACTATTAATACGTCCAACTCCGGCAATTTTACATGCATTTCGAAGGCAGCCGCTGTGGCAGCGCCATTTAGTGTCGCGAGTTGTCACTAACACACTGCACCATAGTGATGTGCAACAGATAACAGTATCGAGTAGATATTGATACATTAGTCACAAGTATCTGATACGTTGAGTTGATTACTTGATTACTTTTGCTTGCTTGATACTTAATCATTATACCCAGACCCCGGACCCGATATTTCTCTATGGGATCGTTGAGTACCTACTGACTAGTTATGCAAGGCTACTTCGGTCCTCTAAGAAAATTAAAAAAAGTAAAAATTTCAAGCCAGAAAACAAAAAAAGGAATAATTATAGGTATACTTGACTCTTTAAAAATTATAAGTAATAACATAATAATTATCAAATAAAAATGTAAATATGTAACTGTATTACATATAATGAAAAAATACTTGAGATGGAATGTGAAATAAGCAAAAAAAAATTTTTTCATTTATTTCAGTCTTGTAAGAAAAAAAAAATGAAGATACCTACATAGGTATACGTACCGAACCGAAGTACGGACAGAGATGCAATACAAGATACAAGGCCATATGGGCTAAAACATCACGTGGAACAAGGAACTTATGATTATACATAATTCAGTTCCAGCACTCCAGGAGCAGGAGTTTATAGTAGAGATACCGTTCCGATGGTCAGGGTATGCGTGTCGCGATTACGGCTCCGCTCCAGTCGGCGATGTGGCTATGGCTAAACAGTTCCAAAATACCGGTACATATTTTGTCGCGGTATTTTTCTGTCGCGGTACCAGTTGGATTGGAACGGTCGTACTCTTCGGTAACAGTATTTCCCATCTCTATTCCGGGCCCAGTAGAACAACTGTAGCGGTCCTCGAGCCGCCAGGTTCGCTAGCGTCGCCTCGCTGCCGGTTTTCAGTCGAAGTTGGACGTATTATTATAGTCTAGCGTATTTGACGTAACTCAGGAGGAAATTTTCTGCAATTATTAAATTTTAATTGACGCATCAATAGCTGTGATTGAGATTCCGACAAGTTATCCTGTTAACAGAAAAAATTACATCTATAAAGGCTGATACACAAAAAAATTAAAATGTCCCAAGTTTATTCTGAAATAAAAACATTATTTTGTCACCAAAATCTCTCAACTACTTCTTACTCTTACCTACTACTCTGTTTCTATGTATGTAAAAAATAAATAACATGTGTGATAAAAAAAACATATCAAATAAGCAGTAGGTACTTTAGCTTCATACCAAGCGATTGAAAATAAAGTTCTCAAAGTATGCAATGATATGTATGAACTGACAGAGTCATGTATGTGATTGTTGATTACTTTTGCTTAACTTTAGTTTGTTTTATTCACTTATTGATATTCATTTTTCACAGACCACTAACTGTACCTACAGTACATGCATCAAGCAATTTTTCTTTTACATGCAACATGCAACCAAAGTAAAAAAAAAAAACTTTCCTGAAGCCAAGTCCGAAAAAAACTTGCGTCATATATGCTTTTCTTAGCTACTTCTTACTTTTAACATGGAAAAGCATGATACAGAAATCTTGTTTGATTTCATCAAATGGTCCAATAATTGTTTTAGATTGCGAACCCTGCTAACCAACCTTCTGTGCTTTTGTTGGAGATTTTTTATAAGATCAGAACGCCTCTCCAGTTGTTTCTGAACAATTTTGAACATTAACCTGGCTTTCTTTTTGTTCTTCATATCGTTCAAAGAAAAATCTCCAGGATATATGTATCTCTTCTTCTGTGTACTACAAAAGAAATTCAATATTAAATGAAGTACTTTTGATTTGATGTGCTAAACAAAAAGGGAAAAACAGATAATAAATAATACTAACTTTCTTACATTAGTTGACATTGTATTTGAAGAAGTGGTCCTTAAAGGTTCATACTCCTGAACACTAAAAAAATTTTAAGACAATGAACATATATCAAGTTAAATCTCTTTAGTTCTGTTTATTATGTTATGTTTAGTAATGACAAGTATACCTACCTTGAAGTCGAGGGTACTGGTTCGTTGTTCAGAATAACTGCAGATTCCACTGGATTTTTTCGTCCACGAGTGATTTTTCTTTGCAAGTGGCTTGGGAATTCGAAAACCGACGGAACTGCACTTTTCTTTAAAAGTTTTCTCTGACTTAATGCTGTGCCTAACACATAATCTTGCGGAAGAAAATGTTTACCACACAATCTGGATCCTTGAGTAACCTTAAAATCTAGTCTTTTTGTTGCTAAAATCCATTGCTTCTGCAACTCTGGATTCTTTGGAAAACTAATACATGAGTTATATTAATAATTTCATACTTTCGTTTCTTCTATTAATCAATTATATTAAAAATACATTACAACAATAATTACTCACCTATGAAATGGTAGTGATTTCGATTTACAAAATCTGGCTGTACAGTTATAAGCAGCACATGAAATTACCATCTTAGAATAAACTCTGAATGTCTATTTTTCTGTTGCACCACTTTTGAAAATCACTAAACGTTAATTAATTTCTAAAATTTAACAAGAAACATCAAGCAATTAACACGTAGCCTTATGGACATTTACAATGTTTTGCCTACATAACCTCCCTATCCTTTTCTAACGCATGACTTTTATGTTGGTGTCACTCATCTCTCTCTTCACTTGATCTAAGAGAGGTTAGTATATCACTATATCATTGAAGAACCATTCGGCAGTCATCGAGTCGAGTCATCTTCATTGATTTATTCTGATTGATACTGGATAGTTGATACCTACGAAGGTTGATACCAATAAATAAGTAATAAGATAATAATAGAGGTAATTCTGTGGTATTAGCATCAGCCTCAATTTCAAAGAAAAGTTAACCGTCATGAGCTTAAATGAGGGCAGTAATGATTATCGTCCCGTTCAACATCAGCAGGTGGAGAAAATGATCATCAAAACGGAAGCCTCGGATGAGGATGATCAGTTTATGGAGTCCGAGGACTTCTTGTTACTCAACTCGGCGAAGTTGAAATGTGAAGATAAACCAAAGAACGATGCTGGTTTCGAGCCGTCTTCTAAATTAAATAATATTGAGAACATTTTTGAGGCACCTCTTTCAATAAAACAAGAACTCGAAGACTCATCGATGTCGGCCTTGAAAGAAGAGATCGACATCGAGGACCACAAACCGATCTGGGAGCAGCTGACTGGGAGTCGTCATAGCCGTGGAATTGTTAAGGGTGGACTCGATCCGTGTGAGTCTGTTCAAGAAAGTAAGGCACTTCGGGCACGATCTACTGAAAGTAACAGCGGAGGAGAGTTGAAGTATAACTGTGTCCATTGCGTGTATAAAACAAATAATAGATGTCATTTTATCCTACATTATAAACATAAACATTCCGAAGATGTTAAAATGTACAAATGTGGAGAATGTTCATATGAGACCGGATTTAAACATAATTTGACTATACATTATAAAGGTAAACATTCCGAAGATGCTAAAATGTACAAATGTGAAGAATGTTCATATGAGACCAGAATTAAACATAATTTGACTGGGCATTATAAACGTAAACATTCCAAAGATTCTAAAATGTACAAATGTGGAGAATGTTCATATGAGACTGGAATTAAATATGATTTGACTAAACATTATAAACGTAGACATTCCAAACATACTAAAATGTACAAATGTGGAGAATGTTCATATGAGACCGGAATTAAATATGATTTTACTAAACATTATAAACATATACATTCCAAACATACTAAAATATACAAATGTGGAGAATGTTCATATGAGACCAGAGTTAAACATAATTTGACTTTACATTATAAATATAAACATTCAAAAGGTGCTAAAATGTACAAATGTGGAGAATGTTCATATGAGACCAGAGTTAAAAATAATTTTACTGTACATTATAAACGTAAACATTCCGAACATACTAAAATGTACAAATGTGGAGAATGTTCATATGAGACCGGAATTAAAAATAATTTGGCCCAACATCGTACATATAGACATTCCAAAGATGATAAAATGTACAAATGTGGAGAATGTTCATTTGAGACCAGAGTTAAATATAATTTGATTATACATTTTAAAGGAAAACATTCCGAAGATGCTAAAATGTACAAATGTGGAGAATGTTCATTTGAGACCAGGGTTAAATATAATTTGACTGTACATTTTAAACGTAAACATTCCAAAGATGCCAAAATGTACAAATGTGGAGAATGTTCATATGAGACCGGAATTAAATATGATTTGACTGGACATTATAAACGTAAACATTTTGAACATATTAAAATGTACAAATGTGGAGAATGTTCATATGAGACCAGAATTAAATATGATTTGACTGGACATTATAAACGTATACATTCCAAACATACTGACATATACAAATGTGGAGAATGTTCATATGAGACCGGAGTTAGACATAATTTGATTGGACATTATAAACGTAAGCATTGCAAGGATTCTAAAATGTACAAATGTGGAGAATGTTCATATGAGACCGGAATTAAATATGATTTGACTGTACATTATAAACGTAAACATTCGAAACATACTCAACGGTCGATGTTGATTGAATAGGTATCGAGATTTGAGCTCCCGAAATCAAGTTTAATTTATAAGATATTACGTCTAATAAAGGAGTGAAAACGTTGTACAGTGCTTGAGGTGTTGTTTTGCAATACGTTGGTGCACAGAGATCAACTTGATCATGGTTATTACGAGAGAAATCAGGGAAGTAATTGAATTAGCTATAAGCAAGGTTATTAAAAGAAAAGTTAATCGTTTTATCAGTGAAATTGCAAAAAAAGTATCAGAGGCGATAATAAATACGATTGAAGGTAAACTTGTAAACATTGAAACATCGATGACAAAAATAAAGAAGGATTATGCGAAACATATCGATAAATATGAGGAGAAAACAAGATATTTTCAACACAAAATAACTACCCTAAACGAGGAAAGTAACAAAATGGAATTAAAAATTGAATTGACCAAATGGACCAAGCTACTAGATATTCTAACTTAAGAATTTTCAATTTGAAGGAGACCTCCAAAGAAAATACAAGAGATATTTTATTGGATGTTTTAAATAAAAAAATGTCATAAATCTCAATCAGGATGATATTCTACTGTGCTACAGGATCGAAAAAAAAGAAGAAAACAAAAATAAAAGCAGAGGTATCTTCTTGAAACTACGAGATTCCGAGAAGAAAGAATTAATATATATATTTCTTTATTTAGAAAACTGTTTAGTTAATAACAATGCTTAAAAACACAGTATAACAAATAGTTTTTTTTTAATTAACAATTTAAGGAAATGAGTAAATTAAATCAAATTAAACTTATAAAATGTATCTACACGTTGATTAATTTCTAGATAGTCTACCAAGGTCACATGAAAATTCAGCGGTGATGTCAGATCTCGAATTTTGTAGCTGCAATGAGGATGAGGAATCACAGAATAAATAGACATAATTTATTACATCATCAACAATTTTTGTTTATTTGAAAATAAAAAGAATTTAAGGTTTCTTTTTGAATATAACGATGATGTTAATTCATAAAAGGTATTTATAATGAAAAAATAACAAGCACCTATTTGCAAAGAACATTTTATTGGAAAGTTATACACAAATTACAAATAATATAAATTAATGCAAAACTTGACAATTGATAATTTAATATTCAGAGTCATATAATCAGTTTCTTAAATTAATACCTAATTAAAACATTCTACATTTCTGCCGTAAACACCAGTATGATGTGTATTTCGCCAAAGAGAAATAACGTCGGTACTCTCATCGCTTAAAGGACGATTGAAGTTCGACTTTGCTATACCCCACACATGTTCGATTGGATTAAAAATGCAATGGTATAGTGATAGTGGAAGTCGAAGAATTTTGTGTCCATACTGTTCAGCTAGCTAGGAATCCACTATATATACTGCTTTGGTTTCTTTTGTTCCTGTTGTGAAACCAATAAGTATTTTAGTTATATAAAAATCATAAAGTCAATACAAAATATACTTATTCACAATGTCTAGGAGCTGAGCTTTCAGCGAAAAAGGCTCGAAACCAATGTTCTTCCTGCGCAGCGCATTCGTCAATTTGTTGTTTATTTGAAGAAGAAATTGGTGGTTAATTTTCAACTGCACTGTAGTAAGGCGCATTGTCCATAATAATCACAGAAGGTAACTTGGCTTTAACTGGTTTTCGAACCACTTATTGGTAAACTTTTCATGATTCATCTCTCCATGATAATCTGGATCTTTTGTTGATGAAGAGAAAATCAATTCTGCCCCATCAACAAAACCATTTATCTTACCTGCATGCAAAACTATGTACCTAAATAATGAAAATAAATGATATTATTATATTTAATGCCTAATTATACATCATTATAACATAATATATTATATTATAAGTATTTAAAACACTTTTTGCCTTCTGTCTTCTGTTCAGTTTCTTGACACTGCGTGGGTTTTGATCCTGCCAAGACCTTCCCATTGTGCCGTTTTGAGAGATCCATGTTTCGTCATACACAAATTATTGGTAAGATGCCTTCTCTTTTGTAATCTACATATGCGCGTAGGAACTTCACTCTTTTAACAATAATGTGACCTAATTCCAGGAGACCTCGACGTGGATTGTCTTTTTTCCATTTAAATCCAATTTTCTTTAAGACGCACAAAAGAGAAGATTTTCTGTACTCAAATATATATACTTGTCTTTGAGGACGATATGTAGAGTATGTAGAGACGGTACCAAAGCGACAATTTCAGAGCTTCAGCTACCCTCTAAATCATAATATTTATTACTTGATGTCAGTAGTATTTGAACCTATAAAATAATTTTTATACCTTGCTTACTGATGTTAAGGGTATAATGGCCCCCATTCATTGATTCGCTTCCAAAGTATTCGAATAAATTTGCCACCGCATCTGCTGTTGCGCTTCTTTACTTGTATGTTTTGGCATTTTGCTTACTTTTAAAGATAATCTATCACTTTTTGAATAATTCTAATAATTTTTAATTTATTTTATAAAATTGAAAATTAACTCTTAAAACTGACAGACGTAAACAGAACAAAATCAGTTTATTATTTTGGATAGAAAAGTTGACAACAAAGCCAGGGCGATGTTGTGATCGATTATTAAATTTATTGCTTTTGCATCTTCCTAATGTCAAACATTTTCATTTGATCCCTTTAATAACCTTCAAATTCTAACTGTCATTTTTAGTGTCATAATGTTCGACGTTGCAACGCAGCGTAAACAAATATGACCTTGGCAGACTATCTAGAAATTAATCAACGTGTATTATATAGGTATCATAATATTATAATCAATTTTAAAGATAAGGAATTATTTCCCTATTCCAAATAAATGATTTCTTAAAATGTAAACTGAACTTTTTAGAATTTTGATAACTATATTTTCATCTAAAGATTTTGATAACTATATTTTCATCTAAAGATTTTGATAATTTATACTGTTTTCTAAATTTTAAATTATTTTTCGAAAGTGTTCCTCTAGATCCAAAGAATAATCCTATTACTTCTATCAATTTGGTGGATATTAAATTTATCTCGATAATATGGAATAGTTGGTTCATAGATGTTACATATTTTTCTGCATGAACTTTCTCAGGCTGGTCAAGATTATCCTCAAATCTAATAGTTGGATCTACAATTATGGCCTCATTGTTGTTACGATTGATTGCAATTATATCAATCCGTCTAATGCAATCAGCAGAAGAAACGCCCAACACTTCTTCATGAACTTCGAAGTCCTTACTCCTAAATTCATCAGCGATAAGGCTTATAATTTCGTTGTGTCTCTTTATTCGAGCTAATTCGCCGTGTTATACCGAGTTGTAGAAGGTACTTCATTGTATAAAATGTTAAAATGACGCCTTTACTTTTACCCTTTTGACTAAAATTGCACCAGTTATCAAATTCTTTATCCCGCAAAATTTTTCTGATCGTTTTACTAACATTTTGTTTTAATTGATTAATATTCAAATTACACTCCTCAACATTTAAATTAAGTTTTAGTATGCAGTTTTTGATTTCTTCATTATAGCCATTTTCCAAAAATTTGCAATTGTAATTTTGAAGAATTCTAAATTTGTTAACTTGTTGAATGAAAGCTTCCCAGCCAAAGTTGAAAATTTCAAATCCCTTAACCGATTTCGAGGAATATAAAAAGCTATTTGGTGTATCACCGGGTATATGTAAAATTTCTCTTACTTGCTGCTTCTTGTGAACTTATCGAGACTTTCTAAAAATAGTTTTGGTAATATTAAAGTATTTGTGGTTTGAAATGGGTAAATAGTAATGGGCGTTAAATATTAGTTTAGTATGATAAGTGTTTGATCACAATGAAGTAATAATGATTTTGTCAAAGTTTCTAAGCGATCAGAAAAATTTTTTAGGAACGAATTTTTGTCAAAAATTGGGCCATCACAATAAGAAACTCCTAAATAATATTTCCCTGTATCTGTTTCTAAGCCACCCTGTATCTTTTTTTTTTATTATCAAGATTTTGTTAGAGCAAGTAGTGTCAGATCGTAATACATATTTTTAAACCAAGAATCTCCCATTTCACCACGGACCATTACTTACGGGACAGCCTGTATAAGTTCTTAATTTTTTATTAAACACTTTTTCAATAATTCTCCTTAAAAGTGAAAATAATGATATTGGTCTCCAATAATTGTTTATATCATCTGGATTGCCAGCTTTTGATATTAAAACAGTTCGTGCCATTTTAAATGTGTTTGGAATGAAACCAGTTTGAAGCATAATTGTCTCAATTTTTGCAATTTTTGAAATAGCCTTACTATGGTTCTTAATACAGCGCATAATAATTCTATCAGGACCTGGAGCCGTATGTACTTTAATTAACTTAATAGCAGCATTAACATCATCTGTCGAAATTTCAGTTGTAAACGAGTTGTCAATATCATCCATATCTGTTTGTGAATTTCTCGTTGTGCATATGTCTCGACAATTATTATTATTGTTAGGTTTTTCGAATCTTGATTTAAAAAATTCATAAACTTCATTTAAATCGATCTTACATGATTTATTCTTGCCAGTATCCAAAACTTTTTGAACCGCTTTTCTTCTCTGGTTGTAAAGTGATATTGTGTAACTTGGTATTCATATTCCGCTTTATTTTTCTCCCTTCTCCTTTTAGAGTCTCTCTGAGGATTAGTTGAATCTTTAAACCCTTCAATATTTCTTTTGAAACCATTTCTTTTCCTAGCTTCAAAATATTTCTTTTATATTTCAAAAAATACAGGATGTTTAGGGCCAGGTAAATAATCTAAAGATTTCACAAGAAATGAACTAAACTCCTTAACTTCCTCTCCAAATTCTTGTTCGTCTTCGAAATTGTTATTAAATCTTCTTTCCCATTTTATTAGCTCGTCATTAAATTTTGAATGTTTATCCTAATTTTCATTGATATTATTTTGCCTTCTTCACAATAATTTTGTTTTGTATACAGGGTGTTTTGTAATTGAATGTCAATATTTAAGGGAATTGAGTCCATTTTAAGAAGAAAACTTCATAAGAACGTATGTCCTAAAAGTCTTAACTTTTGAGATACAGGGTGGTAAAGTTTTTAAAAATAAATAATTTTTTCATAATATCTGTAGGTAATACCGCTCTGTATATTTTAATGAAATTTAATAGACAGGTATTACTCATCAAGAGGCATTTTTTCATGTACCACATTTCGTTTTATCTCCACTAGTGACTATCGTGCAGAATTTTACCTGCATAATTTTATATTTTTTATTGTCATTTTAACGACAATCTTGTGACCATGTAGAGAAATAGATTTTATTTTTTTAGGCGAAAACCGTGCTTCGGATTGAAAAAAAGTAAGTGATCAAATTTGCTTGGAAATGAATGGGGATTCCAAAAATGATTTCTATTTGAGCAAAAATCAGTGGAGTACCATCAATGTCTGCTAAAATATGCCGGTAAAATTCTGCACGATCGTGCACCATCGTCACTAGTGGAAATAAAATGAAACGTGGTACATGAAAAAATGCCCCTTGATGCGTAATACCTGTATACGAAATTTCATTAAAATATCCAGAGCGGTATTACAGATATTACGAAAAAATGATTTACATATTTTAATAGGACTTTACCACCCTGTATCTCAAAAGTTAAGACTTTTAGGACATATGTTCTTATGAAGTTTTCTTCTTAAAATGGACCCAAAAATCACCCCCTTAAATATTGACATTCAATTACATAACACCCTGTATATCATTAAAAATCAAATATGACACTTTTTGTCATGTAAAACCAATTATACCTCCTTTTCAATCCAATTCCAAAAATTACGCCTAAAATCACTATTCTTCATCACCACGAACTATATTTTCTATTTTGAATCGCTAACATGTATAAAATAAATAAATATTTGTAGGTATAAATAAAATCACTTTTTGTTCGATAAATAAAAATTGACTTCCAATCTCAAAATGATTTTGACAGTTTTTCGAAGAAAAAACTACTAAATGGCACTGGAATTGTCATAAGAGAGGACTTAACCAGCTTTAGAGTGAATTTGTTAAGCGAGGCTGTAGGATTCAAGGCTTATTGAAATACGTTTGGACGGAACATGGCAAGATGCAATTAATTTTATACACATAAATTTGATTTATCTAAAACTTTAATTTATTTATAAGCTTTATTTTGATTAAAAATTGTATTTGTCAAGTAATTATAAAGGGCAAACTTTATTATATTATTTTCTTTAAAAATATTTATAAATTTGTGTGTTAAGTTTTCAATGTCGGGAAAAGTAGTGAATTTAAACTAATTATAATATTATTAAAATTGAACCCTATGCTGCAACAACATTGTAAGTGATAAAAGTAAATTTTGCGGGAAATCGAAATAAACATTTTTTGTGAACCAATATAATATAAATCAGCTTACAAACATTAAAATATACATTAAGCAGCATGTCATTACTGTTCTGTTCAGTATGAACAACTCATACTGAATGTTGTTGCATGGAAAGCCAACATTTGGCTCACATTGTCGCTTACAATGTTGTTGCAGTATAGGATTCAATTATTAACTGTATTCTTTGTGGTATCAGAATTCACTAATAATTGTACTTGTAAGTTTGTTTGATCAGTGTTAATTTCTGAATTTTATGCGAATAAATTTTGTGCATTATAATATATAGTAAATTATTGTAAATAAGACTACTAAATTTAAAATGTAAAAAGGTGCGTATATCTGACAGTTACATAATCTAATACTTCTTAATGATTATTTCCTTCTTATTTCTCGTTTCCTACGTTTATTGTTCATAAGATAAAACAATTTGACCACTTCTGTCTAATGGAAGTCAGACATATACACGGGATGAACCCACCCCTGTTTTTATTTCCATCAAAAGGTTGCCGTACAAACCGTTGACATTGTCACTGTTGCCAGTTGTCGTGATTTAGTCGAATTTTGATGTTCACATCGTGAATGTGGTCCTGAATGTTTCAGATACATCGTACTTATCATTTTTCGTCGCCGAATACAAATTCTCGATAAAAAATAGGGCGGGTTTTGTTTGAGATTTGCAAATTATCATAAGTTTTTGTGAAAAAGCGCTGCTATGATTTATTTTACAGGCGAAGATAGAAATTGAAGAGATATTATGGAATCTTATTAAATTATTTGCTCTTGCAGGAAATATAAAGTTATTGAAAAACTTGGCCAGTTCACCTACCTATACTTAATTTCTTTTGATTGAACAAATAATTTCAAATTTCAAAAAGGATACCTTCTTAAACTTTATTCAGGTGTAGCTTTGCAAAGAACAGTTTGTGTCACCAGTCCATTTTACCAGTAGATAATTGTGAAAAAAATTCTATTTAACATTGTAACAGTATCTTCAGCAATATTTTTACACATCTTTAAGCTAGTGTAAGTAGACACTTTGTCATTGTATCATGAATAGATGCCTAACCCCTAACCTCATCTGACGGTCTCAGCCCAGGCCTCAGCGCAATAACTCAGCACTCAGCTGTCTGTGGCTGTATGATGGACAAATGATAAACTTTTCTCTCTCTGCTGCAGTTAATGTACGACAATAACAATTATTGTTGATGAAGAACTTAAATTCCTGAGAGGGCTTTTGAAACAAAAAAACATTGCAGGAGGCATATTTATGTTGTAATTTTGTTATTCACCCACACGGCGTGTTATTATGTGAACGCACCCCAGAGACTTGACGTTCATACTTTGAGTAGTTTGACGCTTGACATTCCGCACGTTTCACGTCGTTGTCGTTCCCATTGCCCAGCCCTTCTCTAATAATTTATAATTTATGAGTGATATTGAATATTGATAGTCGATACAATAAAATAAGTAATAAAATAATAATTGTGCGTAATTAATAGAGGTATTAGCTTAGCTTGATCCTCAATTTCAAAGAAAAGTTAACCGCCATGAGCCTAAATGAGGGCAGTAATGATTATCGTCCCGCTCAACATCATCAGCAGGTGGAGAAAATGATCATCAAAACGGAAGCCTCAGATGAGGATGATCAGTTTATGAAGTCCGAGGAGGAGGATGAGGACTTCTTGCTACTCAACTCGGCGAAGTTGAAATGTGAAGATAAACCAAAGAACGGTGCTGGTTGCGAGCCGTCTTCTAAATTAAATAATTTTGAGAACATTTTTGAGGCACCTCTTTCAATAAAACAAGAACTGGAAGACTCATCGATGTCGGCCTTGAAACAAGAGGTCGACATCGAGGACCACAAACCGGGCTGGGAGCAGCTGACCGGGAGTCGTGATAGCCGTGGAATTGTTAAGGGTGGACTCCAGCCTTGTGATTCTGTTCAAGAAAGTGAGGCACTTCAGGCACGATCTTCGGGAAGTAACAGTGGAGGAGAGTTGAAGTATAACTGTGCCCATTGCGCGCATAAAACAAATAATAGATGTGCTTTTATCATACATTATAAACGTAAACATTCCAAAGATCCCAAAATGTACAAATGTGGAGAATGTTCATATGAGACCAAAATTAAATATAGTTTGACTAAACATTATAAAGGTAAACATTCCGAAGATGCTAAAATGTACAAATGTGGAGAATGTTCATTTGAGACCAAAATTAAATATAGTTTGACTAGACATTATAAAGGTAAACATTCCAAAGATGCTAAAATGTACAAATGTGGAGAATGTTCATTTAAGACTGGAATTAAATATAATTTGCCCCAACATTATGAACGTAAACATTCCAAAGGTCCTAAAATGTACAAATGTGGAGAATGTTTATATGAGACCGGAATTAAATATGATTTGACTGAACATTATAAACGTAAACATTTTGAACATACTAAAATGTACAAATGTGGAGAATGTTCATATAAGACCGGAATTCAAAAAGATTTGACTGTACATTATAAACATAAACATTTTGAACATACTAAAATGTACAAATGTGGAGAATGTTCATATGAGACCGGATTTAAATATAATTTGCATGAACATTATAAACGTAAACATTCCAAACATACTAAAATGTACAAATGTGGAGAATGTTCATATAAGACCGGAATTCAAAAAGATTTGACTGCACATTATAAACGTAAACATTTTGAACATATTAAAATGTACAAATGTGGAGAATGTTCATATGAGACCGGATATAAATATATGTTGACTGAACATTATAAACGTAAACATTCCAAAGATACTAAAATGCATAAATGTGGAGAATGTTCATATGAGACCAGAATTAAATGTGATTTGACTAAACATTATAAATATAAACATTTCAAAGGTGCTAAAATTTACAAATGTGGAGAATGTTCATATGAGACCAGATTTAAAAATAATTTTACTGTACATTATAAACGTAAACATTCCGAACATACTAAAATATACAAATGTGGAGAATGTTCATATGAGACCGGAATTAAAAAGAATTTGGGCCAACATCATAAACGTAAACATTCCAAAGATGCTAAAAATGTACAAATGCCAGGTCAGGTCAGGAGGTGAGCTCGCATTCTGCACGTGAGAGAGAAAGAGGGAGACCTTAAGCCGGCCACTCACTATACTGCAGCGCAGTACGACAGGATCGTACTACGAAATTGTACAGCTTCGCAGACAATTGTATACGGCCACTCACTATTCAGCCGTGCAGTATTGGGCAGTTGTCGTCGAGTAGAGACGTCGGACAATGAGAAAAATTTGTAATTAGCAGCAGCTGTAATTTGTGTTTGTAAATCAAAAAATGAAAGAAAAGATAATATACTAATCGAAAATGTTGATGCAAGGAATGGTTGCTAAAAATAAATCAATTGTGATTGAATCAAAATGTGTATATATTACAAAAACTCCTTTAAAAAAAATTATTATATTTACTAGACATATCTATTTATTAAAAACCCCAAATTTATTGAAATAAACAGCTAGTAAGCACGTACTTTGTTGTATGATTTTGCCGGCCATCGCCACACACGCTCCAATTCATATCCAATTGCATGCGATCCAACAAAATTGTACTGCTGCAGTTAAAAAGTTTTAACTGCAAGACGAGCCGATCCAACTCGGTCCGACTTTGTCGGTCGTAGACACACACTATCAAATATCGTACGATCTTGTCGAATCCAACCATATTGTACTGCGCCGCAGTACCGTGAGTGGCCGGCTTTACAGTCATTTTCTATTGGTTTTTGTTTTTTGTCAATTGCTTTTCCAAATTTGTGAAATGCTTTTCCCATTTATCAAACATCACTGTAATTTTTCAATTGAAATTCCTCTTGTCAAATTAGATTCTCTTTACACCAAATCCTTTTCCAATGTTTATCAGACTGTCACTGCATGTAAGTAGGAAAAGCAATAATTGACATAAAGTGACACCGATTTGAGATAAAAGGATATTGATTGGTAAATCAATGACTACAATTGAAGGCCTTGGTGCAATAACAGTCCACGTGCGGTATACATAATTTTGATTATTGTCACCAAAATTTCATGTTTCACAACTGAACTTGCAACACACTTGGTGCAATAATGGTCCACGTCGACTACAGTTTAATTTATAAGCATAATACATGAACCAAAATCTGATGATAACTCGATTTTGCAAAATTTGGTCTTTGACCGGTTTTTGCACCAAACCCTTCAATTGGAGCCTTGGCCGGAGTAACGTTGTAACTTACATAATTTTTTGGAGTGATTTTTTCACTTCGTTAGCTTTAAATAGGCAGAATGCTTCCACCAAAACGATAAGCTTTGTATGATTTCCCTTTAACCATATTTAAATGATATTTTAAGAATCGCCAAATGAAAACTTTCCATTCAATAACCTTGCAAGGTTCATTTTTTGCACCTCCTGTAAAAATGTAAGTTACGTTACTCCGGCCAATGCTACAATTATTGATATCATCCCTGATATACTTACCAAATGATTATTATGATTAAAATAACATCGGTAAATATCTGAAGGAAAGTATGTTGGGGGTGAAAAGAAATTAATATGAAATTTCCATAATAATTTTGGGAATGATCAAATTTGTGATAAATGTTCAAACATATTTCTTAACAAATATTTTAATCTTCTAATTAAGGCTTATAAATTATTAAATTCTCACAATTATTTATGCATTTTTATTTACCTCCTGTCCAATTAAAATAGCTTTCCTCATTGTCTTCCAAACTGTTTCAAATTTTTTGAAAATTTTTAAAATAAAAAAAATCACAATTTCTTAACATTTTGAATAATGGATTTTTTTTTAATCACAACAAAGGAATCGAAACAGTACTACCCTGACCTGACCTGACCTGACTCTATACTGTGGTACTACACTTTAATAGTTATTTTTATATTATGTTCATTAGTTGTTTAAAAATTTTTGTGTTTTTCAAAGTCCAAAATATAACTATATATTCTATTTAAATTTTGTATATCTGATTTTGAATTGATACAGTTATCAATATTTTCATTTATATGACACATTTCTAAAAAATGGTCTAAAAAGATTACTTTCTGATTCTAAGATCTTAATATTTTCATAATCCATTTCATATCAAGTTATACCGGGTGGGCAACTAAGAATTGGACGCGAACCACATCTCAGGAATACGGCTCGTCACACAGCTTTAGGAGGAAAAGTGACCCCAAAAAATCGCTGGAAAATATTTTTGACCTTCTAAAACTACCACTATTAATAGTAGGGGGCGTACCGCGTAATAGTCATGCTAGAAGGGAAAATGGGTAGTTTTTCCGTATTTTTTCAATTAAGGGTGTATTCAAAACAGTCATGTAGTCTAATCCCCGAATAATTTGGATGTTTTTTAATTCGAAACTTTTTGTCATATCCTCAAAAATTAAGTGGTGAGAGTAAGTAATAAAGCGTTTCCCTTCCTCTGTCGTTTACATTTTTCGAATTTTTAATTTTTTTACCACCGCAACTGCTAGAGGGCGTTATTTGACATGTAAGGAAATATGTCGATTTTTCTTAAAAAATTTAAATAGAATGGTATATTTATTTTCACATAGTGGAAAAGAGAATTATATTCTTAAAGTGTTATAAAAATCGCAGCTGAATATCTTGAATAACTTGATGATATCATGAATTTTCAGAGCTTGGCCTCCGCACGGATCAAATGGAAATCATGTCCCACGGTTAAAAAGGCTGAAATTCAATCATGTTTATGGCGATCAGAAGTCTCCATGAGCCTGAACTGAATATGTATAGAGGCCCAAGTAACACAGTTTCATCTAAAAGATGTATTTTTAACGTCCAGCATATACATCTATAGACGGTAGTTTGTAGACTATAATTTTGAAGCAAAATGTCCGCGGCGTAGACCGTCTATGCGACGTCTACAGTATGCATCTATGAGATGTCTTCCAATATACATCGATTAGATGCCTACTGTATATATGTCTATGAGACGTCTACAATATACTTCTATTAGATATCTACAATGTGCATCTATAACGTAGATTATGGGTGAATCTATAGGGTGTATAGCATAGACGTCTATAGATGGTAACTTATAGACTACAATTTTGAAGCAAAATGTCCGCGGCGTAGATCGTCTATGCGACGTCTACATTTATACATCTTTGAGATGTATTGCAATATGCATCGATTAGATGCCTACAGTATGCATCTATTAAGTATCTACAAGATGCATCTAATAGACGTGCTCATTATACATCAATAAGATGCCTACAATATGTATTTATGAGACGTCTTATTATGCATCTATGAGACGTCTACAACATACATCTTAGTGATGACGCTACTATGCATCTATGGAACGTCTGCAATATGCATTAAGGAGATATCTAATATACAGGGTGGTCCAGTTTGTATGTTCATAATACCGCCTAATGGTGGAATAAGTAGAAATAATTTTTTTTCCTATAAAGTATGACTCTAAAACGTTTTATTTTTGATATACAGGGTGTTAAACTTCTAATAAAATATTATCTTTTTCGAAAATATCTTAAATAATATACTTCACCCAATATAGTTAAAATTTGTCAGTTTTATTTGCTGTAGTAAGGGGCTAATTTAGCCCAAAATAAATTAAAATTATTAAGTCCAGTGGCGTCCCGGTAAGCACCTCAATGAATATTATTATGAAAAAACTAAAAAAAGTACGTATATGGCTTTTTTCAAGTTTTTTTGTCAGATTAGGCAATTAGGTACAACTAAAACTTTTTTGTCCATTAAATTTTTTTCGTATTTTGATTTGTTTTTGAAATAATAAATAGAATCCAATTAATTGCTTATTCCTGGACCAACCAAGAAACTTAAAAAAAATTAAGAAAATAAAATTCCTTAGTTTAGATGTTAAGAAATGTATTTCATTTTGTATTTATTTTTTCTTTTTGTTACATATTATTAAAAAGAAGTAATAAAAGAAGTTATAATTGCAAAAAAAAATCCTTATGTTTCTTATGTCGTCCAGGGATATGCATTAAGTAAAATCTATTTTTTATTTCAAAAATTAAGCAAGATACATAAAAATCTAATAAACAAGACAGTTGTACTTGTAATTTCTTAATCTAACAAAACAATAAATATAAAAAAACCATTGGGGTATTTTTTTTTCAAAACAATATTCGTTGAGGTGCTTATGGGAGCCACTGGACTTAATAATTTTAATACATTTTTAGAGCTTAATTAGCCCCTTACTACAGCAAATGAAACTGCCAAATTTCAACAATATTGGGAAAAGTATATTCAAGATTTTTTCGAACAAGCCATATTTTAATAAAATTTTAATACCCTGTATCTGAAAAATAAAACGTTTTAGAGCAATACTTCTAGGAAAAAATATATTTGTTTTTACTTATTCTAGCGTTAGCCGGAGTTATGAACATACAAACTGGAACACCACCCTGTATAATGGGATGTGACTGATGTGAGTAGGTAAACTATATGGCTGAAAATATAATGACAACAGATAGAGGAATACTTTAAAATGATTTTTTTAATTACTTTGCTTTTTTACACTAAATTATTGTTATTGCATTATTGTACACATATAATAAGTATATCTGCGTTTATATCTTGTAGATGCAGCAAGCCATGACGTCCCTCTCGAATTCACTGTCCTCTAATTGTGGAAAACGCTCTTTTCACGGCGCCTGAAAATCATACATACACCTAATTAAAAATATGAAAATATTTAAATCTTTTTTATAATGACTTTCCAATAATAATAGTTATTTATTATACAAGAGAAAAAAGTGATAGATTTTAGCTCGAGATGTGATTTCGTCCCCGACGCGTTTAGCGGAGGGGACAAACA
Organism: Malachius bipustulatus; assembly: GCA_910589415.1. Classification (NCBI taxonomy): domain Eukaryota; kingdom Metazoa; phylum Arthropoda; class Insecta; order Coleoptera; family Melyridae; genus Malachius; species Malachius bipustulatus. Next base: position 25,600,737 of record OU342637.1, read on the forward strand.
CATCGAGAGCTAACATCGCACTTTTTTCTTGTGTGTAATATACAATTTTTTTCTGCGAGAAGAAATATCAGTGTTAGAATGTAGAAAAACGTACTTAGATAACTGAAAATTATGTCGGAAAAATGATTTATGTTAAACTTGGATTTTCAAACTGTCTTTTATCGTAATCGACGTTGCCTGGTAACGAAACGATTTAATTCGATAAACGTCATAATTTAATTAAAATTTTAGATAGTTTTGCAAAGATTCTTGTAAGGTCTCAATGAGTAAATTTATTAATATGGATAGTGATTGTTATGAAAATTCCCTTAATAATTGCCATTTCGATAATAAGGTAACTTTCCTTTATACGTATTTGATAAAAATTTAATGATATCTGAGTGTTACTAGTAGCTATACCTAAGCCGCCATTTCGGGGAAATAAGTACTCATTTATTTCCCTGCTAATTCATTTTTTCCCCTATAAGATGCAGCTCATATAATGAGGCATTTTTCTACCTGTTAACGGGGAAAAAAGGTCAAACTTTCAGCCCGTCGCAGAAAAAAATTACTTTATAAATTTCACGCATACCATTTTATCTCACTTAATTGTAAATTGAACTATTTTACATACTAATAGGTAAGCTTAAAAATAACACTTACTATTTATGATATTCGTAACATTTAAATGGCTCAGCTTGAAATTTCCTTCCTTTCTTTCGGGTCCGAGAACAGTATAGGTATTGTCCCAAATAATTAGAAAATGTTTTCTCAAGGCATCGTTAGGTTTTGCTCCGTCAGAGGAAACTGCAGCTAGAAATAAATTTCATTTCAAAGAGAATTTTATAATATTTTTTAATTATATTATATAACTCTTATAGAATACACCTGTATATCAAGTGAGTTGAAACTAACACACTATATCCGAAAGGCTAATTAAAATTTTCCCTAATTTTGAAGAATAGCACGTAATACCTAATTATGATAAGTCAACAAAAATAACGTGAAAAATCTCAAAGTAAAAAAGCACTGCAGAGACAAAAAGATTGCATATTATTAACTAACGTACCTAATTGTTATTATTAATCAATTAAACGTAAATGAGTCTTAATTTTTTTTTTTTGTTTCAAAATACTACAAGTAAGTATGCAATATTTTTGTTTGTTGACTGTAAAAATACCTACACCTAATACAGTGTGTTCCACTTTACAAATGGAATCACCTCAATAACTTTTTTATTGTTTGATGAATTAAAAAAAAACTTTTTTCTTTATGTAAAGCTCCCGAATCCTTCTTAAGGAGACATTTAATAAATATTATGTCATGTCACTCTCCTAATAAAATAATTTATTTTTGATTTTACTTGTTTAAATAAATTGCATGATTATGACCGCAGAAAAGCAAACATTTTTAGGGATTTTTTGGTTTCAACCAAACTTGAGATTTGGGGGTTTGAGGTGATTTCAAACAACTTTGTTAAATACTGAAAAAAATGCCTATACAGGGTGTCCCAAGATTTCTTTATCAAGGGATATCCGCGTTATTTCAAAAAATAAACAAATGAAATTCGGGAAATTTCAACCATACCCCTAAGGCTTTGCAGCTGCACCCTCAATCCCCCTTTGCGCCTTTCCACCCCTAAGTAATCATCCCCTACTTTTTTTTTTCAAATGACACCCCCATATTTTTTTTGCTCGACAAGATTGTTGACTTCTTTCTGAATACAATGTCACACGATTTTTTTAAATCGGGACATATCTAGCACGCTAAAAACAATATAATATCATAACAAACGAGGGTTGTCAAGGAATAACAATTAACATTTAATATGACATTAAAATCACAGAAGCAATTATTATTATTAACGCCTAATCTAGTAACACCGGTATTACTAGTTAAGGTGGTTGGAGGAAACATTAACACAAAAAACAAGCAATTGCAACTCCTTGACGATCCTCGTTTGTTATGATATTCTATTGTTTTCGGCGTGCTAGATATGTCTCGATTTAAAAAAATCGTATGACATTGTATTCAGAAAGAAGTCAACAATCCTGCCGAGCAAAAAAAATATGGGGGTGTCATTTGAAAAAAAAAAGTAGGGGATGATTACTTAGGGGCGGAAAGGCGCAAAGGGGCATTGAGGGTGCAGCTGCAAAGCCTTAGGGGTATGGTTGAAATTTGCCGAATTTCATTTGTTTATTTTTTTAAATAACGTGGATATCCCTTGATAAAGAAATCTTGGGACACCCTGTGTAGTATGTTTTTTCAATTTTCAGTCTAATTTTTGATCACGGTAGGCCGAGTTATTGGCTATGACTGAAATGTTGTTTACCCATTTAAGAAAGCCTCGGGAGCTTTACATAAAGAAAGAACTTTTATTATATTCATCAAAAAATAAAAAAGTTATTGAGGTGATTCCATTTGAAGTAAAACATACTGTACATAGAAACTATTGAAAAATATTATAGGTAATAAAATTAGGGGTATACCAAATTAGGCATTACCTAGGTAGGTACTTACCTAATCGTCTAATTTTCTTTCTTCAAATGATTAACACTAACACAACACAATAACGTGAACGACTTCTTCTTCGTAGTTCTTTTCTTTTCTTAAATTCTTACTTCAGTCTTCAGTCAGATCAGAAGTTCAGTCACTAGCCACCCGCACCACACCCACCCCACCCCCCACAGCACAGACACCTCGCTTACACCAGATTAGTAGTTTAATAATCATTATTATAGTTTAATTACGATTACATTACACTACCACTTATTAAGCCAGATACAGAATAAGGAATGCCGAGCCGGCCACAGTCAGATACAGATACAGACAGAAGGAAGAAGAAAGAACAATTATTATTCAGCTCCCTGCCCTAGCCTATACCCTATACCTAATTTAGAAAGAGATGAGAGATGAGAGATTTAGAGAAGTAAAGAAGGTAGAGTAGAATGTGGTAGAATGTTCAGGGTTAGAGTTTGGTTGGACTATTATTATGTATACCAGATGTGGGTGGAATGTCTGCCAGCCACTTTCCGTCTATAAAAATACCATTGTTTTACCCTTTTCAACTCCTTTAGATGTAATTCGAAATTATCGCAAATTTTGTTTCAGATTCTTAGGTCAAAATGAAATGACCACCTTTGTGTATGCCTATAGGTATAGGCATATACAAGCTGGATAACAATTCGATGCTCACCATTATTAGGATCTCGAAAACGCTAAAAAATACAGGTCGGTTAAATTAGAGAAAAGTTGCCTAATTTTATGCTTATTAAGAATCTGAAAGAAAATTTATGGAAACTTCAAGCGTTGCTGAAATATCCTGAAAAAAATAAAAAATGGAGATTTCCTATTTCGGCCATATCTTTTTTTTATTACCGAAAAAAAAATTATTTTTGTAGCTTTACATAAGTCATCAAAAGCTATCATCTGTCATTTCGAAAATTTTCAAGGACTACTAGATCGCAGAGCTTTCATAGTCAACTTTTGTTTTTCTTATGGCCGCCATATTGTTTTTTCGTGTCATTCGCGATATAAAATTTCAAAAGAAATAAAATAACCTATCACATCTATCACATTCAAAAAAAATTTCATAGAAATTTTTGTTCTTCTTTTGTCGAAACAAAGCTTAGTTTAACCGAATGTCACAAAAAAAACCCATAAGCAATGTCACGTCGCAACGTCATATTGACGTTATTCTGTGAAATCATTTTTTTTTTTCGAAAAAAGAATAATATTTTAAAGAATTTTTCTTTGAATGTGATTATTTGTTTCCTTGATTTTTTTAATAGCGAATGACACGAAAATAACAATATGACAACCATAAGAAAACCAAAAGTTGACTATGAAAACTCACTGGTGTGAAAACAGCTGCTAAAAAGATAGCTGACAATTTTTGAACGCACTGTATGTACTTGTATACTTTGAAATATTATCTGATAGCTACCGATTTGTGTTGTTTATTTCAAGCTACTTATTTACATCGAAGTAAACAATAAAATAATGGCTTACAGCAAATTATTGAGACTGAGTTATTTAATTTGGACATGGGAAATTATTACCTCTTCTTTTAAAAACCTCTAGAAATTAGGTACTAATATGTAGATTCCAATTTTTTCAGGAAAATCATAAATCGAATAACTCGATTTGCCAAAATAGAAAAATTTTGAAAAAATTACGGAAGATCACCAGAACTGGTACCTACGAGGTACACCAGAAACGATTTCTTGCAAACAACTACAGGGGCGGGTACTTTGAATCAAGTCAAACTTCCCCATAAAAATTAAAAATTAAAAAAACCTATTTGCCAAAATAGAAAAATTTTGAGAAAATTACGGGAGATCACCAGAACCGCTACCTACTAGGAACACCAGAAACGATTTCTTGCAAACCACTACAGGGGCGGGTACTTTGAATCAAGTCAAACTTCCCCATAAAAATGAAAAATTTAAAAAACCTATTTGCCAAAATAGAAAAATTTTGAAAAAATTACGGGAGATCACCAGAACCGGTACCTACTAGGAACACCAGAAACGATTTCTTGCAAACCACTACAGGGGCGGGTACTTTGAATCAAGTCAAACTTCCCCATAAAAATTAAAAATTAAAAAAACCTATTTGCCAAAATAGAAAAATTTTGAGAAAATTACGGGAGATCACCAGAACCGCTACCTACTAGGAACACCAGAAACGATTTCTTGCAAACCACTACAGGGGCGGGTACTTTGAATCAAGTCAAACTTCCCCATAAAAATGAAAAATTTAAAAAACCTATTTGCCAAAATAGAAAAATTTTGAAAAAATTACGGGAGATCACCAGAACCGGTACCTACTAGGTACACCAGAAACGATTTCTTGCAAACCACTACAGAGGCGGGTACTTTGAATCAAGTCAAACTTCCCCATAAAAATGAAAAATTAAAAAAACCTACCCACCAAATATAATTGTGGTGCGTTCATAACTTCATAATATACTTCTTTTTCAACACTGTTAACCATATTCCATTAATTAAAAACAAGAATATGGATGAGTACAGGAAAGAGCTTAGGAAAGTATTATTGGAAAATTCAGAAAACATGCAAGAATTCTGTTTGGTATGCTCTGAAAACGTCGAGTGCGATTAATTTGGTTTTTTTTGCAAATGTTGCAAGAGTAATTTCATTTAAATTGCTTGGAGTACATTAAGCCTGAAAATGATCTTTGCGTTCTATGCCAGGAATACCTGAAACTCAATCATCAATCAACAATGTTACACTGCCTTGAAAAATGAATACTCAATGTACTGTTATAAACGATACTAGCTTTAATGCTCTTTCAAATTTTTTTCAATTTTTTTCCTTTTTATGGGGATGTTTGACTTGATTCAAAGTACCCGCCCCTGTAGTGGTTTGCAAGAAATCGTTTCTGGTGTACCTAGTAGGTACCGGTTCTGGTGATCTCCCGTAATTTTCTCAAAATTTTTCTATTTTGGCAAACAGGTTTTTTCAATTTTTAATTTTTATGGGGAAGTTTGACTTGATTCAAAGTACCCGCCTCTGTAGTGGTTTGCAAGAAATCGTTTCTGGTGTTCCTAGTAGGTACCGGTTCTGGTGATCTCCCGTAATTTTTTCAAATTTTTTCTATTTTGGCAAATAGGTTTTTTTAGTTTTTCATTTTTATGGGGATGTTTGACTTGATTCAAAGTACCCGCCCCTGTAGTGGTTTGCAAGAAATCGTTTCTGGTGTACCTAGTAGGTACCGGCTCTGGTGATCTCCCGTAATTTTTTAAAAATTTTTCTATTTTGGCAAATAGGTTTTTTTAATTTTTCATTTTTATGGGGATGTTTGACTTGATTCAAAGTACCCGCCCCTGTAGTGGTTTGCAAGAAATCGTTTCTGGTGTACCTAGTAGGTACCGGTTCTGGTGATCTCCCGTAATTTTTTCAAAATTTTTCTATTTTGGCAAATAGGTTTTTTTAATTTTTCATTTTTATGGGGAAGTTTGACTTGATTCAAAGTACCCGCCCCTGTAGTGGTTTGCAAGAAATCGTTTCTGGTGTTCCTAGTAGGTACCGGTTCTGGTGATCTCCCGTAATTTTTTCAAAATTTTTCTATTTTGGCAAATAGGTTTTTTTAATTTTTCATTTTTATGGGGAAGTTTGACTTGATTCAAAGTACCCGCCCCTGTAGTTGTTTGCAAGAAATCGTTTCTGGTGTACCTAGTAGGTACCGGTTCTGGTGATCTCCCGTAATTTTCTCAAAATTTTTCTATTTTGGCAAACAGGTTTTTTCAATTTTTAATTTTTATGGGGAAGTTTGACTTGATTCAAAGTACCCGCCTCTGTAGTGGTTTGCAAGAAATCGTTTCTGGTGTTCCTAGTAGGTACCGGTTCTGGTGATCTCCCGTAATTTTTTCAAAATTTTTCTATTTTGGCAAATAGGTTTTTTTCATTTTTCATTTTTATGGGGAAGTTTGACTTGATTCAAAGTCCCCGCCCCTGTAGTGGTTTGCAAGAAATCGTTTCTGGTGTTCCTAGTAGGTACCGGTTCTGGTGATCTCCCGTAATTTTCTCAAAATTTTTCTATTTTGGCAAACAGGTTTTTTCAATTTTTAATTTTTATGGGGAAGTTTGACTTGATTCAAAGTACCCGCCTCTGTAGTGGTTTGCAAGAAATCGTTTCTGGTGTTCCTAGTAGGTACCGGTTCTGGTGATCTCCCGTAATTTTTTCAAAATTTTTCTATTTTGGCAAATAGGTTTTTTTAATTTTTCATTTTTATGGGGAAGTTTGACTTGATTCAAAGTACCCGCCCCTGTAGTGGTTTGCAAGAAATCGTTTCTGGTGTTCCTAGTAGGTACCGGTTCTGGTGATCTCCCGTAATTTTTTCAAAATTTTTCTATTTTGGCAAATAGGTTTTTTTAATTTTTCATTTTTATGGGGAAGTTACACTTGATTCAAAGTACCCGCCCCTGTAGTTGTTTGCAAGAAATCGTTTCTGGTGTACCTAGTAGGTACCGGTTCTGGTGATCTCCCGTAATTTTCTCAAAATTTTTCTATTTTGGCAAACAGGTTTTTTCAATTTTTAATTTTTATGGGGAAGTTTGACTTGATTCAAAGTACCCGCCTCTGTAGTGGTTTGCAAGAAATCGTTTCTGGTGTTCCTAGTAGGTACCGGTTCTGGTGATCTCCCGTAATTTTTTCAAAATTTTTCTATTTTGGCAAATAGGTTTTTTTAATTTTTCATTTTTATGGGGAAGTTTGACTTGATTCAAAGTACCCGCCCCTGTAGTGGTTTGCAAGAAATCGTTTCTGGTGTTCCTAGTAGGTACCGGTTCTGGTGATCTCCCGTAATTTTTTCAAAATTTTTCTATTTTGGCAAATAGGTTTTTTTAATTTTTCATTTTTATGGGGAAGTTTGACTTGATTCAAAGTACCCGCCCCTGTAGTGGTTTGCAAGAAATCGTTTCTGGTGTTCCTAGTAGGTACCGGTTCTGGTGATCTCCCGTAATTTTTTCAAAATTTTTCTATTTTGGCAAATAGGTTTTTTTAATTTTTCATTTTTATGGGGAAGTTACACTTGATTCAAAGTACCCGCCCCTGTAGTTGTTTGCAAGAAATCGTTTCTGGTGTACCTAGTAGGTACCGGTTCTGGTGATCTCCCGTAATTTTTTCAAAATTTTTCTATTTTGGCAAATAGGTTTTTTTAATTTTTCATTTTTATGGGGAAGTTACACTTGATTCAAAGTACCCGCCCCTGTAGTTGTTTGCAAGAAATCGTTTCTGGTGTACCTAGTAGGTACCGGTTCTGGTGATCTCCCGTAATTTTCTCAAAATTTTTCTATTTTGGCAAACAGGTTTTTTCAATTTTTAATTTTTATGGGGAAGTTTGACTTGATTCAAAGTACCCGCCTCTGTAGTGGTTTGCAACACTGAGAGAAGTAATAGTTTAATCCTAACTAGCCCATGTTATGATTAACTAGGCGCTAGTTTCGATTCTGCCTAACTAATATTAGTTTGCAATAAACGCGATTTTAGTTTGAGCAGATGTGTTTACCACAAGTCCACAAGAGTTAAATATAAAATTTACCATAAAGTTTTCGTTTATATTATCATGAACTTCTCGTGTTTTTCATAAACATGTTGATTTTTGTATGTATACCATGTAAGCTTTTCATAAATAAACACATGTTGTATGGGAATCAATGCATTTTAGTCAGTAACTTTTTTTCATTTCTGATAAATGATGATTGTTTATGATCAGATAATATTGCAAAATCAGAATGTTGATTGTACATAATATTGCTTTGCTATAAGTGCATTATTGCTTTATCATAAACTAAATATCTCAGTGGACACATGACAAAAGTTAGCCATTAATTTTTTGGAAGTTTAAGCTAAGTTAAGTTTATTAAAGATCAGCACCTGCATTATAATCAATAATTATCATTAGTTGTTCAGGAAAAATTATTAGTTTATTGTTAAAATGCATGGTTTATTAATACCACCTGTTTTTTTTTTATTTCGATGAAGGGGATCGGGATAAATTAAAAAATCAAAATAAGCATATTTTAATTTATTCAAAATTATTTAACCTTTTAACCCAACTTTTATACAATAGTTATTTTATAAGTTTTTAATTATGTAAAAAAAAAAATTTACATAAATTAACATAAATCAAAATGAAAATTGATCCAAATTCGAATACAAAAAAAATAAATAACAGTATTTTATATACTTAATAAGAAAATTACAAAACATAGGTACCACTTTGCAATTATTTTTTTATTTATTTTGAGAATACCATTTAAAAGCTAGATATCTGAAACTGGAATGAAATATTATGGTAATTCAATTCACATTTAAAAATTAATTTAAATTACCGAATTAAATGGTTCTTCTGCAAAATCAAATAGGTAACATTATTTTTCTAACAAAAAAAATATATCTAAAATATAATGAATTATTTTTAATTTATTTTTCTTCCACATAAGCACTTAATAATTCAGCATTATCATTATTTTCAAATGCAGCATTACTTACGGATAATGTCCATTTAAAAAATGTGTAGTTATTATGTCAACTAAATGTGCCTGGCATGTGGAGTCCAGCAAGCCCTTTTAATTGATACACTGATAAAATTGCTTTGCCTATACAGGTTGACTGTAGTAATGGTGGTGCCTGGTTCTTGAGTTGTCAAGTATTCAATACTGGTATTATCTGTACCCACTTGCACTTTCTATCGGTGTAATTCCAATTATTCTGTAAATTAATTCATTTGTAATTTTTATATAAATTGCCGTAAAAGATTGCGTGCATGTTGCGGCTATGGTCTATACACAGGTATACTATTTTTAGTAGATATACTTTTTTTCAAAATCGGAAACAACTTTTTTTATATTACCGTATGTTGTGTTTGCCTTCGCAACATAGGGATTTTGAATTCATTGTTATTTACCAAATATTATTCACGTTGTACAACAATCACAAGAATGAAAGGTGTCTTAATTCTGACTTCGAGTTACACTTATTCTTTTTTATTTGCTAATATTTTGATTGCTGTACGTATTTATTATAACAAATAAGTGTTCATAAATTAAAAAAAACTTTATAAGCTAATATAACATCAAAAACTTTATAATAATTAGATGAACATAGATTTTTTGGATAAAAATATACCGTGAGCTTAGATAAAGCTCATCTCTACAATAGAGTGTGAACTGCGTACCTTCCTCTGGTGGAATGTATTAATGCAACGAGTGTAATACTTACTTACCTGCAAAAACGGAACACATGTATCCAAAACCCCATTCTTGCAGCAGGTCTTCCATTATTATTTCGTTATTTTCAATAATGCGATCAATTATTAAATCTTTTTCTTTACTTTAACTTTCATATACGCGTGCCGTCACTTCGCGGTGCTTGTTGCTGAATGTTGCTTGTACCATGATGAAATGACGCTGTGCGTGCATCCGCGGTGTTATTGCGCATACAACCGCGGGCAAACCCGCGGTTAGTTATTCCCCAACAAATGTGTTTAACAGCAAACTAATATTAATTTTTCAAAAACATATTCTTTAAGCACAAGAGATGTCCAGTTATTGGCAATATTCACGCTTGCTGTTCGGTAAATTATAAAAGTTTAGATTTAAATCATGATTTTCTTCACAAGTTTGCACTAAATAGATATTTGATAATGATAAAATTCTGCAAGATTCTCTATAAATAATGTTAGTTATAGTGTAAATAATCTCATATTTTGCGTAGACACAAAGCAAACCTTACTGATGAAGTTATATAGTTTGACTGTAAATAATTTAGTTTGTGATGATCAAATTCTTAGTTTGGGATTTTTATTATTTACTGGCAAACTAATCAACTCAAACGAATTTCACGTTTTTTGCAAACTCACTAATAGTTTGAGTGGAAATAAACTCGTTTACTACAAAGGACCCTTATTACAGTTAAACTTCGCATTTCATAAGTAGCGAAGAGATAATGATAAATGCATCACTTCTCTCAGTGAAGAAATCGTTTCTGGTGTTCCTAGTAGGTACCGGTTCTGGTGATCTCCCGTAATTTTTTCAAAATTTTTCTATTTTGGCAAATAGGTTTTTTTAATTTTTCATTTTTATGGGGAAGTTTGACTTGATTCAAAGTACCCGCCCCTGTAGTGGTTTGCAAGAAATCGTTTCTGGTGTTCCTAGTAGGTACCGGTTCTGGTGATCTCCCGTAATTTTCTCAAAATTTTTCTATTTTGGCAAATCGAGTTATTCGATTTATGATTTTCCTGAAAAAATTGGAATCTACATATTAGTACCTAATTTCTAGAGGTTTTTAAAAGAAGAGGTAATAATTTCCCATGTCCAAATTAAATAACTCAGTCTCAATAATTTGCTGTAAGCCATTATTTATTGTTTACTTCGATGTAAATAAGTAGCTTGAAATAAACAACACAAATCGGTAGCTATCAGATAATATTTCAAAGTATACAAGTACATACAGTGCGTTCAAAAATTGTCAGCTATCTTTTTAGCAGCTGTTTTCACACCAGTTGAAAACTCCGGGACTTTAAAATTTTGGAAATGACAGATGATAGCTTTTAGGTTTACATTATCAAACCTACAGAATTTTTTTTTTCAATAATAAAACAAATATGATTGAAATAAGAAATCTCCATTTATAAGTTTTTTCAGGATATTTCAGCAACGCCTGAAGTTTCCATAAATTTTCTTTCAGATTCTTAATAAGCATAAAATTGCGCAACTTTTCTCTAATTTAATTTAACCTACCCTGTAAGGTATCTTTTACCGTTTCCGAGATCACAATGGTGAGTACCTATCGAATTGTTAGCCACCATAAGTGCTATGTAACTTATAAGAAAATATGACGTCATGCTTTATCATCACTTTAAAAAAAAAAATTATTAAATTTAGGATAATTTGACCATAAAATTGGTTACAAATATAGGTATACATACTACATATATCCCTACCTAGTGTTTGTGAACTGCATCGGTAAATAGGAAAATAGGTAGGTAGGTAGGTACGTACGTACTTTCCAATTTTTTTATTTTTTATTTTAAAAAATAATATAATATCATTAATATCGTATCTTTACTTTATTGAAACTGAAAGCAGGTTGAAATGCATAATCTACATAATATTCATCAGTTATTAGTCAGGAATTCGGTCGGTATCGGAATCTATAATAAATCTTTCTTTATTCAACCATTTACAATTATTCGTCTGCGATCTGCTTGACTGTGCTTGCTTTCTTGCTTATTGTTGTCTCCCGGCAGGGGCAGGTCCAGGACCCAGAACAGGTTAGCGTTGCCTGCCAGATGTAAAGAATAATTTGTAACATCCCTACTTTTTCTGAAAAATACAGTAAACAATAGGTAGGTATATTCTGTACTATATGATCGATAATAATTATTCCAACATAATATACTTAATTATTTAAAAATTATTGTAACATTCAAAATTTCAAAAACGAAGATAATGTAACAAAATCTTCAATTCGTTCCTAATTTCTATCATAGGTGGGTATATTTTGTCATAATTTTATAAAATATTTTGTTTTCTTCATAACTGTTTCATAAATTTATTTTTTGAATAATAACATAAATATTTTATTGTAGTACCTATATATTTTTTATTAAAAAGAAGACGTTTGTTTGGGTTCTAGGGCTCATAGATAATACTGATCTTAAAGCCAAAAGCAGACAAAAGCAATGTTGAAGACATGGATGGCCATTTCGCTCTTATTTGAGCTCTTCGGCATGCCATATCAACAATCGCAATTGTCTACTTCTAGCTAAAGATCAGTTGATACTATATACAGAAAATTCACAATGAACTCCGTTATCTGTATCAAGTAGTGACATCTGTGTAAGTGACGGAAACTACCAACTGTTGGTATATTTTGTTGTATTCCATTTGATATGACAAATAAACTCTTATGTGCATAATAATTTGTTGCTGCTTTGTATATCCAAAAATAAAATTACAAAAAATACATCTAGAAAATGTATACTCGTAGACGTAATAATGTCGACATCTAAGATATGTCTATTATAATGCCGATTGAACTACCACATTTCAATTTAATTAAATTGAGGGAATTTTTATATGAAATACACATATTTTGTTGTATTTCATTTGATATGACAAATAAACTCTTATGTGCATAATAATTTGTTGCTGCTTTGTATATCCAAAAATAAAATTACAAAAAATACATCTAGAAAATGTATACTCGTAGATGTAATAATGTCGACATCTAAGATATGTCTATTATATGCCGATCGAACTACCACATTTCAATTTAATTAAATTGAGGGAATTTTTATATAAAATACACATATTTTGTTGTGTTTCATCGGATATAACAAATAAACTCTTATGTGCATAATAATTTGTTGCTGCTTTGTACATGCAAAAATAAAATGACAAAATACATCTAGAAAATGTATACTCGTAGACGTAATAATGTCGACATCTAAGATATGTCTATTAGATACCGATTGATCTACCATATTTCAATATAATTAAATTGAGAGAATTTTCATATGAAATACACATATTTTGTTGTATTTCATCGGATATAACAAATAAACTCTTATATGCATAATAATTTGTTGCTGCTTTGTATATCCAAAAATAAAATGACAAAATACATCTAGAAAATGTATACTCGTAGACGTAATAATGTCGACATCTAAGATATGTCTATTATATGTCGATCGATCTACCACATTTCAATTTAATTAAATTGAGGGAATTTTTATATCAAATACACATATTTTGTTGTGTTTCATCGGATATAACAAATAAACTCTTATGTGTATAATAATTTGTTGCTATTTGTGTATACAAAAATAAAATTACAAAATACATCTAGAAAATGTATACACGTAGACGCAATAATGTGGACATCTAAGATAATGTCTATTTAATGCCAATCGATCTACCACATTTCAATTTAATTAAATTGACAGATTTTCATATAAAATCCACATATTTTGTTGTGTTTCATCGGACATAACAAATAAACCTTATGTATAATGATTTGTTGCTATTTTTCAAAATGCATCTATTAAATGTATAGCCGTAGACGTAATAATGGGGACATCTAAGATATGTCTATTAGATACCGATTGATCTACCATATTTCAATATAATTAAATTGAGAGAATTTTCATATGAAATACACATATTTTGTTGTGTTTCATCAGAGAAAACAAATAACTCTTATGTATAATCATTTGTTGCTATTTGTTCATCTAAAAGTATATGTAAAAAATACATCTAATAAATGTGTACCAGTTAGATGTAATTATGGTGGCATCTAAAACACATCTATTACTAATCGACGACTAGACCGAAACGTGTTTTAGACGTGATCGACCATATATAGACGTCAATTAGACTATGGGGTGTTGCTTGGGGGGTGATGAAAAATCGCCTATTCTCTATTTTTTTCTGTTCACCATTGGCAAGTTCGTTATTATTGGAGCTATGAATAAGTCGGTTCAATTAGCAAACATGAAGAATTTTTGTCGCTTATTATTATTACATTGGTGAAGACAGAAAAACAATTGAAAGTTTACGTTATGAGATATTCCTATTTTTATATCCAAAATTGCGTTTTTGGGAATATCTGGATGATGTGAACTTTCAATTATTCTTCTGTTTTCACCACTGTAATAGGCGACAAAAATTCTTCATGTTTTGCTAATTGAACCGACTTTATAGCTCCAATAATAACGAAGCTAACAATTGTGAACAGAAAAAATTGAGAATAGGCGTTTTTCATCACTCTGTATACATATTCACTTCACGCACATGGAGACTTCTGATCGCCATTAACATGTTTGAATTTCAGTCTTTTTAACCGTGGGAAGGTTTCCATTTGATTCGTGCGGAGGCCAAACTCTAAACATTCATAACATCAACTTTACTGGCAGATATCTACAGTTAGGCGAAAGATATTCAGCTGCGATTTTGATAATACCTTAAGAATTATAATTCTCTTTTCCACTATGTAAAAATAAATATACCATTCTATTTAATTTTTTAAAGAAAAATCGACATATTGCCTTACATGTCAAATAACGCTCTCTAGCGGTTGCGGTTGTAAAAGTTTGAAAAATTCGAAAAATGTAGTCGACAGAGGACGGAAACCGCTTTGTAACGAGACTAGTCTTGTTAAATTCCGTTGATGTTAACCGGAATAATCGACCTTTGAATAAACAAAATTTTGACGTACTCCCACCATTTTATATTTGAGGTTATGACAAAAAGTTTCAAATAAAAAAAATCTAAATTATTTGAGGATTAGACTACTTGTGTTTTGAATACACCCTTGAAGAGATATTATGGAATCTTAAATTATTTTGCTCTTGCAGGAAATATAAAGTTTATTGAAAACTTGGCCAGTTCACCTAATTTGTTTTGATTGAACAAATAATTTCAAAAAGGATACCTTCTTGAACGTTATTCAGGTGTAGCTTTTGAAAAGAACAGTTTGTGTTACCAACCAGTCCATTCTACCAGGAGAATTGTGAAAAAAAATCTATTTAACACTGTAACAGTATCTTCAGCAATATTTTTACACATCTAGCTAGTTAAGTAGACAGTTTGTCATTGGAAGTCAACATTTGTGGGGTGTAATGAAAATTTTGAAATTGATGTTGAAAAAAATTGATCTATTTGATCTAGATCATTTTCAATTTCGAGATCTATGATCTGATCTAGATCTCCAATTTTTAAGTGATCTTTGATCTGATCTAGATCTTATTAGAAATGATCTTTCCCAACACTGCTCATCTGACGGTCTCAGCCTCAGCGCAACTCAGCTGTTACGCCGGTATAGTTCTTCCGGATGTTGTATGTTCTAAGGTGTGCAATCGAACTGATGAAACATATGTCACTTCTACGTCAGTTGTCAATTATTATCACTTGTCATTTTTAAATTTTCAAACAAAACAAAAAACTGTTTACTGTTTGGTTTGGTTTGGTAGAGGTTTAACTTTACTTTAAAACTTATAATATAATATAAATAACAAGACTATAATAATTAAAGTGGTGTTAATTAATAAAAAAGTAGTAGTAGGACTGCCAGAGCACACATTTTGGGTCATTCTAGTTGAAGCACTAGCGAAAAAATTACACCAAAATGAGTTACTCGAAAAACTATGAATCAAGACTGAAAAAAGATGTGTATGAGAACATCAGCCTCCTAACAGCAATTTTCGAGCCAACCGAAGCGTTTAAGTCTGTCTTCACGAGGGACATGTTCGACAAAAACAACAAAGCGGGCTTCTTCGAGGTCGTCCACTACTTGCTCAACATCCTCAATTCTGAACTCACAAGAAAACGCCTAACATCTTGGCCCCCGTACGATCTAAAAGTAGAAAGTAAATTCAGGGCCGAACTCGTCAATTACTTGAAAGAAATCAACACCCTGTACGACGCCAACGTCCCCCCTCTCATGACGTCGCACATGATATCGCCTGGAGGGATGAGAATTATAACATTCTTAAGCGGGCTCTCTCAGCTGGTTATTTACGAATACTTGAGGAAAAATGAATCCACTAGCACCGTGCTGTCCAAATGTAGGAGTAATAAGCCGGATATAATCGATGCGTATATCAAGAAAATCACGATTCAATCAAATAAAATTGAAGCCGACGCTAAACGGACACACGATGATTTCACTCGATACCACCAAGCGATGCAAGATGAAGCGAATAGGATCAAGGAGAGCGAAGAAGAACTGAACTTGAGCCTGGCAGAACTGACGCAGAAGTGTCACAACCTGGAGAAACTACCCGAAGGTGCAGTTGAAGAAATGGTGGCTAAGCTTAATAATATTATAGAGAGACTCACAGTAATTGACGATATAAGAAAAGAGATGGTTGCCCTAAAAGAGTTATTATATAAAGTATTCGAGGAGCACCGTCACGATCATGAATCGAAGGAACAAGATCGTAGCGACGAACATAACCCCTCTGTAGAAATGGATCTAATGCAGTTTATGAGGAAGTTACGCTTGTTCCTGGAGCACGCCATGATTAGACTCCCGCATCTCCCGAAACGCTTCCTGATCGACACTAAAGACGCGCTGGAAGACACCGTCGGGAAGCAAAGAGAGACTCTCGAACGTCTCGAACTGCTCGAGGGAACCATCCAGGATGAGGCTGAGAAGAAGAGCGATTTCTGTATGGGGAGTTTCGGTATCGGCAGCAGTGCCGCTGTGAGGAATATCGTTAGTGTGGATGAGAATGATTTAGAAGTTCTGGCGGTTCCTTTAGCTGATTCTTCGAGGCTTACAAATATAGATTAATAGATTCATTTGATTGTTTTGATTTTTTGCGGACTGGTTTAATGTTGTTACTATTTTTCCGGTAACTAGGTTAAGGAAATATGTCGTGTTTAATAATGAAAAAAATTCTGTTAATGATTTTTTATGTTTATTTGAATGTTAATGTGAGCAAGGAATTTGTAATTTTGCAATAATTAATTATTTTGTATATCATGTACCTATATTTGTTTTTTTTTTCATGACAGAGTACCAGAGGGACCTACGAGCATAGGGGGCCCTCCTACTTGCACGAAGCGACCCTCGATCACGTGCAGGACTATAGGATCTGTAACTAACGCCCTAGGGGCATAATAATTTCCTGCAAGTCCAAAAAGTTGTCAAAAATAATAAATAAGACTTTTATGGAAAGCTTGGAAACTATATCTGTAAAGTGAGACTCAATGAAGTTTCAAAACGATTTTTATACTTAAATCTGTTGATTAGAAAAATATTCCCGTACAATCGTGAAAAAAGGAGACCTCTCTAACGTTAGTGAGACAGCAGAGATATATTTATGGGCACTGTTTTTCAAAAATAACACTCTCGAAAGCTACTAAAAGTTTCACAAACTTGAAGGACTTGCAGGCTTTTGTGGGATAACAGATGATCAATTATTAGTTTTATAGTAACGAAAAATCCTTATTTGTTTTGGAAAAACTGCGGGACATAAGATTAAAGCTCTGAAAACCACGTTGAATTTATGAGAATAACAACTCAATTTATTGAACTCAAAACCAGTTAATGAGATACACAAGTTTTCAAAAAAGTTGAAACGTTTCAATTTGAGTTCCATGCAGTTAAATGCAAATTAATGGGAATCAGAAAAAAAATTGTTTTTCTTTGCCACAAATAATAGTTAAATTAACGCCAGTAAAAAAAGGCAGCAGAAGATACACGATCAATTGGTTTTCAAAAATAACACTCAGCACTTCAGCAGCAATTAAATCTATAAACAGTTTGTGAGACTTATGGGGGAGACTGCAATCAGTCAAATAATGCTCAAAAGATCTTGTCTCACAAAACTGAAAACCTTACTCACAAAAAGCCTGCCTTTTTGTTTGAGACAGCAGATGATCAATTAGTTTTTATGCTAAAAGAATGAAAATAGTATATTGTATACCTAGGCGGTAAAGTGGCACTTTTCAGGCCTCAAGAAGATATGGCCAGGCGAGGCGCAGCCGAGGCTGGCCACTTCTTGAGGCCTGAAAAGACACTTTACCGCCGTGGTTTACACATAATTTTTTATCCTACACAAAATAATAATAATAATAATTTTATTTTTTTTTTGAAAAAAATTTGTTTTGAAAGAAAATTTATTGAATACCTACATTTATGTTTGCTTAATACATTAGTATCAGTAAGCGTAGATTAGTTAAATTACAATCAGTAATTTATTTATTTATTTATTTATTTATGGATAACATTAATAGTGAAGATTTTGAATATTACAAGTATTATTGAACGAAATTCCTTGTTTGGATAAATTTGACATCAGTAAGTTTAAATCATCAAATCTTCAATAATTAATTTTTAATTTGCTGGGTCTTGCTGGTCTATTGACATTGACAGATTGACATACAGCTAGCACAGAATTAGACTAATCTATTCTGTGCAGCTAGCTTGCTTGCTATTGGTTCCCTCTGGAAATAGCATTTCAATTGCAATTGGGTGGCCCTCTAGCGTGAAAATATAAAAATAATTTTACCGCCTAGGCAGGAAAAGTGGCACTTTCTCCGGGGGCATGCAGTCGAGAAAGTTCAATTTTCTTATGGGGTAGGATAAAAACTAGTTTTCTTTGTTTTTGAAATTTTATTACACTCTGGCGGCAAGTCTAAAACAGTTTCTGAGACTTTAGGGGCAGACTGCATCAGGCGAATAATGCTGGAAAGATTTTGTCCTGAAAAATTGGACTCACAAAAGCCTGCCTTTTGCTGTGAGACAGGAGATGATCAATTAGTTTTTATGCTAATAGAACGAAAAAGTAGTTTTCTTTGTTTTTGAAAAAATTTCGATATTTTATCACACCCCAGCCGCAAGTCAAAAGGTTTTGTCTCACAAAAGACACAAAAACAGTTAAAGTTTATCTATTAGAAACATTTTTTCAAAAAAGTTAAGCTAAGGCAAAAAATTAATTTGCTGTGACAGAATAGTAAAGTGAACGCTTATAGTAACAAAAAAAAGGCCGTAGAGATACAATGGCAAACTGATTTTCAAAAATTACACACTCCAGCAGCAAATTATCTCCTTCTATTAAAAACACGTTAAATTTGCATGGAGAAGTAGTCAAGGACTAAGAACATAAGTCAAAGGAGTAAGTAGGTACATAAAATTAGTTACATAAACAGTGAAAATAACAAAAGTAGTAAGAATAAAACACAACAAGAATTATGTACAAAAATATAATCATTGATGTATATAAATTGGGATACAAAACCGTTTTTTTTGTGAGCAAAAATTTAGAATAGCTCTTTACAAGGTACAAGCGGTAGGTATCTTAAATTGTATAATATTCAAAGACATAATAATATAAAGAGCTAATAAATTTTAAATAAACAAAATTAATCCACTAACAAAACACTAATAATCCTCTTCACGATAATATTTTATACATAATACCATTCTCAATTAATACTTTCACTCGATCAGGTACGATGTTTTCTGATCACTGCAAGCACATCTTCAACATCTTCCTTTGAGCCAATAAAAATCGGAGACCTCTCATGCAAGCTGGTCGGCTGGATGTCCAGGATTGGAATGGTCCCGTTCGATGCCAGACCTCCAGCTTGAGTCATCAGAAAAGCCATCGGTATGCACTCATACAGAAGCCTTAGCTGAAAAGGGAAAGAAATAATTTAAATCACAATCACAACTAAACAATAATAACATAATATACCTTTCCTTTGGGTGAAGCAGTAGTGGCGGGGTATAAAAATATCCCTCCATACTTGATGGTACGGTGTATATCAGCTACCATAGACCCGACGTATCTAGCGTTATACGGTTTTCCTTTAGCCGGGTCCTTCTTATTTTGGACGTACTCTCTGATCGCATCATCCCAGATGTGGGAGTATCCCTCGTTGATCGAGAAGATCTTCCCTCTTGACGGTACTTTCATGTCTTTGTCTGTTAGGATGAACTCGCCTATTTGGGGATCCAGCATGAAACCGTTGACTCCGTGTCCTGTCGAGAGGACCATCATGGTTGCGCTGCCGTAAAGAGCGTAGCCAGCCGCTACTACTTTGTTACCTGTTGGGGGAAAATACAATTAAAGGAGAAAAATCGTTTGAACAGCATTTACCTGGCTGAAGGGCGTGATTAATCGTAGGTGCGGTCTTATCGTCTTCCTTTTTCAAGATGGAGAAGATTGACCCGATTGAAACCAAACAATCGATATTAGAAGATCCGTCCAGAGGATCGAAGCAGACTATGTATTTTCCTTGCTGAGAAGTTTCAATCTAAAATAAAAAAATAATTTTAGGACCAAATACCTAAGGATCGTCGATAACAGCTTACCTCAATAACAGTTTCATTTTCTTCAGACACAAGCAAACAGACCGTGTATGAAGATCGAAGCATGTTAATGAACAGCTCGTTGGAGAGTACATCGAGCTTTTTTACTTCTTCTCCTTGAACATTTGTCGATCCAACAGTGCCAAATCTGTGGAGTACCAAGATTTTAGGCACAAGATGAATAAGAGCATCTTTAATAAGGCAACCCATCCCAGAAACTTACAACTGCACCAGACCAGCTTTTCTAACAGCAGTACTAATAACTTTGATCGCTGTTTGCAGAGAAGTTAAAAGCTGAGATAATTCGCCAGTGGCGTAAGGTAATTTTCTTTGCTCGGCCAACACAAATCTGGTCATAGTCATGAGATCAGAATCGACGGATCCATGAGCCATGATCTTGAAACACAATTTGACTCGAGTTTTGAGAGAATGTTCAAGAAAACAATTATTTGGTTGAGCACTAGAAAACTGACAAAAGTAACAAGTAACAACCAAGAAATGTCTAAAAGTTGACAAAATTAGACAGAATTCTGACATTAATTCAACCATTATAGGAGGAATAAATAATGTACAAAAATTCAACAAATTGTATGGACTATAGAGAGAGAAAACAATTATTTTGGCAAACAATTAAGACACACTTCAAAAAATTAAGACCATTCTGTGAGACTAATAAGGGTAATGAGAAACATATTCCCATATTTGAGCAAAAAAGGAGGCCTGCAACTGCTAATAATTGTGACTGTGAAGCACCAGAACAGTTCCCAAGGCTTAAGAAAGATGAGAATGACAATATCTGTCAACCTATCAATAAAGTGAGACTTAGCAATTGTTGTTTGCAAAACGAAAAAAACAATAGGCGATAAATAACATGAGGACCTTATAATGTTATTGTGATGCCCAAGACCACCTAACCTAGTACAATACATCCATGGAAACTATATCAGGAAAATGAATTTTTTAAATCAATTGAATTTATGAATATTATGTAAACACTAAAAAAGATTTAACCACCATCTGTGAGGCTTAAGATCAGTTTGTGAGACTTATGGATGAAAAACTATATTACTAAACATGAGATTTACAAAGCTGTCTTTTAGAAAGTAAAGGGAAACATTTTAACAAAGTGCTTTGGGGTAGGAAGACTTTGTCAGACTTTTTATTGGGATCACCTCATCCCGATGATAGTCAAAGATTAAAAAGAACCTGTTTATGGGTTTATGGGAAAAAATTACCAATTCAGACCTGTTTATTTAATTATTTCTTGTATCAGGTGTAAGACCAGTTTGTGAAAACATGTACCTACAATATGTGAAAATAAGATCCCATAATGAGAAACTAGTTGTAAATAATTGTGAGACTTTATAAAACCATATAAAGCTAGATTTGGAAAATGAGGCTCAAAAGCCGTGTGTCTCTTACAAAGTGAAAAGATGTAAGATGCAAACAGCTTCAGGAAAGTTGTGATCCGTAAAGTCAGGAGACTCAAAGCTGTGTGTGTCTCACAAAGTGAAAAGATAATTATGTTAAGAAGAAGAAACCCTGGCAATATTTGGGCCAAGATCATCGTCACTGAGTTTGTGAGAAATAAAGCACACTACCACAACTAGTCAAAAGTTGGAATAAGACTTTGCGAGATTTACCTTACCTGATTTACCTGATCTGATGATCGCTAATTCCGACCTGTGTACTTTTAATTATTTATTGTAGCAGGTGTAAGACTTTATGTGAAAAACATGCACAATAATAATTTGTTGAAAATAAGATCCCACGATGAGAAATCAGTTTTCAATAATAATTGTGAGACTTTGTTAATATAAAATTAGATATATAACAGGAAAGTGAGACTCAACAGTTGCATGAGTCTCACAAAAGTGATGACGATGAGACACCGTTTTTTGAATAACTTGTGGGAAACATTCCTATGATTTAAAACAGTCTCACAAAAAGTGATGAGACACAACTATTTGAAAAACTTGTGGAAAACATTCCTAATTGAAAAAAAACAATAACACAAAGTTATAAAATTTGTGATAGGTGTCTGAGTTAAGAGAACAAAAAGAAAACAATGACGAGGAAACTGTTTGCAGAGTTTGTGAGACTTATCGGATAGGAAAAGAGACCCGCCAGAATCTCCTTATAATGTCTCAAAAAGTAACGAGAAATAAAAAAGAGACCTGTTGGTGCATACTATGCATCATTTTTGCTGCTGTTATATTGTGAGGCTCAAGACCAATTTGTGTGAGACACAAGACACATTCCCAATTATTGTTTTTTATTAACTAAGATTGACCACAATATCTGGTAGAAGAGTAGTTTGCATCAGAAAAAAAGTTATGAGATCAAAAATAATACGATGACGAGGAAACATTTTGCAGAGTTTGTGAGACTTATCGGATAGAGACTCAGAATCTTCTTATAATGCCTCAAAAAAGTGACAATGAGACAAAAAAAGATAATAAGTGCATAGGTACTATATATGTATCATTTGTATCATTTTGGCTGCTATTATTGTGAGGCTCAAGACCAATTTGTGTGAGGCACAAGACACATTCCCAATTATTGTTTTTTATTAACTAAGATTAACCACTATGAGATCTAATAAAATAAAACGATGACGAGGAAACAGTCTGCAGAGTTTGTGAGACTTATCGGATAGAAAATCCAGATTAATATAGAGACTCAGTATCTCTTTACAATGTCTCAAAAAGTGACGAGACAACAAAAGAGACCAAACCACTTGATAAATGAGACACAAAACAGAGGTTTTTAAAAAAAAGTGAAAGAGAGTAATGATATGTACTTAATTAACTTATTAATGATGTGTAATTAACTTTAATGATGTGTAAATTTAATCAGCAATAATTATTATCAATATTAGGTATTTGAAAACAGTAACAGTTTTAACGCAAAGCAAATATTAGATCAAGTAGGCGTGTAATGTGTACTTAATAGTATAATATACCTACTTAAGTACTTACAATCTGGTAATGCCAGCTTTCCTAACAGCGCTACTGATAACTTTAACAGCAGTCTGGATGGAGTTCAAAAGTTGGGTCAATTCTCCAGTTGCTCTCGGCGATTTCTTCTGTTCGGCCAAGACGAAACGCGTCAAGGTTATACAGTCCGAATCTAAGCCGTGCTGAGACATTTTTATCGCTCCAATAAAACCCCCGAATTTATTTCAGAGCTAAACTAATACGAGTGTATTATCAGCTGGAGCTGACACGTTTACCATCCGGTGATCGCAGATGGAGAAGAGACTGGAAACGGAAAGTGAAAGTGTTAATAAAAGCACTAACACTAACACTAACCTCAACGCCTCACGTGGAGTAGGCTGTAAGTAGGATACAGTAGCCGGCCTTCAACTTGGTTTGCTGTATGTAGTTATCTACATTCTAAATAAATAAGTACTATCGCAGGGAGACGGATCTATATTGGAACTAGTTGAGGAAGATGGTTTTCCATCCGAAGCCATATGGCACCTATACCTGCACCTATTTGGCTATTTGGAGAAAGTCATCAACCTATCAACCTTCCCCTGGATGGAGAACTTCCCAGTCCCAAAAATTTAAGGCTTTTCGGTCTTGGAACACGCTATAGGTGCCTGAAGTTTTTTCGCGCAATCCTTTTCCTCTGAGTCTCTTATAATAACTACTTGAATTATTTATTGTTCTTCTCTCTACCATCAATAACGAAAGTTTGTCTTTATTTCGCCTTCAAAGTGATCTTTTTGTCAGAAATTCGAGCGCAACTTTGGGTGGAAAATAATTTTGTGGACAATGAAAAACAAAAAATAAAGTAAAAAGTGGGAAATATTTTGGCGAAAGACCATACAGCACGAGGATCAATATACGAAAAAAACTAACGTATTGGTATGGAAGAGGGAGGACAAGAAAGCCCACGGTAAAAATTCAAATGTCCACGACCCACGAGAATAGTGTCTTCGCAATTCTATATTTTGGGGAAGAAAGTTTTTGGGGAAAGATCATAATGATGAGGATCAATAGGAAGAAAACAAACGTATTGGTATGGGAAGAGGGAAGACAAGAAAGCCCACGGTAAAAATTCAAATGTCCACGACCCACGATCATAGTCTTCGCAATTATTCTATATTTTGGGGAAGAAAGTTTTTGGGGAAAGACCGTACAGCATGAGGATCAATAGGAAGAACAATAACATATTGGTATGGAAGAGGGAAGACAAGAAAGACCACGGCAAAAATTCAAATGTCCAAAACCCACGAATAGTTTTCGCAATTCTATATTTTGGGGAAGAAAGTTTTTGGAGAAAGATCATAAAGCACGAATATCAATAGGAAGAAAACTAACGTAATGGTATGGAAGAGGGAAGACAAGGAAGCCCACTGTAAAAATTCAAATGTCCACGACCCATACGAATAGTCTTCGCAATTCGATATATTGGGGAAGAAAGTTTTTGGGGAAAGGCCATACAGGCACGAGGATCAATAGGAAGAAAACTAACGTAATGGTATGGACGAGGGAAGACAAAAAAGACCACGGTAAAAATTCAAATGTCCACGACCCATATACGAATAGTCTTCGTAATTCGATATATTGGGGAAGAAAGTTTTTGGGGAAAAGCCATACAGGCACGAGGATCAATATCAATAGGAAGAAAACTAACGTGTATTGGTATGGAAGAGGGAAGACAAGAAAGATCGCGGCAAAAATTCAAATTACTAATAAGAGGGTGGGATGTATACAGTCATATATCAAGCGATTGCCAGAAACTACGAGTCCTCGACCTACGAATATTCTTCACAATTTGGGCAGGAAGGTTTTTAGGGTAAAACTGCACAGCATGAGGATCAAGGTGAACTATGTAATGGTGAGCATTTTGGGGAAACACTATCATGAGGGTTAACAGGAAGAAATATAACTCCAAGAAAATATTTTGGCAAACGATTATAGCATGAGGATATAAAGGAAGGAAAGCAAGCCACTATACACCAAATAAGTTAAAGCCTTAATAGATTTTGACTAGCTAAATGGAGACTGGTTAATGGAAGCGCCACAATGACCATAACAGCAGAGGGCGACAAGAAAAAGATATAGTGACTCTCTGGGGTTATTAGACGAATGCTGAAGATAACGCGGAGAAACAAAATTAGGTTAGGAATGAAGAGAAGAGTTACTAAATCATGAAAAGAAAAAAGAAGTTTATGGAAGACAAAAACAACAAAACAAGAAAAGGACCGATAAATCTGTAGGAGGCTTAGTTAGGCATATTTAGAGTAGAGATGTTCCAGGTCCAAAAAGTCCCACAACCAGTTTTGGTGAACATTAAATGACAGAAGTATCAACGACGCAACGGAGGTTTTATCGAGGGCCATTCTCACACGAGTTGAAATAGTCTTCATCCGCCTATAGTACCTCTATATACAGAGTGCTTTATAATAGAGCGCCTGGCGACTTAAAACACAGGTTATCATAGTTGAGTCATAGAACTAACACCAATTATTGTGGATATAAAAAAAATCCTCCTAAACGCGCTCGACTTGAACCACAAGCGGGATGAAATTAATCTGTTCGCCCGCTAACGAAGTGCGCAGTTGCCCTGATGGCTGGGCTATAGTTACCTTCATTCAGTCGGCTGTATCCTAAGGAACGCAGTACACAGTAAAATCTCGTTATTTGAGGTAGTAAACTTACTCTAATTTGCGTTATAATTATATTTATTCTTAATTTCTTAAAACGATAATATTGCGATAATAATTACCTACCTAAAAGCAAATTAAAAAGGGACGGCATGGCAAAATTGGGATTCGAACCCACACAGCGGTAGATCGTAGAGCGCTACCAGAGAGGGATTATTGACCTACGAAATCTACGATATTTTACGCGCTCGTAAATCGTTCGTGGTTCTGGTTCCACAAACGATGCTCGGTTAGTTTAATTAATTGTCACTACCGCAACTTCAAGACGGTGAAGTAATCAATAATAAATTGTCGCAACTGATCATTATAATTATTTTGCAATATGAGCGTTTTTCCATAGGTAGTACCTAGTAGTTCGCTAGATAAAATTGCTTATCAGTTGGGTTGGGGTTTTTCACCTAATCGGCAAACAATTGCGGGAACTGTAACATTTCATTAATCAAGAAACCTTACCAAAATTACAGATTACAGACTAACAGAACATATTGGAGCGGATCTAATTTTATAAGAGCGATCTGTTTTATTATCCTGGCAGTAATGGGAAAATTCAAGAGATGGCGGTAGCGTAAAGAAATCAGTAATTTATTTTGTGATTGGTTCCTGGTCATTAGCCCAGGGCCCAGGCCAGGTGACTATGACCAAGCTGCGTGTTCTCGAGTTTCTCGTTATCGATATTTGTTTGCCTACTACGGAATTAACTAACTACAGAGCAATCGCGCTAATTCGGCTCTACGATAATCCGATTAGTCCGGCCTTTTTTTTAAACTAGCTAGGTATAGGTAATCCAGCGATTTTTGACTTGACTCGAATCATCGTTTTAATTAATTTCTCTCTGCGCTCTTGACAATCCGTCATTTCCGATAATCCGGCGCTAAAGAGTACAATAATCATTTGATGCCGGATTAACGCGATTTTACTGTATTCCATTTATACTGGGTGTCAATTTGAAAACTTGCCACCCCCCGAATTCTTCCTTAAAAAACGTTTCGCAAGGAAATCGCTGTCAAGGAAACTGGTAAATTTTTTATTAAATTTATGTTCTATTGACGTAAAAAAATTATACAGGGTGTTTCTTGACTCAGTAATGACGACATTGTCTATTTTCCGAAATAAGACACCCTGTATACTAATACATTTTCATGTTGTCTGAGAAAATTTAGTAAAAATGGTTGTCACAGTTGAAGTTTAAACCGAGTAGCTTATGAGTTATAAACAAGTGAAAATCGCCATTTTTAAAGCGTTAATATCCTACTGCGTAGATTAAATTGTTATACAGGCTGATGGAAATTAACAGATTTTTCGTCACCCTGTATAAAAACCTCATCCACACAATAGGATACCGTTTGAAAAGTTGACGAGATAGAGCGTTTTCAGACCTAAACGACACGATACCGACACGACACAGGCAACTATCGGAGCATGCAAAAATGTATTATTGCAATTATTGCAATAATACATTTTTGCATGCTCCGATATAGTTGCCTGTGTCGTGTCGGTATCGTGTCGTTAGGTCTGAAAACGCTCTAGGGACATGTAAGCCGTCGTTTACCTTGAGCCGTTTTCAAATTGAATTCGATTTTCATTTGTTTATAACTCTTAACCTACTCAATTTAAATTGGAACTGTAAAAATCATTCTACCTGGATTTTCTGAAATCTGAAAATATATTAATATACAGGGTGTCCCATTAAAAAAATAGACAATTTCGTCATTACTGAGTCAAGGAACACCCTCTATAAAAAATTACGTCATTAGAACATAAATAAAATTAAAAAAATTGACCTGTTTCGGGATTGCTTCGAGAAACATTTTTCAAGGAAGGATTCATGCGTGGCAAGTTTTCTAATTGACACTCTATGTATAGGTAATAAAAATATCCCTAATCCAGAGCGCTGGGTTCTCGAAGCCAATATTACAAAAAAATATAAAAAATCAATTAACGAATTTTCAGGTGAAAAAAGGTGAAATTAACCGAAAAATAAAATTAAATGGGAGTGACAGCAGGGACCCCCGCGGAACACCTTCACTCATGTTGAATGCTTCCCGTACAAAATTACAAACGCCAGGGAATGACGACGAATTTGCTAAGAAACGTGACATGCCTAGGAAAGAACGTCTGAATTCTGAAAGGTTTTATCCACCACCACCACCAAACACGTTGCCTACGTTATCACCGTTTTCCTCCTATAGAACGAATAAAAAAAAACACACAAGTTTTATGTAGGTACCAGAATTTTGATGAAAAATTTCTGCTCTCAAAAAAAAAAAAGAAAAAAACTAGTAAATATGAATATCTTTTTCTAATAATTATAAAAACCATCATCAGAACTAAAATTTATATATTCGTAGATACCTCGGCGATTATTTGCAACCGGTTTGATCCAATTTATTATTGATGCTGGTGCCTGAATTTCTCATATCTGGTAACTTTTTTTCTTACTCTTTCAAGGCTGGTACGATAATAAAGAATAAGATAAGTAACGTCTCCTTATCTTTGAGTCTATCTAAAACGATGAAGAATTCTGCACGGTTGACTCCGCTCAATAATAAATTTTCGAAATCCTTTTTTTGTCTGTCAATCAAAATTTTCTACAAAGTCGATTAAGGAGCTTATATCAATTAGGAGCTCAATAAAGGCACTTAGACCATAATTCAGAACAGTTCTGAACTTCTCACACTTTCTATCGTCTGCCGGGAAGGGGGGGGGATGTTATTAACATCGAAGAGATTTTTTTTTTAATTTGCATGTCTTCAGAAAGGGACGTAATTTTGTGTGCGCACAGTCGACTGCCATACGAGTGGGACAAACAATCCAGTTAGATCGTAAAGTCCTCAGTTTTCTCACAAAACGAGATCAAAAATTTTGAAAAACTATAAAATAGGTAATTTTCAACTTTAAACGGTCATATCTGGAAAACGGGGAGAGCTACAGAAAAACCACATAACTTCTCGCACTTCCTATCGTCTCACGGGGATTTTTTGGGGAATCGCCGTTTCCTACACCCCGACGAAAAACGCTCAACATGCGCATTGAGAACGTAAAGAAGAAGACTCAATTGTATGACTTTAAACATTTAATTTCGATTTAATTTTAATTGAAAGTTAATTTCTTCATTGTTAAATGTTCTTGTTCGTTTTGGGTTTTAGGTTCTCGATAATAAAAGTATTATTTTTCAAAAATATTTTTATAAAAATGAAATGTTTCGAATAAAATAAATAAAATTTACGACATTTTATTATAATAATTATTATGATTTTTTAAAGTACATATTTTTAAGTTTTTACATATTTTTTACAATTTATGAGTGAACAAGGGACCAATCGGTCCCGAAACGTTTCATTTTATAAAAATATTTTTGAAAATAAATACTTTTATTATCGAGAACCTAAAACCCAAAACGAAGAAGAACATTTAACAATTAAGAAGCAAGGTTCAATAAAAATAATCAAAGTTAATTTCTTCGTTATAAAATAGTAAAGGAACATTTTGATTGTTTACTGTTTAGAGAGCCGTTAAAAAAATTAAACTCACTCTGTATTATAATTAAGCTATTGATTATGTCCTAATAAACAGGGCAATAAGGAATTATCAAGAGAGCGGGTTTAATTGCATCATGAAACCTTCAAATGGTCATTAAGGATGTAAAAATCGTGGAGTAAAATTAGAGATAGGGGTGAAACTGTACTTACCTTTTCATTTTTTTAATTAGGTATATCTCCAAAATGAAGCAAAATTCGGGTATAGTTATTAAGGACTTTTTTGTATATAATGCAATTTTACATCGAAATGGTTTATTTAAAAAAATTTGACAAATTTTCTTGTGCCGAAAATATTTAAAATAGTCGAAAAAAAGCAAATTGGGTTTTTTCTTTTCCATTGTTTTGCGCATAAGTTTTTTCTGAGCAGAAATAGGTATAAGCAGTACTGCATAGGGAAACAAGTAGATTAAATTGTCTTCAAAATGGTGGATTAAAACTGATTTTTTGATAAAAACTGACTGAGATGTAGCCGCCTTAACATGGAAATTTTAATTCGAACTTTTCGATTTTTATACCGTTTCCCTTGTTATCGTTTTAGTTCCTGTTTCACAAAAAAAATCACAAAAAATATTCTTTAAAATTGGTTTTTATGTACCTATACAGGATGTTCTTAAATACCAGGTAGATACATACGAAAGCAGGCAATTCTTTGAGTTATTTTACGCCTAAAAGTTCATATTAACATAGGTCCCCAAAAGATTCGTCACCGATCTACAGAGGGGGTTGAAATTTCAAGATTTTTTCTACTTTCCTTCAAGCTGCTTGAGGTTAGTCAAACATTCGGCAAACAGTTGTTAGTCACCATAGGGTCATCCCAGCAATCATTTTTAACAAGCAGTGCCGACAAAACTGTCAAAATTAATGGAAAAGACTGTTTTATCATTTTAAAAATTTGACTTTTTTCTACGAATTAGGGGTTTAGAACGAATTAGAAATTGTTTCTTTTTTTAAAACGGTTGCAGATGCAAAAAAAAACTTTAGGAACCCAAAAAGTTTCTAAATAAGACAAAAAATCCATATTGTGTTTTAGAATTCAACCAGCGGCGCTTCACAAAAGAAGTTCAGGCAGAAATTAGGGGAAAATGGGAGAAATTAAGTGAAAAAAAACTTCTTGTACATAACCATTTGTTCTGCCTAATCATGTAAGCCCTACAGCTAAATATCTCAAAAAATGCAGGAGTAATTAAGAAAAATCGATTTTTTTTCGAAACACCCTGTAGATCGGTAACGAACCGATGTTTCTATGAAGTTTTAGGCATAAAATACATCAAAGAATTACCTCCTTCCTGGAATTTAGAAACATAAAATATAAATATTTGCATTTATTGCTTTATAAGAACTAAAACGATATCAAGAAAAACGCGATAAAAATGTGCAAGTTTGAGCGGCTACATCTCAGTGAGTTTTTATCAAAAAATCATTATTAACCCACCATTTTGAAGGAAATTTTAATCTACTTGTTCTGTGAAGCAATCCCTACCTCCGTTTAGTAAAAAGTTATGCGCAAAAAAATGAAAAAGTAAAGAAAAAGCAATTTTTTGCTTTTTTTCAAGTCACTTTTTTGAATATTTTTGACACGGCAGATTTTTTCCAATTTTTTTTACATACAATAAATTTTGTATTGACTTTAGCAAAATGTTTCTTCGTTTTTGAGATATAATTAAAAACCTGAAAGGGGTGCAGTTTCACCCCTATCTCCAATTTTCACCCGCTAATTTAATAGCGCTCGGTGTTTTTTCATCTTTAATGACCATTTGAAAGTTTCATGCAATAAAAACCCGCTCCTTTGTATGTATCACTCCAACAAGAGAATTAATAAATGAACGTATCTTGGGGGTCGCGCATTTTTCGCAAAACATTAAAATTCAATTTTGGCGGTCCCTTATTACTTATCTAATAGCTGTCAAAATTCTTTGACATTTCCAGTGCCGCAGACGGTTAGTTATAGTAATCTTTCCAGAGACAATTTCATAGCGAAAAGACATTAGACATTTCCCCTCGATCTGAGCTCCTAAGCTGCCGTCTATTTCTCCCTCATAAAGCATGATTTATTGATGAAAGAGGGGATGAATAACGGACCTTTTATTTCCAACAAAGCTCATTAATGTCTTTAATTATGGAAGCCTTCCAGTGGAAGAGTATTTCCATATAATTATTATTCCCTCGATCGGCTGGGTCCCGATTACCTGAGTTCGCGTTTTACTTTAGATATAAATAGGAATCATTCCGTGCCAAGACATGCAAATGCAATGGACGTTTAACTATTTCATCAGTTATGAAAATTCAGAGTCGGATGGTAAATTTTCGTTCCCTTCCACATTGACCCATTTCAAAGTGTTTAATAATAAGTTAGTGTCAAGGACGCACGATTCCCTTGTTCTTTGTTTTTATTTTTATGTGACGATCGTGGAAAGGAATAAACTACTATAATATCGACTATCGAATCGATTCCGTTTATTTCTGCGCGAAACTTCATTCCCCTAAATAGTCGATACAAGCATCAAGTATCTCATTCTCATTCAGGTAGCATTGGAGAGGAAGAGAAAGTAAAAATTACTTCTCGATCAAAATATAAAAAAAAAAAAATGGGAACTTCCGCAACGTTAGAACGTAATATCGGTCCTCAGGATGCGGATTATCGACAAGAGTGCCAACTGTCACATCATCTTCTCGAATGGGGCGCCAACTGGATCGGCTGCATGATCCTTAGCATTATCGAAGCCCTGATTGATTGATTCACTTGGTGAACCTTGAGGTTGCCAATTGCAGATTGTTTTTCTTCTTTCATTGGTCGACATAAATCATTGCCCCGGTGGCGGCTGCTTGATTTATGGTTCATCCTGCGGACGGTTGCGTCGCTCTTCGGAATTATCCCCGAATTAAAATGGAACGGCGCGGAAACAAAAAACCCCGCAACAACGTTGCCAATAGAGATGAGATAGGTGGCATAATGGTTATATCAGATTAGGCGAGTCAAGTGTGATTAATTGTTGTATTTTCACTGCGTTTCAAGGGGAATTTTAAACAATGAATGATGACAGGATTTTATTATTGGCCACAATTTCACTCTTTCATGATAAGAGGTTGAAGTCGATGAAAGAATCGAATATATAGTTTGATTTTTGAAAAACAGACATTTTAAAAATACAGACATTGCAAATACAGACATATTAAAAGCATCCGTCTCCACTTAACGGCATCGCGTCTATCACATCAACCCTTCATTGCCTACCCGTCCTCCACCCCCAAGTCTGCACCCCCTTGCAAGCGCCGGCAGCGTCGCACGCTCGTCCCCCACGCGCACGCTCCATGCACCATGGCAGATCGATGGCTGCGGACGCCCGATGGCCGCCGTCGGTCTGGGTCGCTGCCGGTCGTTCACCCGCCGTCCCCAGCCCCGTCCCTCGCGCCGCCGCCGATACCGCCACCGTCGCTTCCGCGTTGCGTGGCACTGCAGCACGGATGCGGCACCGCGACGGACACACGGACCGGTCGTGATATATGACATCGATTTGACTCTTTGATCTTTTTCTAACGAGTCATTGTATATTGCACGAATATACAGGGTGTACGAGGTATTTTTTGATTAATTTCTATATTTGTGTTTTTGGCGATTTTTTTGCCTGACGTAGTATGATGCTCCTCAATGATCTGGGCGTATAGGTATGGTGAGAAGAGATTAAGCACCCCAAGTGACTAGGCCATAAAGGACCCTTTTCGCCGTAGATCTTTCTATGAGAGGAGCCCCATTTCTTCATCTGGAAGATCTTCTTGCCCAATA
The DNA here is from genome assembly GCA_910589415.1 of Malachius bipustulatus. Classification (NCBI taxonomy): domain Eukaryota; kingdom Metazoa; phylum Arthropoda; class Insecta; order Coleoptera; family Melyridae; genus Malachius; species Malachius bipustulatus. The sequence goes on from OU342637.1 coordinate 25,634,072, forward strand.
AAATTGAGCCTAAGGTTACTGTAGAATAATACCTCGCATACATCTATGCAGTGGAAAAAGTCCTCATCGTCTTTTCCACTTTGGGAAAGACTGGGTCTTCCTTTACTTCAGTAAGTGCTAGTTGGCCAGCTTCTTCCTATCTTAACCAGCCTGGTGTTGCTTCCCAATATACTTCTCTAAACCTTTTTGGGTTCAATACTCAATAGCCTTGGCCTTGATAGAAAGTTTTTTGTCCATGACCAAGTACATGCAGGCTCCGCTCCACAAAAATTTTGCCTGCTCCCGATAACGAAATTATACTTTTGTTGGGATTTTTTGAAAACAAGAAACTACACAAATTTTTAACCTTACCAATGATGCCAAAATGCAAAAAAAATCATTTCTGAGGATACCAATTTTGATCCCATACAACTTACAATCATTGGACTATGACAGAAAAAAAGAGACCGGCGAGGATTGAACAAAGTGTACCTTTCGTATTAGGCGATTGTTTTCTTGAAACCTGAACAATAATAACACTCCTACCGGAATATTTCTACAAAAGAACTGACCTGTCTCATTTATAATGAGCTGAGCAGCAGGTCTAGTCCAAGTTTATCAACAATGAGCTACCACAAGCTCCAAAAAAATAAGCTAATCGCACCTAAGCTAATCGAAAAATGAGCTGACCTGGGATCGGGTTCATTGAGAAACGTTCCAAATAGACCACAACCGCAAAAAAGGACGTTCCAAATAGACCACAACCGCAAAAAAGGGGAAAAATTAATCGCAACCAAAATCCGAGTCAAGTCGACAAGGTAAAACGACTAAAGGGTTCGAGCTACTGAAAGTAAGAGACTTCAAATTCCAAACCTTCGAGCTGCGCAGAGAAAAGAAGCTGAAAGTGATTTCGAGGAATCCTACAAGAAAAAAACCGACGAAGAGATAAAAGCAACCTTACCCCAACAATCCCAAAAGCCTGGCCCAAAACCTTAACTGCATCAAAAGAAGACAACTGCAACAAAAACAAGACAACTTCAAATTGGATCATTCATAATGAAACCAAATCCCTCATCAACCTATTCAAGAAGACTTAATAAGACGATCGTGAAAACTATGAAAACCGTCAAAAACATAACCTACCCAAAGTACGACGAATGCAAAAACTGACAGCAACGTCGCCAAATAGCGTAAGCTTCAATGAGACACAGTTTTCTATGCAAAGAATATTAACAACGAAGCAAAAGAAACACCAAAACCACTGTCAGCACCAGATTCGAAAATCTGGACCAAGACAGAAGAAGAGAGGTCCAAAAAGATCAAACCTACTAACTGCTAAACAGCAACAATCCCAAAATATAGGTCCAAAATAGACAACGAGCTTCACATGCGTCTAGGGAAGATGCTCGCCAGCTTCACTGAAACAAAACCAGGACAGCACCAAATCCAGTCATTAATAATGAAACCAAAAACCCTTCAACATTTTCGCAAACAGTCTGGCATTATTGTGGAGCAGCAAGAAAATTCGTCCAGTAAAAAAAAAATAATTTCTGTCCCACACCTGACACCACTCACAATCTTTGAGGAGATACCCATGAAGACTTGCATCAATTCAAAAACCTCGGCAGTATATTGTAAGATAACCTGGCACCAGAGATGAGCCCCCTCCATTACTCCCACTCTTTTAATAAGGCTGTAAAAGCTGAGTTCTCTTTGAGGTATCGAGGAGTAATGTTAAATGGATAGGTTGCTCTGATCGAGCAAAAACAACTGAGTTTTTTGTTCGGGGAAGAACGTGAAAATTTTTTTACCCCCTTCCCCGATTCGTATGCTTGCAATTCAGCCACGTTTATTCTATCGGGACCAGAATTCCTTATAGTCAATGGTTCCCTCACGGTGATGAGTGACTCTGTCACTAGGGCGCTATCTTCTTTTGCATGCAAAAAGATGTTCCAATAATAGGTGAATGGTAAGAATAATAAATTAAAATGACGCGTGCTCATAATTTAAGGCAAAATTTTTGGGAAGGATTACAATTAGAAGGAGACAAATTTGACTGAAAGACACAGTTTGACGGTGCTGGTCGACATGAAACTTAAGTCAGTGTCAGCTGGTCAAAAATTGGCAGGTGTGAGTGACGTGGATAAATACAACAAAAAGGAAATGTCCAGGATAGAAATCCCTAGGGAATAAATCAAGGGTATTTTATGTGAATAATAGTCTAGACTAGTTGTAAAGATTGGATATCGATTGGTTGTCTGTTTCTGAGAGAACGCAATTAAACTGTAATGGTTGTGGTGGCAGTGGCGGCGGTGGTGGTGTTGGTGGTGGCAACCGTATAATAAGGTAATATTCATGTGCTTGAATATACGGTCATTTCGTCTGCGGTATAAACGTTAAATACGTCGATTCGAAAGCAATTTTCCAATGCAAACTATCCCGTATTGACCATCTATTACCTGAATCGATGGTGCATTTCGTAATGCATAGTTTATGTTATGCTGGTCGTAAATTCACAATTACCACAACGCAACCCTTCCTGAGTTCATTACCTTTTGAAGTGTTCCCAGAGTATCAAAAAATAGCAATTCTCATAAAAATTAATCAATTGAATTGACGAGGAATGGAGCTTTCTTGAGGCAGAGCTCATAACAAATCCTGGATGAGGTAAATCTGAAATTAATTCAGGCCGCAATGCTGGGTAATATGCAGCTGTACAGGGTTCCCAAATCTATCTCCCAGTACGGGCAACTTTTTTATTTTCCGAGGTACAGAGACGGGAGACGGTTGAATAGGCCAAGTTGACGAGAATTTGATGCTGATTTAATCTGAAAAGAAATTCAGAAGAGCTTCAGTCGTTGCTGAAATATCCTGAAAAAAGGAAAATCAAAATTTTTGAAAGCTCTGGGATCTAGTCGGCTTTCAAAATTTTTTAAATATCAGATGGATAGCTCTTGACGACTTATGTTAACCTACAAAAAAAAACATAAAATAATTTCAAATAATAAAAAAGATGTGGCAAAAATAAAAAATTCTGAGTTTTCAGTTTTCAGGATATTTCAGCAGCGACGAAAGCTATCCTGAATTTCTCTTCAGATTCCAAATCAGCATCAAATTCTTACCAAATTTACGTGTTTAACCGCCTTTGTACCTTGCAAAATAAGAAAGTTGCCTGTATTGCTATTATAGGGTTCCCAAAATCTACCTCCCAGTACGGGCAACTTTTTTATTTTCCGAGGTACAGAGACGGTTGAATGGGCAAATTTGATTAGAATTTGATGCTGATTTGTAATCTGAAGAGAAATTCAGGATAGCTTCAGTCGTTGCTGAAATATCCTGAAAAAAGAAAAATCAAAAATTTTTGAAAATTCTAGAATCTAGTCGACTTTAAAATTAAAAAAAAAATCAAACGAATAGCTCTTGATGACTTATGTTAACCTACAAAAAATCAAAAATAATTTTAAATAATAAAAAAGATATAGGAAAAATAAAAAAATTAAAAATTTTAATTTTTTTCAGGATATTTCAACAGCGACGGAAGCTATCCTGAATTTCTCTTCAGATTACAAATCAGCATCAAATTCTCGCCAACTTTTCCCATTCAACCGTTTCTGTACCTCGCAAAATAAAAAAGTTGCCCGTACTGGGAGACATATTTCGGGAACCGTGTATACGAATAAGTGCGTGCGAGATGAATTGAAACACTCATCATCACGAGGAGCATTTAATACACTTTACGGCCTCAATAATCAAGTTTGCTCGTAAAATGTTCCCGGCTAGAGCTGCTGGGAAAGCGAGCATGCAAGTCGGTTGTTACAGTTAGAGTTAACCCCTTATTAGTCCCCACCAAAGTCAGTATTGACACAACAATGAAGCTAATGGGCCTGTGTTTGTTTTCAGGTCCTTCACCATTCAAAATTAAACATTCCACATTATCAACGAAATATGTTTGTAGTACCAAGTAGCCGGGTAGGATCAACCACCGGCAAGTTCAATGGCACTGCCATTTTAGAAGCGGCGTGCTTCGTGCAGCGTTGCCAATTAGGGGTGGCGATTTTCCCTCAACTCGTTTGTTTTTATATTATTTTATATCCTGTTTTTTTTTCAGCGCCCTCACCCTTATCACACAGTTACCCCACCTTTATGGCAACATTATAATACCTACCCCTACAATAATTATAGCAGCGAGCGAGATGTCAACCATTTTTGAACTAATTTTCAAATTACTTCTTGAAATTTCGTAGTGAGTGATGAGTTATGGAAATGAAGAGCAGAAGAGACAAAATAATAAATACCTAGACGGCTGCAAAAATTTCTTACTATCTAAATATTTAGATGATCTTGAACGAACAACTAGAAGAAGAGGTGACAGATGACAGATGACGGATCAAAAAATTGAGTTAATGGCTGAATATAACAACAGTGTAGGTACTTCTTTATTATGTATCTGAGAAGGTAGGTGCAGATGATGAATTCTGAGGCTCAGAAAAAAATAAAAAGTCAAATTAACTCCTCCAATTTTCTCCTTTCCAGTTCCAGTTTCAATAAACACTCACCCTTCTTCTTACCTCATCTCTTCTCTCTAGCAATAAAACTTAAAAAGTTACTAAACTAACGTCTTCAGGCCCATCCCGACAACGCCGCCTTCTCCCGATTCCCGGCCAGCTGCAAGTTCCAGGCTGTCCCGGAACCGGCTCTGCTGAGTACGTCGGCCCGGACAAGGTGAGGGTAGTCACCCCGTGGAGTGTGCAGCTTGCAGAGATGTATGACCATCGATCACTCCCTACCCTGCCGCTCCACGGTCTAGGGCTGCTGCGAAGGGAAAGGTCGGCCGGGACTCCCCGGAGGTGAATAACCTCCCTATCCCCGTGGACGAGTTAGAGAAGTGTTGGATATCGCCGGATTAAGCTCAAGAGGTGTAAGGTGTAAAGGGTTGTTTATTCAGGATGAATTATTGTTTGACTCCTTACCGGGAGAACCGACTTGTAATAGATACTTTGTTTGTTTTCTTGGAGTTGGAGATGATAGTTTGACTGGAGGAAGGTTTGCTATCTCTATAGTTGAGTATTATTACAGGTCTTCATTAATTAAATCTCTTCTAATAGTGTCTAAAAATTATTTAAAAAAAGGTTAATAAGATATGTAGATAAACCGCAAAAAAAAGATGAAAAATTTGAGTCCTTCAAAGCTCCTATTTTTTTGCGAGATCCTGAAAAAAATTACATCAAACTTTTCAAAGGAGGGATATCCGCTTGGTAACATTTTCCTAAATCGCCAGCTCCTCCAAGTGAAAGGGAGTTAACGTCCTCCTGCATTTCCACTTTGGCGGTCTCGGGGTCGTAACAAAGGTGCGTGAACTGTCAGCGTGGAAGGGAGAAGGGATAAGGAAGGGCGGGAAGCAGGAAAGGTCGCAAAGCTGCGGATGTCTTGTGGAAGGTTAACAACCTCCATGGGCCATTAGGGGGAAATGTGCTCCGGGCTGGTGCTTTCCGACATTCTGGATTTTGTGATGGTGACTTGATAGATAAATAACGGCCTATGAAGGATAGGGGTTGATGTTCTTGAACGAGGGTGTATTATTCAATAATTCTGATTTCACAAAATTAACATATTTTTGAATTTTTTGCCTAGTGTCCAAATTATTAATTATACTTACTGAATAGTCAAAGGGGTAGCATATTTTCCAAAAAATTTTTTGGAATTCTTTAAGTTCTTTAAGAAGATATTGACCTTAGATTGCTAATTTATACTTCTTAGATTAAGCGGCTCCCAAAATTTTTGATGCTATGACCTGTAGTAAAGAGGGTGGATATTAGCAGATACCCCTCAAAAGAAAAATTATTTTAATGACGTTATTGGAGAGGTCCCCCCTCCTCAACTGGCAAAATTATTGTTCTCGGTGGACCCACAATCAAAAATTTTACAGTTTTTCAGTGTGGTTGTAGTTTTGTAGTTGCTTGTATGGAATCACATCATACAGGGTGACATTTAAAAAAAATTCCCATCTTTAAGCTCCTTTCAGCCCAATTATAAAATTTTAAAGAGAGAAAATTTTTGAGCAAAAAATCTCAAAAACCCGTTTGGGTGGTATGGAAGCGGAACCAAAATTACACACCCACGTCAACTCTTAAAGCTCCACCCATCCCAAGTTTAAAATTTTAAAGAGCAATCCCCTACTTGTTGTAATCATTAGAAAACCCTTTAAAAAACCTTCTCAAAGATATTTAAAAGTTGCAATTGGAGGTATTTTTTCACGGTATCTTTAAAACAAAAAAAAAAAACTCGAAAAACCGTTTGGGTGGTATGGAAGGGGGACAAAAATAATCCACTCACGTCAATTTTTAAAGCTCCTTTCAGCCCAATTATAAAATTTTAAAGAGAAAATTTTAAAGAGAGAAAATTTTTGAGCAAAAAAATCTCAAAAACTTGTTTTGGTGGTGTGGAAGGGGTACTAAAATAACTCACCCACGTTAACTCTTAAAGCTCCACCCATCCCAAGTTTAAAATTTTAAAGAGCAATCCCCTACTTGTTGTAATCATTAGAAAACCCTTTAAAAAACCTTCTCAAAGACATTTAAAAGTTGCAATTGGAGGTATTTTTTCACGGTATCTTTAAAACAAAAAAAAACCTCAAAAACCCGTTTGGGTGGTATGGAAGGGGGACAAAAATAACTCACTCACGTCAATTTTTAAAGCTCCTTTCAGTCCAATTATAAAATTTTAAAGAGAAAATTTTAAAGAGAGAAAATTTTTGAACAAAAAAATCTCAAAAACCCGTTTTGGTGGTGTGGAATGGGTACTAAAATAACTCACCCACGTTAACTCTTAAAGCTCCACCACCCAATATCTGAAATTTTAAAGAACAAGCCCCTATTGTGATAAATTATTAGAAAACCCTTTAAAAAACCTTCTCAAAGACATTTAAAAGTTGCAATTGGAGGTATTTTTTCACGGTATCTTTAAAACAAAAAAAACTCAAAAACCCGTTTGAGTAGTATGGCAGGGGGACAAAAATAACTCACCCACGTCAACTCTCTTAAAGCTTATACAACCTCCCGCAATATCTGAAATTTTAAAGAACAATCCCCTATTTCTGATAAATCATTAGAAAACCCTTAAAAAATCAAAGTCATTTAAAAGTTGCATTTGGTCATATTTTTTGACGGTTTCTTTAAAAAAAAAAAAAAACTCAAAACCCGTTTGGGTGGTATCGTATGGAATCGTCAACTCTTTTAAAGATCCATCAACCCTAATTATAGAATTTGAAATTGACTTGTGTTGATATCATTAGAAAACCTTTTAAAAATACTTTTCAAGGACAGTTAAAAGTTGAAATTGGCATTATCTTAAAAAAAAAATAATGACAAAATCCCGTTTGGGTGATATAAAAGGGGAACCAAAATGATCTCGTAAATGACTCACATTCTCCAACCCTTAAAGCTCCACTAACTCCAATTATATTTTTTTAAATTATAAGCCCTACTTGAGATACATATCCTTGGAAAACTCATGAAAATGCTTTTCAGCAATGCCATATAAAATGACATTTATCGAATTTTTATCAATTTTATCAATGGAATGAGTATGAAGCTTTAATAAGATTTGATTTGTCAGAGGCCCTTGAGGCTACTTGAAAACTTCTGACACTTGGGCTTTACCACAGCCATACGATATTTATTTATTTATTTATAAGATTTGATGAGGGTGAATCTAGCCACTAATTGATTCTGGCTTCCCTTATATACTGTCCAAACGGGTTTTTGAGAGATGGGTATTTTTTGATTTTAAAAGAAACCGTCAATGGCTAGTAGTGGTAAAATGTTAACCTCATTCAAACCTAAACATTAAAAAAAATCACTAAAACACATTTTTAAATAATGGCTTTCCTTTTTTTTTCCAATAATATATCACAAGTAGGGGGTTGCCCATTAAAATAAATTAATTGGGATGATTTTGGTTTCCTTTCGATACAACCCAAACAGGTTTTTGCGAATTTTGATATCTTTGTTTACTTTAAAGTTTTACAAATATCAGTCTGTGTATTAGTGAAGTCGGTAATACTAAACACCCACATGACACCCTCAAACGCCATTGTTTTGTCAACGAATTTTTTCTCGAACCTCTAGAAAAAGTTGCCGCCAAAAAAAAAAATACATTTAGCACCCCTATTAACCCAGCAGGACCGGTAAAATAAACAGCTCGTAAACAGACCGGGGAAACTTATTTTTTTTTATTTTTTCAGTCGATGGAGTCGGACCTTCCCTGTCTTTTGACATGTGTCTTAGGTTGGGTCGGGGTGGGGGGGAGGTGGGGCACGCTTTTAAAATTTACTGAAAATGAATTTTATCGGAAAAACGGGTATATCTGAGCCGGATTTGATCTGACAAAAAAATTATGGTATCAAAATTTGAAGAGCTTGACTAAACACGGAAGTTCGTTCCAACCTAACCCTTTAGCTCAACTGGTTCGCGAAATATTGCGATATTAAGGGTAAAAATGAATAAAAATTTAACTGACTTTTGCTCGGCAGGTGGTGGAGTTAGGGCGTCAATTTTTTGCGAGAGGAAGGGTGCCACCGAATACTTTGACGGGCCGGAGGGAGGGGGTGGTGGGCCAATTAGGAGGGGAGATATGGGGGTAAGAAGAAAAATACGGAAACGCTCGTAAAAAGTTTATTTATTGACCTACAGAGACAAGGCACCGTTCATTTTCTTCGTTTTTTTATCTACTACCCGGTAGTCATGGCAAAAAAATTATTTTATTTATTTAAAAAATTTATGAAAAAAATTTGCGAAAATTTATTTTTGCAAATGCGCGCTTGGCGCGCAATTCAAAAAGAAGTCCTTTTTTTCTCGCGTTTTTGGGGTGAAGGAAGGGGGTGGGGAAAATTTTTTTCACCACTGAACAGCATTTTTTTTAATCTTTAATTTGAGCCCCACTTGAACCCGATCCGACCATAAATAAGGGCACAACGAACCGGCAAAATCTAGGCTTTATTGCGGGCGAACGGAGAGGGGTGGGGGGTTCTTGTTAGGCTCATTGGAAAGAGAAAACATTTATTTATCTATTTATTTATTTGTTTTTTTATTCCCGATCGTTCAACGATCAAAAGCAAGCAAGAATTTTCAAAATCGATCCATAATTGAGCGAGGTACGAGCGAACAAGCATTCGAAAATAAATTACGAGCGCGCGTTCCCGGCCGATCGTGCGTTCCCGGCCGATCGTGACTGTGCGTGCCCGGAGTATAGACAAGCGGAGAGCGTAAGCTCCGCCCACGGCTGCTCGTGTATCTTTCTCGCCCGGTTTAAAGAGAGATCTTCATGTATAACTCGCGCGCGCGGGCAAGATACGCACGAAAAAAAAACAAATAAATAAATAAATAGATAGTGGGGCTTATATTAAAGATAAAAAAATGCCGTTCAGTGGTGAAAAAAAATTTCCCCACCCCCAAAAACGCGAGAAAAAAAGGACTTTTTTTTAAATTGCGCGCCAAGCGCGCATTTGCGAAAATAAATTTTCGCAAATTTTTTTCATAAATTTTTTAAATAAATAAAATAATTTTTTTGCCATGACTACCGGGTAGTAGATAAAAAACGAAGAAAATGAGCGGTGCCTAGTCTCTGTAGGTCAATAAATAAACTTTTTACGAGCGTTTCCGTATTTTTTTTCTCACCCCCATATCTCCCCTTCTAATTGGCCCACCACCCCCTCCCTCCGGCCCGTCAAAGTACTCGGTGGCACCCTTCCTCTCGCAAAAAATTGACGCCCTAACTCCACCACCTGCCGAGCAAAAGTCAGTTAAATTTTTATTCATTTTTACCCTTAATATCGCAATATTTAACGAACCAGTTGAGCTAAAGGGTTCAGGTTGGAACGAACTTCCGTGTTTAGTCAAGCTCGATCAAGCTTCGATACCATAATTTTTTTGTCAGATCAAATCCGGCTCAGATATACCCGTTTTTCCGATAAAATTCATTTTCATTAAATTTTAAAAGCGTGCCCCACCTCCCCCCCACCCCGACCCAACCTAAGACACATGTCAAAAGACAGGGAAGGTTCGACTCCATCGACTGAAAAAAATAAATAAATAGATTTTCCCGGTCTGTTTACGAAATACCGGTCCTGCTGGGTTATATGAATTTTTATTTGCCATTAATTTTCATAAGGGATACGATTGTTCACGATTTGTCCACTCAAAATTTTCGTTTGTCCACGCCGCAACTTTCTGTAAAAACAATTATTCCTACAAACAACCTGAACTGACAGTTACGTAGATACTATTAACAAATACACAAAAATTCTTACTTAGGGGTGCCAACTTCACTATCCTGGGTAATTACTGAGAATAGTCTCCTTCGACCACACTGCTACGCCCTCGGCGCGTGATCTCAACTCCCACTTGCCTGGAATTTTTATCAGAGCAATTATTTTTGTTATGAAATGACATTTATTTTATATTTATATCTGGTTGCCGTAACTCTAGTAGGTTTGAGCTGTATGAAAAAAAAGAGTGTTAATACTTTCGGGTTGCGCTGCATGAAGCACGTGAACTTTTTTTTCCAAGTTATGCGCTATCGTGATTTCATCTGAACCTTTGTCCTTTGTCCTTTGTCAATATCGGATTGGTACAGTAATTCTTAATAATAAGTACCTCATGGCTTAGAAGACTGTCACGATAATAAGAATAAATGTAAGGGTAGATTAGATTAGATCACTATTTACTATTATACTAAGCATAGAGAAAGCTATTGTGAATTTTCTTTATTGCATTCTGATTATGCGCTATATTAAATAATGGAAAATAATAGATGTGATGTTTTTCTGATTACTATAACATACATGTTGTATGTTGTGTACCTATGTAAATATTATTTGTAAGTCAAGTCATTAGTTCTGAGGGTGAATTTCCATAGTCCAAAGTCAACGATCAATTCCGGCTTGTGAAGTAGTATAATAGTATTCATGCCTTAGGGACTTGCAGAGACAAAGGAATTTCATTACTGCGGTCCAATTACATTTCTCTTCACGTTTAGTATTCCCGATAGAGGTTAGAGGATAGGGATCCGAGTCCGTATAATTTCTTTTCAAACCGACTCTTCTAATTGTTTTGCAAAACTGGCATCGTAATTATTTTAATTAGTCGCCAGACGATTTCCATTATCCGAGCACCGAGCACTTGTCGGATGGAACACTTTTGGTCAAATTGGTAGTGGGAGTTCGGAATTCATTTCCCCATGACGATGCAAAATTAAATCTTCACTGGAAATACATTAAATCCAATTATCGTTATCACTATGCCAATGCAGAGAACTTGATTCCTGTTAGTTTAGTGGTAATCTGGGATGCGAATAAGAGAGTAATATTTTTTTTACATCAAGGAGATAATCTTCTCTTGTTACAGCGCTCGCTCCCGATACGTGCTTTAATATTTAACCAGCCTTTATGGATATATTTATGCGTTCGAATTATCTAGTGTCAGGCTAAGGCTGTATCTCTGATTATCCTTCGTGTCTCGCACTTCGAGATTACGAAGGTAGTATCACTACTTCTATGTCTTGGACCACAAGTTCAGAGCTAAAAATATAAACAAAAGCGCTTCCCCGTTACCATAGCGCTCCCTAGTAACTGTTTATTCATTCATTTCTTTTGTGTCAAACAGACCACACGTCAGTTTTTCGTATAATAAATTTTCAGTTCTATTTTAGTAATGGATAATCATCAGAGATCCAGAAACCGAGATCGTTCGAAGGAAAGAACGTCCAAAGACTGGATGGAAGATATTGTGACGGATTTCGCTGTGATGCTGTCTTGGCACGAGATGCCCCAACGTCGATGACGTCTGAGACAAACGCATCAAACAGTGAAGGTATATAAATGTTTATGGTTAAACGTTAGCACGAGATGCGATTGCGTTTCTGGGATATACCATAACATTTATATCTGTTTATACGAGTGCTTTGTTTTGCCCGAGAGGTATAAATAAAGACACACTAATAATCAGACTTTATCTGGAAGGTAAAGTAGAGATTATATGGCTCTGTCTTATCCGAGAGGTAAGATTGGAGTCACGTATAAACAGACTAACCTTGTTTTTGCTAACATCAACTACATGAGTCCTTTGTTTCGCCCGAGAGGTATAAAAGGACTCAACTGGTAAGATTGGAGTCATGTATGAATAAATTGACCTTATTTTCGTTGATGTCAACCACATGAGTGCTTTGTTTTGCCCGGGAGGTATAAATAAGGACACACCTAATAATCAGACTTTATCTGGAAGGTAAAGTAGAGATTATATGGCTCCGTCTTATCCGAGAGGTAAGATTGGAGTCACGTATCAACAGAATGACCTTGTTTTGGCTGACATCAACTACATGAGTCCTTTGTTTCGCCCGAGAGGTATAAAAGGACTCAACTGGTGAGATTGGAGTCATGTATGGAGTGCTTTGTTTTGCCCGAGAGGCATAAAAGGACTCAACTAATAATATTGGTCTTATCTGGAAGGTAAAGTAGAAGTTGTATTGCTCTGTCTTATCCGAGAGGTAAGATTTGAGACATGTATGTACAACTTAACCTTATTTTCGTTGACATCAACCACATGAGTGCTTTGTTTTGCCCGAGAGGTATAAAAGGACTCAACTAATAATCCGGCCTTATCTAGAAGGAAAAGTAGAAGTTACATTGCTCTGTCTTATCCGAGAGGTAAGATTTGAGTCATGTATGGCCAACTTAACCGTATTTTCGTTGACATCAACCACATAAGTGCTTTGTTTTGCCCGAGACTACAAAAGGACTCAACTAATAGTCAAGCTTTATCTGGAAAATAAAGTAGAGATTATATTGTTCTGTCTTATCCGAGAGTTAAGATTGGAGTCATGTATAATCAAATTAACCATGTTTCTGTTGACATCAACTACATAAACATACGATTAGCTGCGATGGGCGACAAATAAATTTTTTTTTGGTTGATCTGTCTGCTAATGCCAACGCTCTGGGGTGAGACTCCGTGGATATGAACTTAGAGTACATCCAAAGTGTAAATCCGGATACTCCAGTCGACATCTGCAACATCGGAGGGTGTCGGACTCCTTGGGAGTTGGATGAGGATGGGCTACGTATCTTTGGGGAAGAACATGTATACGCGAGGACCCTGAGTTGATTCTGCACTCCAGTGTCGCAGCGCGCTGGAAGAAATACTTGTCGGACGGACTAAAGAAAAAGTTTTTGATGGAAAAGTATCCTAGGAATGGTGAACTGTCATTCGTGCCGCCAATATGAGGTGGCAGTGAATCTAAAATAGTCGGCTCTGAAGATGGACAAATATATTGGCGCGAGACAGAAGTTAGCGGGATCTGCTCTAACAGCATTGGCCCCATTGATCGAGTCGTTAGCACCCCTGAGAGATACAGAAAATAATGTTTATGGTTAAACTTTAGCACGAGATGCGATAGTTTTTCTTTGATATGATACTATAACATTCATATCTGTTTATACTGTTTTATGTTTTGACCGAGAGGTATAAAATGTCTCACTTGATAATCATGCTTTATCTGGAAGGTATAGTAGAGATTATATTGGTCTGTCTTATCCAAGAGATAAGATTGGAGCAATTTAACAAACTATCCTTGTTTTTTGTTAGCATAAACTACATAAATAAACGATTATGCTACGATCGCAGCAACGTAAGTACTTTTGCGAGTCGCCTAAAACATTTTGTGAAAACTTGGGAAGCGATCTCTGATGACAAGTCTATTATTCAAACAGAGAAAGTTTATAAATTGCCGTTCGAGTCAACCCTTGCACAGATTTACTCTCTACCATCCAGAGGATGGCCGGAGCAGGAGTGAGCATCCAATTGGAAATTGATAGACTGCTTTCGATAAACGCGACTGTGGAGACTTAGGAAGTTTCAAGTCAGTTTTTTCCGCCGTTTTTTCTTAGTTCCCAAGTCTGATGTCCAGCATAATTCTGAACTTGAAGGAGTTGAATACCTTTATCTTGAAAGATGCTTATTTACTGATTCCAGTATGGGGCCACATCGCAAGTTTTTGAGGTTTATGTTAATGGCAAGATTCACAAAAAAAAGGCAAGTTTGCTTGCCTTTTGACCTATGTACGTGCCCATTGACTCTTACAAAGTTATTGAAGCCAGTAATAAATTATCTACGCTCGAGAGGTTCACTCTCGGTGGTGTACCTAGATGAATTTTTATCTTAAGGCCACCAAGTTGAAGAGTGCAGCGAGAATCTGACTCAAACCATCGAACTACTTGAGAGGTTAGGATTTATCATCAACTGTGACAAGTCCAAATTGGTGCCTGAGAGGCGATGCAAATATTTAGGATTCTTTTTAGATTCAAATTGATACCCTGAGAGTTGAGCTTCCACAGATAAAAAGATCACGATGTGAAAGCAGATAGAAGTCCCTATAAAAAAAAAAAAAAAAAGGAAGTTGAAGATTCGTGTGTTTGCCAAGGTTGTTGGGTCAGTGATGGCTTGCCGTCCTGCAGTCGAGTACAGCCTGTTACAACTTGGCCTTGAATAAATTTTGCAGATTCTTCAAAAGAGCAGAGTCAAGCCTTAGAAAAAATTTAGGGTTGTTTCGATGCGTTCATGTCAGTGGCGAAGTTTATTCTAAGAAACTGAGATTGGTGACTGAAGGTCTTGCCTAAGGCTAGTAGGAAAGTGAGGAGCAAAAGGTACTAGAGAACGATTTATTTTCATGTTTCGTTGTCCGGATGGGATGTTTTTTGCAATGGCGAGCCCGCCAGTGGACTTTGGAGAGGAATCTTCATATAAATCATTTGGAGCTTAAGACGGTTTTATTCGCATTGAAGTGATTTGCAGCTTATCTGAGGGATGCAGCTGTTTTGCTCATAGTCTATAATAGGGCGACGATAGCCTACATCAATCGGATGGGAGGTATCCGTTATTTTCCTCTTCATGTGTTAGCATGCGAGTTATGAAACTGGTGTGAGGCCCGTCAGTTATGGGTTTACGCTTCATACATTCCCTCAAAGGAAAATGACGAAGCGGATCCTTCATCACGTATCGATAATTCGGAAGCCGGATGGGAACTGGCGAACTATGTATTTAAAAGAATTATGGGAAGCTCGGGAACCTGTGAAAAAAGATTTATTTGCTTGTAGAAGAAATGCTAAGTACGCAGACTGTTGCCTTGGTAAAGAGACCCTGGGGCTTTCGTCTTTGAGGCATTTACGATCAGTGGGTCTGATTGAATGTTTTATTACTTATCAAAAGTGACAGGGCAGAAGCTGTCGCCGTTGTACCTCGCTGGTCGACTCAGGTCGGTTTCGAGGTTTCAAAAAATTATCACTAAGGGGATTGGATCTGGTTTGAAGTAGCGATCCTAATATGTTAGACTCCTTGCAAAACACGTGAATCTACTGGCGGCGAAGCTTATCTTGGCTGCCGCCACGTTATCAGCCTAGCGTTATTGTTGAAAGATACACCTTAAGAAGCGATTAACATTTCAATCGGTTCTTCAACAGAATCCACGTTAAAAAAAATTATAATAGGATTCTTAAGCTCTGGTGACGATGGAATTTGGCGAAATTATGAGGATCCGTATGATGTATCAGTGGGGATTTTGAAAATTTTCAAGTTCTTCTTGGAGAGATGGTGCTGAGCATAGTACGCTGAATTCCGCAAGAGTGGCACTGCCATTAATATCAGGGGAGGATGTTACGAATAACCAGCTGATAAGTCGTTTCATCAGAGTATCTTAAAAGATAAGGCTCAGTTTACCCAAGTACGAATCCACGTGGGACGTGGATCTGGTTCCTTGACAACGTGGTTTCCGCTAGAAGAGTTGGCCTTGAATAAATTGACAGAAAAGCTAGTGTCGCTGTTGCCCTTAGGCACCGTTTATCGCTGTCAAATCTTGGCGTTAGTTAAGATTTCTATAATATCATTGCGTTGGAGTGCAAGATTGAAATACGTATCCCAGAATTCCCGGATAGAATTAAAACTTTTCGACCAGGGATTCCTCAACCAGTGCTGAAGATTGTTTTCTTCCGAGAATGACCTGAATTTGTGTATCGCGCAAAATTTTTAACCAGTACTTGATGGTGATGAAAAACCTTCTAGGGAATATTATTGACTCACTGTTTGTTTCTTTTAACAAGCCACAAAGGGCAGTTAAAAGTGAGACAATTAGTCGTTGTATTAGATCAACGTTGTTGTCCTTAGGAGTGGATAAAATGTTTACCGCGCATTCTACGCGACATGCGTCGACATCTAACGCATGTCAGAAAAGGTATGAGTTTCGAAGAAATTTAGAAAGTGGCTGGTTGGTCGTCGAATTCAAAGGAATTCGCCGATTTTTATCAACAGCCAATAATTATTGTTGTCAGCAATATATGTTTGCAGAATCAATACTATCATTCAGTACTTACATCTGTTAAGTATATTTCTATTCCCTTATAATTTTGTTGAGTTACATTACTACCAAAATACTATTGGTTTTATAATAATACTTGGAGCATTCATTGGCCCATATTTTCATTTTACTCTGTATTATTTAAATAAATAATATTTAAATGATGAAGGGAATGGTTGCTCTGAACAGCTACCTTCGTAATCTCGAAGTGCGAGACACGAAGGATAATTGAAAGATCTCACGAGCCCGCCGAAGGCGGGCGAAGTTTGATCTCAATTATTCGAGTGTCTCGCACGAGAGATTCCCACCCATATACTAATAAATATTACCCACCCCCATTTCAGGTAAAATGAAAAATAGAATTGCTTTATACGAATGAATAAACAGTTACTAGGGAGCGCTATGGTAACGGGGAAGCGCTTTTGTTTATATTTTTAGCTCTGAACTTGTGGTCCAAGACATAGAAGTAGTGATACTACCTTCGTAATCTCTCGTGCGAGACACTCGAATAATTGAGATCAAACTTCGCCCGCCTTCGGCGGGCTCGTGAGATCTTTCAATTAATAGTAAATGAAGATAGGCACTTTGATATGCATGAAAATTTTAAAAGCACTTCCAATATTATCACAATGGAGTATCTGCTTCCGAGCTTCGAGCGGGTGTTACTTCTTAAAGGTGAATCAGTGGAGAATCCACCTAGAAGAAATATACAGCGGGGGTTTCAAAGCTTGAGTCAATTTAATCATGGGCGCTTCTCTTTATACAATATTTTTTAAACACAATTAAACTGTATTTTCAACACTTTTACCACTTCGTGTTTTAGCCATTGTAGAAAATATTAAAAAAGAAAATTATTTTCCAATTGCTTGCACCTTCAACGGAACCCCAAGCAAATTGCAGATCAACCACCAACTCGTCAACCCTTCTCATAGTAACGAAAATGGGCCATTAAAAACAATCAGATGATTGTGAAACCAAACAAGGAAACCCCTGCTCCATACCAGTAAACTTCCCCTTTCCTTGAAAAAAAATCAAGCGAGGGAATCATGGTGACCAAATTGGGCCCAGATTGCCCAGTTAGCCCAGTTGAAAAAGGGTGAAACAAAGTGACAGGATAGGCACCCACCGCCCAGAAAACGCAAGAAGTTTTTTGTAGAAGAAACATTCTCACAGTCACCAGACGAAACATCTCTGAGCTGTGATATTGTGGTCAATAAGAAGAGATGAAATGCTTCCTCAAGAATATATTCTTCTCAGAGGCATAAACGCAAACCCTCACACACATACAGCTGCTGAAGAGTTAAATTTTGGAAACATTTTCTCAACATTCAGTGACGAAGAAGGCCAAGCTTTCTTGACTTCTGACCATGCATACGAAGAAAATGCTTCAGATCAAATTTCTAGACCGAAGGCTTACCTTACATCCTGAACAAATCTTATGGAATGACCAAGCAGCCACTTTTCCGTGTGGGTGTCCTCTAGATGAAAAAATGGTGAGGTCGGCTGAGAAAGAATCCATAAAAAAGAGAAAAGATCCAATTAGAGCTCAAATTTGCACTTCTTTCTCCGAGGAACTCAACGGAAAATTGTCATATAATGGCAACCATTTAATATCAAAGGCATAAAAAGCCTTTGGATCTGGAGCTCGGCCTTATTTGCCATGATTCTCGTCAGTCCGTCTTGTAGTAACAAAAAAAGCAAATAAAACCAGTCAGTGACTAGAAAATTGTGAAATCAAACAACGAAAAACCTACCCCACACCAGTAATCTTCCTTTTTCCTAGAAAAAAAAAAACAAGAAAGGAGAGAATGATGAAGACCAAATTCAGCCCAGATTGTAATAGCGGTCGATCCCTTACGAATGTGGGGAGAAACACGTCGCTGACTTCAGGATAACAAAAAGAAAGAGAAATACCTCACTGTATGTGATACTGTGGTCAATGAGAAGAGAGGAAATGCTTCCCAAAGAACATTCTTCTCAGACCTCTAAAGAGGCGTGAAGCAAAGAAGAGAGCCCTCTGACACAAACCAATTTCGTAAACATCAAAATACGGTTCACTTAACATTCAGTGACGAAGAACCACGCTATATGTGATACGGTGGTCAATAAGAAAAGAGGAAATGCTTCCCAAAAACATTCTTCTCAGACCTCTAAAGAGGCGTGAAGCAAAGGAGTGAACCCTCACACACAACAATCAGTGACAAAGAACCACAAGCTTTTTTGACTTCGACCATTAGTATGCGAAGAAAGTGCTTCAGAACCGATTCCTAGACCATTAGACTTGATCCTAAAGGAACCTAATAGAAAAATTATTGAAAAAAAAAAACGCCATCCAAATTGTTTCGGTGATAGAGAAGTCAAAACAAATCCTCCATTGCCGGAGATCGTCCTTAAAGAAACCTGAAATGAAAGAGTTAGCCCAACATATGACCAAGAAGGTACCCAAAAGAGTAGGTGTCCTCTAGATGAGAAAATGGTAAGGTAGGCAGCGCCCAACAATTAGGGCCCGACATTGCGCTTCCCTTCCCGATGAAGCTAATCTTAGCACTTTAAGGCATAATAAATCTTACAGATTCTGGAATTGGAATAAGTCGTTGCATTGATTAGTTTGAATTCAACCCAGTGGAAGTGCTACGAGTTAGGAAAACACGGAAAACCAATACTCCATAGCTGATGAGTTCATGGAGAGTTGTAACGTCTTCAAGAAAATTGTTTGCCTTACTATCAGAGGTAACGATCACCATGCAGAAACTTTTTTGGGCCATAGCTTGTAGCTGGTCTGACCAAAGCGCTTTTAAAAGAGGCTATTAGGAACGGCTCAAACAAGTCTAGAGAAGTTTTGGGAGGTTACATCAGGTTGAAAACAGGCCAGACTGTTCTTAGCCCTAGCCAGTTCGGACTGAAAAGGCTGGTCTATTACGATCAAACTGAACATTTATGAGAACTTAAGAGAACTTATGAGAGTAGAGGATCCCCAAATGTCTGTCTTAAATCTGGAACATTCGATGAGGACACCTACCACAACGTAGATGTATCGACTACTAGAAGTAGTGGATTCAGGCTCAAAGATTTTTGGCCTTTATTAAAAGAATACGAAAAAAATGCCCTGGCGGCATAGGATACACCTCGTGCAGTTAATTAAAAGGTTTGGAAGGTTTCAGTACTACTAACTAATTACTAGACTCACTAGTAATATGTCTAATAATAGTCTTCGTTAGTTTACCACGACATTTACATCATGACATTGACTTAACTCTATTTAAAGTTACCCACATCAACTCGAAAGCGTCCAGAAACTTGGCGTTCATTTACATAAATCAACCAAATGTGTCACAGATAAATTAATCCAGAGATCCCAAGTGTCCGAGGATCCTAGCAGACCTCCCCAGAGCTTACCGAGCATATAGGAGGAATAAAAACGTTCTTGAAGGTGTCACTTATTTTTGGTGAATAGATTCTACTTTAGGTAAAGATAAATTTAGCAAGTCTTCTTATTGTTATTTTGTTAAGACAAGAGTTGAATGACGTGTTGTAAAATATATTAGAGGTGGAAGTTGTAGATACGTCGTGTTTCGTCCTACTTGGGACTCATCAGTACAATGTATTTTACTAACGCACAGCACAATTTCGATCACCCTGCTTGCGCCATAGGATACACCCTTCTTATTGCTATTTTACCTCCCAGTACTCTGCAGAAATATTAAAATCAGTAAAGTAAACAGGTACCTTACCAGGAACGAGGGAGGTAGGAATATTATTTCATCAATTAAACTCCACATAAAACCCAAATGCCCACAGGACCGATTCGTCGATTTTTAATTAAAAATCTAACAAAAGGGCTCTAAACTACCTACTCACCCCGAACATGCTCAGTTTTGAGATGAAATCTCTGTAAATATTGACATAATTATAATTTCCACGTTATGGCGGCAGGAATACGCGGATCCGGAGTACACTATCATGTCTGCACCCTCACCTTGTTTCCGTAATTGCCCTCCAGGGCGATCATGTTCGGCTGCGTCATGAAATAACGCCGTAAAAAGCAGAAGGTGAATCAGATGGGGGGGTAGTTTATTGCAGCGTCTACATCGCGCCTAATCCTGCAAGATGCAACATTAGAGTAGCGTAAATGTATCACATAGTAATTACATTTTAGGTGTTATGTTGATCTTATAATAATTAATTTCTCTATTGAGAAATATCAGATTTTGGAATAATAATAATAATAATAATTTAGGGGTGCATGTGCGTGTGTGCATGTGAAGTGTAGACGCCGCCACTGCTCCTGTTTATGACTTAGGTTTAGAGATCGAAACTAAATCAGGATTCAGGCATACTGATCTCGCTCCCTAAATATAAACAGGATGAATGATCTAGTTAGACGGTTTGGTGCTCCCTGGAGATTGTTTTATTACCCACCCCAAACATATTTTACGTGGGGAATAATAAATTATTGAAAAAATTGATGCAATTTGCGATATTTCATTTTATCTATCCGAAGAGATGCTTTGAAACTGTCAAAACCTGTCACAAGAACTAATATCTTTCATTTTTTTTCAACCCTGATAGATGAGCTGATGAAATTTTTTAACAGCCCTTTGTTCGACGGATTGTCATGTAAGTTTTTTGAATGGTAATAATTAATAATTGTCCCTGCCCCAAAACGGAAGATCAGGCTGTTTTCTATCACAGGTACACATGATTAAGTCCTTATTATACAGGATGCCCGGAAATACCATGTACCTAAAAAAGGAAGTGATTCTACATAAAAAATAAGACTATTTTTTCTATAAACTTATATGCCCAGACGTACCGTTTTTTAAATACAGGGTGTAAAAAAATCCTCTTTTTCAAGATATCTCAGGAACCGTTTGAGATACGAAACTCACATTTTAGACATGTCATTGGACAGATCATTGATCATTTTTTTATGTACCATTGGCGGAGCAAAAGAAGCAAAAGAAGCAAAAAACTTTTTGTTGTGGAAAATATGATGGGCGGTTCTAAGGCGCTTCTTAAAATCGCATTTATTCCAGTGGCGTAGCAGTTTGGTGGTTGAAACCATGAAAGTACCCAAAATCTTAGCCGCTCATTTTTTTTTCAGTAAGAACAATGGGATTAACAGCACAAAGTGTGCATAAGAGATAAAAATTGTATATCATACAGTTCTCGAGATGTTGTCAAAAAACTGGGAAAATAATATTTTTTTGACACCCTGTATCTCAAAAACAGCACGTCTGGGCATTTATATGAAAAAAAGTTTTATTTTTTTATATAGGAGCGCATCCTTTTGTAGGTACATGCTATTCCCGAGCAGCCTGCATTTCTGCGGTTTTTTATTAATTGTATTTGAATGGGAGCGGGGAAGGGGGGAAGGGGGGGGGGAAGGGGGGTGATATTAAGTGTTTTAGTCCTTATGCATGGCTTCCTTGACCTGCTAGTTATCTCTTTTGTTTAGAATTAAAAGTATTATAAAAGCCATACCTAACCGGAGAAGGACTTTTTAGGGAGGTTTTAAAAAAATAGTGTAGCGAAAATTCCCCCTTCAAGCATAATTGCGGAAACATAGGAGCATCCAATAAATTAATTAATGCATGGATAGTTACAACACTAAGCTTTCAAGTGGAAAATTTTCCTAGTTTAAATAAATCTTACTCTACACACCTTACTATTATCAATTGCAGATACTCGAGTTTTTCGATTTAAACCTCACAAGTATTTTTATTTCTATTAGAAATTATTATTTCACCCTTTATAGTCCGTTTTTCAATTGTAATATTGTTTATAAAAAATAAGATTTTTTCATCAAATAGACAGCGTACTTACTGTGGCAACAGCGCATCCAACTATTGCACATAAGTTGAACAAACCCAAACACTACAAACGACAATAAGTAACTTCTAATACACTTTTTCCGAAAACTCCCTCATATCTCGTTAGCTACAGGATGCGTGCCTAGTTGCCTACGGCTGGGTCAGTTCATTGTGGTTTGTGTGGTGTCTTACCAGCGCGGGGACTTGATTTACTGTTAGTGATATAAACATTTTTTTCTCAATAAACATTGTCCAAAATGCTTCGTTTTCGAGATACAGGGTGTTAAAATAAAAAAAAATACCACAGTTTTTGATTATACTTACCTAACTCGTGTAAATTTGAACCGATTTTAATGAAACTGGGCATTAACAATAAACAAACAAAGCTCTTTAATTTTGCTATTTCAGGTTTTGTAAATATCTTCCAGTGGCGTAGATATTCAGGTTTTTTTCCTTTTTCCCTACATTTACGCCAGTGCCTTTATTGCAAATACAACATTATTCTATTTTCATTTACGTTCTTCAATTATTCAGAACAAAAAAGTATCTCAATTTTTTTCATACGGCGAACTGTTTTTGAGATATTTGAAGTTTTCTAAGATATGGGCCATTTACATTGAAAATAATTGATTATTCTTAATAATGATTACGGACATTGCCTGAGGAAATTTCAAATATCTCAAAAACGGTGCGTTGTATCAAAAAAATTAAAGAGTACTTTTTTTTTTCGAATTGTATAGGTTATAAAAAAACGCAAATAAAAATAAAATAATATTGTATTTGCAATAAAGTCAGTGGCGTGAGTGAGATGTAGGGTAAAAGGGAAAAAAAGAAATTACCCTGAATATCTACGTCACTGGGATATATCCACAAAATCGGAAATAGCCAAACTAAAGACCTTTGTTTGTTTATTTTTCATACCAAGTTTCATCAAAATTGGTTCAAATTTACGCAAATTATAACCAAAAACTGATTTTATATATATTTTTTATATTATTTTAATTTAAAACCCTCAGTATCTCAGGCCCCCTACAACCCCTAAAATTTTCTCGATACATTATTTATGATACATCCTGTATAATTGTTAAGTGTTAATTATTCAAATTGTTGTATAGTAATAATATTTTTAGTAGCTTTTAAAACTTTTGACACTCCTATAAAATACTGCGCATGCGCATCTCTCATCAACGCTCGAGATTTTTCAAAATTTTTGTCTAGCAGCCAAATTGACAAACAATAGCGAGTTAGTGTTGCATTGTCAATTAAAGTTTCAAGCCTCTAGCTCTTCAAGTTGGTTTAAAATCGATCGCAAGATTTGTACCGCAGATGGACAGACAAGAAAGTGATTTAATGAAAAAACGAATCTATTCACTAATGCGCACGGTTGGCCCTAGAGACTGATACATTGTTGGTACAAAAGGACGAAAATGTCGGCCAAATCTCCAATAAATTCAAATCGACACCCACTTAAGGGGTTTATATTTATTTTAATGTCAATTTTTATCGATTGTGATCAATAAAATAGTCAAATGAGAGCATTTGTGAGGACTATTTAGGTATAGGTAAGCGATAAATGACCGAAATGATATCATCCTGCGAAAATTATGCTGTGCTTTAATTATAAGGTTGTTATTTAGCTCAGCAACTAACCTACCAGGTAAGCACTAATTAATTTGAATCAACATTCTCATACGACGAGATGTTTAAGTTGCTTGTTTATGTTATACCTCCCCTTCTCCTTCTCTAGGTTAACAAATTCAGAGGGTGAAATAGCTGAACTGCCGCTACTACCCACACACGCATGATTAAAATTAAAGACACCTTAACGTTTTCCCATCGAAATTTTACCTGCTAAAGGACAAAACACGTAACAGAATCGCTTCCTTCCCATCAAAGTGTAACTTTCAAAGACCTCGGGTCGGAAATGGGAAGTCACACTTTAGTACCAGTATACGAGTAGACTAAACATGGAACGGTTCCCATCTCACACTCGCATCTGCTGTTGTTGGAGATAAGAGGCATCCACTAAGCTTTAAATTAAAGGATTAATATAAAATAATTTCCTTTTCATGACAATAAGACAACTCCTCCAGTATAAAATTATTTTACAAAAACAACAAAGCCCTAAGTAATGCTTAATTTCCTCTCGCATTGTCACTTAAAATTTCCCTACTGAAAATAGAATTTTGCCTGTGATCCATTAATGCTTCAGTAAAACCATTTAGTTACATTTGGGGATGAATCTGAGAAGCTCTCTCTGCTGAATCGTAATAAGAAATAATTACGTGAAAAGTTCTTGGTTATCGAGTGCTTGATTTGCAGCAGGAAACTAAATTATCCTGCCCGGAATTCTCTTAGAAAACACAGCGAGTCCCAACTTTCTTCTTCATCTATAACGGGAAACATCGAAATTCAATAATAGAAGACGTCCTAAGTCTCAACATCCCATTCCATTATAAATTTATCGCATTTTCAACCAAAACTTCTCTTATCGTCTCTAGTGGTCATAACAACTAAGGTCAGAGACTTAGAAGAGAGTGGATTTCCTGATAGACATAACAACTCGCTGGAATCGGATTTGATCCCACTTTTAGGGGTTAGCGCGTTAAATTTTCATCCTATAATCGCTCAGATTTCTTTTACAATTTTAATGGGAAAATTCATGAAGAAAATTTGATTAAAATCACTTTTCTATTAAATTAGAAAAGCCTCTAAAAAGTAAAAAAAAACGAATAAACTTAAAGCCACCATAAATAGTTTTCCTGAAATTATTAAAAAAAATTAAAACATTTTTTTAAATCGATTGCAAGATTTGTACCGCAGATGGACAGACAAGAAAGCGATTTAATAAAAAAAAAACTAATGCGGGGATTTGGCCCTAGAGATTTACACCCACCCTATAGGTGTAGTTACTTAAAAGAAACCGAAAAGATTCCCCCTATTTATGTACAAATTACGATAAGATTAGTCGTTCTCTCGGTAATATTATTTGAGCTAATCATTATGACTGGTGGGATTTGGGGGAGTATCGTTTAAGATTTTATCTCGCTTGGTCCTTCCCGGATCGTCGGCGTATCCCGGGATCCAGGAAGAAATGGGGCCATATTTTCATAGAAATGTCTCTCGTTTCCGCTGAATACTTGAAACGATGTTTCCCGCAACACCGAGAAGCCAGATCACGTTGCTCCATATATGGAAGGGACCTTTGGAATTTTTATTACTTTTGGTCTGCCGTATGTAGGGAGTCTTCAACTAGAGACTTTTGGTAAAGAATTTTACAATACATGAGGATTTCTTTTAGTATTAAAACTAGCTGGAGCTGACTGGAACAAATTAAATTGGAAATTTTGGCGATATAATCATATTTCGTAAAAAAGAAAACAGTGTCGTGGGCATCTTAGAAACGATACTAGGATAAATAATCAGCATGTAGTGTATACAAATAATTATAAATAATTTCTCCAATAATTGACTTATGGTTGGGTCTGAGATTATTTTATGAACGAACCTTTTATTAACGTAAATCCGTTACAACTGGTGTCAGGTGGGGGGTGTAAAGTTTTAAAAAATGAAGTTAAAATTTGATGTGCCCGATACAAGTTTGATGATGATGAATATATCACCAGTACCAGCTGGCAGGACTTGCTGTAAAGTTCAACAACGCTGGAAAAGAAAATGCTGAAGCAGTTTGGTGGAAAATTTAACACCACTAAAACAGGAATAATTGCTGGATAATGTCATAAGGAATAGGCTTGAGGATAGATCCATCATTCTAAAGCGGTGATTCGCTGCTTGCTCTAACTCACCGTAGAGAATTCTGGCAATAAACCGAAGGGTCTAGAATATTTCCACCACCTCGGATTGGATAATAAAAATGATCTGCCTGAGAAATGTCCTTCCAATCCTATTAAGTTGGGTTTAAAGTTTTTTTCTTATACAGGGGAAAAATTATAATTCTTACTAAAATTCAAATGAACGCCATTTTTAAATTCCTCGATCGATTTTGCCCAAATGCAATACCAGACCGCTCCTTATTAATATATTACTCCCACAAAAATTTCAGCCCCCTAGATTGAAAACTGTGACCTGAAATGGGGGGACAAGAACGATTTTTTGGAAATTTGAAAGGACACCCTGTAGAATTAACGCGGCTTTAGGAAACTTTTTTAACGGAAGTTCAGAATCTTCCATAAGTTCCACAATATTGTAAAATTTCGAGCATTAATCTTAAAAGATAAGGCTACAGGAATTTTTCAAAAATCTAAACATTGAAATTTTTGATAATTAAACATCATGTAACAATTTTCAATATCTCCGCCATTTTTATTATTTGATTTTTGAAAATTTTCAAGGTTAAAGGTTATTAGTACAGTTGTCTGCTCTAAAAATTTCAGTCCTATTCCTTTAAAAATGTTGTCATAAATGGTTATAGAAATTTAGTCATTTTTACCATTTTCCTACCCACGCTACTGGCTTATTAATGGCTTTATTAATGGCCTTTTTTTGTTTAGTGCCTTTTTTGAAGATTTTTAACGTCAAACTAAAAAAATGGCCTTACAATCTTGTTAATTTGCTTTTGAAGATTTTTTCTATATCTTACTTATACAGGGATTCAAAAAATAACAATTTGTTAGAAAAGTCAAATAGTCGCCATTTTGAAACGGCTGGACCGATTTTGTTCAAATGCAATACCAGACTACTCCTCGTGCATATGTTACTCCCACAAAAATTGAGCCCCCTAAATTGAAAACTGCGCCTTGAAATGTGGGGACAAGAACTTTTTATTTTATTTTGAAGGAACGCCCTGTAGAAGTCACGCGACTTTAGAAAACTTTTAAACGTGTAAATTATAATTAAGTAAATAAATAGTGTGTGGAGGGTGTAAAAATAACTATAAGAAGTATTTCTCCAATAAATAATTGACTAATTAGAGTCTGAGATTATTTTACAGACGAACGTTTTAACGAAAATTCGTTACAACTGGTGTCAGGTGTGGGGTCTAAAGTTTTCAAGAATTTCTCAGTGAAGATGACGTAAAGAAAAAAGAAGTTAAATGAAAGCAGGTGACGAAGTGTCTTCTTACTTATTTATTGAATGCTGCAGAATATCACCGTCGTTCTGAAGCAGAAATTGTTGGAAAATTCAACACCACTGGGAAAAAAAGGCTGGGAAATTCTATAGCGCTAGAGCAAAAAATGATGAAAATTTCAACATCACTAAAACAGAAATTGCCGTTCTAGTGATTTTGTGACCAAAATTAGTATAAAAAAAGATAAAAACGTAAAGCACCCTCGAAAAATCAGTGCAGATATGAATAAAAAGATACCTAGGTGAATGCAAAAGTACCCTTGGCACGTGATAAAGCAAAGAGGACACTAGACACTATCTAATCGACAATCGAGCCAACACCCAGTATTAAAGCTCATCTGATAGACTCGACAATCCTTTTAATCCCGTTAAACGCTCAAAGGCATTACAAAGGCCTTTAGGAACTCGCCCGATGTCTCTTCATTGTCAATATATGATATTAACCCTTACCGGTTGAATTCTCGTCTGCGAGTCCTTTGAAGCTCTAACATAAAAAAATTACTCAAAAGTCGCAACTGCGACAATAAACCTTCAAATTGTGACGAGAAGTAAGACTTTGAAGTTTTTTTTTTTACTTTTAATTCGCTCTTGTGAAGAAATAAGTTACTGGAGGCAGCAGATATTTAATTTAATATGTTTACACTTAGTATTTAATTAAGATGACATATTACAAGAAAATGGACCCCCCACCAAGCGTTAATTAAAAATTTTCATTTTTCAATTATCAATTAAGCGTGAAATTTATCTCACGATCTGATAAGATCGTTCCAGGCATCAGTTCCTCCCGATACGAGAGAAAGAAAATCCAGAAATAGCGGCGCATTCTTTTGAAAACAAACCATGAATGGCATAATTTGAACAAATACGAGACGACGGCGGAAGAAAATCACGGAACCGCTGCTTGATCAGCATTGGAAGAATCTTTTTAGACGGAGTCCTTTGTGTTTATTAAGGTAGCCTAATGAAGTCGCGCTCCCCAAGTTTCTGTTTCGCGTTCCTCGCTTAGTTTGGCAAGGAAAGAAAAGCGTCTTAGGGGGAGGGGGATTACTGTGAGTGGAACTGTGATATTAGCCACTCGATGTTGTACCACAAAAGATTATTCTTTTGATTCCAACAAACTTATGGAGATATTGAAAAAGCTATTTATACTCCCTCATGTTACAAAGTGATGGGGTAAATAACAGGCGCCCTAGATTTGGTCTTTAAGGATTATAGTCTAGGGAAAACCCCATGAAAAATCCTGTTTAGATTATTTATAGATGTTATCTGACTGTTAATGTTAATGTAGATTTTGTTTACAAGAGTTTCAAATTCTGTAACCAACAATTTCATGAATTGCTTTAAATTAAAACCTCCAGCAAAATGAAAATGAAAGACAATAACAGAACCAACACAAGCACTAGCACCAAAGCCTCATCGGTAAGAAAATTATTCCACGTTCATTGAAAATGCATAGCACAATGAAGCAATCAAAACTCCCTGCACTTTGTGCGGCATTGTAAGAGTGAAATCCAGTTACACGATGAAAAGAAACTCCAACTCCCTTCAGCTAAAAGCAGACCCTCTACCATCACATCCCTCTCCGGCGTGCCTCCTTGGGGGCAAACTCCGACGCACCGCCGCGCAATAATTCGCCGGCACGCACGTAATCTCACGTGGGGTTGCCGAGAGGGGTTGTTCATAAGCCTGCACGTCGGCCTTGTCTCTGCGACCCCACAGCCTCCATGGCAACACTGACTGAACGAGATAACAGTCGGCCTCGGAAGTATAGCTGGCTCGATCGAACCAAATTCGCTTTCGCTAGCCAGACGTCTCCAGAGGATGGGGGAAGGATATCAATA
Organism: Malachius bipustulatus; assembly: GCA_910589415.1. Taxonomy (NCBI): domain Eukaryota; kingdom Metazoa; phylum Arthropoda; class Insecta; order Coleoptera; family Melyridae; genus Malachius; species Malachius bipustulatus. The sequence continues at coordinate 25,663,191 of OU342637.1, forward strand.
TATCGCCAAATCAACATTAAATGGCGAAGGATATTACAGCCTGCTTTTAGGAGTTTTATTTTTCGGTTGTTTCGGTTGTTTCGGCTGAGAAGGAAATGTGGCCTCCAAAAAATGATACACATTATCATAGAGTGCAATATTATGTTTAGGATTTAGAGAAAGGCTGGGGGTGATTGTCTTTCTCTGGAGATAAGTTATTGTTTCGGAAATGTCTGATGTCTGTCTTTTAAGAAGCTTAACTTGATGCAAATAAAAAGGGTAAATTTGATAGCACTTTAGGTGCTGGTGCTGGTGCTTGAAAAACAGGAGCATGTTTCATTGCTACTATTTGGAGATTAAGTCGGAAAATTCCATTAATGGAGACGCAATATTTTTGTTATTCTCTAGCTCTGCAATTCTGGATTATTGCAGCTGCGAAGAAAGATAATCTTAGAGTTTGTTTATTTTGTCGACCTTTCCATGTTTCACCTCTACAGATACGATTTTTCTGAAAATAACTTTTTTCTTCAAACGTCAGTAAATCAGACATTACTCGACTCAGTAGCCGGTCTCAAAGTTTCACTTTTCCTCCGCCGGAGCTAAAGTGTTGCCAAGCAACACTTTACCTCCGCCGGAGCTAAAGTGGTGCCATAGCAACATCAACATACAAACACATAGCTACCTGTATTAAGAATCAACTATTGAAATTTTATTAATGTAGGCCCGTATATTCATCAATAAAATTCAACCTAAGATATGAAAACTCTCTAGTTTATTATTATCTAATAAGGTTAAAAGGAATTTGGTATTAATCAAACAATAATCTTTGGAAAATCTACACCGAAACGAAGTAATTCTGTGAAACGTCATAATTATACCCGAAGCCGGACGGTCGACAGGCGACTTCAGTCGAGTCGAGCTCGTGCTCGGCTCAGTCGGCTCAAACGTCAGAAAAAAAGTTGGGTTATTGCGAGGTAAACAAAAATTATTCCGTATTGAAATTTGAATATTGAACACAAGGATAATAATTATAACCATATACCTAGGTATACATAAAGGAATCCAACATCTTATATTTTTATTATTAGGTATAGGTATTAGTGCACAGTTATAGGTACCTACCTACAAAGAAAATGAAAAAATAATTGACCAAGCAGGGTCTAGCAAGAGGTAGGTAGATGTTATCATTAATTTTATAACTTACTTACAAACTTTTATAACGTTTTTAATTTTGATTTTGCGATGATTAGTAGTTTAGTTACATAATTATTATTTTATTGTTTTTCTTTAATAATTTCAATAATAATTTCTCGATGTTCACTGACGTTGATGACAGTGTCAATTTGACAGCGCCGCGTTTCTATAGAAGCAGCCCATACTCCATACTCACCTACTTATACCAGTCCAAACCTTTTGAAAATTCGCTTTCCTTCAATTAAAAATGATGTTCTTGCTTAAATTTGCCCACGTTTGAAGAAAAAATAGTATATTTTATTTGGAGGAAAAGTGACTTTTCATGGCTTGCTCTCTATTATCAGCCTCACTTCGTTCGGCTGATAAACACGAGCGCGCCATGAAAAGTGTCACTTTCCCTCCGTATAAAATAATATACTATTTATGGCTTCTTATGACTTAATGGAAAAAAAAATTTTCTTAAGCCACCTAAGCCACGGCCGTTTTTAATTCAGGACTGCATTTTTCTACGTCACTGGAGAAAAATTCACTTCTAGGTAACCGTAGAAGTGACTGTGAAGTAAAACAAACCTAGAAATAAGAATGTAAAGAAAATCAGAAATGTTTCTTAGGCTCTCCTGAAATGAGCTTAGCCTTGGCTTCGAATTTCCAATTCGGTCAAAACGATGTACCGAGACTGAGCCAATTTCAAGTGAGGCTAAAAAAATATATTTCGGCCGAGGTGCACACACTTCTATTTCTGGAAGGGTTTTACTTCAATGCCGCTTCCTCACTTTTTTTGCGACAGTCGCCTGAAAAAAATAATTTTTATAAGGCAACAGTTTAAACTTTTTTCTTGAAGCAATCTTTTTGATGACTTTATGACGTCGAGAAGTCATAACATGTTCCTCGACAGAAGTTTATTAAATTTGTAATTCCGAGTTATGAGTCGGAGTTCCGATTTTAAGGTAGAAATTCTTATTTTATAGCCGGAATTCCTAGTTTTAAGTTGGAATTACGAGTCTATAGTCGGAATTTGAATCGCAATCCTTAGTTTTAAGTCGGGATTCCGAGTTTAAAGTCAGAATAATTCTTAAAGTGAAAACTAGAAATTCTCAGTTTTAAATCGGAACTCTGAGTTTTAAGTCGGAATTCCAAGTTTAAAAAGTCAGAATTCTTAGTTTAAAGTCGGAATACTTATAGTTTTACGTCGGAATTCCGAGTTTAAAGACGGAATTCTTAGTTTAAGCCGGCTGCTTACTCTAAAGTTTAAATTATTACAGTAAAGTCGGATTTTTTCTCGGAATTCTTAGTTTAAAATCGGAATTCCAAGTATAAAGTCGGAATTGTTATAGTATAAAGTCGAAATTCTCAGTTTTAAATCGAGATTCTTAGTTTAAGGTATGAATTCTTGTTTTAGAATCGGAAATCTTAGTATAAAGTCAGAATTATCCGAGTTCAAAGAACAAATTCTTAATTTAAACTCGGAATTCTTCCTTTAAAGTCAGAATTCTTACTGTAAAGTCGAAATTCTAAGTTGTAAATCGGAATTCTTAGTTTAACGTTGGAATTATTACCGTAAAGTCGGAACTCTTAGCTTAAAAATCGGAATTCCGAGTATAAAGTCGGAATTCTTATAATGTAAAATCTAAATTCTCGCACTTAAATCGGAATACTTAGTTTAAGGTGTGAATTCTTGGTTTAAAATAGAAATCTTAGTCTAAAGTCAGAATTCTCCTAATTTAAAAACGGAATTCGGTGCTTCCTTTGAAGTCAGAATTCTTAGTTTAAAATCGGAATGCCGAGTATAAAGTCGTAATTCTTATAGTGAGAAGTCGAAATTCTCAGTTTTAAATCGGAATTCTTAGTTTAAGGTACGAATTCTTGGATTAATTTCGGAAATCTTACATTAAAATCAGAATTCTCTGAGTTTAAACACGGAATTCTTAATTTAAACTCGGGATTCTCACTTTAAACATGAAATTCTTCCTTTAAAGTCAGAATTCTTATAAAGAAGTTCGGGAAAGAAACAATTCTCTAAGTGCATTTTAGAAGAACACTAAGGATGTATACAAAGGGTGTTACTTTAGGGTATGTACTAAATTCAAGGGAGTATTCCTGGGGAAATTTTAAGTCGGAAAGTTTAGTCTGGTTTTCAAGATACTGTTGAAGTTTATTTTTTAATCGGTTTTCTATACTTAATAATTATCTCAAAGATTCTTTTGCTGATATTGTTGAAATTTGGTAGTGTTATTTACAGTAATGAGGAGCTCATTAAGCCCCAAGTAGATTAAAATTGTTGAATCCAGTGCCGTCTAGGGGGCACTCTCGCCAATATTATTGCAAAAGAAAAAAGTACGCCATTCACTTTTTAAATTTTGATATTTTTTCAGATTAAGCAACTAAAAATACAACTTTTATATCTCCTGACTTTACTTTGTATCTACCGTCATTACCTAGAAAAAAAAATTAAAAGTTGCTTTAAGGTATGTCGAAAAATTGATTTTAATTTTAATGATATGTATAAGAGGAGCAAGCAGGTAGTCATTTCAGTTCAGTGTAGACTGTGAAGTAGTGAACTAATAAGGAAGCGATAGAAGTGTTATAGACAGTAGCTGATTTACGGAGGCAGTATAAGCGATTAATAAAGTACTTAATTCAGTTAATCAGCTTTCAAAATTATCGTCGAACCCATTGAAGGAAAATCTTTAACAATATCACAGAAGGATTCAAAAAGACTAACTACCTACATGAGGCTGAGCAACTCAAATCGACATGATAAGTTATCGAGTACATCACTCTGTATAACAGGCCCCAGCTGCAGTATTTTATCACGCTAAACTGCCAGAGCGCGTTTCAGGATTATCAATACGTTCACGCGTGCCTCGTTCGGGAATGTTATTAATCACAATTACCGTATCACGGTCGATCTTCAATACTTACTCGATTTATTGAACCAGATTAATGACGAATACCTCCCGAACAATTTGGCCTTAACGGATGATCCGATTCATCAGCAAGTCCGCGCCTGAAAACCGTGATCGTTACTCTCATAATAACTCGCACATAACGAGGTAGGCCATGTAGGTATTAAAAAAAAAAGTAAAAAATGAGAATTAAATTTTATTGCCTCCGTTATTTACGAAGAGACGATTAAGACTAATTTGTGTGCATACGCAGGGAGCTGTGATTTTTTTATAAAACTCATCCCCAATTACCAATTACCCTTGTTCTCCCATGGGAGTTGCCTTCAGGCAATAGATGGAAATCGCTAATGTTCCAATATTCATGAATATTAATTCCGTACCTCCCGAAATAATACCACTTGATGAAGCAAACTTTAGCTAAATTTACCCCCGACAGGAACTGACATCGAAAGGAATGCGTTCATCAAAATTGATTTTGGTATATTAGGGGAAATTTGATGACGACAGCGCCTATGAAACCGCGCTGATGAAAATCAAACTATCAGAAGAATTAAAACTGTAGGGAGGTTAATATTAATTTTTTTTTCATGAGATCTTGCATTGGGAGGGGCGAAAAGATTTTTAACCCCTATAGTAAAGCATTTCCATGAAAAAATTGAAACCTTCAGAATGCTATCATCAAGTTAAATAAAAATATTTGATCAAAAAATTATCCAAAATGTCATCAATATAGGTATTCAATCAGCGAGAAAAGGAATTTCTTAAAATCCTATCAACTCTACAAGATTTTGGTGGCTGTGTGGCAACACGAAACCTGCAGGGTTCCTTATCGACCAGACTCGAGGGCTTCGTACGGGCTCCATGACCGAAGGCCTTGACATCGAGTAACCGACTAAACTCCAACTCCCGGAGTTGCGGCACGGCTCGTTCTCCGGACTCCGGATAATTGAAAGAATCACAAGACAGTTCAGCTAATCTCTGTAATTAGCAGGGCGTGAAATCCTAACACCGCGCTACTGAAGGGATTTAATTCCGGCGGCGATTCAATCTTCGGTTATTCTTCATGAGTTTTGTTCCGAAAGTTCCGTATTACCGGATTAATTGATAGTTTCATCGACGTATTTAGAACGAAATTTCCGGGACAGTAAAATTAATTAACATCCGTTCTAATTTCGCTTGATGATGGAGATTACCAGGGTGAAAAGTCTTTAATATTGCTTGATGTTGAGCTCTCGTACAAAATTTGACTTAAAAACGGATACGTCGATTAGTTTAGAATCTCACAAGTTAATGGCATTATACTTGATCAGTGTCTGAAGTGCTCCATTCTTGGGTTGGACGTTGAAAACGTTAAAGATGGAGGATTGGTAAAACTGTGCAAAGATGAACCGAAACCTTTGCTTGATGCTTGGGCCATCCACCAATTTTTTTTTCAACATCAAATCAATAAATTACAAAACAAATAATTTGCTTTTTCACGCATCAGTGGCATCGAATACCTAGACGCAACTTTTTTCATCTTAAACAAACCTCAGGAGTTTACTTCAATGGCTCTGAACTTGTGAACGAATTTTGCACACAAGATTGGACGTGATGAATTTCGTTTACCTTCCAGCTTGGAAACAAGGAATATTGGAATATCGATTCATTTCTGGCCATATAATATATTACACGCGTGGGTTCGGCCGATAGGGCTGCATTAATGTAACGCACATATGTTACAAAATACTTCTCCTGCGCAAGATGCGGGGAAAATTTATTCAAATATGATTGAGTTAAGTAAGGGTTTCAGAAGTTTTTACGTTAGAAAGCATTTTTCCAATCTTCCAGAGAAATTATTCCTTGATTACTATACTCCAGCTGCACAAACGACTTGACCACCTTTTCTGACTGAGTTCCATTGTCGTGCCTGTAGAAGAGGTTTAAGTGCATTATTTCTGTGGTGTTTAGTGTTTGGACTGTTAAAATTTCTGGTCAAGATAACATCTCAACAACTGTGAATGGAACTCAGTTTGAATGTGTATTTTGGAACAGAAATAAAAATATTGGAATAAGTTTTCTGAAAGGGAGGTCTTGTGCAAAAATGACAGTTGCTGTGGTGTATGCAACCATTTGGTCCTGAACACAAAAATTAAAGTTTTACTACTTGTTTTGATAAAACACCTACTTCGGAGCTGTATCCGTGAGCTGTGAAAAAGGACGTTGCAATTAGGTTTTCATTTGGTCTCTAGTTATCTGCTAGATCCGGTTTAAGAAGTAAAATCTATAGATAAGACACTCATAAAAAGAGTACTTTTGCTACTTCAGATTGCCTACAGACAAGAAAAAGTAAAAAATTGTATGGCGTCATCACGGGAGATGCTAATTCAATTCGTCATCAGTTTCTCGAAGGTTGCTCCAAGCAAAACTCAGAAAATGGTGGAACCCATAGCTCAAGAGATGATGCTTCAGGAAGTAATGGCGTCGTATAGCAGACCTTGAGCTTATCCCATAGACCTGATATAAAAATGCACCTCTTGCCACGTTGGAAGCGTTAGGGCAGTTTTAAAAATTGAATCTTAAGAAGCATTGGGCGGTAGAAATAGATCTACGAGAGAAAGAGAAAACCGCTTCGACCATCGGAACTGGACTTGACAGTTCACTGTTATGACTTTTGGATTTTTTAAACGCCCGTGGTGTTTATGAGAGGCTAACGGATAACGCATTGAGACGCAATATCCTAGAAAACCTTCAAGTTAGCAATGCTCGTTATATATTTTGGTATAGTTGATCTTGACTGGAAGATAGTTCAGAATATGTTGAGGATGGCTTTCAACAACCCTGTTTTGGAAATCTTATCATGGCCACGAAATGTGCAGTAGTCAAGTGCGTGGTTAAAGGCATTCCAGGACAAAAAATTGTAAGAAGGCGGCGATGTTACGAGATAGTTCAGAATATGTTGGAGATAGATTTCAAGGACCCTGATCTGGAAACCTTATCTTATAAGAAAGAGGCGGTGTTACGAGATCCATAATTACAGGTCTTATTTATAAATGAGAAGGAACGACAACGATTCTTTATGGCAGTTTTTGACAGCATGCAGTGGGGATCAGTTTGTACTTTTTTTATAACCAAGTTAGATTAAAATTCCTCTGGATTTAACCATTTTTCACGGTGAAATACCAGGACCGGAGACACCCTGTATATGAATACCCGAAATTTATGAAATTGTATGATGTGGGTGTATTCTGTTGACACAGCAGGTACACAAATACCGAGATTTAAATAAGCGTGCGTTATCCTGTCTCTGTTTCACATATTCACATTGGCCTCATTTATCTGTTAGGCTGATGGGGTTGAAACGGAGTTTGTGACAAGGATCTCAGGCTTCGCTGCTCGCAAATTTGTTCGGGGCAAACACAAACCATCCACAAAACTCCGCTTAAATCAATAAAGCTGCTCCATTCCTGAGTGAGCACCATTCAGCGCTGATAAACCACTCGTTTTGTCAATCTTTACGAATTAGTATCCCAGGAATTTAAGTTTAGCTCGAAAATTGCAATTCTTTACTGGAAAATGACAGGAGACCACTTTACTCGTTTACCTCATTTAATTATTTATTAGAGCAGCGTGATGCATGTTTTTTTTTTCTGTGGAAGGAAATTTAATTAAAGGGGTACTTTTTCTACTAAGTTTTTGTTCTTGACTAACTGTTAATCTACTTTTAAAGGGCAGCCATCTAACTCATGGTAACAGAATTAGAGCCGGGATAATAAAACTGAGAAGTTCATGATTACTATGACGTCAAGCTACTTGTCGAAGTCACCATCACGAGCATGCGTTCATGAAAATTACGTTTTGACTATCAAAAGAAATTTTATTAGACATTAATATGAGGTTTATCTCCAGGTCATTTATTGACGTAAAGGTCTCTTTTATTCAAAAGCAAAACCAATTAACTCTCGAAACGAAAATTGGGCTTTTGTGTATTCGTTTTTTGTTCCACTTTTTTTGAGGTTGTTATTGCGTAATAAAAGGAAAATTGTTCGTTCGTCGTAAATATGCTAATAATTGATTATTCACGTATGCAACGAAACAATATAAAGTAATCAAGTTTTGTTTGTGAAATGGCAAAAGCTTTACGCGGCGTGGCTGATTGGAAGAATTCAGTATTACCATCACCACTAGGTACTAGTGGTATGTAATCAAGACCACGTTAAAGAAGTCTTTAAATTGAAACCCACCTCATTGGCATTTCGGTATACTAAACCAAACGACAAACGACGGCTGCTGCTAGTGACAGTCGTATGTTTTCTCGAGTCTTTTTAATAAGCAATCAAAACTTAACGTGACGGTTATTTGCTCTTTTCCTTTGCCATTTTCTCCCCTAATTTTTTTTACCGGGGCTAAATATAGCTCTCCTTTGACATATAAATACAACGAGAGATACATCCATACACGTGAACTTTTCTTCTTCTGATCTTTTGATATTTGCCCACGCTAAATTTTCTTTGTATATCATTTAAATGAGATTTATACCATTTTTATTATCCTCCAAGCATTTGAACATTCAAATCATCTCATTAAACTGTCTACAACTTCAAAGTAATCGTAACTATTGACTGATTTAATAAGGTTATGTAGCATAAGTTCAAAAAACAAAAATATTACAGTAAAATATATCCCTAATTTTGTTTACCAAATTTGCATAAAATCAGATTATGATCAAACGTTTGGTTCTTGAATTTTTTGCATTTCCCAAATTTTCAAAAACGAAATTCATTTTCAAAATTCTAAGTGCTCTAAAACCACCAGTTTCCACGTGAAAATATAAAAAATCGTTTTACTGCAATTTTCGACATTATTGTGCATTTTTTGATTTTTTGAATTTCCCAAATTTTCAAATCTGTTGTTCATTTTCAACATTCGAAACGCTTTAAGACCACCATAAGTGGATATATTGAAATAATTCAATTTACTGAAACTTTCGACATTATTGTGCATTTTTGAACTTTCTGCATTTCCCAAATTTTCAAATCTGATGTTTATTTAAATTGGAAATGCTTGAGAACCACCGTAGGTGAAAAATAAAAATACAATCGATTTGCTGTAGTTTTCACCACTTTTTGTTACTCTTTTTCTCATCGCTCCTTGCAAAAACTTCGCTCGAAAAGTTCCTCTCCCATTTTTATGAAAATTGGTTGTATAAGTAAATCGAGCATCCAAATTTCATAAGTGTGGCTATTCTAGCAATAGGAGACTTTTTACGTATTTCCCAAATTTTCAAATCTGATGTTCATTTTCAAAATTCGTGACGCTTTAAGACCACTATAAGCGAAAATATTGAAATAAATCGATTTACTGCAGTTTTTGACACTATTGTGCATTTTTTAACTTTCTGCATTTCCCAAATTTTCAAATCTGATGTTCATTTTCTAAATTCGAAATGACTTAAGACCACCATAAGTGAAAATATTAAAATAAATCGATTTACTGCAGTTTTATTATTTAATTATTGAATTATTATTGAATTATTTAATGAAGAAATATACTTATTTTACACACTGCAGACTACACATTAGTCTAATTATTTATTTACACTTAAGCTAATATCAGTGTTATTTATTGACCCAAGTCAAGCTAGCCACGCTTCGGCCAGCCACGCTATGGGACAGGGGAACGAATTCGATTAGATACCTAATTTCCAGCGAAAAACTTTTTGTCGTTTTTTCAAGTCTTAAATGGAACATAATTTGGTTTGTTTTTATTGATAATAAAATTAATAAATGTAACATTATTCGGACCCTATTTAGCAAAGTTTTCAGTATTTTCTTCAGTTTCTTAAGTCCGTGGTCGAAAGCGTGGCAGGCCATTATTATGAATTTTCGGGATTTTGTGCGCTAAATTTCAACAAAAATTATTTTTTCAATTTCTAAGTATATGGCCGAAAGCGTGGCTGCGCATTATTATGCAATTTCGTAATTTTTGTATAAAATTGCAATAAAAATGATCTTTCAGTTTCTTCAGTCCGTGGCTGGTCATTATAATGAAATTTCGGGATTTCTTGAGCTAAATTTCAGCAAAAATGATTTTTCAGTTTCTATAAGTCCGCGACTGAAAGCGTGGTTGGCTATTATTATAAAATTTCGCACCTTTTTCAGAATATTTTCAACAAAAATTATTTTTACAGTTTGTTAAGTCCGTCGCCAAAATCGTGAGTGGCCAATATTTCAAAATGTCTGTCTTTTTTTAACAAAATTTCAGTAAAAATGAATTTTCAGTTCATTAAGTCCATCGTTGAAAGCGCAGCTAGTCATTATTTCAAAATGTTTGACTTTTTTGAGCAGAATTTCACCAAAATATAGTTTTTTCAGTTTATTAAGCCTATGGCCGAAAGCGTGGCTAGCCATTATCATGAAATTTCGTAATTTTTTACATAATTTCAGCAAAAATGATTTTTCAGCTGCTTCAGTCCTTGACCAAACGCGTGGCTAGTCATTATAATGAAATTTCGGAATTTATTGAGAAAAATTTCAGCAAAAATGATTTTTTCAGCAAAATTTCAGCAAAAATTATTTTTCAGTTTCTTCAGTCCGTGGTCGAAAGCGTGGCAGGCCATTATTATGAATTTTCGGGATTTTGTGCGCTAAATTTCAACAAAAATTATTTTTTCAGTTTCTTAAGTCCATGGCCGAAAGCGTTGCTGCCCATTATTATGAAATTTCGTAATTTTTTATAAAATTTCAATAAAAATGATCTTTCAGTTTCTTCAGTCCGTGCATGGCTGGTCATTATAATGAAATTTCAGGATTTCTTGAGCTAAATTTCAGCAAAAATTATTTTTCATTTTCTCAAGTCCGCGACTGAAAGCGTGGTTGGATATTTTTATGAAATTTCGCACCTTTTTCAGAATATTTTCAACAAAAATTATTTTTCCAGTTTGTTAAGTCCGTCGCCAAAATCGTGAGTGGACAATATTTCAAAATTTCTGTCTTTTAACAAAATTTCAGTAAAAATGAATTTTCAGTTCATTAAGTCCATCTCTGAAAGCGCGGCTAGTCATTACTTCAAAATGTTTTATTTTTTGTGAGCAGAATTTCATCAAAAGATAGTTTCTTCAGTTTATTAAGCCTATGGCCGAAAGCGTGGCTGGCCATTATAATGAATTTCGGGATTTTTTACAAAATTTCAGCAAAAATGATTTTTCAGTTGCTTCAGTCCTTGATCGAACGCGTGGCTAGTCATTATAATGAAATTTCGGAATTTATTGAGAAAAATTTCAGCAAAAATTATTTTTTCAGCAAAATTTCAGCAAAAATTATTTTTTGAGTTTCTTAAGTCCACGGCTGAAAACGTGATTGATCATGAAACTTCAGACTTTTTCAGAATATTTTCAGTAAAAATGATTTTTGCAGTTTGTCAAAAATGTTTGTGGCCGAAATCGTGACCGGTCATTATTAAAATTGTCAGAGTTGTTTTTTATCAGAATTTCAGCTAAAATGATTTTTTAGTTTCTTAAGTCCACGGCTGAAAACGTGATTGATCATGAAACTTCAGACTTTTTCAGAATATTTTCAGTAAAAATGATTTTTGCAGTTTGTCAAAAATGTTTGTGGCCGAAATCGTGACCGGTCATTATTAAAATTGTCAGAGTTTTTTTTTATCAGAATTTCAGCTAAAATGATTTTTTAGTTTCTTAAGTCCGCGACTGAAAGCGTGGCTGGCCAGTATTATAAAATTTCGGGTTTTTACAAAATTTCAGCAAAAATGATTTTTCAGTTTCTTCAGTCCGTGGTCGAACGCGTGGCTGGTCATTATAATGAAATTTCGTGATTTCTTAAATAAAATTTGAACAAAAATAATTTTTCCAGTTTATTACGTGGTCGAAAGCGTGGCTAGCCGAAGCGTGGCTAACTTAACTGGGTTATTTAATGACGGACTAGAAGTATTAATATTATTTGAAAAGACAGTTTATATTTTATTTAATAACACAAGAACTGATATTCTGTGATATTTTGTCCTCGTCGCTCGATTAAACTAATTACGCAGGCGCCGATTTATATATGCGCCTTCAGTGATAAGCGAGTCATTTCGCATCGGCGCTTTTTTAACTTTATCATGGAATTCCTGAAACAATTATAAATGACAATGGTACAAAATTTGGTCAAATTGTAGATTCTTCAAGTTAAAAAAATTTCAACGGTGGCGATTGGTTTAAAACCTCTAGAAACGGTAATCTATGCTAGATTTTTTCGGAAAGATACTCTTCTCTTCCAGCTATAACGAATTCTGTTATAAGTTAATAAGGAACCCTAGTGCAATACCTTTTTTTATATCATTAAAATACCTGTTAGCATAAAACCTGAGCAAAATAGGATTTTTTCAGCTTAACCATGGAATTCCTCAAATAGTTAGACATGACAATGGTACACAATTCAATTAAATAGTTAATTCTTCTAAGCGCTGATAATTGGTTTAAAACTTCAAAAAACGGTAACCTGTAACATTATGGTAGATTTTTTCGTAAATATACACTTTTCTTCCAGCTACATATAACGAATTCTGTTATAACGAACCCTCAGCGAATTTAAAACTAAAAGTGTTAATAAGAAGCTGCAAATTTTTCCACCTTCTTAAGAGTAACAACATGAATGATATGTGATAACTACCCACATGCAAGATACAAAGGTACAAAGCTGATTAACAAGTAACATAGATAAGGTATAGATGTGCTGCTGTTATATCCAGATAATGTCAATAGTAATTCGATTCCAGCTGAAATCAATTTAGCTGTTCTCAGTAGTCTTGTTAACCAATGCCATGCGTGGCTGTTTCAGGATTAGCTGGAAGTAAATTATGGCACCAAGGGACATCCATCAGTGTCGACGGCGGCGCAGGAAGCCTACTCAAAGCAAACAATAACAAATGCGATTTCTGGTAGGATGGTGCTGGTGAGCTGGTGTATTTACCACTTCTTAACTGCTCACTGCTCAAGCTGTTTTGATAAAGTATATATATTTTGTTACAGGGTGAATAATAATATTTAGCAACAAAATTGGTGCACTGATGAGGGAGGAGTTATTGTTTTACATAAATTAGTATAGTTTCTCCATATTTATTCATAGTTAGGGTATGTAATGGAAAATATATTCCACGTAAACATTTCCATAGACTTGATTCAAGCGATGGTCTAGAGTCTAGAGCATAAATATAAATCTAAATACAAGATACGTTGTTGAAGGTTGAAGGTAATGTCTTCTTGCAAACTTCTCTCGTTTCAGTGCCTGTTTTTCCTGACTGCCTCTCAGTGAGTTGCTAGCTAAACTTCGGCAGGTACAAACTGTCAAGAGTTATTATTTATGTTTTATTTTCCTAGTTGCTCAAGTAGTTTAACAAGCGCCTAACTGAAGTGAATGGTTTGAGTTCGGTACCTTCTTCAACTTTCCAACTTGCTCAACTTCTCGCTTTACACCACCTAATTACTGGGGAACTCGAAGTATTTCTTATTTAATTTTATGGCTGTGTTATTGCGTTTCTTATGACTGAGAGCATTTAAATGCAGGCATAAAACAAAAGACAATTATGGCTTTAAGCTTCCGTAACTGAATAGACTTCTCACACTTAATCCACTTTCTGGGTAGTAAAATGAACAAGTTTGCATGTGATGTGGGGGTAAGTTTACTGTGGGTGATCTCGATTTACTTACTGTACCGGTACCAGATTGGATTACCAGAGTTTCACTACTGGTTCAAAGAATTATTAGTGTTACGCAGGGAATTCTAAAATTTCCAATTCCATATTATAAAGAACGGGCTTCAGTCTTCATTATGAAGCCTCTTCAACTTCTCGAAGAGGAACAATCGTCTCACAACAATAAATGTTCCTGTTCCTGATAATTTACGACGAATACAAAATAAACGGGTGCCCCTTAATGACACGAAATTAAACAGTTTCGCCAACGGTGCGAGGCTAAAGATCCGGGGGTCCCCCGGTGCCCGGTTAGCGCTCGCTAACGAAAGGGTCAGCAGTTTAGGGGCAATTACTTTTACGGCGCCTCGTTTAAAAGCTCCTATTTATCTGAGGCACCCCAGAAAGAAGTTACATTTATATTGCGTGTCTTTGTGACGGCTTCAAAACCGACCGAAAACTTACTTCAACCAGAATAATTGGACAGATTTGCATAATTTGATCGTCGAACAGTAAAAAACTGGCCTAGAAATGTCAGAGAAAAATGAAGAGATAAATATTTATTGTCGGCCTCGAGTATGAGTTATGAGGAAGGCTTCAAGAATGTCTTATTGATTTTATAAATTACTCTTCTTTTTTTAAATTAATAAACAAATATATAGATCTCTGAGACAATAACGAGCCTAGGCGAGTGTTAGTTGGAATCTTACAATTGTATAATAGCGAGTAGAAGGCGTTATTTTCCCTATAGGCTGTAGTTTCCCTGATTCCTGTGCCTGTGTTTGCCCTCTTCAAACAATTTTATTCAGTGGCGCGTGTGCGATTTTTTTTTAACTATTTCGATTAATTCGGTGTTTTAATGAACCTTAATAAATGAAAAGTAACTAAAAAAATCTGCATATCTGCATAGGGTTAAGCTGGAACGTGCTGCTACCATAATAATAAAGTGAGTTTAAAAAAAGTGGCTGCATTAATTTCACCAAAATATTTCTCCAAGCAAGTAGACACCTGACAGATACACACATTTCTGTCTGATTCTTAATAAGCAACAGCACTCGAGACTCCATGATAATTACCGTGCCCAAACGGTGTCCCGGAGGGATGGCAAGGAGCCAGCCTGGACACAACCGCACCAGCACCAGGTGTTCGGCGGTCCGAAACACGCTCTTTCAACTCTAATTATACCGCGTGCTCACTTAGGTGGGCAATTAAAACGACACAGGGAAAACGCATTACCTACTCGGGAATCGGCAGGCCAGGAACATTAGTGTGGCTTTAGTTTTGGTTAGACTTGGTGAGTTAATTTTGTTAAAAAGTTAGGTAACTAGTTCAGGCCAAGGCAGGTTAGATCAGGTGTTTGCGCCACGGTAAATGAGCGTAAGAGTTCTTATTTATTATTACATCTCTCTCAAAAAAATCTAAAAAATTGTCACGCTTTTCTTTTTTTTTAGTTTGTGGTTGGCATTGAACTCTCAGTTTTTCAGAGCTTTCAGAGCTTTCAGAGAAAAAGCCTTTCAGTGAGATTGAAAAAAGTAGAGTAGAATTTAGTCGAATGAACCCTGAAAGCTCTCGAAAGTTCTTGGTGCTTAAATATTGAAAAAGGGAAGGTCATGACGACAATGACGTGAATATCGAAAGCGCATCGGATGATTCATAATTGTGAGGGAGTAATTTGGAGTTTGAGAAAGAGAGAGAGTATTAATTTTGTTAAATTCGTCTAAAAAGCTCTCGATAATTCTTTGTGGAATTGAAAAAAATTGAAGACATAACCAACATCCTCTTGCCTCACGATGGAATTCTCAGCTTGTCACCGTTCGTGTCCATCTGTCCTATGTTGCTTAATATCGGCCTGCTGATGATCGAGTACCATCATCCCGGACGATGCGGCCAGGTGATCACTGACTTAATTAACCGCTGAAGACATCTTGTACGTGATGGAGTTATGCAGTGCATCATTACTGTTCGATTACTTGAGGATTACTTAAAGTCTGCGTGTGCCCGTATATACGCCACCCGGTTGTTATTGTTGTTGTTATGAAAAATATCAAGAATGATCAAGTTTGAGGAGGTTTCTTTAAAGCTTCTCCTGTCAAACAATCCCAGACAATTATTACAAACTATTCTGAATTTTGAATTCCGTGTACTTCCCAAAAGGTCGCTATTTTTGAAAATTAGTAGCAGTGACTTTTCGTTATGCACCCAAATTAGGTCCTGAAATTATTCTCCATTTTCTTCTTGTCTCTGTCTGGTGGAGTTTGTTGCTTTTTTTTGCAATATTTTCCTGGAAGATTGTCTTCTTATCACGGGGGTCTCCTCTACAAACCCTTTTTCTTGCTCGCACATATTTATAACGATGACGAATCTTTAATCCAAACTTTTATATCCTCTAAGACTCTAGCAGAGTGTTTTTACCCCCAGGAGGATCTCAAAAAAAATTAAAAAAAAAACACTTTTCTAATATTTTTTCACACCTTTCAGGTCCCTTAATTTTGACTATATCCTGGAATAAATACATTTAACGAGTAATTTTAACGCTTATGAAGGAAATTTCGTGCTTATAGACATTAGCAACGTTGATAATTCAAAGAGTATATCAATTCTTTGGCTGTGGAATTGTTCTGGATCCTTTGGGGGATTTTCCACAACTTTTAGGTCCCTGAATTTTACTAAAACGTAGATCAAATACATTTAACGAGTAATTTTTTACGTTTATGAAGGAAATTTAATGCTTAGGCAACGTTGATAATTTTAATTTATCAATATTCCGTCCTGGGAGGGGCTCTCCCAAAATTTTCAAAATTTATATTTCCTTCTAGTCTAAAAGTACCTACATCGTTAGACTTTATCACATCCAAGATAAGACTTCCCTTTCCTTCATTTTATCCCCAGAACTGCCCACCATTTTGTTAGAAAAATAATTATAACAAAATAAATCATTAACAAAAAAAAAACAAAAAATGCCCTTTTCGATTAATGGTCGGAATGGAACTTTTATCAAAGAAACTTCAACACCAATTAATGGCGAATATAAAGAGATGAAGGCTGTGAGAGAAAAAAAAAGAAAAATTAGTAAATCAAAAATTTTCTCTGAGATTTAAAAAGTTCTTCCACATCTTCAACGTCTTTGACCTGGGAGGCTAATTATCAGGTAAAAGAGCGCGGCGGCTGTCGTCTCGCAGAGGGCCAGGTGAGAGTGCAGCTGTCTGGGCACATGCCGCACCATCTCCTCAGAGCTGCAGCTTGCACTCAATGACTACCTGCTCGTCAGGTAGTCGATATTTTCTTACGACTGCATATCTCCTCTCCGTTCAGGCCGAATCATATTATTATGTGTTTTATTAAAGTTTTTTAAAGTTTCAGTTGAACTTGTCTTGACGGCAATACCTTTATTAATTTTCCCCAAAAAATTGAAATGGTCTACGCCTAAAGAATGACAAATCTGCTATCAAAACAGCTCGGCAGAATTTATGGATTCACTCTACTGACGATAATCCGAACAAGAATCACTTAAAAGCTCTCTCGTCCTATTTTATGAAGTCTTTATCAAAAAATCAGTGTGAAGGATTCAGAATATAACCCTAGGAAAGGTTTTATAAATCTGAAGCTTTTCTCCAAGTTCAGAGACCCGCAAGAGATAACCATCGATCTCCTGAATAATCCAAAGGACAAATTTTCCAAGCAGAGCTGGAGACCGATAAATAACAAAACCTCTTCGGTAATGATCGCCCGGGTCGTAATAATCCGATTAGGGCGTTCAACGTATAAACAGTGATAGGTTTTATTATGTCATCTTTCACGGAAATTTAATTAAGGGAATGTCCAGCTCAAGCTTCAGCATCACTCCTTTTTGTTCGTTTCTTTTGTCCGCGTTTTCCTAGTCTCACTCAGTTACCTTATTTGCGGCCTGCGTAGAAGTCGATGCTTATAATTGGGTCATGAAAATGTTATCTACACGATTCATCTATAGGAACCTGCACTGTGTCATGTAGGGGTAGCTAAATATATCTGGAATAGCTTACACAGATTTATCGAGCTATAAGGTGGGATTCTTGAAATATTTTGTAATTTAATACCCACCGTTTTAAGTGCGCGCTACTGGAACGTCTGTACATAATATACACGTCCTGAGTAATAAAGTTTTCTTTCGTTCTTTTGCGCCACTGTTGCCTGCTCTTAAATATTATGTTACGATTTTTCCCTCTGTGGGTTCGACGATAATTTTGGAAAGTCAATTACTTCCTTTATTAAGCGCTTCCTTTAATTTACAATTCACACTAACACTACATATACTAATTTACACTCACTATACTATTACTGCTTTAGTAAATAACACACTGTCTATAACACTAACACTACTATCAACTTTTTATATCGCTCACTTACTATTCGCAGTCTACACTGAACTGGCATCGCTCCTACCCCTGCTTATGTACGCCCCTGGTGTCCTTTCAGAACGTCTCAACCCTGGAACGTCTCAACCAATTCCGAATTTTCATTCAGAGTCCGAATGTTCCATTTCAGGAACATTCCAGTCAGGAGCAGCTCTCCAGACACTCTAAGAGATTAGTTGTGGAAGTTCTCGAACTTTTCCTCTCATATGGACGAAAATTTCCCGCATAAACGTCGCAAAGCATCAGGCTAACATAACAGGAGAAGAGGTAGCTGAATTGTCATCTGAAATTCTCTAAACACAGAAAGTCGAATTTCTGATCCTCAAGCTCACCATCCAAGAGCAGGCTGTCCCTGGATTTCTGCAAAAGTGTCGCAGTATATGTCCTCTGACTTGGATGTGTGCCAACCAGCGGACGCCCCTTCCTTGGCACTACCTGGAATTAGTTTTCCTGGTTTGTGGTCACAGCTGACTCTCCTGGAATGGAACGGTTCAGCGAGAGTGACCGCACCAAAATGTGTGTGACCTGTTTTCCCGCATCAAAAGCAACAAGGCCTGCCCGAGGTTTTCCTCTCGAAGTTTACCTTGTTCCTGACCAACTGCATCATTTCATCCATTTTGCTCTCCAGGGTTTCCAGTCTTCTAGAAAATCGATTCTTTTGTTGACCGGTCTCCTCAAAAACTACCTCCCGAACTAACTCAATTCTAACTCAACAGGAGCATCTGCCTAGTCTCCTGATCTCTCATTCGTGCAAGGTGTCTCCCTCCGCCCCTCTACGTTCTTGAGGTCAGCCGCGTCTGAAACTCTCGGCTGCCTCCAAAGCGCAGTTCGATAGCCCTAACCAGCTTGTCAGGTCCTGTTCCGGAATAGACTGCAGGAGCTCCAGAGCTGTTCGCCTTAAGGTCAGAACTAGATCCCTTCTCCTCTGACGTCCATGGCTTATGGCTTCTGAAGAAGAATCAAATTGACGTCGATAAGTATTCCAAGCCAAGAGCTCTGCCCGTCATAATTTGGAAGCTTCACGTGATGTGAACCACCACCATGGGTGCTCGCGTCGTTGACGTGTTTCCAGGCTGCGGATGCGATTATGAAGTCGTTAGAATTGATCGTGATCGTATCTGAATTCATCCAGAATCTTCTTCAACTCTTCCTGGTTTTCTTCTTTTTCGTTCCTTCGTCTCAATTTTCGGTCTTCGAGATTTTTTTATTTCTTCTTGTTCTTTTGATCTTTTCAATTCTTCTTTCTTTTATTTTAGCCGTTTAAATTATTCTTCCTCTTTTAGTTGTTTTGCTCGCTGCACTCTCCGCACTTCGTCGTTGACGTGTTTCCAGGCTTTGCATGCGATTCTGGAGTTTCTCTACTTCGTCGGTGACCTCTCTACTGATGCCGATGGACTCTTTTTTGATTTCCTCTCTAGAATTATGTACTTCTTCCCTTAAACTTTCGATTTCTTCACCCGTTTTACTTTTTAATTTTTCTTAGAATTGGTCTTGATCTTCATCCAGAAACTTTCTTAACTCTTCTTAGGCTTATCTTTTTCCTTCGTCTCAATTCTTGGTCTTCTAGAAATTTCTTTATTTCTTCTTGTGCTTTTAATTTAATCTTTTCAATTATTCTTCTTCCTTTTATTTTAGCCGTTTAAATTATTCATCTTCTTTTAGTTGTTTCAATTCTTCTTCTTCCGTTTCTTTTAATTGTTTCAGTTCTTGATCTTCTAGTTTCTTTATATGAACCACAACCATGAGTGCTCGCTGCACTCTCCTAACTTCGTCGCTGACGTGTTTCCGGGCTTTGGATGCGATTTTGGAGTTTCTCTATTTCATTGGTGACCTCTCTCCTGATGCTGATGGACTCTTTTTTGATTTCTTCTCTACCATTATGTACTTCTTTTCTTAAACTCTCGATTTCTTCACCGGTTTTAGTTTTTAATTTTTCCTAGAATTGGTCTTGATATTCATCCAGAATCTTTCTTAACTCTTCTCAGCCTTCTTTTTTTTTCTGCGTCTGAATTCTTGGTCTACTATAATTTTCTTTATTTCTTCTTGTGCCTTTAATCTTTTCAATCCTTCTTCTTCCTTTTATTTTAGCCGTTTAAATTCTTCTTCTTCTTTTAGTTGTTCCAATTCTTCTTCCCCTTTTCTTTTAGTTGTTTAAGTTCTGGATCTTCTAGTTTCTTTGTTCATCTTCCTATTCTGTTTCGCCTTTAATTTTCCGGCCTTGCTTCTGGTTACTACAACCAATTCGGAATTTTCCTCTAGAGTCAGAATGATTCCATTTATGGAACATTCCAGTCAGGAGCAGCTCTCTAGACACTCTAAGAGATTAGTTGGGAAGTTAGTTCTCCAGCCTCTCATGGACGAGAATTTCCCGTATAAGCGTCGCGAAGCTTCAGGCTAACATAACTACACCGGCAACGCATTAGTTAAAAAAAAAATTCGCCTCCACTGTAGAAACAAATTTAGCTCATAATTATTCTTCTTGTCTACCCGTAGATCTAAATCGTATAGGCTCGACCTCCATAAATTCAGAGCAATTTTTCCCTATCAATATCATGCAATCTCGTTTAGCAGTGCGCTAGATCGACCCTTCATCTATATACCTCACCCCATTACAATTAGATCGCGACAAATTACCCCTTTGCCAAGCTACAAGATATCCAACAATTCATCATGATCAGGTCTCTTCACACAACAATAAATACTCGACTAAATGAATCGCTAAATCATGCCTAAATTTGACGCTCACCTACATTATAATGGAGGTGTACTGGAGGGGGAGGATTCTAAATCTCATCATGTGACTTGATAATTGTTGTTTAATTGGTGAAATTTTTGTTATGCAAAGTAGAAATTTGCGGGAGTTTCGCGTGTGAAATCCGCGAAAGAGTCCCTAGCGCCCGTTGCGTGTTTCCAAGACGGGGAACCGAATTCCCTATTCATCTAGTAATGAAATATTCGCATGCTTCGCTTGTTGTTAAGTGCCAGAACCATGGCGTGATTAACAACGCCGCGACGAAGGGAAACGGGAAAACTCCATTACATAATTCGCACTGTCATGGGAAAACTTCATTCTCCAGATTCCGGTTACCGGGAGGTGCTTCTCTCTTATTAGGCGACTATCTTTGAAGCTGTCAAGTAATTTGTATCAAATTTTCGCTGCTAATTCATATACAGTTCAAATGAAAATGGAACTTGGAAATTCATTCCTCCACTTTGTAGCAATAACTTATTTAATAAGAAAAATACAAATAGAGTCATTTATATTCAAGAAAGTGTTCTCATACCTCTGGACTGGGAGATGATCATATCATCATAAATCCAAATTTCATTATTTCTGCGTTCGATACACACGATAGAGAGGATACAGAGATGAAAACGTTGTTCTCATTGTATCCAGCAGCAGCAGTAGCACCATGACAGACCGATAAACAGTTCCTGAGAGCGATGCTTTTTCCCCTCAACGACCGAATTCAATAACATAAAGGGTCTCGCGCTGGAATTCAATTCATTCTTTCACACGGGAGATCCCGAGTAAAAGATATTGCAAAAACTTCTTTATCCAATAACGTACTTGCGAGAAATTACAATAAAAGCCAGTTTGGTTGTAAATTTTCAAGGAAAACTGGTCCTAGTGGAGCCGTTTCTGGACCTTGGAGTCTCTGTTAATCAATTCAATTATTGAGAGTAATCTTTTCAAAATGAAAGTTGTTGAATAAAATGAGAAAATAGCGGCATAAATTTACCTGCAGCTTTCCATTTTAATCAACTGAGCTTTCCAGCTCTGTTAAATAATTTCTCTTGTATTAATTAGGAAAACTATTAAAGCTCAATTTTTAAAGCGTTTTTTGACACGGTTAAAAAATGTAAAATAATTATTTTTTGCGCGTCGCCTCTTGAGAGAAAAGTTGACTTTTCGATAGGCAAGAGTGGCTGTTCGTAGTTGGTGAAGTGTAGATTCTACCAGAGGAGAAAGTCCGGTCAGCTCGTTTTTTTTGCAAAGTCCGGTTAGACAAAGTCGGGTCAGCTCTAAAAATCTATTTTTGCTCAAAGGACAAAGCCCGGTCAACTAGAAAATTCAATTTTTGCAAATTAGTCAGGTCAGCTCGAATTTATTTTTTTTCTGCTTGCAAGATCCGTTTAGACAAACTACGGTCAGTTTATTTTGCTCAAAAGGCAAAGTACCGTCAGTACGATTTCTTTTCTTCTTGAAAAGTCCAACAAAGATTTTTCGGGTCAGTTCGAAAAATTGAATTTTGCAAAATTCGGTCAGCGCGAAAATTAATTTTTTTGCAAAAATGTACGGTCAGCACGAATTTATTTATTTTTTCTTCTTGCAAGGTTCGTTTAGACAAAGTACGGTCAGTAATTTTTGCTCAAAAGACAAAGCTCGGTCAGCTAGAAAATTCAATTTTTGTAAATTAGTCGGTCAGCTCGAAATTAATTTTTTTCTTATTGCAAGGTCCGTTTAGACAAAGTACGGTCCGTTAATTTTGCTTAAAAGGCAAAGTACGGTCAGCACGATTCTTTTCTTCTTGAAAAGCCCAACAAAGCCCATTTTTCGGGCCAGCTCGAAAAATTGATTTTTACAAAATTCGGTCAGCGCGAAAATTAATTTTTTTTAAAAGGTACGGACAGCACGCATTTAATTTTTTTTTCTTCTTGCAAGGTCCGTTTAGACAAAGTATGGTCAGTAATTTTTGCTCAAAAGACAAAGCCCGGTCAGCTAGAAAATTCAATTTTTGGAAATTAGTCACGTCAGATCGAATTTAATTTTTTTTCTTCTTGCAAGGTCCGTTTAGACAAAGTACGGTCAGTTATTTTAGAAGGAAAAGTACTGTCAGCATGATTTCATTTCTTCTTGAAAAGTCCAACAAAGCCCATTCTTCGGGCCAGCTCGAAAAATTGATTTTTACAAAATTCAGTCAGCGCGAAAATTAGTTTTTTTTTAAAGGTACGGACAGCACGCATTTAATTTTTTTTCTTCTTGCAAGGTCCGTTTAGACAAAGTACGGTCAGTTTATTTTGCTCAAAAGGCAAAGTACGGTCAGCACGATTCTTTTCTTCTTGAAAAGCCCAACAAAGCCCATTTTTCGGGCCAGCTCGAAAAATTGATTTTTACAAAATTCGGTCAGCGCGAAAATTAATTTTTTTTAAAAGGTACGGACAGCACGCATTTAATTTTTTTTTCTTCATGCAAGGTCCGTTTAGACAAAGTACGGTCAGTAATTTTTGCTCAAAAGACAAAGCCCGGTCAGCTAGAAAATTCAATTTTTGGAAATTAGTCACGTCAGATCGAATTTAATTTTTTTTTCTTGCAATGTCCGTTTAGACAAAGTACGGTCAGTTATTTTAGAAGGAAAAGTACTGTCAGCACGATTTCATTTCTTCTTGAAAAGTCCAACAAAGCCCATTCTTCGGGCCAGCTCGAAAAATTGAATTTGGAAAATTCGGTCAGCACGAAAATTAAATTTTTCGCAAAAAAGTACGGTCAGCACGAATTTAATTTTTTTCTTCTAACAAGGTCAAGGTCGGTTTAGACAAAGTACGGTCAGTCATTTTTGCTCAAAAGACAAAGCCCGGTCGGCTAGAAAATTCAATTTTTGCAAATTAGTCAGGTCAGCTCGAATTTAATTCTTGTTCTTCTTCCAAGGCCCGTTTAGACAAAGTACGGTCAGTTATTTTTGCTCAAAAGGAATAGTCCGGTCAGCACTTTTTTTTCTTTTTGAAAGGTTAGACAAAGTAGGGTCAGCTCGCAAAATAGTTTTTTTGCAAAATTCGGTTAGCTCGAAAATTCGATTTTTTTGAAATTTGAATTCGATCTTGAATTCCGGTCAGCTCGATTTTTTTTGCAAAACCAGGTTTGACTGGCTCAAAAAATAGAATTTTCGGACTGACCGGACTTTGGCGAAAAACAAAAAAAAATCGAGTTGACCAGATCTAGGCCTTGCAAAAAAACAAATTTGGCATTTTATATTTTATTAACAGTGAAGTGGCACTTCACTCAATTCATATGATAAGCCACCACTGATAGACAACAGCCGCCCGAACGACGAGTATTGAGCACAGTGTCTCGCTTCAAAGTGTAATTTTTTTCACCCCGCTAACGGCTACTTTCTAGCCCCAATGCCGACAAGACAAAGTTACAGTTGGTATAAATTCTGCTAACGGCAGGTGGAAGCTCCGCAGTTGACGCAGCTCCCGTGATCGAACCACGATTCACGCACGTATGTTTCAGGCAAGTCGAAGCGCGCTAAAACAATAATATTAATTTAGCTAATAATTTTATCATTTTCATTCTGTATGATTTTCTTGTCTTAATAGGTACCTAACCTGGCTATGTACTGTTATGGAAAATGTGTTCTGATAAAAAAATTCCTTCATTTTTTCAGGGAAGATGCTTATCGACATGACTATCAACATAAAATGTGTGAAAATCAAGCCGACATGACGTCATCGTTTTGAAAAAAAAAATTAAAACCGAAGAAATTTCTGTTTTTTTGCTTAAACGGTTCAAGGCGGGTAAGAAGCAATTTTTGAAATTTTTTCTCGAAACGATGACGTCATATCGGCTTGATTTTCACATAGGTAAAAAGATTTTTTTTATGAAAAAATGCGATATTACGAAGTATTATTATTTTTTTTTTTGAAAATACTGTTTGAAACTGTGGTTTTTCCGGAATATGATGTATCGCTTCCAGGACCGTCTCTCATCGTCACCAGTAAAAGCCAGTGCGTAAAAACACAAAACCTTCGTATCCAATCAGGCAGCCAAGCAGAAGCGTTAGTTTTGTGCGAAAGTCAACGAAATCCAGTTTTCCCGATACTATGGTATAATATACTATTTCCCTGTATGGTTCTAATTTATTAAGAAATCGTTAAAGTACGAAAGCACCTCGTGGATACGCGTATAATTTGTATTTTGTATTTTATTATTTTGATAAATAACCAAAAGCCTGAAAGGAAGTTTTACAGGGAAAAACGCAAAATGAAAACTATTTTTGCGTAAACGTGGATTAGGCCTGACTGACCTCTCGAGCGCATTGTTGCCAGCAGTAGCGATTTTTCGCTTAGACCAAGCAAATTAAGTTTTTTCTTGACAAAAATAGTAACGGAATACCAACACCGCCTGTGCCATCATACGCGAAATAGCCCCCAGATCCTATCTGCACAGTTTTCTATACTCCAGTTTACCATTGTCTTTTTTTTATTGATCATTATTTAGTGGAAAAACATCGCTTTTTTTTGCTTATAAAAGATTAACTGATAAAGCCATGTAACTGATCCTAATTGATGGATTGTAAGGAATAAAAATACGAAGAAAATGAGAGTTGAAACAACCTGATCGGTAATAAGGGAGAAAACCCAAAAAAATCACAAAATTGCTTTTTTATATTTTTATTCGTAACTTCGCCATTTTTTGAGTTGTAGTTCTGGCTCTTTGCGAGATGTTAATTGGAGGTATAGATAATTAATTAGATTAGTGTGTAGTGTGTAATGTATAAAATTAACTATATTTCTTCAATAAACAATTAATTGATTCTGAATTTACTTTATAAAAAAAAAATGCTACAAAAATAAAACATCTACCTGCAGAAAAAATTACCCTATAGAATATCTTAAGATTATCTAACTCTTTTTTTAATTCGATATACTTAATACACTGGCTGTGATTAGAATGAAAATGAACTCCCTGCATGGAATTGATCTATTTCAGTTCAAGAGTGAGGTCAGGGCCCTCTGGAATACAATGTCGCTTCCAATTAACCTGGGTCTCATTGACTTTACCTGTGTCAATCTATCGATTTCCCTAAATATTTATACAGAAACGAAAACAGAGAGCTGCTTGAATGAGAAGTTCTGATTAATTTTGCAGATAGGCAATAATTCCAGTCCAAGTATTTTCAAGCCGTTTGGGGAGAGTAAACGAGGGTTGAACATTGAACAAGGTGGTCAATAAAATCATTTTCATCAGAACTACTCAGCCATTTTTGAAGGCATTGGCAATTTTTCCTTAATCAATTCTCCCGAGTTTCTTGGTGGCAATAATAAAAACGTCACTTGGATTAATGTTGTAGTTTCCCACTTTCGTTGTATGAGCAAACGCGACCGTTGTGACGTCAGAATTCTGACTTCAACAGCCTTAAATCGCTTTTTTCTACTACTGAATTTATATGAAGACTTTTTCCATTCTCGAAGAAAGATTTTTATCAATAGATTGCAAAAAAATCGATTTAAAGAGGGAATTCCTGGAATAACTGCTTTTGCAAACCTGACTGTCTAATAATAAGAGAGCGTGTCCTCTAAAAACATAAAAAAATCACTTCTATCGATCAAGATCTATTGTGTCTGGTTCAAGAATCAATAACCCTATTCGCATGCAACGCTTATAATAAAAACATCCGATGATCGAAATAATTCCTTTTTATGATTTTTTATCCAGCCGTCTCCGCCGGTCGGCTTTCACCACAATCAACAGAGACACATTAACGAAATCGGCATGCACGTGAAGGAGCATTCTCGAGGTCCGACGGCCGGGTTGACCGCACAGAATGGCAGGTGTCGACGGTCAAAGACTCACCTGGCATTAACCCGACCGGGGCCAGACCAGACTGCTGCAGCTTGCACCAGATCTATGCCGGTGCATGCTCTCTCCACTACTTCAGCCTGACAGTGACCTGAGAGTCCCCAGCCCGAGATCATTGCTATTGTTGTGGATGGAATCTCGCCCAAGACGTCCGCGAATGGGTCACCCATGGCTACCGGTGAAAAAGAATGTGTTTGCTGTTACGGCATTGGCATTGTTGGTTTATGCGTGTGGATGGTGGGAAATTGCCACCACCAAAGTTGTTTCATAAGCAGGTGCTCATGTTTAATGGGATTAAGGTTTTTTGCATTACTTAATATTTATATGGTGCAATGACGCCTAAAAAATTGTATTATCAAAATTTTTATCAAATAAGTGCAGTAAGTATTGATTCGATTAAACAAAAGAATTGTAGTAGGCCTCAATAATGAGTAGTTCAAAAAATATTCTATATCTATAAAGATCTTGTCAACCTGTTTCGTGTATTAACACATCCTCAGGACAATTGTCATTTTTACAAGAAGCACAGTCTTCATAGGCATTCATAGTAATGTCAAAATTAAAATTGAACTTTTAGCGGGATCTAAAAAAGACCCAATAGACAAGAGAAAAAGTTTAACGATAGATCTTAGAAAGGTGCTCAAAATTACCTAAAATTCTTAAGCATTTCTCAAATTTGTTTTTTTTTTGGGCATTGGCTAACTCATTTTTTTTTAAAGGGAGCTGAGTTCGAAGAAATTTGATATTAGTAACAGTTGAAAGATTCAGATGTCACTTTTTTAAGCTTTCTATGCGGGGGGGGGGGGGAGAGGAGATTTTCTGATCAATTAAAATTTAGTGCGTTCTCTTTGGGGACTGATAAATGGCCACATCGATTCCCACGTTACCCTACGTCACCACTTTCTGTAGGTTGTGAAAAAAATTGAATTGGTATCAAAAACTTTGGCGAAAGGCATTGCCCAAAGAACAATGTCGCTCAGAAAACCTGACGGGAACTATAAAGAAGAAGAGCAAAGGCTCTACTTCTGCTAGAAACCCACTTTCCAGGCAGTGCACTGAAAGCAGGGAATGAGATTTCGCACAAGTCATTTTTATTCCTAAGGCATGAAGAAAGGACACCACCCTCTCGAAGTCTTTTAGACCCATCCATCTTACATCTTTCTTACTAAATACGATGGAGAAAATCATCGACAACCACATCAGAATGGAAACACTGACACCCACGTGAGAATTCCTACAGAGCAGCCAGATCAACAGAGACCGGCCTGTATGAGTTGACAAAAAAGATTCCGGACACTCTGGAGTACAAAAAAACGGCCATTTGCGCCTTTACAGACATAGAAGGAGTATTCGACAACACCTCTTGCGATGCTATCAAGAAAGCCCTAATTAAAAAAGGCATAAACAGTGCTGTCTACAAGAATAATTGACACCAAGGTGGGCGATGACACCATCCCGGTGAAGACAACAAAAGGATGTGCACAAAGAGGGGTTTACTCACCGAGAACGGCATCACTTGCATCGGGTATGCCGATGACATCGCCATCATGGCCAGAGGAAAATGTGAAGGAACATGCGTCATAGTGCAGAGGGAAAGATAACCTTGAAATGGTGCCAGGAAATTGGACTAAACATCAACCCTACAAAAACTACACTGATACCATTCACAAGAAAAAACAAGCTTCCAAACCTCAAAACAATCGACTTAAATGAAGTCTAGTTGGAATGGAAGGCTACTGTGGAACAAGCACTTGAGTGCAACAGTAAATAAAGCCACATCCGTACTCACGGTGTGCAGAAGAATGACGGGGAAGGCGTGAGGATGCAACCCATCCATTGTACGCTGGATGTACACCATTCTAGTGAAACCTATTATCACATATATGTAGTCTGGTATAAAAAGCACGCTAATAACAGCGAGGAAAATACTCAAGAAGATCCAGAGGCTTCCATCACAGGAGCAATGAGAACATGTCCAACAGCAGCGTTGGAAGTAATCTTAGACCTCCAACCACTACACTTAGTGATAGAGAGAAGTGCCAGTGCCCCAGAGTCTCAACTCAGAATGTCAAGAATGGGAATCAGGGGTGGATTACGGACCGATGAGAATCAACCACTCCACGTCTGTAAGAACCTCCTGATAATGCCAAAAGACAAAACTGTCAAGAAATTCAGCTTCAAGAAAAACTTCATCGTGGAACTGTCTACGAAGGAGGAATGGAGCAACACTCTCAAAGAAGGTACAATAAAATGGTACGCAGACGACTCAAAGGCCACTGAGCTCTCCTATCATCAGGTCTAAAATGGCATGGAATTTCCTACAAAAACTCAACAAACTAGGCAAAGAGAACCAAATTTACCTCAAATGGAAACGAACGTGTCCACTCATTGGCAAGAAAAGGAGCAGCAGCTGCCTTCATAGTACCAGAGCTATTCAGTGGCCTTGAAGACTTGTTCTTCAAAGCAGAACCAAAAGGAAGAAGGTAAACTGAGAGAAGTTCATTGGAAAAACCTCTCAGGCTTGAGGAAATCCAAGCAGCTCCTCGGGAACTAACCGAGAAAGGTCAAGAAAACTCTTAACCCTCAACAAAGGAAGTCTCAAAATGCCAACACGTCATTGAAAGCTCAAAATGAACACCTGAGGAAACTTGGCATAGAAAAATATTGCGTTTGCAGATTCTGCAGGGAAGAAAACGAGATGCCTCGTCACCTATTGACGAACTGCGGAGCACTAAAAAGCGAGAGAAGAAATGTTCTGGGACAACACCAGCTCGATGGTGGGGATCTAGCTCTACCAAGCCTCGCCTCGACCACATTCAAATCCTGAAATTCCTAGGGGAAACAGAATTGGAGAGGCGGCTGCAATGAAGGGAATATACACCGGAGAAGCAGAGTAGAGGGGGTATAATAGATCTTAATAGGTCGCAGTCCATACGACACCCACACTATCAGTATCAATATATCAAAGGGTAGCTAATATCAATGATGTGGTATGAAATCTGAGTCGTGAGATATCGTCATTTTCGGGAGCACGTTAATGGGAACTGTTTCCTTAGAATGGGCCAAAAAATCACCACCTGAAAAGTTTCGCACTTATTTAGGACAACCCTGTATAAAGCGCCAAGTCTTTTTTCCTCGCGTTTCGGCAAGATCGAATTTGTGTCCAAGATTCAAAGTTTGGCAAGTCTAAAAATTCGACCTTTTTTGAGCCTGTGAAACCTGACTTGCAAAAAAATAATTTCGAGCTGACTGGACCTTGCAAAAATTGAATTGAAAAGCTGATCGAGTCTTGCAAATATTCGACATGGCGGAGCTTGCAAAAATCGAATTTTCCAGCTGACTGGAATTCGAACTGACCAGACTTTTCCAAAAATTGAATTTTCGAGCTGACCAGACCTTGTCCTGTGTAGAATCTATCCTTCACTAACTTTGCAATTATTCACGAGCCGCCACTGTTTTGTATGTTTTTACTTTATTTGAGCTTTTGGTATTTGGGGGATGTAAGTAAATAAATAAATAAAAAGATAAATAAACAAATAGATTACTCCTGCCATCATAAGGCCCTTCCCATCTCTGTGAATTTCCCAAAGAGCTTTTTCTGAAATTTTACTTTCTCAAGTTTACTACATGAACTGCTAGCACCAAAAACTTTGATTGTACCTAATTGAGAAGCTGCCCATTACTTTATAAAAAGCAGAAGAAGAAATGTTTTCAACTTTACTTTTCGGTGAAAAATTCATTAAAAATCACTTCCAGATTTAAATCCTGGCAATTAATTGCTTCAATTTCCAATTTGGTAAGAATGACGTCATAAAACTAAATTTGTTACTATCCAACTGATTCGTTAAAAATGGAAGCACCTGCTGCATGATAATAGTCACTGAAAGAATTATTAATGATTTCAGCCGTATAAAAGTCGTCATATTATAATAAAATAAACCGCTGATCGGCTGATTATCCAAATACACAAACTGCATGTAAAACGGAAGACAATAAAACCCTGATTATAATCCCATTCAGCATTCAGCCAAGGTTGATTTCAAAATTACCGTCTTCAGTTCAAATCAACAATAATTTAAGGAAATTTTACAACATTGCCAATGCCTAATATAGAATAAATTGAATGAAGATTCCTAATTTTCTCGAAGAAAACTAGAAAAACAATTAAGTAGAGACGATAATAAAAAATTAGGCCGGTAGGTAGGTAGCTGTTTTCGGAATTACTGAGAGGAATTGCGACCTTTAACATTTTGACATGTGTCATCTTGATACTTCATTGGTTATTTGCTTCCAGGTCGCCTTTTCTCTTTATGTTATACCTACCTACTAAAAAGAGAAAAAAGTACCTGGGAAAAATTACGTGTGTCGGTAAGGATATTTACTGGCTATAAAAGCGAAATAGCTTCTTGCGTACTGTCTGGTGCTGGTGATACTTGGTACACCTACACTGCAAATATCTCTGCAACTTTTCATGTCATTTTCTAAGCATACATTTTTATATACTTACCTTATTTTATTATTTGTATTTTACCAACTCTGATCACTCTTTCATAATTATTATTGTCGTTCATCTTCATGATTTTTGTAAAGTCGGTCTCTGATACTGTGGCAATAATGACGCATAGTTCGAGAATTACGCTCAAGATCTCTGGTAAAGTCCAGTCTCCAGTGACAGAATAGCACTTTAACATTTCCCAGACATTTCTACATCGATTTTTTAAATAATTTGTTACCAATTTGAGCAGACTTTCCAGCTGATGGTTATAAATTAAAAAGAAAAAAAATGTTAACATATCTACCGGATGCATAGACACCGCTGACTTTTTTTTTGTATTTTTGTTGCAGGGATTTTAAAACTAAAATAGGTCACGGTTTCTCATTTCTATATTAAAGGGTTTTTTTTTTCTTTTCAAAGGGTTTTTAATTTATCAACAGGCAGGGAAACTGAACCCCATTCAGGATGAAGTGGAATTTTTTCCAGTTCCCACTTTTCACTGAAAATGTTTGAATAAGTCGAGTGTAGACGTGGTTCTTAGTTCTTGCTGCTACATTATCGACTGGCCTTGCTCGCACAAGAAATGAACAAAATAAAGGGAAGGATAAACCGAAGCCGACGTGTTCACCATGAACTCTAGGTTGACTCTGAGAGAGCCTGCCTATAAAGTATTTTCTTTGTAGTTCAATTGAATACGTGTTTACATTCATGTCGTATGCATTATTTTATTTTATTCCTTTTGATAGTTATCTTTGATTATTTATATTATAATTATTTCTCAAAAAAAATTAAGACCAGTTTCAGTATGGTTGTTTGTTTGTTTGTCTCTCGACTCGAGAGAAACCGTCTCGCAAATATACAATTTCTGACACTTGCACTTAATAATACTTGGAATCATTTTAATTTATGCCCCATAAATGACGCCCTGTATAATTATACCTACTTATATGCATACCAAAATTATTCAGAACTCACTCCCATTAAGAACACGTAATTTTAATCAATTAAGGAACAAATTAAATGAGCTTGGTATCATTTTTCCTGTTCTTGTTTTATAACTTATTACACCGAATGAGAAGGAAATTGATTCTTAATTTTATTTAATAAAGATCCAAATATGAAAAAAAAATCGTTATCGAGGATTACTTTTTGATTACGATTACTTCGTAATTGATTATTTACTGTGATTAATAATATTATTTGCCCCCACCTATCAATGGCACCGTATCTAGCTAGAGGTCGCGGCTTTAACTTTCTTGAGAATAGATCCTTGTGACAAGTGGCAGGTGATTAGTATGCCATAGTTAATAAAGAGGGCGCTAGTATTAAGGGAGATATTTACGCGATTTTTTTTACTATGGTAGATAAAAAAATTGTATAAATTTATACCGACCAAAGAGTGGTAAAGGACAATTAAATGGTGTGGCAGGGGTTGGAATATTATTCATCGATCTCAAGGGAAACGTTTTCAGAGCGGTTCAAAAGTGTTAGAGGGAGTTTTTTATTCAAATTTTTCCACGTTTTCAAGTATTTTCGAGGTTAGATGCCTAAAATTAAGAGCGAATGGCACTAATAGTTTTAACGGTCGCAGGAAAGTGCTTGAAATGTCAATATTTCACGTGTATATAAATATTTAACCTTGAAAATATTAGTTTTCATTTTTTTATCATTTTCGGCAATCGTTAGCTTGACGCTCTAGGAATTGAGGAAATAATATTCGACGTAAGTGACAGGTAAGAGCTCTCACATCTCTTATTTCAAAAAAAGATTTTTAATAATTTTTTTACAGTGATGGTTGGGATAAGACAAGCGGGAGCCAGAAGAGATTAAAGGAAACTTCAAATAGTGGAGAGAACTCGGAACTCGAATATTTCAGAAATTTCGAGAGCTGGTCGCCTCCAGAGCGAATAGTTTTAACGACCGTTAAAAGTGTTTGAGGGAATACCGCAGGGAAGTATTTGCAACGTCAACTTTTCAAGTGTATATGAAGATTTAACCTCGAAAATAGTGATTTTCAAGGTTGTTTTGACATTTTCGGCATTCGTTACTTGACGCTCTAGGAATTGAGGAAATAATATATGACGTAAGTGACAGGTAAGAGCTCTCATATCTCTTATTTCAAAAAAAAAGGTTTTTGACGATTTTTTACAGTGATGGTTGAGATAGGAGAGAAACGAAATCCAGAAGAAATTTTGAAGAAAATTTGAAGAGTGGAAAAAAATCGAAGCTCGAGTATTTTCGAAATTTCCAGAGCTGGTCGCTTCTGAGCGGATAGTTTTAACGACCGTTAAAAGTGTTTGAGAGAAAACCGCAGGAAGTGTTCGCAACGTCAACTTTTCACGGGTATATGAAGATTTAACCTCGAAAATATTGATTTTCAAGGTTGTTTTGCCATTTTCGGCATTCGTTAATTATTGACGCTCTAGGAATCGAGAAAGTAATTTGACGTAAGTGACAGGTAAGAGCTCTCATATCTCATACTTCAAAGAAAGGTTTTTGACGATTTTTACACTGATGGTAGGGATGGAAAAGAAGCGAAAGTAAGAAGAGATTAAAGAAAATTTTGAAAAGTGGAGAGAAATCGGAGCTCGAGTATTTTCGAAATTTCCAGAGCTGGTCGCTTCTGAGCGAATAGTTTTAACGACCGTTAAAAGTGTTTGAGGGAAGACCGCAGGAAGTGTTCGCAACGTCAACTTTTCACGTGTATAGGAAGATTTAACCTCGAAAATATTGATTTTCAAGGTTGTTTTGCCATTTTCGGCATTCGTTAATTGACGCTCTAGGAATTGAGGAAATAATATATGACGTAAGTGACAGGTAAGAGCTCTCATATCTCTTATTTCAAAAAAAAAGGTTTTTGACGTTTTTTACAGTGATGGTTGAGATGGGAGAGAAGCGAAAGCCAGAAGAAATTTTGAAGAGTGGAGAAAAATCGAAGCTCGAGTATTTTCGAAATTTACAGAGCTGGTCGCCTCTAGAGCGAATAGTTTTAACGACCGTTAAAAGTGTTTGAGGGAAGACCGCAGGAAGTGTTCGCAACGTCAACTTTTCACGTGTATAGGAAGATTTAACCTCGAAAATATTGATTTTCAAGGTTGTTTTGCCATTTTCGGCATTCGTTAATTGACGCTCTAGGAATTGAGGAAATAATATATGACGTAAGTGACAGGTAAGAGCTCTCATATCTCTTATTTCAAAAAAAAAGGTTTTTGACGTTTTTTTACAGTGATGGTTGAGATGGGAGAGAAGCGAAAGCTAGAAGAAATTTTGAAGAAAATTTGAAGAGTGGAGAAAAATCGAAGCTCGAGTATTTTCGAAATTTCCAGAGCTGGTCGCCTCTAGAGCGAATAGTTTTAACGACCGTTAAAAGTGTTTGAGGGAAGACCGCAGGAAGTGTTCGCAACGTCAACTTTTCACGTGTATAGGAAGATTTAGCCTCGAAAATATTGATTTTCAAGGTTTTTTGCCATTTCGGCATTTGTTACTTGACGCTCTAGGAACCGAGAAAATAATAATAATAATAATAATAATAATAAAGAGCCTTTATTTGTTTGTGTACTGTACCTACATTTTACAATACAAAATTAAACTGGGAGGCGAAGTCTAGCCTGGGCTACTCTACTTAACCTCCAGCCAATGAAATTAACAACATATTTACTTAAACCAACAAAACAATAACTTCACAACCGCTGCTGAATTTCCAGTAAATAAACTTTATAATGTATAAGTTCGGTGTATAATGTATAATGAAATAATTCGGAACTCGAGTTTTTTAGAAATTTCCAGAGCCTCTAGAGCGAATAGTTTTAACAGTCGCTAGGAACTGCTTGAAATGTCAACAATTCACGTGTATATGAAGATCTAACCTCGAAAATATTTATTTTCAATTTTTTTGCCATTTTCGGTATCTCTTAGCTTGACGCTCTAGGAATTGAGGAAATAACATTTGACGTAAGTGACAGGTAAGAGCTCTCATATCTCATACTTCAAAGAGAGGTTTTTGACGATCTTTCATTATGATGAAAGCAGAGGGAAAGCCGGAAGGGATAAAAGGATAATTTGAAGAGTTGGGACCTTTCTAAAAAAATCGGAAATTCTAGCTTATCGCTGTTAGGGGTGAGGGGGGGGGTATATATTCCTAGTTCGTATTCCCATCCAGAAGGAATATTTCTGAGTTGACTAGAAGTTGGAGATGTTCAGAAAAATGAACCCGGATGCCGAACGTAGCGAATTAAACGCAAGGAGGATGGAGCTACTGACAAGAAAATGCCACCTTTATGACGTATTGGAAAATGACAGACTTGATGTGCTTCGATTTCGACCTCAAAACGGCAATTTCGGAGTAAATGTCTATGCAGTGATAGTAATGGACAAAATTTCAAGCTCACTAGAATAAAAAGCTGGTGAGGTGAAACTACCTCCAATAATATCCCCAGAAACGGCATATCCGTTTACGTCACAATTTAAAGATAATAGAGTCCCAACTTTCAGGTTGTTCCATGGTCGTTACTAAAAGACTAGAGCTACGACACAGCGAGTGAGACGAACTTCACGACTTCTAGAGGTCAATTTCCGCGACACACCCCATACACGGGAAACGCAAGGCCATGACGTGGTGTGAACGCACTCGAATCTACACCCTACACCCCGTCGACCGAGCCTCCCTCTTCGTTCACGGGAGAAGCTGGGGCTGGGTCTGGAGAGTCCTGGGATCCAGCCGGGGTGACGTACGAGCTACAGCCAGCTCGTACGGGATCGCGCGGGTCAACGAACTTCCTTCTCTCAGAGTAATACGATTGCCGCCTCCGACTATCGGATACGCATTACGGCGTCCCGAATCAAACAATATCTATGCAGATAGGGGTGAGTTGGGTTTGGAACATATGCTTCGAGCTGCTGGGGTTAGGTTGTTTTGAATAGGGATCGAGGAGGGAAAGAGTTATGGTGCTGGGGTTGTTTATGTGAAAGGAGAGTATTTTTATATTCCAGCTCTATTGATTTATTGAAATCAAAAAAATTGTTTCCACATGAGTTTTAATAATTGAGAAAGTTTCTGCAAAAATTGTTTTTCCTTAATATGAACATTTCAGATTCGTCTTAGGCCAAAATTCTGCTAAAAAAAGTAAAAAGTTTGGGTGGGTCCCCTAAAAAAGTATCCTCTAGGAAGTTGGTAGCTGAAGTGGAGCTACTAGATATTTAGGCCAATCTTCGTGGATAATAAAGTCGTGGAGTTCTGAAGCGGCCTGTATGTAGGACGAGACACGAGTAGAACTATCTTTTTTTTTCCTAAACTTCCTAATAATTGAGAAAGTTTCTCTAAAATACATTTTTTGTTAATATAATCACTTGCGTTCGTAGGCCAAAATTCTGCTAAAAAAAAAACAGACAACTTGGGGATCCCCCAAAAAAGCGTCTCTTAGGAAGTTGGTAGCTGAAGTGGAGCTACTACAGTTTTAGGCCAATCTTCATGGGAACTTTTTCTTTTATTTTTGAACGAGGAATACTCTCCAGATCTAGAAAGTCCTTGGAGTTGTGAAGAGGCCTGTATATAAGACGGGACACGAATTGAACTATGGGCAATCCATCATGTTTCTCTGCACTTGTGCAATAATAACATCTGTTCTCCAACATTGAGTTTTTCCTTTAATCAATCCTGACTTGACATACACCTGATACTCGCTCCTTTGGCGTAATAAATTAAAAGGATCCGTTCTGCCTGATCACTTAGTACACTGCGTGAAATAAACTATGAACAAAATGAAAGTTTACTAATTAGATACTGTTGTGTTTATAAAATAAAAACAAAAATTGAGTTTACTCTCTGCGTTACCTAACTTTTAGTCAGCAGGTCCTGTAATGTCACTGATCGCAATCCAGATTTTCCCGGGTCAGGATTTCCTTCGGCGCTTCAACAAATAAAACGTGGGGCTGGCACAATAATCCGCCCCACGACTTTTAACAGAGCCGAGGCGGCGAAGGGTTGGCGGCTGCTACATCCCGGCCGATGTCTTCGACCTTAATCTCCCTAAATCTGATCGCTGTCTGTCTAAGATGTTGAAAACCAAATCACATAAACATCATGAGGACGTTATTTGAATAAAATATGCGGCCAAAAAGACGGATCGTTTCACCATACTTACAACCTCGAGTGCATCATCCCCGGCGCTCGGCGCTCCTGGCGTTCCTGATTTCCACGTTGGCCGGGGTTGTTCGCCTCGCACGGGCGTCGTCACGGCTCACGCAGGTTAGCTTCCCCGCATTGCGCCAGTCCGCCGCCCCTCGCCGGCTCAGTTCGTTCACCCCCGACCTCGAAATCGTTCACCCCCGCCGCCGCCGCCTCCCGCTACCGACTCCCGGACCTGGAGCTGCGGACCGCCGAAGGGTGGATGCCCGGAGCCGTCTCTCT
Source organism: Malachius bipustulatus (assembly GCA_910589415.1). NCBI lineage: Eukaryota > Metazoa > Arthropoda > Insecta > Coleoptera > Melyridae > Malachius > Malachius bipustulatus. The sequence continues at coordinate 25,700,812 of OU342637.1, forward strand.
CCGGCAATCCCGAACCGTGATGTTGAATTATTGCTGTTTATAAACGCTTCAGTCAAACTGAAACGTTCTTATCGGCGAACTTGTTTGATAGTAAGTTTATGGGAAACTTATAGACACGAAAGAGTAGCTACCGGTAAAATTGGATGGGAGATTTTCAATTTCTCCCCTTCATGATTGCTGCTTGATATGAGGGTGCTGATGGGGTGTGCTTGACAGGACGACGTGGAGGATCATAATGGGGTGAATGGGGAAAGTTAGAAACATAAAATTGGATGTTGCTGGAAGGATTATGGGAAGTTTCAAGGAGTTTATTCTGTGAATTTCTTAAATTTTGATTTGATTTTATATGCAAATCCTCAATTTCTTCCTTCATACAAATTGAACGCTTTTTCCCCAATTCTTTTATACAATTTATACACTCTCATCACATAATGAGAATGGATAGAATTCTTCGGTTACGTCCAGTTTTAGTTTTAAATGATCAGGAAGCTCTCGTAATTATTACACCTACTTAAGTACAATGTCACATGAAACTTCGAAATCTTTACCGGGGTCCTGACGAAGAAGAAAATAAACAAGAATAAATCTGAGCGGACTCCAGCTGTTACTAAGGACCGTAATTAAATATCAGAGAGAAGATATTAAATAATGTTAATTATGTACAGAGTGCGAGCTACAATGTAGGTAACAGCAGCCTTCTTGTTAAAAATTAACGTCTGGTTCAAATTTCACGATCGGTAATTCATAAATTAATCAGCTTTACCTTTCGAGGTGTGTTTACCTAATAGGGGGGCCATTTAGGCAACAAGTGTGATTTTGTGGATTTTTTTTGTAAGTTAACAGCTGCTCGGGGTCTGTGAAATATTCGGCATCCGGTCTGTGATGCTCAAGCTCAATCTTTACAAAAGGAAGAATTCACAGGCATCGTTTAAAGGATCTATGGTGCATCTGTTCTTCGGGTTGCATTTTTTGTGGTACCTGAAAAGGTCCCATATTCCCATTTTACAGTTGCACGATGCAGAGATTTGGTGCATAACGAAGCAAGGATGTTGAAGACATGGGGATAAAAATATTTCATCATACAGATAAAGTCTCTCAGAAAAAAAGTCTCAAAAGCTGCTTGTACAAAATGTTGCAAAATACTGAAGGCAGCGAGCAAACCATGCTGCAAGGACTACATAGTCTGGATCGTTTTATTTTACGATTAAACCAAATTGTAGGAAAAAGTGCCCTTTCGTAGTCCTCAAGATGGCCAACTCAGTTCCTCTAGACTATTTCATGTTAAAATGATTGTTTGAACATATTCTATCTATTTGACAACTCCCCTGTAATCACTCCACCTCTGACAACAAGAAGTGAGGCTAGAAGCGATGATTCGCTTACCAAGGCCACAGTGTGACTCTGATATCAGAAAATAATCGATTTCGCACTAATTATTTCCCAATCATGGAGGGGGGGGGGATAATTATACAGGATGTCTCTTCAAAGAAAACATTTCCAAGAAAAAAGTGGGTCAAAAAAATTCAAGGTCATTCAAAATAAACCTTTTTTAAAGAAACAGCTCCGCTTCCAATTCAAACTTTACGATTTTTTTACTCGCAAACGGTAAGTTTCCAAGAAAAATCACAAGAGACAAAATTTCATTGAATATTTCAACAAAATAACCCAAAAAATTCGATTTTTTTCCTGGGTTTGGAAAAATTTTGTCTCAATTTTTACAAAATTTGAATTTATTTGACTTTAATCAGATTTAATTCAAATTTGGTGAATTTCAAATTTCAAAAAATTCGATTTTTTCCATGGGTTTTGGGAAACTTTTGTCTCATTTTTCACAAAACGTGAATTTCTTTGACTTATTCAGCTTTCAATTCAAACTTTTTGAATTTTTAATAGCGAACGGTAAGCTTCCAAGAAAAATCATAACAGACAAAATTTCCTAGAATTTTGCAACAAAAGTACCTCAAAAAAATCGATTTTTTCCATGGAGTTTGAAAACTTTTGTCTCCATTTCTACAAAAACTGAATTATTTGACTTATTCCGCTTCCAATTCAAACTTTGTGATTTTTTTACCAGCGAACGGAAAATTTCCTAGAAAAATCGCATGAGACAAAATTTCATAGAATTTTGCAACAAAAGTACCCCAAAAAAATCGATTTTTTCCATGGAGTTTGAAAACTTTTGTCTCCATTTCTACAAAAACTGAATTATTTGACTTATTCCGCTTCCAATTCAAACTTTGTGATTTTTTTACCAGCGAACGGAAAATTTCCTAGAAAAATCGCATGAGACAAAATTTCATAGAATTTTGCAACAAAAGTACCCCAAAAAATTCGATTTTTTCCATGGAGTTTGAAAACTTTTGTCTCCATTTCTACAAAAACTGAATTATTTGACTTATCCGCTTCCAATTCAAACTTTGTGATATTTTACTAGCGAACGGAAAATTTTCTAGAAAAATCGCATGAGACAAAATTTCATAGAATTTTGCAACAAAAGTACCCCAAAAAATTCGATTTTTTCCATGGAGTTTGAAAACTTTTGTCTCCATTTCTACAAAAACTGAATTATTTGACTTATCCGCTTCCAATTCAAACTTTGTGATATTTTACTAGCGAACGGAAAATTTTCTAGAAAAATCGCATGAGACAAAATTTCATAGAATTTTGCAACAAAAGTACCCAAAAAAAATCGATTTTTCCATAGATTGGGAAACTTTTGACTAAATTTTTACAAAACATGAATTTATTTGACTTATACAGATTTAATTCAAAGTTTGTGATTTTTTTACTCGCGAATGGTAAGTTTTCAAGAAAAATTACAAGAGACAAAATTTTATAGACTTTCGCAGCAAGAGTACCCAAAAAATAGACTTTTTTCATGGTTTGGAAAACTTTTGTCTCAATTTTTATTTAACTTACAACACGTGAATTTCTTTGACTTATTCAGCTTTCAATTAAAAGTTTGCGATTTTTTTTACTAGCGAACGATGAGTTTCCAAGAAAAATCACAAGAGACAAAATTTCATTGACTTTTTGCAACAAGAGTACCCAAAAAAATCGACTTTTTCAATGGGATGGACAACTTTTGTCTCAATTTTTACAAAACATGAATTTCTTTGATTTATTCAGCTTCCAATTCAAACTTTGTGATTTTTTTTACAAGCGAACGCAAAATTTCCAAGAATAATCACAAGAGCCAAAATTTCCTAGAATTTTTCAGCAAAAGTATCCCACAAAATTTGATTTTTCCATGGATTTGAAATTTTTGTCTCAATTTTTACAAAATATGAATTTATTTGACTTTATTCAGATTTAATTCAAACTTTGTGATTTTTTACACGCGAAGTTTTCGAAAAAAATCACCAGAGAAAAATTTTTCCATGAATTGGAAAACTTTGTCTCAATTTTTACAAAACATGAATTTCTTTGACTTATTCAGCTTCCAATTCAAACTTTATGATTTTTTACTAGCGAATAAGGGTAAGTTTAAAAAAAAATTGCATGAGAAAAAATTTCATTTTCCTTTTTAGTGTTAATTTCCCATCATGAGCGTGCGACAAAAAAGTGCGCCACAAAATCTGGATTTAAAAAATAAGGGAATTTGATATCCAGCCCCCCTATAAAAAGGGTAGCTATAATAATATAAAATCGATTGAAAATGTAGCTGTTTTTGATTTAATGATTTCCTTTCGAAGGAACTCCTGATTTCTCTAGCGTGCTTGAGAGGCAGGTGCGGAGTGGGACCCGGTGCCGTGGCGGGCAGCCGGTGCCTGGGGGCGTGCCGGTGCACCGACAGCTGACGCCGCTTTCCACACAACAACCACCGGCACCGCACTCTGCCTGCACCGGCCCAACTCAGGAATGCCTCTACCTGGACCTGGACAGGCCGGCCTCAAATGTCTGGGATATTGTGTGTATGGGGACTGTATCAAAGGTTCGACTTGAATTTGGCCGATTCGAATAGGGTGGCTCATTTGGAGTTTTATTATTAATTTTCAATTAATCATCTGGAAACATTGAACAAATCCTGATGGCGTTTTTCCTTCAAATTCTTGTAGTCTGATCTTCGGTTCCTGGAAGATCGTACTAGAACCCCAAACTCGCTAATGATTAATTTATTGATCTGTTAGAACAGAATTTCGGTACTTTTTCTTCTAAAAAGCGATAGCAAACTATTGAAAGTATTCTTGTGATAAAAAAGTGAAATTTTTTTATCCCTAGTTGAAATTTTGATGAAAAAATTGATATCTAAGAGAAATTGGGAATTTTTTTATTATCTCTTCTTTTTTATAGTTCGCCCTTTCTACTCTTCTAAAATTTAAAGAAATAACAAAGGCTAAATCACTAATATGCACTTTTTGCCTTACAATAAGAAACAACAATTCAAGTAACTGCTGCAGATAATATAACTTTTGATCCATTTTTGTTTCATCTGCATAAACCCATACAGCTCTGGGATGTAGGATTAATTATCTCAGTCATGATGTGAGGAGATCAAAAGGCATAAAGCCTCATTTGCCATGCTGAAGCTCGCCTCATTAGATACAGATTCCTTTTGAGACATCATCCAGGAAACCGCAAATGAATGTTCTAATTCTGCTAAATACGGAAACACAATAATAAGCTGCGTCTGGCATTGAGGGAGTTTTTAATAAATAATAATAAATAATAGGGTCTGGGTTTAGTCGTTACTCGTTATTTTAAAAGGTTATTATTTAAAATATTGCTAGAACATTAATCAGTTTTCAGCAGTACGTACTGACGCAAACAATGAGTTATTGACTTAATGGACGCCATTGGATGGAGAATTATTATTGACGCCCGACATTTCAAATATTTTTTACGTGAAATTTACATTTTATATACATATGTAAATAAATATTACTTATTCTCTTGTTAACCGGATAAATCAAACTGTGGGACGCGTATACAGAAAAAAGTAGCAGTGGACAGTATATGGGACATATTCTCCCAGAATATCTCCCATCGACTATTATAGCTAGGAGCAATAATTATTATTAGCAAGATTTTTACCGCAGACAATTAGAAAGACAAGAAAGCGAGTTATTGTAACATTGTCATCCTGTTAAGAGCAACGGTTAAAATTTCAAGTCTCTAGCTCTTCGGGAAGTTAGTGTAAAATCAATTGCAAGATTTGTACCGCAGACAGACAGATCTGAAAACGAGTTGATATAAAAGCGATGAAAGAATAAGGCTACAGGAAACATAGGAGAACGTGACGGGATAATTTTTTTATTTATTTTTTTAGATTTATGATTTTTTTTCCTTATCTTATCTTCTTTTTCTTATCGTTGTCCTCTCGTTTTTTCATGTGATTTTGATGCAATAAAAACAGAGAAATCAATAAACCATCAAATTCAGAATAAATTCGAAATGTTTTTCTTGTTTTTTTTTCAAAAACCTTTTGTAATATAAGAAACACAAAATTTTGCAAAGTTATTTTTTGAGCGGGAGAGATTTTTGGTTTGGAGATAAGAAATAGAAAAGTTAGCTATTCGTTACACAAAATCTAGAGTGCCTAGTTTCTTTCTATAGACCCTTGGTCTAATTATCGAGTTGATGAATGGAGCACATATTTACATGCAAGTACCCGGTGATGTGGACGCGGCGAGCCGTGAAAGTGAGGCTGCAGTAGTGTAGGGTAAATTGCGGGTTTAGTACTCCTGAGGGCCATGTGGGCTGCGAGGCCGGAATTGGGTCAAGGAGTCTGGCCGCGACATGAACCTGCGTCAGTGCGACTCTCGAGTGCACCACGGCATCGCGGCCGCGGCAAAGATGATACGGAAAAGCATTTCCCGCGATGAGGACTACGGAGGAGCTCTTGAGAACTGGGTCGATGTATTACGAGATACGCTTTGTGTATCTCGAATGCGGGATATCGAGTGCAGGAAATCGTTTATATAGCTTTTTGTGGGCTTGTTTTCAGTTCTTCGGCGTTCAGGTATATCTGAAATCTGAAAGGGTGTAAGTGTGTAAGAGGGTTGTCTGACGTTTGTGCGTTCGGGTTGGAGAAAGTCGTTCTTGAATTTCATCTATTGTTTCGTTTCTGTTATGTAAAGCCAGGTGGAGGATATTATTGTGCCAATAATTGAAAAAAAAGTTTGACCCTAAAAGGTACCCACCGTGAAAGAAATCATAAAAGGTACCTATGCCCTACCGCCCTACCCGTCATTCTCATGAATCAACGCCTGAATTCTCAGAGGGACCTTCAAATTATGACGCAGTAACCTTCGATGGTAAACTTTCTGTCGTCTCCATGCGAGTTTATAATAAAATATAAAGAGTCCATGAAAATATAATAAGAAGCGTATTTTGGATATAAAAAGTAATCTTTAAAGATCTTGAAGATCAATCAAGAGTTGTCGGTAGATCTCCATAACACATTCTTGAGAAAATCTTCATAAGCGTTTCAAAAAGTGTGTAAGAGGAAAGTAAACTCAGAGTTAAGATGAAACCATAAAAATAAGAAATAAATTTTCTACCTCTGAGCAATTCTTCCGAATCTCGGCATGCGAGAAATCAGTTATGTAGAGGCAGCTGCTTGACTATCGAGCGACATGTGGGATACGGTCACGTATTGTTAACATAAAAACGCGCCATCGTGACAGACCTTCGTTTTGGGAATTTTTTCTAAATGAAAAGCAACGGTAGTTTAAATTCAAGCATTGCAAGAAAAAGATAAGTTTAAAAAATCTGAGAAGGCCTTTTGGTGTTTGGTAATTATTATTGGTTTATTGGCAAGTTTTCCTTGTAAAAATATAATAATAAAAAATTGGCATACATGACTTGGTAGTTTTTAAATAAGAAGAAAAGCTTGTTTGAAATTGCATTCATTATTTTTCTTATTCCTCGAATTTTTGTCACAGAATTTTTGGCTTAATTGAAACTGCCATCCACTTTACCATTACGTGGTCACAATAAAAAAAAACACTTTTTTGTTTGACAAGGAACTTTGACCTCATAAATTAAATGATTACAATGGAATTGTTATCCAGTTCCTCATTTCTGACTCTCATTATAACAAAAAAAATCAAGTCCTCTTACCTCTCTCGTTCTTTTACGTGGAACTTTAACAAAAAATACCATTTCCCTGGAAAAATTACCCAAATCAAGCTAGCCACGCTTCAACCAGCCACGCTTTCGGCCATCAGGGTGAGGGATTTCCGAGGGGATTTCGATTTTAATGACCAGCAAGATTTTTTTTTTCGTTATTTACGAATTAAATTGAAAATATTTGGTTTGTTTTTGTTGATAATAACATTTGGGACCTTTATCAGCATAAAATTTCACGCTTTTTTCAGCAAATTTTCAACAAAAATTAATTTTTCATGAAATTTCGGACTTTTTTTGAGCAGAAATTCAGCAAAAATTATTTTTTTAGTTTCCTTAACCGAAAGCGTGACTGGCCATTATTTTAAAATTTCATTATTTTTTAATGAAAATTCAGTAAAAGTAATTTTTTCAGTTTATCAAAATCGTGGCCGAAAGCGTGGTCATTAGGTATTATAAAATTTCTGACTTTTTTTCTACAAAAATATTTTTTCCAGTTTCTTAAATCCGTAGCGGAAAGCTGGACTGACCATTATTATAAAATTACGGACTTTTAGAGCAGAATTTCAGCAAAAATTATTTTTTTCAGCTCATTAAGCTCGTGGCCGAAAGCGTGACGTCACTATAATAAAATGTCTGACTTTTTTGTGCAAAACTTCAGCAAATTTTTTTTTAAGTTAAATTAAGTACCTAGTTCATGGCCAAAAGCGTGGCTAGCCAATATGCTAAAATTTGAATTTTTTCAACAAAATTTCAGCAAGAATGAATATTTTCAGTTTCTTAAGACCATGGCCTAAAGCATGCAGCATGCAGCATACAGTTTCGGACTTTTTTCAGCAAATTTTCACCAAAAAATCTTTTTTTCAGTTTTTTATTAAGTCCATGAACGAAGACGTGGCTGGCCATTGTATTAAAAAATATTGGACTTTTTTTAACAAAATTTAAACAATTTATTTTTTTTTTCAAATTCTTGAGCCCGTGGCGGAAAGCTGGGATGACCATTATTATAAAATTACGGACTTGTTTGAGCAGAATTGCAGCAAATATGATTTTTTTTCAGTTCATTAAGCTCGTGGCCGAAAGCGTAACTGGCCATTATTATAAAATTTCTGACTTTTTCAACGAAATTTCAGCAAAAATGATTTTTTCAGTTCATTAAGCTCGAGGCCGAAAGCGTGACGGCCATTATTATCAAATTTCTGACTTTTTTCGGCTAATTTTCAGCAAAAATCTTTTTTTCAGTTTCTTATTAAGTTCATGAACGAAGGTAGGTATGTGGCTGGCCATTATTTTGAAATTTAGGACTTTTTTGACCAGAATTTTGACAAGAATTATTTCAGTTTCTTAAGTTGGTGGCCGAAAGCGTGGATGATTATTATTATAAAATTTCGGACTTTTTTAATGAAAATTTCAGCAACAATAATTCTTTCAGTTCCTCAAGTCCGTAGCCGAAAGCTTGGCTGGTCATTATTGTAAAATTTTGGACTTTTTTGAACAGAATTTCAGCAAAAATCATTTTTTCAGTTTCTTAAGTCCATGGCCGAAAGTGAGGCTGGCCCTTATTATAAAATTGATGAATGAAATTTAATTTAAAAATCATTTAAGTCGTAAATAACGAAAAAAAAATTCTAAACATTCTTCGACGAAGCGTGGCTAACTTGACTTGGGTGGAATAATTAACTTCTTAATTCTCCTAACGCTCTTCATATTTTAATTATGTTACACTGTTGAATTAAGAATTTATTAGGTCCTCCGCAATCTCAGCAAAATGAGTAGTTGAATCTAGGTTGACCTGTATAAAGAATTTTTATACTTTCTGAAATGGAAGACGTTCCAAAACCTTCTTAGAATGTACTTTAAAGTGCTCAAAAGTACTCCAATAACATTCCTTTGTATGAGATAAGTTCGGTTTCTCTATTATTCCAAGTTTCTAACGATATTTCAATTTCAATATGGCTTTTGTCGTAATTCTAAGACGTATAATTCTCCGCTGTCAATATTCGGTTGCTGAACAATGCATTACTCGCTGTCATTTTGTATTATTTGTGCATTAAAAGGACTGCTACCACTACCACTACCACTACCAAAGAGCCTGGAGCTCTGGTTGGAGAGGGGAAGCTTGCTTTAAATATACATATATACATGTGTGTATGTATTATGTATTTCGATCCCGGAGTGGTACAGTTATTATTCTCTATTTTCTCTAAAACAAGCGAGATTTCAATTTTAGACAATCCCAGATGCTGAAACAAACAGAGATCAGTTTGTTGATGTTGATTGAGTTCTCGTGCTGTAGAAGCGTTATACAGAAATCTTTTAGATCTAGCAGTAATCTTCCTTCTAAGCTTTCAATACCTATGTACATCCTATCCTTAGCTGCAAAGATATATTTTGATCCCATACTTTTCCTAAGAGCTTTTCCTTGAATTATGCATACCAATACACTTTTCTCATGTACTAACCTAAATAGTATTAGGAAAAACTTACTATTCATTACTGTAGGTATAACGATATATAAGAAAGCGAGTTAATATTGCATTGTCATCCATTTCTGAGCTATGATTAATGTTTCAAGTCACTGGTTCTTCGGGAAGTTAGTTTAAAAACGATTGCAGGATTTGTGCGGACAGACAGACAGACAAGAAAGACAGTTAATAACGTGGTAGTAGCTTAATACACTAGTTTTCCTCATGACTGTTTTATATAGAATATAATAATTTTTGTATATCTCATAGGTGCGTTATTATTTCAAGAGTAATTCCTGTAATTTTAGCTTTGGCAGATTTTTAAACCCGAAGACCTACAATTTAAAGCCAAGTTCGATGTCCCCTACTGCATTACATCCAGAAAAGCTACTCTGTTATTCTAAAAATGAATTATAGAGTTGGCTGACAGTGTAACGAAATGGTTTTAATAAATTTTTCATTCGTGATATTCGTTCGATTTCCCCTTTACCTCACCCAACCATCTGGCGGGTTTGAGCTTACGTGGACAAGGGTTGGGTTTCACCGCTTCCACACACATCGAGGTACCGTTAATAGGCTCTTTTGTTGGTTTTAATTAAAGTCTACATCAGGAAAGGTTCTATTTAGTGTATAACGGTAGTTTTTCAATTTATTTACATTACAGGATTAATTATTTATTAAAGGATCTAATGGCGAGGCTTGGATTTATTTTATAACAGCCCGGTCACTAGTTTAATTTATTTTTTTTGTGATTAGACGTTTTTTGTGCTTACGAGTATGTAACTTTTTTATTAAATACTGAAATAGGTCAATTTTGTTATCGAGGGGGACTTATTCAAGTGACAAATTTAATTATCCAAGTTCATCCCCGTTCCAAGTTCATCGATATTTGTTTCCTATGATCATAAGCAAAGGGGTAGCCACCCCTGTCAAAGAAATCAATTTGGATTAAATTTGCTACCCAAATATGTCCCCCTCAATAACAAAATTGACCTGTTTCGGCGTTTTTCGCGTGAATCTTCAGTTCCCAAGTTATAGGCTTGTTTCGTTTTCATTAAGCCACCGTGAATTTAAGCGAATTCAAAAAAGTGACATATCGTTGTGAAGAGAATTTAAGTAGCTTTCAAATGATGTATCACTCGATATCTGTTCCTTAAGATGGTAAGCAAAGGGGTAGCTACCCTTACCAAGGGGATGAACTTGGGAAGTTGAATTTGTCACCCAAATATAATATATCCCCTCGATAAAAAAATGGACCTCTTTCGGCGTTTTTCGCGCACATTTTCAGTTTTCAAATTATTAGGCCTGGTTACATTTTCGTTGAGCCAACCTGTATCTTTGTAAAGGTAGTTGCTACGTAAAATTTTACATTTTTTGGCACATTTTCTAAACCTCAGGATTACCAACGATCCAATAATTTCATCAACATGGGTATAGCAAAATAAATCTCTAAATAGAAGGACTCCTGTGTAACCTGGCAGAGGAATTTTCAAAATAATAAATTCCTTATAAAGAAATTTGCGGCATAAGACGAAGTTGATCCTGATCTTGAAAAATCTATTCTTTCTATCTGTTTAAAATATGATTTTATACATGACGTTTGATTTTGGTTGTCCATTTATCAAACGCCCTGTACACGAATATAAGTTGCTTCAAGGCCAAGTAATTCTGTTTATAGTTTCAAGGTCAAAAATAAAAAAAATATTCAAGTAATATATTTTCTAGGCCAACATAATCGAGATCTAATGGAGGGGGTAGCCGGTCGGGTAGCCGGTCTCTATGTTTCATAATAAATAATAAAATTTCAAGGTTAAATTTTTATAATGTATTTCAAGGTTAGATTATGAAGGGGTAGTCGTATAAATAATATGGAAACGAGACACGGGAGAAACTTGCCGGTTGTTATGAATATACTGTGTTAGTGTTCAGAGTAGAAAATAATAAATTCCTTATACAGGAATTTGCGGCATACGACGGGGTGAATCATCATGATTTCAAACATCATACATTTCAACGACTAGCCGACACACACCAGCAGTAGCAAGCAAACTTGGTAGTAGGAAATCATCACACCATCGAATGGGATCAAGGATTTACCTACTCCAGTTTGTTCACCATCTAATATATTTCCTGATCTTGAAAAAATTATTCTTTCTTTCTGCTTCAAATACGATTTTATATACGACGTTTGATTTTGAATGTCCATTTACCAAACACCCTGTATACACAAATATAGGTTTTTGGAGATTCTGGCTTATTTCTAAGAAAATTGTAGAATTTATTAAAATCGAACAAAAAACGAAGCAAAACGGAGGCATCGAGTAGAAAAATCGCGAGGGTATCAATAGGGGGGGGGGGGGGTGTTCATTTTTACCCATTTTTGGTATCTTTTTACAAAATGTGCATCACATCATTAGTATAGGTATGATTAGAGAGTTCTGGAACTATTTCTATTTATAATTTCAAGGTCGAAAATTTGAAAATAATTAGTGAAGTAATATTTTTAAGGTCAAATGGAGGGGGAGGGGGCAGCCGATCTCTATTCTTAATCACATAATTGCAAGATAACATTGTTATAATCTTATCTCAAGTTAGATTAAGAGGGGGTAGTCGTATAAATAATACAAATAGCGAGATAAAGTTATATTGCTAGATTCAAAGTAAGAAATAATAAATTCCTTATAAAGGGATTTGCGGCATAAGACGAAGTTGGAGTGAATTATCACGATTTCAAACCTCCAGTTATGTAGATTCCAAGGACTAAGCAGCAAGCAGACTGGGTGATAAGAAATCATCACGAATCGAATGAGATCAACAATTTACTCCAGTTCACCATCTACCCGGAATATTGACGCAGTTACCGCAAAGATGTGATAAATCTTAAGCGTACGATTGACCGGATGAATTGATTTTTGGAAAAATCCATTTTGTTGGATGGTTTTAGGAATTTTGAATTCCGGTAACCATTTTTTCATCAGTATACGCTCTTCAGTAATGATCACACATCATGGCACTGTGAGTAATTTTCAAAATTATCATTTTTTTCTTAAATGACGGCAGAAAATATAAAGAAAAGTTGAATGATTGAATGATGGTCATTATTCCTTGGGATGTTCCAACAGTTTCGTCCTCGTGAATAATACGCATATTCATGAATCTTAGCTTAAGGCTTAGCAAAAAAATCTCACAGTCTAGGACCCCCCCTGTGTAACATGGCAGAGTTTTTTTGTTTTTGAAAAAATTGACCATTAATTGGTTGCTTTAAGCAGAAACAATTCAATTTTCCAGAATGAATTTAACAAAAAAAAGTGGACTAGGTACTTCTGCAGAACGCGCGTGGTCCATATTATAAGTTACGATCGTACCATTGAAAGGACAGCCTCTCCGTCCACTTATAACACCCAACACTTACCGTAAAGTATTTTTTTTATATATTTTGAACAACGATGCATTAAAAAAAAAATCCGGCATTCCGAACATTTCGCAACTCTCGCGGCGCAGTATTTGAAGTATGCTACCTCTTTGAGATTTCAGACGTTCGGTCATAGCCTTGAATTCTTCCGATTAAACAAAAGCCCTCAAGTGATCCGCTATATTAAATCAGGCCGATAACCCCGCGATTCTTTTTCTTCTCCATAACGACGGAGTAGTTCTGGTGAATGAAAAGGCGGTCGTCGTCTGTGGGAAAAGAACTGGCACTGGCTGGGGTGCGAGAGCCAGACAGGAGCGAGGACCCAGACCCAGACTAGTCGATCGCCATTGTACGGGGTCCATTCACTGATGGAAATAATGCAACGTACTGGTCTCGATGGGACAATGGGTGGTTACATACTACATGCATGTATGTGTACGAGCAGGGGAATGTGACCGACGGGGGACATGTGTGAGATGAGGGCTTGTTTCAAGGGTCAATCCGCACAGTCTAAGTGCTACCCTTTATACGTTCAAGGTAGTCTGGAAGACTAATTTGCAAGGCTGTTTGGATATTGTCTGCTGCAACTGACGGGGGCTAAAAGTTGTAATTAATATTTTGACAGGATTTATTTTAATTAAACTTTTACTCGTTCAAAAAGGGTATCTATAATAATCAACGATAAAAAAATGCCTTATTAATTTGTTTTTGTAAATTGCAAAATATTTCCTATCCCTTTTTCAAAGCAGTTGAACATTTTTCTTTATTTATAAGTCACCTATCAAAGATTTTGCTTGTCAAAGACAACTGTGCTTTATTTTGCAGCAATAATTACAGAAAGGGACTCGCTAGAGGCTAGAGTAAAAAAAAGGTCTATGGAGATAAAGCAAGACATTTAAGACGAAAAAAATGAATTAAATAAAATATTTCCATTCTTCTCCCAGCTCATTTCAAACCGTAATATCTCAACCTTTGATGGCAAAAATTTCCAATTTTCATATTTAATTTTTTTTAGAGAACATACAAGCTCGCTGGGCAATTTATAATGAAATCTATTCCAGTGACATTATCAAAAATCCATTAACGTTGTTACCCTCTCTATCCCTTATCACAATAACGTATCCGTGGGGGATGAAAAATTTACATAGCTTGGGAAATGTGTAATTGGAACGGGTTTTACATTAAATTCAAATTATAAATGGATACAAAATACTCCTCTCATGACGTAAACAAAGGGTGAAGGTTTTTTATTTTATCCGTTTACATTCGGCTCTCATTCTTTGCATCTTTGATGGATTATTTCGGTTATTTTTTGTTGTCAGTATAACTGGGGAGGGAATTAAACTCACCCTCGATGAGTAACCAGGGTAATGTAACCCATTCTGAGGCAATGGAGGGTGCGTGAGTAATTTCTCTTGTCATAAATATATGCATTATCACGGATCGATCAGTACATTATATTATTACACCCTTAAATTTTAATGTGTTAATTTCGAGTTAGAAGAGTTGTCTCTGAAGGTTCTAAATATTTTTTTTCAATAACACTGAATGTGATTTAATTATATCTATCACTGTTAAAGATGACGTCATATTTATTCTTATGAAAAAAGTCAAGGCACCAATAGCTTGGGGGGCAATGGAGCGCTTTCACTCAGTAAACATTATCTAACAAATTTAAAAAAAAAAAACTTCATTACAGCGGCATTTTGAAAATCTAAAATTTTCGAACATCTCCCATTTTTATTATTCTTGAAATTTAAAAAAAAAATTTCGAAGGATTACTTAGTACTTATAGTTTGTGAGAGTTAAAGGTTATTAGTATAGTTGTCCATTGTAAAAATTTAAGTTCAATTCCTTCAAAAATATGCTCATAAGCGGGCATAGAAATTTGGCCTTTTTTTACCCTTTTCCTACCCACGCCACTGGATTATTATTAAAAAAAAGACGTAAAGTTAGAAAAATGTTGTTTCAATCCTGGTAATATAGTTTAAAAAGTTTTTCCTACTTACTTATAACAGCGGTTCAAAAAATAGAAAAAATCAAAATCAAATGACCGTCATTTTGAAACGGTTTTACCGATTTTGCCCAAATGCAATACCAGACCACTCCTTGTGGATATCTTACTCCCACAAAAATTTCAGTCCCCTTTATTGAAAAATGCGACCTAAAAAAGAACGATTTTTTCGAATTTTAAGGCACACCCTGTAGAAGTATTGCGACTTTAGGAAGTTTTTAAGGAAAATACAAAGACCTCCCAAAGTTTAAAAAAAATTTAAACAGTGAAAAGTTTCATGAAAAATCTTGAAAGATAAAACCGCATAAGTGTTTTTAAAATCGAAAAAATGCAACTTTGGGAAATTAGTAAATAAAGAAATAAATAAATATACAGGGTGCCCAAATTTTTTTATCAATTTATATCCGCGTTAATTCAAAACAGCACAAATTAAATTTTTGAAATTTCAAATACACCCCTGTAAGACTTTGCGGTTGCACCCTCATCAATGCAATTCTACGACTTTCAACCCCCTAGTAATCATCCCCTACTAGTTTTTTTTTTTTTGCTCAACTGATTTAGTTCTGAATAAAACGACATGAGATTTTTGAAAATCTAAGCATAATTTAGCTTGTCAAAAACAATAAGCTACCTCATAAAAACCAAGGAGTAAAAAAGCACCAACCCTGAGGCCGTTTCAAAATGAAATTATGCACTTTCATGGTTACACTTGACGACAATAAAGCGTAACTATGGTAACGAATTATAATATACGATACACGTAAGTCGAAATGCCACGTTTTGGGTTGAAAAGAATAATTTGTATCTGACCTGACCTATTTTTTATCGACGCCACTGGTAAACTAATTTAAAAAAAGCAAATGTTTTGGGACAAATGTATAGCTTGGAATATAACGTTCTTCTTATTATGGTAATTTTATTTCCCTTAAAAATGTACCATTAAATGGATATAGATATTTAGAAATTTTTACCCTTTTACTACCACCCCACTGTCTAATAAAAAATTCAATTTTTTCCCATTAGCGTAAAGTTTGGAAAATATTCTCTCCATCCTATTAATTTATTTTTGAAGATTTTTCCTTTTTTTTCATTTATAATAGCAATTTTATCGGAAAAAAGGCACTTCAACTTCTGGAGAATTGAGTGACCTTGAATATTGAAACAAAATTATTGCTGCGGCGCAGTGGCTACAATTCTACAACCCCCCCCCCCCCCCCCTCAAGTTAAAGTCATTAAATTTAGTTGTGCTAATCCTTACAACTGTAGCCAAGCCACTGTATGAGAGAGGAGGGGACACTATAATACAGGGTGACTTTTTTTCAATGTTTAGTAAAGAGATCTCGTAAAATACTCCAGTTAAACGAACTGTTAAATGAGGAAAGAAGTGCAGTTTTATGAGTTTAGTTTGAAGCAACTTTTGTTTTTTTTTCAAAATCTTCATGGGTGTCTAGATATTTGACAAAAACAAAATTTCATTAATTTCTTTACACTGAGATAGCGCTCTAATTATTGGGATTAGAGAACAATACTAAGGAAAAATGTTTTAAAACCAATAAAACGGCGCTATAATTTTCTTTATTTGTCATGCCATTTTCGTGTTACGACATAAACATGTGTTTTTTTAACTGTAAAAATCGTCCTAACTTCATATTTCTAGGAAAAACCATATCGTCGTTTTTATATCGTCGTGTTTAGAAAAAAAAGACACATCGAATGATGTCATAGCCAACTATGACTTACATTTGAAAAAACACAAGTTTATGTCATAACTCAAAAATGACAGGATAAATAAAAAAAATGTAACGCCATTTTATTGCTTATAAAATCGTCTAAAATGTTTTCCTTTACGACTTTTCTCTAATCCCAATAATAAGACTGCTATATCAGTATAAATAAATTCCCCGAATTTACTTTATGTTAAATATCTAGGAACTCATGGAGGTTTTAAAAAAAAAACGGTTTGGAATGAAGTTCATAAAGCTGCACTACTTTCCCCATTTAACCCTTCCTCTAACTGCAGTAGTTTACGAGATCCCTGCACTAAACATTGAAAAAACTCACCCTGTATAGTTGCCTTTGATGGGTGGGCTAAAAAATCATATAATCCGGCCCTGGGTCAGGTATGAAAGTTTTGAAGGTGTAAAATATTTTTATGGGCAATTTTATACAATGTGAGCCGTGTGTAACGAATAAATTTATTTTCTCAGTTTTTCTAGAATAAAAAATACCCGACACAGGACGATTTTTCATTATTAAATGACATCCTGCAGAGTACAAATTTAATCCCTTTCGAGTGACAGGACAGCTGCAACCTCTAAATTTTTAAACGGGAAGTAGGGGCTTGTGATACATCATTTGAAAGATCTCTTCATTCTCTATACAAAAATGATATTGTTTTCAAATTTATTGCAAAAAATAACATTAAAAATAAATTAAAATCTTATTTAGGAAATTTTCTACACACATTTCAAAGTTTAATTTTTGATGATGTAAAAAAAACAATTTTTAGGAAATGTATAAAGTATTCACTTTGAGCTTCTTGGCAATATCCTAATCTTGAATTAATATTTATTGTAACAATTTTTTTTTTACAATATTTTTTTGCAATAATTTTTTTGCAATAAATTTGAAAACAATGTCATTTTGGTATAGGGAATGGAGGGACTTCTCAAATGAGGTGTTACAATAAATTATCAGGTTATCCTTCATATTTGAAAATATTTAGGGGTGGTAAGTATGTATCAGACTTAAAGGGTTAAAGTGAGGGGTGAATTTTTTACACTCCCATGTGTAATTTAAAAAGAATCAAAAATCGACCTGCTTCGAGTTTTTCTGATTCTAGATTCTACAAATAATTGAACAAATGAATTTATTCGTTGCACATTTATATGGTTCACAATTTTGTTTTTTTTCTTGCATTTTTTGTCAAAATTTTTGCACTTTTTTCAGTTTTTGGCCAAAATTTCAGAAAGGAAGCGTTTCTTCAACAAGTCCATTCTATACAATATTAAAGTTGATAAAATTTCCTACATTTCTCATAAATAACGTTTTTTTTTTACATATTCCCATTATCTAGTGAAAAGTGGCAAAAAGTGCAAAAAAAGGCCAGGATGAACTCCAAATTCGTGTTCAGAGAGTAAAAAAACATAGTGGGTCAGAAAATCAAAACTATAGTCAAACTTTCCAAAATCCAGTGGGAATATGTTTTGAAAACAAAGTTTGGGGCCAAATATTTACCAGCAAACTTCAAATTCGTGTTCGGCGACCCAAAAAACTTAGAGGGTGAGCAAATCAAAACTATGGCCAAACTTTCCAAAACCCCACGCAAAGGGAATATTTTTTTGGCGGTCTCTACTGACTTCTTTTTTTAAATGTAGGCCAAAAACTTGAAAAAGTGCAAAAATTTGGGCAAAAAGTGTAAAAAAAACAAAGTTCCGGGCCAAATTTTTTCCAGGAACTTCAAATTCATGTTCAGAGCTACTCAAAAAACATTGAGGATAAGGAAATCAAAACTATAGTCAAATGTTACAAAATCCGACGAAATGGGATTTTTTTTCGGGCTCTATTGACTTCCTTTTTAAATTTAGGCAAAAAACTAAAAAAAAGTGCACAAATTTTGCTTAAAAGTGTAAAAAACAAAGTTCCGGGCCAAATTTTTACCAGGTACTTACAATTCGTGTTCAGCGATCCAAAAAAAAAATACAGGGTGGGAAAATCGAAACTATAGCCAAACTCTCTAAAACCCCGCGCAATCGGAATATGTTTTTTGGCAGACTCTACCGGCTTCCTTTTTTTAAATTTAGGCCAACAACTAAAGAAAGTGCAAAAATTAGAGCAAAAAGTGCAAAAATTTGGCCAAAAAGTGCCAAAAAAAAAAAAATCTGGGCAAAATTTTTGTCAGCACATTTCAACTTCGTGTTCAAAAAAAACAAAAAATATAGAGGGTGAGAAAATATATAGAAAAAAGCCTAGGCTATAGGGGTTAATTTAGATATTTTCTAAGGACGAAATAAAATAAAAAAGTATCACTCAATTTTTTTTTCAATTTTTAATTATTAGTAAAAAGTAATTAAGTTCATCTTCGAGCTAATCCGTTCGTAATCCCGTCCCTCTCCCATGATCACGACGGAGGGGACGCCCGGCATACTTTATACGACATCAGAAGGGTGCAGTGATGAATTGTTATTCGTGCCCAGCTTTTATATCAGCTCTCCTGCCGAAATTTACATTGTAAGCCCGCTTTTAAAACATCTACGCTCTAAATGGGAAATTACCTCATAATTAGATAGCGGTGATTTATTTAATAATTAATATTAATTATTTCAGACTACATGTAATTTCAATTAATGCGAGAGAGGGGTTGTTTTAATTTGTAATTAATTAATTAGTATCTGAGCGTAAAAAATACTCGTATTCAGGTATCGTTATTTTAGAGGAATTTTCAGCTTTGATCTTCAGGGAGGAACGAGTGGAGGAAATAATTTTCTAAATGGATTTGATACTTACCTAATTTTATATGAATTTGAGAGGGATTGAAAGAAGCTCGAGCGAGATTTTGAGCATATTAAGTAGCTTTATTGGAATGATACTGATTGGGTTTTATTGATTTATTTGTTAAGGGAACATCGGTCATAACTGTGTAGAAGTGTAGATATGACATAATCGCGCCACTCTGTTAATTTTGGCTTGGAGATCTAGCTCATATAGCCACACATAAATTTTAAAATATATAAATAGTTTTATAGACAAAGACATGGCGAGACTGGGATTCGAACCCGGTCGATCAAGCCGTCGCGCTACCGCTCGCTCCTTATATTAATAATGTTAATTGTAATCATCCTGTATCCAACGGTGAACGTAGATCTTCCCTTCTACTCTCAATAGACTTCTCACTTCTATTTGTAAGAAGTCTAGAAGAGGTTTACCACTCTCATTTCTTTCGCATAACTGACTGCGTGATTATTTTTAAATCCCAGGGGTGTACTCGAGCGATGACTAATGTCATCCGTTGTACCTACCCTGGTGAATAACACCAAAGAGGCTATGTTCTCCCTAGTCACGACATTACAACCGTTCCATCAAGAGTTAAATGGAATGTTTCTCTCAGAAGACCCACTAGCACTAACACTAGCACTAGCACTAGCAACCCTTAATGACCAGCACCGGCGATGTAATGTGGAGATCAAATTTCTCCTCAAGACAATACAGATTTATTAATGATATGATTTGAGGTGGTAAGCCCGATCGATGTAGTCAAATTATCTAATCTCTGTTTTGTATTTCGAATTTACCTATTTTACATCCTTTTGTCTAACTACCCGTGTGAAGCAGGATGTTTAAATTTTATTTAAACTTCTTTAAAATTCCAGGCGAGCAAGAAAACCTCAAATTATGATCTTTTTCTCAGCTCTATGGAAAAATCTAACCAGTTCTCCGATCTCTCTTCATCGTAACGAGGTAAAAACTTTTTACCCTGCAATAAAAGGGATCATTTCTCGTTTTGCGTCTGAAGCTTGACAAAAACAAAACAGCACTGCAGTAAAAAAAAACTCATAGAACTGCCAGGCAAGGCGTTCACCCTCAGCATCATTCAGACGAACTAGGAGCAGAGAATTGATGCAATAAAAGGGGATACTTAACCTGGAATTACCTTGCTTGGTACGGCAGTGGCGTAGGTTACGTTACCTATATTTCAATTTTAGCTTACTATACCTATACTTTTTTTAATTAGTTTTCTTCATAGAAACCTAATAGATATGAAGAAAAAAAAATTCAGACCTGAATTTGTTCAATTTTGGAACGGCTTTTTTTGGCGCCATGAGCTAGATTTTTTTGATAATATTTCATAATTTGTTTCAATTTTTTTCACTATTTCATACAACGTAGGAATGTACCTATAATAATTGAGAATTGCTGCCGGAATTTTATTTATATTTAATGAAATCCTTGTCTTATAATTTCATGTTTATGTACGCTACTGATGTAAAGTCGGAGTAAATAGACATATCTTTTGCGAGAGAGTAATTTTCATTGCTCCTAATAAAACCCAACTCTTGTCTCGCTGAAAGAACAGTATGCTCGTCTGCAGTGTGAATTAGAAATATCTCCCAATGACACTTTGTAAGCCGATTCTCTGAAGGAATGGCTGCTTGAGTTGAGATAATTCAGAAGTTTTTCTCATAATCCCATACCAATTATGAGATCTTTCAAATATTTCTGTAGCAAATAATTTATTTGTAATGTAACAGCACATACAATTTTATTTTTTATTAAATGTGATACATTTTAGATTAATAATCCCACGATACTAGGCAACCTGCATTACCGACACTGACGCTTACTTAGTAAGCGACTTAGTAAGCGTTAGTGTCGGTAATACAGGTACCCTATACGTATACACGTTATGTCAATAGATTGTGACTGCGCAGGCTGCGTTCCGGTCTTCTGACGTCACGCGTTTGGAAGACTATAATATACACTACTACACATGAGATCGCTCATATATTTTTTATTGTCAGAAATAAATAAATAATTTTTTGTAGGCTTGCATAAGTCGTCCAACCGCATGACGAAGTAGTGGCCAAAATAATAGTAACAACAATTGACATACCGTGTAATTAGTTCATTTTTTTGTTTTGTTTTGGAAAACTTGTTAGAAAAGGATAGGTAATCTCGATTTTTGTTTTACAAATTCCGGTCAGCTCGATTTTTTCCCTGCCGAAGGACAAACCACTTAATTGAAACAGGGTAAAACGGTAATGAAACAGGACAGTAGCACCATTCCCCTTTAAAAAGCTTAATTTGACTCCACTCACCTTGGTGTTTTGACGCGTGGTCCTGAAGTTTCTTTTAGTGGGCACACTCTCCTGGCTTTTCCAATTAAAACACCAAAAACTGATCACTCAGGAAGTTCGGTTATTCCCACACCAAACGACTTTCACGATAATTAATTAACGACGAGACAAATTACAAACGACAGCTACTGATAACAGCACAGGAAGATCAGATAATCCGTGATGATTTTTTTACTCCAGGTGACATGAAAAACAATATGGCCACCGTAAGAAAACAGCACGAACACCAACACCGACACCAACACCGATGATTGACGACTCTGAAATACGAATAATACGATCAAGTGTAACGACGATAATAACGAACTACGATAGTTAATTAATTAACACCTCGATTATGTTTAATTAATTCGATAACGAGACAATAGCGAACGACGAACGTCAACGATATATTCAAGAGCTCTCTGTCTCCGATTCTAATCTAACCCGGTACTCGGTTGGGTGGTCATTTTCATTTTCCCCCCTAGACGCTCGACCAGTTTTTATGAAATTCCAAGAAATTCGTACCTATCCGAACTAATCGATAATTTAACATCCGGACGTAGGACCATAATATTATGCAAGTGATAACTCACTACCTAGCCTACTGACCTACTGGCATGATACAAATAAATAATGTCAGTCAGTGTCATTCTGTGACGTCAATCAGGTGATATTTACATAAAATCTGGCAGTAGTAATGACGTAAAGTCGATTTAGTAGCTTTTTTTCGAAGTTTGTTGATGTTGCAGTAATTTTAATAAGCTTTACTTCATTACCTGACTGTCTGATAGCAAAAATGGTTTACTGGCAAAGGTAATTATGTGTAAATGTATGTTGTAAATGTAATGTATTACGTAAAAAGTATGTTAGAGCTTGGATTACAATCACCTCAGTGACGTCATGCGCAGCGCGGACGAGTTTTCACAAAACAAAGACCGACTTACTGAAATTTCCATGACAACAAAAATTCGTTCACATTTGTGCGGTCGCGAAATTCTTTCCGCAAAGTTCGATGAACAGCTGGAAAATTCGCTTTTGTAAGGTCCGTTCAGTCCGAAAATTGGAGTTTTTTTGAGCTTCTCATAACCTTGCAAAAAAAATGAACTGACTGCACTTTGTCTAACCAGACCAGTCGAATTTTCGAGCTGACCGGACCTTGTCCAACCGGCCTTGCGCCAAAAGAAAACATCTAAAAATAAAAAATAAAAAAATTCGAGCTAACCAGAATTGGCAAAAAATTGAAAAAAAAATCTAATTTTCGGCAAACTAAAGAAAACATCTAAAAAGTACACCTCAAAAAAAAATCAAGCTGGCCGGAATTTGCAAAAAAATCCAGTTGACTGGATCTTGTCAAAAAAAAAATCAAGCTGACCAGCCTTTTGCAAAAATCGAATCGCCGCTGCTAAATTCTATATGAAATTTTTTTTTTTGAGAATAATTGTTCTAGTTCCAAAACTAATCGATCTTTTTTATTACATATCAGCGACCCTGTATGTATTATTATGACGCTTCGAAGCTAGAAATGAAACGGTTTGACAAATGTTAGATGGCGTTACTGTCTCCAAGTCACCGATTACCAGTTGAACGATTTTTTAAGATGGAAATGTGAATTTCCATCAAGCAACGGCAGGCTCATTGGAATCTCCTAAATGGTAAGTGTTACATTTTGGGTTAAGGAAGAAAAAAGTTGCTCTTGCTCAATTTGATGCTGAATAACATTGAAAAATCAGATTTTAGTTATCTCAATTATTGGTTCTTGAAATATTCCGAAAAAAGTGAAATGTCCTGAAAAAAAATTCCAAAGCCGACTAGGTTCCAAGATTTTCAGGCTACTTTTGCTTTTCTTATGGCCGCAATATTATTCTTTTGATATAGTTAGGTATAAAAATTAAGGCCAAAAATCTATCAAATTAAAAAAAAAAATAAATAAAATATTTTATTTTTACAAAAAAATGAGTAATGTAATGAGTTATCTCCATCAAATGTCATCAAAAAACATAGAGCAAGAAATATGACGTCATAATGACGTTTTTCGATGGAAAAACTCGTTTTTTGGGAAAAATATTACGAGATTTCAATGGTGTCGAGATCTAAAGCACCCCACCTTTTTTTTGTTTTTCACCTTTCATTTATCCAAAATTTAAAATTTTAAATTTTAAGAGCTCCTTTGCAATTTTATCTTTTAAGATATTTGCACAAAATTTTGAGTCTTTAAAAAAATTATCGAAAGCCTTGGGTTTTCGTCAAAAAAATAAATTGAAATCACACGCTTTGTACCTAAAAGGGGATCTACAAAATTTGCAAGTTCAAAACACGTTTTTGAAACTCGTTTGAACTAACATTTTTGTAGTACTATGTATTGTATTAAATTTTACAAACAATTTGAATTTTCATAATTTTTTGAACTTTTTGTATTCGAAAGTTGCTTTCGTGACATACGGAAATATTAAATCCAAATTAACAGCATTATAGGAAAAGCGTTTTCCGAACCACATGGACTAATAATCTTTGCTTGCGCTTTCATTATTAGTTTACCAGTGGCTTATGCAGCAAAGGGAGCAGCATAAAAAATTGCTAAATTTATTTATTATTTTTTTGAAAACGTATTTTATACATATTATTTACAATATTTTTATTATGGTTTTCATTTAGCTTAGTTATTATATTTTCGAGTATTTATTAAAAATGGCATCTATCTTGGAAATTTATATTTTTATAACGAATGATCCTCATAGAAAAATAGCTCTGCTACTTTTCTCCCTGTACTGTAACTTAATAACGAAAAAAATTTAAATAATAGTTATTTATGTATCAAGGGAGTTATGAGGATGTTAATTACAGAGGACAACATATTGCAATCCCGAGGGACGTTAGTCCCGAGGGATTGTTAAGTTGCCCGAGGTTATTAACATCCAATAACTCCCGTGATACATAATTAATTTTATTTCATATAAAATTAAATATAAAAACGAAATAATGTTGGTTTTTAAAATTAAACGAATGTTTTTAATAATTGAGTAAGCATGATTATTGATTACCATGGATATATCAGCTGGAAAGTTTGTAGAAAATGGCATATGAAATCCAAATATTCAATCAACAATGCAATAACAAAACCAACATCCAAAGGTTTCCAGAATTAAACAAATAGTAATAATAGAGGGAGTTATGGATTCATAACAGTCCCAAGGGAGTTATGAATATGTTTATAGTTACGGTAACCAAGCGTTTATCTAGTTATAATGTATTAGTATGAAATAAAATTGTTTTTCAATATTTTTTTTTTCGGTTCTTTGGATCATTTGGACTAGTCAAAATCAACACCACTTTGTGTAATTTTATTTAAAAAAATATTATTTAACAAGAATATTATACGTATATCTAACTAATTAGAAATCAGAAATTTATATAAAATTTATTTATAAAAAATATTTATTTATATAAATTAAAATATTTATTAGGAAAAATTTACATAAAATTTATATACATACAAAATGTGTTATATAAAGCTATAAATAATTTATCTTGATACAAAATAATCGTAATAATAATAATACGTTTAGAGACTATCAGAAAAAAGGTTGCTTGGAATAAATTTTTAAATATGAAAATAAGTACGTCTTATGGCAGAAATTTTTTTTTTCGCCTACCTTTTATGGTAATACAACCGGAAGTCGTCATCAACTTTGTTTTTTTTTTGGTAGTAGTAATATTTACGTGCTACTGTATGGCATTTTAAATTTTGAAAATGCCAAGAGCGATTCTTAAAATAATTAAAATGGTTCTTAGAGCTTTTTGGTTTTTGAGAAGCGTATTGAAGTTTTAAGAAAATATAAATTTTTTTTTGGAATAGGTATATCAAAATTGGCCAAATGGAGAAAAAATATTTTTGAAAATCCTAATGGCAAAATAATAAAAATTGTATCCTAGTCAGTGGCTTTGAAATTATTTCGAAAAGAGCCCATATCTGCGCCACTGGATTAAATAATTTTATTACTGAGAGTACTGAAAAGTAGAACCAATCTAGCGCATTGAGAGTTTCAAAAATTTTAAATTATTACAGTTAACCAATTTTGATATACGAGTACCTATTGAAAAAATCATTATTTTCTTAAAACTTCAACACCGCTATCTCAAAAACCAAAGCTTTGAGTTCCAATGTTAATTAAGGGTGGTATGCTAGAAACTAAATTTCGCCTTTGACAGCGCTGTTAACAACGGCACTGTTGTTAAAAATCACTTTGACATGGTCACGTGACCATGTTAAATGCTTTAACATCGCCATGTCAAATTTCATGTTGACAACGGCGTTAAAGCTGAAATCACCCGATTTGGTATGCTAGAAAGGAAAATCGAGTAGGAACAGTTGAATGTCAATGCTAAATGGCCATGTTACAATAATCACAGGGTATGGATCGATTAATTATTATTAGCTGTCAAATTTTAGGAAGATTTTTAATAAATCCCGTATTATTCCTAAGTGAAGTGTTTTTTCTATGTTTATTTACAGTGCAATTACAACTAAATATCAACAATCTTGTTCCATAAGTTAAAAATTTACCAAAAGTAGTACCAAGTATTTTTATACTATAATTTATTTCCAAAATTTTTCTTCAAGAAAGTTAGTAGTCCTAACTACAGAAACACAGCAGGGACGCATTTAGATTCAAAAAATTATATAATAGTTAACTATATCATGGGCGGAGTAAATAGAGAAAATTATTTTTTCTGCTTGATGTGTATTTTTCATTTGGATATAAAAAATGAAATTAAGCAAAAAAAATATAACAGGTCATCATGGTCAGAGACATAAGGGTAGGTGGAGTGGAGTTGATATTTGTTTTAATGTAGGTCTTCTGCTTGATGTTCTACTTACTACTTACCTAGATTTTCTTCATTTAGATTCAGAATAAATAAAACAAAATTTGTTTTATTAATTTATATTTATATTTAATAACATAATTATATAACCATGGACGGTATAAATAGGGTAGGTGACAATAAAATAAAATAAGTTAAACAACATAAGACATATTTGTGTAAAATAAATAATTTATTTGATAATATTACACTCAATAAAATAATAATTATTGTATAACCATGGGCAGAGCCAAACCAGAACAAATAAAAAAATAATTTTTAATTAAGGAAATTAATGTTGTCTGCAACACCTCTGGCAATCTGAAGGGGTTGTAAAACAGAACATTGTGAACATAATCTTTAAAAACTTCTCCCTCTTCATAAAATTCACAACCGACTATTGGGTTAGGTATTCTACACTCTGCAATAAGATACATAATAATTAGGTAATTGATAACTTACCTGTTGATTATTTCTAGCAAAATCTGCCTCTCAACTTCAGAGAAGTTCTTGCTTGATTTCACGACAATTTCCATTTATACTTTTACAGTAAACCAAATTAATTCACTCAAAGAAAACTGAAACGTTTACGTTTGTTATTATTTGTTACAACACAACAATAACAATAATGGCGAATGATAGGATCGGATGGCAATGACGTTCGTTGACGGTCGACCGTAGACGAGTTTTGTGTACTTTATCTAGCTCATACGCATGCGTTCAGTAGGCACTAGCCAACATCTAACAACGCGAGACCAAAATCAACCACGACCATCTCGGATCGCCGATTGATTACGAAATGGAACTTCGGTTCGGGTTCGATCTAGCTCGTGAATTGTTCTTAGCCTGTAATCAGCTAATATACAACGTTGCCGCTATTGTTCATGTTACATTTTTAACATGATGATGTTACCTAACAGCAGTGTCAAATCATGAATATTTCTTTCTAGCATACCGAATCGATTTTAACAACAACGTCAGATTGACATCGGTGTTACGTTAACAACGCCAAATGATATTTTCTAGCATACGACCCTAAGACTTTTAGGTTTAAAATTATTTTTGGAAGGAATCGCTCCTGGGGTTTCCAAAAATAAAATGTAGACCACCCTGTAGAAAAAAGCATACAAAAAATATTTCTCGAGCTATTTGACTTTATTTTACAAAAACAGTTGAGTTTGCCTTAAAAAAATATAAATAATAATACAGGGTGTCTGCTTAAGGCTGGCCACCGGCTATATCTCGGAAACTAATGGGCCTAGAACCTCAAAATAAAAAATTTCCAGACATAAGTGATCACGAGAAATTCAATAAAAATATTTTCAAGATGGCCGCACTTCCGGAAACACCGGATGTTGACACCTACTTCGTTATTTTAACGGGAACACCCTGTAAAATAATATATTTTTTAAATGCCTGAAGAAATCGAATACAGGTGGTTTTCACCATTGAAATTTAGATTGAGCGGTTTATGAGTTATAAACAAGTGAAAATCGAACATTTTCAACTTCAAAGCAGTCTAGAACTAGAACGGCTCAAGATATCTAAAAACGGTTTACATGTCCCTATCTTAACTTTTCACGTTTTATCCCACTATGTGGAGTAAATTTTAATACAGGGTGATGAAAATTATCCGATTTTTCATCACCCTGTATTAAAATTTAAGCCACATAGTAGGATACTAAGTCAAAAGTTAAGATATAGGGACATGTGAACCGTTTTTAGATATCTTGAGCCGTTCTAGTTCTACACTGCTTTGAAGTTGAAAATTTTCGATTTTCACTTATTTATAACTCATAAACCGCTCAATCTAAATTCCAATGGTGAAAACCACCTGTATTCGATTTCTTCAGACATTTAAAAAATATAATATTTTACAGGGTGTTTCCGTTAAAATAAATAAATAGGTGTCCATTTCCGGTATTTCCGGAAGTGCGGCCATCTTGAAAATATTTTCATTGAATTTCTCGTGATCACTTATGTCTGGAAATTTTTTATTTTGAGGTTATAGGCCCATTAGTTTCCGAAATATAGCCGGTGGCCAGCCTTAAGCAGACACCCTGTATACAGGGTGAGTTATGAGGAACTTTATACTAACTTCTACCGTAATATGTCCCTTTAGGGGAATATCATGATGTGACCCCTAAAAAGTGTCAACTCATCTTCTCTGCTAATATACAGGGTGATTTGTGAATTTAAAAAAATATTCATTTGGCTATTTTCTAATTTTTGGGTGTTGAAATTCCAGGACCGGCTTGAGAAAAATCGATAGAGCGAGTTAGTACGAAGAATTTCACCCTGTATGCGATTTAAAAAAAAATGTAAAAAAAATTTTTGTCACACTTTCATGACATTTTTTATAAACAATTTGATCTGACCAAAACTGAAAAGTCACTAGTCACATCACTAGTCACATAATATTGTCTTAATTTATAATAAATATAAATATAAACCTTATAAATTACTAAAATATATTAAAATAGATTTAAAATTACGAAAGATATTTTAACTAAAATAAGGATAGCCTAAATTAACACTGCTTTAATTACATCGTTGCTGTCACTTTGTGTTATTTCCAGGACAAAATAATAAATCAAACTAATCAATTAAATTGAACAGAACGTCATAAAATTTTTTTGAAAATGTTCTATACGTTAAGGCTTCATGTCAATTAATTATTTTTTATTGTGAACTTTTTTCAAATCAATTTTTCTTAAGCCGGTTCTGGAATTTCTAAGTTTTGAGAACGCTGATCGAATGCTAGATAACGTGGTACCATTGCATCAAAAATTTAGATAATAAAGCCAAATTAATAGTTCAAAGAATTCATAAATCACCCTGTATATTAACATATTTAAGGATCACATGATATTACCCTTAAGTGGTAGAAGTTTGTAAAGCTCCTCATGATTCGCCCTGTATAAAATTATACAGAAAAGGGCAGAATAATTTGATTTATTTGTAAAAAGTCAAAAAGTGTTTGAAAACTGTGAGAAAGTAGTGAAGAGAACTTCGAATGCCAATTTTGAAAAATGGTAATTTTTCTACACCTTTTATCTTTCAAATTAAAAAAAAGTCCAATAACACAAAAAACATTGGTTTTTACATCTGGTATACAAATTTGGACGTGTAATAAACAATGCAATAATATTTTTATAATTCTATTGTTGATGGCGACTTCCGGTGTAACCGAAAACGGTTAGTGGCTAAAAATTTTTAAGTGGTAGGCATATAAATTATTATGACTAAGAGCCATTATGTAAATTTTCTATTGGAGACTTATCGTGGATCACTTTTCTACACAGGAAGTTTCAATTATAAAAATTATTTGAAAAGATTAGCTACAAGAACAATTAAGCTTAATTCTATTAACAATTCTACATACATATTATGAAGTTATTTTCAGATTAATTAATTCTACATGAGTATAGTTAATAAAATCATCGAGGCCTAAAACGGCCTTTACATAATTATGATTTACTCTTCTGAGACCTGAGTTACCTTTTTTTGTGTAATTTCGGGCCTAAAAAAAGTGTCTCGATGGTCTAAGATCAGTTGTCTCTTTTTTATTGGCAATAATATTATTTCAAATATAAAAACCGAACAACTATGTATTATTATTATGCATATGAAAATTAAAAAGTACTATACAAATAAAGCGCTCATAAAGTATCGTTTGGTATAATTTTTAACATATTACAATCTTTTTTAATTTCTCTCATACTTTTTTGTTTACATAATACAATGAACACGCCCATAGTTACAAATAGTAAACATACACCCATACCAAGAAAAATATAACTAAATAAATCATTGTTACTTTTCTTCAAAATATCTTTGATCATTTCTTTCATATCTTCTTGATTACTATCGGAATTATCAGTCGAAATAGATTTCAATGCATAACTCATGGATTCAAAATATTTCTCGATCGTTAACTTAATTTCCGATTCAAATTCATCCCTCGATTTGTAATTTGACAATGAAGCGTTCTTCAGTAGAGTTTCAAAAGTCGCCCTCAATGCTTCATTTGAAAAGGAAGCATTATCATGAGCCGTTTGTAAGTAGGCCAAAATTTCTGAGCTAACATTGCTGAATTGGTTGGAGATACTTTCACTTTCTTTCAGGAATTTATCCATACTCTTAGCTAAGTTATCAGTCAAAATTTCTGAGCTGTAATTGGTGAAGTGGTCGAACTTCCTGGTGATATTTTCAAAATTATGAAGCATTTCCTCGTTATTAAATCGAGATATATTTTGGCTTTCGTTTAAGTAATTATCCATATTTCTGGTTAATTTATCAAACAGTAGGGACATATTTTTTAACGATTTTTCATAAATAATATTTACTTCCGGTTTTTCTGTTTCTCTAGTCAGCTCTTTAGGATTACAAGAAATTTGTTTGATGTGATGGCCCACTTTTGGTTCCAACCTTGTTTCGGTGATATATACGAATTCCGACTCGAGTTTTTCAATTAAATTGAACAATTCCTCACACTTCCAGCTGTTATTTTGCAGGGAGATGTACTGCAATTTCGGCAGCGACGAAACACTGTCTAGTTGAGTCAAGGCATTGTTGTCAATTTGTAATGTTTTCAAATTTTTCAACGGCACAAAATTTAATTTACTCAAATGATTCAAACGGTTATGTGAAAGTCTCAACGTACTGAGATTGGAACAAGACTCGAATAGACCTACTGGAAAAGAACTTATTTTATTATAAGCAAGATCCAGTTCCGCTAACGCTTTTAGAAACGTAAATGTACCAGAAAATAATGTTTCGATGTTGTTATTGTTTAGTTTTAGAGTTAACAATTTCAAAAGTTGCCCTAATGCGTTATTGTCCACGTAATTAATATGATTGAAACTTAGATCAAGGAATTCTAAGGAACTTGTTAAGGCGAATGCTTTAAAAGGAATTTTTGATATGTTGTTATAAATAGCAGAAAAAAATTTAAGACTGCTTGCATTTAGATTCTCGAGAATTAACTGCGACTGAGATATATTATTGAAATTTAATTTTTTTAGACTGATAGTATGTCCAATAATTTGATTCAACGGAAAATATGTCACAATAGGGTTGTTGGAAAGATTGACTATTTTTAACTTTTTCTGCGTCTGAAAGAGACCTTTTGGTATTGAATTAATTCGATTATATTCTAAATATATCTCTTCAAGATTTGTCACTTTATTAAAAGCACCTTCTTCTATCATTTCGATAGAATTTTCAGCTAAATCCAAGAATGACAACGCAGTTTGTCGTCTAAAACTTAACGACGAAATGTTTGAAATGTTGTTTTTTCTCAAATAAATTTTAGCAACTTTTGGTAAATGATAAAATGAATCACCATCAAGACGATTAATCTTATTACCAGTAAGTCTCAATGTTTCAATTATTTTGTCCGTTAGAAATATTTTAGCATCTATTGATTCAAGTTTGTTAGCAGACAAATCTAGATACTCTAAAGCCGATAGATTACTAAAAACACCTCGTCCCAAAGTTGCTATTTCGTTACCGCCCAAAAACAAGTCTTGTAGATTTTTATATGCCGAAAATGTTAATGAATCGACGCCAGTAAATTTAGAAGAAGTGATACCCAAAGTTAGAACGTAATGTCGATAACCGAGTGGTAGACCTTTCAGCAAATTTGCATCTAAAATTTTCTGCGACTGCCACTCACTAATATCAACTTCTTTCGGGTAATTATAGCTGCAAGTAGGTTTCGGTTTTGAGCGAGTAGGAGCAGGGCACTCTTTAGGTTTTATGGTCCATTTTAAGGTTTCGTTGGACTTAATCTCATCACAAACGAACTTTAAAGCCACTGCATTGCATTTACATAGGGAGAAGTTTTCTTTAGGCAAACGAAACTCCTTGCAACCTTGCAGTGAATTCCTCACTTGGATGAGAAGACAGAGACTCAATAATCCGCTCACTCGCATTTTCAATAATTCCATTATCTGAAAAAATAGTTTATTTTAATTACAAAGGTCTAAAATTTATGTTTTCAACCCCTACTTTGTAGAATCTCTGCATACTGATCGATGATAAATTTATCATCAATCAGTACTTAGGTCTAATAATTAATTTCTTGAGATAATTACGCTTACTTTGAGCCATAGTCTCAGAGACGTAGCTATAGGGTACTTATTATTAACATGGGTGCCAAAAATTTGTCAACGGCCTTCACGAGGACCGGCGTAACTGGAATTCCCCCATACAGCGAGCAGTATTATTATTACGCCACCTAATTTCCAAAACTATACCTACCCATGGTTTTGGGTGGATCTAATTTATTTTAACAATTGGTAGAAATACGACCAAATCTGCCTGGGGGATACGGAATATCCCCCAGTTTTGTAGGAACTCGGGGGAGGATCTCAGGACTAATTCTCCCTCCCCCCTGGGAAATTTTTTAAATAATTATCAAAAAAGTCATGTAAAGATCACAAAATCGCTAAGTAAATAATTTATAATAATTGATGATACCTATATTTTAATTAATTAAGGAAAATAGATATACAGAAAAACCGAAAAAAGTAGACCATGGAAAAAATCAAGTTTCCTAGCGCTATATGAGCTCTACTTTTTTTTGTTTTTATTTTTTTTTCACCTATTCGATTGTCGATAACTCAAAAACTGTTGAGAATTTAACCACCAAATCTTATGCTTTTTTTCACCAGAAATGTCTAGCTTTTGGAAAAATACGGCAAAACCAAAATTTATCCATGCAGTGGCGTAAAAATTGAGGGGTACACAAGGGGAACCCCTATCTATCGAACGTCCCTGGTTCAAATTACTTATACTTATGGCTGTTAAATTAGATTAATTAATAGAAAAACAACACAAAAAGTTTCAGCCGTTTTAGAGTTGTGTATAAAAAAAGATATAATTTTTGTGAAAAAATGAAGTGAATATTTTACCTTAGAAGTTTGTCCCCTTTATTCTGTGACACTACATTTTATTCCTGTATAAATAAAAAAATAATAATTTAATCGTAACTCTTTAAGTTTGCACTCGTGAAATTTTCGCGCCTGCGGTGAAAACCGCTTTTTCTACCCCCCTATAACTACGGCCCTGCTCAGTCTGATTCCCTTACCTTTAGATATACAGCACATATGAAGTGACGCAAGAGAAATTAAAGAGTACACGGATAAAACAAATAACACACCAAATTTAATTGCTTGTAATAATACATTATTAGATTTTTCCATCACCCTGTATAACAGTTTAATAAACCACATAATAGGATACCACGTGAAAAATTAAGACAGGGACATGTAAGCTGTTTCCTGAAGTTGGAAAATTGCGATTTTCATTTGTTTATAACTCAGAAATAAATTCTAACTGTAAAATCCATTCTAATTAGATGTTTTTTGACAATTTTAAAATGAAATAACAAATAACGGGTTTTATAACGGCTATGAGAATTTCTATAAAATATAATTTATAAGAGCACCTTTTATTGTAAAAACATTTCTGCAACACTTATAATACAGAAGCTACAAACGCAAAATGGCCACAATTTATAAGCATATTCTTATTATTTTATAATAATAATAATATAAAGGTTGTGAAACACTCTTATGTAACAGTTTTATAAAAATTTACGCCAACCTAATAAAATAAAACAATAAAAAGGAATTACAAAAAAAAAAAAATTTGAAACTTGCCTTGCTGCTGCCATTGCCAGACCAAACATTACACTACCGATCTGATACTTATACGGAGATTTTAACCAATATATAGGTATATGTTATGAACCGTTTTTATTATAATAAAACGGGTACCTACATTCTAAATTAAATTTTAACAACCGTGTAAAAATTTATTGTCGATTATATAGCCTTTATATTGGAAAATTTTAATGCCCCACGAAACTGATAAATAAATATTAAAGGAGTAATAAAAAATTTGTTTTATTATTATTTAAATTGTTCCTAATTTTCACGTTTTTAGAATACAATGGAGCTTCTAAGTAGGTAGACATATAAAATTTGTATAAATTCACCAATTATTTATCTTATATAATATTATGATAATAAATTTTAATATTATTTTGCAATGATCATAATGGCTACCATTTTTTTTGGTACTTAGTAATAGTGTTCCGGGTGGGCAACTAAAAATGGACGCCAACCATATCTCAGGAACGGCTCGTCACACAGCTTTAGGGTAAAATTTTTTAAGAGGAAAGTGACCCCAAAAAACGCAATTTTGGATATAAAAACAAGAATATCTCATAATGTAAACTCTCAATTGTTTTTCTGTTTTCACTACTGTAATAAGCGACAAAAATTCTTCATGTTTGCTAACTGAACCAACTTCATAGCTCCAAGAATAAGGAAGTTACAAATGATGAACAGAAAAAAATAGAGAATAGGCGATTTTTCATCATTTACCGCCATAAACATGCTTGAATTTCAACAATTTTAACCGTGGGATGATTTCCATTTGAGCCATGTGGAGGCCAAACTCTAAAAATTCATAAAATTAACTTTGCTGGCAGATATCTACAGTTGGGCTAAAAATATTCAGCTGCGATTTTTATAACACTAAGAAATATAATTCTCTTTTCCACTATGTAAAAATAAATACACCATTCATCTTATTTAATTTTTTTAAGAAATAACGCCCTCTAGCGGTTGCGGTGGTAAAAAAAAAGAAAAATTCGAAAAATGTTGTCGACAGAGGAAGGAAAACGCTTTGTAACGAGACTAGTCTTGTTGAATTCCGTTGAGGTTAACCGGAATAATCGACCTTTGAATAAACAAAATTTTGACGTGCTCCCGCCACTTTATTTTTGAGGTTGCGACAAAAAGTTTCAAATACAGAAAAGTCTAAATTATTTGAGGATTAGACTACATGTGTTTTGAATACACCCTTAATTGAAAAAATACGGAGAAACTACCCTTTTACCATGACTACTACGCCCCCTAGCGGTAGTTTTAGAAGCTCAAACTAATTTTTCAGCGATTTTTTGGGGCCACTTTCCTCCAAAAAAATTTTACCCTAAAGCTGTGTAACGAGCCGTTCCTGAGATATGGTTGGCGTCCATTCTTAATTGCCCACCCGGTATACGTGTTAAGCATGGCGGCCTGTTTATACAAGATTTTTGTTGTGTTGTACCGGGTGAACCATTAAGAATGGACGCCAGGTACAAGGTACCACCAAGGTTGTACCACAGATTACTGAGTTAAAAATATGCCGATTTAATCGAAATTGTTCATATCTAGAATTGCACCCATTTTAATAAGATACAGCCCTTAGAAGGTGGTCAACCAAATACCTATACATATTCCAGGATAAATAAAAAATCTAATAAATGAGAAAGTTGAAATTTTCACCGCCTACTATTATTACTGTCAAGACCAGTTAAAAAAAGTGGAAAATTAATCTTTTTTCACGGTGCATTTTCACCCCCAAAAATTTTTCACACTTAATTAGGATAACCCTGTATATAACAATTATAATTTACTGTTTCCAAAAATACAAATTGCCATGTTGACTATACGATTTGCAATAAAATTTTAACGTTTATATGAAATTTATTTAATAATATTTTTGATTTTTTTAACGACGTCAATAATCACAGAATTACCTACCGATTATCAGGCGCGATTTAGTTTTTTGCCGTTTTATTTGAATTTGAAAAGCCTATAAATAATAATATTGCGAGAATTTCAAGAATCAGTTCTTTCAAGTCCACCATCAAAAAATTATTACGGGAAAATCATGAAAGATACGAAACTTTTATAAAAGTGAAAAATGTTTAATAATAGCTTAATCTTTCGATAAAAAATTAGAAATCAATCAGTGGCGTGCGCATAAAAAAATTTTAGAGTAAAAATTTGTCCTAATTTAAAAATAGATTAATAAAAAGCTCCCCAAAACAGAGCTTTTACCTTTATTTAATTACCGTGAAATCTAACACGTACCGACATAAAGTGTTGTTACTTTAAAATAAAAATTAAACATGAAATCAGCAGTAGTCAATATAGATATTATATAGAATCAAAAATTACTTACCTCTAGAATTAAGTTATTTTGAATTGTCTAAAAAATTTATTCCCGAACTGGACTGGTTTAAAAGCCACGTTTTTATCCTCTGCTTTAAATTTGCAAATACTGAAATAGAATGTTTTCGTATTGTCTTCCATGTTGTCCATTCTCCTTATCGCACGGGAAGTGATGATTTTATTGCTGGACAATTAAATTATTTCAAATTGATAATATTGTTTTTTTGAATCAAATAAGTGTTTGTTAGATTAGCGGCCGCAGTGTGTTATTTTTGTATCCTTACCTCGTTATTATTTTTCTAATTTATTTGTTTTGTTTTTAAGTAAACCAATTAGGTAGGTATTGACTAGAATAAATATTCTTGGCCAAGGTTATCATTATTATTATTACATAGTGTTTCCATTGTTACACAATCTCTTCTACTACACCAAGAAATATCCAGGCTAAAATTGATAGCGGCAATCGAGGTATACACACCAACACCACACGTCATATCCCTTGATTAATACGGAGGTGCTGACCTACTCATTCATCTCGTCTAGTTTTGACCAAAAAAACAAAACATGATTCAAAAATTCAATCTCTGCTTTCAGAAAGAAGTGCAAACTAGAAAAATAATTTGAAATTAATCAAACAAAATGATACCAACATAATTAAAGCAATGTGTCTAAGAAACAATTAAATTACTCTGATGTGGGTTACAATAAAATGAAAAATAAAAAATTATATAATTATGTAATTAATTTATGTAAAGATAAATAATTAATATATTTAATACATTTATTAATGATGCATTTAATACATTTAATACATTAAATTATACATTGATAACTTTGATAAACTATAAAATAGAATCCGAGATACCTTGTAACATGTATTCTTTCGTATTGTTGTTTCTGCGCTTACATAATTTAGAGACTGTACCTACGCTTATAATAACTAATAAGCTTAAGCCTATAAACAGAAAAATGTAATTAAAAACCACACTATCACTATTTCCAGTACTGGAATATGGTAACTTCAACAACTTTGTCATATTATCAAAATTATCTCGTTCGACGTGTATAACTCAGAAACCAACTTGCTGTTATTCATAATTTCGCTCATATTTCTAGCAAATTTTTCGAACAGAAAAGACATGTTTTTTAATAAGTTTTCATAAGAAAAATTATCTAATGGTTTAACTGTAGTTACTTCATTTAAATCGACATTAATTTCTTTGTTTTCGCAGGAGAGGTGTCGGATATGAGGGCCCATCTTTGGATTTGGAGGAAATTTCTTAATAGTCACAGATTTTTCTTCTAGTTTGACAATCAGATCGAATAATTCCAGACAATTATTCCAACTATTATTTTCGATGGATATGGTTTTTAAATTTGGTAAATAAGAAATGCCGTCAAGTCGCGTTAGAGCATTGTTATCAATTTCTAAAGTTTCTAGTTGGCGCAGTAAACCAAAATTCAATTTACTAAAATAATTTATTCGATTGTGGGACAGCTTAAGGATTTGAAGTTTGGAACACGAATCTAACAATCCTAACGGTAAGTGATTTATTTTATTATAAGAGAGATCCAATTCAGTTAATTCATATAAGAACATGAATGTCCCAGAAAAAAGTGTTTCAATATTATTATTGTTTAATTGTAAACTCGACAATTCTAGAAGTTTACCGAAAGCGTTATTGTCTACATAATTAATGGCATTGAAACTTAAATCTACAAATGCTAGTAAACAAGATTTTTCAAACATATTAGGAGGTATTTTCTGAATAAGGTTATGTTTCATTGATAAAAATTTTAAATTCGTGGTTGAATTAAAATTCTCTACTATCAGACCAAACGAAAACATGTTGTCAAGAACCAACTTTTCTATACTGTCAAGATTTCCAATATATTGGTTCAATGCGAGGTTGAATGGTACATAAGTAACGATCGGGTTGTCGGATAAATTTATTATCTTCAAAGTATTCTGCTTCGCAAAGAGCCCTGTTGGTATCAGGTTTATTTCATTATTTTGGAGATATATCTCTTCAAGATTTTCTAAATTTTCAAATGAGTTTTGTTCAATTATTTTGATAGAATTTTGAGACAAATCTAAGTAGGTTAACAATTTCTGTCTTCTAAAAATTAGTTTAGTTATGTTAGAAATATTATTACTGCCTAAATAAATTTTTTCAATATTTGGTAGGTTATAAAATGAATTTACATGAATGTAATTGATTTTATTATTATTAAGTTTCTACGTCGTAATATTTTTTTCTGTTAGAAATAATCCATCAAATATTGATTCAAGATTATTGTGCGATAAATCTTAATATTCTAAGGCTGATTGTTCCCTAAAAACACCCCGGCCTAATGTTGATAACTGATTATGGTTCAAAAGTAATTCCCTTAAGCCTGTATATGCAGCAAATGTTCCCGAATTAATATTATTAATTTTTGAAGAAGAGATGTTTAAATTCTGAACTAAGGATTGATGACCAATTGGTAGATCACACAATGAGGCTCCATCTATGTTTTCCTCGTTCCACTCACTAATTTCAATTTGTTTAGGGTACTCACAATACCTTGCACAATTTTGAGAAGGTGTGTTCCAAGTCATGTGATCGCCAGAAGAAATATCATGACAAGCTAACTTTAAAACTTTATCAGCACGATAGTGTAAACCTTTTATTTCCACATTCGTTGCAATCACATATTGTTGGCAAACCTGAAGAGAATTCCTTGCAAAGATGAGGAAAATGTAAAGTGGCAGTGGTCTAATGGTCAGAAACCTCATGATCTAAAACAAATAATTGGCAATTAAAATTCGTAGCTTGGACTAGACATCAAATAAACAAACTAATATGATATGAAATAAATATAATATGAGCCGAAAAATAAAAAGTTACCCAGAATACACACGAACACACTAATGGAGGTTAATTTGAAGAAAAAAAATTCAAATTTGAGGATTCGTATAATTATTATAGAATCTAGAATGGCATAATCCGTTTAATTTATTTTTTTCGTTCGGCCATACCAGCGGTAAAAAAAAACTGTGATTTCATTTCAGTTTCATGACGAAAAACAAGTCACTTTTCATTTTAAATTGTGATTTCAGCGTGGTTACTATTCATTTTAATAATAGTTCTTCAAAGTGTCTTAAAATTAAAGTCACTTTAACCATTATTATTATTATGAAACCGGTCCCTAGTTTTTTATAAAAAATAACGTTGCTAACCCTTCCTTGATAGAATCGCCTAATCATTGATGAATAGAAACAGTTATTTTCTTAAATAAATTAATTTAAATAAACTTCAAAGTAGAAAATTTGAGATATTTTTTTATTCATTAATTTAGCTTTGATTTTTTTTTCATCAATTCAATCAATTCAATCGTTTGGCTTCCACACTTACCTTGGTTGCCTTCTTCGTCCTCGCAATGGCAGGTTTCATCGATGATATTATTGACTGTTGAATCAGATTATTACTTATTCGGATTTGACGTAAGATCGGATGTCAAATCCTGTGCATTTTAATTCGTTCCTTCTTTTGTTGAAACTATTGTAAAAATTTATTATGAAATGGATTTAAAATCGTGAAGCACTGTACATTCATTTATAAATCTGCTAATAGTAATAAAAAATAAAAAACGCATAGATGAATATTAAGAAAGGGTTATATCATGTCGTGTAGCAATATCATATGAAATGGTAAACATGTACCTAGTGTTAGTTTGAAGAATAATAATTATTACTTACCTCTTTGAGATCAATTCGCTTTTATTATTTTTAGTCTGAACTGATGGTCTAGAAGACAGCTCTGCCCAGCGCTTCATAAAAATGAAAGAATTGGAATAATAAATTTTGTAATGTTGCCTTCTATGCTGCATCAGTTTTTAATTATTATCTCACAGGAAATGATGATTTAGTTATTCCATATTTAAACTTTTTCAGATGATAATTTATTTTTGATTAAATGAATTACTGTTTAGATTTTCAACGACGCTATTATACATTATTGTTATTTATATCACTCAGTATACTTTGTTGCCTTCCTATCGTTAGATAATATCCCCAATGTAAAGAAATATTTAGGATCTTCTTTTTTATATGACCTTAACCAACAAATGGATGTCCCTTGATTACCGGGCAGGAGGCAGGTATTAATTGACTATCTTAAATTATAAGGGCTATCTATACGATCTAGGTAGATAGATGCATATGAACGAAAAATAATTAAATTCAATTAAATTAAATTAATTAAATACATAAAATTAAAAATTTTACTTTCTATAAAATTTTTTATTAAATCCTAACAATATTTCAAGTTACATAATTATTCAAAGCAAATTTGTACAACAATTAAAAAATTATTTATTTCATGTTATTAAAATTAAAACTTTATTATATTAGGTATAATTGAAAACAAAATAATTTGGAAATATAATAAAGATTTTTTAATTCAAGATCAAAACGTATCGTTATGATAATACGAACAATAGAAATAGATTTAAATTTAAACAGTTACACTAAAACCAAAAAAGATATAAAAATATTCAAAAGAAGATATGATTTAATGTTAAAACAGCCAAATTGACAATGATACAATTTAATAATAAATCTTTTCATAAAGTATTCAAGTTACACAATTATTATGATTTATTTCATCTTCACAATCACATAACAATATAATAATATAACAAAAAATAAAAAGACAAACAATGATCAAAAAATTTGAGACACATCTAACAAATTACTCTGATGAAAGCTACAATTAAATTTAAAAAAATGTTTATACAGATTTCATAGATACATGGAACTTAACTAATTAGGTCATAATAATTAATTTAACCACTTACTCAATACTCAACTACCTACAAATAAATGTTAACCAATTTTAATAGTCTATTTATAATACATTTATTATTGATACATTTAATTAGGGATTCATCAAGTCAAGTAGCTTGACATTTTTATCAATAGATAGACTTGACTTGAAAGTCAAGCTTTTCGTACACTTACTACTTGACTTGACTTGATATTTTTTCACTCGGACTTGACTTGATATCAAGCAATTTAATTCCTACTTGACTTGATATCAAGTAATTTCAAACTACTTGAAATTGCTTGATAAGTGACCTGTTTGTACAAAAACTTATTTACCAGTCGTGAAAACTTATGCATATGATAGATATTAGTCTTACAGTCTTTTTTATTTGGTTTTCGTCTTTTGTCAGTTGCTTTTCTAAATTTGTCAAATGGTTTTTCCATTTATCAAACGGCAGTGTGATTTTTCAATTCCAATTCCTCTCTTGTCAAATAAGATTCCTTTTGCAGCAAATGCTTTTCCAATATTTATAATACTGTCACCGCACGTAAATAAGAAAAGCAATTGACATAAAGTGAAACTGATTTGACATGAAAGGAAATTGATTGATAGATCAATGACTATAAACATTGATAGATAGAAAAATAAGAAAATCATTTGACATACTATGAAAAGCAATTGACAAAAAGAAAACCAAAAGAAAAAGACTGTAATATCTATTAGTTTTAAAGTTTTAATATTATTAAACGTTTTCTCAAACTAAGCAACTATGGTCAAACATTTTTTATCAACGCCAGCGGCTTCAGTTCCCGTTGAAAGGCAGTTTTCCAGAGCTGTTGTGCTTTGCTATAACTGTTACAAAACTCGGTAACAGATTAAGTGACAACTCTTTTAGAACCCTGATGTGTCTTAGATCATGGGTGGCAAATGTTGACATTAAAAACTACTTTTAATTTTTGTCTTTTAAGAAATAAGTGTTCGTTTATTTAATTTTTATTTTATTGAAAATGTAGGTAAGTACTTGGTACTTATCTACCTACCTACTTGTGCGAAAAATATTTTACGTTTTTTTGAAGCAAAAGTGTTACGTTTTTGTACTAATTGTTAAATAAAATTAACAAACTTACTCGCAATTTTATACTTTTTTATTAGTTGATTTGATAAGGTGAAAAATAATGATGAATCAAGTACATAGTATTATCAAGTAGTATCAAGTAGCTTGATTTTTTAAGTACTCGAAATATTATTACTTGACTTGACTTGATATTCGATTTTTATTACTTGACTTGAACTTGACTTGATTTCAAGTCAAGTCAAACCGTGAATCCCTACATTTAATACATTTATGATACATTGATAATCTTTGATAATCTACAATATAGGATCTGAGATACCTTGTAACATGTATTCTTTCATTTTGTTATTGTTTCTGAGCTTGCAGAATATAAAAACTGCACCTACACCTACAATAACTAATAAGCTTAAGCCTATGAACAGAAAAATGTAATTAAAAACCACATTATCACTATTTCCAGTATTGGCAAATGGTAACTTCAACAACTTTGTCATATTTTCAAAATTATCTCGTTCGTCGTGTAACTCAGAAACCAACTTGCCGTTATTTATAATCTCGCTTATATTTACAGCAAATTTTCCCAACAGAAAGGACATGTTTTTTAATAAGTGTTCATAAGAAAAATTGTCTAACGGTTTGTCGGTAGTTACTTTATCTAAATCGACATTAATTTCTTTGTATTCGCAGGAGATGTGTCGGATATGAGGATCCATTTTTGTATTTGAAGAAACTTTCCTAATAACCACAGATTTTTCTTCTAGCTCGGCAATCAGATTGAATAACTCCAGACAGTTCCAATTATTATTTTCGATGGATATTGTTTTCAAATTTGGTAAAGAAGAAATGCCGTCTAGTCGAGTCAGAGCATTGTTGTCAATTTCTAACGTTTCTAGTTGGCTCAGTAAACCAAAATTCAATTTACTAAAATAATTTATTCGATTGTGGGACAGTTTCAGGATGTGAAGTTTGGAACACGAATCTAACAATCCTAACGGTAAGTGATTTATTTTATTATAAGAGAGATCCAGTTCAATTAATTCGTCCAAGAACATGAATGTCCCAGAAAAAAGGATTTCGATATTATTATTATTTAATTCTAGCCTGGACAATTTTAGAAGTTTACCGAAAGCGTCATTGTCTACATAATCTATCTCATTGAAACTTAAATCGACAAATTCCAGTAAACAAGATTTTTCAAACATATTAGGAGGTATTTTCTGAATAAGGTTATGTTTCATTGATAAAAATTTTAAATTCGTGGTTGAATTTAAATTCTCAACTATCAGACCAGACGAAAACATGTTGTCAAGAACCAACTTTTCTATACTGTCAAGATTTCCAATATATTGGTTCAATGCGAGGTTGAATGGTACATAAGTAACGATCGGGTTGTCGGATAAATTTATTATCTTCAAAGTATTCTGCTTCGCAAAGAGCCCTGTTGGTATCAGGTTTATTTCATTATTTTGGAGATATATCTCTTCAAGATTTTCTAAATTTTCAAATGAGTTTTGTTCAATTGTTTTGATAGAATTTTGAGACAAATCTAAGTAGGTTAACAATTTCTGTCGTCTAAAAATTAGTGAAGTTATGTTAGGAATATTATTACTGCCTAAATAAATTTTTGTAATATTTGGTAAGTTATAAAATGAATCTACATGAATGTAATTGATCCTATTATTATTAAGTTTGAACGTCGAAATATTTTTGTCTGTTAGAAATAATCCATCAAATATTGGTTCAAGCTTATTGTGCGATAAATCTAAATATTCTAAGGCTGATTGTTCACTAAAAACACCTCGCCCTAATGTTGATAAATCATTATGGTCCAAATATAATTCCCTCAAGCCTGTATATGCCGAAAATGTTGACGAATTCATATTAATAATTTTTGAAGAAGAGATGCTTAAATTCAGAACTAAGGATTGATAATTCGACGGTGGGAATGAATCTCCATCTATGTTTTCCTCATTCCACTCGCTGATTTCAATTTGTTTAGGGTACTCACAATACCTTGCACAATTTGTAGAAGGTGTGTTCCAAGTCATGTGATCGCCAGAGGAAATATCATGACAAAC
Source organism: Malachius bipustulatus (assembly GCA_910589415.1). Classification (NCBI taxonomy): domain Eukaryota; kingdom Metazoa; phylum Arthropoda; class Insecta; order Coleoptera; family Melyridae; genus Malachius; species Malachius bipustulatus. Next base: position 25,745,450 of record OU342637.1, read on the forward strand.
TAACTTTAAAACTTTATCAACACGATACTGTACACCTTGTAGGTACCCATCCGTTGCAATCACGTATTGTTGGCAAACCTGAAGTGAACTCCTTGCAAGGATGAGGAAAATGTAAAGTTGCAGTGGTCTGATGGTCATAAACCTCATGATCTAAAACAAACTAAAAAATTAAACTTGGTATAACATAAATTAGACGTCAAACAAGTAAATTGATATGATGCTAAATAAATTTAAAATGAGCTGAAAAATAATAAAGTTACACCAGAACATCCCAATATACAGGGTGGTCCATCAGTCCATCACTTATGTCCACACCCGAAATGGAGGTTTTGGTATTTGGTATTTTAACTAAATGTGAGATATGGTTTATGTGGTCCCAAACACTGAAGCCAGCGGGCTTATTGTATTTCTCACATTTAGATTTTCCTTGATTAGAAGAGCTCCGTTCCTTTGACAAGGTTCAGCAGTCCGCTAACCAAGGTTTTTTCCTCCAGATGGCTTCCGGGACTGATTGGTCCCAGGACCGCATAGAAATGGAGGTTAATTTGAAAGATAAAAAATTGAAATTTGAGGACTCCTATAATTAATATAGAACCATAAAATGGTATAATTAGTTTAATTAATTTTTTCGGTCGGCCGCCAGCGTTAAAAAAAAACTGTGATTTCATTTCAGTTTCATAACAAAAAGCAAGTCACTTTTCATTTTTAATTCTGATTTCAGCGTGGTTACTATTCATTTAATAATAGTTCTTCAAAGTGACTTAAAATTAAAGTCACTTTAACAATTATTATTATTATGAAACAGCTCCCTAGATTTTTTTTTATAAAAAATAACGTTGTTAACCCCTCCTTGGTAGAATCGCCTAATCATTGAAGAACAAAAACAGTTATCTATGCCAGTTTCTTAAATAAATTAATTTAAATAAACTTCAAAGTAGAATTTGAGATATGTATTTTTTAATTTATTAATTTGGCTTTGATTTTTATTCATCAATTCAATCAATTCAATCGTTTAGCTTTCACACTTAACTTGGTTGCCTTCTCCGTCCTCGCAACGGCCGGTCTCATCGATGATTATGGTTCATTCTGATTTGACGTAACATCCGATGTCAAATCCTCTGAATTTTAATTCGTCCCTTCTTTTGTTGCAACCATTGTAAAAATTTATTTTGAAATGGATTTAAAATCGTGAAGCAGTTTACATTCATTTATAAACCTGCAAATAATTTCAACAGGAAAGAGGAAGGAGTGAAACTGCAAAGAATTTGGCATCCGGTGTTACGTGAGGTCCTAATCATCTAGAAAATATCCATGGATCTCGGCAAATGAATTATGATTTCATTTAATGACAACCGTGAAAGCCTACTACACGTATTTATATTATTAATTTATTAATAAAAAATAAAAACACGCATTGATGAATATTAAGCAAGGGTTAGCAATATCATATAAAATGGTAAACATGTAGTGTTAGTGTGCAGAATAATTATTACTTACCTCTTTGAGATCAATTCGCTTTTATTATTTTTAGTCTGAACTGATGGTCTAGAAGACAGCTCTGCCCAGCGCTTCATACAAGTGAAAGAACTGGAATAATAAATTTGTAGTGTTGCACCAGTTTTTAAATATTATCTCACAGGAAATGATGATTTAGTTATTCCATATTTAAACTTTTTCAGATGATAATTTATTTTTGATTAAATGAATTAGGTACTATTTAGATTTGCAACGGCGCTATACATTATTGTTATCTATCTCACTGAGTATAATACTTTGTTGCCTTCCTATCGTTAGATAATATCCCCAATATAAAGAAATATTTAGAATCTTCTTTTTTATATGACCTTAACCAAAAAATGGATGTCCCTTGATTACCGGGCAGGAGGCAGGTATTAATTGACTATACGATCTAGGTATAGATAGATGCATATGAACGAAAAATAATTAAATTAAATTAATTAATTAAATACATAAAATTAAAAATTTTACTTTATATAAAATTTTTTATTAAATCCTAACAATATTTCAAGTTAAATAATTATTCAAAGCAAATTTGATTTTCAATTTTGCTTTTTGATATTCAAAACACTCCTGTGCTTTCTTATTATTTCGTTTTGTTTTTGTTTCTTTCTTTGATTACATTTCAAGCATCAGCTTGAATTAATTAAAGAAGACAACCATTTTGGTTACAGACTATCCGGGATATGGCGGAAATGTCTGTCTGTTTACCTATTCAACGTTTTCCTTTGCCTAATTTCCTTTTTCTGGTTTCTTTGATTTCATTTCAAGCAACTGCTTGAATTAATTAAAGAAGACAACCACTTTAGTTTCAGACTATCCGGGATATGGCGGAAAAGTCTGTCTGTCGAGTTGCTAGCTTGGCTTGGATATCGAGAGCAGTGTTGCCATGTTTGTTTTGATTGCTAGCTCCTCTTTAAACATTATACGAATGTCTTTCCAATTGCTTTTCAATTGTGAAAGCTGGGTTTTCCTGAACTGACGTCATACTCATGATAGTTGTTTTAACTCATTTTGTTTATTTGTTGTGTTGTCGTTTTGCCTCACTGGGCTACCTTTATTTGGCCTCTTTTGGACCGTCAATACCTATTTGCCCTGCGGCTACCTTTTTGTTCTACCTGACCTATCACGGCGAGTGAGTTAATATACCTTATCATTTCGAATATGACGTTCTCTGCAATTCGCAGTGTTGTGGTTTTTGCTATTTTAAATGTGATGACCAACTAACCAAACTAGGCCGCTATTCTATAATTATTCCTCAGGGTTCCCGTGGGCTTGCCTGGGTAATAATTGAATGCTGGAATTTTTATGAATACCTATATTGGAGCCGGTGGGTTTTATAATCGAGACCAACCATCGATTTCACCGTGGTCCAAGGTTTTTACCCCTAACACCTGTTTAGAAAGCAGATAACTCAGTCCAGACTGGCAATAACATTTTATAGCAATTTTCTGCGGAGTTTGTTTTTAAATTTTGATTGGAGTTAACATTCGTATGATGTGCTAAAGAAGTTTTGGTTTTGATTGATTTTGATTGGCTTTTCACATACTCGAGACTAATTTGTTTTTGGTTGTTTTGAATCCCTATTTGCTGAATAGTAATTGGTAATCCGAGATTTATTTCGGTTATTGTTTTTCCTGTTATTTGATGAGCAGGTATTACACCTGACAGCCCTGCCTGGCTTGTCCTACTCTGAGGGTGCTTTTTTTGCCCCGTTGCGTTCTACGATTTCCACTTTAAAGAGTCATGCTCTTTTACCGGTTACCCGAGGTCTTCATCTGGACATCGAGATGAATGCCTCCCCCAACGTGTGGTAATCGAGTACCTATTATAAATCCTAATCGGGTATTTTAATGTGACTGATATTTCCTGATAATATATTATGCGAGTAGCAGATGCTACATCTGACAACGCTGCCTTGTTCCTCGGGACCTGTTCTATCTGTATTTGGGGGTGCTATGCTCTGGCAGGAAGTTTGATCTTCATTCATGGTGATATACAATGAGAGGAATTGCTAACTTTCACTTTCTTAAAGTCGTATAATTTAAAGGGACAGCAGGTGCTTGCCTACATCTGCACTAAATAAACTCGGACTCTTTGAAAAATAGGATGATTGAATTATTTCTAATCATGGGCCGTTTTATTTATTCACAGGTTATTAATTCCTGACCTGGGTCTATTTTTCCTCCTAGCTATATCTCGATTTCCTGTACGTGGATTTGTAATTATTTTTATTCACAGATTATTTTATTCCTGACCTGGGTCCATTTTCCTCCTAGCTATATCTCGATTTCCTATACCGTGATGAAGTAGGTACCTAATATTATTGGTGCGGCCGTCTGTTTCCTTACTAATTATTTTGCCTGATTTAAAATGGGACCTGCATACATGTATGTTGCGAATCGGTTTAATTGTTTTTCGTTGTTGGAAATGTGGCTGAAATGAGATCTGCCCTAACTATTTTCTCAATGGATTTTCCCTAATTTGTGAAGGAAATTCCTTCAGAATTTGCGCTTTGACATCTACTAGTGAATTGGTTCGACGAGAATTTGCCAACTGCGAGTATTGAGTTCGAGATGCAAATTAAATAAGTTTCACTGGGATTTCCCGGGATAGGTAAAGGAAACTCGACCGGAGTCCGCTAGGCCATCTCTGGTCGAATTTTATTGAGGAAATTTAGAATTGTGATTAGAAATTGGCGTGAAACGATTTTTTGCCCTTTTCCGGTTTTCAAGTGGAGTTTTTCCAAGGTAGATAAGGGAAATTCGACCGGAGTCCGCTAGGCCATCTCTGGTCGAATTTTCGGGTATAGATAAGGATTAGGTATCCCGGAGTCCGCTAGGCCATATCTGGGTATCGTATAAAGGGTTAGGAAGTCAGATTCGACCTGCTCGGAAGCTGATCTCTATCTGTTTTGAGCTGTGTTAAAACGTCTGCTTTTATAGAAGCAGTGGCCCGCTTTCTAAACACGACACGCAACAATGAACCTTATTGGCACCGTTGACTTCTTGTGTCTGTTTCTTATCATGTCTTACATGTCTTAAGATTTGGCAAGTTGACCTTGCGGCTACCTTACTGAATTGTCTTGAACTTCAACTACCTAAATTTTCCTTAAAATCGGCCGACGCGTTTTCGCCTTTTCATTGTGTCTAGTTATTATGATTACATCGGCTTAACTTTCACTTCGCATTTTCACCTGCTTGCTGTTTGGGGACCGAGATAAACTTTTGGCTATGGTCGTCTATTTTTTCGCTTTATCGATTGGTGAAATTTTCATTATCGTGGGTGGAATACCTAGCGACTTACTATTGTCTTTACAAGGGGTTATTGTTTGATTCATGATTTCACAAATCTTTCCACCCGGTCTGTATCTAGGTCGTGCTATTATTTCACTCGATACGAGGGTGTCTCATAAAACATCCACCAACATCTGGTCCGCTCCTCTCATCGCTTTGCGGCGACTTTCGATGTTTAAATGTTTAAATGCTGGAATGTTACTAGCTAGAGCGGTTTCTCTTTTATGAATATCTAATTTGTTGACTTCAATATTTCATTGGATTTTAGGGCGCGTAGTTGCGATTTAATTTCCTAACAATTTTACCTTTAGGTATTTACGTACCTATTCTTGCACTGTTTGTTTTTTCGGTTTGGGTTGATTTAACGAGGGAGATGGAAATAATTTCCTTATCATCCTACCTAGGTGCGATCCATTTCATTATCAAAGCAAATTTGTACAACAATTAAAAAATTAAATATTTCATGTTATTAAAATTAAAACTTTATTATATTAGGTATAATTAAAAACAAAATAATTTGGAAACATAATAATGATTTTTTAATTCAAGATTAATTCAACAATAGAAATAGATTTAAATTTAAACAGTTACACTAAAACCCAAAAATATATAAAAAATATTCAAAAGAAGATATGATTTAATGTTAAAACAGCCAAATGGACAATGATTCAATTTAATAATAAATCTTTTCATAAAGTATTTAAGTTGCACAATTATTGTGATTTATCTCATCTCCACGATCACATAACAATATAATAATATAACAAAAAATAAAAAGACAAACAATAATCAAAAAATTTGAGACACATCAAACAAATTACTCTGATGAAAGCTGCAATTAAATTTTAAAAAGTGCTTATACAGATTTCATAGATACATGGAACTTATTAAGATAACTAATTAGGTCATACTAATTAATTTAACCACTTACTCAATACTCGACTACCTACCAATAAATGTTAACCAATTTTAATAAGCTATTTAATACATTTATTAATGATACATTTAATACATGTACAACATTTAATACACTTAATACAACCGGCCCTAAGGGCCGGTTGCACAAACGTAAATCAAGAATTTTCAGATAATTACTGATTTTAAAATGCCCTGTATTACCAAAATATTTGTCTGATACTGCTGAAAATAAGTTTTACTCCCTTTAAGAAGAGTTAATTACTGATTAAAATTACAAGATCATTTAATATATTCGCCATATTTTCAAAATATGCAATCTAAAATCAGTAATTATCTGAAAATTATTAATTTACGTTTGTGCAACCGGCCCTTTTAATGATACATTGAAAACCTTTGATAATCTACAATATAGGATCTGAGATACCTTGTAACGTCATGTATTCTTTCATTCTGTTATTGTTTCTGAGCTTGCAGAATATAAATACTGCACCTACACTTACAATAAATAATAAGCTTAAGCCTATGAACAGAAAAATGTAATTAAAAACCACACTATCACTATTTCCAGTACTGGAATATGGTAACTTCAACAACTTTGACATATTTTCAAAATTATCTCGTTCGTCGTGTAACTCAGAAACAAATTTGCCGTTATTCATAATTTCGCTCATATTTCTAGCAAATTTTTCGAACAGATAGGACATATTTTTTAATAAGTTTTCATAAGAAAAATTGTCTGATGGTTTGTCGTTAATTACTTGATCTAAATCGACATCAATTTCTTTGTTTTCGCAGGAGATATGTCGGATATGATGGCCCGTCTTTGGATTTGAACGAACTGTTTTAATAATTACAGATTTTTGTTGTAGTTTGGAAATCAGATCGAATAACTCCAGACAATTATTCCAACTATTATTTTCGATGGATATCGTTTTCAAATTTGGTAAATAAGAAATGTCGTCAAGTCGCGTTAGAGCATTGTTGTCAATTTCTAAAATTTCTAATTGACCCAGTAAACCAAAATTCAATTTATTAAAATAATTTATTCGATTGTGGGATAGTTTAAGGATGCGAAGTTTGGAACACGAATCCAACAATCCTAACGGTAAGTGATTTATTTTATTATAAGAGAGATCCAGTTCAATTAATTCGTCCAAGAACATGAACGTCCCAGAAAAAAGTGTTTCAATATTATTATTGTTTAATTGTAAACTCGACAATTCTAGAAGTTTACCGAAAGCGTTATTGTCTACATAATTAATGGCATTGAAACTTAAATCTACAAATGCTAGTAAACAAGATTTTTCAAACATATTAGGAGGTATTTTCTGAATAAGGTTATGTTTCATTGATAAAAATTTTAAATTCGTGGTTGAATTAAAATTCTCTACTATCAGACCATACGAAAACAAGTTGTCAAGAACCAACTTTTCTATACTGTCAAGATTTCCAATATATTGGTTCAATGTGAGGTTGAATGGTACATAAGTAACGATCGGGTTGTCGGATAAATTTATTATCTTCAAATTTTTCTGCTTCCCAAAGAGCCCTACTGGTATCCGATTTATTTGATTATTCTGAAGATATATCTCTTCAAGACTTTCTAAATATTCAAATATGTTTTGTTCAATTGCTTTGATAGAATTTTGAGACAAATCTAAGTAGGTTAACAATTTCTGTCTTCTAAAAATTAGTTTAGTTATGTTAGAAATATTATTACTGCCTAAATAAATTTTTTCAATATTTGGTAGGTTATAAAATGAATTTACATGAATGTAATTGATTTTATTATTATTAAGTTTCAACGTCGTAATATTTTTGTCTGTTACAAATAATCCATCAAATATTGATTCAAGATTATTGTGCGATAAATCTAAATATTCTAAGGCTGATTGTTCACTAAAAACACCCCGCCCTAATGTTGATAACTGATTATGGTTCAAAAGTAATTCCCTCAAGCCTGTATGTGCAGTAAATGTTCCCGAATTAATATAATTAATTTTTGAAGAAGAGATGCTTAAATTTTGAACTAAGGATTGATGACCAATTGGTAGATCACGCAATGAGACTCCATATATGTTTTTCTCGTTCCACTCACTAATTTCAATCTGTTTTGGATATTTACAGTAATAATCTCGACAATTTACCAAAGGTGTTCTCCAAACCATGTGATCGCCGGAAAAAACATCATGACAAACTAACTTCAAAACTTCATCAACAATAGAGTTAACACCTTTTATCTTCACATTCTTTGCCATCACGGTTTCTTGGCAAACCTGAAGTGAATTCCTTGCAAGGATGATGAAAATGTAAAGTCTGGTGATCATAAACCTCATGATCTAAAACAAACAATAGGCAATTGGCTTCGTAGCTTAGACTGGGCGGTCCCGAGTTGGGCGAAGGATTTTGTTCTCCCATAATCCCAGGGCTCAATTGGGCGAAAAAACGAGAAATGAAGGGATTATAAGAGATAATGAAACATAACTGGATAGGCAAGAAATACATGTGCGGCCTTGCCCATATACAGGGTGTCCCAGTTTATTCGAAGCGGTCTCTGTAGGCCAAACGATGGATTTTTTCCAAAAAATTTTTGCAAGTTCAAGTACAGGATCACAATGGCCATAATTTAAAATTATTTTGGAGTATACAGAGTGTCCCATATGACAGTGGCATATCAAAGTTATGTTTTTTTAAATGGAATGCTCCTATGTTATTGCATTTTTAGATTGTATGAGAAGAGAAAATAAGATTGGCTTTTACAGTTGGTGTTTAAATTTAGAAGTTTTTGGGTTATAAACAAGTGAAAATCGTCATTTTTCAAGTTTAACGCCCTGTACAACGAAAACGGTTCAAGATAGAGAAAAACGGCTTACATGTCCCTATTTTAACTTTTCATGTACTATCCTATGATGTAGATGAAATGCTTATACAAGGTGATAAAAAATTTGAAAAATTATGAGATTTCTCCACGCTTCGCCAAATAAAAAAATCGAAGAAAGTACAAATGTTTCCATACCATAGGATAGTACATAAAAAGTTAAAATATGGACATGTAAGCCGTTTTTCTCTATCTTGAACCGTTTTCGTTGTACAGGGCCTTGAACTTGAAAAATGACGATTTTCACTTGTTTATAACTCAAAAACTTCTGAATTTAAACACCAACTGTAAAAGCCAATCTTATTTTCTCTTCTCAGACAATCTAAAAATGCAATAACATAGGAGCATTCCATTTAAAAAAACATAACTTTGATATGCCACTGTCATATGGGACACTCTGTATACTCCAAAATAATTTTAAATTATGGCCATTGTGATCCTGTACTTGAATTTGCAAATTTTTTTGAGAAAAAATCCATCGTTTGGCCTACAGAGACCGCTTCGAATAAGCTGGGACACCCTGTATATAGCAGTACCTACCTATGGCTATGCTGCACTTTAGCGTCATCGGTAAGTCAGGTCTTTGGTCAGGTGAAAACAAAAATGAAAAAAAACCTACCCTGACCAAAGACCTGACTTACCGGTGAGTTTTGGTGTGGAAAAAAAATAATAAATACCCATCGCATAAATAAACAGCTCCCGTTATGGTTGCTTATAGTTGTTTTGAAACTAGAAAATCGGAATTTTTGTAAAATCTGACAACGTAGCCATACAAGAGCATGCAAATAACTCAACGGTATCTAGAAATTCCTTCGCCCAATTGAGCTCCAGGATTATAAGGCGCCCCGTAGAGTCAAAGGGTCACTCAGGTAATTTCGCCCAACTCGGAAACGCCGCTTAAACTAGACATCAAACAAACAAATTAATATAATATGAAAGAATAATTATAAATGAGATGAAAAATAATAAAGTTACACCAGAACACACCAGGAGAGGAGTGTGACGAATAGACAATCTTTCGATCTATATTCTCAATATACAGGCTGGTCCATCACTTACCTCCATCAAATTTTAAAGTCACTAATAATGAGTCATTTTTTGAATTATATATCTTTAACAGTCGCTAGATTGCATTACGTCACGTAAGTCACGATATTTCTGTTGATTATATGTACAGGATGGTCCAACACTTATGTCCACTCCCGAAAGAGAGGTTAATTTTAAGATAAGAAATTGAAACTTATAGAATTCTTGTAATTCATATGTGACAAAATGGAATGGCACAAACAGTTTTTTTTCGTTCTGCCACCAGTTTAAAAAAAAAGTGATTTGGTGATAGAGGAGCAAGAAAATCGACTTTTTTTCAATACATCGGTAGAAATCGATTAATAAAATCAAAATCGCTGCAAAGGAATATCAAAAAACTAATTACAAGCTATAAATTATAAGTTAATAAATTCATAAAATATGGAAATTACAGGAATGGAGAATGATTGATATATATGGTAGTAATAAAAGTGACCAATAATCTGAAGAGGGTAATCATCTAACATAAATCCTTAAGTAGGTAGCCTAAGTACAACCCCCAATGTAGTGTGCCATTATTGAACTCGAATCGGCATTTTTCTGATTATTTACTTAGGATTAATGGTAGGTACCTCCTCCATTCAGATTATTGGTACCACCATATATTAATCATTCTACCTGTCATTTTCATATTTTATGAATTTTATTTAATTAAAGACTTGAAAGTAATTCGTTTTTTAATACTTTTCAGCGATTTTTATTTTATTATTCAAATTCTACTGATGCATTGAAGAAAAATCGATTTTTTGCCACTTTATCACCAAATTACAGTTTTTTTTTTAAACTGGTGTCAGAACGAAAAAAAATGTTTGTGCCATTCTATGGTCCCATATTAATTACAAGAATTCTAAAAGTTTAAATTTATCTTTAAAATTAACACACCTCTCTTTCGGGGGTGGACAAAAGTGATGGACCACACTGTAGATACATTATAATCAACAGAGATATCGTGACTTACATGACGTACTGCCATCTAGCGACTATAATAGAGGATACATAATAATTCAGAAAATGACTCATTATTAGTGACTTTAAAATATGTTTCCCTTTTGTTGAAAAACATTTTCAAACCCATACTAAAAATTCTCAATAAACGCTGAATATATTTTTTTAAGTGCTTAAATTAGGACGTTTCATCACAAAAAAACAAGTCATTTTTCATTTTAAATTCTGATTTCACCCTGGTTGCTATTCATTTTAATAATAATTTTTCAATGTGAATTAAAAATAAAGTGACTTTAACAATTATTATTATTATTATGAAACCGGTCACTAGTTTTTTATAAAAAAATTAACGTTGTAACTCTTCTTAGGTAGAATCGCTTAATCTACGATGAATAGGAACAACTATGCCAATTTTTTAAATAAATTAATTATAATAACTTCAAAGTAGAATTTAAGATATTTTTTTTATTCATCAACTCAATCAATTCAATCGTTTGGATTCCACAGAACTTGGTTGCCTTTTATGTCCTCGCAACGGCCGCTCTCTTCGATGATATCATCGATAGCTGAATCAGATTATGACTTATTCGGATTTGACGTAATTTCGGATGCCAAATCTTTTGTATTTTAATTCCTTCCTTCTTTTATTGAAAGTATTGTGAAAATATATTTTTAAATGGACGTAATATCGTGAAACAGTTTACATTTATAAACCGCGAATAAGTTTAACATGAAGGAGGAAGGAGTGAAATTGCAGAGAATTTGGCATCCGGTGTTACGTGAGGCTCTAATCATCTAGAAAATATCCATGGACCACAGCAAATAAATTATGATTTCAATTAATGACAACAGTGAAAGCCTACTACACGTATAATTAATATTAATTTATTAATAAAAAATAAACACATTCATTGATGAATAATAACACTTGTGCTTAATTTTACTGAATTTAATTCAAAAGCTGCTATATACGACACATATTATTTCAGTTCTAAAGTAAACTTCAGTATTTACAAAGCAGGGGTCAACAATATGATATAAAACGGGGTATATTTAATATTAGTTTGAAGAATAATTATTACTTACCTCTTTGAAATCAATCCGCTTTTATTATTTTTAGTCTGAACTGATGGTCTAGGTCTAGAAGACAACTATGCTCCGCCCTTCATAAAAGTGAAAGAACTGGAATAATAAAAATAAATTTATTGTTGTCTTCTATGCTGCACTAGTTTTTAATTATTATCTCACAGAAAAATATGATTTAATTATTCCATAATTAAACTTTTTCAGATAAAAATTTATTTTTGATTCAATGAATTGCTGTTTTTAGTAACGAGGCTACATTATTGTTTACTATATCACTCGCAGTATATTTTGTAGCCTTCCTATCGTTAGAAAATATCCCCACCCAATACAAAGAAATATTCAGGATATTTTTTTTACGACCTAATCCAAGAAATGGATGTACCTTGATTAACAGGCAGGAGGCAGGTTTAATTATTGACAAAATAAAATTCTAAAGAGGGAATAGAAAGTGCGGTTTTTTATCTGCCTATTTATTTTATTAGATAAATTGTTATCTTTATTGGTAAATAATAGTTTACCTATTGATAGTCTGAACAAATTAAATTTAATAACAAAAAGTTCAAACTTTATTGTGAATTTTTTATTAGGAATTTATTACGATATATTTTATGATTTAAATATACCGGGTGTAACATAAGTACTGCGAAAGGTTTCAGGGAGTGATTCCTGAGATCATTTTAAGAAAAAAAGTTCATATGAACATGGGTCCGAATTTGCTTACCCGCTGAGTTACAGCCCCTTAAATTTGGAACCCTGACAAAGGTTTTTATTTAATATCTCCGAACCCGTTCAAGATAAGATGACGCAATTCAACTAATAAGATAGACTGAAGATCACTTTGAAATTTTCACCAAGGGTGGGTTAAATCTGGGGGGTGTGTGGTAAAAATTACCCCAACTTTTTTGTATCAATAGTTTTCTCAATTTTGATGTGAAATTATGGAATATTGAAGCTTTTTTTTTACTTTTTTTACGCAGAAAGCTTCAATTATCCATAATTTAACATCAAAATTGAAAAAAATATTGATAAAAAAAAGTTGGGGTTATTTTTACCTCACACCTCCAGATTTAATTCACTCTTGGTGAAAATTTCATCTACAGCATATCTTATTAGGCATAAAAACATTGGTGGATGTGTTAAATTTCGTATTCTTATTTCGTAACAAGTTTTTTTTTCAAGGGCTATGACTAAAGCCCACAAATAAATTAAAAATATTCAACAAATATGATTTAATGATAAAACAGCCCAAAGGATAATAAGACAATTTAATAATTAATCGTTTAATACATAATATAAATAAAGTTTCATATTATGCTTTATTTTATCTTCAAAATGAAATAACAATATAAAAAAACAAACAAAGACATAAAACAATAATAAAAAAATCTGATATAATAGATACAGACATTAAAAAGACAAATTATGATTATATTAATTAATTTAACCAATTAATTAACACTATGTTACCTATACTTAGATATAAATGTTAACAAATTTTATATAGGTACCTATACATACCTACATTATAGGATCTGATATACCTTGTAACATGTATTCTTTCCTATTATTGTTTCTGAGCTTATATAGTATAAAAACTGCACCTACACTTACAATAACTAATAAGCTTAAGCCTATAAACAGAAAAATGTAATTAAAAACCACATTATCACTATTTCCAGTACTGGAATATGGTAACTTCAACAACTTTGACATATTTTCAAAATTATCTCGTTCGTCGTGTAACTCAGAAACCAACTTGCCGTTATTCATAATCTCGCTCATATTTCTAGCAAATTTTTCGAACAGAAAAGACATGTTTTTTAATAAGTTTTCATAAGAAAAATTGTCTAATGGTTTATCGGTAGCTACTTGATCTAAGTCGACATTAATTTCTTTGTATTCGCAGGTAATGTGTCGGATATGATGGCTCATTTTCGGATCTAAATAAGACACTTTCCTAATAACCACAGATTTTTCTTCTAGCTCGGCAATCAGATCGAATAATTCCAGACAATTCCAATTATTATTTTCGATGGATATTGTTTGCAAATTTGGTAAAGAAGAAATTCCGTCTAGTCGAGTCAGAGCATTGTTATCAATTTCTATTGCTTCTAGTTGGCTCAGTAAACCAAAATTCAATTTACTAAAATAATTTATTCGATTGTGGGACAGTTTCAGGATGTTAAGTTTGGAACACGAATCTAACAATCCTAGCGGTAAGTGATTTATTTTATTATAAGAGAGATCCAGTTCAATTAATTCATCCAAGAACATGAATGTCCCAGAAAAAAGGGTTTCAATATTATTATTATTTAATTCTAAATTCGACAATTTTAAAAGTTTACCGAAAGCGTTATTGTCTACATAATTTATTTCATTGAAACTCAAATCAATAAATTCTAGAAAACTCAAGTTTCCAAATATATTGGAAGGGAGTTTTGATATATTGTTGTTTTTCACTGATAAGGATGTCAAATTTTTGGTGGAGTTTAAATTCTCCAGTATCAGATCAGAATGAAATATGCCGTCGAGGTTCAATTTTTCTAGACTACCAAGGTTGCCGATAAATTGATTTAATGGTAAATAAGCAATGATGGGGTTGTTTGATAAATTCACTGTTGTTAACTTTTTCTGCTTTAAAAAGAGCCCTTTTGGTATCGAGTTTATTTGATTATTTTGAAGATATATCTCTTCAAGATTTGCCACATTCTCAAATGAATTATACTCAATCATTTTGATAGAATTTCCAGATAAATCCAAGAAAGACAACAAATTCTGTCTTTTAAAAATCAATGAAGTTATGCTAGAAATATTATTATTACCCAAATAAATTTGTTCGATTTTTGGTAAGTTGTAAAATAAATTATTACTTAGATAACTAACTTTATTATCATTTAGTTTTATTGTTTTAATTTTCTTATCTGTTAAAAATAGTCCACCATCTATGATTTCAAGTTTATTGTAAGACAAATCTAAGTACTCTAAAGCTGATTGTTCACTAAAAACACCTCTCCCTAATGTTGATAACTCATTATGGTATAAATGTAATTCCCTCAAACCCTTATATGCCGAAAATGTTGCCGAATTAATATTATCAATTTTTGAAGAAGAGATTCTTAAATTCAAAACTAAGGATTGATAACCACTTGGTAGATCACGCAGTGAATCTTCATCTAAATTCTCCTTGTTCCAGGAACTAATTTCAATTTCTTTAGGATAGTCACAATCGTATTCACATTGATTTGCATCATATGGGTTCCAAAGGTTCCAAACCATGTGCTGATCCCCGAAACCCAAAAAACAAACAAGCCCTAAAACTCTACCAGCTGTATTATCGGTAGTTACTGCTGTGAGTTCTGTTATGCTCACATTCGTTGCCAGCTCATATTCTTGGCAAACTTGACTTTCGACTGGGTGCTTTTCAAGGACGAGGAAAATAGAAAAACTCAGTAGTGTGGTAGTAATTAGCTCCATGATCTAAAACAAAGAAGGGAGATTAAGGTTTGACATAACTTTCATAGCTTTTATTAAATCAAAAAGTTAGTAGATCTTTTTTTTTCAATTTAGACCAGCGTAACGTTCGTGTTAAACGTTCCCCCCGTCTCCCGTCCCAAAGTTTTTTCTGTTTAAAATATACAGTTTTTTACAAAAATTCAAATGGCCGCCATTTTGAAACGACTCGACCGATTTAGCTCAAATTCAACAACAGACCACTCTTTATGGAAATCTTACTCCCACAAAATTTTAGTCCCCTAGATTGAAAACTGCGGTCTACGAAAATGGTGCCACCAAAACTTTTTTTTTTCTGACTTTTTTTCTGAAAAACCACCTTGTAGAAATCACGTGACATTAATAAGAAACCTTTTCAACGAAAACTAAAAGTCCTCCGTATGTTCTATACAGGATTGCAAAATTTCGCGTTCTAATCTAAAGATAACGTTAAGGGCGTTTTGAAAATAAAAAATTTAAAATTTTAGATAAATAAACATATAAAAATTTTGAATATTTCCGCCATTTTTATCAATCTACCAATCCTGTTAATTGAATCTCAAAGGTTTTTTTTCTAAATTTCTTATACCAGCGTTCAAAATTTTTCAATTTTTTCGATAATTCAGAATTGTAAATTCAAAAGCATATTGGCTTATTAACAAAAAAAAATGCTTTTTTTCTACATTAACGTAAAGTTCGAAAAATCTAACAATCCTGTTAATTTGAGTTTGACAGTGGTTTTTTTTTTTCTATATTTCTCATACCGGCGTTTAATATTTGGCAATTTTTTCTAAAATTCGTAATTGAAAATTAAAAAAACACTGGCACTCGAAGAAAAAATTAAATTTTTTTCCCCCTGTTTCCAAAAATATGTTCTTCCGTAATCTTGTTAATTATTTGAGTTTAAATTTTTTCTATATCGCTTTATACATACAGGGTGTTAAGGAAATGACGGATAAACTCTTTGGTACATTGCATAGAGTACGGGAAAAATAATTTAAAAAATTCTTTAAAAATTTGGTGAGATAAAAAATGCCAAATTTACCTAACATTTTACTATCTTTGTTTTTCGGTATTTTCCAAAAACTAGATGATTTTACAGATATAAAAAAGGTACTTCAATCGTTATCAATTGCAAAAAATTGCTTAAGATGTATAAGTGGCTTGGAAAATTTAATAAGATTTTTTTTCTTTTACAAGATGCTGAAAAAAGCATTTGGCAACAACGGTTTTGATACCTTAACTACCTACATTGGTAGAAATTAGACGAAATTATCAAATACCAGCAGTTATCGTGTTAAACGTTGCCAAATTTATTGTTCATCTTTTAAAATGTAGCTCTTGATTTTTTAAAATTATTTTTCCCGTACTTTACCGAGTATCCCCTCCCCAATGTACTAAAGAGTTTATCCGCCATTTTCTTAACACCCTGTATAAGGCGTTCAGAAATTATAGCAATTATCGAAAATTCAAGTGGCCGCTATTTTAAAACGGCTGGGCAGATTTTGCGTATAATTGCAATAATACTAGACCACGCTTTATGGATATCTTACACCCCGAAAAATTGCAGTCGCCTAAATTGAAAACTACGACCTAAAATGGTGTGAAAAAAACGTTTTTTTTCAAATTTTAAAGAGACAACCCTGGAGAGGTAGCTCGACTTTTCTAACAAAGGAAACTTTTGTAACAAAAACCCAAATTCCAAAAACTCCATAAGATCTAGATGAGAACGAAATTTCTTTCACTAATCTTGAAAAATGAAGCTATATATACCCGTTTTGAAAATCTAAAAAGCTTGATTTTGCAGAAATAAATAAATATAAAAATAGAAGTTTTTTTAAAATTTACTTGAATAAAGTGTAGGTACCATTTATTTTTATAGGTAATTTTACATGCCGTAATTTTTTGGAATTTATCAATATACATATGAAATTTTAGAGAAATTTTCGTCTTAATAAAAAGACCTTCAAAATGATGAATATAGAATGATTATTCGAGCAAAAAGGTTCAAAATTTAGAGCATCATAAACCATCGTCTGTTCCTAACTTTTTACACACACTATATAATATCGTAAATTAAGAAAATTTATTATCAAAAACTTACCCTTCTGTATTACTTTTGTATTTTTAAATTTAAAAGGGCACTACAACCTACAACTTCTCTTACATAAATAAAATATTCAGACAGTAATAATTTCTAGCTTTATAAACCGTTCTGGCTCGTATAATGATGTTATGATTCTTTACGAGCAATAATAATTGACCTCTGTCTATTCAGTGAACTGTATAACTCAGCGAGATTTTTCCTTGCTGCATGACTTTCTTGCTGAATTTCCATTTAATATTTTAACATGTTCGTTCAAATTCGCTACAAAATAATAAAAGGTCAGAGTCAGATCCAAACTTAAGTTAGGAATCGAAAGCATTGACATTTACATAAACAAATTTGATCAAAAATACACAAAATATTATTAAAAAATCTTATTGTGTTATTATTATTGTTATTAAGAAAAATATTGTAAGGAATTTTCAAAAATAAACGTACCTAATCAGATTATTATGATCATTTCACGGCTCATAAGATTAAATAATAATTTTCAAATTTAAGTACCTAGAAAAATTGGGTTTAAAAATCGATTTCATTGAGTTGAAATGACGTTGCAAATAAAATTCTTACGCTAAACAATTTTCCAAAATTGATATTTTTAATATACCTAAGCGTCACTTATGATGGATATGAATTTAAATGAATTTTTCCACCACGCTAAAAATGTAAAGCTAAAAAGAGAATCAGCAAAGAAAATCTCGCTGAGATATGCAGTTCCATGCTAACCGTGTTAATTTTCATCAGCAGTAATCATAATTTATTATTCAGAGTGAACGTATTACAATGCACCTTAGTTTTGTATCGTTTGATTATGTGGAACAAAATTTGAAGAGTCATTAGATTATTAATAATTATAATTAGAAATATTTAAAAAAGGGGTAAGTTAATTATTATAAATAATCCTGCTTATCATATATTTTGATAGTCATCATTGTTTAAATTATTGCAATCTACAGTATTTATTTTATTATCGAAATAATTTCTGAAAATCTACAATTTTGAAGATTTGTTATAAATATTATTGTCCTATAAAATTTTGAGCATTTCTAGCAATTGGGAGTGAGTGGAATAAGTCTTCTATAACCTTGCTCGATTTAAATATGATTTTTTTCCTATTTTTGTGGGAAATAATTAGGAATACAGAAAACAGATATAAAAAAAATTGGTGGTGGTGAGGGGATAAGAAAGAACAAAATTTTTCACAAACTAGCGTTAAGGTATTTTTTATTATTCTTTTTTTTTCTAAATTATAATCTTGCGAACAGAGAATCGTGCAATAATAAAAATAGTGGGGACAACTTTCGACTGACGAGAAAATTCAACATTTTTATGACATGTCAAAATTCACGCTTTTTGAGGATTCAAGCACCGAATTTTGAGGCATGT
This sequence comes from Malachius bipustulatus, assembly GCA_910589415.1. Classification (NCBI taxonomy): domain Eukaryota; kingdom Metazoa; phylum Arthropoda; class Insecta; order Coleoptera; family Melyridae; genus Malachius; species Malachius bipustulatus. Next base: position 25,764,159 of record OU342637.1, read on the forward strand.
GTGGGCATTATACCTGTCCTTAAGAAGGGCAAAATGTAATTTTAATAATAATAATAATAATAATAATAATAATAATAATAATAATAATAATAATAATATTTATTGTTCAACAGTACACAAAAAATACCAATAACAGAACAATATCTTACTTCATCTACAACCTTAAATTCACATTTATCATTTATTTATTAGTTAATTAATAGATCTACTAGTTCGCTCGGGTATCGTGCAGTAAATTAACACCAGCCACAGCGAGCCAGCTTACACTTCTTATTAATCTCACACATTTATTACAACTCTGATTACTGAACCAACATAAGATTATATTTAAGACGTTATATCCCTCCCGCAATTCAACAGTTGGTCCAGTGTATTCGCAAATATGACACAGTCCTTCAACACGTTGTAATTTCTGCACATCACTTCCACTGGAGATCTCATCATTACGTTCGTTCTAGGTGTTTCTATATAGAATGTAAGCTTACTCCTAGTCTCCCTTTTCGGAACTACAAATTTCAACTGACTCAGCAAAAAGGAACAGTCCAATCTATTATGCAACAAATTATACAGAAACTTGAGACTGATATTCCTTCGTCTTGTGGACAGCGACTGCAAGTCAAACCTGTCCAACAAAACAGTATTAGAAAATCCCCTTGGCGGGTATACACCTGTGCTTTTGTACCACAGGTACTTCAACATTTTTCGCTGGACTCTCTCTATCGACTCTTCATAGCATGCATAAATCGGATTCCAGACCAGGACAGCATATTCCAACTTGGAACGCACAAACGCAGAGAATAGTGTTTTTATTGTTTCTATGCTAGAGAAATATCGGCTATTGCGACACAGAAACCCATACATCCTATTTGCCGAAGATACAGTGTTCGTAATATGATCACAGAAACTCAGTCTGCTGTCAAATAACACCCCCAAGTCTCTCACATTTGTACACCTTGACAGTGCACTGCCACTTAATTCATATTGTGCCTTTATAATATTTAATTTCTTTGTAAATGTCATAGTTTTGCACTTATCAATGTTGAGATGTAATCTGTTTCTGATGCACCACTCAGAAATATGGCTTAAGCTCTCCTGTAATCTGCCACAGTCTTCTGCAGAGTTTATTCTCTGGAAAATTTTAACATCGTCTGCATACATTAAAATTCCGCAATTAACCCATTCGGCGATATCGTTGACAAAAAGATTGAAAAGCAGAGGTCCAAGATTTGACCCTTGTGGAACTCCCGATTTAGCTATGATTGTTTTCGATTTGAATCCATTATATGAGATAAATAGCTGTCGGTTGGACAAATACGACTTCATTAGTGCCACCAACGGCAAAGAAAAACCGTAATATGACAGTTTACTCAGCAGGATTTTATGGTCAACTCGATCAAACGCTTTTGAGAAGTCTGTATATATAACGTCAAGTTGACCCTGTCTGTCAAGTGTTTCAGTCACTATCTGTGTAAAGCAACACAGATTCGTGACTGTCGACCTCTTTTCCACAAATCCATGTTGAAACTCCGACAAGATACCACCTTTTACGAAATCATAGATATGTCTGTGGAGAATGATTTCAAATACTTTAGCAAAATTTGAGAGTATAGAGACAAATCTATAGTTCCCGATATCAGTTGGGTCGCCTCCCTTCAAAATAGGGCATGTACACCCAATTTTCCATCGGTCCGGAAACACCGACGTTTTTATGCTCAGATTATAAATTATTGTCAGAGGACGCGAAAAAACACGAGCGCAATCTCTGACTAAAAAGCCAGGGACCTGATCGTAACCAGCTGTCAGTTTGTTTCCCAATTTTTTAATAGCCCCGTGAACATCCTCCTCCCCAATTTGATCAATACCTATGTTGGGCCAGTTCCCGGTTATCTCATCAGTCAAGGATTCCGGCATGCCCGGCTCCTGGAATACACTCCCCAACTGTTCGCAAAACGCATTTATTATACCCTCAGGATCAGTAAATTCTCTACCATCTTTAAATAATTTGCCCGGTATTCTACTGCTGTTTTTTTGCTGATTAATGTAGGCCCAAAAACATTTACTATCCTGCTTAAGTGACTGTTCGGTGCTAGAAATATATTGTTTATGAGCTTTATTTAATTCGGATTTAATCATTTTACGTAATTTTTTGTACTTTACCAAGACAGTTGGTGAGCCATTTTTTTTATACTGGGCGTGATATCCATTTTTCTTTTTTAGATTTTTTATAATTGAAGCAGTGTACCATACTGGATATTTAGGCTGCCTTCTTTTAGTTTGTCTATATGTGGGAACATATTCATCAAAAATATCATACAAAATCGTATAAAACTGGTTACATACGTCATCTACGCTATCATGATTATACAGAATGTCCCAATTAGTTTCTGCCAAGCATTTATACAGACCCGGAAAATTAGCCCTTCTGAAATTAAATCGCTTACTAGCTTTACTACTGTCGTTAATGGGAAAATTTTCCGAATCTGCTTTGCCAAGCTCTACGTCTATGGACAATGCGGGATGATATACATCCTCCTTTACTAGTGGCAATTCTTCATGATTGACCTGACAACCAAAGCTACACCATACTAAATCGAGCAGTCTCTTATTTATGTTATATACTTCATTCATTTGTTTTACGTTCAGTAAGTCTGAAAAATTCAATAATTGTGTATATCGACTATCTCTATTATTCCTATGTATGTAGCTTGGTATATTAAAATCTCCTAACACTAATATATTTTGTACATGCAAATAATTCTCAGTGAAAAAGTCTATAAGTATTTCTAAATCACTAGCGGCCGGAGTCTCCGGTATATATATCACAAAAACATGAAAAGTAACAGATCGAAAACAACACTTACAACCAGCAACATCCACAGCAGGCAATGCGATCCGAAGCTCTGTTAGATCAATTACTTCAATTGCGAAGGAAGTTTTTATTCCCAGCATAACACCACCACCTCGAACAACACCAAGCTCTCCATAATCTCTGTCGCATCTAATAATGTTGTATTGTTCCGCTGGAGCTAGTTCTGCGTCGTATATGTCCGCTGATAACCACGTTTCAGTAATTGCCAAGATGTCATATTCGCTGTCACTTATAGCTGTTTTAAATTCTCCTGTTCTCCGTCTTATGCTTCTCACGTTCTGGTAATAACATTTGATTTGTATACTGTTGGATGCTTCTAGTTTTTTTGCGTAACAATCGGTAACCCCCTCACATACTTAATTGTTAAGTCGCTTTCTCCACCATCGACTCTCAGCTTCAGTTGTTCCCGGGCCTCCTGCAAGAGCTTCCTCTGATATGGCGTCTCGTCAGCTTTAATTGTTATCCCCTTATATACTTCTCTCGATCTTAGTTTATATTTATTCTTCAGGATCATCTTCACTTGTCTAGGGTTGTTCAGTTCAACTTTTACAGGTCTCGGTCTGTCCGATCCATTGCCTCCAATCTCTATATTCTGTCTCTTACCAAGCCTGACAAATGAGGCAGTTCGAATATTTAATTCCTCATCTGGTACTATTGTTTCCAATACTTCTTGCACAGCGCCCCTGTCTGACTCTGGAGAAATTTCAGGTACGCCATACATTATAATATTACTTTCACGTTCCATACGCCCTTTGACTTCATTGACAACAGCCTCGAACACCTCTGGCGGCATCTGCTTGGAATCCGACGACGTATTCTCGAGCCTTGCAAGCCTCATCAATACAGTCTCTAACATTTCCTTTAATTCAGAAAGCTGATCTGTAGTTCTGTTGCACTTATTGCAGAAAAACTTCACTCCCTTGGCCCGCTGTCGCGTGATGCGCCTTACATCATCTGCCTCCATTTGTGCACAAGTGCTGTGAACATATCCTTTGCAAGAATCGCACTGTATAGCTGGCTGTGAATCCTGTTTCGCGCAGACAACGCACTGCTTCATTGTAATGTCCGTTTCTGATGGGTGGATACCAGATTTACTTGGAATATGTGTTTGGGTACAAAAACACGATGTGGCAACAGTGCAGTAACCTTGTATTAATATATTAAAACAAATCCACACCCGACTCGGGCCTTGATAATATAATCAGTAGATAAGCAACCAAGAAAAAAAGCCAAACAACAGGCAAAACAGGTGAAACAATCGCAATCTATGCCGAATTACAATAAAAAATGCAGCTCAAAGATCATAACTCACTGCTAGTTACTTAGAGCGCAGCAGGAGCTTCAATTTGATATAAAACAACACAATTAATCAATGCACTAAGCTTGCAAAAATCAAGCAAAATGAAGAGCAGCTCACGACTGTACTTGTGAATTTTCTTCTTTCTCTTGTTCAATTTTAAGGGTCTTTCCCATCATAAGAAAAGCATTGATTTTTTGTAATTTTTAATCTTTTTTACCGTGGCCCTAATTATCAATTAAAAAATCGTAAATTCTCAGAAAATGTTGACAGTAACGTTACCTTTTTGTCGGATTTTTTTTAAATTCGATCCGAGAGTTTTTGGGCTAATCTCTAATAGTTTATTTTGGATAATTTCATCCAACTCTCGTTAACCTATGAACGAAAATCTGGGTGCACTTTTCTCATCACTATAATTGATTTCCAAAACATAATACGAATAAACATTCAGGAAAACAATAAAAAAAAATGATCTACCCAAAAACGCTTGTATCGAATTCCAACAATCCGACAAAAATTACTGTCAACATTTTCTGAGTATTTACGATTTTTTAAAATCACGAAAGATCAATGCTTTTCTTATGGGAAAGAGTAAGGCTTCCTAGCGGTGGGTAAATATGCAGAGAATTTTTTTTTCATTCAGACATTTTTTAAAAATTATTTCGAACCAAATCAGGGGGGTTGAGACCTACAATTCGATTTTGCTCTTCTTAAGGACAGGTTTAATGATGGATATGTATGGGCAAGTTCTAAATGGTGATAGATGCAGGATTGGTTAAATTAGAGAAAAGCTGCACAATTTTATGTTCAATAAGAATCTGAAAAAAAATTATTACGATATTTTCAGTCGTTGCTGAAATATCCTGGAAAAACTGAATATTCGAGATTTCTTATTTTGGCTAAATTTTTTTTATTATTGGAAATTAATAAATAATTTTTTTTATGCTTCGATAAGTGGTAATGGGCTATCCAACTTAAAAGCCTACTAGATCCCAGGGTTTCATAGTCATAAGTTATTCACTATAAAAAAATGAAGGAAACCAAAAGCCTAACAAGTTAAAAAAAATAATTCTTCTGTTACCGAAAATTTTTTCAATTTAATGAGGTTAATATGATATCATATTGCTTGACTCATGGTTTTTCGGTGAATATTTTTTGGTTATGACGTCATTTGATGTAGAAATCGTCTTTTTTTTTAATATTGAATCCAATTTTGATTTTTTTTCAACCTGCTAGATTTTTGGTTTTCTGAATTTTTTTTACACCGAATGGCGGCCATAAGAAAGAAAAAAGTCACCTATGGACAACTAGGAATCAAGTCAGGTCAGCGTTTTTTTATTTTTAATGCTACAAAAAATGTCACCCAAGTCAAAAGTTAGCCACGCTTCGGCCAACCACAATTTCGGCCAGGGAGAGGGACTTCGAATATTTTGAGTATTTTTTTCGTTATTTACTGGTTAAAAATGAGAAACATTCGATTTATTTTTGTTTTGATAATAATATTATGGAATTTCGACCATTAAAAATCATCGCAAACTGAAAAAATCGTAAATATTGAAAGGCCACGGCCAGCCACGCTTTTGGCCACGACTTCATAAACTGAAAAAATCATTTTTGTTGAAAATTTGCTTAAAAATGTCCGATATATTATAGTAATGCATGGTCAGCAACGCTTTCAAGTGCGGACTTAAGAAACTGAAATATTTTGAATTTTGTGAAAACTTTTGGCAACGGACTAAATAAACGGCAAAAACAAATTTTTGCTGAAATGTTGCTGAAAAAAGTTCGAAATTTTACAATAATGCCTGCCACACTTTCAGATACTGGCTTGAGAAATTGAAAAAATCCCTTTTGCTGAAATTTTGTTCAAAAAAGTCGAAAATTTCATAATAATGGCCAGCCTGCTTTCTGCTATACGGAATTGATAAACTTGAAATATCTTTTGTGCTGAAAATTAACTGATGAAGGTTTGAAGACTGAAAGTTTATGACAATGGCCAGCCACGATGGACTTAGAAGCTGAAAAAATTAATTTTGCTGAAAATGAACTGAAAAAAGTCTGAATTTTGTTAATAATGGCCAGCCGCACTAATCGGCCTTGAACTTTATAAACTGAAAAAATCATTTTCCGGTGAAATTTTGCTGAAAAAAGTGAGAAATTTTATAATAATGGCAAGCCACGCTTTCAGCTACGCTAACGGACTTAAAAAACTGAAAAAAATTATTTTTGCTGATTATTAATTGAAAAAAGTCTGAAATGCATAATAATGGCCACCTCATTTTCTGCTATGGACTTAAGAAACTGAAAATATAATTTTTACTGAAAAAAGTAGAAAATTTCATAATAATGGCCAGCCACGCTTTCATCTGCGGACTTAGAAGCTGAAAAAATTAATTTCGCTGAAAATTAATTGAAAAAAGTCTGAAATTTCATAATAATGGCCACCACAATTTCCACTATGGACTTAAGAAACTGAAAATATAAAAATTTGGGAATTTTATAATAAATGGTCATCACACACCTTCGGCCACGAACCTAATAAACTGAAAATTTTTTTTTTTGCATTTTACTCACAAAGTCCTAAATTTTATAATAATGGGCAGCGCTATCAGGTGCGGACTTAAGAAACTGAAAAAATCATTTCGTCTGAAAATTAATTGAAAAAATTTTATAATAATTTACAAAAAAAAACTGTAAAAAATTAGGTACTGAAATTTTGCTAAAAAAAAGGTCTGAACTTTTATAATAATATTATTATCAACAAAAACAAAGTAAATATTTTCCATTCCCGTCGTAAATAACGAAAAAAAAATTGCTGGAAATTGACCGAACTCCCTCTCCCTGGCCGAAAGCGTGGCTGGCCGAAGCGTGGCTAACTTGACTTGGGTAAAAATGTCAACTACTTCTTACAAAAATTGTTAAAACATGAAATCTGCTTAGAATTTCACGTAAAACCAAAAAATGCAGTAATAAATATACAGGGCGTCGTTAATAAAAAATGTGCATTCTACTAAGTCAAGACAATAGTAAGTTACCCATCGACAACTTGGAATGACGTCAGCATTTTATTTTAAATGTTAGAAAAAATGTCAACTACTTACAACTTACAAAATTTTTTTAAACGTGAAATCTGCTTGGAATTTCACGTAAAACCCAAAAATGCAGTAAATATACAGGGAGTAGTTAATATAAAAAATATTCGACCTTGGAAGAGACCGAATGAAACTCTACAAACTTTTCTATTTGACATGTTTTTGGAACGTCTAAAGTAAAAATGTTACGGTGGAGGGGGCGATATAAATTAATTTGGGGGGACTCAATCCAGTGCTTTTATTTGTTTCAGGTCATGGGCTTCTTTATCATTAGACTGCTGAGTTTGTATTTCCTCCTCATTCAAGCAAGAGAGTCAAGTCAAGGCTGCGTAAAATCCGTCATAGGAAATAATGAGTACTTTACAGCTTGTAGATGTCATATCAGTAGAGTTTTGGCGTTATCATGCCATGATATTGGACCTGATGAGCACATGAATTTGGACGTAACTTATACATTTTGTTTTGATTGTGAGTACCCAAAAAGAGTTGAAATTATTAGATGGAACAAGGAAAACATCGACAACAATTCGTTGTATAACTTACCGAGTAATTTTCAATACTTGGTTCTAAATTTACGCATTTCTTCTTCAAAAATTAGTAATATTACCTCTGCGACATTCTCTGCTTATAAGGGCTTAAAGGAATTGTATTTGGACCATAATGAATATTTATCAACATTAGGGCGAGGTGTTTTTAGTGAACAATCAGCCTTAGAATATTTAGATTTATCTCAAAATAATCTTGAATCAATTTTTGATGGATTATTTTTAACAGACAAAAATATTACGACATTGAAACTTAATAATAATAAGATCAATTACATTCATGCCGATTCATTCTATAATTTACCAAATATTACAAAAATTTATTTTGGCAGTAATAATATTTCTAGCATAACTTCACTAATTTTTAGACGACAGAAATTGTTAACCTACTTAGATTTGTCTCAAAATTCTATCAAAATAATTGAACAACACTCATTTGAAAATGTAACAAATCTTGAAGAGATATATCTTCAGAATAATCAAATAATTACGATACCGAGAGGGCTCTTTCAAAAACAGAAAAACTTAAAAATTGTTAATCTATCAAACAATCCAATTATTACTCTCTTTCAGTTGAATCAATTTATTGGCAACCCTGGTAGTTTAAAAAAACTGAGCCTGGACAACTTTTTCCACTCAGATCTGATATTAGAGAACATAAATTCAGCAAAAAATTTATCAGGTCTATCATTTCTATCATTGACTCATAATAATATATTATCAATTGCTAATAATGCTTTTTCGACACCGAAACATTTGCAATTTATCGACTTAAGTCATAATCAAATCAAGTATATCAATAAAAATGCGTTCGATCAGCTTCTAAATTTATCGACCCTGAAACTAAATAATAATAACATCGAAAAATTATTTCACGGAACATTCCTGTTTTTAGACGAATTATCAGAACTGGATCTCTCTTACAACAAGCTAAGATCCTTCCCACTAGAATTATTAGATTCATGTTCCAAACTTCGTATCCTCAGACTTTCCCACAACCGACTACACTATTTGAGTAAATTAAATTTGGAGTTATTCAACAAACTAGAAATTTTAGAAATCGATAATAATGCTCTGACTCAACTAGACGGTATTTCGTCTTTACCAAATTTGAAAACAATAGCAATAGAAAATAATAACTGGAGTTGTCTGGAATTATTAAATTTCATCGATACGTTAGAAGAAAAATCTGTTAAAATTAGACAAGTTGCTCCAGATCCTAGGATGGACCATCATATCAGACACATTTCTTGCGAGTACCAAGAAAATGACGTTGATTCAGAGGAGACAACGACAATGAAACCCTTTCGTGAAGATTATTATGAGAAATATTTCGAAAAAATACCTCCATTGTTCGATAAATTTGCCAGAAATATTAACGGAATTATAAATAACGGCGATCTGGTTTCTGAGCTACATGATGATCGCGATCATTTTGAAAATATTACAAAAATACTAATATTGCAAAATTCCCGTACTGAAAGTAACAATAGCAATGTTTTTAATTATATATCTCTGTTCACAGGGTTAAGTTTATTAGTTATTGTAAGTGTAGGTGCATTATTTATATTATATAAACTTAGAAACAAGAATACCAAGGAATACATATTAGCAGCAGGTCTCTCAAATCCTATATCATGATAAGTAGTCTGTATATACACCGAAATTTATGAAAATTTTATAAAAAAAACACTTGTAGGTACTTACCTATCAAAAAAATTGTTCCCAAGTTATCCAATAATTTCATAATTTTATTTTTTATTATTGTATATTATACATATATATATTGTAAGTATATTATTGATGTTTAAAATTAATAATTCATTTTTAAACCTTTATTAATATTATATTAAATATTATATTAATATTAATATTAGATTTTTAATAATTATTGTAACACTTTTAATCAAATTAATGTGTAAAATTTAAAAAATACCATTTGTAACATTTGTGACAATACATTTTGATCAACATTTAATAAAAAAAACAAATTGTGTTATTTTTTATTTTCTCTCTTTATCTTATTTTAGTAAAACATGGAATTTTTATTGTTTTTTTATGATAATTGATTTCATTTAAGTAATGAAGAATTAACTTGCATCAATTTATCCTTTTTGATGTGTCATCGAATAATATAAAATTAAATATTGGAATTTAATTAATAAGACTCAATTATCTGAAAGGTCTCTTTTATAAAACAATTCTACTTTTTTTCTATTTTTTACAGTAATGTGGGCGAAATTGGAAAAAATTAAAACGAAACTGATACATAAGCGGTTACAGTTATTTTTTTTTATTATTTTTTATTTATTTAATTTTTGAAAAAAATCTTTATTTATCTAATCTTTAGGTTCGCTATTGTCTCTAATAATAATTGTTCATCAAATTTGAAAATTTATATTTTATTTAAATTTTTTATTACACCGGGTTTGAAAAAGTCCGGAACTGTCCAATAAATTCTTAATTTTAAGTTTTGAAAAAATTAAAAAAAAAACACATTTTATCTATTTACGTAAAAAATGTTTATACATAGGGTGTTCTTAGGGTCAGTAATGATGAAATTATGTATTTTTTTAAACATGACACCCTGTATATTATTACATTTTCACTTTTTTAGATTGTCTGAGAAAATCCAATAAGAACGGTTTTACAGGGGTACTTTAAAATGAGAATTTTATGAGTTATAAACAAATGAAAAACGCAATTTTTCATTTTCAAAGCAGCTTACCTTGAAAACGGCTCGAGATGTCAAAACGCGGACTTTTTATGTAAGTACTATCATAATTATTTATGGTGATAAGAAATCTGATAATTTTCATCACCAACCCTGTATAAAAATTCACGTACCTGCACTATAAAATAACACTTGAAGAGTTAAGAAAGGAACATGTAAGCCGTTTTCAAAAATATTTGGTGTCGTTTCTCCGTATGTAGGTGCACTGCTTTCAAAATGAAAAATTATGATTTTCGCTTGCAACTGTAACAACCATTATAATTATTGGATTTCCTCAGAAAATATAAAAATACAATAATAAACAGGATGTCGTATTTATATCGTGACGGTTTACCCATATTTTAAAGTAAATAGGTTCGAGTTACGTGATTCTGGTTCGATTTACCTGATTCTGGTTCGATTCTTAGTCTCCCCCGGAACTGTCTGCCCCGAAACTGTCTCTCCCCTCCTCCGGAATTACGACTGCTCTGCCGACGTTCCAAACGTAAAGGGTTCCGGTCTTCTCGTAGCGAACTCCAGGACCTAGTTGGGTGACCAAACTCACATTTTGTCTCTCCTTGGTCTCCCCCTTGCCACAGTAGCTTGTGGCAAAATTGTGGCAAAAGTGTGGTAAAATAGTAAAGAAGTTCTCATTCAAGCAACTTGATATGAGGTGACCTTGAGATTTTCACAAGACAAGTCACGTCAACCCGTTACGTTGTGCTTGTGACAGGCATCGCTTGTGTGTATGCGTCTTATAAGTTATAAACATGGCGGTACTAGGCGGCTTGTGTGTGTATCGTCCCAAATTATTGGTGACCATTCTCTTATGGCTCTACTTAGGCAAAATACGGGGTCAATCCCTATCAAGAACTGTTCCCTAACACATTTTCCTAGCACCTAACATTTTCTTATGCCTAACTGACCTATGCCCTAGGCCTAACTGCAGTCTTCCACCATCGATCGCTGGTTTCGGCACCACTGATACGATTTTCTACCTTACCTTCAGGATAAGACACGCTCCTGCATCTCTAAGTACTTACATGGTATATTTATTTCACCTGGTTCTGGTTCGAGTTACTTGGTTCTGGTTCAAGTTTAAAATATGGGGTGAATTCTGTACCGTCACAGACTCCCTCGTGTTGTTGGCGTAGGTCAGGCTTCGAAGAAGATTGCCGACGACGACGACAGACGCTCAAACTAAGACGGTACTAGTTTAAGTAGTCTGTGCGTTGGTGCAACTTGAGTAAGGCTTGCTATGTCGCTTAGTATCCCCCGAAACTGTCTTCCCCCTCCCTCGGAAATGGCGACCTCCGCCTCATCTGAAGAAGAAACTCTCTCCTAAATCCCAAAACTAATTTCCTGCCTACTTTCTGGAAATGTAAAAATCCTACTTCCTGCTTACTTTCTGGCAATGGAAAATCCCAAAACCACTCCTGCCAACTTGCTGGCAATTGGAAAATAATAATTCCACATCATTCTCATGCAGAAATGATCACCGGAAAACTACACTTTTCTCACCTATCCGCACAATAGGACCTTCTTAGCGTATACGTGCTCTATTCCCACGGCCATGATATATGAAAAGATTGTATCGTCTCCTGTGGCCGGCGGTCGTGTATTTATTCTTCTGTCAGCGTATCGGGGTACGTTTGGCTAAAGGGTAAAGGCCTCCTCAAACCGGCGCGGTATGCGGTAGCGGTACAGCGGTACATGTTTCTACAGCGGCAAATATAAGTGTTCAAACCAATGGCGATATACCGTGCACGTGCTGCGGTATTGCAGCGATACAAGTTTGTATCGCTGCAGGCACAGTTGACCGCGCGCTCGTACCGCACTTGAACGGCGTAAAAATAAAATGTCTGCAACAAGTGGAATTGAACTGTTGATTTAAATGGTAAAACCGCATGTAGTGTTCTGCACCGCATGTAGTGAACCGCATGAAGCATCCTGATTACAATTACAATAAATAATAAAATTTAAAATTTCATCGAAACAAACTTGTCATGTTGAAGTATACAGGGTGTTTTGTAATTGAATATCAATATTTAAGGGGGTGATTTTTGGGTCAATCTTAAGAAGAAAACTTCATAAGAACGTTTATCCTAAAAGTATTAAATAGACGGGTATTGCTCATCAAGAGGCATTTTTTCATGTACCACATTTCGTTTTATCTCCACTAGTCACATCTTGCAGAATTTTACCTGCATGTTTTTATATTTTTTTATTGTCATTTTAACGATAATCTTGTGACCATGTAGAGAAACAGATTTATTTTTTTAAGCGAAAACCGTGCATCGGACTAAAAAAAACAAGTAATTAAAGTTGCTTGGAAATGAATGGGAATTCCAAAAATTATTTATATTTGAACAGAAATCAGTGGCGTACCATCAATGTCTGCTAAAATATGCTGGTAAAATTCTGCACGATCGTGCAAACTGCAAATCGTCACTAATGGAAATAAAATAAAACTTAGCCCCTTGATGCGTAATATCTGGTATTCGAAATTTCATTAAAATATCCAGAGCGGGATTACAGATATTACGAAAAAATGATTTATTTTAATAAAACTTTACCACCCTGTATCTCAAAAGTTAAGACTCTTAGGACATGTTATTATGAAGTTGTCTTCTTCAAATAGGCCCAACAATCACCCCCTTAAATATTGACATTCAATTACATAACACCCTGTATATAAAATCACCATAGCAGGAGCTGTGGAATTAGCGTGTAAAACTCTCCTTTTGTTTTTCTCTTCATGTTAATGTTATGAATCCATTTCCTAGTTTTTCTTCTGCTAAAAGTCGGTAAACCAAATAATTTAGAATTGAAGTTTTAGTTTGTTTTTTTCATGTCATTTTCCATTGCTGCTAGCACTAGTAAAAAAATTCTTCCTCGTCCGAAGAAGAGTAGGTACAAATCTTCCATTTTGATTTTTGATTAATTTTCCACTACACATTAAAACACATGTGCTTATTAAATGTCACATCTTTTAGTTGTATCTTTTTAGTTTACCGCGTCGCGATACTCGCGTCGGTTTGAACAAAATGGCGGTATACCGTTACCGCAGTGTATCGCCACCGCTACCGCTACCGCATACCGCGCCGGTTTGAGGAGGCCTTAACGCGGCAGCCGAGCGGTTACGCGGTACGTTGACGAAATCTGGACCAAGCTCGTTTCCCACTCGTTTTTAAAATTACGTACGACTACGTACGTACGTTCTTTTCTAACACAGTTCTCACAGTCTCATTCCGATCTCGATGATATCAAATATTACCACTAATTATTATGACTATTATTATGACTATAATTATTATGACTAAGACTCGACATGGAAAAAACAAGAATCGTTTAATAGGATTACAATTGAGACGTTAATGGAAGTGACAAGGGCATTTTGAAGAAGACCTCAAAAGTGTGTTGAGAAGTGAACAGTTTGAACATTTATTATAAATTTTTGTAACGTGTAAAGCTATGGTTTGTTAGAACTGTTCGTTACGGACGGCGTACGCGTACGACAGAATCTGCAGCGTACAACTTTATCGGTTTTGAAGAGAGGGTGGTTTGTTAGAAATGGATTAGTACGTGATTGTAGGTATTAATTTTGGCAAAATTTCTTTATATGATAACAATGGCTGAATATTTTTGCTGGCAATACTGCGAAGAATGCTGGTAATGCTGCAAAAGAAGAACATGACGATGTTCTTTAGAGTTTAAATAGTTGTCGTCGCCAGAATAAATGTGAAGATGGATTGTTTTCTAATAGAAGTTTGGAATAAGAGGCTTATAAATAACAGTTTTTGACTGTGCATAATTAGGTGTTCTCGTACGAGGTCTCTCAATTTGTCGTCTTCCTCTGCTGAAAACTTGGATACCATTTTCAAATTTTTAAATAACGGCTTTTTACAACTGTTTCAACACTGTCAGCTCTATGCTCAGCTGAACGACTGCGTCGAAATCAAATCGAGTTTGATTCCGACCGAAAGAACGACGCAGATAATTTTACGCCTACCGTGAGTCTATCTGCGCAGATTCTAACAAACCGGCTCCGCGTCTTCTTGAGTTCTAGATTTCAACAGAAGTCCGAGGCGCACAACCGACTGTCTGCTTTGCGTCGCCTACAGTCCTAACAAACCATAGCTTAAGGTAATGTAGGATTATGTTGGCAGTATTTTGATGTTTTTGTTTGTTGTTGATTATCAATTTTAGGTTATTTTCCAATATGTTTCAAAGAAATTTCTCTAACTTCTAAACTATGAGAGTTAGGTATAGGAAACCCTATAATAGGTTGAAGGAGGACTTCAATACCTAATTGATGACGTGATAATATACAGGGCGTTGTATTTAAAATAAACAAGAAAAATCGACTCGAAATCTTCAAAGTTTGTAGCTGGCTTTTGAACACCCTGTATAAAAAATTAAACTTACCAATAGATATTTAAACACCTTCATGTGTAACACCTCCTTGTTGGTGCATGATGCGATAATTTTTAATAATGAAAAACGAAATTATGATTTTATTAGTTTTCTGGACGGTTACATTTGATTTTTTTTTCAAAAAAATTGATATAGCGCATAAACCGGGAGAACTGGTGAAGGCCACATTATGTCGTTTTACTCAGAAATTAGATCTCAATTCAAAAATTTGAAAAAAAAAATGTAAAATGACCATAATAAAAGGACCATCCTGTATATTACAAAAACATTTTTAAAAAGTGGGGCAAATCGTCCTTGGTCGAGCGGCATATGAGTTTTTTTAGAATTATTTAGAATTCTAGTATAAAAGCTACTTTGCCGCACTAATGAGCAACCCTGTATATCGAGCTTCTTCAAGTGCCATACCCGCATATCGGGCGTAGGCTATGTGAGAAATCTCGAGCTTTATTGTAGTAGTAAAAAGTCTTCCCAACAAACCCATCGATCTTGAACCAGAACCAGGTAAATCGAACCAGAATCAGGTAATTCAAACCAAAACCAAGTGAAATAAATCTACCACGTAAGTACTGAGAGACGCAGGAGCGTGTCTTATCCTGAAGCTAAGGTAGAAAATCGTCTCAGTATATAAAAAAATGGACAATAACGTCATCAAGTAACAAAGGAACACCCTGCGTATAAAGTTGTAATATTGACATGTTGACAAATTTTGCATTTTTTTGACAAAAAAAATTTACATTTTCTGTGTTACGTTATAATTTTTTAGTTTATTTTTGTTTTTAATAATAATTTACATACCTACAGGGTTGAAACTTGTAAGTGGAACTTGTAAGTTGAAACCTGGAGATATTATTTGTACAAAACTGAATTTGCACGTTGAATTCCTATGACCCACAATAACAATATTAAAAACAAGAATTATTATTAATATTCCTTTGAGCAATTAATTTTAAGTCAATTATTATATCTTTATACAGGTGTCCATGATTTGTGAGATTCTTTGATAGCTCCTTTATTGAAAAACACCATTTGTTTATATGTACATATATTTCTATTAAAAGGCAACACCCTGATAAAAAAAATTTAAATAAAAACTGATAGGCAAATATCTCCATGATGGCGATATAAATTTATAAATAGATAAAAATACCAAAATATAATCAGCAATAATAAATGGAGTTTAAAATAAGTACAATGATTATTAGGTAGGTGCCTAAACCTAAAACATATCATCACTTCTAGAGCGATAAGAAAAACAGACGACATATTAGGTATTGTCTTCCATATTATAGAAAATGAAATAAAAACAATCAATTTTAGTATTTGCAGTTGATTTAACTCAAGCAGATGATCGAATTATTAGTTAGCCGTGAATCAGTGCCGTTTGGAAATAATTGATTTGCCTTGTTTGAAAGTACTGAAGAAAAAGTTTGTAGGTAAGTATATAGTTTTAGGTATTCTGCAATAGATTTTGCGGAAAATGTATCATAAATAATTTATTAAAGCCAATTTATAAAACTAAAATTAGTTTTGTAGTATTAGACAAGATTATTCAGTGCGCGATTTTAGAAAAAAAAGATATCGAATGAAGTACCTCTACTCTAAAATTCTGAAGAAGGCACTTTTTTCGGGTTAATGGAGGTACTAATTTAATCATTTTTATCCAACGTATGTATGTATGTACAAGGCGATTATGAATAAAATTTCATAGCTTGGTTAGGTCAATCTAGAACTTATACTTATACAATATGAAACAAACCTTTGTTTCAGAAAATGGAACTGAAAAAACGTATCAGCAGAATTTTGAGTGTTTTTCTTCTCCTGGTCCAGGGAATCAATCCGTATTGCTACGAGTATGACATGGGTAAAGACTACTTCCCTATATGCGGTTGTTGGGCTAGATCATTAAAATTAGTTTGTTATAATATCCAAAACGAGCGATGGTCCATTGAATATAAAGATTGTAACATCTTTGGGAAGAATTGTGATTATAAGTATCCTAAATCAATTGAAATTAGGGAATGGTCGCTTCAAACGCATTTAGATGCAGGTCCGCTGAATTCCCTACCGGCCTATTATCAACATTTAGTTTTAACTTTGAGCATCACTTCTTCAAATATTAGTGGCATTGACTCGGGAGCATTTACATCCTATACTAACCTAGAAGAGTTGGTTTTACACAATAACGAAATAGAAACTTTAGGGCGAGGTGTATTTAGCAAACAATCATCTTTGAAATATTTAGATTTGTCTAACAACAAACTTGAATCAATAGATGATCGATTATTTTTAGAAGATAAAAACATTAATACATTGGAACTTTATAATAATAAGATTAATTATCTTGATGGCGATTCATTTTATAATTTACCAAAAGTTGCTAAAATTTATTTGGGAAATAACAAAATTTCAAACATTTCGTCGTTATTATTTAGACGACAAACTGCGTTGTCATACTTGGATTTATCTCACAACTCTATCGACATGATAGAAGAAGGTGCTTTTAGTAACGTGATAAATCTTGAAAAGATATATTTACAAAATAATCGAATTAATTCGATACCAAAAGGGCTCTTTCAAACGCAGATAAAGTTAAAAATAGTAAATCTCTCAAACAACCCTATTGTGACAAATTTTCCGTTGAATCAAATTATTGGACATGCTATCAGTCTTGAAAATTTAAATTTCAATAATATATCTCAGTCGCAGTTAATTCTCGAGAATCTAAATGCAAGCCGTGTTAAAGTGTTTTCTGCTAATAATAATAATATAATAAAAATTCCTTCTAAAGCATTTGAGTTAACAAACTCTTTAGAATTTATTGATCTAAGCTTCAATCACATTAATTACGTGGACAATAACGCTTTCGGGCAACGTTTTAGTTTGGTAACTCTAAAACTAAACAATAACGACATCGAAACATTATTTTCTGGTACATTTATGTTTCTAAGAGCGTTGACGGAACTGGATCTTTCGTATAATAAAATAAGTTCTTTGCCATTAGGTCTATTCGACTCGTTTTCCAATCTCAGTACGTTGAGACTTTCGCATAACCGTTTAAATCATTTGAGTAAATTAAATTTTGTGTCGTTGAAAAATCTGAAAACATTAGAAATTGACAACAATGCTCTGACTCAACTGGACGGTGTTTCCTCGCTGCCGAAATTGCAGTTAATCTCCCTGCAAAACAACAGCTGGAAGTGCGAGGAACTGTTCAATTTAATCGAAAAACTCGAGTCGAAATCCGTTACCATTTCAGTAACATCGTCGGACCTAAAAATCGGCCATCACATCAAGCAAATTCTTTGCGATCATAAAGATGTTTACTTTGATATAAACGAAGAAAACCCAGAGGAAAATCTTTATGAAGAATCATTAAAAAACATGTCGTTGCTGTTTGATAAATTGGAAAAAAATATTGTCAAATCATTAAATGAAAGCCAAAGCATGTCTCGATTTAATAATGAACAATTGCTACAAGAATATATGAGAAAAATGAAAGAAATTGTCGATTCACTTAAGGGTACCGTTGGTAAAATGAAAAATGAGAAAACTGAAACCAACGCAACATTCAATTATATTTTTCTCTGTATAGGTCTGTCTTTACTAATTATTGTCAGTATAGGTGTGTTCAGTATGTTCTTTATTAAGCGAAGAAATAGGTACGAGGATAACCGGGATTCTATGTTAAGAAATATATTGGACGATTCATTATGATTAAATTTTTATTATTTGGAGATTTGGTTTTCATGGGTTTTCATATCCTTAATAATTATAGCTACCTATCAACGTTTTCCAATAGACTTCCAACCGGAATTTTACATAATAATTCGTGAACATTGACTTGTTGAATTGTTAAAAGTGGTAAAAACCTGCAAAGATCTGCATCAGCAGAAAATGATCGTAATTATTTATCAAAACAATCTACGACTGTAGATTTTATTTTTCTACATTAAAAAATTTCCTGCTCAAAAAAAGTCCTGCTGAAAATCCTGCTAGGCTAGTATACAGTGCGCGAGAAATGTAAGGAATAAATTCGATAAAACGAAAAGCTCTGGTTTTTTTTTGAATAAATAAAAAAACAGGTCGATTTTGTTTTCGAGTTGTTCAACTTTTGACATAATATTGGGGTATACAGGGTGATGCGCGAAAAAGTGGTGACGTTATCGGCATTATTTTTAAATAGCAACCCTTATTTTTTATTCCATGCATTTTTTGATACTTCATTTACTAGCCAGTATGGTAATGAATTTGTAGCCTTAAATAAGGAAATTTGCGAGAAAAAGCTTGTGAGTCGAAATTGTGCACTTTTTACTGATGTGAAAATCGGAACATTAACAATAAAAAAAACTGTTTCCATGGTAATTTTATAAGATCTGTCTATTAAATTAAGGCTATTAAATTAAATCTGTTAAATTAAATTAAATTAAATCTATTCAATCTGTCTATTAAATTGAATCTCTCCAAATTAAGTTTTTTTCACAGAAATTTCGTCGTTTAAGGTTACAAAATGATTACATTACCGTATTGGCAATTGAATGAAGTATCAAAAAATGGAATAAAAAATGAGGGTTGTCTTTTAAAAAAAATACCGATGACGTCACCACTTTTTCGCGCATCAGCCTGTATACCCCAATATTACGTCAAAAGTTCAAGAGCTCAAAAACAAAATCGACCTGTTTTTTTATTTATTAAAAAAACAGCGCTTTTCGTTTTATCGAATTTATTCCGTACTTTTCTCGCGCACTATATAGCCTTAGATGCATATAGAAGGATTTTCACTGAAAGAATCCTTCTAGGATTATAATTTCATGATAAATTTAAAAACTATCCTTATACCAATTGACAAACTTCTGAGCTGGAAGCTATATTTTTTAAACAGCAAAGTATAGTCCAAAATATCGTAAATATGGCTATACAGGGTGTCCCAAGATTTCAATCAACAAAGCATTTAATAATTAGTTTTGTACTGAGGTGATACCTACTTATGATGTATTAAAAAAAATTATAATAAAATTAAAGAAAAGTTAACATAAAGCTAAAAACTAAGGCTATTTTTGTATTCATAAATTGGAAAATATTCCAATTTATGAATACAAAAATAGCCAAATTCACACAATTTGTCATAATTGTCATAATTAATTAATAAATTATGACATAATTGTGTGAATTTGTTGAAACTAGAATTAGTTTTGCACTACTCATATAGTGTAAATTGTATATAGGCTATAGTATTAAATGCTCGTATTATGCCTAGACCTGACAACGAAATTATGGCTCACAAAATTTTTTTGAAAAATGGTGCAAAGAAATTGGGTTTGTAGAACATTTTTAATTTTGAACAATTTGGGCACAAATTAACTAATTTTGATATAATTTTAGAACGGTAATCCATCAACTACAAAAAGTGTCAACAAAATGTTGATAATTTTTAACACAATCTCTCGAATAGTTTCAAAGAAAAATATTTTATTTACAAATTTTGATCACCTATACGGCAGATCTTAATAAAAATTCAAAATAACCAGAAATATTCAACTTTTAATTGCAGCAACGAAAAGCATTTTAAAAGTTAGAGGAGGCAGTATGATCAACACAAGAAATTACTTTTTTTATATCTTTCCGAAATAGCTTCTAAAAATATGTCTCCGCGATCTACTGAATTACAATTAAGAGAATGCTGTTTCGAAAACGAACGAGGATGAAATTGGGGACTAAACCATTTTTCCAGAAACTTTTCGGGCCAAAATCAGATACTTGCCTAAATAAATAAAATCTATGTAAAACAATGATTATAATGTTTGTTATGTAATTTTATTTAATATCTTTATATAATAATATGTATAATGTATATAAACTTGATACAGACTGTCCCAGGTCTTACCCCGAAAAATTTATTTTTGGATAGTAAATTTTCTTTTGAGTAAAAAGTTTTCTATAAACTGAGTATTTTTTCAACTCCTTAATATGTTACATCCTTCATTTAAGATAAAAATACTACACATGCGATTTTATCTGGATAGTCTTTCAAGGTCGTGTTAAATTGAACTGTGTTATTGTAACATTGAGTATGGTGTCACTCAAAGTGACAAGTAAAATTTGAAAGTTATCGATGAAGGGTTGGTTAAATTAGCAAAAATTTGCTAGATTTTTGGCTTAATATGTTAGTGAAAATAGGTCTGAAATAACTCTTTTGTTTATTCAAATATTTTTCTGAAATTTGGTTTTATAGCACAAGAGGACCTTTTTTCATAAATAGCTTTATTTAATTTGATTGGTTTTTGAGATGCGATTATCCACTTTTGTTTTTCTTATGGAGTATTGAATTTTGATTTTATAAAATGCAAAAAAATCACAGATGTAACGTTTTGTATCACGCTTGCATAAAATTATTGATCTCATTATTATAATCAACTATTAACCTGGTTAAAAGTAATTAATTTTACAAATACCAAAATTTTGCTACTGATAATTTTTACGACGCACATAAATTTGATTAAAATTAAAACTTATGAGCCAACTATGTAGATCAAAATAAAATGAAAATTCAATACAGGGTCCATAAATAAAATAAAAGTGGACAGTCATATCTCAAAATCAAACAAAGTAAATAAAACTTATAGCGCTATTTAGGAAAACTTATCCTCTTTTGATCAAAATCCAAGTTTCAGAAAAATGTCTCCACAAACAGTTATGACCAAAAGTAAAAACTCGTAATTTTTATATTTTTACTGTTATTTCATGAATTAACAGCAGTTCAGATCTGTTTTCATTAACATGTTAGTAAAAAACCATTTTCAGATATTTGGAGCCGTTTCCGGTGTGCACTGCTTGCAAAATGGAAAATAGAAACCGCAACTGTAAAAACTATTCTTATTGAATTTTCTAAGGAAATACGAAAATACAATAATACACAGGGTTATCATAAAAAAAAAATAGACAATGTCGTCATTACTGAGCCAAGGTACAACTTGAGTATAAAAAAATATTACGTCAATAGAAAATAAATTAAATCAAAAAATGACCAATTTTTCTGACTTTTCCGGACCTTGTCCGGACTTTTCCAGCATCCTGTATAATAAAATAGACAAATAAATCCGTAATATTAATTATAATGATATAAGTAGATAAAAATAACAATCAACAAATATTTTGAATTATTTTGAATTAACAATAATTACATTAAATCTATAATGCAATTATCTAAAAAAGCATCACTTCCCGAGCGATAAAAATAAGCGACAACATACAGCACAGCAGAAGACAAACGGTAATAACATTCAACTGCAGTATTTGCAATTTTACAAGCAAAGGGTTGAATTGGTTTGCTGTAAATCGGTGCAGTTTGGAAATACATAAATTAATTGCATAGCTTGAAAAAAAAGTGTCAAGAAAAAGTTTGAAGGTAAGTGGTTTTACATTTTCTGTTATTTAACATAATCATTAAATAATTATTGAAAAACGGCTATTTTTAAAATCAAAATAAATTTTATGGTTAAATAACCAAGATGCATCGGAAAATTTGTAAATTTTTATCATCCACTAACAAAAAGGCAACTGAAAAAATATCGAGTCATTTTTTTACTAAATCACTTCGTATCATAGTTCAAGCCGATAAGAGAAAGAATTACTTCATAAAAGAAGTACCATAAATTGAGGGACTTGTAGATACAGCTGAAATAATAAGAAAATTTAAATAATTTTTTTCCGAAAATATTTTTTAAACGAGATACGCAGGGTGTTTAAATATCAATTTGCAAAACTGTTTTTTTATTGTATCTTTCTACAGAGTGGACCAATGATTTTGAATTTTTGTGCACAGGTTTTCTATTGAATAACCAGCGTTTTAAAATTTTTTTGGTATAACTGAAGCACCCAGTGGCGTAGACCGGAGTCTCAGAACACCGTTTTTCTCGTAAAAATTTTTAACATTTTTTCAATTTTTTATTGTTTTTTTCAGAATGCTAGATTAAATTACTGTTAAAAAGTCATACTTATAAAATTTCGATGGGACGCACTGTTTTCGGGAAAAATTCAAATATAGCGTTTTTAACATTTTTTATTTTTTTTATTTAATAGACTCATTAGGTAAGTACCTACCATAAATTGAAGGGCTTGTAGATTAGGCTAAAATATCAAGAAAGTTCAAATTAAAAAAAAAATGTTTTTTAATCGAGATAGGGTGTTGAAAAACCTGCTTTATACAGGGTGTATCTAAATAATACCGAAAAAAATTAAGGGGTGATTCAGTGATGAAAATTAAGGGGGGTATTTGGTATAGAATTTTTCAAAAAGACTCTCCCCGAAAAAGTTACACCCCTCCGAAGAATTAAAAAAAAAATGGTTTTTATTTTTTATTTTCCCTGTATATTAAGCTAAAGACACGAAAATTGGTAAATATTAATTGTCAATGAAACTACATATTTTGAATTTTTTTCAACTCTGAAGTATGCTTAGAAGGAATTGAAATAGTCAACCCCTAAGATATTTTACCATACAATTTTTGTTTTTTAGATTAAAAATTTTCTCTAAAAAAACACGGCTGAATAGCTCAATGAATCTACAAACTTTTTTATCTTCACAAGTTGTTTCGAAAACTTAAGCATTTACGAGAAAAAAAATAAATGAAATGCATTTTCACAAAGATGAGCTAGCACGAGGATATTTTGCCTTAAGGTCTAGTGGTTTACAGTCACATTCATAAAAACAATAGCATTGTTATTGTATTGTTTACCTTCGACAGTTTCTTTTTTCATTCTTGGTTTACTATTGTTTTAGTTGTAAGAATCTTTGCCTAATTTTTTGGTTGGCTATTGTTCAATAAAACACTATTTATAACATGCTTGCAATACATTGATTTTTTTTCTCTTAAGTGCGCAAGTTTCAGAAAAAACTTATGGAGATAAAAAGTTTGTAGATTAATTGAGCTATTCAGCCGTGTTTTTTTTTCTAAAGAAAAATTTTAATCTAAAAAAAATTGTAAGGTAAAATATCTTAGGGGTTGACTATTTCAATCCCTTCTAAGCACACTTCAGGGTTGAAAAAAATTCAAAATATGTAGTTTCATTGACAATAATTAATATTTACCAATTTTCGTGTCTTTAGCTTAATATACAGGGAAAATAAAAAATAAAAACCATTTTTTTTTTAATTCTTCTTAAAACTTTTTCGGGGAGAGTTTTTTTGAAAAATTCTATACCAAATACCCCCTTAATTTTCATCACAGAATCACCCCTTAATTTTTTTCGGTGTTATTTAAATACACCCTGTATAATGACACATAAACACCATGTATCTCGATTAAAAAACATTTTCGAAAAAAAAAATGTATCTGAGTTTTCTTAATCTTTTAGTTTATCTGCAAGCCCTTCAATTGATGGTACTTAGACTTACCTATCGAGTACTTATACTATAAAAAAAAAATAAATAAAAGAAAAAAAATGTTAAAAATGTTACATTTAAATTTTTATCGAAAACGGTGCGTGCCATCCAAATTTTATAGGTATGTTTTTTTATAGTAATTGAATCTAGCATTCCGAAGAATCGTAAAAAATAGAAAAAAAAAATAGTTCTGAATTTTTTTACGAGACAAAAGATGTCCTGGCTCCGGATTTTATGCCGCTGAGTGCTTCGGTTTTACCCAATATTTTTTCAAATACTGGTTATTAAATAGAGAGCCTGTATACAAAAATTCAGAATTAAAGGTCCACTCTGTAGAAAGATACAATAAAAAATAGTTTCGCAGATTAACCCTTTTTTAAGCTCTTTTTTTACCCTATACCTCGGTTAAAAAACCTTATGAGAAAAAAATTTATTTAAATTTACTTTTTATTTTAGCTGCATCTACATACAAGCCCCCCAATTTATGATGCTTACCACTGAATCACCCTCTATATTAAAGAGCACTAGTTGTATTTGTATTGTATTTGTATTTTTGAGGGTGATTAAGTTACTGCGACCTAAAAGATCTATTGTATCCCCTCTACTGTGCTTCGCTTGGTGTAGAATCCCTTTAGTGAAGCACCCTCTCCAAGTCCATTTCCTTGAGAAACTTCAGGATTTTGAGAGGATCAAGGTCGGGTAAGTTCCCTGCCTCTAGCTGGTGATGGCCCAGAACATTACTTCTTTTGAGTTCTATCGCATCGCAGTTGAGCAGCAGGTGACGTGGTGTCTCGTCTCCTTTCCCGCAGAATCTGCAGACGCCATTTTCTTCTATGCCCAACTTCCTCAGGTGTTCCTTGAGCTTGCAATGTCTCGTTAGGAATCCCGTCAGTGTTCTGTTAATTCTCTCGGTTAAAATTCCCGAGAAGTTCTTTGGATTGTCTCAACCCCGAGAGGTTCCTCCAATGAGTTTCTCTCAGTTTTCTTCTTCCGTTTGGAATTCTGCTTGAAGAAAGTATCTTCGAAAAGCCCCGCTCGGTCAGCAGTCTGTATCGCGGTGATGTTCCGCAATTTCTTGGTTTTTTGTTTCTTACCATGGTTGATCCCACGAGTAGCTAGGGAAGGGTGTTCCACCTATGCAGAGCCCCGCATGCAAAGGTGAGGGGATTGATACAGTGGGGTGCCCCCTGGTGCCCCAAGGTTGAATCCAGTAGGGCTGGTCTTCTATCCAGTCACGCATCCCATCAGCCTGGACCCCCGCCTTAGGATTTAGGTTTTTTTTTTAGTGAGGTTGTCTCCTCTTGGTTCCGGCGATTAAGCCGAGACCCCCGCATCTCTCTGTGCGCGGAACGTGACCACGACAACAGATGATACGGTATATCAGATAGTCCACAGTCGGACATCTCTGGCGCCGTTTCCTCTAGTGCAGACCTTTAGTCACGACACGACAACCAGGTTAGGGGAGGTGGTCCGCGGCAGGGTTTTGAGCTACCAGTCTAGAATTTTACCTCCGACGAGCTTTGTCACCACTGCTAACCTTACTCACTTACGCTCATTGTAAGGCCTTCCCCCTATCCGCCACCTGGGGACGCGCCCGATGGGTACTCAACCGCACGGGTGGGTACTCAACCGCACGGGAAGAGCACTAGTTTCAAGCGCACGAATCTAGAGCGTAAACATTTCTTTACTTCACCATAAATTAATGTATAAAGGGTGTTTTTTTTTAATATTACAAAAAAATTTAAAGACAGATATTTCGGTTAAAAATAAACAAAAAATTCTCCTTTGACGGGTATCCGGATATATGCACCGTTTTTCAGATACATGGTGTCAAAAAAAGATTATTTTTTCAGTTTTTTTTAAGAAGAATCGCGGAAAGAGTTTGAGATACAGAATTTCGCTTTTATACATATCATCAATGATATTAGCTACTTCTTCAATGCTACATAATTTTTTTTTTCATATGCCAGTGGTGGATATTTTAGAGTTGCGCTAGTTTTTTTGCCCCTAATATCTTCGACACAATTATTGACGATTTAAAAGCGCATTTTAAACCGCCAATATTTTCTACATAAAAGAGTCACTCTTGGAAGAAAACGGGCATATACGATGAAAAACACGCTTTGGATGTTTCAAAACATGTGTCGTAAAATGAGGGGCAAAACCACTGCGCTCGATCCTTACATCTTCGCCAATGACACATGGAAAAAAAATCAATGATAGGTAATATATTACATGTATGTACAAAAGCTGAGTTCTGTATCTTAAACGGATCCCGAAAATCTTCAAAAAACTGGAATACATAATTAAATATTTTTTTGATACACTACTGTCTTCCAAAAACGGTTCATTTTCGGACACACGTTAATGGGAATTTTTTTGTTCATGTTTGACTCAAGAATCGGTCTTAAAATTTTTTGGCAATGTTCAAGAAATACCCTGTTTATATTAGATTCTGCGCCGATTTTAATTCTGAAGAAGGCAACATTTTCGCAGGATTAGGATACTAGTTCAGTGTTTACATTACAGTGATATAATTTTTGTAAGTATTTTTATCCAAGGGAGAAGGCCATGATGTGTATAGAATCAGAATGCCATAGCTTGCCTAGACATGCGCCGGTTTACCTAGTCATGTTCCTAAATATGGTGCAGACTCGCTGAAATAAATAAGAGTAGGTTGAATGTATTATGTATATCGATACCCGTGCAGATAATCAGGAAATTATATTATTTTTACCTTATATGATAAACATTTGTTTCAGAAAATGGAACTGAAAAAAAGTATCAACAGAATTGTGAGTGTTCTTCTTCTCCTGATGGTCCAAGCAAGTAATACGTTACTTTACAATTGCAACGAGTATGAAATAATGGGTGATGAGTATTTCGTATTGTGTGATTGTCATGCTAAATCATTAAAATTAGTTTGTAATAATATACAAAACGATCAATGGCTTATTCAATTTGAAGATTGTAACATCTTTGGAAGAAATTGTGATTATAAGTATCCTAAATCAGTGGAAATTAGGAACTGGTCGTTCCAAAAGCATTTAGATGCAGGTTCGCTGACTTATTTACCGACCAATTATAATTATTTAGTTTTAACTTTGAGCATCACTGCTTCAAGTATTAGAGACATTCACTCGAGGACATTTTTAGCATATAATAATCTACAAGAATTGGATTTACACGATAACGAAATAGAAATTTTAGGGCGAGGTGTATTTAGTGAACAATCGTCTTTACACTACCTTGATTTGTCTAACAACAAACTTGAATCAATAGATGATGGATTATTTTTAAAAGACAAAATAATCAAAACATTGAAACTTAACAACAATAAGATTAGTTATCTTGATGGTGACTCATTTTACAATTTACCAAAAGTTGCTAAAATTTATTTGGGAAATAACAAAATTTCAAACATTTCGTCGTTAAGTTTTAGAAGACAAACTGCGTTGTTATATTTGGATTTATCAAACAATTTTATCGAGATGATAGAAGCAGGTTCTTTTAGTAACGTGGGAAATCTTGAAGAGATATATTTACAAAATAATCGAATTAATTCGATACCAAAAGGGCTCTTTCAAACGCAGGTAAAGTTAAAGATAGTAAATCTCTCAAACAACCCTATTGTGACATATTTTCCGTTGAATCAAATTATTGAAAATGCTATCAGTCTTGAAAATTTAAATTTCAATAATATATCTCAGTCGCGGTTAATTCTCGAGAATCTAAACGCAAACCGTGTTAAATTTTTTTCAGCTAATAATAATAATTTATCAAAAATTCCTTTTAAAGCATTTGCGTTAACAAGCTCTTTAGAATTTATTGATTTAAGTTACAATCACATTAATTACGTGGACAATAACGCTTTCGGGCAACTATTTAAATTGTTAACTCTAAAACTAAACAATAACGACATCGAAACATTATTTTCTGGTACATTTATGTTTCTAAGAGCGTTGACGGAACTGGATCTTTCGTATAATAAAATAAGATCTTTGCCATTAGGTTTATTAGACTCTTGTTCCGATCTCGCGATGTTGAGACTTTCGCATAACCGATTGAATTATTTGAATAAATTTAATTTTCTGTCACTGAACAATCTGAGAACATTACAAATTGACAACAATGCTCTGACTCAACTGGACGGTGTTTCCTCGCTGCCGAAATTGCAGTTAATCTCCCTGCAAAACAACAGCTGGAAGTGCGAGGAATTGTTCAATTTAATTGAAAAACTAGAGTCAAAATCCGTTATCATTTCAGTAACGTCGTCGGAACCAAAAATCGGGAATCACCTCAAACAAATTTCTTGTGACCATAAAGATGTTAATTTTTATATTAACGGAGAAAACCTAGGGGAAAATCTTTATGGAGAATCATTAAAACACATGTCATTGCTGTTTGATAAATTGGCAAAAAATATGGACAAATTCATAAATGAAAGCCAAAGCTTTAGCTTGGAAATATTTACATACTTACAGAACGCAGAAAATAATGCTTCCTTATCAAATCAGAGATTGGAAGCAGCTTTTGCAAGCCTGTTCCAAAATGCAACGTTGTCAAATGTCGAATCGAGGGAAGAATTTAAATCGGGACTTTTGACAATTGAGAAATATTTTGAAACCATGACATCTTCATTGGAGTCTATTTCGAGAACTAATTCTGGCAATAATCAGGAATATTTGAAAAAAATTAATGAAATTGTTGATTCACTTAAGGGTACTATTGGTAAAATGAAAAAAGAAAAAAACTGAAACTAATAATGAAACATTCAGTTATATTTTTCTTTGTACAGACTTATGTTTACTAATTATTGTAGGGGTGGGTGTTTTTTTTTTATTAAGGCTATTTTTGTATTCATATATTAGAATGTCATAATTGTGTAAATTTGTTGAGACTAGAACTAGTTTTGTACTACTCCTATAGTGTAAATTGTATAAATGCTACAGTGTTAAATTTTGGTATAATAGGCATGTTAACGATGTTATGGTCCACAAAAAAATTTTTAAGAATGTTGCAAAGAAATTGGGATTGTGGAACATTTTTAATTTTCAACAATTTGGGAACAAATTAACTAATTGTGATATAATTTTAAAACGCCTCACAGAATTAAAATCCATCAACTACAAAAGGCGTCAACAAAATGTTCATAATTTTCAACAAAATCTGTCGAATAGTTTTAGAGAAAAAGGTTTTATTTACAAATTTTGATTACCTATGTACGGTAGATCTTCATAAAAATTCAAAATAACCAGAAATATTCAATTTTTAATTGCAGCAACGAAAAGCATTTTGAAAGTTAGAGGAGGCAGTTTGATCAACACAAGAAATTACTTTTTTTATATATTTCCGAAATAGCTTCTAAAAATATGTCTCCGCGATCTTTGGGGACTGAACCATTTTTCCAGAAGTTTTTCGGGCCAAAATTAGACACCTACCTAAATAAATAAAATCTCATTATATTAATTAAAATATTATATTATGTAAGACAATGATTATTATGCTTGTTATGTAATTTTATTTAATATCTTTATATAATAATATGTATAAATATATAAACTTGATACAGACTGTCCCAGGTCTTACCCCGAAAAATTTATATTTGAATATAAATATTCTTCTGAGTAAAAAGTTTTTCTATAAACTTAGTATTTTTTCAACCCCCTAACATGTTATATCAGTCATTTAAAATAAAAATAGTGCACATGCAATTTTATCTGGATAGTCTTTCAAGGTCGTGTTAAATTCAACTGTGTTATTATTGTAACATTGAATATGGCGTCAATCAAAGTGACAAGTAAAATTTGAAATTTATCGATGCAGGGTCGGTTAGATAAGCAAAAAGTTGCTAGATTTTCGGCTTAATATGTTAGTGAAAATAGATCTGAAATAACGCTGCTAGTTCATGGAATACCTAAGCGTAAAAAACTAAAATAGTCGAGTTTTATTTGCTTTTGCTCATAACTCTTTTGTTTATTAAAATATTTTTCTGAAATTTGGTTTTATAGCACAAGAGGACCTTTTTTCATAAATAGCTTTATTTAATTTGATTGGTTTTTGAGATGCGATTGTCCACTTTTGTTTTTCTTATGGAGTATTGAATTTTGATTTTTTAAAATGCAAAAAAATCACAGATGTAACGTTTTGTATCACGCTTGCATAAAATGATTGATCTCATTATTATAATCAACTATGAAGCTGGTTAAAAGTAATTAATTTTACAATAATTAGTTTACTATTTGGGTTAATATTCAACTTCCCAAAATATACACCAAAATATTGCTGCTCATAACATTTACGACACACAAAAAATATTAGTTTGAGTAAAATTAATACTTACTCGCCAACTTGATAAAAATAAAATGAAAATTCGATAAGGCGTCCTTAAGAAAAGTAGACAGTCGTATCTCAAAATCAAACAAAGTAAATAAAACTGATAACGCTATTTAGGAAAACGTATCCTCTTTTGATCAAAATCCAAGTTTCAGAAAAATATCTCCACAAACAAATGAGTTATGACCAAAAACAAAAACTCGACATTTTTATATTTTTATTGTTATTTCATGAATTAACAGCAGGTCAGATCTGTTTTCATTAACATGTTAGTGAAAAGCCTTTTCCAGATATTTGGCGCCGTTTACGGTGTGCGCTGCTTGCAAAATGGAAAATAGAAACCGCAACTATAAAAACCATTCTTATTGAATTTTCTAAGGGAATATGAAAATACAATAATATACAGGGTTCCTATGTAAAAAAAAATAGACAATGTCGTCATTACTGAGCCAAGGAACACCTTCCTTGTATAAAAAATATTACGTCAAAAGAATTACATATTGCATCACCTGATTTTTCATTTTTTTCGAAACTCAAAATTTAAAGATTAATTGGACCGTACCCAAATTTTTTCAACACCCTATGCATATAAATAGGCAAATAAATCCATAATATACAGGGTGCACCATGTATCCTTCTCTATATTGCTATCTCCTGAACGCTAAGAGATACAGGGTCGGTTAAATTAGAGAAAAGATGCGCAGTTTTGTGGCCATCTCGAATTCGTCGAAAACATGCAAGATATCTGTGACCGTTCCTGAAATATCCTGAAAAAACTGAAAAATCGAGATTTCTTATTTTCCTCATATCTTTTTTATTATTGGAAATTAATAAATGATTTTTTGTAGGCTTACATAAGCCGTTAAGAGCTATTCATCTGACATTTCAAAAATTTTCAAGGCCTACTAGATCCAAGAGTTTTCACAGTCAACTTTCGTTTTTCTTATGGCCGCCATATTATTTTTTTATGTCGTTCGATATGAAAAAAATAATGGAAACCAAAAATTAATAAACTTTAAAAAAATTTTTTTTAATTTTTATTCTTAATTTTTCAAAGAAAAACCTAATAAAAAAATCGTCGAAAAACGTCAACATTTGTAAAATACGCCGAAATAGTGCTTGCCTTATGGTTTTTTAATTTATCTATGAAATTCGGTCTAAAAATGTGTCTTTTTGTAAAGAAAAAAGAAGAATAAAAAATTTTTTAATTTATTTTTTGAAGTTTAACAATTTTTTGTTTTTATGACTTTTTTATACCGATCAACATAAAAAAAAACTATGGTGGCCATAAGAAAAACGAAAGTTGACTATGAAAATTCTGGGATCTAGTCGGCTTTGAAAATTTTTGAAATGTCAGATGGGTCTTGACGACTTATGTAAGCCCACAAAAAATTATTCATTAATCTCCAATAATAAAAAAGATATGGAAAAAATAAGAAATCTCGATTTTTCAGTTTTTTCAGGATATTTCAGGAACGGTCACAGATATCTTGTATGTCTCGACGGAATCGAGATGGCCACAAAATTGCGCTCCTTTGGACTTGTTTAACCGACCCTGTGTCCGTTAGCGTTAGGAGATAGCAATATAGAGAAGGATACATGGTGCACCCTGTATAAAATATAACAATATAAGTCAATAAAAATAACAATCATCAATAATTATAATTTTAATCTAAAATGCAATTATCTAAAAAAAGCGTCACTTCCCAAGCGATACGACAAAATTCAATTATTTCAGTTTTTGCAGTTTTACTTATACAGAGGACTGTATTATTATTATTGGTGTGGCGTAAATCGGTGCAGATTGGAAATAAATTAACGAAAGTGCATCGAAGAACAAGTTTGAATGCGTAAGTACCTATAGTTTTGAGTATTTCTTCATTACATTTTGCCCTAAAGATTTGTCTAAAATCAACATAAATTTTATAGTTAAATATCCAAGATGTATATTATGTAATGCGAAATTTGTAAAATTTTATCATTCATTAACAGGAAGTGCAACTGAATATCGAGATTCATAGTTTTTCATTAAATCGCTTTTATCACAGATCAGGTTTACAGCCACAATAGACCTTCGATCGCAGTGAATGTGTCACAATGGCCCACTCACGATAAATCTAATCAGGTCGATAGCAGAAGAGGTCCTTTATTGCTTTATTATAAATATTAAATAACCGAAATGTGAAAACTACAGAGCATTATAGTCTTCAGCACGCATGAATCGAAAACCTTTAAAATTTATACATATATTTGTCTAATGTATACAGGGTGAGTCAGTTTTTTGTAGCAGGATATTTTGATTTTATACCGAGAGGTTATTTATTACAATTTACAGCGAAAAAAAGCGAAGAAAAACACGGGGGAAAATTGTTTTGACCCCTTTTTCCCTCAACAACTTCTACGCCTATGTTCTTACAGGACCGTACTTATTAGTCTTCTAATTTATCAGCGTTGGATTCCCTGGAGATTTCTTACAAAGAAAGGTATACCTTTAGATGTTCGAAATTTCCCATATTTTTTAAGTAAACTCTCCCACGCTCTTATCTGAATTTCACAGCACTCAGGGCCTGTGGATGAGGCCCTGAGTACCACCAACACCACATTTTTAATAAAAAGATCAATGTGAATAATTTTTTCACATGTACTTAGGTGGATTAATTGTCGTTGCGATTGTTCTTCTAATTTTCTCAATCAAACATAAATAAGTGTCAAAAAAATTAAAAAGGAAATTATGAATGATTTCAGCGATTGTATAATTAAAAAAAAGTGTAAGCTAATTTTCGTCCAGAGAGGATTTTTTATTTTCCAATAAAAGTGTCAACATATGCGAGACGAATTGAGTCAATACTTCAAATCATATGTTGAATAAAAATACTTGAAGAAAATTTCACGATACAGACAGGGAACGCGAAAAAACGTAAGGAAAATCTCAATAATTGCCGAATTTTGTTTTTTTATTAAGTCAATTTTGCCAAAGATTGAGGTAAAAAACTGTATGGCCTTTTTGGGAGGTAATGAAAATCTGTCTATCACACTGTTTTGCAATTTTTTCGATGTCCTGTTACAAAAAGCTGACTCACCCTGTAGAATATTATATAGATTCTGCCGTTTTCAATTCTGAAGATGGCAATCTTTTTCGTACTTTTTCGGACTCGCAAGATTAATGCACTAGTTTAATGTTCACATATCGCAGTGGTGTGGTTTTTTAAATATTTTTATGCAACGTACGAGATCAGACGATCACGAAATAGAATTATTATTCAATTACATAAAATAAACCTTTGTTTCAGAAAATGGAACCGAAAAAACATATTAGCAGAATTCTGAGTGTTATTTTTCTTCTCTTGATCCAGGCAAGCAATCCGCAACTTCACAATTGCAACCAGTATTATATGGGTGATGAGTACTTCCCCCTGTGTCAATGTCGGGCTAAATCATTAAAATTAGTTTGTAATAATATCCAATCCTATCAATGGTTCATTGCCTATAAAAGATGTAATATCTTTGGAGCAAACTGTGATTATAGGTATCCTAAATCCATGGAAATTAGTAAATGGTCGCTCCAAAAACACTTAGAGGCAGGTTCGCTGGCTAACCTACCAGCCGATTATCAATATTTAGTTTTAACTTTGAGCATCACTTCTTCAAATATCAGTGGTATTGACTCGGGAGCATTTTCAGCATATACTAACCTAGAAGAGTTATTTTTACACCATAATGAAATAGAAACTTTAGGGCGAGGTGTATTTAGTGAACAATCTGCTTTAAACTATCTTGATTTGTCTGACAACAAACTTGAATCAATACATGATGGACTATTTTTACAAGATAAAAAAATAAGAACATTGATCCTTTATAATAATAAGATTGATTATCTTGATGATAACTCATTTTATAATTTACCAAAAGTTGTTATAGTTTATTTGGGAAATAACAAAATTTCAAACATTTCGTCGTTATTGTTTAGACGACAAACTGCGTTGTCATACTTGGATTTATCTCACAACTTTATCGAGATGGTAGAAGAAGGTGCTTTTAGTAACGTCATAAATCTTGAAGAAATATATTTTCAAAATAATCGAATTAATTCAATACCAAAAGGGCTCTTTCAAACGCAGATAAAGTTAAAAAT
This sequence comes from Malachius bipustulatus, assembly GCA_910589415.1. NCBI lineage: Eukaryota > Metazoa > Arthropoda > Insecta > Coleoptera > Melyridae > Malachius > Malachius bipustulatus. Next base: position 25,798,958 of record OU342637.1, read on the forward strand.
AGTAAATCTCTCAAACAACCCTATTGTGACATATTTTCCGTTGAATCAAATTATTGGACATTCTATCAGTCTTGAAAAATTAAATTTCAATAATATATCTCAGTCGCAGTTAATTCTCGAGAATCTAAACGCAAGCCGTGTTAAATTTTTTTCAGCTAATAATAATAATATAATAAAAATTCCTTCTAAAGCATTTGAGTTAACAAACTCTTTAGAATTTATTGATCTAAGTTTCAATCACATTAATTACGTGGACAATAACGCTTTCGGGCAACTACTTAAATTGTTAACTCTAAAACTAAACAATAACAACATCGAAACATTATTTTCTGGTACATTTATGTTTCTAAGAGCGTTGACGGAACTGGATCTTTCGTATAATAAAATAAGTTCTTTGCCATTAGGTCTATTAGACTCGTTTTCCAATATCAGTACGTTGAAACTTTCGCATAACCGATTGAATTATTTGAATAAATTTAATTTTGTGTCATTGAAAAATCTGAGAACACTACAAATTGACAACAATGCTCTCACTCAACTTGACGGTGTTTCGTCGCTGCCGCAATTGCAGAAAATCTCCCTGCAAAACAACAGCTGGAAGTGCGAGGAATTGTTCAATTTAATCGAAAAACTCGAGTCGAAATCCGTTACCATTTCAGTAACATCGTCGGAACCAAAAATCGGAAATCACATCAAACAAATTTCTTGCGATCATAAAGATGTTTACTTTGATATAAACGAAGAAAAACCGAATGAAAATATTTATGAAGAATCATTAAAAAACATGTCGTTGCTGTTTGATAAATTGGCAACAAATATTGACAAATCAATAAATGAAAGCCAAAACATGTCTCGATTTAATAATGAGCAATTGCTTCAGAAGTATTTAAATCAAAATAAAATTATTTCTGACCACTTTACCAATGTTAGCTCGAAAATATTTACATACTTACAGACCGCACAAGATAACGCTTCATTATCAAATCAGAGATTGGAAGCAGCTTTTGCAAGCCTTTTCCAAAATGCTTCGTTGTCAAATATCGAATCGAGGGAAGATTTTAAATCGGAACTTTTGACGATTGCGAATTATTTTGAAACCATGACATCTTCATTGGAGTCTATTTCGAGAAGTAATTCTGACAATAATTTGGAATATTTGAAAAAAATGAACGAAATTGCCGATAAATTTGAAAAAAATATGGACAAATTCATAAATGAAAGTTCGGAAATATTTGCATTCTTACAGAACGTACAATATAATGTTTCATTATCAAATCAGAGATTGGACACAACTTTAGCAAGCCTATTTCAGAATGCTTCGTTGTCAAATATCCAATCGATCGAAAAATTTGAATTGGGTGTCAATTTGACGATTGAGAAATATTTTGAAACCGTAAAATCTTCATTAGAGTCTATTTCGAGAACTAATTCCGGCAATAATCGGGAATATTTGACAAAAATTAACGAAATATCTGAATCATTGAAAAGTACCATAAAAACCATTTATACAATGAAAAATGAAAAAATTGAAACTAATAATGAAACATTCAGTTATATTTTTCTTTGTATATAGGCTTATGTTTACTAATTATTGAAGGTGTGGGTGTATTCAGTATGCTCTTTAAACAAAGAAATAGATACGAGGATAACCAAAATTGTATGTTAAAAAATATACTGGACGATTCATTATGATTCGTTCTTATATTTGGAGTTAGTTTATCGTTTTCATACGTTTTCATTTCCTTAATTATCTATCACCGTTTCCCAAGTTCTTCTAACCGGAATTTTAGATAATAATAATTCTTATTAAGCATTGACTTGACTGGTTGAATTCTTAAGAGTGTTAAAAAAAAGATCTGCATCAGCAGAAAGTCTCATAGGTGCCTTGATTTTTTTAGAGCTTATAAACCTAACTGACTTAATATTTAACTAAGCTGGTGACGCATAAAATTGTATATTTAAGTACAGCAGGATGTTCTTAAAAAAAAAATCCTGCTGGCCTGGTATGCCAAAAATCATCAGTTTCTTTAATTTTCGTTCTACTTTCAAATAGTAAATAAATGAAAAGAAAAATAATCTAAACCAACCTATATCTATTTTTTTCAATAGCAGTAGACCAAAACGATGGTTAAGATGTGATACCACGTATCTGCATTTTCAGTGAAAATGAGTTATACACATTAAAATTCGCAGAAAAATTTGCTCTATATTTCTGGTGATACCTTGTATGTATTTAACCAATGGATTTCAACAGAATCTCAGTGTAGTGATACCCCGCATTTGTGTTGAGAACTAACTTGTGAGATTTCTCGTATCTTCCTCAGTCTTACGTGTTTTGTTTTTTTTTGTATATACGAGGTATCACATCTTAACCATCGAAATGTACCACAAACACGCCAAATTTTTGTTCTTAAAAGAATTTGTGTAAAATTGTTTAAACTAATAGAATGATTTTTGTACTTGCTATATGTAAATTGTATATTATAGGCTAGTGTAGAATGTTAATATATAGGACTGTATATGAATAACGAGCCGCAAAATTTTTTTGAAAAATGGTGCAAAGAAGTTAAGATGGTTGTTTAATATTTTTAATTTCAAACTAATTTTATAACAAATCAACTAATTTTCATTTAATTTAAAAACCCCTCTTTTGTTTGACACATGCATCTACAAATTCCCGATTCTCTACAAATTCACCAATTTTTTATCAAAACCCATCCTAGGTATAGTTTTAATGAAAAAAGGTCATATCATATTTTGATGATGGAAGATCATAAAAATTCTTAATAACCATAAATATTCAACTCATAATTTCAGGAACAAAAAGCATTTTGAAAGTTGGAGGAGGTATTTTGATCAACGCAAGAAATATTTGAAGATACCAACTTTTTTATTATATTTCCGAAATATAATTTAAGAAGCGAATTTTATGAAACCAATCAAATTATTTAAAAAACATACAGATGATAAAGTGGGCTTTCGAAAATATGTCACAATTTATTGAATTATAAAAACAATAATGCCTCAACAACGTACAAGATGGTTAAATTAAGGGCTGAAACCATTTTTCGAAAAGTTCGGGCCAAAATTAGATAAGGAAAATCATAGAAAATATAACAATAGTATAAATTAATTAGGTATTCTCTATTTATATAATTCTCTATATGTATATGTAATATATTGATTATTTATTTGTTTCGTAGTATTATTTATTATCTTTATATAATATATTTAAAAATAATATTGTTTTATTAACTTTAGTGTTGTTCAATAAACCAGATTTGCCGTTGTTGATATAATTCTATTATAAATGGTGATCAGTAACTCGCGCAATCAGAGCATGCTGCGGTAAATTTCACTTTTTAAGAGAGGTAAATTTTCTTACTGCAGTGTTGTAATTTCTTTTATTCCAAAGATATGACCATTTTTGTAAAAAAAAAATACGTGGCAACACTGCACTGAACTTGTAAATAAGTTCGGGTTAGATGGTTTTGTTATTATTTTTATTTCCATGGCAATGAAGGCATTTGAATATTTTACATTCTAAGTTGAGTTTAGGGGGTTGCCAAACTTCAAATTTCGTTCAGATTTAGGTATGGTTTCAATTTCCAACATTCTCAATTCCTCTGTAAAGAGGTTTTGTGGGAAAAAAATTTATGAATTATATGGTGTCCGTTCCAGACATTACAGTAACCTGAATTTTTCATTAATTTTTAACACGGTTATTGAAAAAAATACCTTTAAACTCGGATGAGGGAAACTCTGTAACTTGAAAACCAACCGTTGGATTCAATTTTTTTTGCAGAATATCCTTAATTTTAATGGGCTCTATATCGACCTGTATTCGGAGTGCGCGAGTTACTGATCACCCTGTATAATAATATAAGTCAATAAAAATAACAATGAACAATTATTATTCGAATCTTAAATGCAATTATCTAAAAAAAAAGCGTCACTTCCCGAGAGATAAGACAAACAGACAACACATAGAAGACAATCAATCCCATAACACGTTAATATTCAACTGGAATATTTGCATTTTTACTTATTAAGCAGAGTATTGAATTTGTTAGCTGTGAATCAGTGCTTATTGGAAATAAATGAACTCCATAGTTTGAAAGTACCGAAGAAAAAGTTTTAACGTAAGTATAATAGTTTTACGTATTTTTGCATATCATTTTGGGCTAAAAAATTGTCAATAATCATTATTGAATAACGACCATTTCTAAAATGAAAATAAATTTTATATCACTTCGTTGTCACAGATCAGATCGATAACAGAAAGATGTCCTCTATAAATAACCAAAAGATGGAAACCAAAGAGCATTAGTTTTAAGCGCATTAATCCAGAGCCTTAACATTTTGGCCTTAAATTGAAGATGGAATTTTTTTAGCTGAGACTAAGCAAATCAAGATCCAACTGCCCACCTACCCACCTATCAGTAAATTGGCTCAACAACACAGATAAGGTTTTTTTTATAATTATTCGCATCCACTTTTCATCATCTGTTTTCTTTCATCTAATGACATTGTTAGAAATCGTCATCATCAGCTGTTATTTTTTATTACGTTTTTTTTTTTTTTTTTTGGAGTCACTACTAGTTTGGAGATCGTGTGTCACAGCAATAAGCCAGACGCAGGCAGTTGTTATCTACCTGCGAGCTGACGACATGGTCTCTCTCGGTGCTCGTATAAAACCAGTCGCTATAGTTACTTAATTATTAATCTTTTTTGTTATAATTATTATTATTGTCGAATAACAAAACTATTATTTGCTTAAAATCTACTTATTTGATTAATTGTTAACAATATATTTAAGATCTTCCCGTTTTGTTTTAAGCGTATAGGTACCTGTTCTTTGTTTCCTCTTTCACCACAATGCTGGCTGAAATATTCCAATAGAGTTGAAAACGAAAAAATCGAGAAATGGTTGGAAAATTTTCGCATAACTTCCGAACCTATCGACAAACGGTTTTCAGTTTTTGATTCGTTGTCAATTATTGAGAATAAAAAAAAAACAATGAAATCCTGTGATAATATTTCGATTAAGTGAATACACTAGCTAATTATAATGCGCGCTTATGTAATTGACCTCTCATACGCAGAAATGTATTTTTTGCTACTTCGCCGTATTTTGGTATTTGCATAATTATAGTAATGTTCACATTACAGTGGTGTAGTTGTTTTTACTATTATTATTATGCAACCTACAAGGTCATTATGCATTAGGGCCATTTTATTGTCTTGGATAGACAAACTTTGTTTTACCCAAGCCGTATTCCTAAGCGTGCAGATTCATTGGATCAAAGTAAAAGTAGGTTGAATATAAATCGATAGCCGTACTGACAATCAGGTAATTATATTATTTGCCTTCTAATATATAAAACCTTTGTTTCAGAAAATGGTGTCGAAAAAACATATCAGCAGAGTTCTGGGTGTTCTCCTCCTGATCCAGGCACCACATCTCGTATACAATAATTGCACCGAGTATAGTATTGGTAATGAGTACTTATCCTTGTGTCAGTGTCAGGCTACATCATTACAATTAGTTTGTTATAACGTACAATTTGGCGATCAATGGTTCATTAAATATGAAGCATGTGATCTTGATTTATTTGGAAGCAATGTTTGTAACTATAAGTATCCTAAATCAGTTGTAATTGAGCAATGGTTGCTCCAAAAACATTTAGATGCAGATTCTCTGGCTTACCTACCAACCGATTATAAATTTTTAGTTTTAACTTTGAGCATCACTTCGTCAAATATTAGTGGCATCGACTCGGGATCATTTGCATCCTATACTAATTTAGAAACGTTGGTTTTAAACAATAACGAAATAGAAACTTTAGAGCGAGGTGTATTTAGTAAACAATCGGCTTTAGACTATCTTGATTTGTCTAACAACAAACTTCAATCAATACATGATGGACTATTTTTAGAAGACAAAAAAATCAAAACATTAAAGCTTAACAACAATAAGATTAGTTATCTTGATGGTGACTCATTTTACAATTTACCAAAAGTTGCTAAAATTTATTTGGGAAATAACAAAATTTCAAGCATTTCGTTGTTATTGTTTAGACGACAAACTGCGTTGTCATACTTGGATTTATCTCACAACTTTATCGAGATGGTAGAAGAAACTGTTTTTAGTGACGTCACAAATCTTGAAGAGATTTATTTACAAAGTAATCGAATTGTTTCAATACCAAAAGGTCTCTTTCAGACGCAGGAAAATTTAAGAATAGTAGATCTCTCAAACAACCCTATTGTTACATATTTTCCGTTGAATCAAATTATTGGACATTCTATCAGTCTTGAAAAATTAAATTTCAATAATATATCTCAGTCGCAGTTAATTCTCGAGAATCTAAATGCAAGCCGTGTTAAAGTGTTTTCTGCTAATAATAATAATATAATAAAAATTCCTTCTAAAGCCTTTGAGTTAACAAGCTTTTTAGAATTTATTGATCTAAGTTTCAATTATATTAACTACGTGGACAATAACGCTTTCGGGCGACTATTTAAATTGTTAACTCTAAAACTAAACAATAACGACATCGAAACATTATTTTCTGGTACATTTATGTTTCTAAGAGCGTTGACGGAACTGGATCTTTCGTATAATAAAATAAGTTTTTTGCCATTAGGTTTACTAGACTCTTGTTCCAATCTCGCTACCTTGAGAGTTTCGCATAACCGATTGAAATATTTGAATAAATTTAATTTTGTGTCATTGAAAAATCTGAAAACATTACAAATTGACAACAATGCTCTCACTCAACTTGATGGTGTTTCGTCGCTGCCGCAATTGCAGGAAATCTCCCTGCAAAACAACAGCTGGAAGTGCGAGGAATTGTTCAATTTAATCGAAAAACTCGAGTCGAAATCCGTTACCATTTCAGTAACATCATCGGAACCACCAATAGGCCATCACATCAAACAAATTTCTTGCGATCATAAAGATGTTTACTTTGATATAAACGAAGAAAAACCAGAGGAAAATCTTTACGAAGAATCGTTAAAAAACATGTCGTTGCGGTTTGATAAATTAGCCAAAAATATGGACAAATTCATAAATGAAAGTCAAAGAAAATATTTAAATCAAAATCAAAGGATTTCTGACCACTTTATCAATATTAGCTCTGAAATATTTATATACTTACACAACGCACAAGATAATGCTTCCTTATCAAATCAGAGATTAGAAGCGACTTTTGCAAGGCTGTTTCAAAATGCAACGTTGTCAAATATCGAATCGAGGGAAGATTTTAAATCGGGACTTTTGACGATTGAGAAATATTTTGAAACCATAACATCATCATTGGAGTCTATTTCTAGCACTAATTCTGGTAATAATCAGGAATATTTGAAAAAAATGAATGAAATTGTCGATACACTTAAGGATACCGTTGGTAAAATCAAAAATGAAAAAACTGAAACTAATAATGAAACATTCAGTTATATTTTTCTGTGCATAGGTTTATGTTTACTAATTATTGTAGGTGTAGGTGTATTCAGAAATTTCTTTAAACAAAGAAATAGGTACGAGGATAACCAAAATTGTATGATAAGAAATATATTGGACGATTCATTATTATGATTCCATTTTTATTATTTGGAGATTTTTGTTTTCATAGGTTCTCATATCCTTAATTAGCTATCTAGATTTCCCAATAAACTTGTAACAGGAATTATAGTTAATAAAACGTGAACATTGACTTATTGAATTGTTGACAGTGTTAAAAAGCAGATCTACATCAGCAGAAAATTTACCAATTTACAAACGTAGTTTTTATTATTCTACATTAAAAAATTTTATATCAAAGTCCTGCTGAAAATCCTGCTACATCTAGCCTAGATGTATTCCAGGATTGATATTTCAGAACCAAAAAAATCCTTCTAGGATTCTTATTTCATGATAAATTCAAAAACTATCCTTATAGGACAACAAAGATAGTGCAACCCTTCTGGGACTTGACAACCCTGCATTTTCCATCAGATATTTTTCAATTAATTCAATTGCCCAATCGGGCGAACATCTGACCTGGAAACTATTTTTTTTAAATAGAAAAATATAGTCCAAAATTTACCGTTAACATGCCTAAAATAGGGACCAATAATAGACCTTCAAATAGAGATTATGTCTTGAATCAAGTCGCTTATACTCACAAAATCGGAAGTATTATTATTAACACAAAGCATTTAATAATAATTTTTTTACTGAAGTGATATGTACCTACCTATGATGTATTAAAAATATTAAAATTAAAGAAATAAGGGTTAAAAATGCATTCTAAATCAGAAACATAACGCTAAAAATTAATTTAAAATTAAGGCTATTTTTGTATTCATTAATATTAGAATATGACATAATTGTGTAAATTTGTTAAAACTAGAATTAGTTTTGTACTAGTATAGTGTGAATTGTATAATATAGGCTAGTGTTAAATGCTGGCATAGGCCTGTCAACGAAATTTTTTTGAAAAATGTTGCAAAAAAATTGATATTGTCGAATTTTTAATTTTTACAATTTGGGAACAAATTAACTAATTTGAAAATGCATTTTAATCCATAACGTTTTTGAACAGAATCTTTCGTGTATAGTTTTGAAGAAAAAGGTTTTATTTACAAATTTTGATTACTTATAATGGTAGCTCTTAAAAATTCAAAATAACCAGAAAAATTCAACTTATAAAAATTAAAGTTAGAGGAAAAATTACTTTTTTTATATCTTTCCGAAATAACTTCTAAAAGTATGTCTCCGCGATCAATTGAATTATTAAGAAAGTGCTGCTCGTTCGAAAACGAACGAGGGTGAAATTAGGGACTGAACCATTTTTCAAGAAGTTTTTCGGGCTAAAATTAGATAAATAAAATCTTATAAAAAATAATATTGTATTACGTAATACATTGATTATGTTTCTTTTATAATTTTATTTAATATCTTTATATACCTACTTAATATGTATATGTAAAAAAATATTATACAAGGTATCCCTGAAATGACTACAGCTCTCTACCAAATGTTTCACTGATGAAACTAAGTCGATTTAAGTCAACTTATCTCAGTCCAAAGCTGCTTGCTTTGGCAGCTCAGGAGATGTCAAACTGTGAATTCTAAAATTGTAATTTGGTTATAAAAACTAAACCCCTGAAGCGATTGTGATAAAATTTTGTATCAAGTTATGGTTTTAAATGAAATTTTTTTACCGTAGTTGACTCCGTTTCTACAAAAAAGTAGTCTTTATAAAAGTCGCATAACCGTACCGTTTAGTAGATAATCGCATAATCGCATTTGAATGTTAATTTTCATAGGAAATTTCGCATTCTTTTTAATAAGATTTTCTTGATTTGCAAAAAATAATAAAATTAATTTACATTTCAACATTTGAACATTCTTAATCATAATTACATATATAATTTTATTATTTAATGCAAATCAAGAAAATCTTATTAAAAAGAATGCGAAATTTCCTATAAAAATCAACATTCAAGTGCGATTATCTTCTAAACGATAAGACTAGGCGACTTTTGTCAAGAGTACATTTTCTTCTAGAAAATGAGACGATTAATCTACGCTCGTTATTTAAATTTTTATAATTTCATTGACATAGAATTTCAAAGGATGTGAAACTTAAAAAAACCCATTATCTACGCCAATGAATTAACTTCATGAGTAATTTTAGTATTGCATATTTTGTCCTATAAAACCATAACGTCATACCAAATCAGCGGCTTATGTTTTATATAAAAAAAAACAATTCAGATTTGACACTTTGATATATCCTAGCGGTCAAACCAAGCAGCTTTGGACTGAGATAAGTTGACTTATCTCAGTCCAATTATCTCATGAATTTGACTGAAGATAAGTCTTTCAGGAACACCCTCTATTACCTACTTTTCCAATGATTAATTAAAAGTTCTCTGATCGACACAACTTCGGATGGTCAAGACGGATTGCTATAATTTAATCGACCCTGTCTTAAATAGTTGTCCCCCTGTCTATGGGATGCAAAAACGGTCTCCGTGAACGGTCCAATAGATCCTGAAATTGTGAGTTTAAACCAAAATAAAAATAAAACTAGTCATTTTTATAAATTTAATTAATTTTCTATTGACGTGTATTTTTTATGCAGGGTGTTACTTGCCTCAGTAACGACGACGTTGTCTATTTTTGAAACAGGACACCTTGTATATTATTGTATTTCCATATTTCCTTAGAAAATCCAATTTTTCAGTTGCGGTTTAAATTGAGTAGGTTTTGAGTTATAAAGAAGTGAAAATGGCCATTTTTTATTTTGAAAGAAGAGTACGCATCGGAAACAGCTTCAAATATCGGAAATTGGCCTTACATGATTGTCCTTACCTTAACTTTTTACATGGTATCCTTATAAGTTGTTTTAATTTTTATATACAGGATGATGAAAAATCTGATAATTTCATCACCTTTTAAAATTTAAACCACATACATAGTACGATAACAATACCACCTGATAAGTTAAGGTAAGGACAATCAAAACGGAAAATTGCGATTTTTACTTGTTTTTAACTCATAACTTACTCAATTTAAACTGCAACTGTGAAAACCATTCTGATTAGATTTTCTCGGGAAAGATGAAAATCCAATAATTTACAGGGCGTCCTTTTTTAAAAAATAGCCAATGTCGTCATTACTGACCCATCGCACACCGGGTTTTTAAAAAATGTTAAAAAATTACAAAATTTGCCTATTTTGGAATTTTTTTCAAAACTCACAATTTATAAACTTACTGGACCGTACCCGGATTTTTTCCACAAGGATGTTATAATTATGTAGAAAAGTAAATCCATAATATAAAATATAAAGGATTATACAATTATCTAAATTCTAAATTAAAGCATCACTTCCTGCGCGATAGGGAAAACAGACAAGATACAGAAGACAAGTAAGCATTCAATTAGTTTTTGCTGTTTTGTTTAAACAGAGGCTGAATTATTGGTGTGCTGTAAATCGGTGCAGTTGAGAAATAAATGAACTGCAGACTTTGAAGTTTATCGAAGAAAAAGTTTGAACGTAAGTAGTAGGTATACTTAGTTTTACGTATTTCTGCATTATACAGGGTGATTCAAAATTGAGTGCAAATATTTTAAGGGCTTATTTACCAGCCAAAAATAAGAAGTTTTTTTCATACAATCGTATGTCCTAACTTGCTTCGTTTTCTAGATACAGGGTGTAAAATTTTGAAAAAAAAATCGATTTTTATCAATTTCTCAAAAACCTCTCAGCCGATTTAAATAAAATTTTATAGGCTTATTTGTTATCATAAGGGCCTTCCTTTGATGGGAATAACATGAATTTATTAATTCCAGTGGCGTCTCAGGGGGCTACCTGAATTAAATTAAATGAATCTCAATAATCGATGTGAATTTATTACTTGTTTTAATAGGGTCTGGCACAGATTTTGATTTTTTTCTTGGAAACAAAGCCAGATACGAGTAAAGCTCAAGAGGCAAGAAAGTTACAATATTGACCGCTTAATCTAAAAAAAATATAAATTGTCAAAAGAGCAGTGACGTACCATAATTTTATCTATAAGTATCAAGTAGGTAGCCCTCGGAGACGCCACTGGAATTAATAAATTTATGTTATTCCCATCAAAGGAAGTTTCTTATAACGACAAATAACCCTACCAAATTTTATTTAAATCGGCTGAAAGGTTTTTGAGTAATTAATAAAATATCGACTTTTTTTTCAAAATTTTACACCCTGTATCTAGAAAACGAAGCAAGTTAGGACATACGATTATATGAAAAAAACTTCTTATTTTTGGCTGGTAAATAATAAGCCCTTAAAATATTTGCACTCAATTTTGAATCATCCTGTATTTTGCGCTAAAAGATGTCAATAATAATTATTGAATAACGACCATTTCTAAAATCAAAATCTATTTTATAATAATTAAATAAACAAGATTTGTAGGTAATAATGTATCGGGAAATTCGTAAATTTGTATTATCCATTAACGGGAAGAAAATCGAGATTAAGTTTTTCAATAAATTACTTTGTATCACACTTCAGGTCGATTGCAGAAAGAAGTTCTCTCTAAATAGCCGAAATGTGGAAACGAAAAAGCATTTTAGTCTTCAGCGTATGAATCTAGAGCCTTAAAATTTCTATACTTAAGTCACTTGGGAAACGGGTATATTTAATTTAAAGTATTTTGGGTCATTTAGTCATGTTCCTAATAGTGCAGACTGACTGGACGAAATAAAGGAGTAGGTTGATTATAAATTGCTACCCGTGCAGGCAATCAGGAAATTATATTATATTTACCTTATATGATAAACATTTGTTTCAGAAAATGGACCTTAAAAAATATCTCAGCAGAATTTTGAGTATTCTTCTCCTCCTGATCCAAGGAAGCAGTCCGGGTTGCATCCAGAAGTATACGGGTGATGAGTATTTCCCCCTGTGTCAATGTCGGGCTAAATCATTAAAATTAGTTTGTAATAATATCCAATTCGAAGGATGGTCTCTCACTGGCTATAAGAACTGTAGTTCTGAGGATAATGATTGTGCAGATAAGTATCTAAAATCACTTGTAATTATGGAATGGTCGCTCCAAAAACATTTAGATGCAGATTTGATGAATTTCTTACCAGCCTATTATCTACATTTACTTTTAAATTTGCAGATCACTTTTTCAAATATTAGTGGCATTGACTCGGGAGCATTTTCAGCATATACTAACCTACAAGAGTTGTATTTACACGATAACAAAATAGAAATTTTAGGGCTAGGTGTATTTAGTGAACAATCGTCTTTACACTATCTTGATTTGTCTAACAACAAACTTGAATCAATACATGATGGACTATTTTTAGAAGACAAAAAAATTATAACATTGAAACTTAATAACAATAAGATTAATTATCTTGATGATAACTCATTTTATAATTTGCCAAAAGTTGTTACAATTCATTTGGGAAATAACAAAATTTCAAACATTTCGTCGTTATTGTTTAGGCGACAAACTGCGTTGTCATACTTGGATTTATCTCACAACTTTATCGACATGATCGATAAAGGTGCTTTTAGAAACGTGACAAATCTTGAAGAAATACATTTACAAAATAATCGAATTAATTCGATACCAAAAGGTCTCTTTCAGACGCAGGAAAAGTTAGGAATAGTAAATCTCTCAAACAACCCTATTGTGACATATTTTCCGTTGAATCAAATTATTGGTCATACCATTAATCTCGAAATCTTATATTTCAGTAATATATCTCAGTCGCAACTAATTCTCGAGAATTTAAATGCAAGCCGTGCTAATTTTTTTTTTGCTGATAATAATAACATCTCAAAAATTCCTTTCAAAGCATTTGCGTTAACAAGTTCTTTAGTATTTATTGATCTAAGTTTCAATCACATTAATTATGTAGACAATAACGCTTTCGGGCAACTTTTTAAATTGTTAACTCTAAAACTAAATAATAACGACATCGAAACATTATTTTCTGGTACATTTATGTTTCTAAAAGCGTTGACGAGACTGGATCTTTCTTACAATAAAATAAGTTCTTTGCAACTAGGTTTGTTAGACTCTTGTTCCGATCTCAGTACGTTGGTGCTTTCGCATAATCGATTAAATTATGTGAATAAATTTAATTTCGTGTCATTGAAAAATCTGAAAACATTACAAGTTGACAACAATGCTCTGACTCAACTAGACGGTGTTTCCTCACTGCCGCGATTGCAGTTAATCTCCCTGCAAAACAACAGCTGGAAGTGCGAGGAATTGTTCAATTTAATCGAAAAACTCGAGTCGAAATCCGTTACCATTTCAGGAACATCATCGGAACCACCAATAGGCCATCACATCAAACAAATTTCTTGCGATCATAAAAATGTTTACTTTGATATAAATGAAGAAAAACCAGAGGAAAATCTTTATGAAGAATCATTAAAAAACATGTCGTTGCTGTTTGATAAATTAGCAAAAAATATTGACAAATCAATAAATGAAAGCCAAAACATGTCTCGATTTAATAATGAGCAATTGCTTCAGAAGTATTTAAATCAAAATAAAATTATTTCTGACCACTTTACCAATGTTAGCTCGAAAATATTTACATACTTACAGACCGCACAAGATAACGCTTCATTATCAAATCAGAGATTGGAAGCAGCTTTTGCAAGCCTTTTCCAAAATGCTTCGTTGTCAAATATCGAATCGAGGGAAGATTTTAAATCGGAACTTTTGACGATTGCGAATTATTTTGAAACCATGACATCTTCATTGGAGGCTATTTCGAGAAGTAATTCTGACTATAATCAGGAATATCTGAAAAAAATTAACGAAATTGCCGATAAATTGGCAAAAAATATGGACAAATTCATAAATGAAAGCCAAAGCTTTAGTTCGGAAATATTTGCATTCTTACGAAACGCACAATATAATGCTTCGTTATCAAATGAAAGATTCGAAGCAACTTTTGCAAGCCTGTTCCAAAATGCTTCGTTGTCAAATATCCAATCGATCGAAAAATTTGAATCGGGCGTCAATTTGACGATTGAGAAATATTTTGAAACCATAAAATCTTCATTGGAGTCTATTTCGAGAACTAATTCCGGCAATAATCAGGAATTTTTGAAAAAAATTAATGAAATTGTCGATTCACTTAAGGATACCGTTGGTAAAATGAAAAATGAAAAAACTGAAACTAATAATGAAACATTCAGTTATATTTTTCTATGTATAGGCTTATGTTTACTAATTATTGTAGGTGTGGGTGTATTCAGTATGCTCTTTAAACAAAGAAATAAGCACGAGGATAACGAAAATTGTATGTTAAAAAATATATCGGACGATTCATTATGATTCGTTCTTGTATTTGGGGTCAGTTTATGATTTTAATACGTTTACATTTTTTCTTTAATTATTATTGTCTATCAACGTTTCCCAAGTTCTTCTAGCCGGAATTTTAGATAATAATTCTTATTAAGCATTGACTTAACTGGTTGAATTCTTAAGAGTACCTACTAAAAAAAATCTGCATCAGCAGAAAGTCTCATAGGTACCTTGATTTTTTTAGAGTTTATAAACGTAACTGATTTAATATTTAACCAAGCTAGTGACGCAAAAAATTGTATATTTAAGTAGAGCAGGATGTTCATAAAAAAAATCCTGCTGGCCTGGTATGCCAAAAATCATCAGTTTCTTTAATTTTCGTTCTACTTTCAAATAGTAAATAAATAAAAGGAAAAATAATCAACCTATATCTATTTTTTTCAACAGCAGTTATCCAAAATGTACCACAAACACGCCATATTTTTGTTCTTAGAAGGTATATTATATGTATTTTAAATTTGCGTAAAATTGTTTAAACTAATAGAATGATTTTTGTACTTGCTATATGTAAATTGTGTATTATTATAGGCTTATGCCCGTATTCACAAACGATAATTTCCTAAATAATTACGTAATCAATTATACCCATCTCACTCTATTGCAAAAAAACTGCATATCTCCATCTCAATCATTTAATTAATAACGTAATTATTTAGGAAATTATCGTTTGTGAATACGGGCATTAGTGTAGAATTTTAGTATATAGGTCTGTAAATGAATATCGACCCGCAAAAATTTTTTGAAAAATGGTGAAAGGAAGTTAAGATGGTTGTTTAATATTTTTAATTTCAAACTAATTTTATAACAAATCAACTAATTTTCATTTATATTTAAAAACCCCTCTGAAACGAACTATTAACCCTTGGAGGGGAAAAATAGTCGTTGAGAGCATGAGACAGAAAAAGACAACAAGGGTCGTAGGTTGAGTCGCTAGTCTAAGAGGGTCAGCAATAACAAGCAGGTCAGCAGAACAACAGGTACTCTTTATTAAAATAAATCACAATTATGAATATTTAGAAAAAAAATCACAGATGTTAATATCACAGACTCTTGAGCACGGTTAACAAATAATAAAAAAACAAGAGCGTGCGGTTTAGCTGAATGAATTGGTCGGGTACTAATGGTTCACAAGGCACTTATCTTCGTATGGCTCTCCAGTACGAGGATGACCATTTTTAGGTCAGGAGCCCTTCGGAGCGAGGTACAAGTCTAGCTGGTAGTAGACTGGATCTTCAGGCTTGGCTCCAGGAACTTGCTTCGGTGCGAAAGGTGGACTTCGCAGGAACTTTCGTCAGTATGAAGAAGGGGCCTTGGTATGAAAAAAAAATCTGCCTTGGTACGGAAAACTTGCCTCGGTACGGAAAATTCGTTTCGGTACGTAAAATTCTTCTCGGTACGGAAAAGCAAACCAAAAACGTGGGTGATGTTCCCAATATTTGAACGGTAAGTTCAAGACGCCATTATGTCTATTATTCGCGACAGGTATTTGCAAGGACCTTCTTCCGCGAATTCCCAGGAGAGAAAGAAAGGTGAAAACGCAGGCACCTGCGTTCCAGGTTGGAACTCGACAGTCGATGTCGACGAAACTCGAGGCCGCCGACCGGCCGTGCTTGCGTCGCACTAAAAACCACCATCACTCACTTACTGCGCGCGCCCGCCGTTGTCTCCGTGTCGCTGGCATTTAGCCGGTACGTACAAAATGTACGTTACACCTCTTTTGTTTGACATATCTACGAATTCCCTTATTCTCTACAAATTCACCAATTTTTTATCAAAACCCATACTATGGTTTTAATGAAAAAGGTCATATTATATTTTGATAACGGAAGATCATAAAAATTCTTAATAACCATAAATATTCGACTTATAATTTCAGGAACAAAAAGCATTTTGAAAGTTAGAGGAGGAACACAAGAAATATTTGAAGATACCAACTTTTTTATTATATTTTCCGAAATATAATAATTTAAAAAGCGAATTTTATGAAACCAATCAAATTTTTCAAAAAACATACAGATGAGAAAGTGGGCTTTCGAAAATATGTCCCGATTTATTGAATTATAAAGAGAATGCTGCCTCAACAACGTACCTAGTGGTAAAATTAAGGGCTGAAACCATTTTTCGAAAAGTTCGGGCCAAAATTAGATAAGTAAAATCATAAAAAATATAACAATAGTATAAATTAATTAGGTATTCTCTATTTATGTAATTCTTTATTGTATATGTAATATATTGATTATTTATTATTTTCGTAATATTATTTATTATCTTTATACAGTGTGTCCAGTGTAAGTGGCATTACATGGGGATCTTGGAAACGGCAAGAGATACAGGGTCGGTTAAATTCGAGAAAAGTTGCACAATTTAATGCTTAAAATGAGAATCTGAATTTTTTCTTTGAATATTTCAATTCGTTGCTGAAATATCCGGAAAAAACTGAAAAATAAAAATTTCTTATTTTAGCCATATCTTTTTTATTATTGGGAAATAATGAATTATTTTTTGTAGGCTTACATAAGTCGTCAAAACTATCCATTTCACATTACAAAAATTTTCAAAGCCGACTAGATCTCAGAGTTTTCATAGCCAACTTTTGTTTTTCTTATGGCCGCCATAAGACAAACGATAATATCTGCCGACAGCGCCCTCTAGATTCTGCTACAAAACGTATACCTATGCTAATACCGGCTGACGTCCTATAAAACTTACGTAGGTATATTAATTTTCAGCTTGATCGCAGTTTTTGTTACTGAAAAGTGCGCAATCTTAAATTTCAAAATTTCTTTTTTAAGGTGCCATAACTTCTTGAGGAACTTCTTGAGGTTTCGTTTAAGTAATCGCTTTTATTCGATAACGCAAAGCTGCAACTGAGCTGTGTCCAATTCATTTACGGACACCTGTATATGATAGTGTTCAATGCTAGTTATAAGCCTAGACCTGTAAACGAAAAAATGACATATTTTTTTCGAAAAATTGTGCAAAAAAATTGTAAGTACTAATTTTCATATAATTTTAAAACCTCTGTGGATTATTTTTTATGTTGTTCCTGTTTAAAAGATAGACTCGATAAAATATATCCTCTTACTTATAAGTCAGTTTAATTACCCACAGTCTGGACCCTAATTTGAAAAATAAAATTGAAGCAACTTCAACAAAAATGTTTCCTCCATCCCAGAAAATGCTCAATAATCCAGTCGTTTGAGAGACTTTAAAAAGACCTTATCGTAGTCGAGATCCGACTAAAATACGCATACCTTTTCGTCACATTTAAGGACAGCAACGGGGTATAATCCAATAACGGAAACACGCATAAAGTTTAGGATATTCCGGAACAGGAGGGCAATTTCGGGCATAATCCTTCTCAGGGAACAATGTCCTGACCATCAAATATCGAATATACGGCCGTGCGTGCGTTCACCGGACCGATTCCCTCGGGAGAGGGGTTACCATGGACACGATCCTGTTCGCAGGACGAGAGGGTCCGCTCGGAGAACTCTACTTTCCTGAATGTCATCCCTAAACGAGTAGAATTATTTCATTGCAGACCAAAATATAAACAGGTAGATTACTTTTTTTTATTTACAGCATCATTTTATACTGGGTGATTTTTTTTTATTCCAGTGGATCTCCAGAAAATTCTTATACTAATATTTTTTATTAATTTCTTATTAATTATATTAAAGAGTTAGAGAAATAGTTTAATGGTAAAGTAGCGCAGAATTTTATACTTTTTAAGAATCTGAAATAAAATTTTGGGTAACTTCAATCTTTGCTGAAAAATATGCTAAAAAAAAATCGAAATTTCTTATTTTGGTCATAACTTTTTTATTATCGAAAGTAAATTAATTATTTTTTGTACGTTAAAATAAGACGTCAAGAGGTATTGAAATCAGATTTTTCAAAAATTTTCAAACTAGATCCCACATGTTCATTTTGATGGCCTGATTGGTATTTTATGACATTCGCTGAAATAAATTCTTTTTTTATATAAAAAAAGGTTGAATAAAATTTTTTATTATAATAAAAATTGTTGGCATGCATTTAGAGACTACCTGGGGTGTATCCTATGGCGCAAGCCGAACCCACCGTACTCTTTATTTTGATTTCATCAATTATAAAAATCCTTGATGATAGAATTTTTAACAAAACAAACCAAATGAAACTTTTTTTAACCCCATTTATATCATATCAGATTTTTATTTACAGCCCAAAGAACACCATCATACTTCTCCACGCACAGACATCTCATCCCCATTCCCCGTTCCAAAAAGATATCTCGTCCGTCTAACTCTGAACCTGAACTTCAAACTCATAACAAAACTTCTCCGCTACAGCCTGTCAAGATTTAAAAATTAAACAGGCATCCCTGCAATTCCTCCACTCCCCTATTTTACGCCCTGCTATAAGAAACCTCCCCTGTCTAGCACTCCGCTCAAGAGTTATTTTACAGCTACACTAACGCCTTCCGTGCAGCAGATTAGGGCAGGTAGCTCTCCGGGGTCTACAGTTGATCGTTCGGAAAACTCATTTTTTAGGCAGACCACTGCCATTTCCGCAAGTGCGAAGCTCCCCTACAATCGACCAGTCGAGCTTTCCCCCTCTGTCTCCGGTCGTGAAAGCCCTGATGCTGGGCTTGATCAGCAAGCTGCGCTCAGAAATATTACATCTAGCCCTTCAAAACGTCATATCATAGCCGCCACTGTACTTAGTAGGTATAATTTCGCTATAAGCAACCGCGGCTGTTGTGACGTCAAAATTTTGACTTCAATAGCTGTAACTCGCTTATTTAACATCGGAGCAAACTCGGGTGAAAACCTACATACAGATGACTTTAAGATAAATGATCTACCTAAGCTATACTTCGGAATTCTAAACAAACTTTGGAAATAAATGGAATTTTATTGTCTAGCTTTCAAATATAATCACCCAGTATAAATCTCAACAGTTGCAACTGGAACTAAGGACGAGACAATCATTGATCCTGTTGGATTCTTGGGTTCCTTGCCCGCAACCCGCAACGGAGCCTCTCAAGGGAAGACTTCCAAGCATCCATTCAATAACATTTCACCCTAACTGAGCTGCCATTTGTGAAATACCTTGCCATCAACAACAATCGCATTTCCTCGAAAGTAGTTTCAGCAGGTTAGTTCATTTTCTGAAGAAGGGTCTCGCATATGAAACAAGAACGCAGTTAATTTAAAAAAAATATATTTTTGAGTTGTTCAAAACTTTCATGAAAATTTGACGGAACAAAAATAAGAATAAACAGACCAGAAGATAATTGCTCCTCTTCCTGAAAAAGTAGTCGTTTCTTTCATCGTTTCCCTGATAAATTACCCAATTTAGACGACCTCTAAGGTCATGACGATGTTATTAACACTAGGTAAACATCTATAATAGACATAAAGGAGCCTCGAGTTGAACTGCGCCCGCCTAAATTAAACTGCTGTATAATTTTAAGCCAAATTAAGCACTAAGTAGCAATGTCTTCTAGGCATACAAGAAATTACTCATAAACGCTGGGGTTGCCATCTGCCTCGCTCGTAAATGCTCTTGTCCCTTGTTTTACTGATCAGATGTTGCCATGTCGACGTTAAATTTCTCCCAATATTTCTCTAATCAATCAAATTATCGTCTCCCTTAGTTTACCTTACCTGTTTTTCTAGGTTTCGTGTGACTCATTAAACATTTATATCTGCCTCATTTGCATAAAACTATTTTTTCTCTCTTATTTGAAAATAAGATCATTTCTCTTTCTCGCTTTCTTCTTATGCATTGGCCTCGATTGCATAAGAATCCTATTGGCCTATTTTGGCCTATTTTTTAAAAGTTATTACGTAAAGTAATCTAATCTAAAGAAGTTTTTATAAGATTAACATATGGCAACACTGTAAGATAGGAATCATATCCAACCCCCGCGGTTCCTTAGAGCAAATTAGATTTTATGAAACTGATTTTCAACTATAAAGGACCCAATGGCGCTAATAACGGGGGCAGTAAAAAAAGTTTACATCGCTGATTTTATCGAAACTTCTCCAGACAATATTGTTGCTCTGGTTGCTCGAGCAGAATTCGAATTTTAACTTTACCACCTCAGTTTTCGAGTTGTTTTAGTGTAATAACAGGGATGATGAACGCGACTTGAAATTGTATTATGCTAATTTGTTTTCGGGAAGAGGATCGAGTTTGCGAGAGGCGAGGAACTTTAAATTTATTTAGTTTGTTGTTTACTTATGTATTTGTATTAATTTTATTGATATATCTATTTTAATTGAAACCCTCCAAGCCCTAGACCCCTAGAGAAATTATTATTATAGGTAGGCGCCTGAATTATTTTTAAAATTACGGCCATGTAGCAATTTAATAATTTCACCCCTTTAAACTGACGTGCGGTGCTTTAAAAAGTAAAAAACTTAAAAGTGAAAAATAACCCAAACAGGAAAATTATATTTCAATTAAAACCCCAGATCTTAGACCCCTAAAGAAATTAATATAATTCCTGAACTATTTTGAAAAAAATGAAAAAAAAAGGTGAAAAAACGTAAAAACCAAATAAAGAGTGACCTACTGTAATTGTAACTATTAAAAGAGCAAAAAAGTGCAAAAAATCTAAAAAGTAAAAAAGTGACCGGCAAGGTAACAATTTTAGAATAAAATATTTCTAACTGACGTGGGATACTTTGGAAAACAAACAACAAAACTAAAAGAGCAAAAAAAGTGCAAGAAAACTAGAAAAGCAAATAATGACCTATCAAGGCAACAATTTTAAAATAAAATTTTTCAAACTGACGTGGGCTACTTAGGAAAACAAAAAAAAAACTAAAAGAGCAAAAAAAGTGCAAAAAAAAAACTAAAAATAGCAAAAAGTGGTCCGGCCAGGCAACAAATGTTTCAATAAAAGTTTTCAAACTGACGTGAGATACTTAAAAAAACATAAAAAAACTAAAAGAGCAAAAAAAGTGCAAGAAAACTAAAAAAAGCAAATAATGACCTATCAAGGCAACAATTTTAAAATAAAATTTTTCAAACTGACGTGGGATATTTAGAAAAAACAAAAAAATAATAAAAGAGCAAAAAAAGTGCAAAAAAAACTAAAAAAAGCAAAAAGTGGCCCGGCCAGGCAACAAATGTTTCAATAAAAGTTTTCAAACTGACGTGAGATACTTAAAAAAACATAAAAAAAAACTAAAAGAGCAAAAAAAATGCAAGAAAACTAAAAAAGCAAATAATGACCTATCAAGGCAACAATTTTAAAATAAAATTATTCAAACTGACGTGGAATATTTAGTAAAATTAAAAAAAAACTAAAAGAGCAAAAACAGTGCAAAAAAAAAACTAAAAAAAGCAAAAAGTGGCCCGGCCAGGCGACAAATGTTTCAATAAAAGTTTTCAAACTGACGTGAGATACTTAAAAAACATAAAAAAAACTAAAAGAGCAAAAAAATTGCAAGAAAACTAAAAAAGCAAATAATGACCTATCAAGGCAACAATTTCGAAATAAAATTTTTCAGACTGACGTGGGATACTTAGGAAAACTAAAAAAAAAACTAAAAGAGCAAAAAAAGTGCAAGAAAACTAAAAAAGCAAATAATGACCTATCAAGGCAACAATTTTAAAATAAAATTATTCAAACTGACGTGGAATATTTAGTAAAATTAAAAAAAAAACTAAAAGAGCAAAAACAGTGCAAAAAAAACTAAAAAAAGCAAAAAGTGGCCCGGCCAGGCAATGTTTCAATAAAAGTTTTTAAACTGACGTGAGATACTTAAAAAAACATAAAAAAACTAAAAGAGCAAAAAAAGTGCAAGAAAACTAAAAAAGCAAATAATGACCAATCAAGGCAACCATTTTAAAATAAAGTTTTTCAAACTGACGTGGGATATTTAGGAAAACCAAAAAAAAAAAAAATAAAAGAGCAAAAAAAGTGCAAAAAAACCTAAAAAAAGCAAAAAGTGGCCCGGCCAGGCAATGTTTCAATAAAAGTTTTTAAACTGACGTGAGATACTTAAAAAAACATAAAAAAAACTAAAAGAGCAGAAAAAGTGCAAGAAAACTAAAAAAGCAAATAATGACCTATCAAGGCAACAATTTTAAAATAAAATTTTTCAAACTGACGTGGGATACTTAGGAAAACTAAAAAAAAACTAACTAAAAGAGCAAAAAAAGTGCAAAAAAAACTAAAAAAAAAACAAAAAAATTATTAGCAAGGCAACAATTTTAGTTTTACAACAATAGAAGTTTTTCGTTAGTAAAAAAAAATGAAAAAATGTATAAAACCAAAAAAGATTGGCCTGTTTTAATTAAAACTAAAAAATCATCAAAGTGCAAAAAAACCTAAGAAAGCAAAAATAGAGACCCGGCAAGCAGCAATTATTTTAGAATAAAATTTTCCAGACCGACATTCCCACCTACTTTAAAAAAACACGAAAAACTCAAAGAGAAAAAGACAAAAACCCATAAAGAAGCAAAAAAGTGACTCCTCGATCAGTATTTTGAGTCACGCTCTTATTTTATTAGAAAAATATTGTTACGGGTCTCACACTTTATTAAAATCAAATCAAAGTCTTACAAAAATCTTTATTCTACCTCTACCACAACTGTAACTTAAAACAATAACCTCCAAATCTAAAATAATCAGCTGTTTCTCTTATTTATATTCACACAGATATCACACATACACCACTCTTTCACTTCACTAACACTTATTGTCACTTTACTCTATGTCTTCCTTACTCTGTGATACTTCAGCATTCATTCAGCTTTTATTCAAGATACGACTAACTGACTAGAGTGCCGACAGTTCCTCTTTTATACCCGTTGGCCGTGGAATCTAGAAATGTCTGCTCACGGAGAGCTCCACGTAATCTCGAACATACGTAGAATGTGGAACCATTCTGAAATTTAGTAGACTCTCTTACACTGGTTGGGCAATGTGTCATTCCTGTCATGTCACTCGAATTGTCGCGAAGGTAAACAAACAAATACGAATCTAGAATTGTTCGCCAGTGTGGTGCTTCGTTATAATATTAATACAATATGTTCCAAATTTGAGTGATGATTTTTTGAAATGGGAACCCTGTTTAAAAAAAATAAATAAAAAATTTTTTATTGAATTAATTTCAAGTTAACGATTCGCACTGTATAAGCTGAGCTTGCAGAAATACGACTTGAAAAACTCACCCAAATTGTTTTTGGGCTCCCATCCCAAGTATAAAAAAACATTGATGCCCACCCAAAAAGAGGAAAGAAAATTATATGTTTCAAAATACAAAAATACAAAAAAAAATGGTTTTGAGCGGCTCTTTCTACTTCTTACCCCTAGGTCAAGCTGAGCTGGAGCTTAATAGGTGAGTCAGTTTTTTTATGTAAATTTTTACCGGAAATTTTTTTAATGACTTATGCCAATAGATCGTTAATTTGAAACACATCCCTTATTATTTCTGAAGGGTATCTGAAGAGTTATTTCAAGCCCCCTATCCCAATATTGAGCCTTGGGGGGCGATTTGACTAACCACATAAAGTTTTAGTATCAATCCGGAGGATTAAGAATCGCTTAAATCGTGTCAAATAATAATAATTGAATTCCGAAAAACCCTTCATTTGTTCCGTGAGTGTTTTTGTTTCGCAGTCAAGTTATGTCCCATAAAACAATTCCGCAGAACCTAAAATCACCGATGCATGACATAAAGTGATGATGAATCTCTCTTTTTAGGGATATAAAATCTCTTTTGTCGTTCCAGGTTATACAGGACAAAACACATCCCTTTTAAAAGGATAATAGAAAAAGCCGTCGGTTTGTCAGACCATCTGGGAGATAAATCTGAAACACTACACACTTAAATGGGTGGCGTGTGTTGTGAATATTCCCGTTCGCGTTCGCCTCCCTTATAAATTAGAGCTGCATCCCCGTTGTTCCCGGATGGTAAAAAGAGCAGCTCCGGGTTCCGTTCGCTTCGTCCCGTGCGGAACAGACGAGGATCGGCGCGGTTATTGCACTCGCTCTTTCCCGGCGTGTTTGAACACAATGGAAAACAGCGGAAGGAGGAAGAGCAACGGCACGGAACATGGACTCGGGATGAGAACGAATCCCTTTCACTATCCTTAATCCTGTATAAACAGTTCTTTAATGACGTCATTGTTTACATTCAGGCTGTGTTTATGGTGCAATGAATTAAGTTAAAGTGTAGGAAGATTTGCTTGAAAACAAGCGATTTTTTACACTTTGCTACTAGTGGTACAAGACTTGACATGGAACGCTGCCAGATTGGTGGAAAACATTACTAAATCTATCTTTAAAATTTTCCAATACACTTACCACCATAGGACTAGAAAATATTAGAGCACGTACATCAAGAGATCATGAAATTGATACTTCCAACCCTTTGGTTTAATCTTTAATCAATCAAACATATTTGGCAAAAAATGCTACCAATTCCTTATCTTTCGTTCATTTTACGGAGGCGATAAATTCCTGCAATCAATAAATTTAATAATAATTAATAACCTATCCCACTTCAGATCCAACCTAACCATAAAATGTTTTAAATTAACCCCATGCGGTAACATAATTCCTCTCATATATAAGGATTCAATTTTCCCGAATAAATCGTTACCATTATAACGTTTTAATGCACCTCCAATCACTAACCCTCGTCGGGGCCGCCCGGTCTGCAAAGCCACCCCCGGCGGCCCAGACAGAGCCCGGGTGCAGCGGCGTCGCCATGGATACCGCGCCCCTGCTGCACCGGCTTGGGGGGAGGAGACAATGTGCGAGATCGCTGGCGGCTCCTGCACCGACCAGGTGGACGCCCTGGGGAGGATATTGCACCGGGTTCTGTCTGCGGGAAGGGTTGTTCGGACAGGTGGAAAAATTACCGCTGTATGAAGGAATTGTTCCTGGTGTGTTCCTGTTAGGCTAGTGCTGGTGCTTGTGCGGTCGACTTGGATTGGAGATGCATGAGAGCTTTTAGAAATTTAATCTTGGGTTTTAAATGGCGATCTTCTTATTTCGACTCCCAACAAAAGTGGCATCACCGAAATGGAACACTGGCATGAGTGCCATGCTTCAAAAACGGAAAAATCACGTGGGCGAAACGAAGAATGTCACAACGTAGGGATGTGGGGCTGAAACATCAAAAAATTTACCCCAAATTTGCAGTTTTGGGCGGTTTTTGATGTGGTTTATTACATTTGGTCCCTATTTTGACATTATTTTGGCTCTATATTGCAGCCAATCCCTAAAATATCATAGGGTCTGGTTGCCTGAACTCTTCATCTAATTTTTTTCATTTAAAATTCAGAAATTTTATGGTAAAATATGAAAAAAAGTTATAAAAAAACTGCCGGAGTCTTCTTCGATTGAGTCACTTTCGTCGAGACCTTTATGAAGTATAAAAAAACATATTTACTTTTTTTTATATCGACGATTCGCTTACTTTTACGATCTGTTTAAGACACTTTAAGAAAAATCGATTTTCTTTAAAAAAAATTGACAAAAAATCGCATTTTTAAGTTTTTGCTGATAGCCGCTCTCCTTATATAATTTTACGGGAAACTATATTTCTATAAAGTTTATACGTCTATGATTTCCTTAAAAAACTCTCCCCAAAAAAATCTCTCTGCACCGTACCGTTACTAAGAAAAGTTCAGATAAGCGGTACCGTGTAAGAAAACTGCCCTGAACGGGGGCTTGAAAATTCCACGATACGGCCCATTTTTAATAAAAAGTATTTGGGTGTGCCAAGGTACCTCCCTGCGAAATTTCAACCCGATCGGTGCAACTTTCAGACATTTTGAGTTTTTTTCAGGCTCCTCCCGAAAATTCCTGAAATTGTAAAAAAAATAATACTTCCCGTGAACGGATCCCGCTCTTCATTGGACCGCGGTCCGTTTACATGAGGCCAAATTTCAACCTCAATCGTGAAGTGAGTGAAGTGCCACTTCACTGTAAATAAAATATAAAGCGCCAAGTCTATTTTTTTTTGTCAAGATCTAGTTTGACAAGAAAATTCGTTTTCTTTAGCCTGTTGAACCGGAACGTACAAAAAAATTCAAGCTGACCGGACTTGTTTGCAAAAATCGATTTTTCGAGCTGACCCGACTTTGTCTAACCAGAACTTGTAAAAAAAATTGTGCTGACTTTGCCTTTTGAGAAAAAATCGAATTTCCCAGATGACTGGAATTTGTCTACCCGACTCTTGAAAAAAAAGAAAATCGTACTGACCGAACTTTCTCCTCTGTAGAATCAACACTTCATCAACCTTGCAAGCCACGATCTTTCGAAATTGGCCATAGGGCTAGAGTATTTGAAAAAACAAATTTTTCAGATCTATTTTTCCTATTTACATATATTTTTCCTGGATCCATTTCGAATATTTACTATAAAAGTATTGCGTACCACGTCAAAGTGACTGCTGATCCCAAAATTCTCAACTGCCAGTGACGTCACACTCCTCCGCCCTTCACAAAAAAAATATAATCCCATTCTTTCAACGCAGCATAGTTAGCAGTAGAAGACTGGAATTTATATTTTCAACCCTTACTTAATCATCCATCAGTAGAAGACTGGTTTCGCTAGTCAGACCACGAAAAAAAAAGCGTCCTGAAGAATTCAATGGTTGCAATCGCCGAAAGCTTGGAAAGCAGCAAAAACCGAAAGGGGAGGAAATCCGAAAGAACGATTCTAATCTACTATTTGGTTTTTTTGCCAAGCAAATTTACCAAGCATGACTCACTGTTTAATATGAGTTTTGCGTTGCAGAAAGACGTTTCTTCGAGAACTTTACACTTCTCAGAATTTTCTTTGCAATTTTCCTCTCAATAGCTGACCCATGTACTCTGTTGACGTCGTTGTTATATGACTCAATGACTTCATCGATGCCCAAAAAATTTCCCAAAACAACTTCATTTTCAAATTTTAAAATACTTTTCAGGGTTTTCTTTGCTTTTTCGCACCACAAGACTCCTCGGTGCACAACAAGTTTCCAGAAGTAAATAAAACTCTGAAACTCAGTTGGTACACTAATTTCCATTGTTATAAAAAACTATTATTTCCCTTTGCACTGTTACCCAACAGATCGATTCGACTTCATACTGCGCATGGATTTCAAGCACTCAATTTTGGTCGGTGTCTCAAAAGTTCTTGGAAGAAAGAAAACTCTGAAATAAGTTTCTAATTATTTTTTATAGCAACGGGAATTAATTCACTTAGCTGTAGAGTTTTCCCTACAACATCACTTGAATTGGAATTAATTTGGAAAACAGGTTTTCATTTTTTCGTTTTCGAACTAGAAGCTTTTTTAAGAGTCTGCTGGAATTGAAGTTTTCCAACTCCGTTTCTTGATTTTAGACACAAAATTGACGGATCGAGCAATAAGTGTGCTAGAATGTTATTGCAAATGTTGCCAAAAAAATCATAACAACAAGGTCCTTCAATGACAAAAGTATTTTTTTTTATTTAAATGTTGAGCATTTATTTCGCCACCATAACTCCATTAAAGTTTAAGTACGTTCGAAAAAATAGACATTTTCAAGAGAGTAATTTGATAGATTTGATTCTGGGCAATTTTACCAGAAAAAAATACTTAATTCTACATACCTACAGTAAAAATAAAGTAGGTAGACGACAAGTAAAAACGTTTCTCCTCTAGAGGCCGGTTCCAGACTTAGCACAGCCAGAATATCAGTGTTCAGGGACTCTTTTCTCTGGAGAGCCGTCACACATTTTGAAACAATCCAGGGATGATGTTCTCTATGAATTCAGCTTGCAGGGTTGCGGGACCAATGTAAATTACTTATAATGTACCCATATCGTTTGGGGAAGGTTATTAAAATTGTATTTAATTCTTAAATAAATATTTAAGGCGAAGCTTTCAAATAGTTTTTTTTTTACAATTCATGATATATTTTATTCCAAAAAAACGATACACTGTATGTCGTAATTGTGGAATTTGATCAGTTAATAGTAAAGGTAATTGAATTTTTATCAGAAAATCCACAAAAACCATCAAGATAAAGTTGGCAGGGATTACATATGGTTTTAATTTAATAGATTATTATTTTCTCTGAATCATGAGACCGAAGGGACATTTCCTTTAAGATAGTCATTTCAGTGTGTGATTCTATTGCAACAACAACAACAACAATAATAAACTCTTATCAATGCCGATTTTTATTTATTCAAACAAACTGTGAAATATTTGCAAACTTTTTTTAAAACCATTTGCTTGGAGTATTTTGAATAATTGTTTATTTATGTACGGATCGATCACTATCAGGTATGTGATAGGACCAATTAAAAATCCTAACAAGTGTGAGGTGGTTTTTTAAATTACTGAAGGGACCTGTGTTCTAAATCTGGGATTCCAATTTAGTAATGGTTCAATTATTACCCAAAGTTATAGCTATTGAGACACCCTATACCTACATTACCTACAATAGAATCGTTGAAAGCAAAAACTATTAACATTTGTCTTAAAGTCCATTAGTTTCTTCTTGATCCTCACGTTGAGCAGTCCTGATTTTTCTTAAGAAATAAGTTGGCAGATTTTTTGAATAGCTTTTTCTAATTCGCCACCTCTTGGACTTTTGATGATTCCCCACTCTGCTTATAAATATTTCTGGGATTTTATTGGAGTTTCTAGTTCTAGTTCTACTAACAAAGATTTGGCTTCTTTGATCTCCAGTCCTTTTTCGTTATTTACATTTTCGTCGTTTTTAGTCAGAATTTTTTTTTTTCAAAATAATTCGAAAACCAAAAATAATTTTTGAAATCTCTTTATCCTTTGCATTGTCCTTCTGGTTGCTCAACTTTTTCACCCAACCGACCCTGTATCACCCACGGTTTGCTAGATCCCCATACTGTTAATTCTTATCCATATGACGTAATTTTTCTAGCCACTTTTTCTCTGCGATGGCATTGTTCTTCTTTCCATCGCCCATCGTGCCAGTGCTGTCATCAGGGACTCCTGAGCCTAATTCTAACAAGATCTTCCAATCCAACTTCTGTATCAAATACGGCAGATTCTGGTCATTAAACAGGCGATGAGCTTTTAAATTATTTGATACGACACTTTTCTTACTACCCAGTTCTATTTACGGTGACGTCGCTTGTCTTTTAAGCGATTTTCACTACAAATTCACATAAGCATTTTTAAGCCTATAAGCACCAAGTGACGGATTTTTTTTAGCTAACTGATCAAAATCTACACCTTGAAGTTATTCGATCGGTCATTATCGTCAAGAGTAGGCAGCTTTACTTCAACCTGGTGTCATTGTGTTCTTTATTGGATTGGAGAAATTTCTCTACAGTGTTCATATCTGCATATTGGGATCGCTTATTGTTTCAGACATTATTGCTGTAGAGTTTTCACAGCTAAGTGATGAGGATCCTACCCAGAGAACTATTCATTCCACCGTTATCGACGTTGGTGTTATTTTTCTTCAAGCTTTTACCAGTTGGTTCTTTACAGTGGCGTCTCTTTCATTTTTTTTTTGTGTTGGAGAAATTCTCACTTTTCCGAAAAAATATTTCCAAACAGCAAACTAATTTAAAAAAAATGCTTTGTTGCAGATTTCCGATCTAAATGGCTACAGTGAATGCTTTAAGATGTCTCTTGATAGCGACGATTTTTGAAGTTTCCCTCCAACAATGCTCCGATGAAGTAAAACCAGTGGATGGATATTTTGAACCATGTAATGGCGGTGGTGTTGTAGTCAATGTTTTTTGTGACTTATATGAATTTCCTCCAAAATGGATTAATTCATCCTATCACAATGAAAGAAGATGTGTGGAAAGAATATCGATGACAAAATTCAGAGGTTGGCGTATCGATGAATATACGTTCGATTTTTTATCTGATTTTTATAGTACGCAAGAACTAAATTTTTCAGCGATCTTTGAGCTTAGAATTGAAGGAAATCTTATCAATAGTATTCTCCCAGGAACTTTTGATAAATTTTTAGCTTTAAAAACATTAAGCCTAAGACATAACGATATTTGGACCTTAAAAGATGGAACACTCAATTCTTTGCTTATGTTAGAAATTATTGACCTGTCGGAAAACCATATGAGTTCAATAAATAATAACGCATTTTCAGGTAATATTGCGTTGAAGGAAGTTTACATTAGTGGAACTCATCTTTTTTCCATAAACGGTTTATTTTCTCAAAATATAAACTTACAAAAACTTGATATTTCTAGAAATCTCCAATTGAAGTTGAATGGAGCTTCATTGAACTCAGCAGATCAGCTGAAATACCTGAAAATGAATGACTTATCTCTGCAAGATGCGCATCTAAACATATTTCGGTCTTTTGAGATCGAATACCTCAACATTAGTGGCAATAAAATCCATTACACCTTTAATGTCTTTCAGAATCTTCATAAGCTTAAGATTTTAGATTTATCGAGGAATAAAATATTGACAATAAAAAAAGAATCATTCGTAGGTATGGATAATACTGAAGAGCTCTACTTGAGATCGAATCAGATTATAATAATTGACGATTCTGCGTTTAGTAAATTGAAGAGACTCAAGACTTTAGACTTATCTGGAAATGAAATCATAAATAATCACTTCCAAAATATGAAGTCATTAGAAGTTCTTTACTTACAACATAATAAAATTGAAAAAATATACAATAAATCGTTCTCCAGGACACCTAATTTAATAAATTTGGATCTATCATGGAACGATATTACAGATATTCAGAGCTACTCGTTTACAAATTTACAAAATCTGGAGTACTTAAATCTTAGCTCGAATGTATTGGTTCGAATTGATGGATGTTTCATTAATATGATTAAGTTGAAAGTACTCGATTTAAGTCACAGTTACATGAGAAAAATTGATCGTAATTTGCTGCAAGGATTAGCAGTCCTAGAGAGACTCCATCTTAATAACAATAAGTTCGCCAAGTTGAGTTTAGATGTCTTTTCCTTTTTACCGCATTTGAGGTATTTAGATTTATCAGATAATCCTCTGGAACGTCCGGTAGTTACATTGTTTCCAGGATCGTACAATCTGGAGTATTTATATTTAAATAATTTAAATCAGAGTGACATTCTTAAAGCACCAAGTCTTGTAGTAAATTTGTTAAGATTCTCAGTCAATCACAATAACATCACCACGGTACCATCAAAAATATTCAACAATTCCACTCATCTAGAATATTTAGATCTCAGCCATAATTTGATCCAAGTGATACTTGAAGACTCTTTTTGTAACTTATCGAATTTAATTTACTTAAACCTTAATTATAATAAATTAAAAAATATTCCTCCTAACGTCTTTCAAACTACAATTTCTCTGAGAATTCTTGATTTGTCTTCCAATGATTTAGACGACACCATCCCAGTAAACCTATTTCGATCCAATGGTGATCTGGATAAACTAAATTTGTCATCGAATAGCTTGACGAATTTTAACATGTCTCAAGTTTCTGGTTTAAAAAAATTAAAACTCCTGGATATCAGTAATAACCAGATAACTCACACTGAAGACATCGAAGCAACCCCTAAATTAACTGAAATATACCTGGAACGAAATCGCTGGTCATGTATGCACTTATTCGATTTCCTAGACGTCTTAGATGAGAAAAAAATTGACTTCATAATAACCGAGTATAATGACACTAAAAACTCCTACAAGTACCATGTAAGACAAATTTTTTGCGATCATAAACTGGTCAATTTTACTGGTAGATTTTTTTCTCCCGCTCCAGGGAACAGTTCTAATGGAATTAATGAACTAAAAATTATAGCAGAAAATCTCACGAGTACTTTTAAAAATATTAATGGGATGCAATTGGTGAGCCAAAAGGAGGATTTATTGAACATTTTAAATTCCCTCAATGCGAGCATTAATAAAAGTTTTGAAGATTTATCAAAAAACGTCGCAGCTATTCATACGAATACTTTCAGTTATGTATTATTATTTATAGGGTTGGTTATTATAGGTGCCAGTAGTTGGGGGATGGTGTATTATTATTCCAAATCCAAAACATATAAAGAGATCGATCAAATTGCTTTATTATAATTTATTCTGTTATGTTATTTACCATCAAACTGTTGATGACGTGATTTTTTTTTCGTAATTTCTTGACAAGTAGTATCATTTGAAACAATTTAAAAGAATTTATTGCGATTTCAATTCCATATCGCAAGCCTCCTCTTGCCATTTACAGTAATATTGACGTATCCGGGTATTGAAAAATGTTTGTTGTCCCTCCCTGTATGTGAAATACTATAATGTAGTTTTATACTATTTATTTATTTATACTATAATTTTTGTATGTGTGAGACTGGTTGTAACTAAAAAAATAAAATATTGTTTAAATAATTTTTTCTTACCTCTCATAGGTCAATTTAACATAGATTACCGTCATTCCTTAATAATTATAGTGCGGATGTTAGCAGCGGAAAACACCTTGCAAATTGTGATACCGCGATTAAACTTGGCACGTTTGAGATATGGAGACACCGGGGAACCCCCGTGATAGGAACCCCTTAGATACGTTTCCTATCTCCCAGGATACCTACTAAAACTGAATGTTTAGAGAGCTGAATTTTAAGGGACCCTTAACCTTTGATATTCAAAGTATATTTCTCCAATGTTGTATTATAACAGATTCTGTAAGTTTTTTTGTACTTACGTACTGCTTCTTGGATGTTCAAATAACAACTTTTTGCGAAGTAAATGGTATTGTTACTCTAATAAAAGCAGTTTTTATGCGCAGCCAGTCGGCTGTTAGTATAAAGAAGCTCGTTTTGCTTATGAGTCTGAATATATCGACTATAGATTTTTTTCATGCGCGATCTAACAACAAAAACAATTCGATACTTCAGTTTTATCGACGCTTTTATGATTATTATACAAATTCTTTCAGATTAGCGGAATTCTTTCAAATTCACAGCTTTTATGATTGGATTACATCATTTATGATTGGGCGGGGGGCTATAATACGGTGATTAATGAAGCAATAAACAAACTGCATTGACTATTATCACTACTTACTCATCCAACGCTATCAAAATCATCAATTGAAAAATCCTCGTGATCATTAACGATACTTCAGGGTAAGAGGAAATATTATCCCTTATCTTGATAACCTCTTTATTGAAATCAAATTCTAATAAAATCTACATATCAATAAAAAACGTGCTTTAGTAAGGACGAAATAATACTGTTGACATAATCAGATTATGCTTAGGATATAATTTATGACAATGTCGAGCACTCTATTTTATAAAGATAGAATAGGAATCGGACGAAGCCAACCCCTATAAGTCGTGGGGTTGAAGCACGCGCTAAGATGATGGGCTTCCTTGTTGGTGCTATAATTTATCGCCACATTATGCTGAATCGGATTAAGGAACTCTACCTGGGAGCTGGGGGAATTGAGCCGCTTAACGATTTTTTTCCCTTAACCATTTAATCGCCCTTTTGTGTTTCATCTTTTACCAAAAAAGTTCTACAAAAAAAAAAAAAAATCTACAGCAGGAAACTATAGAGAGGACTAATCTCAATAGGTACCAACTTTTTGGCGGTCACTGTATAAGAATTCCATTTTGAACAAATCAGATTTTTAATTATTCTCCCTTTTCCCCAGATTACTCGGTGACTCTCGGAGTGGAGAATTCCTAGCATTTCTTTGTATTTTGCACTATTTCCTCTGCCTCACCTATGAGCGACAAGGGCTGAAGCATTCACCCATGTAAATTATATTCTCCCTCTTTGATCTAGGAATTTTTCAGATAATGGGATGCATTCTTCTTCTGCTCTTTGAATTAAAAATAACTTCACAATATACCACTTTTTGTCCCTGTGCATGAGATGCGTGAGCTTTTAAATTATATGGGATATCTTTACTACGATCTCTGTATACATAAAGGGTGATACGACTTTATTAATCTTCCTTTTTTTATCACCTGCATTCATGAATGGTGTATGTATCTCGTTGCCGGCTGTGATACAATAAGCTTTAAAAGATATCATATTGTGAAGTTTCCCTCTCTAGGCGCTACGTTTTATGACGGAGATCTAATTGTCACTTTCCCATTGTTTAAATTCCAGAGTGTGAAGAGATACCGGCAGATTAAATCTGGAACAATTCCATACTTTACATGAGTTTTTATGTTTTTCGTTTCTTGCAACTAATTTCAATTAAGTCAATTTAAAATTCAATTAAGGAGTGTGAATTGATCAGTAGTGTGTGAGTATTTCCACAAATTCCTCTCTTCTTATTATTTATTCTATTAATAACCCAGCATTTGTCATTGTTTGCCTGAAGTAGACATCTAATTCTATTACAAGGGCCTTGTTTGATAATCAGCGCTGTTGTTCTAATATCGTTGGACTTCAGTTTATCAGCAGTTGGTGTGTATTTCTGTTCTAGGAAACCGGTCCAGTCTCTATATATAAATTATATATTGGACGACGATCTAATAATCAAAGGGAGAGATCTCAATATGAGCAGGGGGTGCGATACCGAGTATCATCGATTTGGAACAGCTGTAGCTGTGGAGTCCCTCTCGTCGTTATACTACGCAGTGGTGCGGATTATTTCACAATACAGTTGGGCTTCTGTTCGACGCCTGTGTGCATAGAGAGATAAATGATCATAGAAATGGGCAGTTTTTTTTATCAAACTGGACCACATATTGATTTATGCAAGTTTCCCATGTGTGATAGATACATCATAGCGTCTCTAGTTCGTCTCTTGTGACCCTTTTTTATAATTTCATATAATGAAATCACAGATCGATAAGTTTTCTTGAGAACTTTTTCCTCTTTCGAGGGCCTTGGGAAGAAAATTGCTGCAAGCAACCTGGTTGTCAAGGTAACCCCAAAATTGGTCAATACAAGTCTTGGTGATCTTTTCTGTCCCGCTTCTAGAATAGGTTCTGAAGAAACGGATCCGAAACTGGTCTAATTCAGTTCCTGAGGACATGGAGCATGGCTTGAGTATGGTGTGTGCCACAGGAATACGGCCCTTTCGTGGTTTACCGCAGCTACTAATACAAGGAAGGAGTCAAGCGGTGGAGCTGACTGAGGTTGATGGTCGAGTGGTTAGATCCCTTTTTTGATCCAGTCTCCTCTGGTGCGCCCCATGCCATTTGGGGGGTGGAGGCTCAAACCTAGGAAATTCCAATTTTTTTTTTCAGTTCAAGATAGCGCAGTTTTGCGGTTTATTAATTTTTTTCATGCTTATGGGGCTCTCCTAATCGTTGCGGAAAATGGCGCCATTGTTCCTGGATTAATCCGGCGTTGGTAGTGACTAGTGGTACAGGGCCCTCTATCTTGAAAAGAGAAACTACTGTTGATGATTCTGATTGGTTGTGTTGACCACGTGACCTTTAAATTGAATCTTCGTATATGATCCGGTAAGTTACTATTATTAAACTTATGCCGTTGTAATTATTATTGTAGGTAATATTTAAGCTATTTATTCTCATTTATTCTGTAGTATATTATCGTTGATGATTCACAGGTTCTCTCTAACATAAAAAAAATATTTCTATTATGAATTAATTGTCGTTTCATAAAACTTATCAGTTCCGACAACAATTTGAAATATCTAAGGGGAGCTTGTTCTGGTTTAAATTTAAAAGAAGACTTTTAAAAGTTTTTCTAACTCTTGAAGCGAATTAAGAGTTAAATGGGTAGAAAGTCAATTCATTCCCGAATCAAATAATCGAACTGGCTAAAAGTTGCGATCGAGAGTCACTCACAGTTTGCAAGTAGGTATCAAGGGATGAAGAACCAATTTATTCTTTTATTAACATTGTGACAGGATCAGATGTAAACTTTTTAAAGTAGAGGAACTTGGTCTTAATATAACCTGAAATTGCATTTCAAAATTGCATTAAAAATAAAATTTTCTCCTGCATTTCAGTATCCTTTCCAGATCCAGACAGTCAAAATAAAAGCATTAGAATTGTTTACGACGAGGCGAGATTTCTCTGCTGGGAATAAAGAAACCCGGAAGAAAAGAGCGACTATTATTCTTACTTTCCCTTCTGATTTAGCAGGGGTTAGTCGAGGGTAGCAGTGAAATAAGTTTAATATAAAATGATACCAGATACCCATAGGAATTTCAACGGAAATTAAACTCGTAATAATGAAAAAACTTCTTGAAAATTCATCATGTCAACGTTAAGTATGGGGGAGGGAAACAAAAATGAGAGTTATTTCAATTAAAAATCTGATTGAAAGTTCTTCGTTTTAATTAAAGCTGGATCCGCTCGACTTGCCCTGTTTGTATTTTAGAGCTCAGTATCATAACTTCTTGAATAGTAATGTGGAAAAAAAAACGACACTTCTGATATTAATTCTGTTTAGGGGGCTCTTGAACGAGACTTTACTTACTAGGTACTGCTAGTCTTTTTCATATTTTTGATACAACGTAGACATCATTAATTTTTTTCATATACGTTAAGGTAAATGGTGATAATTATTCATATAATTACTCCTTATTGATTAAAAAAAATTAAAATAATAACCTGCCCTAAACGGCGGCCTGAAAATTACCCGATACTTTTTCAATAGAAGGTATTTAGGGGTGCCAAGGTACCTCCCTGCGAAATTTCAACCCGATCGGTGCAACTTTCAGAAGAAAGTTGCTCGTCCCGAAAATTCCTGAAATTCCAGAAAAAAAAAACTTCCCATGAACGGATCCCGCTCATTTTTAAAACGCTTCGTGGGATCGCGTTCCGTATAAAAGGGTCCAAATTTCAACCTCCCAGGACGAAAAAAGTGTCTCTATTGCGTCTCATAGCAAAAAGTATGACATATAGGTAAGTATACAGACGTTGTCGAAATGTCGGACAACAAAAAATTTAACACTTTTTAAAAATTGTTTATAGAAAACGGCCCGAAATGTCAAATTTTGGGTTTTGCCCCTGGAACCTGGGAGAAGTGGCGGCTCATGGATCGCAAAGTTAGTGAAATGTGGATTCTGCATAGGGCAAGGTCCGGTCAGATCGATTTTTTTGCAAAGTCGGTTTGACAAGGTCCGGTCAGCTCCTAAATTCGATTTCTGCAAAGTTCGGTCAGTCAACTTTTTTTCTTCTTGCAATGGCCGGCTAAAAAATGTAGAGGCAGCTTGAAAATTCCATTGTTGAAGACTTTGGTCAGCTCGAAATTCCGTTTTTGCAAAATCCGGTCAGCTCGAATTGTTTTTTTTTTTTGCAAGGTCCGGTCAGCTCGAATATTCGATTTTCGCAAAAGTGCGATCAGCTTGATTTTTGTAAGGTCTGGTTAGATATAGTCCAGTCACCTCGGTTTTTTTGCAACGTCCGGATTTAAGAAGCTCAAAAAAGCTCGAGTTATGGGACTAACCAGACCTTTCAAGAGTGAACTTTCGAGCTGACCTTGCAAAAAGATCGATCGAGCGGACTGGATTTTGTAAAAAAAAAAATCGAGCTGGCAGGAATTTATAAAAAATCGAGCTGACTGGAAATTGCGAAAAAAAATCCAGCTGACCGAGTTTTGTAAAAGAAAAATTGGAGCTGACCGGAATTTGTAAAAAACAGCCAAAAATAAACTATAAGTAATAAAAAAAAAAAAACAGATTTGGAGTTTTATATTTTAATTATACTTACCTATTTATTTCAATAAAACAGATTAAATAATTATTAGGTACTATTAGGAGAAAAAATAAAGAAAATTACTCCAATAATTAAAAAGGCACTAATTTTAGAAATTGTGAAGTAGCACTTCACTCACTTTATAGGAAAAGCTGCCACTGCCTGTGAGATTTTTTAGACAAATAAATTAAATTTTAGAACGAGAGGGAACTTGTTCTAAGCGGTTCCCACGGGGGTTCCCCGGTGTCTCCATATCTCAAACGTGCCAAATTTCAGTGCGGTATCACGATTTGCAAGGTGTTTTCCGCTGCTAACATCCGCACTATACTTAAGGGATTACAGTAATCTGTTAAATTGACCTATAAGAGGCAAGAAAAAATTATTTAAACAATATTTTATTTTTTATTTAAAAACAGCCTCACACATACAAAAATACAAAATGTAAAAATAGAAGTACTAAAAAAAGGACTACATTATAGTATTTCACATACAGAGAGGGATAACAAACATTTTTCAATGCCCGGATACGTCAATTTTACTTTAAATGGCAAGGGGTGGCTTGCGATATGGAGTTGAAATCGCAATTATTCTTTTAAATTGTTTCAAATGATACTTCTCGTCAGTTCTCGTCAAGAAATTATGAAAAAAAAAAACAGAATTCTTCTCATATTAACACCAAAAATGATGACGTCATCAACACTTTGATATAACATAACAGAATAAATTATAATAAAGCAATTTGATCCCTCTCTTTATATGTTTTAGATTTGAAATAATATTGCATTATAACCAAACTGGCACCTATAATAACCAACCCTATAAATAATAATAGATAACTCAAAGTATTCGTATGAATAGCTGCGACGTTTTTTGATAAATCCTCAAAATTTTTGTTCATACTCGCATTGAGGGAATTTAAAATGTTCAATAAATCCTCCTTTTGGCTCACCAATTGCATCCCATTAATATTTTTAAAAGTACTCGTGAGATTTTCTGCTAGAATTTTTAGTTCATTAATTTTATTAGAACTGTTCCCTGCGGCAAATCTACCAGTGAAATTGACCAGTTTATGATCGCAAAAAATTTGTCTTACATGGAACTGGTAGGAGTTTTTAGTGTCATTATACTCGGTTATTATGAAGTCAATTTTTTTCTCATCTAAGACGTCTAGGAAATCGAATAAGTGCATACATGACCATCGATTTCGTCCCAGGTAAATTTGAGTTAATTTAGGGGTTGCTTCGATGTCTTCAGTGTGAGTTATTTGGTTATTACTGATATCCAGGAGTTTTAATTTTTCTAAACCAGAAACTTGAGACATGTTAAAATGCGTCAAGCTATTCGATGACAAATTTAGTTTATTCAGATGACCATTGGATCGAAATAGGTTTACTGGGATCGTGTCGTCTAAATCATTGCAAGACAAATCAAGAATTCTTAGAGAAATTGTAGTTTGAAAGACGTTAGGAGGAATATTTTTTAATTTATTATAATTAAGGTTTAAGTAAATTAAATTCGATAAGTTATAAAACGAGTCTTCAAGTATCACTTGGATCAAATTATGGCTGAGATCTAAATATTCAAGATGAGTGGAATTGTTGAATATTTTTGATGGTACCGTGGTGATGTTATTGTGATTGACTGAGAATCTTAAGAGATTTACTACAAGACTTGGTGCTTTAAGTATGTCACTCTGATTTAAATTATTTAAATATAAATACTCAAGATTGTACGATCCTGGAAACAATGTAACTACCGGTCGTTCCAGAGGATTATCTGATAAATCTAAATACCTCAAATGCGGTGAAAAGGAAAAGACATCTAAACTCAAGTTAGCGATCTTATTGTTATTAAGATGGAGTCTCTCTAGGACTACTAATCCTTGCAGCAAATTACGATCAATTTTTCTCATGTAACTGTTACTTAAATCGAGTACTTTCAACTTAATCATATTAATGAAACATCCATCAATTCGAATCAGTACATTCGAGCTAAGATTTAAGTACTCCAGATTTTGTAAATTTATAAACGAGTAGCTCTGAATATCTGTAATATCGTTCCATGATAGATCCAAATTTATTAAATTAGGTGTCCTGGTGAACGATTTATTGTCTATTTTTTCAATTTTATTATGCTGTAAATAAAGAACTTCTAATGACTTCATATCCAGGAAATTAACATTTTTGATTTTATTTTCAGATAAGTCTAAACTCTTGAGTTTCTTTAATTCACTAAACACAGAATCTTCAATTTTTATAATATCATTCGATCTCAAGTAGAACTCTTCAATATTATCCATACCTACGAACGATTCGTTTGTTATAGTAAATATTTCATTCCTCGATAAATCTAAAATCTTAAGCCTATGAAGATTCCGAAAAGCATTAACGGTGTTAGTGATTTCATTGTCACTAATGTTGAGGTATTCGATCTCAAAAGAAGACCGAAATGCATTTAGATCCGCATCTTGTAGAGATAAGTGATCCATTTTCAGGTATTTCAGCTGATCTGTTGAGTTCAATGAAGTTTCATTCAATTTCAATAGGATATTTCTAGAAATATCAAGTTTTTGTAAGTTTTTATTTTGAGAAAATAAATCCCCGCTTAAGGTACGAAGTAAGGTTTCTCTGATATAAACTTCCTTCAACGCAATATTACCTGAAAATGCGTTATTATCTATAAACCCCATACTGTTTTCCGATAGGTCAATAATTTCTAACATAAGCAAAGAATTGAGTACTCCATCTTCTAAGTAAAAAAT
The DNA here is from genome assembly GCA_910589415.1 of Malachius bipustulatus. Classification (NCBI taxonomy): domain Eukaryota; kingdom Metazoa; phylum Arthropoda; class Insecta; order Coleoptera; family Melyridae; genus Malachius; species Malachius bipustulatus. Next base: position 25,840,206 of record OU342637.1, read on the forward strand.
ATCGTTATGCCTTAGGCTTAATGTTTTTAAAGCAAAAAATTTATCAAAAGTTCCTGGGAGAATATTTTGGAAAATATTTCCTTCAATTCGAAGCTCAAAGATCGCTGAAAAATTTAGTTCTTGCGTACTATAAAAATCAGATAAAAAATCGAACGTATCTTCATCGATCTGCCAACCTTCGAAGTTTTTCATCGATATTCTTTCCACACATCTTTTTTCATTGTGATAGGATGAATTAAGCCGTTTTGGAGGAAATTCATGTAAGTCGCAAAAAACATTGACTACTACACCACCGCCATTACATGGTTCAAAATATCCATCCACTGGTTTTACTTCATCGGAGCATTGTTGGAGGGAAACTTGAAAAATCGTCGCTATCAAGAGACATCTTAAAGCATTCACTGTAGCCATTTAGATCTGGAATCTGCAACAAAACGATTTTTTTATAAATTATGTGGCTGTTGGGAAATAGTTTTTCGGAAATGTGAGATTTTCTAGTAAATATTATTGTCAGAGGTTTGATTTTTTTTTTTGAGGGGTCATATATACAATATTTACCAATATATACTTTGTAAAATCTAAATTTATACAGGGATATTATTAAATTAACGCGCAAAACTCATAATTCGATTTCTTAAATTCCCATTTCTGACGTACTTATATGTATAGCGTTAATTGGTTTTTGGTCAATGACGTCATCATCATGATTGTTAAATGACAGCCAGTGGCGGCTCGTGGATTGCAAAATTGGTGAAGTTTTAGATTCTATACAAGACAAATAAGTCTGGTCAGCTAGAAAATTCGTTTCTTGCAAAATTCGGTAAGTTGGATTTTTTTTAAATTTCGGTTAGATAATGTCTGGTCAGCTCGAAAATTATTTTTTTGCCAAATCTGGTAAACTACAAAAATTGGATTTTTGCAAAGTACGGTTAGTTCGATTAATAAAAGGAAAACTTCGTCTTCAAGAAAAATTTGAAGGTGGTGAAAAACGAAGAACGGGGGCAATATTTCTGAAAGAATGCTCACAAAATATCACACCCAAATCTTCAGAATTCGCTTCAGGACTGGGATTGCCAAAATGCGACAAGGACGAGATAGTAGAATTACGTCAACAGAAATATTTATAAACAGGGTGGGGAATCATCAAAAGTCCAAGAGAGTGACGAATTAGAAAAAGCTATTCCAAAAATCTACCAACTTATTTCTTAAGAAAAATCAGGACTGCTTAACGTGAGGATCAAGAAGAAACTAATGGGCTTTAAGACAAATATGAATAGTTTTGGCTTTCAACGATTCTATTGTAGGTAATGTATGTACAGGTGTCTCAGTAGCTACAACTTTGGGTAATAATTATTGAACCATTACTAAATTGAAATTCCAGATTTAGAACACCCTTCAGTGATTCAAAAAAAAAAACAACACAGCTATTATGAGTAAAATTATGAAGAGAGAAACTACAAACAAAATTATAACTTAGATGTTAAGCATATGAGAATTAAAAAATATGTAAATGGCAATTTTTTCCACCCACCTCACACTTGTTAAGATTTTTAATTGGTCCTTTCACCTACCTGGATAGCGATCCGTACATCAATAAAAACACTTATTCGAAATGCTCCAAGCAAATGGTATTAAAAAAAGTTTGCAAATATTTCACAGTTTGTTTAAATAAATTAAAAATCGGCATTGATAAGAGTTTATTATTGTTGTTGTTGTTGTTGCAATAGAATCACACACTGGAATGACTATCGTAGAGGAAATGTTCCTTCGGTCTCATGATTCAGAGGAAACAATAATCTATTGTAATCTCTGCCAACTTTATCTAAATGCTTTTTGTGGCTTTTCTGATAAGGATTCAATTATCTTTAAGCACTATTAACTCATCAAACTCCACAATCACAACATACAGTGTGTCGTTCTTTCGGAATATAATGCATGAATTTAGAAAAACTATTTTTTAAGCTTCGCCTCAAATATTTATTTCAGAATTAAATACCACTTTAATAACCTACCCCGAACAATATGAGTACATTATAAGTAATTTACATTGGTCCCGCGCCCCTGAAAACTGAATTCATAGGGAACATCATCCCTGCATGGACAAAATGTGTAATAACGTCGTCTTTGACATCTGGCAAATCAGTTTTACGTCAAAAAGTAGTAAAATTCATGTCATTTGATTCAGTTTTTGAACGAAAGTTCAAATCTCTTCAATCTCTTTCGGATCAAAATTTAAGGTCGAGGGAGGGGGTCTGGAAAAAAAAAACTGTGTGCTAAGTGTTCAACGTATTCGACCTTAGCTTGTGGAGTTTCTTCACTACACCAATCAGTTGTCATAATATTCTGGTGACAGGTGAGAATATACAGGCTGAGGTTTTTTAACTTGAAACTACCAAATTTTTTTCACGACTAATCAGCACTTTAGAAATAAAATTCCTGGATCAAAATTTAAATCCTCGGTGGAAATAGTCGTATCAAAATTAGTTTACTTCCCCAAAGGTTGATGCGTCGAGGTGTGGGAGGGGGGTAAATTTGACATCGTAATCTGTTGTATTATAGATTCGGATTTTACCGCTAAAAACTCATAGGATTCGTCTACCGGGTGTCCCATTAGTGCGGGATTCTTCTCTGGCAGCTTCACTTTTGAAGCTATAAAAAAAGATGAGGGAGAAAAATTGTATGGTTTGAAGAGACCTTCAACCTAAAATAATTTTCAGCTACACAGGATGATGAAATTGTTATACAGGGTGATGAAAAATCTGAAAATTTTCATCACCCTGTATAACAATTTCATCCACATCATAGGATACCTTGTAAAAAGTTAAGATAGGGACATGTAAACCTTTTTCTGCTGTCTTGAGCCGTTTTCATTGTAAGCTGCTTTGAAAATGGAAAATGGCAATTTTCACTTGTTTATAACTCAAAAACTATTCACATTATACTGAAACTGTGAAAACCATTCTTACTGATTTTTTTCAGATAATCTGAAAATGTAATAATATATAGGGTGTCCTATTTAAAATAACAAAGTTGTAAGGCGTACAGCGATATTGGGCCATCCTGTGTAGCTGAAAATTATTTTAGGTTGAAGGTCTCTTCAAACCATACAATTTCTCTCCCTCATCTTTTTTTATAGCTTCAAAAGTGAAGCTGTCAGAGAAGAATCCCGCACTAATGGGACATATATTATTATATATTAAATATATATTAAATATATATTTTTTTAAATTTTTTTTCGATTCATGATCGACGGCGATGTAGTCGTCAATTTTTTTTCCGATTTGTCTTCCTAGATTTGAACGAAAAAGATTAGACAGTGAATCGAGAAAACATTTTCAGGCAAGTTCTACGCGGGTATTTTTGGCCGCAAAATCTGAAGAAAGGGGGCAGGGGGACTTATTTTAACACTAGTGTATTACCTCCCTCCTCCCCCAGAAATGATTAAATTTTGATAATAAACATTTTTGCGTAGAGTGCTTGCTTACTCGCATTTGTGTTCTATTTGTTTTTTTTTTTTTTTATACAGGACAGTCCCGTAATTAGCGTGCAATACTAAAACAGCAGATTCTATTTTCAAAAATATGAAAAAATTCCTATAATAATAGGTCGAGAAATGCTTCCTAAGGGGGCTACAGCCCCCGAAAGGGGGACCCATGAAGATGGTTTTTATTTAATATCTCCGAACCCGTTCAAGATAGAATAGTGAAATTTTGGTAATTTATCAAACTTTTTATGGGCAATAAGATGCAATTACAAAAATTAAAAAATTTCCATTAGGGGGGTCAGATAGGTGAGGAGTGAGGTTAAAATCACCATAACTTTTTTTGCACGTACATTGTGCCGGGATTATATATCAGATTATGAAATGTTGAAGTTTTTTACACAAAAAAGGTCGTCTTATTGAATTTCGATAACATGCACCATTTTCGCTTAAAATCGATTTGAAAATTACCTTACATGGCATAAAAATTCATAATGAAACACAAGTAGAGAAAAATATTCAACGTAGGCCATAGATCACGGGATGTAATAAGTGACAGGTTGTTTGAAAATTGTGTTTCACACTAATTAAGTAGAAGAAAAAGAAAATTTATTGAGTACTGTTTTGTAAAAATTGCACATTTCACTAACCAAGAGCTGGCTGACATGCACTTCGCGTATGGATTCTTCAGAGGTCGTTCTCTGGCGGCTGAGCATGAATACCGACGACGTTTTCCAAACCTAAGAGCTCCTACACGCTACACGTCAAATGTTCACCCGCATACGTCAACGTTTAACGGAAAATGTCAATTTTAGACGTGCTCGCGGTCAGGCATCTAGTTGAAAATTTTTGTGCCGACGAAAATTCGCGATTAGTATGACGGAAAAGCTTTCAACGTAGATTTTCGGTGAATTTATGGGCTGGAATAATAGGAGATCAACTAATTGGTCCAACAGAACTCCCCAATCGCCTTAATGCGAATGGTTACGTGAACTTTCTCGAAAACAATCTCGGTATCAGCATGATGGGGCGCCAGCTCATTATGCGCGAAATGCCAGACAATGGCTGAATGACAACTTTCCCGATCGGTGAATCGGTCGTAACGGGTCCGAACTTTGCCAGCTCGATCTCACGACTTAAACCCTCTACAGCCAATATTATAAAGGCTCATTAGCTGAAGCTAATATCGACTTCAAATTACTTTTATTGACATTTTTGTAATTACTTTCATGTCAAGAATAGATAAATTTAAAAAATTTCCACTTAGACTCGATACCTTCTTCATAAATGGCCACAGAAATCTGCCCGTTTACTTAATGAGCCTTTATAATACCCGCTGCTAGACTTTTATTTTTGGAGGAGTCTATAATGAAATTAAAAGGAACCGATTCCAAACTTTGAGAGCTTCTCGAGCTCTGAGTCGTCGGGCCCGATTATGCGTTGACCAAAATGGAAATCATTTTCAGCACTTGCTCAAGTAAAAAAAAAAACTGACCTATAACTTTTTCTCTAGTTGTGTTTCATTATGAATTTTTATGGCATGTAAGGGAATTTTCAACTCAATTTTAAGCGAAAACGGTGCATGTTATCGAAATTCAACAAAACGACCTTTTTTGTGTAAAAAACTTCAATATTTCATAATCTGATATCAAATCCTGGCACGAGCTACGTACAAAAAAAGTTAGGGTGTTTTTAACGTCACTCTTCACCTATCTGACCCCCCCTAATGGAAATTTTAAAATTGTTGTAATTGAATTTTATTGTCCATAAAAAGTTTGATAAATTTCTCTTTTCTATCTTGAACGGTTTCGGAGATATTAAATAAAAACCATCTTCATGGTCCCCCCTTTCGGGGGCTTAGAAAGCATTTCTCGACCTTTTTTATAGGAACTTTTTTCATATGTTTGAAAATAGAATCTGCTGTTTCAGGATTGCACGCTAATTACGGGGCAATATTGATCATTGGTTTTACTTTTTTTTCTTCTTGGCAGCTGTAGATTTTAACACCGTCCAGATAAACCACCCCTTCTAGATTATTCTGTATTTCGTGGTATTTTACTAGTTTACTTATACAGGTTGATGATAAAGTTTATTTTTTATTATTTTTTTATTTAAAATATAGCTGGTATGAGATAAAAATATAACTGATGACGTCACCTATTTTTTATTGATGACGTCATCATTACTTTTTTCAAATAATGATAACTCCAGGGTTTTTTTTTTCGTTTTCCTTGATTCTTCTTACTGCTTGAAAGATGATGAAAAAAATGGTAACAAACATTTAACAGATCAATTAATTTAGAGGAGCTTCAGCAAAGAATTGGGGCCGAAGTGGATCAAATTAATCTTGACATTCTTGAGCTCAATGTACGAAGTGCTTTACAGTCGTATCTGTCAATGCCAATGGTTGGTAGAGAAAAATTTGAGCATTTGAGCTAAGAGTTCAATTATTATTTAATTATTTCTTTCTATTAAAGTTACGTTAGCATTTTTCAAAAAAATGGTTGTGTTACTTACTTACCTTTTTTTTTAATCATTTGAAAAAGTAATGATGACGTCACCTGTCAAAATAGGTGACGTCATCAGTCATTTTTTTTACACTATCATTTGGCTCTTTGAAAAATAAAATTGACCTGTCGGAACGGTTTTTTCTTTTTTTTTATATTTACTATGTATAATTGAACCACTTTAGATTGTACTAGATTTCAAATTTGTTGGCTTCTTGGTTCCAATTTATCTTAACAAGTTCTTTGCTAAACAACTTAGAAACTTTCGTCCATTTTATGGACTCATCAGCATATCAAATCAGTCAGATACCCACAGCTCATACCATACGAAAGATTGGAAATAATTTTTATTCTAACGAGTCTATCGTGATTTTAAAGTCAACTGAATTTTTACTAGGTCAGTACAGAAATGAACGTGATTTGGTTATTTTTGTCTTGCTCGTAGAAACTCTATGGATTTGTAGGTTTGACAATACATCACAGAGGTTTAAAAGCCACACTTTGATCTTCAACTACCCATAATTATTAGAATTTGTGTTTTCAACCCTTACTTTGTTAGAATCTCTCCTTGTAGAATCTGATAATTAAAACGTTAAAATGGATATGTATTATAAACATTAAACGTGTTTCGCTACTTTTAAAGTAGCATCTTCATACCTTCACATAGTAGAACTTTTGAAACATAAGTAGTGTTTTATTTATGCTCCCTCGACATTATAGAAATTTAAAAGTGTCATTATGAAGTAGAAATACTAGAAATTTAGGTTTTATCGTTCATTTTTCACCCTGGCCAATTAGATTTATATTATTAAATTACTTAGATTATAGTGGATTTGAAATTTGTTGGGTCTTAGGAGCTTATAATTTAGCTTGCTACTGAAGGTTCTTTTGCAGAACAAGTTAAATGTTTTTCTTTTTGTAATGAAAATGACATGCTGATGAGTCCAGAACAAGATAAATAATTTTAAAATTCACTGGTTTAGTTAACATCAAATCGTATGACAGGTTGAAAAAATAATCTTTTATTTCGACATCGGTTGACTTCTCTTGGGCTAGATCACAACTCCCTTGGTACATAAATAACTATAACGTTTGCTTTGGAATTTTTTGCAGAGAGATTGTGTGAGAGGGACGAATGAAGGGATGAGGCGCTACAGTGTTGAAAAAAAAAAGACTGCACGGTTTGAATACAAATACATTTTATTATCATAATAATATATTTCACTAGATATAATATACCTATATTGTATATTTATGGGTGTATGATAAAATAAAATAGGTAATATAATAGTATAGCAACATTTATTATATTATGTATTTATTATGTAGAAAGATAATAATATTAAGTAGAGAATATATATATTTCCGAAAAACGTGTACTGGTACAAAATACTGAACTGCATAACATACATAATATATTATGTATATGCTACGTATATTTTATCAATATTTATTAAAATATATACGGGGGAGGTTATATCATTTTCGGGAAAATGATCTTACATCCTCACAATTAACAATCAATAGAGAAAATCGCCGTCGTGCTGTCCGATAGTACATACAATCGGAAACCCCGTCGGGCGATCACATTCAGGGGGACACACCATAACCATATATAGGTATTAAATATGGACACTCACATAGATATTTCACACCGAGAACACGTTTAGTGGAGCTCTGAAATTTATATAGAAAACAATACAAATATAGAATAAAAATATTTCCTGCAAAAATATTCATTTTTCAGTATACTTTAAGCAAAATTCCTTTGATAAACACTAAAGGCCATACAGGTCCCGTTGTTCAGATCAGAGCACGCGTCAAGCATCCTCCTCTGAATACTGCTAACGAGACGTCTTTTATACAATTCTAATTAATAATTTTTTTAATTTTTCTGTTTATTAGAGAGATTATCTTTACGCAGGATTTCAAAACAGCATATTCTGAAATTACAGAAATCATATATATAACAGGACAGATCTTGACAACAGACACTCTAGCACTAGACACTACTAACGAATCTTTGCAATTGTTGCGATTATTGGTGTGACTGCATACTGCACGTGATGCGCCGTTAATAATGATCATTCGTCATTAGTCGGAAAGCGGAGAAAGAAGGAGTGTGGCGTTGAAAGTGAAAAAAGTGACATGCAAGTAGAGCACAGGAAGAACAAAAATAACAACATCTCAATAATTAAGCATCAAGTTGCACGTACCACATACATCATACACTGATCTGAGGAATATCACACTTAATACTTCACTTTTATACTCTCTTTTCCTTGTTCGATCTATTTTACCCGTCAACAAAAATATTTTTACCTAATATTATTAATTTATTAGAATAAATATGTCTCAGTAGTGTTGTTTGTATTTAGGTAGTAGGTATATTTACTTATGCGAAATTTTTGATGTATGTATTGATAAAAAAAAAATCGAGAATTGCGGAAAATTATGATGGAAGTAATAATGATTTGGTCTCCTAGTCTCTATTGGGCTTTTTTGTTTGTTTTGTTTTGTTATGTTTTTTTTTTTAATTATAATAATTTACAATAATTTAAATAAAACGGTATAAAAGTGAATCGATTGTAATCTTACTTCACACTAATAATCGAAATTTGTGTCACTTATTATTGCTTTTCAGTTATACTGTCATCATAACAACCTAGTAGTAACTTTATATTTTGGCACCAGAATTTCTAATAAGAGTAAAAAATTTTAGAATCCACAATATAATCGATGTTCTTTGTTGACATAAAATGTTCCCCAAATATGCAGATTAATCGTATAATTTGCCTGCTGCTTTGTTCCACATTATTCTTTTTTTTTATTTCTTCGATCGATCGAATTTTGTTGTGTAAAGCAATCAATGACATAAAGCAACTACAATAATAATGAATTGCAAATACGCTATGAGCTGTGATAGAAACGTTTTCATAAAACCTGGAAAATTATTATTCACAAGCACACAAACTTTTTTTGGCTTTTCATTCTAACTTTAAAGCTGTTGGTACTTTTTAAATGATCTATTTTATAGGCGGTATGAATCAAGAACCGACTTCCAAAACAAAATAAAATAAAAGAAAACAGTCATGATTAATGATCATTGATCCGTCAGTGAAGAGAAGAGGGTTTATTATTGATTGACAGTTAGTATCCGAAATGAGAATAAAAGTGGTGGAAGCAGTCCGATTCCTACCTCCAAAAAACAAATAATAAATACTTACATTTTAGTAGATAATAATTTTATATTTCGAAATAACACTTAAGTCAGTCTTACGAATCACAGTAAAGCTTTGATATGATCAAATTATTGTGCTCGGTTATATTATATTGTTTTTTCTTTCACTTTCACTAACCAACCTCGAAGAATAAAACACCCTCTTACTAGGAGAGGTCCCCTTTCGTCCTCTCTCCCTTACAGTGGAATGTAAGATTGGAAAATCAACATAAAACGTGCCTTTATTCAAATTCCTATGGATTATTATTATTATAATACGAGACCTGACACCTCACTATTCGTTATTGGGCGACTCAAACTTAACAAACTTAACACAACGACCAACAGCAGTAAAGCGTGACTTTTTTAACACAAACTCTAGGTAGTCAAAGTGACAAAAATGTGTCAAATTTTATCATAATATAGTTCAACATACTACAAAGATGCTAACGATTTTGACGTGGAAAAATTGCCACTTTTCTGATGAACGCCAGTGATGTAACCGGTCTTGATCTAAATTGAACCCGTCGATATTTCCAATAAAGATTAAACGCGCAAAAATTTGACTTTTTTATATTCTTTTTTTTATTGAATTTTTATATTCACAAGTCAAAAAAATCTTCAGAACCTACGACAGAAATGATTAAATTTAGCCTTCTTATTCCATTTTTTTAACAATACCAAAAATTCATGACTCATGAATGATCATGAAAGCCTAAATTTACAAGTCAACAAACCCAGCCAAACAAACTCGAGTTACATAATAAAAGCTCAGAGGAAAATAATCCCGAAGTTTCATAGTGTGATAATTCCATAATAATGCATAGGGTGAACGCACCAGTCCCCAGTAAATGACCGATTAAAGAACTCCTAAGTTTAGAGCGATCAAAATACGCTCTGCTAAGTGTCACGTTTTTTTCTACTTAGATCGGTATCATTTTACCAAACTTTTCTTGAGTGGCCGTGAAAGTAGTGATGCCAATTCTAATATTACCACCTGTTGAATTGATTTTAGATACTAAAAAGAGCAAAGTTGAGTAATTGTAAAATTATTCACCCAATATAAGAAGCGTCTTTTCAGTGTAATCAAATGACGAAGGACGGGGTTAGATTATCAATAACTCAATACCGGTTACATATGGGAACATCCCTGAGGAGTAGCATCTTATGAGTATGAGTAGATTAAAAAATATTCACTATATTTTCACACATATACGCCTTTAGATTGATATACATATAAAATCCTGTCAAAGTGTGGTATTTTCATTGAATATTTTCCATGGTGGAAGCTGAGCGGACGACAGCTTGGGTCGTAAGTTACAATTCTGTATACAAATTCTACTTTCTAAGTTGTTAAATTATTATTTTATTAAAGGGTAGATAAATAGATAAGCAATTGTATCTACTAGTTATTTCGTTATTTTATTGCTCTCGGTTACATCAGAAGACAAATTTACAGATTATCGACGTCATGGGATTATATTTACTTTAATAACTCCATTTTTATATCTTTTTGTGGTCACGATATAATATAATCACCTTGTATAATGATGCAAATAAGTTAGCGGCGAAAATTTTTGATGTTGTAGCCAATTAATTTTTGATGAGCTGAATGGAATGATTCTCTTTATTTTTTTTATATAATTTTAATTTGGAAGACGCTTTGTATGTCAACAGTTTTGGTTTTAGTTTTAGTTTTTCATGATTATTTATTAAAAGATAAAAGCCGAGTCGAAATAGCTACAAGATGATAACAACAACAAAGTTTCGTAAAAATCACCCCAAAAGTATGTTTTTTTTTTATATAAATGACAACCCATGAAATCACGCGACAATTGAACCTGCGACCCTAAGCGAATGTCTTTTTTTTATTTAAGGAGGCTACAAAAAGATATATTAATATATTTCATCTCATTTACTTATTATTACTTATAAATACAATTTTCCTTCTAAAAACATCTATATGTATTTTCTTATACTATTTGAAAAATTACTTTCTCATATATTAAATTATGAAATATAGATATTTAAATATAGTAATTAGGCCTGTATATTATGTGTTAAAAATATGCTAATATACAGTGTGATTTGCAAAAATTATGTGTGACGCAGTCAATTTGTGAAGGATGAATTTTTTGATGACGATTATGGCAACTATAATAATTAATAATAAGATGAGGATGCAGCTCAAATGACAAGTACTTCAGTAACAATAATACTTATTGCAAATAGTGAGCCCGCTGTTGAAGGGTTAAAGCGGTTCGTTCGTTCTCTCGCATTTTGGGAGAAACTTCGACCCTCCAACTCCGCGGGCTTCTCTCAAGTCAGTGACACATAAAACACACAAAACAGCTATGAAGATGCCAATTAATCTATCTAAACTTGCCAGGCGTTGAAGCAACCGTTCTACTTATTACCCATCTTACAAATATTATTATAAAAGACTTATTTATTTAATTTTTACGGTACTTACCACGCCTAGCAATTACTTATTACACACAGAAACGATTGGGAAATGAAAATTACGTGATATTACTTTATTTATAAGTTTGAATGATTTCGGGGCGGGAAGACTTTATTTTTTATAATCATTGGATTAGCTGCTACAGCACCTCACTCCCGAAGTCGTTTTCAAAAGAACGGCTTAATACAAAATACCCCTATACTTATAGCAGGTTTCGCAGGGTATCTTTTTCAAACATCCCCTCGTCAAATCTGCTATATTAATATAATCATTAATTCTTTAACATTATTTTAATCCAAAGCAAAGTGCTAAACGCCGTTCTGCGTCCCGAATATCTAAATCTTTGAGCAGGGTTTCACTTAATACAACACACTCGCCTTATGTCTTTTTTTAAAAATCCTAATTATCTACTGTATTCGCGTACTAAAATACTTTATTATTATATTATATGCATTTATTATGATACTAAAATAGAACGCGATAGTCTATGAATTTTATTAAATTGTGCCTTGTGAGCTATACGAGTATTGTATACCTAGAATCTACTGCACCCACTAACATGCAATTTGGTAAAGATGAACATCAAAAGACATAACTGAACACACCTAAAGGTAAGAAATTCTTTTTAAATACATCTCCTGTTTCATTTTATTACCTTCATATTATTTAAATTGCAATAGAAGTGTCTATGTACCCCCTTATCTACTATCGCCACCGCTCAAAATGTAAATTTCCAATTGAAAACAAAATTTACGAGAAATTTAAGAAATATACTTTTTTTGATAGATGCCAATGAAACAGTAATTTACGAAGCAAGACTGGAAAGTATAGTGTTCTAGGTAAAGTGACAACCACCAACAGGCAAAGATTTCGTGAAAAATCTTGTTACTTACGAAAATTCAACTTTCTTGAATGAAACGGCGGAATTTGTTAAAATTTTACTCTTTTGCAGCTTGCGGAATAAACAAGTTTCGTGAATGACATTTATATTTGTATACTTGCCATTATTATAAAATATAACTCGTGAAACTTACGTTTAATTTACCAATTCTGCTGTAAAAATTTTTTCTGTAGAAAGTAAAATTTTCGTAAGTTTTTTTTACGAAGATCTTGGCCTGCTGGCGGTGTTTCTAAAGTTATTTTATTTCTTTCCAGAAAGTTAAATTTTTGTAAATAAAAAAATTTCTTCCGAAGATCTTGGCCTGCTGGCGGTGTGCAACTCTCACTTGAAGGGTTCTGGAAGTCTCCTAAGCTTTAAATGCGAATTTAAGATACGACCAAGGTAATGTTATTGCTTGTTTTACATTTTACCAGTCTTTCTTAAATCTTCACATTTGATTTCCTTTTCAACTTTCTGGGGTTTTAAATAATTTCCAGGAATGAAATTAAATTTTAGAGCAAAGTAGAGCTTTTACTGCCTAAATTATTGTCATTAATCAATTAAAAGAGTTTGTATCTGAAGTTAGTTTTTCTTGTTTCGCCAACACAAGTTCAACTTCATTCATTCAGGTCAACTCGTTTACGATTGGGGTTGATTTGATACGCGTTCATGAAGGAACATCTAAAAGAAATTTCGCTCCTTTGAAACGACGTCCTCTCTGACCGGTTTTTTTTATTGCCCAAATTACCAATCAAATCGGAAACGGTTTCACTTTTTGTTTACTAAATTGGCCGATTAAGAGAGTTGACCAGTGGCGTTCATGAATGAAAGTTTAATGCAACCGTGGGCTACATAGACACATTCGTTATAGGTTTGAAAAGAGTAGATGTATTTCAATATATTTCTGATACCATGCATAAAATCGAAATCGAGCAACGACTGCCTCAAACGAATTAAAGCGAAAAATGATAAAAAATAAAATAAAAAACAAAAAAGTATAAATCACGAATTTTATTACTGTATTTGGTTGCATTGAATTTTATAAAAAAAAAGACGAATATCTTAATGATTATTCTCTAATTGTCTAAGGACGCACCAAAGCATCGACTGGATGGCTTTCCATGTTTTATAAATACTTTCACATTCTATAATTATTATTAAAAAAATACTAAACGCCAGCCCACGCTTTGGTCGCCCTACAGCGGACCGCTGCAAGCATATGCGGGTCGATTAATTTAAAAAATCTACTAATCCATAAATTTCTTAATAGAAAACACACTTATACATTTTGATAATGAAACTTCAATAAAAAAATTACAAAAAAATCACCTCGCAGACTGTTATAATATAATAATTAAAATATAAATATATAAGTAATCAAAACTCTTAATTTAATCTATTTGAAAACAGTCACTCCTCACACAACTGGAGACATATACTTGTACTAACATTCATATTTAAATATATCTTCACAAAAATATGTAAAAAAATAAAATAATAATAATAATATGGTATTAATAGTTATAAAACAACAACTTATTTACAGTTTTACTTTACTTAAGAACCAACTAAGAAGAATCGGACTGGCACAAACTGACATGCGGATTTACGATATAATAATAAAATATATATAATTTATCTAATAACGATAATTTTCAATCACTATAATAAAAATAAATAAAAACAAAATAGAGCTTCTTAATAGTCAATATATATAATAATAGATATAAGTATACAAAGCGTAAGGAGCAGTTTGTGCCAATCGAAAACGTCAAATTATCTATTAGGTGCAATACGCTCGTAGTGTGGACAACTAACAGATCGGTAAAGACGTGACTGGAGAACACCAAATTTGTAGTGGTGATCAAAAATTATTATTGTTTATCCCTAAAACTGCAAAATTAATCAAACAATTCTGCAAAGTCATTTTCATATCGATATTATTATATAATCAAAAATTAAAATAAAACGAATTTCCACTGTTCTTCAGTTTAATAATAATAATGAAAATTAAATATCAATTATCGATTGAAATAAAAATAAAAGTAATAATTTTTTCTAACATTAATAAGTACCAATTAAATTAAATGAAACAATTCGAATTCTCATCGATTAGCCACCAATTAAATGCTAATATAACATGACTAATCCATCATTAATTTTAATCTCATCAATTAAAATTAATATTCCCATAAAAGGAGCATGGGGGAGGGGCCGTTGAACATCGTTTCACCCTCGGTTTCACCTATATTATGAGATATAGCACCTCATTCTCCCGGATTTTTTCTGAACGCTCACATATTGATCTGATACTACCATAAAAAAATCTTGTGGTATTGAAAAAAAAAATCGTTTAACCTGATTGATGTTAATAATAAAAATAAAAAGTTTTTTATAGAAAATTACAAAATATCACACCTGAAACGATGCTCAACGGTCACAGCCACCCTTGATCTTCATAACCCAAAAAAAAAATAATAATAAAAATTATTCACCGATCTTAGGATGGTCTTTAATTTTACAGGGGAGTTACATTATTTTGATGACCAGGTAAATGGAAAAAAAATTGATCGCTACCGGGTACCTAATCGATTCTGTCGCGTCCTGGTTACCAAATACAAATCGAGTATTTCCCCTAGAGTCACTGGTTATGTTATTATGAGACGCGCGAACGTCGTTTGGTCGTCGACACTACTTCAGAGAAAATGCAAATAGTGAAGGGAGTTATGGTGAGTTTGCGAGATGTGTACATGGTGGCCTGTTGGCGATGTCGGGATGACAAATGACAATCAAATGAATACTGGAGGAGAATAAACTAGGCACCTGTCCGCAGGGAGGGGGGGAGTATGGAACCAAGCAATACTTTAATTATTATTACTAAGTAAGTAGGTATCGTGAATGACGGTTGGTTGATTGGTTGGTTGGTGGTGACACACAGTTAATGGTATAATAGCGTTCGGGGTGCGAGTACGGAATTGGACCCTAGCCCCAGAAGCGTGTAATGGACAAAATGGCAACTATCAGCGACATGACGTACCGACCCGACCGTCTTTCATAAATAATTTAATGTCTCATAAATACTCTCATTTAACTTAAATCTATAAGGAATATAGAAATATATGTATCACATCACATAACAGAACAATACAACAATGCGTGATTAACTAACAATAAGGGATATGTATGTTGTTTATTATTATCATCATTATTATTTATTTATTAGGTTGGGGTCAGGGGCGGTACGTCGCGGCGATTGGCAGTTCAGATCACAGCCGAAGGCCCCCGAAAACCTGCCTTTTTGCACGTTTCGCTCACCGCACATGACAGCTAAATCGAATCTCACATCTCACATGTACCATCATTCAATTTTTTTAAATTTTTTGCTATAATTTATATCATTTAGTTTTAACATTAAATATTATATTACTTAAATTATATATCTTGAGAATTGCTGATTCAGACTTTAATAATGTGAAATCTCACATGGCGAAACTTAAAAAAATATATCTAAAAAAATAACGAAACACCTATCCATAATAGTATAAAAATTTATACATTACATTTAGTCCATATTATAAATGTCGCGTCATGTCTTTTCAATAGGATAAAAAAACGTAAACAATATGAGTGAATACATATAAAAAAATACAGTAAGTAAAAAATAAACCAAGGCTCTAATACTATAAAACACGGTTAAATAAGAAAAAAGAGAAAAAAATAGTTTCAACTGGCATATACGATGACTACTAAACGGTTTGGACCCGATCGCACTGCTTTGTCGTCGGTAAAACTCGTACAGCCGTACTCCTCTTCAGTCGGAGGCTGCAAGTACGGCTCTACGCTTGCCAACGACAAGGCTCCACGCTCTGCATCGCACACGCGATTTACGCACGGAACACCTAAAAAGTCAAATAACTAAACAATCGAAATTCGAACAAAACAGAAAGGGCTAGTAACAGTCAGTAGCATTCGTTGTATGATTGGTTGTGCGAGCCAGAGGGCTATGCGCGACGGGGCCAGCGATGAACACGGGACTCGGCCCATCACCACGGCGGGGAATGTGGGCGCGGGAGATCTGCTGCTGCTGACCGGGGATTACCCGGGTCGCTTAGGGGTTGGCTGGGGAGTAGATGCGGATAGCTTGAAGGGCCGGAATCGAGCAAACCGGGCACATGGGATCACCCGCTTCGATAGCCCTGACCGCGCACTCGTAACAGAAGTAGTTGTGGCCGCAGGGGACGAGAGCGTGGGTCACCTTACTGTCCTCGCAGATGACGCACATCTTGCTGCTGAGGAGTGAATCGGAGGGGCTGCTGCTGGTGGTGGGCGATGGACGTGACGGTGCTGGCACGCTTGGGAAAGACCAGATGCTGGACAAGGCGGAAGTGTTATCAAAAGAAGGGGAATCGCCTAAGCCTTCATCGCGATCGCTGCTGCTCCAGATCGCCCCCAGATCGGTACGACCGCCGCTCGTCGACGAGCTGCTCGAGCAGGAACCGTTGCTTGACATCGAGAAGCAGTTACTGCTGCCGGTGCTCGAGGAAATTGCCGAAGAAGGGAACGCGGCGCTTTCTGGTTGCAAATCCAGGTTAATTATTGAGCTGAGGCCGGTCTTGTACAGCGGGGCGAAGATGTCTTCCTCCAAGGTGAGTCCGGGCAGACCGTTGATGGAAGTGCCGTTACCCGTGCGCATGGCTATATGTGCCTCGATCTCTCTCCTCGCGGACTCCACACTGTCCGGCAACCCGGTCACTTCGAAAACGGGCTCCTTGTCACGGCTGGGCGTAACGATGTAAGTGTGCGTCTGCTGCTGGATGCGCTTTATGGTAGCGCCTTTCGGGCCGACCACCAAACCGACCACACGGTACGGGACGCGAACCTGGATCGTCACGTGACCGGGAATGTTAGCCGGCGGTCCCGGAGGAGTGCTAGCGCCTGAACCGAGGCCGGCCAGGTTGTTCTTGCGGGAAGCTCGGATCTGAGAGAAGTGCTCCGCGGCTGAGAGAATCTCGCGCTTAGCTTTTGCCACGTCCTCCTTACGACCGGTCACCACAAAGACTGGTTCCTCACCGCGAACTGGAGTCTTGATGTATGTGTTGGTTTTTGCACGCAAAGCCTTGATCTTGCAACCTGGAACAAACAAAAGTTATTAGTTCTCATATTCTTCAGTAACGTTTGAGTTATTATTTTTAACAAATGGGTACAGTTTACACAAATACATCAACATAAACGTAAGGATAGGCTAAATTGAGTTGCATACATCATCAAGGTTTCCAGTGATGGTCTCCATAGCTATTATAACACAAGCAAAAACACCCCTGAGCTACCCCTGCCTATTGAAAAATGCTTTATTTTTATTCTGTTGCCGATCTTTTCGTATTAGCAGGCTCAACGACTACTCATGACTTCTTCGCCGATGAGTTCTAGAACCTTCGTTAGAACTCATAAAGTAACGACTAACAAAACAAAAAGGGACATGGGAAGCTTCGTTTGGGAAAAACCAACAAAAATAGTAAATTAAAGTTGGTTAAGAAATACAAACGCGCATGACTTGTAGATTCCTACTCTTTAGAGAGAGTATGCAGAAAAACCTGGACGCTCTTCATCAGGGACGAGCAGATTCACAGCAATCAGTAGATTTGAGAAACTCACGTCAAAGCTCTCAGAGATTACGGGGACGAGATCCAGTAGCTTCAGTAAAGAGTCTGATAAACACCACTTCAGAGAATTACAGGGGAAGTTTCCAGAAAGCTATTAAGGGTCCATGACCTCAAGTTTGTAGACACGGGATGAAGAAGGGAGACGTGCACCTAGAAGTCTGGATCAAGTAATAGATCCCCTGATTTAACTAAACCAAGTTAACTTTTGCAGGACCAATGGTTTAGGGGTGATATACATATAGCTAGAAGGTCGCCAAAAAGAGTAAGTGACCAAGTATTCCGCCAAACAACTGCTAGAAGTAACATGAACACCAATTTATCCATGAAGAAGATTAGAGGAAAGAGGGTTGTTTTCACAAATTTTGGGCCAATTTTCTTGCAACAAATCACCGAGAAGGAGGAATAAAAAGTCGTTCTCTGTAAGGCCACAAGAACTTTGCGAGCATAGAGAAAGAAGTGAGGGAGGAGGAAACTTCTTCAAATCATACCCTGATGATTTTGAATCAAGTGGTCATGATGGGTGAGATCTTCGAAAAAATTCTTCTTGGTCTACCTCAGCTCCAATAAATAATAAACACACATTAAACACAGCCGGAATGTGTATCAAACGGCATTAACTGCGACGAATTTAGTCATAACTTGTTTATGAAGCTCTACCTAAAAACCAAGTCTGCCAATTTCGATAACGTATCTCCAACCCATCCATTTCTCTATACACCAGCGCATATTCATTACCCTCATTAAGCGGTACGACTAATTGACGACAACCGCCTCACAGGATGTATAAGTGAATGTCCTGGCAGATGTGGGAGTCAATCTGACACCGGCTACTTGCGATTTACATAGCTCAGATGTCGCCAGACAACGTCCTTTCTATGGATTCCAGCTACAGCGATGCACTTTTTTACTTTTATCAGAAAACTTGATTTACTGCCGCTACATTTAATTACGACGTAAAACTAGGCAACATTTTCCTTTTAACCATAACGGTCCCGGAGGGAGGCGCCATTATACCCGATGTCTGTGAACCATAAATTATAATTGCCCTCGATCTTCAGAATACATTGTAAGTGTAAGTATTAGCGACAAAACAACATATTCCTCTTGAATATTTATACACGAGTAGATGATATTGAAGTCTTCAATCATTCTAAGGTCAATAATCCACCTTGTTCTTGTACCACGACGCATATTGTTCCATCATGGACTTCTCACAAGAGGAGGAGATTACACGCTGCTAGGTACTAGGTATATAATGACCGAGTATTATTTCACAACAAACGAGAATGAAAGCAATTTATTTAGTGCGATTTGTTATTATGAAGACTCTATATAACGTGAAGTACCTATGAATAGGAGATCCATGACACGGGCAACCAGTCATTCTTTGTATAACTGGTTGCATAATAGAGATCTCTACTCCACAATATTAAAGCAAACAACAACGTAGGAAACGTATTATTGGTACGAAAAATGTGCTATACAACGGACCCCATGCGACGATGTTCTTGCATATTTTGCATTTTTTTTTAATGACTACACCATGTGCAACACACACACACACACATGTATGCCATAAGCCAGAGCAGAGGCGAAGTGCGATAGTCTTTACCGGTAACAGCCATTGACCCACGCAAGGTTACAAAGACTTTTAATTGTATCGCTGCGGTACGACGAATAGTGGATTCCTTCGGGTGAGACAAGTCTGCTACGCCACCGCAACAGACCTGTCACCAGTGGCGTGTGTGACTTTATTTACAAAATGCTTTATTAAAAAAATATTCCCCCACAATTTTCGTCCAAAATTAGTTTAAACGGGCACAGAATCATCCAAGGTCAAATGAAATTTTGTTTTTTTTAGATTTTGGGAAACTTTTCGCGGTTTTCATGGGGGGTTACTGCAGCGTCTATAAGTTAAAGAAAAAAAATTAGAAAGCAGCCATTTATTTCTATTAAAAAAGTCAAATCAGCTCCTAAGAATAATACATTTTTGTAGGCCTTTCAGTTTTTCAGAGAAGACAACGAAGTTTTTTCCAGGACTTTTTTGTTCTCAAGCCCCGGTTTTTGGTCCGAAACCAGGATGGAGGTGATGTGGTAAATGGAAATCGGGGTGAGAAAGTCGAAATACAAAGGGGAGAGAGTTGAAACGAACAATGGGGGGAGAAATTGACACATAAAAGTTAGACAGAAATGCATCTGAGTTACTCTGTATAAGGTGGATTCGAGTTCAACTCGGGCTCAAGAAAAACGAGAAAGCTGAGAAATGACGATTGGGGGACTTTTTTACAAAGCAACCAAATTTTGAAAATTCATTAAGAAAGGGATAAACGTAATGGTCGGTAGTAAGTAAGTAAAGAAAGGAAAATTATCATAAATAAAAAGCACGAGAGATCGCCATTAATTATTAGAAAGGGCCAAGGTACGAACAGAAGTCTCAACGAAATTACAACCGTGGATTCCTCAGAGTTAAGGGGGGGTTGTTTCTGTTTTGGTTTTGCCAGCATCAGAGTATTCACTTACGGAAAATATGCCCGATTCGTGCAATTGGAAGGGGGGGGGGAGGTCAGCTGCTGGCATAATGGAAATCATACATTTTTGTAAATCAAAAAAAGAAAGCCTGTCAAATACCAGGGGAGAAAGCCGAAATACAAAGGAGAGAAAGTCGAAATAGAAAGGGGACAAAGTAGAAATTGACAAAAAATTGGGGGAGAAATTGACACATAAAAGTTGGAAAGAAATTTATCTGGTTTACTGCAAGGGAGAAAACGAGAAAGCTGAGAAATGAAGATTGGGGGATTTTTTCACTTATGGAAAAAATGCCTGATTCGTGCAAGGGAGAGAAATAAGCTACTAGAATTTAAAGAAAAAAAAACATTAAAAAGCACCCATTTTTTTGAATATCAGCTTTCAAGAAAAATCCATTTTTGTAAATACAAAAAAAAGCTTTATCGCGCCTTTCAGTTTTTCAGAGAAGACAACGAACTTTTTTCCAGGACTTTTGTTGTTACAAGCCCCGGTAAGATTCGTCACTGTTTTTGGTGCCGAAACCAGGGAAAGGCTTTGGAGATGATGCGGAAAATGGAAATCAGGGAGAGAAAGTCGAAAAACGAAAGTCGAAAGAAAAGAGGGAGAGAGGTGAAACGAACAAAATACTGGAAAATATTGACACACAAAAATTAGAAAGGAAAGCCTCTCGGTTACTGCAAGGCGGATCAAAAAAGCTCAATCCGGGCTCAAAAAAAAAAAGAACGAGAAAGCTGGGAATTGAGGATTGAAGGATTTTTTTTTGAGACGGGAACTTGAAGAACTACGTTTTCAAAATTCGTTGAGAAGGCCGAGGAATCAATTCGAAGCTAGTAAGGTTTAAATGATTCTGCTTGAATTCAAAAAATACACACAGCTACCACAAAAAAGCTTTATCGCGCCATTCACTTTTTTCAAGAGGTAAGACAATGAAGCTTTCTGCAGAGCTTTTGTTGCTACAAGCTCCGGTGATAAGATTACAAGCTTTGGTGCCGAAACCAGGAAAAGGCAATTGAGGAAAAAAATAAGCACACATTTTATTAAATTATTTAAACTCTTCATCTTTTGAAATAAAACTTCTGGGAATGATCATTTTTATGAAAAAAAGCTTTACCTCGCCTTAAAGAATCACGTCAAATATGGGAAGCTTTTCAGGGTGAAGAGGATGAAATTTTCTCAAGGGATTTAGAACAGTTACTAACTCTGAAATTATTGTTCTAATTGCCGCCATTAAGAAATCAATAAACTACATTTTATCGATTTCAATCAAAGTATTTTCGAGTATGCGCATAAGTGGGAAGCTGTCTAAAGCTACTTATCCTAAGTACCTACCTCTAGAGAGTCGGAATATTTGTACTTTAATCTAAAAAAGATTTATGGCCTTCATAATAACAACTAATAATTCTTGTAGATAAGTATTTGTGTTGATACTTAGCGCAGCTCGATAATTCTCTTAAAAGCTAGACTAGAAGATCACAAAATTTGCTGAGAAATGCATTTCGGTTGCAGTAACTACCACCTTCAGAGCAGCAAATTGACACATAAACATTTGTAAATCCCTCTTCAAGAATTCAATCAATCAGATCAGCAAAAGGGTATTAATCACTTTAATGTCTGCTTCATCTTCGGTTCCGCGCATTTTCCAACTGAGTGACTCCCCCTTTTACGCTATAGAAACATGTAAACTGTCACCGTTACTTCTTCACGCTGATAATTTCGTTATCCCTTAAATTATCTCGTTTCTGGCATATTTCCCTCTCAAGATAATCGCGAGCCCTAATAATTATTGAAGCATCATCAATTTTCATAATTGTCTTAACTTCTTACCCGCTATACTGAGATACTCTTATACAGGAGTGATTTTTTCGTTATGGAATTTAAATGTATATCTCCACCTATGGCAGTAATCACACTTCTCATTTTTTGTTGCCAATTTTTAATTATTGAACGCTCGATTTCGGCCAAAAATTCATAAAGATAAGGGCGGATAAGATAACAAAAGACCCTCTAAAAGGGCAAGTTTTCACCTCAATCAAATCCAATAATATGCTTGCGAGCAAAGAGCGAAAAGCGAGTGACTATAAGCCAGATAAAACTAAATTCCTCGAACGAAACAGTAAAAACAACGAGAACGCGAATTTTCACTTTCATTTCCACTTTCCCATAACCGTACGTCTCCGTCACTGGTCAAGTCTGGAATGAGAATCTGATCACGCCGATGCTATTCCATCCATTCTTGCAATTCAAGGCTGATCTCTTGTACCTGAACAAAGCTCCCATGGTCTACGGTCATAGGAAGACCTGCAGCCTGCATCATCATCGTCAAGACGACCGGGCACCCAGAAACCTCGGTTTGTCGAGAACGCTCATCAGGCTATTTATATTGATGAAAAGGTTTTGTGGAAACAAACAAAAAAAAATGTATGAAATCCAAGAAGGAACAATAGATCTGATTCTATCGTCCAGATTTGCTTTTTATTGTCCGAGACGGTCTTTGTTATTTCTATCAAAAAAATGTTTAAAAGTTTTTATTGAACTACTTTACTTACTTTATATAGGTAGGTACTTAAACTTAACATACAGAACGTCATTCTAAATTCTTTATGGGAGTAATGAACGATGAGATTATTAGACGATTATAATTATTTCATTGAAGATTAACCTACCACCACCTCTGCATGAGGTAGGTAAAAACAAGAGCAAACTGAATTCTTCTTGAATTATAAATAGATGAACAACATAAGTTTTAGTTTTTCGTCGGGTTGTGCTAATTTTAGAACTCGCATTAAGATCGTCGTCAAACGACAAACGACAAACGACAAGTTAAGTTTCACTCAAAACTGATTCTTAAAATATTAACACGCCAATGACACTCCGCTACTCACTTCCAAGTCGGTTACTTTTTGTTGTGGTGGATATTTTCAGGAAAACAAACAGAGCAAAAAGAGCCAGTCTGAAGAGTAATTGTAATTATAAATAATAAAAGCCACCTCGTCTCTTAATTAACTCGGACGAAAATGTATAACGTAAGTATACTGACTGAGTACGGTCATGATTATGGTCCCTTTCAAGTGGTCTACCCATCCATGACACTAATTTTTGACTAGTCAATTATTCCACAGTAAAAATCCCGTCAATATGAAATATGAACGGGCAGCCAAAAAAATACCTGCTGACAATTTCCATGGTTATCTAATGTTCTAATAAAAGCGGTTTTTAAAGCCCATAAAATTGTACACACTTGAAGTAAGCGCTGCCGGCAGCGGTTAACGATCGACCGACATTTCAAAGGGATTAAAAGAGAGAATGTCCTTCGATCATAAATTCTACTTTTTGTCTACTCTGAAAAGCCCCTTGTCATGATTTCAAGAGGCTCTCCTTCTCGTCGATGTCGAGGTCTGTTCCCTCTCCTATGACACTCCGCAATTAAGTAAAAAAATATCTCACTTTATTACGCTTTTCTCATCAATCTTATCAAAATTGCTCGTTCGGTGACGGATTCTGGATATTTCTGGTTCTCATTTCTCATTAAAGCGCTCATACGAGATCGAAAATTAAAATTTAGTAAAGAACGATCTAGGATTTAAAAATGTCGCTCTGGCAGAAATCCGAGACTACTCAACATCATGATTCGCTTTTACAGAGTACAAGTACAAGAAGAGATCCTTTAGGAAATTCTTTAATTTTAATTAAATTTCTCAAAGTCAATACCAGAAGTGGGATATGCCCAAAGAGGTAAAAAATGTATCTACAGAGAAATTCTTATTTTCGAGTTTAAAGACCACTTTTCACTATTTGAAGCTCGACTTGCACCCTTGGCCAAAATATGCAAAAAAGAGGGAAAATGTACAAAAAAAATCCTCTTTTAGAGTGTAAAGACTAAGCTTTGAAGCTTGACTTGTAGAAGGTAGACTTATAAGAACCGATTTGGTCAAGATATGCAAAAAGGAAAAAAAAATGTACAAAGAAATTCTTCTTTTAGAGTGTAAAGGCCACTTTTTGAAGCTCAACTTGCACCCTTGATCAAGATATGCAAAAAAGGGGAAAAAATGTACAAAAAAATTCTCCTTTTAGAGTGTAATGACCACTTTTTGAAGCTTGACTTGTAGAAGGTAGACTTATAAGAAGTGATTTGGTCAAGATATGCAAAAGGGGAAAAAATGTACAAAGAAATTCTTCTTTTAGAGTGTAAAGACCACTTTTTGAAGCTCTACTTGTACCCTTGGTCAAGATATGCAAAAAAGGGGAAAAATGTACAAAGAAATTCTCCTTTTAGAGTGTAAAGACCACTTTTTGAAGCTCTACTTGTACCCTTGGTCAAGATATGCAAAAAATAGGAAAAATGTACAGAAAAATTCTTCTTTTAGAGTGTAAAGACTACTTTTTGAAGCTTGACTTGTAGAAGGTAGACTTATAAGAAGTGATTTGGTTAAGATATGCAAAAAAGGGAAAAAATGTACAAAGAAATTCTTCTTTTCGAGTGTAAAGACCACTTTTTGAAGCTCTACTTGTACCCTTGGTCAAGATGTGCAAAAAAGAGGAAAAATGTACAGAAAAATTCTTCTTTTAGAGTGTAATGACTACTTTTTGAAGCTTGACTTGTAGAAGGTAGACTTATAAGAAGTGATTTGGTCAAGATGTGCAAAAAGGGGAAAAAATGTACAAATAAACTCTTCTTTTAGAGTGTAATGACTACTTTTTGAAGCTTGACTTGTAGAAGGTAGACTTATAAGAACTGATTTGGTCAAGATATGCAAAAAAGGAAAACAAAAATGTACAAAGAAATTCTTCTTTTAGAGTGTAATGACCACTTTTTGAAGCTCGACTTGCGCCTTTGGTCAAGATATGCAAAAAAGGGAAAAAATGTACAAAGAAATTCTTCTTTTAGAGTGTAAAGACCACTTTTTGAAGCTTGACTGGCACCCTTGGTCAACAAGATATGCAAAAAAGGAAAAAAAATATACAGGGGCATTCTTCTTTTAGAATCTAAAGACTACTTTACACATTTACTTAAAATTTTAACGTAACCGTGAAAGAGGGGTCAGTTTGTAGCGTGAAATAACATAATTTTAAGTAGACTTGCAAAATACATTAAGCCCATTTCCGCGATACAAATTTAGATAAATGATTAGCTGCCATACTAATGGTGCAATAAAATTAGGTTTGATATTGCAGCAAGCAAATTTATCTAATTATCATTAACTAAAAGTGGCAATGCCTCATAACATTTAATTTATGTATATGTACCTACCTATAACTAAGTACTTATGCGTTTAGAAGTTTATTAAATTATTCTAAGTAAGTAAGTAGTATGAGTGTATGTACTCATGTTGTATATGTCATAAAGAAAACGACAGTGCTTATAATAGTGCTCAGTGCTGGTGCTGGTGCTAGTGCTGGGTGCTTATGAGTTATGTTAGCTGATCGCATATAATAGTAGTGTATTAGTGTTAGTGCCTAGTGCATCAATTTTATTAGATTATAGTTGCCACTTCCTAGCGACATAATTATCGTTTAAAAATACACTCACGGCGTCCTCCATCGCGGCCAGATTTATTAATTTTTCCTTGACGGTTTTGTATTTTTTCCGCGCAATCTTAGGGAAGAGCAAAAAAAATTATTATTAGAGCGTACAACGTGGCATCCAGTCACATCCATTGAGTACGAGAAAAATGACGGGATGCAACGCTACTTGGAGCTGAACGTTTGTTTATTTAGGTACGACCTTTATTACCTACGTAATTTCGAAATATTCGAAAAACTCAAGGAAATATGACTAATTATTGGGTCATGTCTGGGTATCCCGTGCTGGCGCTTTAAGCAAATTGACGACTTAACTAAGTAGATATATAAACATAACAAAGCATGACTTTTTTTAGTAAAAGTACAGTGCGTGTTTAAAGTTTGGAACAAAATTAATAAATCATTCGTTTCAAAAAAATTAACACAAGTACTCGTAATATTGTTAGATATGTACATATAAGCAACTTGAGCTCATTAAATGAAATTGTAATTAAGACAACATTCACACGTCGTACTGTCAACTTTAACATTACAATTCTTACTCAACCTGGCCTTATCCTTATAAGAGCACGACTGATCGTGTTCATACACACCTGAAACAAACAAAAAAACAATAATTAGTGCATCGAGAATAACAATGAGAACAAGAATTCGTTAATTTTTTACTTATTACCTAATTAGTAAATAAATTTATTTTAATAAAGGACATGGACGTCTTGTTGGTATCAATTAAAATCCATCAACAATTTATTCAATAACTATACAAAAAATGCAGCGAGAAAAGTTCTGAGATGACGTCATCAGTCATCAGAAATCAGAAAGAAAGATATCCTGCAGAACTTTCTGTTCAATTTTCGCATATTACTTGTGATGAGCTTTCCAGCCTATTTCAGAAATGTCGTCCTATGACAACGATAACACCCTGAAAATACTCCAAGAGGAAACTAAATGCTCTGGAGTCCCACAGGGCTCGATAACCGGACCGATTCTCTTTTTCAGAGGCTAAATTTACTGGTTTTGAAGCTAATGAATCTCCAAAATGAGCAAGGAACAAGGTATCGTTCCTGTGAAACTGAAACCACAGAAACGCCCCGAGTATTTTCATTTCTATGCATTTTTGTCTTTTTCAGTAATTTGTATCTTATTTTTACAGGAAAATGAGTGGACTTAACAGGTCAAGTAAGCAATAGCAGTATTTTCAATGTTGCCATGGTTGTGATAAGATTTCCAACCCAGCCAAGAAAATCTGAGGGAAATATCCCAGAAATCCTCTTCCTATGACACTGCAAATACCATGAGAAGACTCCAAGAGGAAACAAAATAGTGAGTGGATGGGCGTCAAGCAGAGACAAGCAGAAACCCTGGCCAGAGAAAATTTGAGTAGGAGACAATACTTTATACCCTCAGAAGAGAAAATAGATACGTTGGAGTCCCACAGGGCTCCACACCCGGACCGATTCTCTTTCTAGAAGGCTCAATTTACTCGTTTTGAAGCAAGTTGTTGCAGTTGGATTTAACATGTCGAGTAAACAATCTCAATATTTTAATTTTCAGCCCAAATTGGGTAATTTTGCCTTCTGCAAAAAAATCTTCCTTGTTTCTTGTTGTTCTTAACATTTTCACAATTCATAGGTATTATAATATAAAACTAAAGACGCCCGAGTGTCACAACCTTATACGAGACTATCTATAATCGATTTGTTTTGTTATCGATTACAGGCAGTTTATTCGCATCTTGTGAACGAGTCCCCGTCCTTACGGCCTGTTATCTAAATGTATGGAAATGCACGTAGCCGTGTTAAAATGTCACAGAGCTGGCTTCCATCCAGCCAGATATACATACATTGCACTCGGCTTTGGTTTTATTTGTCTCTTTAGTCTAGCTGGATTGTCTAGAAATATCTCTAGGGTAAATGCCACTCAGCAAGAATAGAACAGGCGACATCATCTCATCTCAAACTACTAACACTAGCACTAGCACTAGCACTAACATTATTTAACTGAGATCACTCCCATGAAGTATGAAGTTCATTTTATTTAATCCAATCCAAGACGGCGCTAGTTATTTATACACCTAGTAGGTTTTTTTTTTTTATGTAGTTTCTGAAGATGGAAGAAAACAAAACGATCAGTGCCATCAGTGAGACGAATTAAGAATTAAGCACTAAGAACCAAGCACTTTGGAAGAAAGGGATTTGAAAGTTCATTACATGTCGTTGCTCTTTTCATTATTTTGTGAGGAATTTCTTGAGCGCCTATTGGGTGAAGATCTTCAAATAAACATTTCTTTGGTGAAATAAATTAATACAACGAAACGAAGAGATAAATGTCCTTTTTGAAACCTTCAACGCTTTTTATTTTAATGACTTTAATTATTACTTCTGTGATAGTTAAGCTCAATTAACAGAAATAATGTAATATTAATAATAATAATACGCACGCCTATAAATGTGTTTAATTAATTTAATGAGTCTGATAATTAGGATTGAATCTACTTAATTGTTACTGAACTAATGGGGTGAAAACGGTTAGTTTGTAGTTAATCGGAGGAGTATACCCAACATCGACAATTGCTAACCCGATAAAAAGGACAAAAGCCCAGATTACTTCCATCCAGTCTCGGATGGCACATAAATCTCGCAATAATTCACATCGTGGAGCGAAAATATGAAACAAGCAGAAACAGGTGGAAAAGACACGGATGATCTATTTAATGGTACAAATATTTTGACAACTGGACAACTGGCAAGAAATAGCAGGAGGAGTAATAATAGAAAATGCAATTTTCCAGTTATAATATATCAAAACAAACAGTAAAATTTCCACATAAAATATTATTTGAAACGTTTTCTTATTCGTTCCGTAAACTTGTAAAGTAAGAGCGATTAAGTGTAAACGAGCCAATAATAACGGCTAACATTAAACTGTCCTAATTTTTCAACACTCTTTCCCCCTCCCCCATTCCAAACAATCATGTCATTTGAAATAAGTTTCGGTAGCTCTGCTTGTATGAAATGAAAGCCCTCAGACTACCCTAAAGCGTTATTAATTTGCTAAAGACAAACAGTTTCAAACCAAAGATCCAAATCTTACCTTATGTATGTAGGTAAGTACATATTACCATAAGAAGTGATGTGTTTTGAATAACCCAAATCGGTCGTTTTCCTACATTGAAAGTTCTCATGCAAGACTCCCAGAGAGAGCCCTGAAACCGCCCCAAACTACCCCGAAGCCCCGTTTAAATACATCAGATAACGCGCCGTTCCACCCCCGGCGGTCTCACATACACGAGGCCGATGCTCTGATATTTCACACGCAAAAACCTTCTTAATGCCGAAGGGGGGCGAACCTACTCCAATTTCTTGCGGAGGTTATGATTTGTATCGCCGTGACAACTCGGAAACTTGCACGAACAAGAAAAACCCT
Source organism: Malachius bipustulatus (assembly GCA_910589415.1). Lineage (NCBI taxonomy): Eukaryota > Metazoa > Arthropoda > Insecta > Coleoptera > Melyridae > Malachius > Malachius bipustulatus. The sequence continues at coordinate 25,869,890 of OU342637.1, forward strand.
CCATCAACCCTTGCCTTAATTGGTCAGCTAAAACCTCGCGTAAAACAGGGTTTCGCTAAACAATATGATACTGGCTTGGTTACCTAATTATATCCAGGAAACGGGGGGAATTTTTAAAAGGTTACATTGTCGCTGTTTGGGGTGATTAATGGGTCGGTTTTTGTTGCAAAAATTGTCTCGTTAATTTGTAAAGCTGTTTTTATATACATAGTCATGAAATCATAAAGTTGAGGGTAATTAACAATTAAACTATTGAGTTCTCGACTTCTCGGGAAAGTGGAAGAGGATTTTTCTTTAGAACTCTTCAGGGGCTACCAGGAACGCTAAGGAGAACATATTTAGACGATTTTTGCTAATTTTGAAATTAACAATAAATGAATTATTGAGTTCTCATTTTTTGACGATTTTTGCTGATTTTGCACATGATAATTAAACTATTAAGAGCTCGGGAAAAGTGGAAGAGGATTTTTATAGAGAACTCTTCGGGAGCTATCAGGAATTCTAAGCAGAACTCATTTTCCACGATTTTTGCTGATTTTGCACATGATAAAATTAAACTATTAAGTGCTCGGGAAAAGTGGAAGAGAATTTTTATAGAGAACTCTTCGGGGCCTACCAGGAACTCTAAGCAGAACTCATTTTCGACGATTTTTGCATATTTTGCAATTAACAATTAAACTATTGAATTCTCAGGAAAAAAGGAAGAGGATTTTTATACAGAAATCTGTGAGGGCTACCAGGAACTCTAAGCAGAACTCATTTTTTGACGATTTTTGCTGATTTTGCACATTATAATTAAACTATTAAGTGCTCGGGAAAAGTGGAAGAGGATTTTTATAGAGAACTCTTCGGGGGCTACCAGGAACTCTAAGCAGAACTCATTTTCCACGTTTTTTGTTGATTTTGAATTTAACGACTACATTTTGAGTTATCGGAAAAGTGGAAGATTATTTTTCTTTAGAACTCTTCGGGGCCTACCAGGAACTCTAAGCAGAACTCATTTTCGACGATTTTTGCATATTTTGCAATTAACAATTAAACCATTGAATTCTCAGGAAAAGAGGAAGAGGATTTTTATACAGAAATCTGTGAGGGCTACCAGGAACTCTAAGCAGAACTCATTTTTTGACGATTTTTGCTGATTTTGCACATTATAATTAAACTATTAAGTGCTCGGGAAAAGTGGAAGAGGATTTTTATAGAGAACTCTTCGGGGGCTACCAGGAACTCTAAGCAGAACTCATTTTCCACGTTTTTTGTTGATTTTGAATTTAACGACTACATTTTGAGTTATCGGAAAAGTGGAAGATTATTTTTCTTTAGGACTCTTCGGGGCCTACCAGGAACTCTAAGCAGAACTCATTTTCGACGATTTTTGCATATTTTGCAATTAACAATTAAACCATTGAATTCTCAGGAAAAGAGGAAGAGGATTTTTATACAGAAATCTGTGAGGGCTACCAGGAACTCTAAGCAGAACTCATTTTTTGACGATTTTTGCTGATTTTGCACATTATAATTAAACTATTAAGTGCTCGGGAAAAGTGGAAGAGGATTTTTATAGAGAACTCTTCGGGGGCTACCAGGAACTCTAAGCAGAACTCATTTTCCACGTTTTTTGTTGATTTTGAATTTAACGACTACATTTTGAGTTATCGGAAAAGTGAAAGATTATTTTTCTTCAGGACTCTTCGGAGGCTACCCGGAACTCTAAGCAGAACTCATTGTCGACTATTTATATCTTTGATTATATTGTAATTTTATATTATCGACAATCAAAATTTCGTAATCAACAATTAAACCACTATTGAGTTCTCTCTCGGCAAAGCGGAGAAAAGACTTTTCTGTAGAACTCTTCCGTGGCTACTCAGAACTCTGATAAAAACAAATTTCGGGGATTTTTCCTTGAAAAACAAACTTTTCCTGATCCTATTTTCTAAAATATAGGCACAAGAACTCCAGAATGCCACTTACCGTTGCTATTGATCGTATCAGAGCTACTTTTATGAGAAAAGAGAGGGTACCGTGAAGTTAGCCATGCACCGAAACTAGAGTTTTGCGTTTGAATGGCTTACTGAGCCGTACAGAGCCTACTCTCGAACTCCTAAACAAAAAGTGTTTTAAGAGAATTAGTGGACCAATTTCATGGGAGTTTTAATAAGTTGTAATATTTTTTTTTCCATTATCACCGACTTTTCTAGGCTTGATTGACACTTCTGACAAAATTGTTTCCATTTTTGATTGCACTTATCACACCATTTTTTTCAAACGAATTCCTTTTGAGGGCTTCCGTTCAATCACGGCTGCAAGTGTCAAGCAGTACGAGTAGGAGCACTTACGCCAGAGGGCTAATAAATCGATCGGCTTATTCAATTAAACGCCGTCGGTTATAGCAACCGCTTAAAGTGTTAATTAAAACGATTTATGGCTATTTTCGTGTTTTCGGGTTTCGATTGCACGGAATCACGTAACGAACGACTGAATAATAAATACCCGTGTACTCGAGAAATTACCTGAATGTTTACAAGCGGCCACGTCTCGCCATTATTTAATAACGACAAAGTCGGAAGGTGAGATCTTCTTCCAGAGGTGAAAGAAATCACGAATTTATTCACTCAGGTTCAAGTTGGGAGTTGATCTAATAGCTCATAGCATAGCTATCTAGATCTACTATCAAGATAATTAGTAGCTATTAGTGTCTTTCTGTAACAAATAACTAGATTTCTAAATAAATAGATAAATAAAAAAAGGTGAACGGCTTTTATAATGGATATGCAGGTGCATTGGATGATACTATTTCTGTTGCATTTTATTTACATATCAATTATTGCTTGCCGTGCCGGACAGGTGACCAGACTATATTTCAACACGAAGACGATTTTACTTGTGAGGCAACTGCACTACTGCAGCGCAGCAGTCTTGACATATATTCGTGATACACTTCGGTATATTAGGATTATGTCATATCAAAGAAAGTAACCAATACGATACGATAAAAGTACCTATACATCGCCCGCAACTGTTTTAAACGTACACCTTAAAATTGGAAGTTATCGGTGTTGCCAAATTTATGGTGCTAAAGGGTAAAATTATTTGTAGGGTGTCACTTTGAAATTCAATTAATTTGACATTACCAATTTTTGTGGTACCGACCTTAGAAAAAGGTCAGTGTCGGTAATACAGGTACCTTTGTGAGAGGTATAGGCATTTACAATAATAGCAGAACAGAGTCATTGATCTAAATATTTATTTACATGGAAGCGAACCTCTCTATCTGTACGTCGACTCGCTAATTATTACTGATTGTGAATAGCGTAGTTAAAATAAATTGTCCACCGTTGGAATCGTCGGAATGGTTTGAGAAGTAGGTGACAGCGGTGTGTTCCTAATTCCCCTTCGTATGTCAATGAGGAAGCGCTAAATTAACATAACCTACGCTTCTGCTTAAATATAGCCCAGAAGTGAATGCCGGTGAGAACTCTTACACTTTTAGTTACTTGGATAATATCGAAATAGATCAGGGACCAGGAAGAGTATGTTTGGGGACTTGTCTCAGTCTCAGCCTCGGTTGTTAGAGGTAGACGGCCTTCTCCTTGTCTTGTGCTGCAGCAGTGCCATGCCATGTCATTCCATGGGAATCGTGGGTGTTTGTTGCTTTCATCATTCGCTGCGCCCGTAAAACCGAAGCGAAATATGTTTATTACATACGCATATAAGCGGTGCCGGTGCCGGTGATTTTGATAAAGTTAATGGGATCGATTGGAACAGGAAATATGTGCACGGAGCTGCCAATTATTCTCCATGTTTTGACACTTTGACCCAAATCCCGCACCAGCTATTGTTTCCATTCCATCAAAACAACGTTAAATTTATTGCCTACCAGTTCTATTATTTGCTCTGCTGGTGGACAGACTGATCCTATCAAACATCTCTTCTATCAGGAACAGAATCAGTCGGGAAATCCGAAAGAAGCTCAAGAAAATCCTGCATTTGTCATTGAAGGATTCCACCCTTTCCCGGGCATCCCTATCTTGACATGTAGATTCACGAGGATTCCACGTCGATGGCTATCAAAGCGTCCTTTCCTTTCAAGAAAGCCCCCAGAAGGATAACGCAAACGCGACCTCCTCGAGGATGGCTCCTTTCAATCCCTTATATTTATCGCTTTACGGGTTCCATTAAGGCGGATTCAGCCATCAGGGTCGACACCGCCTTTTATTATCCCGCCGGGTTAATCACGATTACGATTTATGAGTTTACGGGAAACCTTTACGTTGCCCTTATCATTTAGCAGGGAAAATCCTTTATTCTGGTGAAACTGTGCGAACCGTTTCGAGTTCCTCACGTCGTTATTACGAACTCTAGTACAAAGTACAAACCGGTACAACAACCGTCGTTCGTTAACAATGTTGCCAGACCTTCTTGTTTTTCTGGAATGCACTTCGAGAGTTGTTTCTTTCTAGAAAGTCGAACTTTCCCTTTTATCGCCTCGATTTTCCGACAAAAACGTCACGAGGTATCAGGATAGCGGTACAGTAAGTGAAAATTCCAAATTGTAACGTTGCTCTTGATTCACTTTAAATATTTACGTTAATTAAAATTGTGAATCGGAAACGATAACAATCCGACAACATAGCGTCTCCATAAAGCACACGAGCGATGGTGGATCGATCCAGCGGACCTTGTCCTCCTCCCCTTTCGTGTGTTCCACTACAAGGGGGTGAATTCTAAAGTAGCATTTCCATTTTTTCACGGTGAGAATTTGCATAAACGTTACGCTGCAGCTTTGAGGCCGACTATGGAGCATTGAAGCGCGGGAGCACGTGCCCGAGGTAAATCGGCTTACGAGTAATTGGTTCAACCCTTTCAGTTACCAGTTCATTCAACTTGACATGAATATTAAGGGTGGACCGGCTAGTTTCCTCGACCATGACACGACGCCGGCGGTTAAACTACGAGCTGGTCGACAGTTTCGCTCGAATTTGCATAAGCATGCGGAAACGGATTGATTTATTATGGATTATGGTTATTTATATCAACGGAACTTGCACTCGGCGATAGAGCAGGGAATTACCTTTACCGGCGCCAAGAGATTAGCACGGGTTTGCCGGCGATGCTGCTTGCTGATGAATAAAACTAAAAAGAGCCTTGCAGCTGAATAAATACGCCTTTCGGTCGATTTATCACCCCCCATTTCTCTCTCCAGAATAAGCTTGGAGGAATTGTGCGTGTTGTCGAAGTCTCCTGGGATGCTCCCGAATGGCATTCACCATCGAAATTTCCGGCAGAAACTTGGGAGATATCCTTATTTGTATCGGCCAACAAAAGGGCTTTTCTCTTCGTTGCTACGCTCGAGACGCGTTCGCCACATAACTTATCCCAAACCGATACAGTCGAACGGCAAAACCGAGCTTACCACGTCTTGATTGATGGACCTCTTGAGTTTATCTTCGTGCATGGGGTTAACTCTCTTTAGAAAAGTTTCAATTGAAATATGCTTCACGCTGGAATACTTCCAAGACCAATAAGACTTTATGTCATCCAAATCAAAAATAAAAAATTTAAACGGAGCACAAATCGGGTATTACGAATACGAATATTCGGTTATAACGTACGAAGTGAGTGAAGTGCCACTTTACGTATTTCTAAATCAATTTTCGATTTATTTATCACTTTGAGCTGACCGGACTTCGTCAAAATCGAATTTTTGAGCTCACCGGACTTTGCAAAAAACGAGCTGACCTGACTTCGTCAAAATTGAATTTTTGACCCGACCGGACTTTGCAAAAATCGAAATTTGGAGCTGACCAGGCCTTGCAAAAAACGAACTGACCTGACTTCGTCAAAATTGAATTTTTGAGCTGACCGGACTTTGCAAAAATCGAATTTTGGAGCTGACCAGGTCTTGCAAAAAAAAACAGCTGACCGGACTTCGTCAAAAATCGAATTTTGAGCTGATCGGACTTTGAAAAAAATCGAAATTTGGAGCTGACCGGGTCTTGCAAAAAACGAACTGACCTGACTTCGTCAAAATCGAATTTTTGAGCTCACCTGAGCTCACCGAACTTTGAAAAAATGGCTGACCAGGCTTTGAAAAAAAAACAGATGACCGGATTTCGTCAAAATCGAACTTTGAGCTAACCGGACTTGCAACAAAAAAATCGAATTGACCAAACAAAAAAAAATTGAATACTCCTCTCGTTTCAAGACGCGTGCTGGCAGCTTTTACGTGCTTTAGGCTACCTTATCGGCGTTATAATAACACTGGCGCCAAACCGTCGCCAAGAGCAAGAAGGTTGCCAAAATGGTTAATCATTCCCACAACGATATCAATATGAGTGATGAGAATATGACGAGTCAATCAAAGCGAGTTGTCTTCTATGCGCTGGAAAAACACTAAAGACTGTAAAAACCAATAATGAATCATCAACCCCTTCAAAGTCTATAAATATACGACATGACATGCCAATCCCACCCCTTCCGGGGGGACCTGGTAATCACCTGCAAATAAAAGCGAGAGCCGCCCGACCCTCCCTCGGATCGGCCGGACATATCGGAATACCCGGAACCACCTCCACATCAAACAGCCCCCGGAGGCCACACCCCGGGATAAATGGGAAAGAATACTGACCAGGCGATGGTCGCGATGGCAATGACTTATCGAACTGTCGCGGGGTCGACGGCTGCCACCCCTGGCGGCGGGGACTGCAACCACGTGACGTCTGCAACCCCTGCCGCGCAATGCAGGCAGTTGCCGTGGCGACGCCGCCACCGCCGCCGCCGCGATGTACGGTTCGACGCGACGGTTCCCGGAATGTTGCCACGTCGTGGATAAATATGAGGCAATGTTTTGTCTCGAGGTAATCGCCAAATTGGAAAGGGCTTGTTAAAATGTATCCCAAAACGAATTACTGGGACCGGTGATATGTTTTGGGATCAAATTCTTTTATTGTAAATTTGGCAAGGAGTTATGATTTGAAAATGTCGAAAGTTATTTATTTCCTAGTGCCAGTGCCAGTGCCATTGACTGGGGAATGGGATATTATGGCGCGAGTAAAGAAAAGAAAAGCTTTCTTTAAAAGAAAAACCTTCCACTTCCGCATTCGGAATGACATAATTTCCGCATTCAATTTGGCAACGCAGGTATAATGCCGCTTGATTCCGGAGTGAGCCCATTATAATACCGTACGGGAAATATTGATATTCCAGGACGCCAAAACACGACGACACCGCTGTAAATATAGAAACGAAAATCAACGCAGTCGCCGTGGGAACGTTGATATTTTTATCGCGGCGCGCTGGTCGTCCCCCCCAGTAAAAAAATCGAATTTTACTTATCCCGGATTTAGTAGGAGCCTTAAAAATTTCCTTTGTCTGTCAATCAGCAGCCTCCGGATACGAGTAATTAGCGATAATTTCTGTTGTAAACCGCATCAATAACTACCCACGCATTGTAACCGTTCAATTATAAACTAATTTATTAGCGGTGTGTCGTTGAACTGGGGCATTACGTATGAGTTTCTTCGGAAACAATGTCGAGATCGTCGTTCTTTGTAAAAAAGATCATCGCCGCGTGTAGAAAAAAAAACTGGCCGCCGGCTCGAAAAAATGTTGTTAAACCACAAGAGGTTCCGGCCGGGGTTCACGGCTGGACGTTCTCTGCTTCTTTGCGGGTGCCGGAAATAGGAGTTCCTCCAACTTTTCCCATAGATCAGTCCTAGTCCTAGCGGCAACGCTTTCAACTATTAGATCAATTTTTTACCACTTCAAGGACCGAAAATCAATTAACTACGGTCGAAGATTACCAAATTAAATAAATATAAATTCAGAGTACCTACCTAAATCCGAATCACCTAACAATTAATTATATAAAACCACATAAAAAAAAATTACTTACGAATCAGGAATTGATCACGACGTTTGTCTTTGATGCTCTTTGATGAAACGAAATTCAATAAGAAGATAAAAAAATACTGGACAACTTTATTAATAGCTGAACACATCAAAATGGCTACTTATTGTGTCCAGGCTATTAAATAAAGTTGCGTATCAGTTTTCTGAGGTTAAAGAAGTCTCAGCAGCAAATCTTAATAAGATTGGTGAGGCTGATTTAGCTCAGAAAACTGATATAAAAATTTTGATAGCTGAAGGTATCAAATAAAGAATTTGCGTTCTTATCAGAAGTGGGATGATGAGATGACACATACCTGCAACAAAAAAAAACTAATTAAAACACAATAATTAGGTATCAAGTAGTGGATATAAAAAATTATGAGTAATATAAGAGTCAAAGTCGTTTGTAAACGTTCAGGCCTTGATTGAACCAGTTTTCCAGGAAAATGGTGGAGTGAGCTCCATGACATCGGCATTGTAATCGAAATTAGATTCGAAATAGAATGGCGATGTTGTCATTAGATCAGGGAAAGATAATGTTACCCGATTATCAGCTCGAAAAAATAGGTTTTTGCAAAAGTCCGGTTAGATTCAATTCTTGCCAGGTCCGGTCAGCTCGAAAATGCGGTTTTGCAAAGTTCAGTCAGCTCGTTTCTTTTATTTTTTTGCAAGGTCCGGTTAGTATTAGATTTCGGTTAGTTCCGTCCGGTAAATTCGACTTTTGCTAAATCAGCTCGATTCTTTTTTGAAAAATCCAGTGATTTGACAATAGCCGGTTAGATAAAAAAATTCAATTTTGGACAGGTCTGGTCAGTTCAAAAATTCGATTTTTGTAAAATCCGGTCAGTTCGATTCTTTTTTGCGAGTTCCTCGGTTTGACAAGGTCCCGTTTGACCCAAAATTCAATTTTAGCCAAGCCTGGTCAGCTCATAAATTCGATTTTTGCAAAATCCGCTCAGCTCTTTTTTGCATGTCCGGCGGTTTTATATCGTGACAAGGTATGGTTGGGCCCAAAATTCAATTTTGGCCAAGCCTGGTCAGCTCAAAAATTCGATTTTTGCGAAATCAGGTCAGCTCTATTCTTTTTTGCAAGTCCGGCGGTTTGACAAGGTCCCGTTAGACCCAAAATTCAATTTTGGCCAAGCCTGGTCAGCTCATAAATTCGATTTTTGCAAAATCCGCTCAGCTCTTTTTTGCATGTCCGGCGGTTTTATATCGTGACAAGGTATGGTTGGGCCCAAAATTCAATTTTGGCCAAGCCTGGTCAGCTCAAAAATTCGATTTTTGCGAAATCCGGTCAGCTCTATTCTTTTTTGCAACTCCGGCGGTGTGACAAGGTCCCGTTGACCCAAAATTCAATTTTGGCCAAGCCTGGTCAGCTCATAAATTCGATTTTTGCAAAATCCGCTCAGCTCTTTTTTGCATGTCCGGCGGTTTTATATCGTGACAAGGTATGGTTGGGCCCAAAATTCAATTTTGGCCAAGCCTGGTCAGCTCAAAAATTCGATTTTTGCGAAATCAGGTCAGCTCTATTCTTTTTTGCAAGTCCGGCGGTTTGACAAGGTCCCGTTAGACCTAAAATTCAATTTTGGCCAAGTCTGGTCAGCTCCAAAATGCGATTTTTACATAATCCGGTCAGTTCGTTTTTTTTTGCAAGTCCGACGATTGACAACTTCCCAAAATTCAATTTTGTACAACCTGTCAGATAAAAAATTCTATTTTTGCGAAGAGCAGTCGTCAGCTCGAAATTATTTTTTAGTCAGTGGCTAGGCGTATGAGGTTCAAAAAATAAAATTCATTTGAGCGTAACTATTACTTCCAATCTTTCGTATGGTGTGTAAGCACCTAGTGTGTGTTCAATTTCATAAAGATTTGACATATTTTTTTTGATTAAAGCCAAATCTGGATATTTAATTCCCACAAAAACAGTTACAATGTACCCAAGAGTGTAAAGTAGGTACTAAAGGCGGGATAAGTAGCTACTCAAACTTGAGGAAATTCCGTCAAATTATTCAGGCGTTCATTAAATAACGAAGTGAACCGCGTCAGTTTCCGGCTGTTTCGCTGGAAATTTCCTCGCCGAATGAAAATTCAATTTGCATGAGTGTAAAGTTTATTTTATAGTAATGTGTGCATCCCTTATTCGCCTCGCTCAGACCTAATACCGCTTACAAGTTGTAAACTAAAATTAGAACAAAACTCCGCGTTCTACAATGCACACACAGTGTTATAGTGTTTCAAGGCGAATTATGTGGATGGTTCTGCTGTAAATGTAAAACCCCTGACCGAGTTTTACAGCCGTCGGGAGACACAGTGTTGGTGTTAACAGTTTCTGTCTCTACAGGAGAGCTGGATATGCGTTGTATAAATATTGATCGCACCCGAGCTGGTTTGGTCTTCTCTACTCTTGTCTCTCTATCTAGTGCTTTACTTTGCGAGGGGGCAACTTGACTCTCGACTCGATCGACAGACGAGACTCCACACACACAAGTCACAAGACTGCAGGCTGTTTGCATGACAGATGGGAAAAGGACACAAAAAATAACCCTGTGTGGTGTGGTGCGTTTGTATCAAGGCCTTCTAGACTACGACTATACAGACTACTGTCTCATCGTCAGATGTAGCCAAAACTCTATCAACAACAAATGGCTTTCGGGATGTGAAATGTCATGTGGGGGATTTTAGGTATACGGAATCCTCTACTATTAGGTATACTGAACGACCCAGATATTATTAGCCTATTTCAAAAACAGACAAATAAAGAAAATTTTGTTGAACTTTTTTTTAGCTATAAATAAACATTAGTACATATTTATTCAAAAAAAAAATTTCTGATTAATACGTTCTAGATCTTTAAGAAAATAAACAATAGGATATCCTAGGTCAGGTATAAATTCTTCTTAAGAACTTGGAGCAAAAATTGAAGAGAATTTATGTTTTCGAAAACTTTGAGAGTTCTCCAACAACCAGTCCCTAAGAAAGTTGTTAAAATTTTATGGGCACAAGAAGAGCGACCAGGTGAAACTCGTAATAAACAAAAAATATAAATCCTGGGCTCACCGTCTGCGCTGGATTGATTTTTTTTTAATAAGTAGCTTAGATTATTGAAAAATAACATTCAGACTCCCGAAACAGCGTGGCCGGACCTTCACCCTGGGGAAAGGGCTCTCCTCGCCCCGATTTGCAAAGTGCCGATCCGTGTTGTTGATTTATTGATGGAATAACTTTGTTCAACGTAACCCCTTGAGGGAGATTTTTGTTTTCATATTTTTATTCAATAACTGACGCGGAGTTCCACTAGAAATTTATCCAGACAAGGGTAGGTACTAAAAAAAAAAAAATGGTGGCAAACTTGAGGACATTGAGATAATTTTTTTGTCCATATACCCCTTTTTAAAAGAACCCGAACCATAGCTCAGGGAATTTTTGGGTTGGGTGATCCTGGTCCACATAACCGGTAAAATGTGCCGGTGCACCGTCATGTTGGAACCACATTCTATCTCGCATTGTGAAATAAATAACTCTGGGTAGAGTACTTTTCAAAAAAATTAATTAAAAAAAAATAGAACCCTCAAAAGCAGGGTCTTCGAAAAGCAGTTTTCTAATCTTAAAATACTCCTAAATATATCTAGTAAGTAAATAGACGAAATAGAAGTTATCAAAGCATTAAAAATGGAATCTAAATATTTATAAAGCAATGATTACACTAAAAAATCAATAACAATACAAAATCGATTTGCAAGATGGCAAGAACGTATTATACACATACGCCGTGGGTCATTAAACTTTTAATTAAACAAATTTATTACGGCGGCTGTAAAAATAAACTTGATATTTATTCAATAGCTCATCCCGATCATAATTATGTTAATTTGGAAAAACTTCGCTTTACGAGCAGGTTGTCATTGATTCTTGGCATTGACACGGTGTGGCTGTTTCCTATCCTATCAAGCTGATGAACGGCTCTTTATTATTATTATTATTGGAGAGGCTTGCGCCACCGTTTCGCAATACGCAGCAAAGTTGTTGTTTTTTCATCGGCGAATGCCCCAGCTAAACCAATAACAGTCTAACCGGATCATATTTGGATAAAATGGGAAAACAAAAGCGAAACTGGTGCGGGTGCTGTGCCACGAACGTTAACAACGTAAACAGAAAACATCTGCACTGTTATTTCAGTGACAGGAAATTAGCTAATTTAGAGAAAATATTCATTTAAATGCTCCAGCTCCAGTAAAACCTTTATGGTACGAGGAGTTAACGACGCTGTTGAAAAAGTTAAGATTTCAACCTTGTCGCCTCCTATTTGCCAATGATTGTTAATTAAGAAATTAAGCGTGGCTCAGGAACACTATACACTTCCTAGAAAATAACCAGAAAAACGTGCGTTATCTATGGGAATAAAAAAGCACCCATACATCTACCATAATTGATTGAGCAACTGTTTCTTCTGTGAGTTTAAACAAATTTTCACAACTAATTATAATCAAAAAATCATTAATTTCGTAACCAGACGATTCAACCAAGAATTACCGATGATACTGACATGTAAGGTAATTACTATTTTTTCAAGCGAAACAGCCTCGTCGTAGTAATGGTGTTGGTGATGCACTAGCACTAGCACCAGCACTAATTAAATTAGTTATAAATTCATCATTAGATCTTATTTATCTTAATGTGGACCACTAAAACGGATTTTCCACAACAAACTGATATAATTCAACCTAATTCCGTTCATTACCTAATCGCTCAAGGCTCACAAAAATTCAAACACGACCTTGAGCCCTCCCCTAATTTCTTTATGACCTATATTATCATATTCTTGTTGTATGACCTTTCAAAGCTGCCTAAATAAATCTTGTGTTTGAATAATAATTATAATAAAATTGTGAGTCTCATCTCATCTGCATAAATTCGCAAGGGAAGTGAGATCGCGATCCTTTGAATCAATCGAATCTTGTGTTTCAATAATACAAAAAAGTGAGTCTCCCTGGCATAAGTGCGCGAGGGAAGTGAGCGGGATTCAGTCTCACGCCCATATCACCAGTCTTGCCAAATTTCTGAGATCTGTCCTTTCAATCTTTTGTTTGAATAATAAAAAAGTGAGTCTCACCTGAATAAGTGCGCGAGGGAAGTGAGCGTAATTCAGTCTCACACCCATACCATCTTGCCAAATTTCTGAGATATGTTCTTTCAATCTTGTGTTTGAATAATGAAAAAAGTGAGGCTCCCTCGCATAAGTGCGCGAAGGAAGTGAGCGTAAAAGTCTCATATCATACCAGTCTTGCCAAATTTCTGAGATCAGTCTTTTCAATCCTGTGTTTGAATAATAAAAAAGTGAGTCTCTCCCGCATAAGTGCGCGAGGGAAGTGAGCGTGATTCAGTCTCACACCCATACCAGTATTGCCAAATTTCTGAGATCTGTCCTTTCAACATTGTGGTAGAATAATAAAAAAGTGTGTCTCACCCGAATAAGTGCGCGAGGGAAGTGCGCGTAATTAAGTCTCACACCCATAACAGTCTTGCCAAATTTCTGAGATCTCGTTTCAATCGAGTTTGAATAATTAAAAAAAAAAAAACGTGAGTCTCACTACCTCACTAGGATAAGTGCGCAGGAGAAGTGAGCGTAATCCAGTCTCATATCCATACCAATCTTTCCAAATTTCTGACATACGTCCTTTCAATCTTGTGGTAAAATAATAAAAAAAAGTGAGTCTCGTCCGAATAAGTGCGCGAGGGAAGTGAGCGTGATTCAGTCTCCCACCCATACCAGTATTGCCAAATTTCTGAGATCTGTCCTTTCAACATTGTGGTAGAATAATAAAAAAGTGTGTCTCACCCGAATAAGTGCGCGAGGGAAGTGCGCGTAATTAAGTCTCACACCCATAACAGTCTTGCCAAATTTCTGAGATCTCTTTTCAATCGAGTTTGAATAATAAAAAAAAAAACGTGAGTCTCACTACCTCACTAGGATAAGTGCGCAGAAGAAGTGAGCGTAATCCAGTCTCATATCCATACCAATCTTTCCAAATTTCTGACATACGTCCTTTCAATCTTGTGGTAAAATAATAAAAAAAAGTGAGTCTCGTCCGAATAAGTGCGCGAGGGAAGTGAGCGTGATTCAGTCTCCCACCCATACCAGTATTGCCAAATTTCTGAGATCTGTCCTTTCAACATTGTGGTAGAATAATAAAAAAGTGTGTCTCACCCGAATAAGTGCGCGAGGGAAGTGCGCGTAATTAAGTCTCACACCCACAACAGTCTTGTCAAATTTCTGAGATCTCGTTTCAATCGAGTTTGAATAATTAAAAAAAAAAAAAAAACGTGAGTCTCACTACCTCACTAGGATAAGTGCGCAGGAGAAGTGAGCGTAATCCAGTCTCATATCCATACCAATCTTTCCAAATTTCTGACATACGTCCTTTCAATCTTGTGGTAAAATAATAAAAAAAAGTGAGTCTCGCCCGAATAAGTGCGCGAGGGAAGTGAGCGTGATTCAGTCTCACACCCATACCAGTTTTGCCGAATTTTTGAGATCTGCCCTTTCAATCTTTTGTTTGAATAATAAAAAAAGTGAGTCTCACCCGTATAAGTGCGCGAGGGAAGTGAGCCTAATTCAGTCTTCTCATACCCATGCCACTCTTGCCAAATTTCTGAGATCTGTTCTCAACAGTATAAAAATGAAGACTGTCGTGGTTTAGCTTTAGTAATCGGACGGGAAGTGGCGTATTCGGCATGACACGATAGTTGCCGAAATTTACACGTTGCCATGCCGCTTATAAAGTGATGATTCCGTCACACCATGACGGTTTCTTCAAACAGTAATATCGTTAAAGAGTTTTTCAATACCCATGCATCATACGTTTCCTGAATTCGTGCTGATTTGATTCTATTATAAGAAATTCTAAAAAATAACAAATTCTGAAAATTTTATAACGATACGAGTTACGAGTAACGAACGAACACATTTATCAAGACCGAACTTATCGTCGAATTTCCTCCAAACTCGGGGAACACTCACGAATTCAGTTTCATTAAGTCAGACCACATTGTATGCAGATTACGGTTTCATTTAGGTAGGTACATTTAAATAATGAAAAAAATAAGACACGCAACACGCCTGTCTGGTCTGGCCATCATATGCGCTGTAAAAATGAATGAACTTCCATTCTTAAAAACTCAGTCATACTTTCTCGATAATCAAGCGCGCCCATGAGCGAACGTTATTAATTCCCTATAAATATGCGTCACATGTGACAATGTCGATGATGTGGCTGCAGTCAATGGGTATGTGCCACAACTGCCACACAACATAATCCAGACACGATTACGAAACAATCGACGTATCACGGGCGTAGGCTTTGAGGGATCGAAAGTTGGCCTGCTCGATTCCGTGGATTAAAATACACAAAATACACCTGACAGGAGAATTCAAGGCTCAGATCTTATAAAAAAAAAACAAAGTAGTAAGCGCTCATACATAAGCAATCCGAGTATTAAAAATATATTCCATGGTTGCATATAAGTAGTGATTATTGTGCTAATCACTGTGGTGAATTATTACATCCTAAATCGTAACAAGTGACCTTAATTACCATCTTTTTAATCTTTTAATTACCATCGAAATTTAATCTGTCTGATACGGCAAGAAGATGAGACCAGAAAAGAGCCGAAAGAGCTTTACCGCCATTTTTAATTTTAACCCCCATCCTCCAAAATAATCATCTTCGTCATCGTCCAGTTTTAGTTAATTTGCCTGGAGAGGCTTTCCGATGACAAAGAAATCGAACACCAATAATGACCAACCGGAAACACCAGACCGATCATCCCCTTGCCGAAATTTTCCCATGACACCGCCGCCAATGGTAACGAACGATCATGCAGTAATAACTAGTGTGGTTGAAGGCACTTCGCGTGGGTGCCCGAATACGAGAGGCGATAGCGAGCGCAGTCATTGAACAGTGGCCTAGGTCATGGCTGAAGCGGCCGCTTATCTCGGTCTCTTGAGCGCGGCGCTGGTTAGGTAACGCATTAGAAATGAGCCATTGTGCGCTGCTGCTGCTGCTGCACTTGTTATTTACAGGATTATGGGTCAGCGAATCTCTTCTTCTTTCTTCTTCTAGATGTTATGCGCTGCAGTGTCGGTGCCGGTGCAGTCGAGGAGGCGAGCGACTGGACGAAGACGAAACCGAATGCACGGTTCGATAGCGGCGGTGTTGCCTAGTAGACTCTAGTTTGGTATTGGTACTTTGAGCACATTATGAGGAATTATGAGGAGCTCCTGATTTATGGTTGCCTTTCTTCCATACATGATACATGAAGAATGGTCTCGGTGTTTGCAAAATTTTTTGACTTCTTGTGAAATTTTTTTAATCCCCCAAATCTTCACCTACAAGCAAGAAAATCCGATTGAAGCTGCGCAAGTTTTTTCTTGATCGATATGAGCATGATGGCATCGTTGCAGTAGATCAATGGCATGCTGCTAGATAATGATGGGAGTCTTCGGAACGAGGAATGCAGTCCCAGATCTCAGTCTCAGTCAACCTGTATGCTGTATGCAAGTCGTGTGGTTACCTACGTCTGATCCGAAGACCAGAAGCTGTATTGGTCTGCTGACCTTATACGGTGACTCCTCTATAGACTTTAGGTACAACATCGAATGTCTCTTGGTGGGTATTTGAAATTACTGAAAACACTCATTGGTCTGTTGTTATCGGCAGGAAAGACAAAGGGAATGCGATGGAAATTGTCCTGGAAGCTGGAGGAGAGGAGTAACGAGCGACGAAGACATTTCAAGGATGGAGGACGGCTTGCATACCAACGAGTTTAGAACTATTAAAAGGTTAAGAAACCTAGTTCTTTGGATGTAATAAGAAAAATAACTGATTTTAGTAACGAGATTAACTTCCTATAATGTGAATTCCCACGCCGGTTGGGATCGGGGACAGTTGCTTGAACTCGTGACGATTTCATTCTCGTTTTCACACATCCCATTAAAATTGGTGAATTAATGTAATGGAATATCTCTGTTTGGTGACAAATCACGACAATTTGCCTCGAAGCAATCGCTTGATTTTTTTGAACGGGTAGGTACAACTGGCGCCCAACGTGGGACACTTTTCAATTTTGACGCGGAACAGAAAATTTTCAAAAGGTATGGGTTCGACTTTGTGAATGTACCAGGACCAGGAACAGGAACTCCTCAATAAACTAAACTCAACAAAATGCTTTCATGAATTTTTTCTTCAGCTGTTTTTAGGTACGAATTAATGACTTGGAGCGCCATCTGCTGGCGCTAAATATAATTACGGATCCCAGTTTGCATAATCTCCTTTCGCGTCTTTTCAGATGCAAATTAAGACAAATAACAATAAAATTATATCGTGGCGGTTTTTTGTTATAATCACCTGGTGCCCTAATATTAAAATCCAAACCAATTACTTACTAATAAAACGAAACAAACTGGTACTAATTAAACAAACGATCGACAATAATAATAATAATAATTAATTTACAGGTGTGTATTATAATAGTTAACACCAACACCTTGCTTTTTATTGTAATTTTTTTTTCAGAACGCTTCGTCGAAGGTGAAGAGACCTGGTGATACAACGCACGTGAACCTTCACCAAGAGTTTAGAGACCCGACCGTCGAGGCGGCCGGCCAGCCAGCCAGCAGCCGTGGCCGAGCAGCTCTAGCCTCTAGCAGCTCTTTGTTCAATGGAGAGAGAATTCCAGCACATAGCGATGTCTTCGTCACACTTCCTGACGTCTCCGGCTGCGAAGACCTTGAGACGGACCTAGTTCAACATCCGCGCTGAGAACTTGACGGTCGACCACAGCCCGAGGCCGGCTCGATTCGGTTTCACTCATTTTCACTTTCTTCGGGATTATTTGTTTATTATCATCATCATCGGGACAAGGGAGGAATTGATAAAGTGACACCTGACACCTGACCTGGACGGAAGCTCGCCTCGATTAGGTCACCTGCTCCGGTCTTTGGTCCGGTCACCTGCCTTGCGTTTAGGTCCCCGGTCTCGACAGACGTAATACGATATGCTAATCGGATTGGTCATAACGCCGATTCTGGCTATTATTATTATTATTATTAAGGCGTGATGTGTATGAAAATGTCGTGTTTATGGCGGAAGGCTATTGCCCATAACAAGGTCAATTAGACGGCAGATGTTTCCCACGGAATCGGAATGAGGTGGATATGTAACGATTTTAATTAAGACGAAAATCGTATGAAAATGATGAAACAGTTTATCACAAAAAATTTGTGAGAACTTACTGAACTTTCCACGGTCATTCAAATTATAGTACGCTTGGACACGATTGCGTCCAAGCCCCGGCAATGGCATGAATGGAATTTACTTCGCCTGGTTCTGGTACTCAACGGGGGTGCTTAGGGGGGAGGTAACGAGCAACATTCCAAAATGCATTTCAATTCTACGAGAATTACTGGAAAACGTGCATTCGCATACTGACTTATGTTCTAATGCACCAGCGCCACCGAGTCCGTAGCCCGAGCAGTCACGGATCTGTGCGTAATTCTCGAGTCGAAAATTATCCAGTCTATTTTTTTGTGTTTTTTTTTTGCAAAATTACACACTCGCCTAACTTAGGAATCTGAATAAGAAATTTTAGAATAGCCTAAGAGACGAAATTAGGAGGATCCAAGAGCCCTTTCATTGAGTTCCCCATGAATTGATGTTGATGCTCCTGCAGCGGCTGTTATCTGAATATCTGCCAAATTTCTGCCGCACTTCCACTCCCCAGGTTTGGGCTCAAGAACCATGAGCGGAAAAGAGAGCCCATAGTAACTGGGCAGCAACTTTACCGGTTTGGGGTTTTCCGAGACCATGCCGTTTTAGTGGTAAGATGAAGATTCTTGGAGAAACCAGCGATTATTTTTGTCAAGCCGTTGGTCAAAGACAGACCTGAGGAATTGGCCTCAGCTGAACGCTTTTTTTTATTTCTTACTTTTTACTAGAGTCAGATAAAATCTAAAGCAAAGGCTTTGAAAAGTTAAACCGTTATAAAAAAACTATCAAGTTGACGTTTTACCTCTTACAAAAAAAAAACGCAAGTAAGAACTTTTTCTATTATTGAGCTTCTTAATAAAAAAAAAAAAAAAAACTTAAAAAACGGGGAAAAAATTAGCACTCTAAATACTTTTGGGGCTCGACAGGCCAGAGGTCGAATCAAAAATTGCATCAACAGACCCGATTATACCCAACATCAATAAAGAACTCTCCCATATCGTAATTCTGGATAGAATTCTGGATAGAGATCTGGATAGAAGGAACAATGTAAGATCCAGCTCTATAACTTAAGAGATCTGGCTCAACGGATAAAACAACATTTTTTAATCTTTTTAACTGGAATTTAGAGATACTGTCATCCTAGAAAAAAACCTCAACTAAGAACAACTTTCCATTGATCCTAAAATTAAATGTCCATGAAGTTAGCACCGCTATTTTTTATTTTCTTAAAAACGCAAAGTTGTGCCGGAATGTGCTCGCTCCTATTGTGCTGCCATGTGGACTTTTACGGACGATGAAAACGCGTTTTTCTTGCGAAGTTAGCACCGCAGTTTTCTATTTTCTTTAAAACGCAAGTTCTGCCGTAAAGAGAGCTCGATAACGTTGTAAAAAATCTTATTGATGCTAACTAACTAATCGCATTTTCGTCCCCAAAAATCGCAAATTCGAATTTTAAAAAATTCTTTTTACAGCACAGGGCACCACAACAGGAGCACATTCCGGCACAACTCACGTTTTTAAGAAAGAAAAATTATGGCGGTGCTAACTTCATGGAAATAGGATCAATGTAAGTAAAAAGATGAGGTAAATCTGAATTGAAGGACCAATGTACCAATGTAATGTAAGTAAGATCCAGCTCCACTGACATTATTTTATCGATAATGATCAAAGTATTACGTTGCCTAATAACAACAAGATTGGCTATGTAGACCCAGCATACACGTCATACGTCACAATTCTTATTAACCTCTTCATATTTTCTGACACCCGCATATTTCATTATAAAAAAAAAATTACCAAGACAGCTTTTTTCACATTTAGGGGCTTTGTAAGTAAAAAAAAAGAAATCCGAGGCTGTCATTCGATCGTACCCGAAACGAGCAGTAATTTGAGCACGTTGTTAACCTCGCTCAATTTTTATCAGACAGCTGCCGTTGCCTTGTGCCACCCACCCACGCGGTGCACCAACTCTTATCTCGGTTGCCGGTGCTGGTACGCATTAATATTGGTCTCCGTTTGGTAAGAAAGTTTCTTTCGCTGCGACGAAACGTTATGAAGTAACAGTGGCGCGTCTCGGATCAGAAGTAACAACATTTCGACGTCGGCGTCGAATCGTAGACTCGCTCATTATATTTATAGACGAAACAAGTAGCTCGAAGCGAGTCACCGTTTATAGTGTTAGTGTCATTTATATATTCATTACAACATACATACAAGTAAAGGAAAGGTGTCCGTTCTGTAACGTTTCTTATTTCTTGCAGCAATCACTCCTAATGAATATCTTTTTTTAATTATTTCTACTCATACACCTAAATGTTTGGAATTAGAAGGTAATAAAAAATTCTTGGCACAAAAATTCCTTCATCATTTTGAAGATGACAAGCTTTAACACTTTTCAGCTGCTCAGTCACAGTCACGGCTTAGCTAGGCGGAACAAAATATTTCTTCTAAATCTAAATCTAAACACCCCGGAGGAGGTTTAAAAGATTTGAGGAAGAAAGAAGGGATATTCAAATAAGTACCGTTTCTTCCAAGAAGGTCGTTTATTGAGGTGTCCATCTTTCAAGCACTCGAAACGCATTAACGCTAACATAACAGACCCTATTTCGCAGAAGCGGCCATAAAAGTTCGGGCCCAACAATGAGGTGACGTTTTCTTTGAGACACCCAACACCGAAGAAGAGCACGTCAGAATTAGACAAAGGAGGGCCAATAATTTCTCATTTAAGTTTGCTTTTCGATTTAGAATAATAACAGAGTTGGGGGACAATAGGTGTTGGACTGGAAAGTTTTTCAGCTGAAGAAATTAATAACGAACATCGACCAGATGGAGGTTTATAGAGTTTCGAGTTTATAGACGTCGTCCCAAAGGATTGTTAAATGGTTACAGTGTCATTTATTTAATAAACTGACTTTAATCGGGATACTCTAATTATACTTTTAGCCACATGCTAAGAAACACCAGTCACTACAACACCACACGCATACTCCAGTTTCATTATTATTATCAACTCCAGTTTTTGTCAAGTTTTATTATTATCGAGGCGGCCATTATACTAACACTCAAGCACTTTCCCATTTTCAGAAATTTTTATTTTTGACAAGTCGCCCTCATAAAAACGATTTCTCGATTTCCAGAAAATGTTACATTCGAAGGGAACGAAAACGAACTATGCTCTCGATGTTTGAGATTTGGATCCAGCAGAATCGGTCAAAGAAAAAGGTGTGAAGATCTTTTTTGAACACCTTTTTTGAGCCTGTCAAATCAGGCTTGCAAAAAAAGTTCAAGATGACCGCACTTCGCAAAATAGAATTTTTGGGCTGGGCTGCAGGAATTTGTAAAAAAAAAACGCTTTGACCGGATTTTTAAAAAATTGAATTTTCGATCTAACCTGATTTCCGATTTGCCGGACGTTGCAAAAACAAAAAATTAGCCGACTGGACTTTGCAAAAATTGAATTTTCTAGCTGTTTTGACTTTGAAAAAATTGAATTTTCGAGTTGTTCTGACTGCAAAAAACGAATTTTCGGCAGAAAAAAAATCCAGAAAACATCAAATTTTTACAAAAAAAAGCTCGGAAAACAACAAATGAACACTTAAAAAAATTGAAGACTTTTCTCTCACTTTCCAGCAAATTAATTCGACTTCACCTCTTCACAAATTTTGAGATATGTGACTTGTCAAATGTATGATCACCTGTCACAAATATATTTTTTTTCACGTTCAAGAAAAAAATGCCCATTACAAGGCACCTAAACAATTAGAAACTCTAGTTACTCTTCTAAAGTTCTAGAATGTTCTACAAAGTTTATTAAACAAATTTAATAGAAAAAACACGTCTGATCGCGGTTTAGCCCTTTCAAATTATCCCAGGTCAGGTTTACCCACACCATTTATCGGGTAAATCGATTTACATTTTTGTATCTCACAATCGTGTAATCAAGATCAGTCTATTACTACAACGGTCTTAATTTTTGGGGTACCAAGACCAAGTGATCATTAAGATGAATTATTACAATTCCAAAGCCATTAACAGCGAGTGTTAATTGAATTGAGCTCAATTATCGAGGTTTTTCATGCAGTATTCACCGCCCCCATCAAACAGTAGTATAGTGCTAGTGATAATAAATGCCTCTTACGACGAAGAACACCGGAAAGTAATGTTTACGACGTGTGTGTCTGTGTATGCTGAGCATCAGATAAGAGAATTACGTATTACGTAAAAGAGAGTCTCTACTCCTCTCACATGTGGTACTGAAACTATTTTTATATAGCACCAATAAAACTTCACCGCATAGGAAGAACGCCGAGGATAAGAAAGAGAAGACCAGGTTGACAGATTTCTTTTTATAGTTCTTTAAATTGAGAATTTCAATTCTATCCTGATAGCAATCGATAGGCAGGTAAATGTAAATGCAATATTCATAAATCCTATTGTGAAGTTGGAAATGTTTCTTTTCTATGGCTTCTTTTGAAGTAGGTTTATATGTCTGGGACTTGTGTTGATAATCAGTGTCATGACTTAATTCTTCAAGGAGATATTGCACGGTAAATTCAATTTTTCCTCCCTGGTAGATGCAAAATTCTACTATACACTTACGTGAGTTACCCTCCCGAGCTGAAGCGAATATTAAACTTGCGAAAAACCAATATGAAGCCGTTTCGTAGAGGGGGGGGGGGGGATTTTCAAACTATTTTTGGCGAGGTAGACGCTATCTTCAATCTAACCCCACCTTTAGAATTTACATTTATTTTGTTTTGTTTACTGTAAATATTAGCTCCTGAAATATAGGACAAAACGAGCGATAAGATACGGAATCCAGCAGTTTTATTAAATAATATTATTTGATATTCCTATATTTGGATTGGATATGAAATTGCGATTATGTGATTGTCATTGAAAGCTATAGTGTTTAGTCGTTTAGTGTTATAGTGTTTAGTGTTTGTGTATATGAAAAACACGATATGCGATATGGATACGGCATACTATGTTGTACTCCAAGTTTCAGGCGGAAATCAGTCCTGGTTGATATAGAGAGAGAGAGAGAGAGAGAGAGAGAGAGAGAGAGAGAGAGAGAGAGAGAGAGAGAGAGAGAGACCGCGATTACTTATCAAAACACCCGTGAAGTATGCCCCCAAATTTTATGAAATCACTAGATTCAAACAAAGACCTTTAAATGCAAAACTTTACTTTCGGGGGTTAACTTCACGGGACCCCGTCTTTTTTAATAAAATTTGTAAAAACGAAACGAGTTCCGATTAGAGTTCTGAGTAGTTCCGAAAGAGTTCCATAGAAAAGTACTCTTCCACTTTCCCAAGAACTCAATTAGAGTTCTGGGGAGTGTTCTATAGATATAACAATTATTTCCTACCTCGAAGAGAACTAAAATCGAACAAAAATCGCCGAAAATAGTTCGATTTAGAGTTTCGGGGAGTGTTCTATAGATTTAATTTTATTTTATTTAATTTAACCATTATTTCCTACCTTGAAGAGAACTCAAATCAAACAAAAATCGCCAAAAATAGTTCGAATTAGTGTTCCGGGGAGTGTTCTATATATAGATAGAGAGTTCTAGGGAGTGTTCTATAGATAGAGTACTTATTTTCCACCTTGAAGGGAACTCAAATCAATCAAAAATCGCTGAAGATAGTTCGGATTAGAGTTCTAGTGAGTGTTCTATAGAGTTCTGGGAAGTGTTCAATATATAGAAAAATTATTTTCCACCTAAAAGAGAATTCAAATCAAACAAAAATCGCCGAAAATAGTCCTGATTAGAGTTTTGGGGAGTGTTCTACGGATAGAGCTATTATTTCCCATCTTGAATAGAACTCAAATCGCCCAAAATAATTCGGATTAGAGTTCTGTGGCTGGCTCAATAGTTTCATTGTTGTTTTCGAAAGGGATTCTCAATATAATAAAGCACATAAAGGCAGTTTAGATTTAGAGTTTATATTACCAAAATCGCTGGTAAAGAGTTCTGATTAGAGTTCCGGGTAGCTCGCGAAGAGTTCCAAAAGTCTACTTCCGCGACGAAAACTCAATAGTTTGACTCGCAGAAAACTCGAACAGCTTTAAGGTACGGGAGTTCATTTATAGGCCATTAAATTCGCAATTAACAACGAAAGTTGAGTTCTCGGCAAAATGGAATAATTTTTCTATAGAACTCTTTAGGGGCTCCATAGAACTCGCCTAAAAACTAATTTATTTTCAAAATTTTATTGCAATAAAGTTTTTTGCAGAACTTTTTTGCTTCTAGGTACCACTACCACTGATCGCATCCAAAACTAATTTTCTGAGAAAAAAGCGTGAAGTTAGCCCCTGAAAAATATTTAATATTTTTCTATAGAACTCTATAAAACGCCGACGACGCCTTATAAAATTATTAAACCTGTGTGGTTTCTGCATGTGAAAAATGGAAACGAAACAAGGGTTACACATCTAAATCCACAACGATGGACGCGGATGGAATTGGAAAACAAGCACGTCTTGCGGTGACAACAAGCAAAGCATGTCCGGTGGTCAATGCCTGAGGCTATCTAATAAGCGTTAACAGGAAGAGGCGAAGTCTGGGAATCAACCACGAAGAACAGGTCTCTATGATCGGTTATACCTATATCTACCTGAGCCAGATTACCTATATAACAAACCTGTTATCTTCTTCAGTCACTGGATCATATCATGTGTTATAATGTCATATATGTTATATGGAATATACTGATATAAAAATAGGTATGTAGGTATGTATAAGAATTTATTGAGATTTCATGAAGGTAAAATAATAATTTAATTTAAATTGATTGGATAAAACTGTCCATTCAGATATGATGTAACCTACATACTCATGTATACTGGTAAACTGGTAACTCGCGGTCATACTTCAACGCTTTTTGGGTAGGGTTGGTGTTGGTTAAGCGGCATTGCCAGGTTTGCAATTATTATAACATTCCAAATTTAAGTTTTGTAACAATACAATAACGTTTTTTTTTGACACTTATTGACATAATGAGCGAGTGAAATAGATCGATAACAGATCAATTATTGATTTTTTGGTGTTATATCTAGACTTCAGTCCTGTTAGTCTGAGATGCGATATTAGGTCAATGTTGATAGCAACTGGTTCAAAATAACATTCGGTCAAAAAATCATTAACCTTTAGATAATAACGAATCCGAAGTATAGCCTATAACGAACGTATGTATTCGTTATAACCGCTTCTGGTTCAAATGAATATTAATAAAAATAAAATAATAAATTTTTAGACATTAACGAACCCCAACCATACCATATAACGAATAAATTTATTTTGTATGTTCGTTATAACCGGTTGTTAGTTGAAACATTTCTATTTATGATAAGTATCTATGCACTACGTTTTGAAGACACTTCGGTGATAAAAACCAACCGGACTACGGAAGCGGAAATGAATGAATGAAATTAAGCGACAATACTTATTATTAGTGTTTATTGACACTAATTTATTGCTAAACAATGATAATACCAGCTCTGAAGTGGCTTATAGAAAATAAATTACGTAGGTTTGCAATATCACTACGCATTATTAACTATTTATAACGAACCAAAAAAAGTTATAACGAACGATTTTTTAATTCGGTGCTCTCGTTATAAGCGGAAACGACATGAAAATTAATTTCATTTTATAACAATCATTTCCACTTATTCATATTGCATCTAAGGTTCCTTATTATTATTATTATTATTTAGGCAATATTTTTAATATTTACCCATTACATTTATGTTACGAACGAACAAGGATGATGTAATGTAGAGTTAGCAATACCTTGAAACGAATTACACTTATCGAAAATCAAACAGTGAAAATAAATAATTTAGCCAATATTCGATTTCCTATGCTCTTTTTAAAGCATCAAAGCGAAATTCAGCAGCTGCGGTTTTATACCTCATCAAAAACACGACGCTTAAACCTATTACCGCCATTTTTTCCCAGCATTAACAACAAATAAAAGAATCGACAAACCATAAAAAAAAAACAAATCAATTCAGGGATAATTAACGAACCGATATTATTTAATTTGTCCCTCATAAAACGATTTCGCCAAGCCGTATCAATTAAACTGCAATCAATAACTAAACTCTTCAAACCCTCCAACGTCCAACTAATCATAATAATTACAGGCGGCAGGTTTCTTATTATTCCAACCTTCATCATCATCATCATCATCGTGCAGGTAGAACTTGAACCAGAAAGCAGACGCGGTAAATTATCGAACGTATCGAAAAAAAATCTCACGAGAGGCAAAAAATCGGCGAATTATTATTGTCGTTGTCGTGACGGTTTGAAGCGGGTCAGGGGTTCCGCAGTACCAGCACCAGTCCCTCTAGGTGACAGCTGGCCGGAAAACGGGCCATGTGAGAGCTGGTCTGGGGAGCAGCTGCCGACTGGTGGTGGTGGTGTCGGTATGTGTGTGTGTGTGTGTCGGTGGTTTGCCGCCCTGAAGAAGAAGAAGAGTGCCGACCTAGCCAGGCAACCACCGATGGCGCCGAGAATAGATTTGTTTGATTTGGGGTTCGGGGTTCGGGTGTGATGTGAACTGGCAAAGCCGGAGAGACCTTGAAATTGAAACTCATATGTGGATCTTGGATGCTGGCTGGAGATGGTTATCATCAGTGTCGGGATTTTAATACCTGACCTGTGAAGGAAAGATGACTGCCTATGGCAGGGTTTCTCTGATCGATGGATGGAACTAAATTCTTGTGAATTATCTGATAAAAATAGAACACTTTTGACTGGAGTGTATAAGAAAGTATTTTTGTAGACTCTGCTGTTGAAGTCAGAATTTTGACGTCACAACATCCGCGGTTCATTATCAATTATATCTCTAGATAGGAAGTAGATATCGAAGTTTCGTTTTCACCATTGTCATTTGTCATAAAGAAACTCAGCAGAATCAATAATTGATTAAAGAAATGTTATTTTATCAAGTTTTAAATGCATTTAACAAAAATTAACTACGTACGCCAATGACGATGGTGATGGTAGTTAGTTAGTTAGTAGTTGATTATCAACCGAGTAGTTCTCGACTGGAACGCATTTCTATATGACACTTGTTTCCTGCACTTCTCAGAATTCTCTAATTAAGTTAGGTAAAGCAACATAAATAACCGACCTGACCCTTCCCAGTGTGAGTGCATGTGTGTCGTTCTCGTCCTGTCATTCCTCATTCCTCGGAGAATAAAAATTCTTTTCGATATATGTACCTAACTCTAGAATTATCATATTCTTTCTTTTATAATACTTCTAATAGGTATTACCTACTACACCTGCGTTACAAAGTTTAATTGTTTCCTGCTAATGTGAAGTCCTGGCAAGGTCAGTGTCCTGCTAATGTTAAACGTCTTCGAGTGTGTCCGCATTGTTAAATACTTATTTATCGTTAAAAGTCGTAAATGAATTTATTGTTTCCTACTAATGTTTTATTAGAAGAATTGAATTGAAGATTGAAGGGTTCCTGTATGGTGAAAATATTACACTCCATTGCGTCAATGGATAATGGAGGATACACGGTGGTCACTTTTAACTTATACTCGCCATCATCAACACCACTGGGATCTCTTAAAGCCTAAAAAGAGTCGGTTACACCTTTTTATTGCTACACTAAGTCGTTTTAATATTTTTTTTAATTTTTAAAGTGTTTCTTATGACCGCCACATTATTTTTTTATATATGGTTAGGTATAAAAAAATCAAAGAAACCAAAAATCTAATTAAAAAAAAAGAAACGTTACACACCCCACGTTACAAAAAAAATGGCTTGTGAATTTTTCTGAGACAAAGATTGAGTAAAGTAAAGGTGGCTTGATTTAAATGAAATTAGCAACAAAAATTTAATTTTTCAGCCTCTTTGATGAATGACGACACCAACACGAACACCATCCGAGTTAAATAGGTGACTAGTTTTAATTGGAACGTCCTGTATACGTTTAATAACGCGAGGGACTTTAAATTTTCACTTTTCAATTAGTTATCAGCGTTATTGAATCGTAAAATAGAAGGCTACGATCCTATGGTAATTATTCCTTTTTTTACTGTTCGCCAGCTAGTAAACAAGCTCAATTAAATTTCACTGTATATCAAAATTAACGACATTTTCAGTTTTATAGCAATGACATAATTTATTAATTAGACAAGCAACTTTTAACTGAGGTTGCCGACTTCGGATTTCTCAAGATAAAAATTTATAGCAGCTTCCATTGATGTTTCTAAATCGGTGTAAACAAAAACCTCACATGTTGATGTTGTCTAACCTGGGCGCAATTATCTGGAAGTAAACATTTAAGGAACCTATTTCTTAAAACATATTAACATGTGGTATTGTGTTAAAAAAAAACGAGCGAAACAATGCGAGGAGGCAAACAGATTATAAATTAAAAACCTCCAAAGTTACACAAGACTGTAATCGCTATAACTCAGATTTATCGCATTATAAACGGGAGCTTTAAATCATTTTAAGTAAAAAATTTCATAAACTCCTACCAAAGGAAGAGTTAACAGGTTGTGGTGTACCTTATTGTACTAATGTAATGTAATCATACTAAGTCAATAGAATAGTTACAAACAATGATAATGATGTAAGGATTATTAACTTGGGAGTAAAAGCACGTTCAACTATAAAAGCTTTCAAATTTAGTTACTCAAGTAATTTAGTTATTTCATCTCTAAATAAAACATGTCGAGAGTCTAGAGCACTCAAAAATTAGCTAAAGTCTAACTAAGTTTATTTTCTAATAAAATTATACTTCCCTAACATCAGAGTTTATTTTTAATACAAAAAAAAAATGTTTCAGGCCAATTGGGAAGAAATGAGAGTAATTTTAATTAGATCAGTGAAGTTGGCTGGCAAATTAAAAAAAAAAAACACCAGCACCCAGCACCAAATCTGAATTTTTATGAAACTAAACGGTAATAGTATCCACGATTTGTCCATGTTTGCCCAAGCAAAATTTGTGTTCCCCCCCCTCCTCGAATAAAAAGTTATGATCAAATAAAATAAAATTGGGAGCAGCACTAAATAATTTTTTTTATAAAATTCAAAGTTCGTTTGTCTCAACCAAAATTCTCGTTTGTCCCCTCAAAGAAGTTATGACCAAAAATAAAAAAACCAAAGAGCATTCGTTGGTCCACGTTTGTCCAACCAAAATTTTCGTTTGTCCACCCTCATTTTCATAATACCTTGAAATAAAATATAATATTAAACCAGATAATAAAGAGATGAGGGGGATGTCAAAAAAGTATATCGAATAAACAAAACAAAAAATACAGCAGGTGCGAGATTTAAAAAAGAATTATAAATTTTTTATGAGGGCGGAAGGGGGGGGGGGGGGGCGAAATTTTGGGTGGACACATCTTAGACAAACGGATAGCGTTTAAAAATTAATTAAATTTGTTCCCAGGGGTGCTGAGCTGTAAAAAAAAATTGCCGTATTTATAAAAATTCGCACTTAGAGATGTCCGCACTTCCCTGAGTTAGGTATTTTTATTAATGTTAATAAAAAAAATAGCATTAATATATTTTTTTTAAATAAATAAAACGTTTTTATTAAACATGATTGTCATGAGCATGAAGTAATAATTTTTTTATTTTTTATTATTTATTTTCTAACAAAGAATAAAAATAAATTAATGGCACTTAGAGATAGAAAATGTCAATTCTGTTCCGTAAATAAGATCCAACTTTTGTTTTTATTGTGGAAAAGAGTAGTTTTTCACGCAACTTAAATCTGGCTTGAAGGAAGCGAGTTCCAATGACCCTAATGGCTGTAAGGTCGCAACACACACCGTGCCAAGAATAATACATATCAGCTCTGCTACACATACAGAAAATATGTAGCAGGAAAACTTAATTTTGTACGCACAAAAAAACCGAGAGATTCTCTTAAAGCGTGACATAGCGCCTGTTTGATGACAATAACGGCGGCCAAGCGTGAAAAGCCTACAGTCATACTAATCACCGATGCCAAGGCTGAATTTTTATATGAATAATCACGAATTATCCAAATTATTCATATCATTACTACGAAGCTCATTGAATCGGTATAGTGAACCATTGTCTTTTTATCAGTCTGAACCTGTGTTTACTATCACCGTCGTTGGGGTTATTATTTTCGCTGTTTTTGTTTCATAAATAAACGGTTAAATACACTCATTCAGTGAAACTGTTCAAAATTAGACCTGTTTTATCGTAATTGTTACTAAAATAAAAATAATGCTCCTACACTCAATTTAGTAGAATTATTTTCTTGACCTGCTTTTTTTGCGCCTTCGGAAGTTTATATTTACAATTATTATTAATAGTCATTCAACCCGTAAATAATTTCTGAGTGGGAATATTTCGCAATAACAGTTTAGCTCCCGGATATAACGAACATTCGTTTATAATACACCTAATCGGTTGTAGCCAAAGCACTCGTTAAAAGAGCAAAAATACCCTTTTCGAGGAAATTAACCGTTAACTGCGCATGCTCAATCGACCAAAACAGAAAATTAGACAAATAAGATAATTAGACACTATCAGTATAGTATTTTTTGGTTTTTCAGAATGTCAAAATCTTCAACAAAATCCGCTTATAACGAGAAAAAATGTGCAACAGTTTTTTTGCCATCATTAGAGTGTAAATGTACCATGTAGGGAGCGTAAATCCCAGTTTTCGAAATAACGAACGTTTGTGCCCTTATTTAGGTAGAAACAGATTTTTTTTGCCTAAACACGAGTAAATAGAAGAGCAGCCTTATCTGAGTCACACACATTCCATTGAATATTTATAACGAAAAGGACGTTTTTCGAATTTTTAACTCAGCGCTAGGAGCTACCCAGTAACGATGCGCATGACTTTCAGTACCAAAAATGGTAGAAAAATCTCTCGTTAATCCCTCGTTAATAATACTCGTTAAATACTCAAAATATGAAAAAGTATCTAATTTCACCAGTTTTTTCGATAAAGTCACAAATACGGCTGTTATTCCAGAAACACTAACACGGCATGACCCCTTATAATTCAAGCTTCCTATAAATGGTATCCTAACGATGGAATATTCTTCCTCCATCAACTGCCTTGGCTTGGTTGTTTTACACTTTCAATATTAAAAAAAAAAAACGATTAACGCCAAAACCTGGTCGTTAATAAACTCGTTAAGAATCTTAAACCGCCTTAACGAGTGGACTTTTTCGTTATAACCGGATTCAACTGTATTGGATCTTGTTGTATTGGCACTCAAAGTATTTACTTTTGTTTGGCCGAGATGCAGTTCCAGTGTGCCCTTATTTAGGAAGAAACATATTTTTTGTCTAAATAAAAGTAGATAGATTCGGCCTTATCTGAGTCACAAAATTCCATTGAATATTTTGAACTAAAATGGGAATTTTTCACTCAGCGCTATTAACTGCCAATAGTGACGATGCGCATGACTTTCAGTACCAAAAATGGTAGAAAATTTCGTGCCTAGCAGCAATTTCTATATGATTATGTTTGCAATAGCGTAGAAAAACGATATTCCACCAAAAAAAAAAATGTTTATCCCATTCCCTTTAATAATTTCTCGTTAAATACTCAAAATATGAAAAGGCATCTTGCCAAAAACAATTTCGCCAATTTTTCGATAAAATCACAAATACGGCTGTTGTTTGACAAACACTAACACGACTTCACCCCTTAATTCCTAAATTCTCCCTCCATCAATTGTCTTAGTCTGGTTGTTTTACTTTCAAAATTAAAAAAAAAAAGATTAACGTCAAAACCTGGTCTAGATCTGGTCGTTAATAAACTCGTTAAGAATCTTAAACCGCTTTAACGTATGGACTTTTTCGTTATAACTGGATTCAATTGTATTGAATTATGCATTCAATTGTATTGAATCTCTTGTATTGGCACTCCAAGTCTTTACAGAAGATTTTTTCAACTATCAGTAACAAAAAATAAATCTGTAATTTTTTCTTAAACCGCTTTTATATACTAGTTTTATGATCTCTGGTTATTGTTATTGCATATAACATTAACACTAGCACTGCATATAAGCACTGCATAAGATAGGTCAGATTATAATAATTTCTGAATCTACTGTGCCAGCGCTAGCGCTAGCACTATAGTAACTAGCACTAGTGCATCATAATTTTAGATTACCGGCGTGATAACTGCGCACATTACCCATTACGTTTGTTGTCCGAAATGATTTAAACAATTGGCAGGCGTTTAATTGACGGTGAGTAGGGGTCTTTGCGCTCTTTGGCGGACGTCGGAAGGTTTCAGATTCTCTCTGTTTATTCTGGAGAGCTCGCGATTTCCGCATTGCTGGTCACAGGAGTGTTCACCTTTCCAGCAATTAGAACAGACATTAGTCCGGTCCTCTTATGGATCGTTCGAGATTTCGTATCACGATCGGCAGTGACCCCGAATTGTTGCGGTTACTAATTATACATTACAATACCTCGTTTGCTAACGAGTTTTTCATTTAAATGTTTTTTTTTTCAATTTGCTGCCAGAGTCGACTAAAATTAGATAGATGTTCGGCTATTGCGCGTAATGTTGAGGGTAACAGTCTCATAAAAATGATTACGATGATTTAGTTTAAGTAAAATTATTAGCGTGGGGAACAAAATCGATTTTTTTCTTTTTAATGACACCCCCTTCAGCTCCTCATTTCATTTCATTAACCCACTAATATAATTTTGAAGCGCTTCTAAAGTAATTAATAAAAAAAAACAAGTTAATACAAGTAGATAGTTGATGACCACATTATTCTCCTTCCACTCATTAGTAACATTCCTTTCGCACAGAAATAAGATATCCTTCTTCCTGCGTCGCTTTTTCATCAGTATAAGGATGTGTTGACCCCTTATAAGTTAAAACCGCTAATATCTGGGAACTTCCCAAATCTGTATTAATAACGGAAACGGTACCATGTGATGGTTCCAGTCTAGGATCAGCTGTTACTCATCAGACACACGGCAACATATGGCGGATTTTAGAATTAGTGAGCGTGATGATATATGCGGCTTTTAGTTATATATATGGACTGAATTTATATACCTAGTAAACCATATGGCTCCAGATTGATATTCGAAGCTCCCAAAAAATATTAATTTAGGTGCACCGTGACGAGCGTTAAAGTTAAAACAAAACGAGCAAATCTCGAAAAATGAACACCGACTTGATTGC
This sequence comes from Malachius bipustulatus, assembly GCA_910589415.1. Lineage (NCBI taxonomy): Eukaryota > Metazoa > Arthropoda > Insecta > Coleoptera > Melyridae > Malachius > Malachius bipustulatus. The sequence goes on from OU342637.1 coordinate 25,903,239, forward strand.
ATACCGGCAAGCAATTACACGGACTTATCATGTAAAGATTACGTGTGGAACGATAAGGCTTATCCGCAGACCACTGAAAACAAACCGCCTTAACCACATCAGAATAATTGACGCTTATTGAAACAGAAAAAAAGCACAAAGGACGTTCTCCTTGAAACCAGTATCTCACAAGATGTTATTATCCGAATGCATAACTGGAGGTCATTCGCTTCTAGATGACAGAAAAAAATAAGAAGAAGAAGAAGAATCCAATACGTCCAGGCAACACTAACATCCAACACCAACACCATAATACTTTTTGTTTAAATGAATTCGTACTCATTATCTACACAACAGAAAATATAAATCACCATCACTATCACTAGTGCATCTACCATTATGTAATTATAATTTATACAGTGTGGCTTCGATTGCAATTTTAGTGGGATTTTCTACTCTCTGATGGATTCAGTAAAAAAATAGAAGTGATTAATGAAAAATTATTTCAATTATCTACTCGAATATCAGAAGTGGGATGAGATATTACCATTATTTGTATATTATAAGGTAATTTTCCATTTATTATGTCATACTTATCGTTTGTTGATTACTATCATGATGAAGAAGCATTTATCAAACATAATTTAACAATGCATGCAGCTCGACCTCATTCGATTACATAAGGCATACAATAATAAAACCCTTTCAGGAGATTTAAAAAATTACAGAAACGTTTCCACATACGACATACGACATACGACATATCGACGGAACGGCGCTGAAAGTTGTCCAGTAAAGCGGAGACACGACCGTTTAGATCGGAGATACATGCACTCAATTCGATAAATCCATAATAGATAATGAACATATTACTCTTTCTAGTCCAATCATAATCTGGTTGAAAGAGCAGAGAACAATGCCAAGACACCTACCCGACAACAGAGACAACTTTCCCTCATTAATTATTGTTCAGTAGGCATGATTGCAACCGATTGCATAAAATCCACAATGAGTACGTTATTTTGCGTGGACCCTGTTGTAGTAGTAGTGAGCATTTTTATTATGCATATATGACTTATGAATTATTGCTCTTTGGCAAGCAATATCGAGAACTGAGAACTGTAAGGTGTGTACTTTAGTTTTAGTTAACAGCGCTTCTCCCATATATCAACTTTCTCGATTTATTTTTTAATTTTTGATCAGACTTACCGAAGTGGATGAGATGTAATAATATTCATCAAGAGTCGATTAAAATTCAGGATACATACCTGCAAAAAATAAAGAAAATTGTTAAGTAAAATATAAAAATTTACATTTCAATTTTTTGTTTGCCGTATACCATAATATCAACTAACTGTCTAATACTAATACCCTTTGGAATTTTTAGGTACCCTATTTTGAGTCTTTTAGTTTTTTTGTATATTTTCTGAAAAAGTGTCACTCTTATTTTTAAATTGTAAAAATAATACATTTTAATGCATTTTTTATTTTAGTAGTTTGCTTAAAATATTTGCAAAGATAACCAATTGAGATAAGGGGATAATGGAAGTCGAAGAGTCAAAATCTCAGGGGATTCACCCCTTTGTAAGTCTTACAAAATGACTAATCTCCAAAATGGCTTAAGACACGAGGTCGGTTAAATTAGGTAGATAAAAATGCAAACATAATTTTACACTAAATAAGAACCCGAAACACAATTTAGGATAACTCAAGTCATTACTGAAATAAGCCTGAAAACCTGAAAAATCCAGATTTCTTATTTTGGCCATATTTTTTTTATTATTGAAAATAAATTAATTATTTTTTCTAGATTCGCATAAGTCATCAAAAGCTATCAGTTTTAGTAGCTTTCTTAATATATTTGCGAAGAAAACAAATAAAATTTCGACCAATTGAGATAAATTATTGGAAGTCGAAGAGTCAAAATCTCAGGGGATTCACCCCTTTGTAATCTTACAAAATGGTTTATCACCGAAATGACTTAAGACACGAGGTCGGTTAAATTAGATAAAATTGCATAATTTCACACTAATTAAGAACCTGAAACCAAATTCAGGATAACTTAAGTCATTGCTGAAATATGCCTGAAAACCTGAAAATTAGAGATTTTCAATTTTGGCCATATCTTTTTTATTATTGATCTAAAAGCCATCAATTTGACATTTCATAAATTTTCAAAGCCGACTAGATCCCAGAGTCAGAATCAACTTATCGTGTTTTTCGAAAAAATAACAAAAAAAAAAGAAAAAAATCAAGTTGGCGGGAAAATATTATTATTGTCAAACCATAACCCTTCATTCTGCCAATAACAAACTAAGGAAATGAACGATACTCGCATGCACGGTGGTTATAAGTGATTAATTATTTTTCTGTAAAATTAACGAGCAGGAAATATTCTTTTAAACACGATTTTTACAGAATAAAATCCGTATAATTAATAAACCTATTGATGATACGTCTTATGGTGATTTCCTCACCGAAATTAGTATTACAACATCGTCGTTTTTATTGTAATTGAGGACCTTTAGTAACCTTGAAAGAATAATAAAGAACTGAAACTGAAAACGGATTGATGGCCATTGTCTCTCATGCGAGGAGACAAACCGTGTTCCTCCAATGCTGAAGAAAAAGAAGCCACTTCGTGATGCCGTCGTAATACATAATTACACTTTAATGTCTCTCGAAAGTAACGTTTTGTACTTGTTGTTACCAGTAATTACTGGCGTTTGCAAGATCTGCCGCTGCTGCTTCAACTTCAGCTACCACAACCCCTAAATTAAAAATTTATTTTACCCAGAATCAAGCTGGGTTCAATATTATTAACCCGCGCGGGACCGTATATTGAACGTATCGATTTTTTGATCCCAATCAGTAATCGTTACAATTAACAGTTCCAGATAACTTTCACCAATGTTACTGTCGAGGATCGTTCGCTTCGGTAGCGGCAGACGACAGACCGATAGACGTTAGACGAGCTGCACGTCCCGCATGGTGGTAGTGGTAGTGGTGCTGGTGCTGGTAGTCGTGACTCGTGACTCGGATCGGCCTTGAAAGAGATCTCGAGAGACGGGCGCGCAAGGTCAAGGGAACTGTTACGCCGGATTCACATGCTCATGTCGAAACTGAATTGTCATTAATTCGAAGCCACCGTGTTCGTATCTATCTCTCCATTGCCGGTACTTTATCCTGTCTGTAATAATACTTCGTATACACACCACTAGAACACTGGCACCAACTCCAGCACCAGCACCAGCACAACAACCAATTAACCGCCTCACATACAAGATTACGTACGCATACATGTTTGCATTTCATGGCCATTGAGTTTTTACCTCGCTGCTTCTACCATGGAGCGTAAGAATCGATGGCCTCTCCGCTTTGATCGTGGCGGATGATAGACGTTTCGCAATGTCCCCCGACTATTTCCAGACACCACAATAATAATAATAATAATAATAATAATAATAAAATCACTGCTGTTAAACCAAAAATTGAAGATAAACGTTCCAGTTCAACAATAATTCACCTTCTTCTTTCTAAATGGAACTGGAAGAAGAAGAAGAAGAAAGTAAATGTCAATGACAGAAACGTGTCCTCAAATCTTCACGACGTTTGCTTTGTGTTACAAGAAGCGAAGACTGTGACAAGACCACAAGTTGAATAATCTCTTACTAAATTGCTTTCTTCAAACAATGTTTGGATTACGACAATGATGTAATAATCCGACATAAAAACTCGCTTTAGACTTAATAAGCCCGCTCTTGAATTCTTTTCTTCCTCGGTTTCTATTTGTCTTGAGAATGGTCTCACAAATTCTCACTTGACAAAAAAAAAACTGTTGACCATACGAGCATGAGCTAATTCGTCACTAATACCTACACAATTACACATGACGGTAAATTTAATTATACTTTTTTTCAGATGATTCGAGAAGCTTTTAATGACAGTTGACAGTGTCATAAACAATTTTTTCATATCGCCTGATTTTGATATCATGGAGAAAATTGACCGCAACAACTCGCCATACAACCATTGACAAGACAAGGGATCACCAGTTTTTATCCCGAGGTCACGAGTTATCCCCTTTGGATTTGTCTCATATTTGGGTGACCTGTAGCTGACGATTTATATAAAGCCCCTTTTTCGCTTTAGTAGGGTTTTTATCACTTGGGGGGGGGGGGGGTGTTAACGGTTTACTTTACTGTCATTGGGTCTTCTTGAAAAGTTTGATGAGGGTTTTGGAGTCGTATACAAACGACCAGAGTTGAGGTTGTCTTGCTTTTGTTTCAACTTTAAACGAAGCTGGTGAGCATTTTCCCTATAAGTATACACTTTTTTGGGGCACTTTTTGCCGTTATTGTACTTTTTGCTCTTTTTGGGTCTCTCTTCTGCTTTCTTGGTCCAAATCTTCGGTTCATTATTTTGGTCATTGTCATTTGCATCTTATGTGACCTTTTTTTTGACATGACTAACAGTTGGCATTTCTGACATGTTTGTTTTCAACGGCTTTACTACGATGGTGATTTCGCAGCTCCTGGTGAAGGCGAGCTGGGCTGGTTTTCCGTCTCTTGGGCAGCCTTGTCCTTCAAGGCTTTTAGCTTTTAGCCCTTCGTCGGGCTTTTCTTGTGGTATTCTTTGAACACAACTTTCAGTTAATTTCGCTTGTTAGTTCGAAGATGTGGAATTGGACGTTTCTTGACTCTTGCCAAACTCTTTACTTTCGAGACTTTTAGACAAGTGATGCTATTTTTTTGCCATGGCGTAAAGTTTTTAGAGCTTTTAGCGCTCTTTTACCTAAAGTGATATTTTAAACTAATAGAAGGTCTAATAGAAGGTAGAACGAGCTAAAAAATGTGATAATTTTGATCTCGATTTCCCTGGTTTCGGCACCACTGAAGTAATGCCAAACAGATTTATGCAAAAGTATATTTCATCGTATAGAACCAGTGCACTTAGAAACTTTAGTCTCCCATTAGTCTACTGGCTCGATGCACTCATAAATTACAAATAATAGAAACTTGCCATTGCCATATTCTGGAATAATTGAAAAGAAGAAAGATCTAGAAAATGATACCAAAAGTCTCCATTTCCCTGGAATTTCCATCCAAAGGTTCCTGGTTTCGGCACCACTGAAACAATGCCTATCTTTACAGATTTAGATTTAGACAAAAGCATATTTCACCGTTCATCGAACCAGTGCACTTGGGATAGAAATTCCAAGGAAATATTAGACTTTTGTCTAAATCAGTAAAGACCTAGGAGAAGTAGAAAAAAACATCAGAAACTTGGAAGAAATTAAGATGAAAAATAATTGAAGTAGGGCAAAAACTCCTGGAAAGAAAGAGAGAAAATATTTCACGTTACTGTTAAATTGATATGACAGCACTGATATTATTATTACCAACAATGTTGCAGAAATCGAAATCCGGAAGATGCAATGATTGGTATGCATGATGACCATATTCATATTTATTCTAGGACTTTTAAATTTAATATTACCGGTCGCCTACGCGAGGAGTTTTCATGGTTGCGAGGAAAATGACCAGGCAACAGGTCGTGTTAAACAAAGCAGAAACGGCAACGACGTGGAGATAATTCAAGCGAGAAGCGAGGAAAGGAATTATTGTACTAGGCTGACCATGAACCCGACACTCGGTACATCGCGCAGTCATTAGTTTTTGCAATTTAAACTACTAATAATATAACCTATAATATGGTTCAACTTTTTATTCCTACCAGGTATGCAAGCTTAGCTAGACTCGTGTTGTAATAAGTAGGTAAGCATTTACAGTAGTACAATAAGTTCATGATGTAAATATAGTGTGACGGAGGACCAAGTCAAGGTTTGAGGTAATACTAATACCTACTAATACTAACAATACTAAAGGAATAGGAAATAGGCAGCAACTAGCGCTATCTAAATTGCTGAAAGATAAATGTAAATACTACGGTTTTAATTATTATTATAACTAGCAATAACTATTATAATGATAGTTTTAACTTGGTTGCAAAATATGGACAAAACAAAATATAAACGAGTACTTTTGAGCCTATTACTTCAGATATCGAAGATAAAACCATCCACAAGTTAAGAACAAAAAATAGCTCCCACAACCTCATCGCGGTGATCGTGAATCAGTAAAATCAAAGAATTCCATATTAATAAAGTTCCAATAAGAAGCTGGTGGTGGTAATGGTGAACGCGGGTGAATGATTTATACCGAGACATATTTTAATCCTAAATTAAAAGATGATTTAATTGAGACACGTCGTAGATAGGTAGATAGAATGAATACCATTAGTATGATGAAGAATCACCATCGTTGAAATCTAGTTTCGAGATAGCAGGTGACTAACCAGGTACACAATCAACGTTTATTTTGACCGAGCAGCGTTCAAGAACCTCCAAACTTGGTATTTCCGATAGAACAATTCAAAATATTGTTTTTGTTAACTGGTTAGAACAAATCTACTCTGCTTGGTGATGGGAAAATAAATATTTCATTCATTACTTTCTGGTTCTGGTTATAATACTTACTATAACCAACCACCTACCCTTTACCTATTATAATAATAATACATAATTAATAGATGATTATTAAACATTATACAGGGTGTTAATTAATTATTAGATAAATGACGAAACTTCAAGGGCTGATTCCGAAAATGCACATTCCAAGAGATTTAATTTTGTTGAAATTTGGCAGTAGTAAGGGGATTATTTGCCCCTGTGAAATAATTATCAAGTTCGGTGGCGGTTCTTCGATTTTTTTTGTATTTTTTCTGATTAAACAAATAAAAAATACGACTTTTTTGCCTCTTAAATTATTTTCGTATCTCGCTTCGTTTTCGAAATAAAAAATAAGATCGCCATTAATCGATTTTATTGATTTTTTCTTCCAGGAGAGTGTAAATCTTTATCTTCAAACCGATTTCATTCTAACTTTTACCAATCGATGGCTTGGTGTTGAATTCAAAAAATTTAGAGCCCTATTGGTGGCCAAAAAATCACTTGCTAGCTCAAGTAACGATTAAAATTCTTAGGATTCCGATTATAAATACGATTTACTGGAACAAAAGAACGGTGAATAATTTATAAAAAATTAAAGCCAGATTGTGCTATTATAAAAAGAGAAAATTTCTGTTGGCCTGTAAGTTCTCTTCAAGCCGATAGGGACAAAAAAAATCAGGTTCACGTTTAATAATTTTTTTTAACAGTAAATGCAACGACTACAAAAAAGTTTTTTTTTTTACATTCATATACTTTGAATCGAGCATCAATTTTTCCAAAAATAATTTCGATTATATAACGCAAATGCTAGGCAAAATACTTTTTTTGGTAGTTTTAATTTCAGCCAATTATATCGACTGTTTTGGCAATTGTCCACAACAATAAAAATAAATAACCCTGATTCTGCTGGCAGTGTTCAGCAACCCTTATCATCTGATACTTTTGGCAGTGTTCAGCAGCAACCCATATCATATATCGCAATTACCGCATAAATATTTTAGTTATTTTTCTTCTTACATTAGAACTAACAACAAGTTTCCCTGCAGTAAAATAATAATAATAAAAAATAATTAGGAGCGTAAATCATGATTGCATCGCTAAGATATTATACACCCACGAGTATTCAAACATACCTACGTGGCGGCAATTGTTAAATTTTTTAATATTAAAAATGTAATTTTATTACCATAGATATAAACTTTACGCAATGCGATCATAAAATCCTTATCGGTGTAATTTATGTTTTATATAGAAAATAGCGCGATTGTTGATAAATTCTTGCGACTAGTTACAAACATAGTGAAAAAGATACGATTAGCGTGAAAAATAAGAGTCGTTTTTGTAATCTTAATTCTTCAATAAACCATTATTAGACTTTGGACTTTATTGGTTTTTATTAAAGGTATTGTTAACTTAAAAAAAAATCCGTTTAATCAATTTTTCTGAGCTTCTTGGCGAGAATGGTAAAAGCGGCACTTCGATTTCTGTTCCCTTTCTCGAGATATATATATAAAAAATTATCGCGGCTGTTGTGACGTCAAAATTCTGACTTCACCAGCCCTTAAATCGCTTATTAAACAGCGCAGCCAATATGAACATTTTAATAAAACCAAAAATGTTAAAAAAAATGTTGCCAATACCTTTAAGACATTAATTTCTCATAAGAAGATTACCAAGAAGACACAGCTTCCAGGTAACGAAGAACTGAAGAAGGCAATAAGGGAAACTTTTTCTGCAACAAAACTCGAAGATTGTCATTTTTTGAATAAATTTTAGAAGTGCGGCGATTAAAAAAAAATTAAACCTAAAAAAGTATTTACCAACAGCGATTAGCATCAATTTAAAAGAAACCTCTTAATAATAATAGTCAGAGTCTGTCGATGGGAAACGAATCTCGTTCAAGCTCCCGAAGGTCACCGGCCATCAGCATCTCGGACAAGAGTTTTTTCACAGCTGACTGGTTTCTTTGACTTCCAACAATAGAAACCGCTTCTTGGTCTTTAATCCGGGAGGCCAACGATCGCATTTCCGAACTAGTTAAAAATAAGAAAATCAAGGCGGCGGTTCCCCGAACAGTGGCGTTTCTTTTTGCACTATTTGCCGTCTGGGTGCGTGTTCGTTCCGAGACCGGTCGTAAAACTTGGGAGATCCAGCCGCAGACACCCGCCTCCCGGCTGTCAGTGTTTTCTTCTTTTTTTCGATGTCGGAAATTATGAATGTGGAGGATCGTATTTTGGCTCAATTAACCTGACGGCGTGAACAGAGACGGGTATGGAATTTCAATTAGCGCGGTAATTAATTATTCAATTTTATTTTGGCAGAGGTAGAGATAGGTATCCGAGATCATAATTTTATGATTTTATCTAAAAATTGTTTTATCCTTTCTGGTATGGTTAATATGCACTATGCATGTTACAGTGTTTATAGTGTAAGAGAAGAGGTCATTTTCGCAGTTCTCGCTCAAAAGTTCCAAATCGAAAGCGTCGTTATCCTTCCTTCAAGGTTACAAGATATGTCGGGACCATAATAAAGTCATAAAATTCAATTGTTACCCGGATCCTCTCAGAATTGCCGTTTCTATTTTTATACATCCCACTTTGTTTTATTAAGTGGAACGCAGTTAAATGATACCTGCACTCCAGGGTTGTTGTTAAGGTCTGGTAACTCCCATTTATCTGAGACCTTGCACCTTCCAATCCAACCCGACCCATGTCGAATCCATTCTATTCTTTCGCCCCGCTCATTCACACATCGCCATGGAATCTGACCCGAGCCGAAAGAACCACGGCCCGGCCAGACCCCCGGTGTAACGACCAGTTTCGATAACAGCTGTTTGTCGGGACGCTTTTAACAGGTATATCCTCTACCTGGAACTAGTATTTCCCTCTGGGAAGGTACAGCGCCTGTATTTATTAGTGGGACCCCGGCATAATTACAGTTGCCCCGCCACAAAAAGATGCAAATTCCGGGTATTCATACTGGACCCGGTTATTTTCCGTTCTTGTTGCTTTTGTTGTAACAATAGGTGGATGCCCCGTTGATTGAGTCTATAGACCTTTCGTGGAATTTCAGGATTTGGTTGGATTTCTCTTTTCGTTATTTTTGAGAAAGGTACCGTAAATGTTAGGTTCAATGTATTGGCTCAAGAGACAGGTAGAGCAGCCCCATTTAACGTGGAGGTATAATTTAGTGATGGACATAAATCAGAAATGCTTTTAATTTTATGGAATTTTAAATAATAGAAATGGACGAAACCCGCACTAAATGTCATTCTGACATAAATCAGAGAGTATAAAAAGAAGGAAGAGAAATTTTAAGCTTATTGGCTCAATTAATTAAATTTTTCAGATAATTTAATGTCTAATTATATTTGAAATTTAAATTACGTCATGCCTGGGTATGAGGCTTGGAACTTGGAACCGAGGCTATTGAAACAGCCTCCTTAGTCCAGAGCGCTCATTAAAAATTGAAAATATCCATGATTTTATTAAAGCTCTGAAACCCTGCATCAACTATACATAATATAAGGGTCTGGAAAAGCGGTTTGCAGCATGTATTGATTTTCTCTTTCATGTCGTAGTTCCTAGCGCTAGTGCATGGATGAATGCCAAGTGACGTAACGTTCGTCCCGGAGTACAGTAACCGTCAAAAGTTCCCCTTTGCTTTTAATAGAAACCCCCCTCCCCCCAACTACAAGTCTGGTAGGTAATGAAAATTAATTGAAAATCCAAGAAAAGCTCGTTTTATGTAAGTTGATTTGATGTATATTAAGGGACACACATTCAGGCAGGTATTATGTAATACCTGCTCCTCCACATTATAGACAAGTTGCAGATAATGAAATTATTGAACTTCTACCTCATTTTCAGTATCAGTACAGTACACACACAGGGTGACTCTCGTTGTATGGATAACTTTGTTAGTTGAAGAGGAAAAGATTAATTCAAAGTATGTAGCAAAGTGAGCAGAATTTTATACTCGTGAATACGGTGAAAGAAAATTTAGGATAACTTCAGTCGTTGCTGAAATATTGAAAAAAAATCTGAAGTCGTCAATATGACGTCATATTGCTTCCCTTGTGTTTTTTATGATTTTCTTTTGAAAAAAAAAAAAAATTATCGTTGTTTCAGAAAAAGAAGAATAAATGTCCTTAAATGAATGTCCCAAATGAAATTGTCCTAAATTTTCTTCAGATTCCTAATTAGTAATTTTTTTTATTAAATTTTAACCGACCTTGTAACTCGACCTATTTTTTATAGCAATAGTTTTCGTCCTTAAAAAAAAAATTACATCCTATGGTGAGGTGTGGTATATTTAATTTACTTACTAAAAAAATGGGACAGCTTGGAAAAAATTCAAAACTAGTGTTTCCAAGACCTGTAGAAGCGGCAAAGAAATTATTTGCCAATTATTCTTATAAATTTTGATGCGATAAGAAATAATGACGTTTCTGTAAGTTAAGCGGGTAGGTCTAGGTAGGCACAGGCAGTGAAGAAACTTTTTGTTAAATTATACTCAAATTCAAATTTCCTCAAAAAATAAATGTTTGAGTTCGTGGCTTGCAAGGTTGGTGTGTTTTTTTTTGCAAGGCCCGGCTAGACAAAGTCGGGTCAGCTCTAAAAATCGATTTTTGCAAAAGTCAGGTCAGCTCGATTTTTTGTTAGCAAAGTCCGGTTAGACAAAGTCCGATCGCTTCTAAATTTCGATTTTTGCTCAAACGGCAAAGTCTGGTTAGCTCGAAAATTCAATTTTTGCAAGGTCAGCTCGAATTCAATTTTATTTCAAAGGCCCAGTTTGAAGACAAAGTACGGTCAGTTATTTTAGCTCAAAAGGCTCGAAAGGTGCGAAATTCAAAAATATATTTTTTTCAAATTAGTCAGGTAAGCTCGAATTTATCCTTTTTCTTTTTGAAACGTTCGGTTAGCTCGAAAATTCAATTTTTGCAAATTAGTCAGATCAGCACAATTTTTTTTTAAAGGTTTGGTTAGACAAAGCCAACGTGTTACTTTGCTAATTATTTTAGTAAAAAAAAATTGGACTTTTTTGATAATATTTTTTGTGAAACAGGCCCAGGCCAGCGAATTTTTTTTGCGAAATTGGATCAGCTCGAGAGTTATTTTTTTCAAAAAAGTCCCGTGAGCACGAATTGATTTTTTTCCTTCTTGCAAAGTCCTGTTAGACAAAATACGATCAGTTATTTTTGCTCAAAAGACTCTAAAAAGTTATAAAATTCAATTTCTATAAATTAGTCAGGTCAGGTCTAATTTATTGATTTTTTCTTTTTGAAAGGTTCGGTTAGACAAAGCCGGACCATCTCGAAAAATCGATTGTTCAAAATTGGATCAGCTCCAAAGTTAATTTTTGCAAAGAAAGTCCCGTGAGCACGAATTATTTTATTCCTTCTTGCAAGGTCCTATTAGACAAAGTACGGTCAGTCTAAAAGGCCCGAAAATTCAATTTTTTGCAAATTAGTCAGGTCAGCTCGAATTTATTTCTTTTTTTTTTTTCTTTTTGAAAGGTCGATTAGACAAAATCAGACCAGCTCGAAAAATCGATTTTTGCAAAAAAAAACTCCGGCCAGCACGATTTTTTTAAGGTCGAACTAGTCGATTTAGACAAAGTAGAAAAATTGTTTTTTTGCTAAATTCGGTTAGATCGAAAATTCGATTTTTGCTCAAAAAGGAAAGTCCGGTCAGCTCGAAAATTCGCTTTTTGCAAGTCCCGGTCAGTTTGATTTTTTTTGCAAGGTCCGATTTGACAGGCCGAAAAACGCATTTTCGGACTGACCGGACTTTGACGAAAACAAAAAAAAAACGAGTTGGCCAGATCCTGTCGAACTAGATCTTGCAAAAAAAAAAACAGACTTGACGCTTTATTATTTTGATTTGCTTACATTTATTGAATGTGACTTGAAAATTACAAACAACAGAGAAAGGTTATAAACAAACCACTGGTTTTTGGGCTCGTGTTTTAGGAGATAAAATATGCTATAACTTTTCAAAAAATAGAAATGTAAAAAAACCTCAAATATATTTTTTGTATAGCAATGTACAAGGACCTTTAAATTGACGTATCACATGATAGGGGTTGCAATTTGAAATTTTGACATTTTCTCTCCAAGCGAATTTTGTTTTTCTAAGATTCTAAAATAAAAAAATGAATATTTTTTCCTTCATTTTTTTTTTTTCTAAAACGTCAATCTTAAGAGAGAAAAAATACTGAAAGATGCTTTAGAAAATGTAATAAACAATCCAAAGATTTTGAATTGATTTTTTTACTCTATTTTTTTACTACTTATTAGAATATTAATTTTAGGTAAAATTATCGAAGGCAAAAATTCCATCTAAGCAGAAAACAAAATAAAAATGCCCGCCTTAAAGCGACTCACAACAGAAAAATAAACAAAGAAAAGAGAATTAAATTAAACAAAAAGTGTTCAAGATTTCTGTAATAGTGGTGTAGTGAATTACCCTTTTAACGTTGACAATAATTATGATAGCCAGACTTGAATTTTAATAATTAGGTAGACACATTGCAAAACATCTATAGAATTGTTGATGTTTCAGGGCTAAGCTCGTAAAATACGAAATACATTTCCGAGAATTCTTTTCCGTTCAATTTCCTTGTTGAATTGTTGCTGCCTAATCGTTTTCTGTCTGCGGACCACCTGCATACGATACACACAATATGAGCTTCGTAGACGTAGGTTATTAGTTCAATAAATCTTCTTATTTTGGGTGCTTTTTTTATTCTATTTTATTAATTCTATCTCTATTCTTCCATACCAATCTATAATAAGGTGGCGGTAATAAAAATGTTAAAATCGGCAATAAAAACAATAAAAAAGTCTTTGTTCTAAATTTTCAACGGAATTTATTTATGCATAAATCTATTTTAAATTAATAAATTAAGCAGCATTTCTTCATTTCTTTGTTTAAATAAAAATAATATAAGCAGTCGGTTATTATAGCCAGCTTAGTCGACTTGGATTAATTAAAACAAGGCAAATATCTATTAACTTCACTCAAACTCAACTCACTGAAGGAAGAACTATTCCAGAAAATAGGAAAATTAAAGCTTTAAATTAACAAAAAATGCAATTAAATCGTTTTTTTTTTTCTCAAAAGCAAACTTGAAATTTGTGTCACTAGTTAGTAGGTACCTACTAGCGAGACGGCTTTTTTTGTACCTCTCTCTACCAATTAAGATGAAATATTCCAAGAAGAATCACTGCTAACAAAATAATATAAATCGTCTTATCCTTGTGCACGAGTTCTGTCACTAATTATAACTCGTAATTATTGTTTTAATATAAGTAAAACTTTTTGCTCGTTATTGTACCTACGCTTCTGCTTGAACGTCTCCGATATTAATTATTATTCCATGCCCTCCAAGTATTCTTATAAGGTAAGTTTAATTAATTCCCTGGTTCTTTCTTATTACGGGGAACATGGATTTTGAGATAAAAACTTTAAACAAAAAATTATTGTTATTATTATAATGTGAGCTCAGAGAAAAATTTTAGTGAACGAATAGCTATCCAAATCTAATCTCGACCGCGGCAGTTTGTATTTCCTGTCCACACGGTAAATATTTTCCTACCTAAACAAATAACGTTTGTATGCATATGTTCTAAATCCCAGGCGTTGTGACACGTTGCGCTTATATAAACCTTATTTTTTTGTGAAAAGTTTAATTCTGTCCCGAATATCGTTATACCTACCGCTGATAAAACTTCAGACCAGGACAGGTGTTGTGTTACATTTAATCTTAAACCCAGACATGTCTCTATGTCTATAGGTACATAATATATCAATAATAATAATAATTGCATATTGCATGCGATATAGAGATTGGAATTCACACGAAATGTTTCCAACATAAATATATCAAAAAAAATTGGGATGGCGCCATTTTAGATCCAGATCTGGACTTGAATATATGAAAGTTGTAGCTGAGCTTCTTGATGACAATGGTAAAAACGGCACTTCGATATATGCTCCCTATCTCGAGATAGAGGCGTGGGAAACTTCCGTTGCTATGAGCAACCGCGGCTGTTGTGACGTCTCTTTCTTCAAGAGCCAACTCGCTTATTTAACATCGCAGACATAGCAAACTCGGATAAAAAATGAAAACAACAAACAAAAACAATGAAACATGAAAAATTATTGATCTGAATTATGATTGTTATTTTATTTTTGATTTTAAAATATCAAGAATGCCTTGGAAATTTTCAAAAAAATATATTTTTCTGTGGAGTAAAGTGCCTTTTATATCAAATAAGACGAAAAGTTATTTATATTTCAAAATCATCGGCCAGTCATAATTTTTAATAATTTTTGAATAAAATTCTTGATTTGTGAAAAAAATTGCGAAAAAAACTAAAAAAAAGTTTTTTGAAAATAAAATAATTATGTTCAAATGCCAACCGTTCCGGAGATATTGTAAAAAAGCTATTACCGCCACTTGACTTTTATAGACGATCTGAGAAAAACAAGAAACATTTTTGTTATCATTTTTATAAAGGGTTGTAGAAAAAATATAGTAAGCAACAACACCCACGTGAAATTATACTTCAGATTCTGTTGAATTTATTATTTAAAAAAAATCTTCAAGAAGTAAGCATGTCAAACGTGCAGGTTCATAATTATTATTATTGACTTGTTTTTTTGCTTTTCTTGAGTTACCATCATCAGTGCACTGACGGCGACAATTAGGTACACAAGCGAAAAGCGAACGTGAGCAGATAAACGATGCCATTACATGATGGCAAATTAATTCGATCTCAAGTTTATCAAATCCGCGTTTTGTTACCATCACCTCCATTATTAAATCGCCCGACGACGAGAACACCCAGTTCCTTCTTGTCGTTTCCTGCCACCTCCGCGATCGTGCCGTGAACCGAATGCAAAACAACGTCGTTCGATTGTCGCCAACAAGGCTCTGGTTACCCGGGGGACCTGGTTGAGTGTTGCGTTCCACATCCTACGATCGAATGTCCGATCAATAAGCGCGGAGATCCTGTTTCAGGGCCTCCATGTAATGGGGTGCCGGTTTCGCAGATGAGGGTGGGTAAATTGAAGAGCCATTTTCCTTTCTATTGAATACCGTTTGTGATTTTTGCTTGGGGTATCGAATCGATAGGGGAAGATGTGTTTATGTT
Source organism: Malachius bipustulatus (assembly GCA_910589415.1). Classification (NCBI taxonomy): domain Eukaryota; kingdom Metazoa; phylum Arthropoda; class Insecta; order Coleoptera; family Melyridae; genus Malachius; species Malachius bipustulatus. The sequence continues at coordinate 25,918,892 of OU342637.1, forward strand.
GTTTACTCTTCTTGGAAGGAGCGTTCTACACTTCTGAATCTCTGCGGTGTGTTGATGTGGAGGCTATGGCTGTAGTAGTGTTTAGAAGTGATACCTACCAATAGAATGGAATTTTGATAAAAACTATTATAGTTGATGATAATAAAGAATGCAAATTGTGCAACACACATTAGGACACACGGCATTCTTACCGCAACAGCAGCCGTTCGCGTTGTTCGTTACAACATTAGCGTTAATGGATATTTTTCCACTACTGTTGAGGTGTATTACAAAGGACAAATTGACGATAATTTTCCAATCGACTGGTCTGGGGCCGTAACTCGGTGGGCGTGCTCTTTAAAAATGAAACTAGAACAATATTGATCTAACGGCGCGCGAGGCAACGGCCAACTGGCTCGCCTAACCCCTATCAGTTGACGTAATCTGCATACAAGACAATAACTCAAATAACTTCTAACCACGGCGAGGCGAAAAATCGAGGGAAAGTACATTTCAATTACCGCCCGGTATCGGTGGCGTGCGTCTTATCTGTCCGCTCCATAATCCACGTGTGACACAGCGAGGGCACAAGCAAAGTGCGGAACAGTTACTTAATTCTTTTGAGACATTGATACTCTTTTGTCGCCTTATAATCATTCGAACTACTCGAGATCGAGAAGTTAAAAAAAAAGGATTTTTAATTATTGTAGATGATTTGGAAGTAGCGGGTATAAGTACCCCATCCCCATCAGTAATGACGTGGCATCTTGTTACTTTATAAAAAAGGAATTATTGACTAAACGAGATAGCCATTAATCTCCCGTTACAGCGTCGTCACCAACCGTATCAGGTGTCTCCTGGGGAGCCCCCTAAATTTGGACATTGTGTGGAGGGGATCAATACAAAACTTTCTCGCGCATCAATCATAGAATGCGTTGATTCAATTATGAATATTATCGCAGTTTTGGAAATTAGGCTGTTAAAATTTTTATAAGGTCATTTTATATTAGTGTAGTTGTTGATTAAAAAAAATTGATAATAAATGCGTTATATAAATTTTATTTATTTATTTCTATTTTTTAATTAATACTCTTTTCCTACCCACGCCACTGGGTTATAAACGGATTTTTTTTAATTACTTTAGCCAAAGTTCGCTTAAAACGTTCCTCCCGTTTTTTTAATTTAATTTCAATTTTTTTTCTATCTCGCATATACAGGGGTTAAAAAATGCAATTTTTATGAAAAATTCGAATGAGCGCCATTTTGAAACGGCGTGACTGATTTTGCTCAAATGCAATATCAGACCACTTCTTATGGATACCTTGTTCACTTAATGTGACCTTACTCAACGGGTTTATTAACCCCAGTGGCGGCTCGTGAGTTTGAAAGTTAGTGAAGTGTAGATTCTTCACAGGACAAAGTCTGGTTAGCTCAAAAATTCGATTTTTTTCAAAGTCCGGTCAGCTCGTTTTTTTTGCAAGTCCCTCTTGACAAGGTCCGGTTAATCCCAAAATTCAAATTTGGTCAGGTCAGGTCAGCTCAAAAATTCGATTTTCGCTAAGTCTGCTCGTTTTTTGCAAGTTCGGTCAGCCCTAAAATTTTTTTGCAAATCTGGTTTGACAGGCTAAGAAATCGAATTTTCGAATTGACAGAACTACCAAAAAAAAAGAGCTGACGGTACTTCGCCAAATCGGATCTAGTAAAAAAGTAAAAAAAAAATAGACTTGGCGATTCGCCGCTGATTCAATCTAAAAACAGTATGGCCTTTAACTTTCTTTAATATAAATTTTTTTGTTGTTTCAAAAGTGGACTGATGATATGTCGATTCGCGCCATTTGACATTCCGGAATGTCATTCTTGAAATCACCTGTTCTGTTATGGTATATGAAAGCGCCAGTAGCAACGCATAATCAGTATAGTTTGGGATGCTATAGAACAGAGTAAACTGAAAAATAGTTAGAAGGCTAACAAGTGGAAAGTGGAGTCTAGTCTAGTCTAGAGTGCCATTGTTGAGGGAGAAGTTAGTTAGTGGAGTTGATAGGAGCAAGAGAAAGAGTCCTAGTGAGTCAGAGAACATTTGAGTTAGTATAAAAGTTAGGTTATTTAATTTTAAGGTTACTATAATGTAAATAGAGACCAAGAAAGTGAATTTCGTTACAGTACCTATGAATCTTCCTCTTCGAAAGGATTTTCCGTTTTTCTCATAAATATTTATAGGAAAATCTACTTTCAGGATTAATATTATTATTAATAAGAAAATTGAAAAACTTATAAACAGAAAAATTCCGAACCAGATAATTAATTAGATCAGATTAATCAATTTCGCTTTTTCCTTTTCATTATCAATTTAAGGACCGATAAATTAAGAAAATATATAACTGAAAAATAAAAATCCTGAAATTTTGGACGGCATTGCCTGGTCCTGGTGGAAACAAAACAGTATCAACATATTTTTTTATTCAAAATATAATCAATCAATCCTCTTTAATCTCAAATTTACATATCGAGCTTGAATTTTTGCCAGGCCAATATTTACGTTTGTTTACGATCGTTCAGTTCAAGTATATTCACCACTTCTGAATTATTTACGCGACACAGCGTGACAATAATTTTTATTTTTCAAAAAAAGCGGCAGTGACCTCCATCGCGTTAAAATTACTAACTCATTTTCGTCATTGTTCCTTGATATCTAGCTATGAGTCGACCAAATTTTAATTTAAGCTTCTTATACCTATCTTAATACAGGGACTGGGAGATTCGAGGTTAGCTCTGAAAGCAAAATTTACGCGCTAAATTTAAACCGCGTTAAAACCGCGTAAAAACGCGTTAAAAAATTCCTTATTAAAATTGAGCAATTCCTATTGGTGAATGGTATAAATGATCCAGGTCCAGGAATTTTTGAACTTTTCAAATAATGTAGTATAGGTAATTATTTAAATTAACACAGCAATAAGAAACGTGCTCATTAACATATTAACACAAAATACAAAAGACAAAACACACAAGTATCGCATATCTGAGCAGTAGTGTAAGGTAATCTTAATTGGATTTAGTTCAGTCCGTGTCCGACGTTGTTTCACAATCGCAAACACAAGTTTTTCCGGGATAAGTATTCTGGGAAATGCTAACGCTGCCCGTCTGCTCTCGATTTCAATGTCAGGTTTTTATTATTTCGATTCTGGCAATGCTACCGTGTCTTTCTTTCTCGGTTCTAGACGCCGTGGGATTCGGTAGCCTTCATGTTATTATTCTGTTTGCAAGTAGCGGCCAAATTATTCAAACGTTTTATTATTAAAAGATGCGAGTAGGTATCGATAATTCGTTATTAAATTTGATAGAGGACCCTGCCTAATAAAGGCCGGTGAAGTGTGAAGTACAGAAATAAAAAGTAGGTACTTGCTGATGCCAATGTTAAAAACCTGGCAAGGCTTTGGAATGATTTATTATTACTGTGGGATAAAAAATCAAAAAATTGACTCCCCCTTCATCTTTGGCTCAATTGTTCAATTTGTTATTTTGTCTCCTCTCCTGGTAGCGCAATTTGTTAGGAAAAAATTGTTTTTGTGGCAAAAAAATAATTGACAGCTATTTTTACTTGTTAAGGAGGCAGACATGTAATGGGCTTAAAACAAAAAATTCGCCCCCCTCTTTTTGAATAATTTATGTAATTGCAATCAAAAGTGCAAAAAGGTTCCCAAAAAAATGATTTTTCGTCTTTTTTGACGCGATAAAAAAATTATTCTACCAAAATATGAAAAGTATGAACTTCCTGGTCGTAGTGAGTTCATCATGACTCACTACAAAAAAACGCAAAAAAAACTTTTTCGGGTCGTAAAATTGGGGAAAAGATATTTTTAACAACCCTGCATTTAGTTGTGGTGGAGTGACTCTGCTTAAGAAGAATTATGGTCAAGAGCAATTTTTATTTTTAACAGTTTAATTTTTAAAAATTATTCTTCTCTGCGAGCTACCGTTTTCGCGATTAACCCAAAAACTTTTAGATCCCCAAAATTCTCCATGAAAGGACGACTTTCTTATTTTAAGCTTGTTACAGCCCCCCGAACTCCTCAAACGAGTAAAAATTCTTTTTCTCCAACGAATTTTACAAATTTAAGTCCTCTACTTCTACTATTAACATGATAGCCAGATTATGCAATAAATTAAATAAATTGCGTTAATATTGAACAGTATACTGCAGCAGTGGGTGTAATATGTGTAGGGTTGCAATAGCCATATTACCGTTATAGGAAAATTTAGACACAAAAACAAATTTAGGATCAAAAAACTGCAGAAAAATTTTTTTTTGGCAACATTGCAAGGAGCTTCTGCATTTGCCTTTTTAGTTGTGGTGTAGTGACTGCTGAAGAAGAATTGTAGAGAGCAATAACAGTTTCAAAAATTTTAGAGATTCCCGAAATTCTCCATGAAAGTACGACTTTCTTATTTTAAGTTTGGTACATGTCCTCGCCGAATCGCTCAAACAAGTAAAAAAAAATATATTTTCCTCCAACGAATTTTACAAATTACGGATTACTATCAGGTCTTTTTTGCTTCTTAACGACATTAAAATCAGATCATTATTTTCTAAATACATTACTTTCAAAATAAAAAAAAACACAAATTACAAATACCCAAAATAATTACCAATAAAAGGAGTAAAATATTATTTTATTTAACATTGAAGCAAGATTATGCAATAATCATTAGCGTTAGGTAAATTTAGACACCAAAAAAAATATGGTTGAAAAATTGGGGAAAAGTATTTTTTGGAAATGACTGAATTAAAAAAGTTAAAATTTGAATCTTAACAAATTTTTGTATAAACAATTCTCCTCTACGAGCTACCGTTTTCGCGAAAAATCAAACCCAAATACTTTTTGAGATTCCCAAAATTCTTTATGAAAGGACAACTTTTTTGTTTCAACTTCTAAGCTTGTTACACGCCCCCTAAGGAGTAAAAAAAAAATAGCTTAGGTATTTTTTCTCCAACGAAATTCACAGATTAGTAGTAGCGGCTTTTACTGATCTTGCAAAAAAATCGAGCTGACCGGACTTGTCTAATTGGACCTTGCAAAAAAAAAGTTGAGCTGACTGAACTTTGTCACGAGCCGCCACTGCTGCTTCTTATCGACAATTTAATGAGCTCATTACTATACAAAACTAGAAAACGTCGTCTTTTTTATTCAAACAATTTATAAATAGTCACACAATTATGAATAAAATAATCATCAATGAATGAAGTAAAGTGAAACATTATTTTAACATTGAAGCCAGATTATGAAATAAATTAAATAAATTGGATTAATATTGAATGAACAGTAAACTGCAGCTTTGAAAATCACCACCTGGATCTAATAAATAATTGATTGAAACGTCAGAAACGAATCTTTTTCACTACAAAAGAAAGGATTCTTTTATAAGCAAACAATTTCCAATAAACTAAAAGTTCCTAGAAAGAGTGTCAAAAGAGGATATCTATTTAGGTATATGTAGTTATGTACCTACCACACCAAAAAAATTTTTTAAGAGTTTTTCAGGAAGTTTTTCAAAAAACAATTTAAGCGATTTTTTTACTCAGGTATCGGTGCCTTATACAGGCCGGTATTAAAGTTAATTTAATTTATTAAATTCCAGGAATGTTTGAATTGAAGTTATTATAGAATTGCTTCTTGTAACCCAGATATTCCACGAATTTGTCTCATTGCATTAGATACGATTATTTTTCTTGGAATCATCTCATCGGAAACGTGCTCGTTTCCTCTGCTGTTAGGCTTCTTCGTTTCGTTATAATTTCCTTTGATACTGATACCATTGCAATAAGTACATAAGTACAACAACAATACATGAATTAGCATTTTTCGATTACAAATCCATTTAAATTATAAATTCACAACGTAGGTAATTATTGCGCGTTGGTAATAATGCTAATAACTAATAATGGGACATAACAGGTGAGGTGATGATTAAAAATTCTACCTTAGTACCTATTTAGCCTCTTTCATGTCCTAATAGCTATAGTGGGCTCATTTCTTCAATTTTATTTTTTTATTTTTTTTACTGAATCTAGAGCCCTTAAAAATAACAAAAAGTAAATTTATTAGTCCAAAAAAAAAAGTAATAAAACTAACAGAAAGCAAAATTGAAATAGAGAAATAATTCTTGAATTAAACATTTTTCATTGAACTTTTTCGGTTGGCAATAACAAGTAAGTAACAACTCATTCATTTACCTTTAACTTAACTGGGACATTGCGTCTTATTTATTGTACCCGTACCTACCTACTCTTGTTACACTTACTTTAAAAAGTTTCTTGTTTCGTTTATGTAAGAGGTTTTCTGTTTTGTAATTTGCGCTTGCAGCAAGAAGTGCTTACTGCTTGGCAATGAATATTAAGCGGTTTTATTTTGCATCAGGCTATACTGATACTGATACGAGAACGATTTTGATTATTATTATTTTATCACGTTCATGCATCAAGCAAGAAGTCCAATCGATTTTAATATTTTATTTGCCATTTCGGTGGACCAATGTTAATAAAAAAAACTGAATACTTAATTATATTAATGGGATTAATATAGATCAGCATTATGATGAGAAAAGCTAAGAAATAAATTATAATATAATTAAATAGCATGCACACAAATATGCACGATAATGGTTGGACTCGAACCCACGCAGTGACAGCGACCTCGCCGTTTTATCCGCGGTAGTATCGACTGCTCGTTTATTAACAAGCTCGGAAGGTCGTAATTGACTATGACTTTATTGGTTGAAATAAATCACTCAAACTATTTTTATTTATTTTTTTAGCTCCAATTATATTGCAGCGTACCTGCTATACTTAATTGAAGTATAATACTCTTTGGAGGGATATTTTCAAAATTACCAGAATGAAATGTCTTCCTATTACCTACCTAAGTATATCTACCAAGATAATTTTTATTGAACCAAAAAATCAGAAGACAAAAATTCAACGTAAGTATAGAGATACAGGGTGATAAAATTTAAAAAAAATATTAGGTACCTATTATATTTATTATATTATATAACTCATGTAAATTCGAATAGATTTTGATGAAACTCGGCATGAACAATAAACAAGCAAAGTTCTTTAATTTTGCTATTTCACTATTTTAGGTTTGATAGAGGTATTCCAGTGACGTAGATATTTATGACATTTTTTCTTATTTTTTTTTTAACTTTTCTCTCCCTATCTTTTACGCCACTGCCTTTATTGCAAATATAAAAACGTTATTCGATAGCCCATCCAATTTAGAACAAAAAAGTATTGTTTCATTTTTTTATACGGTGCACTGGTTTCGAGATATTTGAATATTCCTCAGGCAATGTCACTCATCATTTTGAAATGTAAATGGCCCAACATCACCTGAGAAAACTTCAAATATCTCGAAAACGATGCCCCGCGTGAAAAAAACTAAGACTAAGAAATACTTTTTTGTTCTAAAATGTAAGAGCTATTGAATAACGTTTTTGTATTTGCATAAAAAACAGTGGCGTAGAAGATAGAGAGAGAAAAGAAGAAATAAAGAAAAAAAAACTTATTATCTACGCCACTGGAAGACATCTACAAATCCTGAAACAGCAAAATTAAATACAGAAAAAAAATGTTTTCTTTGACGCTCCCTCCTACACTTTTAAAAATTTGTCGGTATATTTACCCTGTATGTGTAATACCTACCTATACATTATGATTTTTTCTTAATTTTAAAACTAATTTTTCTTAGATAATCCACTCTTAAGTACTATAAAGAAGCCTGGCAACATCCTCGGGAAGGTTATCAAATGATCATTATACCTAGTGAAACAAATTTATGACATGCTAATGTCAAAAAGACATTTTTCTTGTGGGAATAATAATTCTAAGAATATTAAAAATATACATGAGCCTGTCTAACAACATACCTACCTAATTTACTGCATGTCTTAACCCAGCAGGTAAATTTCAATTGTGCAGAGATTACTGCATGGAGGGGGGTAGGAGTAATAATGGGCAACTTGTTTACTTCATTTACCAAGCATTGTATTTTTGGTTTTACCTCCTATAGGTAGGTATTTGAAAACTTTTCATGGCTATTAGGGCAGTGCAATTTTCAAATACCTATTGCTACTAAGTACAAGAATAATAAAAATTACAACTCTCGTAGGCCTAATCTACTTAACTGACAAAAAAAAAGAACTACCTTTCATCAAGAAATCTTATTTTTCAAGTTCTGATATAACAAATTTCTATGTTTATGCAGTCACCAAAAAGGGACCTAACCGAACCTGATTAAGACAGAATAAAAATTAATTTTTGCAAAATAAATAGTTCATTTTTTTATAAATAAATAATACCTATAAATAAAACTTTCCTTTCTCTAAAACTCTAAAACATTTTTTGCCCTTTTTCATACGCCAAGCACAGTTTCACAAAAAAAACATTCCATCAAGACAGCTTATTTTGACGTTTTCGACATTTTTTTATGTTTCGTGAAATTTTCCTGAACGTGGTTTTTGCTCTAAAACGATAAGCTTTTCAACCAGGACAAGACAAACAACTTTTTTTTGCAAAGCCAGGTCAGCTCTAAAATGTTATTTTTGCAACATCCGGTCAGCTCACTTTTTTTTGCAAGTAAATTCGATTTTTGCCAAGTCCGGTCGGTTTGCTTGAATTTTTTATTTTGAGTTTATTTTTGCTGCAAAGTCCGGTTAGCTCGAAAAGGAGATTTTTGCAAGATCCGATTAGCTCAAAAATTTGAGCTTTGTCAAACCGCCGAACCTTGCAAAAAACAAATTTGAGCTGACCCGACTTTGTCTATAACCGGACTTGCAAAAAAATAGGTCTGGTCAAATCTGACTGCAACAATTTCACTTAATCTTCATCTTAAAAACCGTCACTTAGCACCATGCAAAATAAATAGTTGAAAAATTTTAAAATAAATATTCATGATTAATTTTTCAAATTAATATTTCCAATTTTGACTTGCTTTTGAACATCTCTATAAGAACATAGATAGGTAATCGACATAGTTGATATTTTTTATAATTTGAATTAATTTAGGAAAATGTTCCTTACCCTCAAACCAGAAATTTTGAAGACTGTCGTCTGTACAAAATACAAATTCTTTTCTTGCTCATTTTTTTTGAAAAATGAAGGAGAGAAAGAGAAGAGTATTCAAACTTCATAAAAACAAAAACTTGTCATTAATTTTGAGATCCAAAGGAACATTTACAATTTCAAAAATACTTAAATTTCCTAACGTTTTCTCAAAAGTTTTGTTTATCTGGTAATTTTAATGATAGGCACTGAGGGTTACTATAATTTTTCCCGAGCTTTTTCCTTATCCTAGAAATTTGAGGTACTTATTCAAAAAAGAGAGCTCTTGCTCTAAAACAACCATTTTTTGCCTGCCTAGTCTAGCAGCAGAAACTTGTAATCAGGGTAAATCAATAATTATTATCAAGTAGGTAGGTAGGTAATTCCCCTCCAAACTTAGGTACCTACTCGAGCTTCGGCAAAATAAACATATTCAAAAATGAGTGTCCAATAGACTCAACGTGTTTTTTGGGAACGTATTCGTCAAAAACGTTGAGTTTTTTGGGCACCAAATTTAGTTTTATTAATGAAGTCCGGAGTTGAAGTTTTGAACATGCAGAAGAATATTGTCCTGAAAAAGGTACTTAGGTACAACTTCAAAAAGTCTCATCGGGACCTTCATATAAACACTTTTTCCTGTTTTAGGTACCTATGTATTTAAGAAAAAACAAGACAACAACGATCTCAAACAGGAAAAAGAAATCAAACAAGAAATTTTTTTACCCCAAAGTTTAGGGTCATAAAAATTTGAGTCAGTTTGGGTCAAGTTTCAAGTTGAATTGGTACGTTTAGGCCAGTTTAGGGCCCAAACTGACCAATTCAAGTTTAATTGCTGATGCTCTTATTTAGGTACCTACCATCTCTAAGGTGGTCGATATAACCACCTACAGCTACCTACTTCATCAAAATTATCTACCAAAAATAAAAAACAACCAAATTTCATTTTCATGAAAAGTATCGGCCATCGATAATAAAGTAAATAAAAGATAAAACCTCACCTTGTCGTCCAACGATTTCGGCCACATGCTCGGAGCTGGGCACCGGCACGCACTCCGTCATATTCTGGCTCTTCTTGGAGCGGACTTCGTCCAAGCCGGCCGCGACGAGGGGGTTAACGAAAGACGAAAGATCCCCGCCGTTGTCCTGCTCTGAGACCCCGAGGGGGTCCAGATTGAGCATGGTCAACTCGAGGGCGAGCTGGAGGGCCCTGTCGTCACCGATCGCACTGGGACGCTCCATGTCGGAGAAGATACTAGAAGCCGGCATCGTCTCTGAACACTATTAATTCCACACCTACGAAAAGTTCTCCAACACTTACTACTGGTACTGATACTACTGGGGACGATGATGATGGTTATTAGTAGAGAAGATGATCAAAAAAAACGAACTCTGTTTTAATAACTGATTGTCGCTGATCAAAGCACGCAAGAGTCGGTCTTATTTGACCAACGCGAGTCTACTGGGAACAACGTCCATAAGAGATAAAAACGACGACTTATTTAAAAACACGTTTCACCGGTATAAAAATATATAAATATATTATTATAATTTATAAGTATTAGGGTCTAGTTGCTAGTTGTTGGATGACAAGCAAACGTTACTTCGCGCTTGCTTGTGGCTGACTGACGGATCGGGGGCTCACGCTGAAGCAGCTGCAGCCGCATGGTTCGCTGGCCGGTGCCGGGAGGTGCTGGTGCGCATGCGGACGCGCAAATCGCGGGACAATAACTGCTACGTGTAGACGACACCCGGGTGAGGAAGACGCCTCTGATTGATTTTTCTCCGTCTGTCTACTACGACGTGTTTATTGAACTTTATTAAATTAGTCAATTTAATTTCTTCTTTTTTTTTTATTTCCATGAGTACTTATGGATTTTTTTCTTTCCACGTCAAATCGAACGGTTTGAAAAATTTTGATTTTTAATTTCCCCAATTTTTAAAAATGTGTTCCCTCCAAAGAGTAAATTTTGAGTTTTTTTGATTACTTACTTGTTAAAGAAAATATCAATTTATCAAAAAATTTGTTTTTTTGTTCATAACTTTCTTAATGGTTAGAATTAAATCTTTTTTTTTTGCTAAAATTTTTATTTTTGGATGGCCTTTACAGAAAAAAAAATACAAAAAAAGGGTACCTAAAAAAATATAAAAAGTGGTTTTGATTAAGATTCCAGTGACAGAAATCGGTACTTACCTAATGATTTATAGAGAAAATATATTTTTCAAATTTTCAAAAATTGACAAAAAAAGCTACCATTGAGAGCCAACGACCTGACCTGTCTTGAAAGCTGTTTTTTTGTTTAAAAAAAAATAATCGAGTCTTTCAAAAACACGATTTAAAATTTCAAACTCAAAAATCTTAATCAAACACATTTTAAATATTTTTTTTGTATTTTTTTCTATTAAGGTCATATAAAAACAAAAATTTAAGGACAAAAAAGCTTCAATTTGGAGCATTATTACGAAAGTTATGAACAAAAAAAAAAAACAGAAAAAGAGCGATTTTTTTAATATTTGACACTTTTACCCAGAAATAAAAAAAAATCCAAAATTTAGCCGAAAGGCTCTTTTGAGGGGTAGGTAGGTACTAAAAAATTTCTAAAAATTGATAAGTAGTTTACAAAAATCTCGAATATTTATTTTAATTAAAAATATAATAAAATTAAATATATACCATCAATAAAAAATTGTCATTAGGATTGCCATACAGAAATGTATTTTTTGACATACCGTGTGTCCCCGGATAGGTGAAACGACTCTTATAAAAGACAAAAATTTTTTGATTTTAATTTTAATTTTTTGGGGTTCAGCCCTGCTTGGCTAAAGAATAATTTCTAACAAAATTTTAGTTTAAAAAAATCAAGCATGCCTTGGAAATTTTCAAGAAACCGGTTTTTCTGTTGAGTAAAGTGCCTTTTATGTGGCAAAAACGACAAAATGTTATTTGAAAAAGTTGTTCAGAATCAACATTTAGGTACGTATACCAAATTTCAAAATCATAGGCCAACTTTGATCTTTTAATTTATTTTTATGTTTATTTCACAAATCAAAGAATTTCATTTGTAACAAAGACTGATATTGACAGATTGCCATTGCTATGGGTACAATTTGGTTTTTCCATGGCAGTCATTGTTACAAAATGAAATTCTTTGATTTGTGAAATAAAACATAAAAATAAATTTAAAAAAATTAAAGTTGGCCTATGATTTTGAAATTTGGTATACGGACCTAAATGTTGATTCTGAATAACTTTTTCAAATAACATTTTGTCATTTTTGCCACATAAAAGGCACTTTACTCAACAGAAAAACCGGTTTCTTGGAAATTTCCAAGGCATGCTTAATTTTTCAAAACTAAAATTTTGTTAGAAATTATTCTTTAGCCAAGCAGGGCTGAACCCCAAAAAATTAAAATTAAAATTAAAAAAATTTTGTCTTTTATAAGAGTCGTTTCACCTATCCGGGGACACACGGTATATCTAGAAAGTAATGTATTGACATCCAAAATCCTAATAAATCCTACAGCCTTAAAATCACGTGCAAGGTGTCATTAGGATTGAAGCTATATAGAATCGTCCGTATATCCGTAAAAAAAGACGCAAATCCACCGAATACCGCGCAAAACTTGCAACATAAATATGTATAACTAAATCCTAATGTTCTAAAATAAAGTCGCGGTGTCGTGTCATTAGGATTAGAGATGTATTCGCCGAATTAAACAGAAACTAATGACTCAAAAATCAATACTGACGAGAAAAACCTAACTAAATCCTGCAGCCTAAAAATCAAGTAATTTCAACTGCAAGGTATCATTAGGATTGAAGCTAGAATCGTCCGTTTATCCGCGAAAAAGATATACATAAATCTACCGGATTAAGCTCGAATGACTCCCTACCAAAAAAATAAAAAATAATAAATCCTAATGTTTTAAAATAAAATCACCTTCTTGTGTCATTAGGATTAAAGATGTAAATTCGACGAATAAAATTCAAACTAATGACCCCACATAAATATACCTGGCAAAACATACAAAATAAATGAAACTAGGCCCCAAAATAAAGTCATTCTCAAGTATCAAGTGTCATTAGGATTGAAAATGAAGATAGGAGTGTTTGCGTACCATACAAACAATATGACAAGACATGATAATAACAACATCCAACCTACACAAACATTGCAAGAAAACAAAATAAATTTAACTAATTTCAAGGTCATTAGGATTAAAGAAAGAAGTATATATGTATATGCTTACCGCAAATAAAATCGAATAAAACTCGAAGGACATCATCCAAATAATTGCAAAAATTCAAAATAAATCAACCAAATCCTAAAGTAAAAATTATCAATTGCAGTAGTACTTTTTTATGTTGTACCTATCAAGTGTCTCTAGGATTGGATTTGAAGGTAGGGATGGTTGCGCACCGTCAACAAGATGAAAATACTCCTCATAACACTCCAAAAAAACCACACAAATATTGCAAGAAATATAAATAAATTATTTAACTAAGGTAAAATCAAAGATAAAGTCATATTAATTGGAAGTGGTGTCGCGTCATTAGGATTACAGAGAGCAGTGTGCTTACGGCAAACGATAAAATAATATCGCGTATAAAACTCCACCTATAATCTTGGAAAACATGCAAAATAAGTAAATCCTAATGACTTAAATAAAATTATGTCAAGTATCACTAGGATTGAAGAGAAATGAGTGCTGAGTGCATGCGTACCGCAAACAGGATGCTGAAATTAAAGCAAAATTGTAAAATGCAAAATGAAGCGTGGTATATAAATAGTGGCTTAGTGGCAACCTTAAGGTTGCCTAATTTTAAAAAATGATGATCATAACCCTAGAGCTCAACTATCTATATTGATCAGCACTCAGCAGTCAGCAGTATCACTGTTTCATGTTAGCACGCAACCTTTATAGAACATCGCCCTTATGAAGCATTTATAGTGAAAAATTATTTTTAAAATTTAGCCTTCTTGTCACCCCAGACTAGATAATAACCTTCTATAAATCGAGACATAAGAAGAGCGTGAAACTAGAAGAAATGTGGCGATTAGATCAGAAAACAACGATATCATGATCATATAACACAATCATCAAATAAATGTGTGCTGATTAAGCTAAAATGAAATCTTTAAAACGGCCACTGGCGCCCAACGTGGGCCCAAAATTGATAGCCAGTACTTTAAATACGAATTTAAACTAGAATAGCTAATCTAGAAGAGACAGTCAGTAGCTTACTGATTCTAATGAAGGGGGGGGGGGGGGCACATTTAAATAGAAAAAAAAATGATTGGGGAAACTACGTTGGCGACTTATGTCAATAACGCAAAATCAAAATGTTTTTATTTCATTCTATTTATGAGTTTTCTTTTCTTTTATTTATTTTTTTTTAACTTAAAGGGCTAGTAATTTGTTTCCCAGGTACATATGGTTTGCTCAAGTAGTGTCGTCAGTATATCGACTGGGACTTTAAATCGGGGGTGCTGTTAGCTTAAAACTTATAAACTATCCCTAATTGCATAGGTAATTAATTATGCAAAAGGCGTCAAGAATATTTAACTGCGGATTAATTTCCTTCCAAAATCATGTTGCATGTAAGTTTATAAATTTCCTCTAGACTCTGGGGACCAAAATAGGACCAATAAGAACCAAAATGCTAAAAATATCCGTGAGGCCAGTAAATTGACCAGAAAGATCCAGGAACGTATTTCAAGATTTATTGCCAGGACAAGTTGATATCTCAGGTCTGTGCAATCATTTTTAATCAATTTTACAAAAAAATTGTAATAAATTAACAACGCCATGGAATTATCATATTCAGTGGTTGTGGCCAGTAAGCTGTACCTATATATTTTGTTGAAATGGCTTAAGAAGTAATAAAGACTCGAGAGGCAAACTGTTTGAATGATCCAATTACAGTTTTTAATAAGTTGATAGTGTTGCGTCAATTAAACAGTCTAAATAAATAATTAATGAACTCCAATTTATAAATAAATAATCAATAATAGTCCGAACTTGAACGAATTCTGAAAAAACGTTAGTAGGTACCTAACGATTTTTATTCGAAAATAAAGGCACTAGAACAAAGAATGGAAAAACCCGTTTTTCGAAAATCAAACAACGTTTTTCACTTATCTGCATTACCAAAATCTCAAATTTATAAATTCATTCATTACTCTCGAAGGTCATACCCCTCTGCTTTATTATTTGACGGTTATCGAGTGTTCCTCGCAAAGTGGTCCGCTAGACACCGGTTCCCGCGAATTTCGAAGTCTTCAAGCTCATTGGCGATCATGTGTGCCGGCTGGTGTACTCCCGCTACATTTATAACGTACGAATTTGTTTATTGCAAACAAAGGCGAGCACGTGCATTAACCGGCTTTTGGAAATTACACTGCTTCTCGACAAGGTTCCTCGTTTATTTTTGCCGCTGATTGCTCCCCTGCAAAGTGTCTTTCATTAAAATCGGGAACAGTTGCCATTTTCGTCAAGTCGCTCTAGCTGGCGGGAAGAAAGTGGAACAGATGTATAAGTACCAGCACCAGTAGGTACCATACGACGTGATGTCGATTATAATAATAATAATGCTCCAGTAATAATAATAGTCGTATCGTGTTTATAATGGTCGGTGTAGCTTCTGGGTTCTGGGAGATCTCACGAGGGTAGCTTCGGCTTTAGAAATTCAAGTCATTGTTGTGATGTTCATGTTTATGTCGAGCTGAAATTAGGGATTAAAAATTTTCTTGCGCACAAAAAATACTCTTTGTTTATTTTTTCTTAACATATGGTACCTATACGAGATTGAAGCGGTTTATTCAAATTATAATTTTATTCATAAGACTAAGGACTGCCGAAAGGAATAAATTCACATACCTATACCTATGCAATTTTATATTCAAGAATTCATACCTACTTATAATGCATAAGGAAAGTGGAAAGTAAGAGAGTTAAGAAGAAAGATTAAGGGGTTGCAGATTGCAGAGGCCATAAAAAAATTTGCAATAATTTGTCCAGCTTCCACCACTTCAAGTTTAAGAGAAATTCAACGTTAGAGGTTATCGTTTCTCATTCTGACCTAGAGGGGTGAAGATTATATGAAAGAGGAGGGTTAAAATATTTTTTGCATTTTCCTATGCCTAAAGGGGTGGAAATCTTGGATTGCAAAGTCAGGTCAGCTCGAATTTTTTTTCTCCAAATATTACATTGACAAAAATCGAATTTTAGAGCCTACACTGGACCTTGCCAAAATTTAATTTTGGACCTTATCAAGGTGGATTTGCAAAAAAAATGAGCTGACCGGACTTTGCAAAAATCAATTTTATGAGCTGACCAAAACTTGCAAAGAAAGATTCTACCGGACTTTGCAAAAATCTAATTTTCGAGATGACTGGATTTTTCATACCTAATTGGAATTTTAGAGCTGACCGACAAAAACATTCTTGCTGCTGACGTCTTGTTGCAGCAAAAAAATCTGAGCTGACCTGGCAGTTCAGAATGCGATTATTCAGTACCGAAGCTGATGTATGAGTGACGTTACCCAAAGCAATAATTGAAGAAGTTGGTGTTGAAGTAAGTTGAAGAGGCAAAGTTGTTTATTTTTGTATAAATGTTTCAGGTTAGGTTTTATGAGTATTTGTTTCAAGTGAATTTTTTAGTATATATTTTTCTGAAGAAAAAAAAATGAAACCAAACAAAAACACCTAAAAAATCTAAAAAATTAGTAAATTTTTGACCAAAATTACATATTTTTAATAAAAAAATTGAATATTAAGTTGAAGATGTAGTTTCTGGACTTAGATATGCGAGATTTGGCTGAATTTGGCTTAAATACCGAAGACTAGGATTTGGAAAGAATCGCAAAAAACAATAAAATATTACTCTTGCCCAAGGGACATGCCTGAATTTTCAGAACTTCTTCACACCAATTGAAGAAGTTGGTGTTGAAGTGGAAAGGAGGCAAAGTTGTTTATTTTTCAGGTTAATTCATACTTGAATCTTGAAAAAATCTAAAAATTAATAAATTTGGACCAAAATTGCCTGTTTTTAATAAAAAAATTGAACATTAGAAAACGTGTTTTTTGGACTTTTTTTCCGTAGAAGAAAGGGCTAAAGAAGGAATAGCAAAAAACAATAAAATATTACTTTTGTCCAAAAAACATGCCTGAATTTTCAGAATTTATAGTAAACATAAAAGGGACTCCTTGATGTCATCTTCCCTCTCGAAAAGGTATCGGTCATGTGACCAGCCACTGAGACACATGCGTACAACAAATCCACCAAACGCTAGGTCAGCGGTGCACGATGCCACTTTTTGCTCACGTTAGGTAGGTACTAGAAGAAAATGAGCCCGAGACTAACAACGCGAAAACGAGTTTTTATAACATCTGTTGTTCGCCCAGCTTGAAAAAAAACCCTTCGATTATACAGGGTGTCCCAGAATTTTCAGTGGTTATAGGGGACATCAAAACAATTTTTTTTCTATTATAAGTGCCCGAAAAAGCTTAGTTTTCGCGATACAAGGTGTGAAAAAAAAATAAAAAAATCCCATTTTGATTAACATCTCAAAGATCCTTTCGCCGATTTTGATTTTTGTGACATTTGGCAGTGTTGTTTGGTGTGTTAAGACGCAAAGTTAACACTAATGTAGATAATTATGAGTTCCAGTGGCGTCCTGAGATACAGCCTCGCAAATAATATTGTAAAAAATATACGCCACTGATTTATTTTTACGCCAATTTTTTTTTAGGTATTATACTTCGTCTTAGAGAGAAAAAATCATGTCAAAAAATTGATTTTAAATTTTCATGATTTATTTTATAAATTTTTCGACATATGCATTGAAGCGGCTTTTATTATTTTTCTCGAAAACGAAGTAAAATACGAAAAAATAATAAGAGACAAAAAAGTTGTATTTTTAGCTTTTTAACCATTAAAAATGTAAATTAAAAAAAACAAGTCAGTGGCGTACATTTTCTTTCGTCTATATTATTATTCCTGAGATTTCCCTAGGAAACGCCACTGGAACTTATAATTATTATCATCTAATTAGTGTTGACTTTGCGTCTTATAAGAACGAACAGTACTGTCAAATTTCACCAAAATCGGCAAAATAATCTTTGAGATATTAATAAAAAACTAATTTTTTTTAATTTTTAACTTTTTAACACCACTTGTCTTGAAAAAAATACATTTTTGGACACGTGCTTGTAGAAAAATAATGTTTTTATGTCGCTATCATGCCTCAAAATTATGAATAGCTATTCTGAGACACCTCTATAAATAAACAATTATACAAAAATACATTCAAAACATTGATTTAAGCTCACGTTTAATTAAAAATGTAAAAATGACCTGAAACTTCAAATCAAAATAGAAAAATGACGTTAATGCCTTTTTGCTCGAAAGAGTCGATTTTGCACCAGAGTGCAAAAATCAAGGTTGCTTTGACCCTGGCTAAATGCAAATGGTGTTAAGACCATAGAAAAATACTGAAGTGAACTGAATTATTTGCATTTTCCATTTTTCACAGAATTATACAGGGTGGGAAATTTTTGTACTACCCATCATTAGGATCTCGTAAACCGTAAGAGATACAGGGTCGGTTAAATTAGAGAAAAGTTGCGCTATTTTATGGCCATCTCGAATTCGTCAAAACATGCAAGATATCTGTGACCGTTCCTGAAATATCCTGAAAAAACTGAAAAATCGAGAAATCTTATTTTTGGAATTTCTTACCATTGGAAATTAATAAATAATTTTTTGTAGCCTTACATAAGCGGTTATAAGCTATTTATCTGACGTTTCAAAAATTTTCACAGCCGACTAGATCCCAGAGTTTTCATAGTCAACTTTCGTTTTTCTTATGGCCGCCATATTATTTTTTTATGTCGTTCGATAAGAAAAAAATAATGTAAACCAAAAATTAATAAATTTTAGAAAAAAAAATTGGAAAATTTTTATTCTTCTTTTTTCAAAGAAAAACAGATATGTAGTTCTTAACTGAAATAGGCCAATATGAAGTCATACTGCTTGCCTTATAGGTTGTTAATTTCTCTATGATATTCGATCTAAAAAGTTGTCTTTTTTTAGAAAAAAAAAGAAGAACAAAAATTTTTGAAAGTTATTTTTTGAAGTTTATTAGATTTTGGTTTACATTATTTTTTTCTTATCGAACGACATAAAAAAATAATATGGCGGCCATAAGAAAAACGAAAGTTGACTATGAAAACTCTGGGATCTAGTCGGCTGTGAAAATTTTTGAAACGTCAGATAAATAGCTTATAACGGCTTATGTAAGGCTACAAAAAATTATTTATTAATTTCCAATGGTAAGAAAGATATTCCAAAAATAAGATTTCTCGATTTTTCAGTTTTTTCAGGATATTTCAGGAACGGTCACAGATATCTTGCATGTTTTGACGGATTCGAGATGGCCATAAAATAGCGCAACTTTTCTCTAATTTAACCGACCCTGTATCTCTTACGGTTTACGAGATCCTAATGATGGGTAGTACAAAAATTTCCCACCCTGTATAGCTTAAAAACTCAAAAATAATAGTAATGATGATTTAATTAATCATATAAGTATTGGAATCTTTTTTCAGGCTTTGATTTAAAAAAAAAATTAAAACTGGCGTTTAATAAAATTTCGTGAAACTCCTAAACACACAAATTTCAAGTCTTGAATGAGAAAGTTCCAAGATTGTCAGAATCTACAAAAAAACGTGAAATTTTGTCTCCCTAGGGAGGAAAAGAATCGCTTTCGGTCATGAGGCTCTATAAGAACAATAAACATAATATTACTAATTCTAGCAAATCGAAAAAAGTGGTGAGTAGGTACTTAACCAATTCTACGATCGACTAATCAAAGACTTTTTTACTTTTCTCAAATCGTAAATAAGCAGACAGCGCTATTTAACTGGTTCAATGTCTCTTGTCTCTATTAATAAGGTTGTCCTAATCAACATAGAATTACGAGTTTCATCAATACGTTGCGTCTCTTTTTGAATAATGTATGACTTGTTACATAGTGGTAATAATGTAAGGTAATTGAAACTAAACTTCTTTGTTAATCCTTCCAGATAGAATAATCATCTATGTATGTTACTTACTTTGAGTTGAGTTGTCATGTATACGTTATTCATTGTTTGTGAGCCTTGTCATTTTTTTTTTCTTTATAACTGGTAATTTTTTTCTGTTATGTTTGTCTTTCTTTATTGGCATTGATGAATGTATTATTTCTAGAATAGTATAGTTGGCAAAATGAGTATTTAAATTTATTAACTTTCATTGTTTTTCTTGAGGAGAATAATAATAGATAGTCAAATTCAACAGTGAAATTAATATTATATTTTTACACTTCATCGTATAGAAATATAAAATAGATATATTTAATTGTATTCTCTAATGATCTTTTAACACCACCTCCTCTATATTATGACAATATACAAGATCAAGCCATCTTAAATCTTGTTATTGGCATAGAAAAAAGATAGTTCTATTAGAACAGGCCGTTATTGATTAGATATAATAGCGAAAGGTCGTTCGTTAGAGTTTCTAGAGCTCAAGCTATTATTTTGCCTTGACATGAAGTCTGATAGGAGAGGAAGTGCTAAACTGAGAGTGCATATTACCCTAGAGGGAGTGTCTGCTCTGGAACTGTTGTTTTCATATTTTTTTATCATTGATTTATACCTTTCTGCGATATAAGCAAAACGTTTTCTTTTATCAGAAAAGAGACATTTTTCTGGAAACAAAGTTTATTCGTTAGATATTAAGATGACTATATATTTGACTAAATACATAAACATCTTGTCGACCAGTTTCTGGTATTAACCCATCCTCAGTACAGTTGTCAGTTTTACAAGATTCGCACCAGTCTCTTGGGTAAATCTTGTAAAACTTACAATTGTTCTGAGGATGGGTTAATACCCGAAACCATATGCAGTCGATTAAAAACTTTATGTAGTTTTGATCGGAAATATATACTTCATCATTGACCTGCAACCATTTTTTTTTTAGTATTCTATCGCCAATTTTGCTAATTAAGATTACTCATCCACATTATAATAAAATTCTCGGCGAACAAAAGCGAAAAAATGTTTCTACGACTATTAATCAGAAATTATTTCCTGTTTCGATCTATTCCTCTTTAACCTGGATATCTCTTCTGTTGAGATAGGGCACTTTGGGGGGAGGACGTAAAAAAAGGAGTTCTTAACTTTTTTTCTTGCAGCTATACCGCTCTTTTAAAATGCAATTTTGCAGTGGCGATTTTTGGCCTGGACTCGGCAAGGTTAGTGAAGTGTAGATTTTATACAGGAGAAGGTCCGGTCAGCTCGATTTTTTTTCTTTGCAAAATACGGTCAGCTTGATTTTTATTTGGAAAGTCCGCTCGTTGCTGTGTTTTTTTTTGCAAAGTCCAATCAGCTTGATGTCTTAAACATTAAAGTCCGGCCAGCTTGAATTTTTTTTTTGCAAAGTTCGGTCAGCTCGAATTTAATTTTGCAGAATTAATCCGGTCAGCTCCGATGATTTCTTTTCTGCAAAATCCGGTCAGCTTGAATAATTTTTTTTTGCAAAGTCCGGTCAGCTCGAATATTTTTTTATTGCAAAATCCAGTCATCTCGAATTTTTTTGCAAAACGCAGTCACAAATCGATTTATGTTTGCAAAATCCGCTCACCGCCATTGTTTTTTTTTTTGCAAAATCCAGTCAGCTCGAATCTTTTTTGCAAAGTCCGGTCACCTCGATTTTTTTAATTAAAGTCCGGCCAGCTTGAATTTTTTTTTGCCGAAAGTCCGATTAGCTCGAATTTCATTTTGCAAAATCCCGGTCAGGTCGAATAATGATTTCTTTTCTGCAAAATCCGGTCAGCTTGAATGATTTTTTTCTCCAAAATCCGCTCACCGCGTTTTTTTTTTTTTTTTGCAAAGTCCGGTCAGCTCAATTCCTTTTTCCAGAGACCCAATTATTTGACAGTTCAAAAAAAGCTCGAATTTTCAGACTGATAAAAAGCGAATTTTCGAACTGACCGGACCTTAACAAACCTATCTTAAAAAAAAATTGAACTGACCAGAACTTGCAAAAAAAAACGAGCTAACCTGATCTTTTCAAACCAGATCTTGTAATCCCAAATAAAAAAAAAACAAATACAAAAAAAACCAGACAATTTCAAATAAAAAAATAACATTACCAATAGGTACATAATTAGAAGACACCTTCTTTCTTTCGAATAAATTAGGCTATCCAAAATACATTTTTGATTGGCTGTGCAGCTGTTAGAAAAATAGTTGGTTCTGGGGGTTGCTTAAAGGAAAATTAACGAACTGTCTACTGAATATATTATAACGAGACACCCACTTGCGGATAATTCTAGATTTGTATTCGTATTGTTTGTTTACCTTTTCAGGCAGAATCGTTCCGCATTCTACGCATGTTCGAGATTGAACATTAGTTCTCCGTAAGCATAGCTGCTATCAGACATATCTAGACTCTCTAGAGGAGCTGTCGGCACTCTAGAAACCAGTGGTGGTATTTAATGAATCGCGAATGGTGAAGTAGATAACAAAAGTGAAGTATAATTGGTGAAAGATCATGTAGTTGTGCATGGAAATAAGAGAAACAGCTGATTATTTAGATTTAGAGGTTACTGCTATAAGTTATAGTTGTATGGAGAATAAAGACTTTTGAATATTATTTGAATAATTATATTTCTATAAAATCTTTAAGAAAAAATATAAAAATAACTTTTTTGACTCCCCCTTCAAGGGGTCAGATCTAAACAGAAGAAGGGGAAATGATTTATGATTAATTTTCTACAAGGATTCGCCCCCTAAATATTTTATTTAGGGTTTAGTTTATCATATCTTTATTGATTGAAAAATTCTCATCAGGTTAACCAAAATTGAATAAAATACTATATTTAGTATAAAAAATTATTATTATTTTTTCTTTTTCTTATTAAAATTAATTTTTTTTCCCCATTTTCCCTCCCTATCTTTCACACCAGTGACTATATTGCGTATACAAAAACGTTATTCAATAAGTCCCGCATTTTAGAACAAACAAGTATTCTTTATTTTTTTTCTTAAAGCGCACCCTTTTCGAGATATTTGAAGTTTCCTCAGTCAATGTCATATTAATCATTAAGAACAATCATTATTTTCAATATAAATGGCCCAACATTGACTGAGGAAACTTCAAATATCTCAAAAACGGTGCGGCGTATGAAAAAATTGAAGTATACTTTTTTGTTTTAAAATTAATGGGTTATTGGATAAAGTTATTGTATTTACAATAAAGTCAGTGGCGTAAAAGATAGGGAAGGAAAAGGGCGAAAGAAAAGAAAAAATCCTGAATAACTACGCCACTGGAAAATATCCACAAAACCTGAAATACATGGTAAAATTAAAGATCTTTGTTTGTTTATTGTTCATGCCGAGTTTCATCGTGTAAAATCGGTTCAAATTACACGAGTTATAACCAAAAACTGTTATTGTTGCCTGCTCGAAAATTAAGCGTTTTTGGACAATGTTCTTAGAAAAAACAATTTTTGTTTCAGTTTTTTGACGATATCTTAGGAACTGTTTGGGATACAGAGCACAGCTTTTGTACAGGTCTTGTCATTAATATTATCTACGTTAAGAGGGCAAATTAAAAAAAAAAAAAATAGTGGCATTGAAACAAATCATAAAAAAAAATTATCAAAAACAAGTGATGTTTTCGTCCACAACAAAACATGTTTTTCATCATAAAATGCTGTTTTTCTCTAAAACGGTTCACATTAGAGCTTTTGATCATTTTTATTAGGGGCAACCCCACTGCCATATGAAATAAATTTAATTAGAGCTCAAAAAGTCAATAATATTAATGATAATATGTTTTCTTTCCAAAAAATCAGTTTTATATCTAAACGGTTCCTGAGATATCGTAAAAAAACTTTAAAAAATATATTATTTTGACACCCTGTATCTCGAAGGAGGTTTCAATGATTTACAAAAAATCTACAATAAAAAATTGTGGTAATTATATAAATTTAAGGAGACTGTTACCTACTGATTATTACCTACGGACTCTTTCAATAACAATTATTTCCATACGGCTGGATAAAATAATAATTTCTCTTTACAATAACGATCGATATTGATAAAATATTAAACTTACATAATCCTCGAGGGCCGACTGTTGATGTCATTAGTCATTACCCATATACTTATATTCCGTATCTACCATCTGCCAGTTTTGAAAGAAAAAAAATATTCCATTTATTTAATGAATCGTTCCTTTGCCCAGCTTTCAGGTGTGCAATTTCCTACAGCTAAGCCATGTGCGAAATTGTATAGTTCGTCGGTTCTATACCTGGAGCTAGAACACAAAGGAAGTATTCTTGCCAATCCTCTCTGAGGACGACGTTGTGTTCTCGTTCTCAAGGCCGGGTTTTAATTCCAAACAGGTAAAATGTTTACCCAGTAATAAGGAAAAGATTTCGGTTGAATTGTTATACCTACGGTCGGTTGATAGATGGGACCCTTGAAAAGGTTCTCTCAGGTAGTGCCAACCCCGCCGGTGCTGCTGGCTTTTAGAGTTGTTCCGACTAAAATCGTAAATCTTTTCAATTTCACATAATGCAGTTAGGAATAATAGACCATAGAACACATAATATGAAAGCTTGCACGTGCAAATGGCTCATAAAAATCTTCCAAAATATCTGCAGGATGTATTGTTTTCTATGATAATAATTCATAGGTGAGCTTCTTATTACTGACCTATTTTTTTCAAACATTCGCCACTGATACTGATGTTTTCAAGGTTTCCTCTGATTTGTTTCCAGAATTTATCCATTCTAACTATTTCTTCTCGAAGTCTCCTTTTAAGACTTCGGAATTCACGAGTTAAAAAGAAGATACCTAATTTTCTCTTGCCACTTTTTTCTTTTTGAATTTTTAACGAATTTTATGAATAAGCTTAAGGTCTGAAAACCGCAAAATCCCAAGCTCAGTTAATGCGACCTCAGAATAAAAAAAAACTGACCTGACCTGCATTTCACTCTTTTTTGCAAAAAAATCTAGCCTCGTTTATAGTTCAGAGATTTTTTCTTCGTCAACACTTCTGGGATAATAATCCTCCTGGGCTTGTAATTATTAGAAAAATCAAATTTTTGTCATGCTAAAATATGCCAAAAGTGTCAAGTACTAGTTGATCTCCAAAATCCAGAATAACTTTTTCTTATTTTTTTAAACTTTTTTCTTGAAATTATTCTTCTTCTTCTTCTTCCATTTCTTTGAATTCGAGTTGGCCCCGGTTCATAGCCCCAAACTCACATAGTAGTAGGTACCGGCAAGAATATCTGAGGCTGAAGCACTCAGTGGTGATACTTCGAATAGATTTAACAAATTGAAGATATAAACCTATTTTAACAAATTTAACAAACCTATTGAAGATACAAAATGCCATTTTGTATTTTTTAGCGACAATCCGAGTCCACACAGAGTCAATTGTCAAACTTCGATGAAGTCGAAATTTCCATGATCTCATATGGAGATGGACCATCACGGTGCACGTCTAAGTGGAAATTTTTTAATTTTATCTATTCTTGACATGAAAGTACCTAATTACAAAAAATGTTATTAAAAGTCATTTGACATCGATATTAGCTTCAAAAACGAGCACAGAAATCTACCCGTTAGTCTAATGTGCTTTTATTATTGACTATTTTTCTTTTAAGCGAGAAATATTTTGTGTCACTCAGACCCCGCTGAGGATCATTTGGTAACAGGAGAGCAGAGCAGGATTTGAAAAGGGTAAACTGTGCGCTACGCGCATTTTGTCGCGCTGCCATCTAGCGATGAGGGATTGAACTGAGATTATATGTTCTACATTTACCATTATGATTGAAAGACGCTTGTCATAGTCCTTTTAATCGCTTAAAGTTAATTACCATGCACCTATTTACATTAATAAAATATGTACAATCATTTTTTATTTATCTTAGCAGAAATAGACCGATTGTAGTAGTAGTGATCGTCAAATTAAATTTAAATTTCCCGCTTGTATTTACCAAAACATCAGCAGGGAGTTCTAGATTAAAGATCAATTCACATCTAACGGCACGGACGGATGTTCAACGTGGACGTCATAAAGATTTTAAATATCTGCGTAATTCACATCCGACGGGGACGTTTTGTTGTCATTCCGTCCCCGTCAGATGTACATACAGTCATTCAAAATCCAATTATTAATAGAAATGCACGTCCACGTTGAGCACCCGTCCGTGCCGTTAGATGTAAATTGACCTTAACTTAAATCCGTGCACACTCAGTTTAGCCCCTCGTCGCTAGATGGCAGCGCGACAAAATAGGCGTGGTGGAACTGTGTAATATGCGCACGGGCAGTTTACCCTTCGTAACTTATGCTCTCCGGATACCAAATGATCCTCGGCGGGGTCTGAGTGACACAATTGCCAAGGAACGCGGGATCCGTGGAAGGTGGCGCGAAACAGTAAGAATTCAAATTCGAACAATTCAGGCTCTTATTATTTTATCAAGTAAATGAAACCAATTTTATTGAGAGAGCTGGGGCGTTTTTTCTTGTTGCCGCAATTTCAGACCACTTCTATGATTTCAAAATATCATTTTCGTGTTAAACTAATGACGTCAGAATTGAAACTTGGTTCAATGGTTTCAGGAGAATTTCAAACCAGTGGAACCGCTATTTTTGAAAGCAATAATTCTAAAGGTTCACGAAGGGCAGAGCAATGTCAGTTTCAACATTTTGAAATAGTTCATTTTTGTGATTATAAAATCAATGACCTAGTAGTGGGAATAGTTTTGAAATGCAATGGAACTGCCGCAACAAGAAAATGCGCCTCTCGTCACATGCAATAATTGAACTGGGATGTCACTGTGATGGTGTCAAAGTCTTTACATGAGATGAGAACTGTCAAAGTCTTCTCATGAGAAGAGAATTTAAAAGAGTTTTTCCGAAACTGCACTGCTGATCTAGGTAAGTTTTTTCTGGACTGACTTAATTTTGGCTCAAAAATATTAACTGGAAAATTAGAACTCACATAAATGGGTGGTATAGGAATTAGACACAACACCGTCTTGCCAATTTCTTCAGTAATTTTTTTCAGGTCAGGTCAGGATGTGCTGCTGCCCTTTTTGTTGTTGAACTCGTATGAACACCAGCCCAATTAATTATTCCCTCTCACTGCAGAGACTTGCTTACCAGATCAAATATTTTCCAAGTAACAAGAGATTTTGACAGTGAGCTCAGAAAACACTCACATAGCCTGATATAAGAATTATTAGACCCCAGCAGTCTTGCCAGTCAACATCTCCCCGCAGTGATTTTTTCCAGGTGGCTGAGTGTTGCTGCACCTTTTTTTGTTAAATTCTCATTTGTCCTTAGGACATTAGCCTAAATAATTATTCCCCCTTTCTGTGAAGAGACGTTAGCTTACCAGATCAAATATTTTCGATGAAACAAGAGATTTAGACAGTGAGAGCTCAGAAAACACTCACATTTATAAATGCCTGGTATAAGAATTATTAGACCCCGGCACTCTTTCCAATCGACATCTCTCAGCAGCAATTTTTTCCAGGTGGCTGTGAGTGTTAAATTTTCTTTTGTCCCTTGGAAATGGTACCAATTAATTATTCCCCCCTTCCGTGCAGACACTTCAGCTTACCACATCAAATATTTTCCAAGTAACAATCGATAGTCAGAGCTTAGAACACACTCACATAAATGGCTGGTATAACAATAATTATTGGACCCCAATTTTCGTTTGTCTTTAGAACACCAGCCTCAATTAAGTATTCCTTTCTTCCCTGCAGCTTACCAGATCAAATATTAAAAAAAAACAAGGGATTTAGACATTAAAGAGATTAAATAAATAAATGAAACTCAAAATAAGATGTATAACATAAATTTATTTTCGACTTTGTGATAAAAATACATTTACCCGGCTATTGTTTGCCAATTCTGAGGTATGAAATGTTATCGTCAATAAAACATGCCTATTGTAAATCAAAACTGGTAATATTGTCGAAGGTGATAACAAAATTACCACAAATTTTACGTGGGTGGATACATTTCTGTATTAAAATAGTCTTTCCTGAGTCCGTCACCTTTGAAAATGCACTCTTACAAAGTACAAACACTCTTGTTGAAAGTTAAAA
The DNA here is from genome assembly GCA_910589415.1 of Malachius bipustulatus. Classification (NCBI taxonomy): domain Eukaryota; kingdom Metazoa; phylum Arthropoda; class Insecta; order Coleoptera; family Melyridae; genus Malachius; species Malachius bipustulatus. The sequence goes on from OU342637.1 coordinate 25,947,158, forward strand.
CAATAAAAAAGAAAACAAACCGAGAAAGATGCATTTTCAAAGTAAGGGACTGCAAAAACGATCTAACAATGTGATCCTTATCAATATTACTGAAGCGATAACTAGTACAGATCCATCTGTAAAGGTCAATCAATACAAAAGTTCCAGTGAAAAGTTTCAAACGATTAAAAAAAAAAACAGCTTCTGCTTCTCTCGGCCAGCATCGTATCTAATAATCTATAAAGTAAAATTCAAATTGTATTAAACGCTATCTAAATATCCGATAAATCAAAAGACATAGACTTTACACAAAGTTACTAATTTTGCACATGTAAAACAGGAGCAATCTGTGTGTATTTTTAGGCAACATCGAGATGCTGTTTAAATCTCATCGATATTAATACTAGATTTAATTTTAATTACAAATATATAGACAATGTACATCGTGTTCATGTTCGCCATTCGAGTCATGCTTCATCACTACACATTAAATAACAACTGGAAATTAAAGAAAATTATACAGTGCTGAACATTTTGCGTTATTTACATATTTATGTATGTATATTATGATGATGCAGGGTGAATTTTCGACTTTTACTACCCCCATCTCTTCTACTAGTTTTAATCGTGTATGTAGTAAAAGACGAACCGTCAACCTTGCATTAAATATTATAACAAAATGAGAATCAATCCTAATTATTATTACGTTCAATAATTAAATTATCAATAATTCAAGTAAGGTAGCTAGAAAAATTTAAGAGTTATAACAACAGCTGTAAATTAATATTATCATTATCATTATTGTACCTATATACAATTCTGGATTAAGTTAAATCATATAAAACCTAATAAATGTAATAATAAACATGTCATGGAGATCAAGTAGCGTATCTAAATATCTGGGTATCTCACATCATCATTAATCGTATCAGATCACTAATATCTTATTGTGTGATAGTTTTCTCTAATTAACCTCTTATTACACATAATTATCACAATTTTTATTAAAATTTATACTAGAGAATGTTTATCACTGCGTGGTTTTGATTCAAACACTTCGAGTTCACATTCGCATGGCCTGGGCGTCTCTTCTCTAATAGATTACCTCGTAAACTGTCGCTTTCTTGTCTCCGGATCCTGTCACGATGTACTTGTCGTCTGCCGATATATCACAGCTAAGCACACTCGATGATTCTTTCGACTGAAACAATACAAACCGTCGATTAATTAATTAATATATCCTGGATAAATAGCTTGGTAAAAACTTAAGGACATAAACTCTAAAGAAAGAAAACTCTAACCAAAATTACTGATAATGGAATCTTATTTGAAGATCAAAAAATGAATGGAGTTATAGTAAAGAAACTAGAAACTGTAATGCAAAAAATGAAGAAGTTAAATGATGAAGGCACAATCCTGTGCTTGCAAGAAAGAACTGATAGCACTTCTTGGCACCGAAGAATTGTTCTGGATTTATTTAGAACCGAATGTAAATTCTAATAAACATGTAAATATTCTACAGCTGTTCTAGAAAATTGTCATCCATGAGAAGTGTTAGTGCTAGAACTGCTAGATGATAGTCTTCAGAATCCAGAACAACTATAGAATCTTCTTCTTCTTCTATTCGAATGAATTCAAGTTGGCCAAACTCATAACCAAACTCTAGAATGGTGTTTAGAAGCGAGGGAATTAGGTACGTGGAAGGTAGAAAATGTGAGAAAGAACTAAAGTCAGTAAAGGGGTGTCTGAATTACTGCAAACTAGATAGACAGAATTATGAGTATTATTAAAGCAGGAGAAAAACTACTATAGTAAGTGCCATAGTTATAATGCAGCAGTGCTCTTATGGCGCTCATAGTTGCCGCTTTTGTCGTATTTCAAGGAAGCAGACGTCCACGAGCGTACGCTCTTCATTTTGAAAATGAGTTAATTCGTTGCACTTCTGTAACATTTTGTACCTCCGCAGACTGCTCTATTATCATTGATCTCGTTCATAAGTGAGGATTGCACAACATGGAACAGCACAGTAGAGTTTATAACTTCATACATTAATATTACAATATTCAGATATTAATTAATTATTATATTCTTTTGAATCCGTCAAAGTTTATTATATTCTTCTTTTTCAAATTAATATCCATTTTATGAACAAAATTGTTTCGATTATTTAGTTAGTCAGAACATATTCGTAGGTGTAGGTATAATACAATAACATACTTATTTGATAATAATAATTAAGTATAAGTATGACTTATTATTTATACTAAATGAATGCAAATGCTATGACGCGGTACTTGTCATTCCTTCTACAATTTCTTGTGAGAACACATTTCCTAAAGATCTACATTTACTTACTCCACAGAATAATTAGGTAGATGCGGAATTTGAATTTTCAACTGACATATACTCTGTTGTAGTGGCAATAATTGACGTTGCGTTGGTAACCAAACATTGATAATTAAGTAAATAATAAAACTGTCATAAAATAATTCACGAAGTTATATTTATTTTTGTATTATTTCTTGAATACTTGAATAACGGACAGCGATTTTGAGTATCAATATTAGTGTTCTGCACTTAAGCTAAAAACCAATACACTATCCTTTCTCGGAGACAGTGCGTATGTTGTTTTGTTGTTTTAAACAAAACGAAATATTCTTGGACCGCAACAACAAGTTCTCAGTTCAACAGCAAATACCTAGGCTCCAAGCTAATACGAGTGTTGATGTATATTTAATTTAATATTTTGAAATATTTAATTTGAATCAGTACTTAAATTAAATTAATACTGAAAAAGCACATGTTAAGAGACTCATTGGTAACATCCCCCTGAGAAGAAGAATAAAGTAAGTACTTGACCTAAGTCCCCTGATGAAAAGAAGTAATTTGCAAGTGATGGGCACTACGTGAAGATAGAAGATGATTATATGATTACATTGCCGTATACGGCCAAAGGAGAATCTTATACATAACTGGCAAAAATACTGAGACATCTACTGGAAGTTGTTTTTTCTAAAAGTGTTAATGAATACATAAAATGCAAAGGCAGTATACCTGCCCTATCTATCAAATAATCGTCACTTCCCAAATAGGGAAGCCTTGATAAATAAAGTCATCAATAAAGTAGCAAGAAATAAAATTTTATCAACAAGCACTACGATTTTCATTTTACCTACCTCTGTAAATAAGGAATGTGTTTAAATAATATTTTTATAATGTAAAAGCAATAGCCACAAGCATTGCAATATGCAGTCTATACGTTATACAAACATCAAAAATTATTACTTTTTGACATTTCAACAGAACCTCAATTATTTTTGTCTAGAAATCCTGAGAATAAAAATGTCAATTATCTTTCGATTTTAATATTTTTATATGAACCTGTGGCACTGCTTGCATTGAACTGACAACGCTGTCAGTTTTTTGCCCATTTAAAATGCATTGCCCTATGCTACCCACACTGCATATTATCTATGGCCATTACTATAGGATCGTAAGTAAACAGGTCCACTCAACCCGTTAAAAAATGGAGCATACAAGAACGAAAAGTAGTACGATATATCGTTTTTCTGGATGAAAACAGAAAAGGGCGACCTCACTGATCATAAAAGAAAAGAGAGAAAAGAAGTAAATGAAGACTTCAGTACACTTTCTTCAAGCAGATCTCTCTCATTTCTTCTATGATCAGTGAGGTCGCTCTCTTCTATTCTAGGGAGAGATAACAGAAAAGCAGGAGAAAAACTTTTAGGATCGTATGTAAGCAGGCCACCTTAACCTGCTCAAAAATTGATTTTAGAAGAGAGAAAAGTAAACGATACATCGTTTTTCTGAATGAAAACAGAAGAGGGCGATCTCACTGATCATAAAAAAAAGAGAGATCTGCTCGAAGATGGTGTACAGAAGACAGAAACGAAGATGGAGAGATAACAGAAAAGCTGGAGAAAAACTATTAGGATCGTATGTAAACAGACCACCTAAACCTACTCAAAAATAGAGTAAAGAAGAGAGAAAAATACACAGTTTTACTGATTAAAACCAGAATAAGGTGACCTCATTGACTATAACTCAACACGAAAGAGACAGATTTGCTCGAAGAAGGTGTACAGGAGAAGAAATGAACATGGAGAGATAACAGCTTCAACTTGGTGATGACTTCTGAATGAAACTGGAGCAAATTCATTATAGTAACTTCTAATTTAGAGAATTAACTGAGTACAGGTGGTGGCTGAATCACACAAAGATGGATTAGATAGATAGAATTATGAGCATTGAGCTTCAATCAAGAGAAAACTTCACTAGGGTATGTGAATAGGCTTCCCCCAACCTGCTCCAAAAATGGAATAGAGAAGAGAGACAAGCAGTACAATAAACCGTTTTTGTCTTCAAGCTGGAGGTGATTTTAATGGGCATAATGGAATGCAAAGAGATAAGCAGTACTTGAAGGTAGAGTAGTATGGGAAAAAATTATTCAGAGACAAATTGACTTTCAATCCGGTGATGGTGTGGAAAAAAGCGAGCTTAGGGGTGACTGCAGCATTGAAAAATGAACTGTTTAAGGTCAACAAAACTGGAGATGAAATTATGAGCATTAAAGACTGAAGTAAGAGTCATGAAACTTGAATCTTCTCATCTCTGATAGAAGAGGAGAAATATGTAGGGAAAACATAAAGAACCGTGGTAAGGCTGTAATCTTGTACTCCAGTGAAACTGGGCTGCTACCGCGACCGCAGGAGGTAAAAAAAAAGGGATGTGGTGGAGATGAAAACGTCAAGAGGCTCTAAATGGCACAACTAAGAAAAACAGAATAAGAGTTGTCAGAGGTAGGGTAATAAAAGAATGTAGGTGGCTTTGTTTTGTCAGATAAGAAACACGAAGTAGAGGCGAGTTAGTTAACAGGCTCAAATAAGCAACAATGGGAAAGGAAAGGAAGAAAAAAGATGATATTGCAGGACAAAGCAGCAGAGGATCTGAGAGAAAAGGGAGTTGACGAACACGGTTGATATCAGCCAATGAAAAGCAAGCAAGTCCCACTCTACAACTATTTCCCACCTGGAATATACTGGCACCATAAGGCGTCCGCCACGCGTTCAGCAAATTATCCTTCCCGGTACTGACGAACCATTTCCCGCAGGCGGCAAACCTGAGACTCAGAACGCAGCTCTCGTGCAGGTGCAGCTGATACTTATCGGGCTTACTGGCGTGCAGAACTTCCACGTTCGAGTTCTCCATACCGACGGCCAACCATTCACCCGTCGGGCAGTAGCCCAATGAGAAGATCTGGGAACTGAAATCGTGCTGCTGCAACTGGCGGCCTTCCCTGAGATCCCAACTACGGACAGTGTTGTCTAGACCGCCGGTCCATAACTTTGTACCATCTGCCGAGATATCTGCGAAATTAACAATGTTAATCAGACTGTCAGGAGTAAACAGAAAGCGGCTTGCTTACCTATACAAGAGGCACCGTCCGTGTGTCCCTGGAACTGCCTAACGAGCGTCTGGTTGTGGAGGTCCCAGACGGCGATGTTCCCGTCGGAGCAGCAACTGAAGCAGACCTTCGAGTCGGGGCTGATGGCGAGAGCATAGCAGGCGGGGGCGCTCGAAGTCAGCTCGGCCTTGATGCGGGGAGTCGGGCTGGCCAGGTCCCAGATCGAGAGATTGCTAGCCTCGCCTCCCACTATAAGCGTACGGCCGTCCGGGAGGAGCTTCACTGAACGGATGTAGTTGTCACGTTGCTGAAACATTTATTTATAATAAGAAACATTGGAAAAGACGATTGAGTAGATTGCGTAGAACAAGATCATTTCAAGGCACTCGTCTGCATTCGCACTCCCTTTTATTGCACAAATTGTATCAATCGAGCCTCATTAAAATGTTATGTTAGATTTTCAAGTGATAGAAGATAGAACAGCACTCACCAGACAATCCAGTTGTGATACGGGACTCTTGGATCCCGGTTGACTGATGTCCCACACCTTGACGCATCCCTTGCCTCCCGTGTAGACGTACTTGGTGGGGTTGGAGATGGTCACGGCGCAGACCACCTCACCGTGGCTCAGGGTGTTTATTTGTCGGGCGTGTCTCGGGATGCCGGGGCCCATAAGGGCGTCGTGGGGAAAAGGGACCGGTTGCATCTGTCCGTCTGCACTCACGTGGAACGAATACGCCCTGTGGATATGAAGATTGTATTTATTGTCATTGTAAAAGGCGACAAAATTTTATAAAATGATGACAATCTAGAGACCAGTGGCTTTTAAACAAAACTTCCCTAAAATTGATTGGGTTTAAAACTGGAATTATGGTTCAAAAAAAAAAAAAAAAATTAGTCTTCCCAGATATTTAGCAGGATTCTTATTATCCCTTGTTTATCAAACAAAAAAGAGGCATTTATTTTAAACAATCTGCTTATAGTTGTTATTCCTCATATATTTAATCATAAAAAGGCAAATACTAAAAAAACCCTAAGATCTGTAAAGAATTTGGTAGGGTTACCAGTATCAGCAAAAAAAGCCTCAAAATGATATTAAGGGTACTTAATTATGTTCTTTAAAATATTAGATAGGGTAGCTGGCAACCAATTATTTGCAAGAAGGGTGAATCTGCAGAAGAATAATACTACTTTGTATTGGTATTGATTTCCTTCCCTCTCTGCTTGTTTCATTATAGCTTGAATGAACACCACTCTTTGAATTGTTGGTTGCCTACCTATTGGAATTAAAACGAAGGGAAACACCCCTTCTTGGTGCTGACATGGAAAATTTATACTTTTTTTTTTGTTTTTTCTCAATTTTGACTGCTCCAGTCCCTTCAAATGAGGAAATGTTAAAGAAATTTTTAAATTGTTCCTATGGCAATGAAACTTGAATAAGCAGGAGGTTTGGGACCGTGGTATACACTAAAAAAAGAGGGTTTTCTAAGAAATAGATATATACAGGATGTTTTTAGCCCTAAAACTTTTTTCATGTTTTAATGAAAAAGTGTGCATTTGGGAGAAAAATATAACCAGGAAAAAGTTGTGGAGAAGAAATGGCTACATACTACATCCAGGAAAATTCATAGACTTGGAAAATCTGGAAAAAACACATATAAATTAGCTTTTGCGCTCTCTAGAGGCAGAACTAAGGGGACTTTTCAAAAAGAAACAGGGCTAAAGTTGAGAGAAATTCTCCGCTCTACGACTTTGATTCGAAGGAATCTTCCACCAAAATTCCCAGTTTTCCATTAAAACGCAAAAAAAGTCAAGTCAAAAAAGAGCAAAAATCGTCCATTTCTTAGCAGACATCCATTTTTTTTTCCAGTGAGACAAAATACGTTCACACAATCTCAACACTCCTTCCCGCATAAAGAGCATTGCTGTAGGAAAAAATTCCCTAAAGCTGCCAAATTTGAAGGGACTAAGCATTTAAAGAGAGGTACAACAAAATGGAATACTTACGGCTTCCCCCCAGGAATAGCAGCAAGCCCGGGCACGACAGGAGCTCGCATCTGCGAATGGGGATCGTACCCCACTTGCAGCGGGGGTCTGGGATAGTTATTCAACGCAGGCGGGAGATTATTATGCAGACCACCATAAGCACCTCCGGCAGCGGCCACTGCTTGTAGTTCATGAGGAGCTCCTAGAAATTAATGATTCAATGAAAGTCCAAATTTGACAATCTATTGATGTTGCATACCATTTGACATCCCCGCGAGGTAGGGAGGGTATCCGCCCAGCGCGGGCGGTTTGACGACCGGCTTGAGTCCCCCACCGCCTCCGCTGCTGCCTCCAGACGATCCCGCCACGGAAGTCGGCGTGACGGACTTGCTGATCGGAGTCGCGGGTTTTTCTCCGTCCAGCTTCTTGGTGGAAGGCGTGGATGCGTTGCTGGAGGTGCCCGAGCGGGGACTGTGCGGGCCCGGGTGCTCCTTCTTCATGGGGAGCTTGTCGATGCCGTTTTCTCGGGGCGAAGTCGTGCCGTTCGGCGGGGACACGGGGTCTTCTGAGGCGTCGTCCACTACCAGGTCTTGGTCGCTTTTCTCACCATCACTATGCTGTTAACGAAATAATATTTCAGGTAAGTTTTACAGATTGGAAATTATTATAAGAAAAATATCAGGAGAGAGACTTTTTGAAAAATATTCTTTTGGGTATTATAGGGTAGGCAGTATAACAGTGAGACATATGAATAATAAAAAAATATAATAATAGTGAAGCCGGTTGGTTCTAATAATTATTATATTATAAATAAATAGAGGATAATGATAAGGTAGAGCAGGGTTCATGATAATGATAGAGAGAGCCAGATAATAACAGGGTGCTTCGTAATACCCTCCGGCATCTATAATACAAAACTGTGTTATTATATTAGTCAGGTTCAATTAATATGATTGGATGAAATTACGGGACCCGTCTGTAGTTCCGATACTCCTCAACTCGCCGTTAAATCAAAAAATCTCAGAGAAAATTACTACTAAAAAGGATGGGGGAAACACGATTGTGATTAATTTTATTAAAGAACTTACTGTCTTTCTTTTCACCTGATGAAGTCTTATTAACTCTTTATGTCTACGTTTACATAATATATATGTACGTATACGGGTTGCTTTTTCACAAGAACTGGAGGAACCAGCTCTTGGTAGCTTAAGCTTCAATTGCTTGAATAAATTATATTTTTCCCCAAGTCCCAAATTGATGGACATATCTTCAGCGTGTCCTGAATAAGTAATTTTACCAATTTCGTCATCAATTTTCCGATTTTCATCAACAGTAGTACTAGTACTGGTTACCTTTTCTTCCTCTTGAACAGAATTGTTCTGGGATTGTCTTCTCTCCAGGAAATTTCGAGCAACAGCTCTCTGGCTCGTAACGTTCTCTCCTGGATCTGGAGCAGGTTTCTCGGTCGTAGTTGCACTTTTAGCCGATCTTCCTACATCCGAATTATTACTTTTTAATCCCGAATAAGAGCTTTTACCCGGATTAGGAATGTTAATTAGACCAGATTGGCGAAGGAGCTCTTCTCTTCTCTTATCAATTGTAACTCTCCTGTTATTCCTTCTTTCTGCTTCCCGTTGTAGCCTCACTCTTATATCATGTAATAGCAATATAGCTCGCAATAATGAGTAACATGAGGCAATATATTCAGGACTAAGGGACATTTTTGCAATATTAATTTTTGAAAAATTCTATTAAAAATTTTAAATTTTCACACGAGCAGACACGATAACTAATAACAGTTCACACGAGGAGACAATCTGCTTGCACGATCGACAGGACTTACTCGATTGAGTGCCGGTGATAAGGAAATCAGTGAAGAAAGAAAAAAATTATTTATTCAACAATTTAAATATAAAGATAAGTAGCCTTCCAGGAATACAACAATGGTCAGAATAACCGAAAATAAGCTCCTAAACCAGCCTTAATCAGAAATTATAGACCATTACCTTTCTACCTGCTTAGGAACCCCCTCTGATCTATTATAATACCATTCTTGTCTTCTTGCAGTGGAAGGAATGACAGAGCCTTTTATGGGCAAGATAAATTTTGAAAAGCTTCCAAAAAGACCTTTTAGGAGTTTACATTTTTGATTTATTACACTGAGTTTACACATGAGGCAAATGTGACAAATTTTATCTTTTTTTTTTTATTCCAAAATATTATTGTAATAAAAAAAATTATCCAACAAGAGGTAATTTTGAATATTTTCCACTTTCTTTCCAGGAGAGAGACTATCCTGCACTCTAGCAGGACGCAGTTAACATTTGGGATCAAGATTCGAAACGTCCCGCAACGTGAGTGTCTAGACGCGGCTTCTCGTGTCGCTTAACGCAGCACTTTCACATTCGCATTTTTATTAATCCGCATGCGCAATTAATCGTATCGAGGTGAGCCCGCAAAGATATGTAATAGTCAATTCACGCATCACAGAGCTGTCCAAGAAGTTAACATCATCGGTTTCCTAATTTCCTCAAACAATTCACTGGTCATCGAGACCCATTTTTTTTGGGCTATCAAGACGCAATACCATTGGAATATGATCTTAGCTTACACCCTGGAGATGTCTGGTCTCTGTACATAAAACGTTGGAGCTTTACTTGAATTAAAAAAGGCAATTTTGAGTTTTCCGCTAGTTTTTCATTTTATGTAAGTCATTTATTGATGAGTATTTGTGTCAAATCAAAACCAGAAAAAAATCTGCAAAAAATGAAAGGGAATTTTTTAAACCGCTTAATTCTGGCATAATTTTCAAAACAATTAATTGAAGTTGTGCCAAAAAGTCGTAGTTTCCAGAATTTTCATGCGGCACTAAAAAGAATTGGTGCCAATTGGTGCTAAAAAAATCATGCCGGAAGAAGAGCAGCTCATCTATAAATATGAAAAAGGGACGTAAATCTAATTTTTCACATGTTTCCTAGCAACTCCTGAATTTGGATTAAAACTCAAAAAAATCTGCGTGAAATGGCAATAAATGAAAATTTACCCTTTTTTTTTCAATGACCGGTAACGAAATTCGCCAATCAAGTGTTGACAGTTTAAAGGTAGGTACAAGATGGTCCAATTCAACTTGGCGAAACGTTCTAAGAATTATGACGTCAGGGAACAAGTCTACCTCATGTTAAAAGTTAAAAGCACATGTTGGCAATTCCATATGCGTACAACACTACTTGTTAATGTGCATTGGCGAGACGTTCTGAGAATTATGACGTCACGGAACCAGTCTACCTCCAGTTAAAAGCACGTGATGCATCCTCAATACGACTCGATATAACTTGTGCGTTAAGCTACGGTATTTTAAATAGATTATAATAGATTTGTGTATTGTTGGTCGCGTAATAGGTGAGGTACCACTTACCAGTGATTCAAATGTACGCCTTACTGCTTTGAAAATTAGGAACTAGAAATTTAACCTCAAATTTAATATTCTCGGACGGCTACGGCTGGCCATAGCACATGAAGATTCATACTGTAGCAAGTTACGCTGACGTTTACATGTTCTGTCTTTGTTTATCTCTCTATCTTTTATCTTATCATCATTTTATAGAACATCTACGCGTTAAAGTAGGCTGCATATTTTCGTTTGGCTTAGTGAGTTCGGACATGCGTAAAGATGTATCGAACAAAGAATATAAATTCCGGACTATAGCGGTGATCCAATGCAACTAACGCAGATTTTTATTAAAACATTTTTGTAATAAAAGCGAGGTGTTAAATTCAAGAAATTCCCTTTCCAAAACAATCTTTTCAAAGATCAAAAGTTCGAAACAGATTTGATTAGATGACCAAAACGCTTAATCCCACCTACCTGCCAGTCCTGCCACTGCAATTTAAAGTGGTGAATCATTTATTTGTTCCAAGAATTCTATGACCAAATTAATTCATCGCAATAATGACACATAATTGTAGATTCACCGTTGAGATAATTTTTACCACCTCGGTTTGCATTTTTATTTTACCACTTGATGGCTTTCTCTGTCCGAGGACAATCGCAGTCTCAAATTAGTGAAGCGTCGTAGGTACAAGATAAATACTGAAGTAAAATTAATTAAAAAAAAAATGGTAAAATGAATATAAAGATAATTAATTCCAGGAGAATCTTTGTTATTATAATTACCGCATTGTTTCACAGTGGAATGTGATGTTCAGTCAGATAATTTGGTTATAGAACTCCGGTGTTTATAGAACTACAAATGTAGGAAATTGTACCTTAATATCTATAATTAATAGACACAATAATTTATTGACTGGTAAACTGTATTATACGTCCGGGTAATCATTAAACCCAGTTTGGTTTCACATTATGGAATTCGACTGCTAATAATTATATCGAAGTTTAATTTTCGTAATTACGATAAATTATAGCTTTAGATTTACATCAAAGAGAATGTACTGAAATTCTGTACCGTTTCGATTGATGATATTAAATTTGAATCTCTATTTTGGCTAAAAAAAAATTTATTTGTACGTACATTTGCAGCTAATTTCGCCAGCATTTCTAATGTTACAGTGTAACGCATTAGCGGCGTTAAAGTTTATCTATCTAGGCGCATTTTAAAGTCAAAATAAAAATGACTTTATCGAGCAAAAATTGTTAACAACCTTCTCTAAACGACAGCACGTGTAAGTTCATGGACCTTAGCGGGCATCGTACGTACCTAAAACAATAACTAGAAAGAGAAGACGGATGAGCGAGAAGTGGCAAATGGAAGAACGATGACATAAAAGAGGGCCGACGAAGATGAGGCTAGACTGCCAAGGTGGTAGGTCGCATCGACGGTTGAGAGAACGAAAGGGGCAAGCCTCACCTGTACCTTACCTCAATTAATTATCTAATATCTTTTACCTTTTATCTAAATATCGAAAAACTAAATTGTTTCTACAGTTATTATCTTCGTTTCGCGAATCACGTCTCTAACAAGATTCTCGCGAATTAGCGGCCATATTGAGGAAGCCTCGAGACTCTCGCCTTCTAAAGACCAAATAAATACAAGTGTTTCCATGACGTCAGCACATCACTCGACAGCATAATCTACAATTAGTGCAGTATCTAGTTCTTTACATCGTGGAAGAGTTGCTGTTTTTAATCCCCTGCAAGTACATCTGTTTTTGACAAATGGCAAATTTGTGTGCACTGCTACAACTTCACCACAACTTTACTACAACTTTACACAAGACATAGAATAGAAAACAGAGTGACAAATGAATTAAAATCAAAGTGGAGAGATAATTGTTGTTATTTGGAGATTTATGTTATAGGTTATAGTCGCCTTAAAGAATTTTGTTGAAAATTTGTGAATTAATAAAGTGTAAGACTATTTATTTTCATCTAAACACATTTTCCATAACAATACATATTTGCTTTCGCACGAAAGCTAAACAAAATTATTTTAGCAAATAATGAATTCGATACAACTAAGTACCTGCGACTTCCTATACATATATAGGTATAAATTGGCACAAACACAAAAGTAAGGAAAACATATAATTCCTTATAGATGTTTGATGTTAGTAGCAGAAAGCAGAAGCAGAGCTAATTAAGAAAAAGTTGGCAGCGACAAGCAGCATGTCCAATTAAATTGCAATTAAAACACTACGAATCCACGGTGTCGCCCATAAAGCAACGTTGCACTTTATTTTCCCGCATTTTTTCATTCGCAATCAGATCAATCTTCTACTTACAAGGCAACGTCCGATCCGATCTTAATGGACAGCGAGAACAATAAACGCGGTGGTTTCATTAGAGTACATTATATTTACGAGCGTTTTACAGCGTCGTTAATAATTCTTCCATCTCCTAATCGCCTCTTTATTCCATCTACGTATAAAGCGATATAAACCAGCCAGGTATGTCATTGATATGTGCTTATCGGTGTCCGCAAATGGTGTATAAATTGTAGCGGTATCATGGCTCCCCGGGGACCATTAAACCTCCACTTTTGTTCTTCGTCGTCTTTAGATTTCTATTGAGATAATCAAACGAGACGTCCATTAAATTCTCAAGTAGTATAGTATCAGTATCTACCTCTAAGTTACCATTATTGCAGTCTTATTCCAAGAATGAAGGCTTTTTTTTCCAGACCTCTCTATCTGAGCATATCTTCAACCCCTTTGAGTTACACAAAGTGAATATATGTAATGTTGTAAAACAATTCGCGGTTTTATTGTTTGCATTCGAACGAGTTAACATAAAACGTTGGTAGTCTCTTTTATTTCAAAAACGCTTCAGGGCGATCTTTCATCATATCTCGTGTATTAAGTCGAGTTTTTGTTGTTGTTGCACCCACCCCACAATATATAAAAAGTCCTATATTATGCCTTATACGCGAGTATATCTTAATCATCAGATAAGTTTAGTCTCTTAATTTTTTATCTATGAGTTGCATACTTTTTTTTTCTATGGTAATTTTGAATTTAATTAATTTAGACGATTATCTCGGAGCAGTAGCGCTTTCGAAAAAAGTTTCCAACAAAAGGTTCAGGGGGGAAATTGTTTGGGGGACAAAATCATCCCCCTCCCCATTAGTCTATACACACATTCCGGATAAGTCTAAGAAAATTAGCAAGTTTTATCCCAATTTTTTTTTCAAGGCTCATTTTCGTGAGTTATTTGGGATGTGTAATTTTCATTAGTAATTCTTCCCCCACTGACCAATGCGTTCTCGGGAGATAAATGACAGACAAAAGTTGTGGGGTTCCCAGGAGAGGAGATCGTTTAAGGTAAGAGGAGATCGTTTGGGGTAGAAACCTTCCAGTCAGAAAAAGCCTACCATTTTTTTATTGCAGATTCCGGATAAATCCAGATAAATATTCAAAATTGTCAAATTTTTTTCTCTTTATGAAAATGTGGCCAAGACTCTGGGAGATTCTTGCAGCCAACTGCCTTTTTTGATATGTAACTGATGTCAAAATTTCCCGAACAACTCACATTTAACCCTTTTTTTTTGTAAATTTGTGATTTAATTTAAATTTTTGTAATTTTCTACGAAATTACACTTACCCCAACTCGCAGGGAGGGAAGGTGGATGAGGGTCCGCCTCCCACAACTTTTTCTGTCAAAAACAATTAAAAATAATTGAATTTCCCCAATAATCAACGAAAATGAGTCCTGATCCTGAAGAAATCAAAAATCTAATAAAAGTTGTATATTCTCATAGACTGACCAAAATTTACAATAAAATATCATCCCCCTCCCTCATAAGTACAATTTTTCAATTATCGCAGATACGTCCAAGAAAATAGACAAATTTTACAACCCCCACATACGGCGGGAAGGAAAGGTGGTTGGGGGAGGGGGGTGTTCGCTTTAAGTTATGTCCTCCTGGGAACCACACAAATTTTGCCTGGGAAAAACGATTCAAAATTGCATTTCCCCAATAATCTACGAAAATGAGCCCAAAGAAGTGTGAAAAATAACGGAAAAAAAACAGGAAAGTCTCTTTTTTATAGTTATAGAAATGTTGATGTCAAAAGATAATTTTTACAGCTGTCAATTGCCTTTTTTGACATGTGACTGTCAGATCTCCCAAACATCTAAATCGCATTTAAATTTTTTGTATTTTTTTTATATTTTTTTAATTTTCCACAAAAGAACACTTTACCCCCACCCGCCTGGGAGAAAAAGTGGATTAGGGGTGGAGTGTCGGCTTCAAACGGAACCACACAACTTTTTTCAGGCAAAAGAACAATTCAAAATTCAAAAATAGGAAAAAAAAAAGAAGAAAAGCTCTATATCGCGTTTTCTCGATTTTTAAAACGCCCCTAACGCTTCACCTTTCCAGATTAGTGAACGAAATTCTGCAATCTTGTAGACTTTTTAAAGGACTTTCGATTTTCGTTAAAATTGTTTCCTAAAGTCGCGTGACTTCTACAGGCTGTTCCTTTTCAAAATTCGACAAAAACTGTTTTTGTGGCATCATTTCAGGCCGCAGTTTTCAGTCTAGGGGATTAAATTATTTATGGTAGTAAGACATTCATAAGGAGTGGTCTGATGTATTTGAGCAAAATCGGTCGAGCCGTTTCAAAATGGCGGCTATTTGAATTTTTGTAATAATTTGTATTTTTTCAACCCCTTTATACGCGAGATAGAAAGAGCTGGGAAATTAAACCAACAGGGCAGGAGGAACGTCCTACGCGAACTTTAAGACAAAAAAATTTCGTAATTTTTAATAATAAGCCAGTGGCGTGTAGAAAAAGGGCAAAATTTGCTTAATTTACGCATTTTTGAAGGAATATGCGTAAGAAGGGATATTTTCTTGCACCTATCTGTAATCGACAATAAATTTGTGTTTTCATTTAAAAATTTACACTTACCACCACCCCCGATGGGGGATAAGGGTGAGGAGAATTATTTTGCCCCCAAACGATGTTCCCCCGGAACACACACCGCTTGTGCTGGATAAAAAAAATTGTGTTTTTGACAATGATATTTACCTTATAAAATGCTTGTTCACTGCGAAATACTGTTTTTTACCTTATTCGACGAATTGTGAATTGTCTCACCAAATACTATTCTAGCTTAGATTTTTCCGGGATATTTTTATGCGGTTATTTTCTCATATAGGTACTTATTCGACTCCAAGCCCCATTAATGTAAATGTTAAAAAAGCTGAACTGCCCAAATCTAAATTACAAATATAAACACTCAAAAAAAGTAAAAAACCCCGCCAGTATACCATTAAAATTGAATCGTGTTTCTCGGAATCGCCGTCACACTGCCTCCTCGTCGCCGATCCCGGCCGTAAAGGGAATGTCGGGATTTATAACGGTAGCGCGATATCAAGATATCAAATGGACACCGTAATGGCCTATTATATGTTAAACAGTCGCGGCCGTTGCGGGTAACTCTTGACCGTCCTACGCGGGACGGCCAGCGCGGGACGAAGACAGCAGGCATCCCGGGCTTGCGAACAAGACGCCTTATCGTCAGATCGCAAATCTGTTACTTGTATACAAGAGTCGGCCTTTGCATTATTTGCATACTCGAGTCGAGAGTCCGGTCTGCTGTTGGGGCTCTTCCTACACACATCGGTGTAACGAGGAACGGTTAATTTATCTCTGATTAAAATATTTTCCACTTGGGGTCGTTTGACGTCTTGAATAATGAAACTACTTCGGATTGGGATTTTTTTTGTTCCTTATTACACTAACACTGTCAATAAATTTATAATGACACTTATACAATATTCACAGTGGATTAATAAACTTAAAATGGATTTTAAATAAAATTTGAATAAACAAACGGTTCCGTACGTAGCCACTGGGGACCATAAAGCAGCGACCAAGCGCTCGAAAGTTCTGGAATTCTCTGGAATCATTCTCGAAGCGAAACGAGAACTATAGAACTAATATTAACCAGGAAGGGATGTTCATACATCCCAGGTATATGGCAGTATACACGCAGATATACCCTGATGGTACTATAGCACAAGCGATTAGTTTCGCAAGATTAGTGCACGAATAATATTATGAATTAATATACGAGTAAAATAAATAATTAATCTCTTTACGGTAGTAAAGGGGGATTTAGGGGGTGATTATTCTCATTTAATTATATAAAAATATGACCCAGTTTCAACTTAATTTACGTCCCCCAGTTCTCCGTGTATTTACCCAATTATACCTTGAAAATTTTATGGGAGTTGATTAAATTTTTTCGACGGTAACAAATACGTGCACTGTTTGTCAATTATTACATTATAAACGTGGTACACGCACTCGGGGATGGAGGTAGTTAAATTTTTATGCGAACGGGAGTCCCGCCCTGTTGACTTTTCAAGCCTGTCCTGTTCTGTAGGCGCACAAGGGATACAAACATCGAACCTGAAATACCCTTAATTAAATAGGCCCCCGCTGGCAATAACAGTAGCAATTCTAATTCTACCCTACCTTGTTATACTAGGTAGGTAGGTACATACTACATACTACATTACATACAATATTAAAACCATCCATTTAACACTCGTTACAAATTGTATTAATAATATTCACACGTCTAATTATGTTGAAAATGATTCAGTTGGGGGTTTTAATTAATTCTGATCAAAATCGCTCAACAGTTCTTAGTCGCGCGGCGGACTTGGAATTTTTTTAAATTAATGAGGGCTTGTGATGTAGTGTAACTTCAACGCGATCGCACGATACGTTTTCTGCGTACAAAAACTCCATAAATTTGTAAAAATATTAATTGAATATTCATGGTAAGTAATCTGATAGTTTTATGCAAGAAATTAAACATGCACGAGGAAAGAGCGAGTAATTAAAGAACAGAAGTCTCCGTGGCGTACACCAGTTACACCACGTCACTGATAGAACGAACTGCTTGTGCTAATTCTACCGTGTACTGAAACAAGAAAACCTCTCGTTTAAATTTTTAATTAATACTTCCTCCGCAACCGAAGCGATACATCCATATTAAATTAAGCTAATAATGTTTTACAAACAAGAAAATGTCATTAATTTCTTACATCCTGCAGTAACTACTACTACTTACTACTGCATTTGAAACGGAACTTCTTGTAAGTAGTAGTATAGTTTGCACTCCATAAGTGCTTTTGTATTTATTGTTTTATTTATTAATCAAACAGTAATTATGTCGAGTTATTTGAGTAGGGATAACTAGAGCGCCGAGAATAAGGTGCACCTGACATTTCCTACAGTAACTTATACGAAAGCCCGGCGAGTAAAAATTACAGGCCTTACTTAACATCTAAAAGAAATCTTGATTCACCGGCTTCTCGCTGTGCTTTAAATTACGAATTATAACGCTCTGCTACCACCTCTAAAAATTAAATTCTCCACCATTAGCTAGAAGGTACTATGATTCTTGTCTCTACGACTTTATGACTTTTGCGTTCAATTATGCAGTGGTGCTGGTGCCTCGTCCCTCTACATTCACAGTAGACGTGTCCCCAATTTTATCCCGGCATCTATAACGATTATTTATGGGAAACCATTTTACCTGTCTACAATCGTTTTGCATTACATATTCAAATAAAAATTTAAAATTCCAACGCTTAATACCAACAACTTGGGTTTTAATGGGTACATAATATGTTTCCTTCAGTTAATAATCTATCATTGCTGTTGCAGTTGAGGAGTACCGTCATTACTGGATTGATTTTACATAACAAGGCATTAAATCGATAAATCTAATATTAGTAAAGTTAAAAATTGAAACTACGTACTTTAATACTTACGTGTCCCATGTCTTTCTCCTCTTTCTTGGGTTTCTTATTGTGTTCTGACTCTTGAGGCGTTCTCGGTCTATATTTCTCTCTTTCTGCCGGCGATATTGAGTTTCTCTGTAACAAAAAAATAAATTACTATTTCATTCATATTTCGGACTTTTGTATATTCTAATTTTATACACCTTCCTGCCTAAACCTACAAATTGCCACAACTCCCGTTTGCCATGAAGCTGGTCTATGAGCGCCTTTTGAAAAAATACCCGGGAAATAAGGTGAAAATTCTGGAGTTGATCTTGGAGGAAGTGACGGCAGACGAATGTTGTTAAAAATAACTTCAAAAGTCTTTGAAAAAGATACACGTTTGGCTGTATTGAAAACTACAACAAACTCAACACCGCGATGGAGTTATAACCTCTCTGATTCCAGCGAGAAAAATCTGAGCTCTTTCAAACTAATAGTTGCAGAATTCCATGCAATTCACCACCACCACGATAATAAACGCTGGAGAGAGTGACGTTCATGATTTCTTTCGAATTCACATCAAGATCAAAACAGTCCAAACAAATTTACAAAATAGCTTTTCTGGTCGAAATTTGATGGAAACCACACGACCGTATTCGAGTTACAATTCAACAAATAACATCAACCCGTACAGCAAATAAAGAAGCGACCTTTATTTTCAATAAGTGAGAGCGTCGGTGAAGTGTTCCCGAGTCGACGAGTCGGGAACAGCTTGCAGTTTACAACCGCCCTCTTCAGTGCTCCCCCGGCCGCCCCCGCTCGCCCACTTGATACTGCCGCTCGGTTCCGTGTTCCGGGCAATTTCTCGTGAAAACGCCACGAGTCGATGAAGCTTTTATTTCCCCCGGGGAATTTGTCCAAGTCCGGAGAAATGAAACTATACGGAACCGAAACACGTATTTTGTCACCAGAGCTGGATCTCCTCACGACAAAAAGGAAAACGAGCTCCGCCATTCACTTCCATGAATGTTTCCGGGTCTGTATATGATGAATGATCGATGTTGCCGTTCGGGAACTTTTCTACGACGTTTAACGGAATGGAAACTAGCGAAACCGGACTAAATGGATTCAAAAGTTTTAGCGACAAACTGGAATTGACAAACCGCGATGGAAAAGTTGCAATCCACGGGATTCAAGCCAAAAAGACTTATTCGAGCACCCGCGGATTTGTTTTATTCATTTTCTTATTTCATGGGATGATACAACGTTATATCTCCCATTTGGGGGACTCTTAAGGGACGATATGTATTGCATTCTTCAGATATTAGACCTTAATAATTAAATATAAAAATTAATGGGTGTATTCGACTTAAGCTGGTCAAAGGGATCAAAAGGTGTCCCGGGGGTTTGTAATTTTGAGGGTTTCAATTTTGGCTTTAGGTGACGTGGTCCTAGGATTCCACTCTGGCAATGAGAAAACAGACCAGAAGTGACGTGGTGTTGATGTTGGTACAACTGCTCTGGCACCAGTTCCTTTTGACGCCCGAGCAGTGGCACCAAAAGAAATTGGTGCTCAAGGATCCCGCTCTTTGCATAATATTGACGAATTCCAGAACCAAGTAAGGGTGGATAAGTTTATTTATCGGTGACGCGGTCTCTAGGATTCCGATCTGGCAATGAGAAAACTGACCAGAAGTGACTTTGTGTTGTTGATGTTGGTGCAACTGCTCGGGCACCAGTTTCTTTGGGCGCCAGAGCAGTGGCACCAAAAGAAATGGGTGTTCAACGATCCCACTCTTTCCATAATATCGACGAATTCCGGAGCCAAGTAAGGGTGGATAAGTTTATTTATCGGTGACGCGGTCTCTAGGATTCCGATCTGGCAATGAGAAAACTGACCAGAAGTGACGTGTTGTTGACGTTGGTGCAACTGCTCGGGCACCAGTTTCTTTGGGCGCCAGAGCAGTGGTACCTAAAGAAATGGTGTGTTCAAGGATCCCGCTCTTTGCAAAATATTGTCGAATTCCGGAGCCAAGAAAGGGTGGATAAGTTTATTTATCGGTGACGCGGTCTTAGGTAATGGAGAAAACTGACCAGAAGTGACTGGCGTTGTTGGTGAAACTGCTCGGGCACCAGTTTCTTTGGGCGCCGGAGCAGTGGCACCTAAAGAAATGGTGTGTTCAAGGATCCCGCTCTTTGCAAAATATTGTCGAATTCCGGAGTCAAGAAAGGGTGGATAAGTTTATTTATCGGTGACGCGGTCTTAGGTAATGGAGCAAACTGACCAGAAGTGACTTGGTGTTGTTGGTGCAACTGCTCGGGCACCAGTTCCTTTGGGCGCCGGAGCAGTGGTACCAAAAGAAATAGGTGTTCAACGATCCCGCTCTTTGCATAATATCGACGAATTACGGAGCCAAGAAAGGGTGGATAAGTTTATTTATCGGTGACGCGGTCTTAGGTAATGGAGAAAACTGACCAGAAGTGACTTGGTTTTGTTGGTGCAACTGCTCGGGCACCAGTTTCTTTGGGCGCCAGAGCAGTGGCACCTAAAGAAATGGTGTGTTCAAGGATCCCGCTCTTTGCAAAATATTGTCGAATTCCGGAGTCAAGAAAGGGTGGATAAGTTTATTTATCGGTGACGCGGTCTTAGGTAATGGAGCAAACTGACCAGAAGTGACTTGGTGTTGTTGGTGCAACTGCTCGGGCACCAGTTCCTTTGGGCGCCGGAGCAGTGGTACCAAAAGAAATAGGTGCTCAACGATCCCGCTCTTTGCATAATATCGACGAATTCCGGAGCCAAGTAAGAGTGCATAAGTTTATTCATAAGTTAAATTTGAGCAACTGGTGGGGGTAATTTCAAGCAGCACAAGAAACTATTGGCTGATCTAATTGTGGGCTGGGCTGTTAGGATTAAGGATAGAGAGGTATTAATCAGTGCCCTCAAAAATTGATAGACGTATGCGTATTTAATTTGCGATTCGCTTCTCAGGGGAAACCTACAAAGACAAACAGGGAGGGTAAATATCTGAGTAGTGACTATAGTGACGTTGAGTGCGAATTTCCCCTAGTTACGCTATCTTTACTCATCTCACCCTAATAATGGAGGCATCACACATAAGTGACGCTTTGTAAGCAATGTCAACTTCAATCACGCACAGCTCTGATCTCGGTAAATATGTAGGTGTAAAGACACCGGGGAGCGCTAGAAGAGGAGACAAGAGCGAGCGAGCAATGGGAATAATTTATAGCGAAAAGACATGCCCGTGTTCTGGAAAGCGGCTCGACGATATATCCCCAGGTATTTATGGAACACAACACGATATAGGTGACAGGTGAATGTTACATAAAACAACCGGAAGGCATCCCGACCCTCGATCCGTCCCCGGGTTCCCGCCTTCCTCGGGAAGCGAGGAACGGCTCCCCAGACGACGTTCTTTATTAGGGGATGAATGAGGTCAATGTGACGGATTCTCTCGGAGAGTTTCTTTAGATGACAGGGAGAAAATCGGCGTCCCTTCTTGTTATGTGTTCGGTTTAATGTTTTATTTATCAAGAGAAATGCTCGTGTCGGGGTGGAATTATGTAAGAGATACCGGTAATAATGATTCTTCCCATTACTTGTTTCTTATTCATTGTTAGATTTTTGACGAGTAAATATGAGCTTTATGATTGATACCATATAAAATGGAGAGGAGCGGGCGGGAGATAAGATACTTTTTATTCTTTTGGCTTCATGCATCATGAATGACGAAATAGGTTTATCCTAGATAAGATGAATGGATTCCCGGAAAATACGAGACCATCACATACGAGCGAATGTCTTGATATCTCTCCACTACAGTGACGATTGCAGCTGGTAGAATTATCAGCAATTTTGATGTAAACACTTTCGAAATGTGAGCGCGTCATCAGTTCCATATGCCACATGCAAATCCTCTTACACAATAATACATCTTGGTTACTGCATTTGATTGTTCTCAGTGAGTTTCCATAAAGTATAACCGCAGTGTCAGCGGTTTGCGGTTTACGGTTGCAGTAGTCTAGTATCTGACTGTAATACAACACACAACCAGTAGACTGGAGGACAATGCGGCTCGCTTAATACGATAATATTTGCACCGAGGTTTTGCAGGAAATGCAATGGCAGACGCTCACTGTAATCTGCGTTCTCTTCCGCCTTTCCATTTGAAACGAACGCCATTCTTTGTGTGCGACCTTTTTTCTATATCGGGTTCGTTGGTGTGTAACGTTTACTTGTTCACGATGTCGGTATCTATTTATTTATTCTATAAGTTGTGAGGGGTAAATAAAATGTTCTACTGGATCAATCTATTGTCGCCATCTATCGGTCTAATTTGTTGTTGTACCTCGGCACGAGGAGCATATCACAGAAGAGGCCAACTCGATGGTTGGTTTAGCTTTACCTCCTCGACCCTAGAAGTCCTCGTGGTGAGTCACGCTGACGTGGAAGTTAACCAGGGATGATATGGAATTTAAAAGAGGCAGCCTTACTGCGTTTTTCCAGTCTATTTTTTTTTCTTAATGTATACCAAAGCATGGAATTACGAGTCTGGTCCCGGAGTAAACTGGACGAGGTGCATCACTCCTCACTCCCTTATTAGTCTTCCCTGCATAAAATAAAACAAGAACCTATGTTAGCTCCCGTCGAAGAGCCAAAAATGTTAACGACGCGATTCGATCCTGAAAGGGGCTAATGACGAAGCGCCACGTAATGACAAGGATCAAAATTCATAGGATGATTGAAGGACCAGGCTATAATTGCCAATGATTGACAGGAACACAATTAATTAATAATTATCGAAATTACTGACCTTGTGTCTTGTCCGACTAGAAGAGGCACTTGTTTTAATTTGCGAGATGTTGTAACTATTATTATTGTTCACTTTGCTCCACTATGTAGGTACCCACGATTGTTCCACTAATTATTAACGATAACGAATGCTCGCTCGATCCGCGGCTCCTTTTCGAGTAAAAGGGCTATGCGTCTAAACCAACGTCGATGATGGTACGAACGGCACTCTGTCGGGTTCTACTCTCTCTCGATGTTAAACCTCGACTCTTTTTGTGGTCTCTCCGGTCAGGTGTCCTTTTCTTTCTTCCCGATGTGTAAAGGGAGAGGAAGGGGTAGGAGACGGTAGTATCTTATAGAGAATACGAAACAAATTATTCGCCAAGGACGACGGTACCACAACGGTACTGCTGCAGGTGTCCCCTTAAATCATGACGATCAAATCTTTACTCTAAACAATTTCGGATCATTACAAGGAGCAGCTTTGGATGGGCTTTATAACTCGTTCGTTATCGTAGAGTGTTTAATTATGTTCGTCAGCCATTCGGCTGTAATTATCTTACAATACCGAAATCAACGATGGTCATAAAACGGGAGAAAAAACTGTTCACGCTAAAGTTATCTCCAGTGGGTAATAAAAACATTAAAGTATGATTTCCTTCCAGCTTGGACGTGCTCCAACAAAAAAGGCACCACCTCGTACAGGCCATTGACATAGCGCTCAAGAGAGTTATAGTTATAGAGAAGAATCACCTCTTGGACGGTCGCCAGATCCAATATGGGAGACTAGGAAGCATTACTTTAACCTCGACAGATAGAATTGGTAGTTACAAAAACACGGCTGTAAAATTTATAAACTACTAGAACAGCGAGCAGGGCGCCCTCTCTGTAAGGGTCGTGAATCCGCTGTTATTATTATTCCATAAGAACTTCACTATGAAAATTTAATGTCCTCGGGAAAGGAGCGAGCGAAACCTAATGCCGCCGACGTTATTAAACGGCTTTATTACACAGCCCAGTAATAGCCATCCAGTTAGATATTAATAACGCTATTCAGTCGACATGACGTGGCTAATATATCGTATCAGGTTGTCGGATTCCTGTACGGTGGAAAAATACGATCGCGGGACTATATGGCGCAGTCTTAATGGATTTCCTGTTAAAGCCCATTTTACACACGTATAAAATATCAACTGGGCGTTTAGAGATAAACTCCCAGGAGATCCTTATAAAAGATCTTTTAACATCGCGGGAGTTATTTTAAATTATTACGGGCAATAATAACCGTTATATTCACAGTAAAAATGATTTTATGTTGCGATCGATTTTCACCCTACGGTGTGCTAATTTTACAGTAAATAAAATTAAAAAAACAAATGTAGGATTTCTACTGAAAGTGACGCCGCCGGCAGGCCAAGATCTCGCAAGAAATCTTACTATTTACGAAAATTAGACAATCTTTGCTTGAAAACCAGAATTTTATTTTGAACCCTCCCGAAATGTCCAAATGTCCGAACAAATAAACAAGACCGAAAATGATGACAAAATAAGGCAAAATCCACTCTCCATTAAATACGTACATGATCCCGGTATAGAACTTCGTAAGCCATTTGGAAAGTCAGAACAATAATCGAATCAGAAAGGAATATAAAACGCAGCCTTTCCACCCGAAAGCACAAAAGGTCGGCCCTAGTTTCCTCCCTTTTGATTCTTTCAGGGATTCGCATCGACAGCCTACACTAAAATGCACGCAGGACTGTACTTGGATCAAATCAGGACGACGATTTTTTTCCTGCTTATTTATATAATGAATGTCACGGCTTATAGTTTACTAACAGCGTAATGTTATATTTACCATGACATATACATGATTTCTGTTGATGAAACATAAAAGTTCTAGGATTCAAATATTGATCTGGAATTTCCCCATTGCGGTCCTGCACTGTGTTGGAGAGCTTTTCAAGGATTCAACAATAGATTATAGTCCCTCTTTCCAGTACGATGCGGTTCTGTCTGTAGGGTGAAAGAACGGCGCTAGTTTTTCCGCGCCCCCCTTAAATTGATTAGGGGCTGAAAGCTGCAGCGATTTTTCAGCAATGACTCGATTACTTTGGATGGTGTCTCTGAATGGATGCTATTTATTCTAATTTACAACAGGCTGCTTTCCCGGGCAGAAATCCAGGAGCATCGGCGCGGAATTACTATATGAAGATAAATTAGCCATGCACAGCTCCTCTGATATGAGCGAAAAAAGTCGATCGATCTTACTTGTCTCCCTCTCTTCGACTTTCTTTCCTACAGACGAGTTTTAATCGATCTATTTACAACACGACAAGAGACCCAATTTCCCGTAAAAGTACTCATTTACGACGCCCTAAACGGACTTTCACGAGCAAATGGATCAGTCGACGAGACTGCTTTCGAGCACAATAATCGTTGATTGGAAAACAAGGGTTGCAGCAGCACATGGCTAATCAAATAGCATCGCTTTTCGAGGGTGGCTCACCCCGTACACAATAACACCGCATTACCGTTGCTCTGGGAGGGTGAATCATCCCTGAGTGACTCTCCATGATTATAGGACATATATGGGCTATAATAGACAATATGTCGCTTAATAGCAGACTCGTCCCCTTATACACTGAAACCTTGCAACCGGTGGAGGGTGGAGGGATAAGAAAAACGAGCTCTTTAGAGAAATTAATGGTTAGATATATTTGTAGCGTTTGAGTGAGTCAGAGATGGGGATGGATGAAACATAATTAATTAATTAATATTAAATAGATTCACTAAAGGTCACTTTTTTTTCGGGATTTTTCAAAATTTTAGCCGAACATATAAACAGACATCCAGTTCTGAGCTATGTTTGAAGTTTCAAGTCTCTAGTTCTTCAGGAAGTTGGTTTAAGATCGTTTGCAAGATTTGTAGCGCAGATAGACAGACAGACGAGAAAGCGAGTGGGTAAAAACGTGGTAAAAAAGCAATTTTATATCACCTTCTGGAAGCTCATTCGTTCCAGTATAGCAACAACTTTCCCGTGACAATCATAATAGAAATCATAACAAAAGTATTTTTTTTTTGTTATGTGCCGGAGGAGAAGATTAAAAGGCTGCGAGACGGCGTCTCCGGTGAACTAAAATGCTAAATGGATTAAACGGGAACAATGGGAAACTGGGAAATATAGTAAAAGTACTGATGAAAAGGTGAAAATTTAATCCGCTGCCATAAAATGAGAGCAGCAAGGGAATATGCTGCTGGAATTCCATTTCAAAAGACTCGCTGCCCCCAACACGGGAAAAATTAAATAGTTCCGCATTAAATCAATCGAAAGCTTTCCGATATTCAAAATACACATTCCTCTATTATTAATATACTTCAAATTCTTTTTTTTTTTTCTATTATTAGTGGAATACCTGATTTTTTAATACCTGCTATGTTAAAGCGAGAAGAAGAGACGCCTCAGAGGCGAGAAATTTATTCCTTTATTAAGACCTTCTCTCCCCTCGTCACCGACGGGAGTTAGTAGAGCCAGAGATTGGAAAAAGTGAATTAAGGATCCGGAGGTTTTAGATGTTTCTTTGTTTAGGTTTTTAAAGGGACTTAAATGTTATTGCAGCGAGTCAAAATCGCTTCCGCGTTATTAATTTTGATGCTCCGACGAACCCGAGGAAGCGAAACTTTTTGCTTCTTTTTCCCTGCGTTCCTCTTGATTCATTAAATAATTAATTTCGTGATATTTAGTAAGTGGGGAAAGAAAAGAGGGACACCAATTAGCAGTTCTTTTAATCAGCAAAAAAAAAGCGACACGTTAGAGCTGCGAGTGTGAGTAACTTTGCAGGAGAAAATGTGTTAGAGGGACATATGTTTGGATTAGGTCCACTTTTCAATGGTTAATAAATGTCACGACACGATTTAGAGAATATCTGACGATTCCCGATGACTAATTAATTAACTAGTTGTAAGGAACTATCGTTAGGAGCGTTTAAAACTATTTTACTGAAAAATTTATGTATTTTTTTCATGGAGCATTTCATAAAGTAGATTAAATTTTTTGCGAGATAGAAGAGTTAAAAAAAAGGTTCAAATCTATCGGCTCAATTATCATCAATTTACAAAAAAAAAGTGTAAAAATTTCGAGTAATTAAACTTCCAGCAAATCCAATCAAATTCGGATAAACACAAAAGTCGTGCAAGGGAAAGTAAATAATGTCATTTAGATCTTCAACGCTTGCCTGAATATTTCATTAGGGACTGCTTAAATTACCCATCATTCGGTTCGTCGACACGAGAGTGAGAGGATAAATAATTGATCCCGACTTCTGATAACTGATTGATAAAGTTTTCTCCTTCCGGTCCTCCTGAATATTGATGGTGCCAATCGAGCCTGTTGTGTACATTTTAGATGACCCTCCGTAATTTACCAATTTGAATCGGGGCGTGTTGCGTCTATGCAATAATAATCGCAAGCAGACTTCTCCGACCGAGCCGAGCCGGAACCCTCTTACAAGTTTTCCTTGAATAAAAGAACATGAGGCTAGTTAAGGAAACCATTGATGGCTAAACTTGACTGATGGTTAAATAGAATCTGGGATTGTTCGAACATTAATGTTTCTTTTTTTACCCCCTCAGTTGGACGAGACGTGCGCTGGGCCGCACCTACAGCAACACGAGTTCCCTTTACCTTCTGTTACTCCTGAAATGCGGGACATTTACGACTATGAGATGAAAAGTTTGAGAAGTAACTTTCAGGAAGAGCCTACCATTCAACCATTTCAGGAAGAGTCTGCAATGTCCCAGGAATAGAACATTCGAAACTCAAGAAGTAAGTTCGGGAAAGAAACAACTCTCGACTCAAAGTACACTCAAGAAAAATTATAAGTGGAACTAGGAGCAGTGCTAGTGCTAGTGTTAGTTCAGTTCAATGTAGACTGCGAAGTATTAAGCGAATAAGGAAGCGATAGTAGTGTTAGAGCGTTTAGTGTTTAGCGATTAATTAATAAAGTGGGGAACCCATAGAAGGAAAATTCGTAACAATACGATAAGCGCAACAGCATTCTATCACATAGATAATAATGTTTTACGGCCAACTTTTCCGAGATCTTTCAGAACGTACTCAAACCTTTTCCAGAACGATAATGTGAACAACGTGCCAGATGGAACCGCTGGGGAAAACATTCGAGATGTCAGATTTGCGGCGGTTTTATTTCCTCGTGTGGAAACGAGAGACGGCAGTTCAAATAATAAAGCAGCCGTTTTACGTGTGCGGCACAGTCCTTGAATGCGCGCCCCTGGCAGCATTTCAATGTGATTTGCCCATCAAGACGGCCTCGTTAGACGTTTTAAGGTTCGAGTTCGAGCGTCGCGGCGTCGCGATTGCGACGAGTCCGTTATTTTATTTGCTGACCGTGATTTTTCACTTTGTGTTTGCTCCTCGAGATTAGGGCCGTTTGAATAATTAAAGAAATGTTTACATTTTATAGACACTCCCTCGGGTAATAAGACGACTTCAGACTTGCGTGTGGCGCAGTCGTGCGGATAATCACTTTACGATTAACGCTTTCTTCTAGCTGGGAAATTGCGTGTAATGATTATAGCCCCGAATTTGCATAAAAAATGAAAAAAACATGCTCAGGTGATATATCAAGATATGCGCGCTATTTTGACATAAAGTAAAACAAAATTTGATCATTAAAGGGAACTGTTGCGACACCTTATTTGATGAACATGTCCCATTAAACCCATTAAGCATTTTAGTGTCCGTATTCCCAAACCGTACGAAAGATAGTGAAGCCAATTTCGTCGGAACCTTATAAAACATTCACCAATCTTAATCAGGGCGCCCTATTTGCAGAAACCGCCCGGATAATCTGCATTTTCATTAGATGGCCTGGTCTCAATTAGGCGCGGGCGGCATTAAATAGTAGCTAAATGGGACGCGACATCCAGAGTCGATATTAATTATTCAATGATCTCAAATTGAAAACTGATTTTCGCCCCGAGGAGGGTCGTGTTTATGCGGTACTCCCGATCTCTTAATCTCTCTCAATTACCCCAGACAACTTCCCTGCTGCCTGAGGCAACATCCCCTCGACGCTCTCGCTACTCCGACCGATTCCACCCCGTCTCGGCCCAATTAAAACTTGTTCCAGATCGGTTTTCTCCTGCGCGCCGTTATATATTTTTAATTAATCGCAGTCACAGTTAACTGGAGGAGGGTTGGCTCGGCTTGCGATTCATTTATTTATGGAAATTTTCACGGCATCGGGGGTGACTTGCACCTAATGAGTAAAAGAAGATTACCGAACTTATTTGCTCTGACATTTAAGATCTTTATGTAAGAAGTACTTAGATTAGCGACTTAGGACTAGATGAACGGTATAAGGGGTGGTTATCCGATATAAAGTTAGGAGTGATACTGACAATGATTTTGTCAGTAGCATATTAGGGAAGATTAGAAGAGTTTTTCATCCCCACCCATCGATCAATAGATATTCAATTAGAAACACTCCAATCTCCATGTCAGAGTAAATAAGATTTAAGTGAAAATTTCCTGTTCTAAATATTCCTATATTTTCACCCCTGCAAGGATAATACGGCCCTTCGTGTTTTCTAAAGCGTGAAGGTTTAGGGGGATTTTAAAACTCCCCGGAATAGGATTACGAGAAGAAAATCCTCCTTTACCGCGAAGAAAACCAAAAGGACCTCCAAATTGCTCTGGATATAATCAGGAGAGACAACGGAACCGGGAAAATAACAATCTCATAGAAGAGAGAAGCTTCTAGCTGCCAGTTTCTCAATCTCTTCTGCCTTTGTTAAATCTCGGAGTGTCATAATGGCGCGTCTTAATGATGTTTCTCGAGAACTCTAAAAGCCGATGAGGTTCTATTACACAAAATAATAGCGTGGAATGTTTCCAACAATTCGGTCTCGTTACCCGAACGCCGGAACAGGAGAAAACGGGGGTGGAGTGGAAAACCGAGAAAAGCATATTGGATTATTTCCAGGCGCGAACTGATAAACTGAACGGACTGGCAGGATTTACTTCTTGCGGAAAACCCCGAGAGATGGCGCTATTTGTACCGCGATTAGTCTTTCTACCTCGAAAGCTCCGACAAAAACTGTTTACTCGGCGTTTATATACGAATCCCGCTTTATACAAGTTATTTTAACATTTAGAAGAATATCTTTTTATTTATAAACCGGGGGGAATATTTGCCAAACATTACGATCATCAAAGAGTGTTGAAAATGTCAACATCATAGTGTCTTTTTAAATTTTCAACAAGCCTTTGAAAACTAGAAAAACACGGCGCGAATAAAAGCAGAAAAGGAAGAATGTAAAAATGTATGAATAATTTGCAAAGCGTCGACATATTTACATTGGTTTTCGTCACAGTCTGAGGATTGTTTCACGTTTCGCGTGAAATGTATGGCAATTCTCGAAGCTCCCTGGAAACGTATGGCATCCAGGAGCTCTTTGTTTTATTATTTAACACCGTGATGCGAAAGCGACAAAAGCGGTCACGATTCGCACTGAATGTCGTCCTTTGAAGCAAGCGGAATGCTTTTTCCTGCAAGCACTCTTGACCTTTTCATTTTCACACGGAAATTTCAGATTTCCGTGAGGCAATATTTTTAAACAAACATTTTATAGATGCATATTTTAATTCCATCTTCCCTTACGGAATTTATCCTTTACTTGCAAGAGGACACTCGTAACACGAGTGTTCAACTCTCATTCATCATCAACACCAGTCGCAATCGAAGTTCGGTCGGAGAGTACGAATCGAGAGTGCATAGTAAAGACTAGCAAGTCAACCCCAGCACCCTTTGTTAGTTGCTGTGGAATTTGTCGCGACTCCCGCATTAAAATTCGTCATTATCGCGTTCTATGAAAAAGGCCGACCGCAATTCGTGGCTGTGGCAACCCCGCACGGGTTACAGTTGTTCGCAGTGAGTGTATCCTGTACCCTGGTCCTTCGTTCAGATTTCGAACAAGCATTTCGGTCTTACAAGCCGACCTATTAAAAATTCCTAATTCATTCGATTGATTCCCCAGTAAGGGAAATAAGAAAGATAGACGAAAAATCGTATATTTATAAAGCAAATCTTGAACTGTAAAAATCCATTTTATACCCACCGACGTCGAGGTGCGAACAAACTTCAGCCTTATGCATAATTTATCATTTTTTATAACACGCCGGAGTGCGGGGCTGCGGCGCGGTGCAATAAACCAAATAACGCTGAATACAAGAGAAAGTAGTGAAACAAAACACCACATATTCAAATTACGACGTGCATAAAAGTCACAGAATGTATTCATACGGAGTACGGAGTATCAGATGAATACCGAGGCACCCAAGTGGCACAGCCTCTGGTGGGTAACATCAAACATTTATGCCCTCCCGCAGGAACTTTTATATTCCTGTGAGATTTCGCTACGGAATTTATGGACGGCATAAAAACCTAGTCCTGTTATTACCGTTAAATGTTTGCGGTATCCTTATTTTCCTCCGAAGGATACGTGGATGGATGGAGATGGCTCCCTACTCGACTCCTATAGGACGGCTTATAACATTGCAATAAAATAATGCTGCAGTAATTTTACGACCTTCCTTCCTCGATGTAAAACTAAACAGAATGTACGATGTGTATCGCTCGGCTCAATCGAGATTAATGATCCAACGACACGACATTTTATGTAATATGTAACCAATCCGACGGGCTTAAAAGGTAAAATATGTTACCGAACCATCAACCGGTTAACTTGGTTGAAAATAAACTCTTCTATAAAACATCTAACCCGGAGAAACAGCGATGGAAGTGTGACTGCCTGATGGGCACGAACTACCAAGTAGACGATGTCTTACATGATTTAGAGAACTCTGGTTAAACATTAAGGCGAACGTTGAAGAATGAACGTGGGAAAAGCCACAATCGCTTGTCGCTTTTACAACTAAACTGTCTCTGATCAGATTCACATTCCAAACTGTACTGACTCATGCGCGGAACTGGCGCTCTTTATATGCAACGGCGGGCGACAACACGAATGGAAGTCTGTAGTTATTTTGGAGCCTCATCAATAAGTCAGAACAACAGAAGAGCTGATTCGTAATTAATTTTTCAAACTGAATCGAGCAAGTGTAGCGATCATGAACAAGTTAAACGAATAGTAAATAGTAACCGTGGAAAAAGAAAAACAAGATTCAGATTAGTAGGAATGGAAGCTAATGAAAAACAAGTCGAAATATCTTTACAGCTACGCCGGGTGTGCCTTGGGGCACAAGAAAAGTTTACTCCTTTGTTTGCATCTCGGTTTTTTTAATGTATTCGGCGCCGTTTAATTCGTCGGCTCACGTCTGAACGCAGAAATTTGGCCAGATTGAGTAGATCGTTTTAACGCTAAGTTCTTATTGGTCAGTTTGAGTGTCATGTTAGCTCAGGACCAATCATAAAAAATTCCAGCGTGTCAGTGACGTCATTACACACTCATGCTGGGAGGTTTCAGCCTCCATTAACCACGTTTTGATGGTTTTATGTCAGAGAGAAGGGATAAAGTTTGCCCTTTTCTTTGCATCTCGCTCTTATAATGTATTCGGCGCCGTTAAATTTGTCGGCTCACGTCGTCACGAGGAAATATGGTCAGATTAAGTAGATCGTTTAGAAACCGAGTCCTTTGGGTCAATTTGAGTGTCATGTTAGCTCAGGACCAATCAGAAAGATTCAGCGCGTCAGTGACGTCTTTACAACCTCATGCTGGCGGCTTTAAAAGTCCGGAAAAACACTCATCTTGTGATGGAGCTGTACAAACTATAGTACAGGGGACCAGACTGACGTAATGGGTGACAAGAAGCAAAAAGCGTAATCACAATGAGCCCATGAGGCTGATGTTCTTCCGGCGATCTTGAATCGGACGGCCCTCGAAGGGAAAATGGTTTATGGTGGTGAGCTTCGAGGGTTGTCCAATATCAGTCTTCTATTAAAGCAATAATTCTTCATTCGAGCATCGAGAAGACTCCATAAATAAACCTGCGGAATTTAGAAAATCGAGCCATTGAATTGATTGAAAGAACCTGCAAAAGCGAAGCGGTTTCAAAAATCCCCAATAAATGTCAACTCGCGTTGTGGTGACAACGTTCTGGTGCAAAGTTAGGGGGAGGTTTGAAAAATTCGCCCAGTCTTCTCTCTCCATTTTCTCCACATACAATTATGCCCCTCTCATGTAAACAAGCGCAACGAAGTATCGAAAAGACACTCGACAAGTCCACCATTATCGGATCGAGATCGATACTGTGTGCACACAAAACGTACAATATTTATTACAGAGCAGGCAGTGAACAAACACAATTACCGGGGCAAACAAGCCTTCGGAATCGTTGGTTTTCCGGCGGCGCGGAACATCCAACCATTGCTCCAATCATCACCGCTTAGATTTATTATTTATGCTAATCAGCTGTCATGTATTTGGTTCATTACATATTTATCTTTGGCGTGTTTGCGTTTATGTGCATTAACGCTTTATAATTAGAGACCGGTAGAGATATGCGCTCGCTTCCCCGCATACAACATTGCCTGTTGTTTAACGGCTCGCTGATCGCGCTGCTCGTTCGTTGGCTACTTACGGAAATTGAAGATTCAATTAGCCGGGCTAATAATTAACTACCGATCTTCGCTCGGCCATTTCAAATGATTTCCCGTGAAGAGAAAGCTATTGAAACGGGATATTTATTCAAGAACTATATTCAACACTTTTAGGTTTACCTAAAGACCATAACAACATCTAATGAATACTTCCAATTTCGTTGAACCGAAGAAAAATCTATGAAAAAGAACGCCGAAAATAACAAAGAAACAAAGCGATACAAGAAAACCAATACGTATCCATCAATATTCCCTAATAGAGTTTAGGGAAACTAGCGGCAAAATCAGCGGGTGTATAGTGACTAGTGATATCGACAACCCCATTTGTTATCGCACTCAAAGCCAGGAGCGAGGCACTTCTCCCGGGCGCAGGGTGAATTAAGGGGGCTGGAAGTGCGAGTGCTTTCATAAATTACACAATTACGGGCAACTTGGGTGTGAACATCTCGAATGGGGTAGCGGAACGACACCCTCGAGGTGCAATTATACTCCGGAGCGCGGATCTCCCGACTAGCGGCCCCTTGCAAACCCATCTGGCTCCTGCAGATGCTCCTCGACAGACAAAAGGGCTCGTTACCGGGCAAAAAATACCAACGCTCTCTTCTAGATAGAGGAGTTTTATTATATGGAGGTGATGTTGGCGTAGAACTTCTGAAATTGATTCGTTCTTGGTGGTGATGGAAGGGTTAGACGAGGTTGTAACATAATATATTTATATACGTTCCGGGGTATTTTTTCTTTTTTTCTATTTCATTCCAAAGCATGTTCGTTGACCCCAAAGTGCATTTCCGACAGCACTTCTACCTTTAATTTACCTTTATTAATTTACCTTTACCGCCAATTCAGCCGACGAACTTGTTAAGACAATTTTTTTATATTTCCATGCTCTGAATATTTAACCCCGATCAAGGGTTACGTCGATTTTTTTATGAATTGATTTTTCATACTCTTCATGCTCTCATGGTTTTGTAATGGTAACTTTCCTCTTGATCAGGTGTTCTGGTGAACAATCAGACCAGTTGATTGTTGATTTAATTGACAAGGTTGTAAGGCTCGTTATTATTATAATATTATAAAATACAACGATTATCAAGATTTATAAAATTATCAAAAGGTTTTGGAATTATTTGCCTTCATGAACGCCTACGTCAGCGAAATTGCAGAGTTAACATCTCGTACCTAATCAAGAAATCGGTAGAAAAAGCCCTTCTCTCTCTGTTTCCGCGTCGGTTTCTTTCCCCGGTAAGGAATTCCGAACTCGGGAGCAGTTTTCTTAATTTAATTCGAGCTGAGTTATGGCCGCGTTCGTCGACGGAGAGGTTTTACGAAATTTAATTTGGGTAAGTTAGTATTGTCGCTCTAGCCTAAATCGCGTTCTCCCTGTCTTAGTGGTTTTGGCTTATTCTAACTCCGAGTTGCCACATTAACTACCGAGCTTTTTACACTCCAGTTAAAACTTTCCTCGTTGGAGGATTTTTTGCCAATTATCTCGAGCTGTGCGAGAAATGTGATTCTTAAACTTGAATTCAATGTTCCATTATCCGACATAATGAACAAGGATTTCGAATATCCTGCTGGGACTTGAAATCCTGCAAGTTTACCTATCAATTTTTTTAGAAAATAGATTATTTAAATAGCTTTAAATGGTGATCTAATTAATTAATTTTGATTCAATTATTATAAGTAGATAGAAAAATAAGAAACAAACTTTCAGGGACAATCGAAACAATATGACAACAAAGCTTCCCTTCCTTGTCGTTGGGGTTAATCTGGTAATTCACCGGCACCAGCACCAGCACCAGCGAATGCATTAGATTCTAAACTTTGAAATTCATTATTCATTTTACGTACGTTCCTCTCCTCATCTGCATAAATGCGTTTCTTGCTGCCCCCCCGGTTCTCGCTTGAATTATGAATTATAGCGCCGACAACATAAATTTTTATTTAATGTCGTTAAGAACTTTTAAAAACGCTCAGTAATGCCCTGAATTAAACATAAATTTGCCGCCTCCCCCGATCAGACCGGCTTTTTATACACGGGGAGTTTTCGTCAGACGGGCGTGGAAATTGTTCCGGTGTGTCAGAGCGTGTTGCCATTCAAATTATTAAATTTGTTACGACCGTCACAAAAACGACTCTCTCTAATTAAACGGAGGAAGATATTCAGTGAACTTCAAAGCCAATTTAACTAATGCGATTCATCATGAAATTTGGCTTCGACAATTTATATCATGTCGTGATGAATCAATAACACAACCACGAGCAAAAAAATTATTTAAATGATTTATTTGAACACGAATTAACAACTAATATTTATTTCCACTTACATCAACTAAGTTATATTACGAGTTCTTTTCATAAATAAAATATTTCATTGCTCAAATCGATAGAAATTAATTAATCGTGTAAATTATAAAATAGAAGAACCGGCAACCCAGCCGCGGCGCTTCTAATTATTTTGCCCTTTCAAATAATAACGTAGATATTTATATAGAATTTTAGATCGATGTAATTACTTCTCCTGTACACAACAATGGAAACATAATGACAATATAACACAGTCGAGGTTATAGGGTAGCTCATTAGGTACACATTGAAAGTATGTAACGTATTAATAATTTAGCACGCTCTCCGTCAGCTTTGTTTAGTAATAGTCGAGACAATTAATGAATATTTTATCGGGCGTGCTCCATAATAATAATTCGGAATTATCATTTTCGGTTATCCAAAAATTCAGGCGCATTAGGTCCGCTAGCAATTACGGCAACAAAACAGGGAAAAGCGTTCCGGGAGCGGGTCCGGGCCGCGAGCGAGACGAGGGTAAAATAAATATCATCGATCGTCATTTACAAACAGTACAGGAAATGGGACAATATCCAACAAGCTGTTTAAACGCAAACATTAATAGCCTGAACAAATACATGAACACGAGGAAAGCTGGATTGATTTGACGTACATTTGAACAGTCATACCGAGCTCTGCTTTACGCGCGCACTACTAACAACTGTGGGCGGTATTTTACCCGCTCAGATTATGAAATATCAATTTTCCGGTAACAGGGAATATTTGGTCAGGGAATAAATTTCAACAAACTTCTGGGCTCTTGCTTCTCAACCTATGGATCTTAATCTACATTACTGATAAAGCATTTAGAGCTGCGAAGAGGTAATTTTCTATTACCTCGCCACGTTTGCGTCGGAAAATCTCGCTCATAAAGAAGAAAATTCGGAAACTATTTTCACAGCTAATCTGTCATGGTGTCTTGGATTACATTTAACCTGTGGCGTAATATTTTTGCGTCGAAAAAGAGGAATAAGTCATTTTTGGCAACTACTTTTTGGATTTTTGGTCTTGACTTCATGAGTTGGAAATATTGCTCTTGTAATTTTTGTTTAATATGTAATTCACCTCAACGAGCCACCGTGTTTGAGGAAAATCGAACCCACAAACTTTTTGAGATGCCAAAAATTCCTTAAGGAAGTAGACCGAATTTTAGATTTAAAGCACGTTACACACCTCCCCTAACGAGAGAAAAAAAACTTTCTAAATTTTTTGCAACGAATTTGACAACCAGATGCCTATTAGACTGATGCGCTTCCATAGCAAATGAAACAACTAACTGTCATAGCAACAAGCAACTGTCAATTCCGACTTAGAAAAAAAGATGAAGAAGAACCCAAAAGTGATTAGCGAGAGAAATGGTTTCCTATAAGAAAGAAAATTACCGCTAGAGAATATTGTAGTTAAATGTTGAATAGTTAGTTAGGTACAACCAAGAAATACACTTAACGTTATTAATTGATGACGATATTAACGTCGGTCTATGAAATGTGCGTCAGTGGCACTAAATTACAACTAGGTAGGTACTACTATATTCTAGTATAGGTATTAACCATTTATATAGCCTTTGTAATCCCACTTTAATGATTCTAATCATAATAGGACCTACGGCGCATAAATGTGTAATTCCCGATGAAATACCGTTTCCCGGGGAGTACTGGCCAAGGCGAAGGCGTTCTCTTTGTGCGCCACGAAGCCGCCTACTCACCTTTGCTTCTAATGACAAAGGTAAGTTAAAGTTCGAATCAATGGCTTCCAAAGCTACAAAAAAAGTACAAAGAATTGGGAGATGGGAGATAGAGTACGTTCAATTCTCACCTTTTATTAAGAAAGATTGGAATTTTTTGGTGTTCGACCTCCAACCCTTTCACGATACATGGTTTTTTCAAGGATTTAATTTGTTTGTATCGTCTTCTAGATACGATGTGGTCACAAAAACGTCAACAATTTTACTGACCATTTCTGAAAGGGATAAATAAATGTGCTTATTCCGCTTAAAGATATTTTTTTAATTAACCCCAGAACTCAGAATGACATTTACAATCCATTAAGAGCAAGGAAGGTAATGTATTTAAAAGACAATCAAAGAATGATTATTTTTAAGAGCTACATTACCAATAAAAAAATTAAATACTCACGTACACGTACATTGTTCGTATTGCATTACATGATAATTATGCCCTTAATTATTAATAATATCTAATAATGCGGGTCAGGGCTGCATTTTTTGTATCGTCTAGACAATGGTGTAGTCATAGAACATTTCTCAAAGTCGATAATTAAATAATGAGACCATCGCTTCAGAAGTAAAAAAGAGAAATCATAAATAGATGAATTCTATAGCAAGTTGTCGATTCTTCAGTTTATGACGTTACGGTTCTTTTTGTTTAAGGGTTGCCAAAAAGTCCAGATTTCTTTTCTGAATGATAAAAAAGGCCGCTTAGAGATATGCACATTTTCTCCCAAAAATACAAAAGTAAATTCTATTCTTAACTTCTGCTCGAATAGTGGCCTTCAGATCTTGTAGGGCCCTTGAACGTTTGACATAAACTTGGTATCCCAAAACCGCCCAAAAAATTCGCAAGGGACAAAAATCGTTGGAACCAAATGTCCCCAAAAGTTCAATTCATCAAGTCGTGTCTTGGGGGAAAAAAACTCCAACATCCTCATGCCGGTCTGGATTCCTTGTCACTGACTTCATTGTCTCCAAAACCCAAGGAACAACAAAATTACACACCACACTGTGACTTTTGGTGCAATTCTTGGTGACCGTGGTGCAATTACACATGCCATAATTGATTTCCAATTCAAAAATTGGGCCCAAAGGGGCTACATTAAAACGATTTCGGAAGGTTTGCGATCACAGAGTCTCCTTTAGAAACGTAGGGCTCGACGGCAAACGCACGGTGCTCACCGTTACAACGCATGATGGCATTGACCGGGAAGCAAACAAAACTTTAGAACTTCGTTTGTCCAATGAGATCAGCCGCACCACGTGTTTACCCTTCGTTGTAAAAGGGAGTTAAAAGAGGATAGCGCTGATAGAAGTAGTAAACCAAGAATACATATTTATACAGGGTGACCCATCGAATAAGCAACAGTTCTAATAGCCTGGAAACTGGAAAGATGTAAAAGAAAAACTCCGAAAAAATTCAATAATTATATTAGCGAGGGTGAAACTGGCGCCCAACGTGGGGCTACTAATAAGTGAACGGGTTATTTATTTTTATACAACAAAGTCGTGAACATTTCCATTTCTCAAGTAACCAAACAACAAATTACAAATGACCGAAATTTCAGTAATTCAGGTGAACCTATATGCCCAATATTGTCGTATTAACGTCAAACCTGGTCATTTAACGATCCCAATAAACGACGAGGAATCTAAAATATGATGATGTACGAGCTTACGGTGAAAGTTTCGTGACCAGCAGTCACCACCAGCGTGTACTTCCTCCAATAACGCCGTGCCGGCACCGAACAACAAAGCTTTATTAAATTGATTTAGGAACGATGACGGAAGCGCTGAACCGTTTAGGAGAGGAACGCTTCTGGGAGAACGATAACTCGTGACGATAAGCTTAATAGATAATTTGATAGCAAGTGGAACAGAAATAAAACTGTTGCCCTCGAATATCGATATCCCATTCGAGATGCGATTGGTTGATAAATTGATCGAGTCAGCGCTTCCAGCAATAACCGCTCTCCGGGAATTCCCGGATAACCGTTCGAATAAATCACCAGGAAATGAATTCAGAAGTTCTTGAAAGATTTTTAATATGCAGCAAGGTTGATAAATTGAAGCGTTACGATTACGAATAACTCCTAGTAGTAGAGCTAGGGAGCTCTACTACACCTTAACCTCTAGTTCTAGTTCAAGTGCCTCAATACTTTTATTACAATATTATTGCGTAAGTATACGGTGTGAAGGGGGTACGAAGGAAAAAAAACTGAAAACAAAAATAAAAAGAATACAGTCCTGTACAAACCAACGAAATGGCCCTTAAAACCCTAATAACGCCGGCACCCTCGTAAAACCCCTGTCGGCCTTATTCACTTGGACGGAACGGAAAAGGAGTGATAAAGAGCGCGTCCAGGAGGGTTCGTTAGGCTGTATCCATCCTTCGGGGGCGGCGGGAGTTAACCACCCCTCACGCAGCCGGGGGTTTCAAGCCGACCCTCGGGGTTGTTAATGTTGTAATCGAGATCCGAGGGTGCGATTGCACGTGTCGGGTCTCGCCGTCCCGTGGCAGCGGCGCGGAAAGGGAACGTTACGATCTGTCACTTGTCCGGCTCTCCCGGCTAATTTGATCTGGAATCCTGGACCGTTCCTGTGTACATAACAATTCCTCGACGCTATAAATAATAAGCTACACAAACAACCGCCTCGGTTGACTTTAGTCATCGCTTTTTCGCTTCTATTAACTCGTGACTCTGCGCGCCGACGACGACGACGGTGATGGATAATAATTGGATATCATTATCGTTATTAGAGACGGCAGACCTAATTAGGTATTGATTAATTCATTAAATAAAGATTTATCATTAATTTTGTAATTTATTAAGAAACCCCTTTGACGCCTGAGAGTGTTCTGGTGTAAATCATTTGGAAGCTTTTTTTCTCTTTCTGAATTCTTAGTTCTTATTTGTATCGGATCTTTAAATCGAACTGATCTTCTAACCCGTCTGCTGAATTGTTTACATAGACGCTTAATGTATTCTGACATGAAATTCGACAAGTTTGTTCTTGACTATTCGTCGTCCATTTCGCGGAAATTCGAGGCAGTGATAGCTTCTAGACGTTCTGGAAGGCATTTTTGAATGTCTCGAACTTTCCTTATTACACCGATATTTCTCGATTTATTCCTTCATAATTTTTTTAATGTGTGTTTTGTGTTAACTGTATGTCTCTAGTGGCATCGGGTCATCTTAAGGGTGTTATTATATTAATCGCCAGTCGTTTTACTGAGAGTTGGCTTATTTTTGTCCCGTTGTGGGTTGCCATGAGTAGTTTTGTACGACAAAGGTTCTGATTTGGATTTCTTTCATTTTCCTGTTTACTTTTGGTTTTCAATTCAAATGTCACTGTCATTTTCACTTTCTCGTTCTGCTCCTGCAGTTTCTTTTGGGCTACGTGGTGGAGCGGAGAAGACCTTTGGCGACAGAGCTCGAGATCGATGACGACCACATGTACGACCACCAGCCGATCTCTTTCTACTCGTATTAGCACCCCAAATGACTTCACTCTAATCCACTTTTTTCGTTCTACGACCATTTTCTATTTCCAATTCTCCACCAACCAACAACCAGATCATGATAAGCAATGTCAATACTCAATAAATGGGATCGGTTGGATGTGTAAACAGTCTCGATAGAACAAAATTTCCAAAGCACACCTTTTCCAATTACCTACGCATTAAGCAACCAGGAGATGTAAACACGACGCCTTAGCAGTCTATATCAGCGGCGGCGGCGGCAGAAGATCCATCAGCGGCAATGAGGACGCAATTAGATATTCGTCTCCGTTAACAACGCGATTACGCACCGAGCCGGGTTAATTAAATGTGTGACTTCCCCATCCAGGGCGTCGAGATGACGGAGGAATGTCAGTCGTAAGGTGGAGGAAGCGGGGGCGCCGGGAAGGGGACAGCTCTCCCTCTTGCTCTAATTACATTCTACGGAGCTTCGCGGCTGCACGAGACACGAGAGACGATTCTCGCGTCCGCTAGTTTGCTCACTCAGAACAGGGGTGGGTCGGTCGTAAGAAAACCGGCGTGAAAAGGTGGAAATTGCCGGGTTCAAATTAAAGATATAATTGCTAGAGACGGCAGGAGAAAATTAAAAACCATTAGATGTAAATTGAACACATTACCGGTCTGGTGAGAAGAAAATACTGGCAGTAATTACATTTTTAATATCTTTCGAGATAAAATGAGTTCTATGTGGGTTTCTCTTTTTTTTATTTTTTTTTACACCGCTAGAATTACGTTTTCTGAGCGATACAACCCTAATGGTTGTCGAGACATCGATGTTTCAATGGATTGCTGTAATTGATATGATTTTATTATTTTATTTATTTGTTTTTTACCCCTAGAAAGGTTTTTTTTTGAAAAATTATTTTCAGTTAAAGGACCGCGAGTCCCTTAATCAAACGCCAATTTGAATCGTCGTAAAAAACGGGACGAGTCGTCTCTGCGACTCTCCCTAATTCTCCCAGCTGCAGTGTTCCCGCAATCCCGGAAAACATCCGGCGTCTCGCCCTCTTAGATGAACAAATATTTCGCGAACTAAACTGAATTTTAACAAGGAAATTTCGAGCTCGCTTTGTGTACTTACCCCTCATAAATGGGACCCACTAATTATTTGCATATTTCCGGATTAAGCTCGGTGCTTTCGTTCAAGTTTTGAATTGCTCTTGTAGCCTGATATCGCTGCAGGGCAAGAGGTGCCTTGTAAACCCAGGTGCCTGGCATTTAAGAGGTTAGTAAATTGTCTT
The DNA here is from genome assembly GCA_910589415.1 of Malachius bipustulatus. Taxonomy (NCBI): domain Eukaryota; kingdom Metazoa; phylum Arthropoda; class Insecta; order Coleoptera; family Melyridae; genus Malachius; species Malachius bipustulatus. The sequence continues at coordinate 25,990,041 of OU342637.1, forward strand.
AGTTTTAAGAGGAATTCGCTGTGTGGGTGGGGGCGGACTCGTGGAGAATCTTAATTATGGACCAATTAAGAAAATAACTCAACGAGGGAATACCAAAAATGTCTCTCGTCCTTAATTTTCAATTAGCTACTCATTTAATTTTTTTATGGTCGAAACTGTTATGCCTAAAAGTTGTGTATACCCTTTTACTCTACAAAGGAAACACTCCAGGTAGCTTTTGAACCAGAATCCGTGATTATAATGAATCCGGATTAATTTGCAAAGATGAACATGAACGAATTACACACATAAAAACGTCACGTGATTAATTTTTTGTAATTAACAAGCAAAAGACCCAATGTAGACGCAACTTAAACGACATCCCGCGACACAGGCAGGCAGACAGGCGGGGTGTAATCAAGGGTTAATTCGGAGATCAGCGAGAAATGTAATTACAGCTCCGGGCAGACTTGGCTGCGGAAGAGACTTGGGCGGCGCTGCCAAACGGCGCAAGCTCTACTAGTGTTAATTGGACTAATTAGGGAAGCAATCAGCAGGCCAGTGGCGTCAACACAGGAGCGATGAGCTTGGGGAACACTTGTTGAATTAAGAACAGGCAAATGAGCAGGGAATCGGGTTTTAGTCCATCTTTAATCCACCTCGTGCTCATGGTTATTTGGTTCAAACGAAACAGATAAAAAATGTTATATGAAGGTGTAGACATATCAGGTGGCTCTTAAAAGGGGAGGGGGTGGGTTGAAGCTTTGTTCCATTTTTATGAGAATATATTTCCACTTCCATAACCAACCAGGAAGATTGGGAAAATGTAATTTAGAAACACATTGCGCGGAGATGATTTCCTATTACCATTCGACAATAATAAAACACTAAACCCGGAGGGTGAATATAAAATATAGCCCCGACGACAGCGTCGAGGCCGAGATTGCAGAATGTCGTCGTAACACAGCTCTTCTGGTTGCCAACATCGCGGAACGCGATTTATAAACGGGATCAGAAGAGAATGACTCAAGATGATGTGCAATTTATAAATGGATCTGCACCCCAATCCATATAGTATCCATCCATCCACCCCACCGTCTAGCAGGGGGATCACGGCTCGGAGACGTGATTTGTCATCCCTTATTAAAATACTCTCCGGCTCTAGGGACACGTATGATCGCCGGCACCCTCAATTGACTGGAATACTTTATGAACCCATTCCGGCTCCCGTTCGATTCAATCTCGGCGAAATCAAGTAGGCAGAGGGCCAATATAGAGATTGTTCGCAGGGACGATAGATGGCGGGCAAGTTATTCAGGGGCGGGCGGAACGAGGAACCGATAGGGAGGGCTTTTTATTGACCCGGAATAGCCAAAAAAATATGTTTGCTAAATTCGAGAGAGGGCTAGCGCGATTATAATAACGACATACAATAGTTGAATAGATTTGTTTGCTAATATTTTACCATAATAAACATAAAAGTAGGGTTATCACATATATTAAAGAAGATAGAAGTTAGAACGGTGGAGAGTTGGAGAAGTGACAACTGACAAGAGGCTATTGGTACAATTTGCGAATGAGTTGAGGATTTAGAGACAGAAGTGGGACTAAAGCAGAAGCAAGTGGATATTTTAATTTGGGGGATATGTTATTGTGAATAAATTAGAGACTGAAAATAAAAACTATTGTACCTTTATTCGAAACATCTACCCCCATCACACATTTATCGTCACGGTCATAGTTAAGTCGTTAAGATTTTAGTTTCATGATTTGCTCCCCCGTTTTATGAGTCGCTCATGAAGATTAAGTCCAGCCGTCCGGCCACAGTTATAGCCCTATTGGCCACGTGCGGTCATGCAGGATAACCTCCCCCAACGCAACTACCTACGAAGTCGTTCCCCGCAACTGGGGGATTATTTATATCTTACCAACCCTGCTTTAGAAGGAACCTTTTATCGAATTATTTATCGGATTTGAAAGATGACAAATGTGGGTTTGTTAGACTTGGGTTAACCTGAGCCAGGGAAGTTTAAAGTTACCGGAAATCCTTACATTTCTTTTGAGCTAATAATATAAAATAGGGAGGATGTTTGGATTTTTTTCTATGGAGGACTATCGCTTTTGATATGTGTGAGAGTTACCAATAAGAAAGAGAGTTTCTTGATGATAATGGTAGAAACGTCACTTCGATATCTGATTCCTATCTAAAGATAAAGCCCTGGGAATCATCATTTGCGACTTGTGAGATCAAATCAGAAACGAGCTGATACACCGCTAACTGAACTGGCTGAAATAATTCATCATGGAGCAAGCCGAGAGGACCTTCGCCATGGTCGGCGGCCATACGAACCCCCTCGTCAGATTCGCCTGCGACTACGACGAGGAAACAGAGAGCATCAAAGGCCGAAGTCGATTATCCTAGTGAAGCAGCGGAGAAGCAGCCGCTGCTAGATAGAGCAGCATCCAGCAACCTTCAAGACTACGCAGCAAAAGTTTGCTCTGAGCCAACACAAGCGCAACAACCAAATAGGGGTTTTAGTGGGTGCGAGTGTCGCATAACCCTTCGTAGGGTATCCATAGTGAATTTCTTCTCCTTGCTTTAACAAAGAAAAAAACAAATCTGGAAATGATAGTTTGAATCCTGAGTCTTAGCCCAAATAAAATTTTCTAACTATCCACAAAGTTCAAGGAGAGACATTTTAAAAAGTCCTATAATAAACCATAATACCTAAATGGCGCCCAACTTGATGCAAAATTGTATGTTTCCAATAAAACAAATAATCTTAAAATTTGTAAAACGCTCAATTTTAAAAAAAGCAACATACTGGTGGAATTCCCAAATTGGAATCGAAAAACCGCAATCGGATCAATGCAGATCAATCGATTCAACTCCCAACTTGGCACATTAAACTCAAGACATCCTATTGTACTTCCACGCCACTCTCCAGGGAGACGGTGCTCGGGAAACGGCAGTGACGGCGGTTACAGGGGGAGGCCAGACCGCAACGGGGAACCCCGGCTGCGGTCGGGATGTAAACTTGTGTAGCGGGGCGGTTTAGTTGCGGTTCAGAGGAGAAACAAGACACCCGATGCCGCGTGCAGACAGACCCTCGACCACCTCATCTTGGATACATCGGCTAAAAGGGCCTCTCGGACAGTCATTAGTAATAGCGACCTTCGGAATTCTTAAAAAAAAAATTAATAATCAGGCATTATCTAGCGTCAAGGTCCAAGAAGCCGGTTAAGTTATTTTATGAGCAAATCTACCCTGAATCGTTAACCATAAATAACGGCAACGCTGTCCATTTATAATCTCCCAGTAAGCGGCTACACAGCGACTCTCACGTTTAATAACACTTCCCAGGGAACACATTAGGCAGTTGCCGGCGGCTGGGGGTGTAATCTGATGTAAGGGTTGTAATGGGGGGCGGCGGCTAATACCCAGCCGCTCCCGGAAGAGATCATCGTGTCGACGGCCCGACCCTGACTGCTCAATTAGATATTAATGCAAGGGGAACACTCCGGCTTTCCAGAATATGAATTTAATTAGTTCGCGATTTTAGACGAGTTTACTTGACGGTGTAATGTAAAGGCGGCGAACGAGAAATTCAGTGGAAATCTCAAGAAGCAATCCACGTCTTGTAAAATTGAATTTAATATGCAGCGCATGGAGTTGGAGAGCCGTTCTCAAGTTAATGGCATTGGAGAACACGTTGTTGTATTACTTCTACTATTTTATAGTTCTTCGGAAGCAGACATGCATTGATTCCTTATTAAAGTCACTGACATCACGAAGGACTCGTTAACATTATAAGTATGTGTTGTGTGTATCTGACTGATATGATATGCTGACGAGTCCATCCATAACAAGGCGGAAACGGTCACGAGTTCAAAATAATTTTGATCAGTTTTCTTAATACTCTCGAGAAGTTATGGTAAATGTTCCATGTAGCCGTAATTCGCGTAAAGTAAGCAAAGATGATGAAATGTCCCAATCATGATAATTGAAGTAATTGGAAAAAGTTTCATTGTTGAAAGAGTCCCCGGAGACAAATGTAGAAATAATTAAGGAGCTCAATTTACTTTACAGCTGAACTTTTAAACTAATTCAGACGGAAGGGAGTCTAAGCGAGGAGCAATAAGGGACCTTTTTGTCGTTTTTCCCGCAGACGGAATTTACAGCGTCCTCAACGCCTGCTTGTTCCCGGTAAGAATTCTCTCCGCTCGGGAGTTTTTCTGCCACTTTTCACAATTTACGGCAATGTTTCGTTTTATAATGTTGTCTCCGCATATTTCGTCTACCGCCTGGGGTGTAATAAATTTAAACCGACCAAGTTATACTTTGTGACGCGAGGAAAAACTTTATAGTAGTCAGCCAATGCCGTCAGACCGAGGTTTTCAGAGCTTAATTTCGATTATACGACACTGGGAAAACACTCCGGCGGAAAAGGCTATAATTTATTTAGAATCTATTATCTTTTACTTCCCCTACTTTTTATTTACTTTTTCTTTTAGAAGAAACGGTTAAATCTCGAGAAAGCTCTTATGTTGCAAACATGCTACTAATGTAAACTGATAAAAAATTCAACTATGATTAATGTGCGTGGATAATCCCCAAGGAAGGATGCGGTTTTGAAAATTGGGTCTCAATGACCAAGAAAAAGGAAATGCGCATAATTAAAATAGTCGATGCGTCAATAAACTATTTAAGTAAGGGGCACCAAAAGCTGAGTCTAGACACTCTCTAAACTACGTTCTTCTGGCCTACAGGATACTCTTCTTCTCCCTCCTTTCTGCTCTTTGCTCACTCCCGGTCAAGGTACAGGTGTTGAAATTACACAACCCAACGGATATTCGATGCGTCTTGATGGTGGTCGACACGCAACAGGAAGGGATTGCGAAAGGACAGGATTGAATGGAAAGTGGAAATAAGAAGAGCCCCAGTCCTAAAACAACAGGCCATGGATATAAATCATAGCTTCCATTACTGGCTTCGGCCACCTGAGGGTGTTGTTTATACCCTCGTGCGCCATCTTTGTTTTCTTACAAATGAAGGCGAGGCAGAACCCTGAGACATCTATCAAATATTTATTTTCCGTGGTTGCCCATGCAGCTGAGTGGAGGTCTTAATCCAGGAGTTCTGGTGTTATTAACTTCCAGCTTGGGAATCAAAAGCAGAAAAAAAAGTTAAAAAAATCCCTTTGTCATAAATTTTCGTCTTTTTCTGGGCTCTCTTTGGGCTTCCAAAAAGGAAAAATCACCAAAATCGACTCTATCTGTCCCTTTCCATGCACCTTATGGATTCAAACATTTTGACAGCCACAAGTATCGTCACAACGGTGCTTGAGTTTTCTAACGCTCTTGATGTTCTGAGAATCGAAAAATTTTGGTTAATAACTGATGGACACAAAATAGTAACCTTTCCTCGATAACTTCTATCCCCATATTTAACAACTGCCATCTGTCACTACATGCAAATGTCAAAATTATTATTCGAATTCCAAAAATCGCCTTTTTGCCGATTCTGGAAAAGTAAATTTTGACAACAACCGGTATAAAAGCAACAAAAAAATTCAAACTTCGTTGGAAACTCCATCGGTAGAAATCCGATGGAAACAAAACATCCCAAAATCTGAAGAAAATATTTCCAAAAAATACGATCCAAGCCCAAGCATTTCTGGAATTTCCTTTTCCGGAGTCACGATATTATAACTTTTTTTGGCTCCAGAGCACACAAAATTTCAAACAAAATCCTCAGAATGCTCACCTACACCAAAAAATTAATATTTCCTGGTAAAATCCCACTTCTGACGTGTAAAATATTCTTATGACGTCATCATCGTGATTTTTTTGAACTCCCTACTTGTGAGGCATCCTTACAAAAGTCTCTTGGAGAAGAATATTCTCAGCTAAATTTTTAACTTTTTTTGAAAAAAAAGCAGAAAATATTATTTTTTGAAAGAAGTGAAAGTGTTTGTACCCCAGATTTAGTGACGTGTATTTGCATTTTGTCCAAAAATAAACACTGTACCGATTTCACTCATTTTTTCACCTTTCTGCACCTCATTCGAACTTTTTTTTTGAGTTAGCTTTCATTTGCAATTTCCGACGTTGTAACACAAATTAAAAAAAATCATGATGATGACGTCATTGGCCAGTAATCAATGACATCATAAGAATATTGTACACGCCAGAAGATGGCAGAAGACAAAATCGGAAAAAAAAAGACCAAAAATGGAATTATGAATTTTGTACGTTTTTTCCATCATAACCTTGAATAATGATATTTTTGACAATTTTTATGAGCGCTTTAAAAACGGGGAATTACCTACGCGATTAAAAAAAAAAAAAAAATCAGGAAAAAATCGGCGTAAAGCTTCGAAAAACTCTCAATAATGGGACAATTTCCAGGAAAAGATTTCATTAAACTTGATCATGGTCACATAAATTGTAAAAAAAAATTCAAAAATGCCTATTGTGAGTATTGCTACCGTTAATTTGACAACTTATCGTTTGTAAGCACTAAGCAGCATCGCTTCTACTTCGCTTATATATCTTCAAGTTAATTTGGTCGAGATTGTAATTAGACGGAGGAGTCTGCTTGACATCGGCTTTAAATTATGAGGAAGCGATGATCTGATATCGATAGTTTGCACTTAATAAAATAACTAAAAAGGGAAATTAAAAAAAAACATTAAAAGTTATTTGTTTGTATATTTTCATTAAACCGTCAACATTAACAACATAATAACACAAATAATAATTATCCTGATCCCTTCAAGTGTAGGTAGGTAGGTACCGTTGTAGTAACATAACACGGTTATTTGTTAAACGATCTACTTATTCAAATTACGCCCCGGAACATAATGTCGAGGATCTTTTACAATTTAAGACCGCATTTCTAGAGCTCTAAGCCGAGCGAGCTTTCCCAACATGGAACAGGTCATGAACTGAACAAATCCCGGATTAAATCCTCCAGTAATTTCATTTAGATGCCCGGCCCCGGAAGCAGTTAACTGTAACGTTTGTTCAACCGTCAACGCTACGGAAAAGCGCTCGCAAAAAGAGAAACAAGTTGTCTCGACCCTAATTCACTACGAAACGGGGATTATAAAACATGAAAACTCCATGAAATAAATCATTTACAATCATGGAGTTGGGAGACCTACGTAACTATTTATATAGGACACTCGTAGATAATAATAATTATTATTGTAATTTAACTTTATTGTTAGAATTTAACCAAGAATTACTCACGTGACGCTCTTCAACGGAGTTTAAACCTGAAACAAACAAAATAAATTATTCAACAATCAATTATTAATAAGTATTGGTGAGTATTAAGAAATGGCGCCCAACTTGGCAACCCCTGAAGGGCCGGTGACGAAAGGCAAAGCCGTGCGAGCGTGAATGGGTCCGGCAATCTGCTTTCTCATAGCTAAGGAGAAGAGTTTTCGCGCCGTTATTCAGGCCGCAGGCCACGGCCAGGATTGAATGGAGTCGGAGTTGGGAGTTTGGGAGCGAGCAAAGAACCCGGGAGAAGCTCATCCTATCTCTTACCGTCCACTGATAGACATAAAAACCCTTTTCGCGTCTCTCTTCTTTCCGCCTGGTTTCAATCAGTCTTCCCGGGGTAGGGAACAGGACGGGATTAGGAAAACATGCACACAAAGAATTGCCGGAGTTCTCAAAATATCCAAACAGCAAATACGGGGGAGGTTGTATTTTTTGTTGCCACTCGACGTCTATTTATAGTTACAGAAAAAAATCGTTTGTGTTTTGTGGTTAATATTATTTTTCCCTTTCGTGAGGTCAATTAATCAATAATTAAGTCAATTAATTTGAAGTTTCACTCTGTCACAATAAGATCTGAAGTTTCACAATAAGATCGTCTTCTTATAACGCTGACTTCTATTGGTATCGAACTTTGGATCGAAGTTGGCATTGCTTATATTGACCCTTGGCGCAGTCGTTCGAACAAGTTTGTTCTTGACTTTTCGTTTTCCATTCCTGGAAGTAGTAGCTTCAAGACACCCCGAAGCTTCAAACACCCTGAACGGCTTTTCCCGACAAATCATTAAAATATTTGAGGATGGTTTAAAATTTTTTCATTGTTCATTTAACATTGCGTGTTAAATAACTGCTCTGTAAATAGCACTATATCGAATCTAATTGAGTGTACGTCCGTATGGAAATTGTTGAAAATGCGACCGATTGAAAATGGGTCGGATCCCAGAATTTTAAAGCCCTCGTTCAGGACCGTACTTTTTCTTGCACCGTACCACCTATCTCAACTTTTCTCGGTAACTGTACATAGCGAAGAGATTCTGTTGACAAAATTATTTACGGAAAGCCTAGACGTACAAACTTTATAGGAATTGTTTTTCGAAAAAAACAAAGAAAACCTTTACAAAAAAAAAAACATTGAAAATTGGTGTTTTATGCAGGTAGAATAATAAATTCTTTGATTTTTTTTGGCATTATTTTGATTTTTTTATTTTGGAAATTTGAAAAATGCGCTGTCAGATTTGACATATTCGACAGCTGTCAGATTTGACATATTTGACAGCTGTCAGATTTGATATATAATTGACTGCTGTCAAAAATTTTCGCACTTCATTAATAAATTCTTTGATTTTTTTGGTATTAGTTTCATTTTTTATTTTGGAAATTTAAAAATTGAAAAAGGACGGCTGTCAAAAAAAAATCGCCCCTCTCTTGTCCAACTCTCTGATGAAATAAAATGAACTAAATTTATAAATAATTTTGACATTTACAGCTGTCAGATTTGACATATTTAACAGCTGTCAAAAAATTCCGCTAAACTAAGCTTATATATTGGCATCTACGCGAGCTCGGAAGTTGGCCTTCTAGAGTGGCAAAAAAAACCCAGGACTGCTGCTGAATTACACAGAAATCTATTGAAATTGAAATGCCCGAAGCCGCCGACAGGCCAAGATCATGGGAGACATTTTGTTCGTATCGCAATTATTTGAATCGAACTGACTATACCTCAGCATGGGAATTGTGTGCAGAAACTGACATTACTAAAAAAGCAATTTCGAAGAAGTGGCAAGCAGAAACTCACGTTTCGAGATTTTTTTTTTTTTTGAACGCCGCACACTCGAAATTGCTTTTTTATTTTTGGGAAATGTCAGTTACTGCACACAATTTTCCATACTGAGGTGAAATAGATCACTCACTGATCATTCTTTGGGTAGAACACGAGCGCCTTTCAGAATCAATTTCGAGAACAACTTTGTTCTTGACTTTTCGCTTTCCATACCCGGAATATTCGCGGCACTAATAGCTCATAGACAACCTGGTAAGCTTTCACCAACAAACCTTTCAAACTTCGGCAGACATTATCAAAGGCGACGAATAAATTTACGCTTTCATGTATCTAAGTCAAGAATCGAGCTCAGATCAAAGCAACCGGTTGTCGGGAGTATTCTCACTGGCTTGGATGTCTTACCTATTCTGTAGGTACATTATAACTACTAGATATTTGCTTTCTGTATAATTTATCAAGAAATACAGTTGGGTAAGTAGGTATAGAAGAAGTAACCAGACATAGCAGAACATGAAAGGCTTCTTAATATTAAAATCCGCAGCAGAGAAGATAAAAACAAAATAACAAAGAGCTTCACTTCTAATTTATTTTGTCTCTCATCGTCGTTATACCTACGTGATGTATAGTTAAGTAGCTTGTTTCCCTACCCTATAGAGCTCTTATAATAAAAATGACGTACTCAGAAAAATAACGACGTTATCATAGAATCAGAATCCGAAGAAAATAAAACACAAATTAAACCGTCGCGGGAACATTATGAATAATCGACCAAGTAGCTCCGTCGTCCTGGATCCGTTCCTGCGGGCGTTACGCTCGCTCCTCCGGCGACCAAAGCAAAGAAGACAGGAAGAACTCAGCCGAGTGTCGATAATAGAGGACTCTGCTGGATCTAACTACCGTACACAAACGTTCCAAGGCGGCGCCTTTCAATGCGAATAAATTACTCTCATGCGAGATCCGTATGCCGCATGACTTATCAGAGCCACTCTTTGATCTCCCCGGATCGCGGACTCGCTCTTAAAATGCAAATTCGGGGGAAAGTTTTGTTCCTTCCGTCGCTCCGGCTCTCTGTTTATCGTCGACATGCGGGAAGTGCTCTCTTTATTGAGCAGCCGATGCTGATGTTTCGGGGAACGCGAATACGATCAGCAACGTATTCAATATAAATGTCAACAACAAGTCATCTGAAGAACTTCATTAGGTATTTGATGTTATTTCGCTTCATGTTTTTCATCTTAATTCCTCTGACATTTCTGTATGTATTTGATATAATCGTAGAAATTGATATCTTAATCTCGATGAACTATATGCTAATTCATTCAGCAACAATTCGTTCGTCAAGGTAATTTCGTGGTTCGAAGAACACAACATCCACCCCTTCGTTCCCTTTTACCCGCACATGCAAAGACAGAGGTGAGAAGGAAGAGAAGAAACACTTGGTCAGCCGAAGTTGTCGGAGCAAGTCGTATTCGAGACTCGAAAAATCGTATCGTGAACTTAAATTGACCGCGCCTTACAACCGCGGTTGATAATCGGTAATTAAAATTAAGTGATCTACAACCAGACATCAGGAGACAGAAGGCCAGTAACTACTTATTCGAATTATTTTACTATGCATACCTACTCCTGTTTCCTTCGGGGTTAAAACCCTGGTCCTTCAGCCTACAACCATTAATTGCCCCCAAACATTGGGCCTTCGACCCGCATCAAACAATAGTGTATCTTATGTATCTGGTATTACAGGATTACATATTTGTTGAGTCCCACTTTTCATTTTTACATTTCTACTTTCTTTTAATCAGTTTCCACGCAGATAATGATTTATGGCAGGTAAACGCGTGCCATCAACAATAGGCAATAATAATAAACTTGAATAAATTTGAGTCTAGTAGCTTGAGTAAATATTTAAAGAAAAAGTGTTATTACTACAATGTTGCAGATGTTATTAAGAAAGTAATAGATAGTATATAAACAGTTTTGCAAATGACATAACAGTATTATTATGTCAGTCGTTCCATATTCCTGACCTATTTCATTTATGGCATGTGGGTTGAAACGAGCGATAAAACAAGAAACTATAGCAAAAGTCTTCACTTTATGGTCCCTAAAAATTTGATTAACGCTCATATGGTTCCAGGCGACTACGTTGTAGGTTGTATATACGACAGAGCTCTGGCTCTGGATATATATATTTCTTGCGGCGAATTTCGTCGCATTTTATTTCACTTACTAGCCTCAGCCCGACATTGCCAGGTTGACATCACTTCAAAATTTATATTAAACACGTCCCTTACTTCCATTTTACTATTTCATTCTCCGCATTATTTCAGCGGGCCAAGAACATTTTATAATCCACTTCCGGGTGCCGGCGATTCCAGAGACTGTCAATTACTTTCTCGGATGCTCGTTGTTTGTCAACAGCGGCAACGTCGGTCGTTTCTGCAAGGACGTGGGCAAGCAAGCGAGCATATTTCTAAGGGTTGTCATGCCAACCTCTAGATATCGCGAAGTAAGGCTCATTCCACCCCGTTGCATCTCTCTTATGAAGAATAATCACGAGGGAGCAAAAGCTGCTTGGCATCGAGTGTGCTTTGAAACCCCTCGACTGCACCGTGTGCCCCCCTTCACCTCCCTCGCTCTTCTGCCACTTCCGAACTAATTCGCACTCATTAAAATGTCATCAGATTCGAATTTACCACACTGTATTATCTCTGCTCGGTTAATCAAGATCAGGAAATTAATTTAATTATCTTATCGATATTATCGTTAATTTACAGAAAGCAACCCTTTAAATTTGTTATTTCACTGCACTGGAATCCAATCAACCTAGCCAACTTGGAATCTGGGACGCTACATAAGCGCCCCCGACTGCATGGGGCTTCGCTTAATTAATAACCTCCCTTAAATCGAGCAACTAATGTTAAACTAAGTGACTTGATTGTAATACTTTCTCAAGGGGCTAAAACCTTCTTCTCTTGGATTTTCAATTTTATTCTTCAATGGCATGTTTCAAGTGCCATCGAGTCTTGATTCTTGTCAGGGTCCCACTGATGGTACGAGTATGTCATCAGAGTCATGGCGCTCCGTCGCTCTTGCAGCAGGTCCTACAATTCTGACATCATCTGCAATGGCCTTTCTTCGGCAGAGAGACCAGAGAAACTGGCTTGGACCGAAATCGGCTCTCACAAAATGAAGCGATCGAATCAAAGAGCTTTTACATAAATTTGAGGCTTGTCTTCTGTTCCTGCGCTGCTCAAGACTCACGGCGCTCAAATAGCCGCTCTTGAGGGTCTTCCAATTTTGACACCATCTTCATTTGACTCGTTTCAGCAGACACCAGAGAAACTATTTAGACCGAAACTGAAAAACTGAAAACCTTGGCCAACATTTGGCAAAATAGACTTCCACAAAGCGCTGCTCAAGACTCATGGCGCTCTCAAATGGTCGCTCTTGTAGCAAGTCCTCCAATTTTGACCCCATCTTCAATGAGCTTTCTTCGGCAGAGAGACCAGAGAAACTGGCTTGGATCGAAATCGGTTCACACAGTATGAAGCGATCGAACCAAAGAGCTTTTACATAAATTTGAAGCTTGTCTTCTGTTCCTGCGCTGCTCAAGACCACGGCGCTCAAATAGTCGCTCTTGAGGGTCTTCCAATTTTGACACCATCTTCATTTGACTCGTTACAGCAGACACCAGAAAAACTATTTTGACCGAAACTGCTCACACAATATGAAGCGATCGAGCTCAATAGTTTGCACATAAATTTGAGGCTTCGCTTCTGTTCCTGGATAACATTGGACAACATTTGGCGACGGAGACTTCCACAAAGCGCTGCTGAAGACTCATGGCGCTCTCAAATGGTCGCTCTTGCAGCAGGTCTTCCAATTTTGACATCATCTTCAATCATCTTCGGCAGAGAGACCAGAGAAACTGGCTTGGACCGAAATCGGCTCACAGAATATGAAGCGATCGAGCCAAAAGAGTTTCCACGTAAATTTGAGGTTTGTCTTCTGTTCCTGCGCTGCTCAAGACTCACGACGCTCAAAGTCGCTCTTGAGGGTCTTCCAATTTTGACACCATCTTCATTTGACTCGTTTCAGCAGACATCACAGAGAAACTATTTAGACCGAAACTACTCAATATGAAGAGATTCTCAAATAGTCGCCCCTGAGTCTTCCAATTTTGACATCATGTTCAGCAGAGCGAGCACAAAATTGTTTAAACTAGAATCTGCTCACATAATCAAGACGTACATTCACAGAAGCAGTAACATTTCAACAGTTGCTTGTAAGAGTAGCAATAGGGACCTTAAGTCTCTAGAATTGTTCCAGAAAATCCCCCTCGATCTGGCATTACTTCCGGATTCAAGAGCAAATGTCGGGGGATTTCCAAAATAGTTATTGTTTTTAGCTGGTGCTGCAAGTGCAGACCAGGACCGGTTAATTATTCGTTTGTGCCTCGAGAACTTGGTTTAATCTTCTTGTCTTAATTAAGCAGGTGCAATTATTGTTGAGATAATCGGTTTACGTGTCGCTCTCGTCTATTTATTGTTTCAGCATCGATCTTGACGGCGATGTTTCAGTTCTTAGTTGCGCTAATTGGTTTCCGTTGCTTGAAAGTTGAAACAGAAGAGAAGTTATTGGAAAGCTCAAGTACGTGCTTTGTACCCCGCTCTTGATGTATTTTTGTTTGCTCGAAGCAGGTGTGTGATGTTTTTAAATTCCTTTCAGTCCTTTCAGCAATAATAAATCTTACGGTTTAGCAGTTTTCATTTTGTAATTAAATCGCTTTCTTATTGTATTTTTATTTCCTCTTAGTGCCTTTAAGAGCAAAAAAGTGTGTGTGTTATGTTCGGAATCGCCCAATTGTCGGTCGGGATTTAGAGATTTGTGCATCAAGTACGTGACATGCAAAATGCATGGAAATTCTTTTATTTACAGTGGCGCGGTTACGGATGCGGCGAAAATGGAAGGGAACCTTACAAATTAAAATGCATTAAGCCGAAGCACTTCATGAATAATGAATAGGACTAAGTGCTTCGAATGCGCGGATCAGTACGGGGCCGTATTTAACCTTGTTTTTATTTCTAAATTAGTCAGTAGTTAATGTCTGAAAGGACCGTGCGCCATTCGTTAAACTTATTCCCCGGTAAATTTACTCAACTGAGGAGATTTGATAAAAAATTAATTAGTTCCGCGGCAGTTTGAACAGTCCATCGCTTCCTGCATCTAGATAATGTTAAATTTTTAAGAAGCCCTCAAATTTATAAAAAGCCGGTCAAGTGACCCGTAAAAAAACATTTTTTCTAGAGTCACCCAGTAAAATCTTTATTTAGAGAGATTGATCTCTCAAAACGGTACTATACTAAATTTTATCGTCGAAACGTGTCAAATAAGTAGAAGGTAGGACACTTCAGCCCTTAATGGGTTTTTTATGCAAATCAGTTCTATTGTTATCGGGGTCATTAATCACGCTCACCTGTCACTCCTTTGTTCGGAAACATAATGGACTAATGAGTTCTATTGTTATCGGGGGTCATTAAACACGCCCACCTGTCACTCCTTTGTCAATGAGTTCTTTTGTTATCGGGGGTAGACTAATGAGTTCTTAGAAATCGGGGGTCATTAATCACCCCCAATAACAAAAGAACTCATTGACAAAGGAGTGACAGGTGGGCGTGATTAATGACCCCGATAACAATAGAACTAATTTACATAAAAAACCCATTAAGGGCTGAAGTGTCCTACCTTCTACTCAAATATTAACGATTTTATAGCCAAATCAGGTAATATTTCAAGAATTATAATAGCAATTTTTTGTCAAAAACCTAAGCACGCCATTGGATTTAACATCTCTCAAAACGGTACTATACTAAATTTTCTACAATTCTTTAAAGTATTAACAATTGTATAGCCAAATTAAAATTAGAAGAACTGGTGGGTTCACGTTAGCTAGTTTTTTTAGAGAGAATTTGGGCCGCCACTGGATTAATCAGAAATATGAATTCTGAAAATTTTTTGGCGGTAAAATTGTTAATTTGGAAGGTTTGTAAAAATTTATTAACGTTCCTAGTTAAAAATAAATCGCTGTAGAATCGTTATAGTAAAATAGTAACAAACTCGCTATATCAATTCTTGAAATTGTAATTAGGCATTAAATATGAAATCGTTAATACTTCGTTAAAACCTTAATACAGGTTTCAATAAAAATTTTAATAGCGGCGTTTTGAGGGATGGTGAATCCAGTGACCTTACCAGATTTTTTTTTATAAAAAAAAATCGCTAATATTTAATTTGGATACTAAATCGTTAATACTTGACAAGAGTTCGATCAAATTTAGTATACTACCGGTTTGAGAGATGTTGAATACAGTGGCGTGCTTCGATTTTTGATAAAAAAATCACTCATATGAATTCTTGAAATTTTAATTTGGCTATAAAAGCGTTAATTTGAGAGGTTTGAAAAAAAATAGTAAAGTTACCAGTTTAAAAAAAAAATCGTTATATAATCGTTAATTCTCAACAGGTTTCGATCGAGTTAGTATAGTATCGTTTTGAAAGATGGTACTATTCAGTGGCGTACCTGTATGTTTTCTAATAAAATCGCCAATAATTAATTTGGCTATTAAATCGTTAATACTTGAGAGTTTGATAAAATTTAGTAAACTACTGGCTTGAGAGATGTTGAATACAGTGGCGTGCTTCGATTTTTGATCAAAAAAATCACTCCTATGAATTCTTGAAATTTTAATTTGGCTATAAAAGCGTTAATTTGAGAGGTTTGAAAAAAAATAGTAAAGTTACCAGTTTAAAAAAAAAATCGTTATATAATTGTTAATTCTCAACAGGTTTCGATCGAGTTAGTATAGTATCGTTTTGAAAGATGGTACTATTCAGTGGCGTACCTGTATGGTTTCTAATAAAATCGACAATAATTAATTTGGCTATAAATCGTTAATACTTGAGAGTTTGATAAAATTTAGTATACTACCGGCTTGAGAGATGTTGAATACAGTGGCGTGCTTCGATTTTTGCTAAAACATCACTCATATGATTTCTTGAAATTTTAATTTGGCTATAAAAGCGTTAATTTGAGAGGTTTGAAAAAAATTAATAAGTTCCCAGTTAAAAGAAAATCGTTATATACTCGTTAATCCTCAACAGGCTTCGATCAAGGTAGTTTTGAAAGATGTTGAATCCAGTGGAGTACCCAGATCAGCATTATTTAAAAAAAAACATATCAATTTTTGAAATTTTAATTGGGCTATAAATCTAAAATCGTTAATATGTACTAGAGAGATTTCAATAAAATTTTCAATAGCGCTGTTTTGAGGGATGGTGAATCCAGTGACGTACCCAGATTTTTTCTAAAAAAATCGCTAATAAGTAATTTGGTCGTTAATATCAGTTAATATGTTAATAAATCGTTAATACCTGATAGATTTCGATTAAATTTAGCACATTACTATTTTGAAAGATGATGAATCCAGTGACCTGTCTAGATTTTTTCTAAAAAAACGTTCATAAGAATTCTTGAATTTGCCTATAAAATCGATTCGATAAAATTTATTAACGTTCCCAGATAAAAAAAATCGTTATATAATCGTTAATTCTCAACAGGTTTCGATCAAGTTAGTACAGTACCGTTTTTAAAGATTTTGAATCCAGTGGCGTGCCCAGATTTCCCCTAAAAAAACGCTTTCTTGGAAATAAATCGCTATAATATAAATTATTTTGGAAATTTTAATTATTATATGTATGTATAAAATTTTTAATACTTGAGAGGTTTCGATAAAATTTCGGTAGTATCGTTTTGAAAGATAATGAATTCAGTGGCGTGCCCAGGTATTTTCTAAGAAAAATACTAATAATTAATTTGGCTATAAAATCGTTAATACTGGATAGGTAACGTTTTGAGACATAGTGAATTGAAAGGAGTCAATAGACTTTTAAAATTGCTGTTTTTTATGTATATTTTTTTTCTAATTTACTTTCTTAATTTCAGTAATTTAAGGGGTGAATTTTGGCGTGAATTCCGCGAACCTTGCGTCAGTCCTTAGCTGATAAACAAGCAGCTGAGCCCGAGATGAATTAATAATTTGGCTTACGTCGCTTGAGCGCTGTTAGCATTACAAATATTTATACAGCCTAATTATCGCCATTATCGTCATATTTCCTTATTTAAGCGCCACCCTTTTGTTAAATATTGCCATCAACCCCGCGGCAAGAAACGATGTCTCTTTACAAGGTTTAGGTTTCATTTCCACCCTTCACTCTTAGCGTAATTAAAAGTGTCCTTTCACACCTTCTGATGTAAATTTTCTCCATAAAATTTGAGCGGGATTTTATCTTATCATTAATGAGCATTAATAAAAATCCCACTAGTAATAAGTATAACTATAGGCAAGTTCTTGTCGTTACCAATTTTTAAGGAGAAGGGAAAGAAAAGAGACCTTTCAAGTAATAAGCTAATAATAAAGTTAAGGGTAGGGCTCGGAAAATAATCGTCGAAATATTACCCACAAATAATAAATTGTTAAGGAGCTCTCGAATTTCCTCTTAAAAATTTCATATTTCCCGTGATTTATAATGTAGTCTTTTACGAGAGAGAGCCGAACAAAAAGAAGTGAAAAAGTTTAATTTTCTGCGGTGGATTTATGTTCTCCTAGATCGTGCCGAGAACTTACCTAATGCCTCTATAAATTCCCGGGGATCCCGGTCTCGGATTCAGGAACAGATTCCGGGGTAACCACGACGACTACAGGCATTATGCATTATTTTTAGAATTTCCATTTCAGCCCTCTATAAAAGTAGGGAGGAAGGGTACAAGTGACGCTTGAGATAATAAAATACAGCGCTGCCACATTATATAAAATTACTCTGATTTTATCCACAAAGAAAACTCTTACATTGAAGAGAAAATGTCATTAGTATACTCTCCGGTACGTTGTAAGTTGTAATTTTTCTAGTCCTGTAGCCAGCTTAATCCTAGTCTCATTTTCCATGAGTGCAAAAATACATAGGAACGTGCAATTTGGCAATCTCGCTTTCCGCAACCCCAAATCAGATTGAATATATTATGGGATAAGGGTTGACGGCGGTTTTTAGCGACCGGCTGAAAACGAAATTGGATTTAGCGTTTTGTTGCGGCGCTCAACTGCTACAAATATTATTGATGTCGTATCAGGTTATTTCTGGGGAAACGTCACCCTTGTTTTGTCTTCAATCCCATTTTTCCGACTGAAGAGCACACATTACATCCTTAAATAAATAATTCCCTATTAAATTGGGGTAGAGCATCATCCCCTATCCTTTTTTTCTCTCACAGAGACTAGAGGCTTTAGAGAATAATTAAATGTGTTCATTAATCGGGGGCGAGAGATCGTGAAACCTTTAATAATTAATAACACAACGTAGGGGGGGTTGTCATCCCGAACAGGTTTAGGCCCTTTTAGATGGGGTTTTGGTAATATGTTCAATTCAATCAATTCTATACGAAATTACCAGGTATTAGTGAACTTTAGAAGATTAACTAATGAGACTTACACCTCGTTAATTAAATTAAACTACTCGTTTCGTCGGAAATCGTCAGATATTCTCCCTAAATCGCGTCGTAAGTATTATTAATCGTGCATTGTGAATCGAGACAGCGATGTTTATGCATGAAACAATTAAACGAACCGTGGGGTGCACGAATAGCAGCATTATTAAAATATTTTTCATCTTAGCGTCGTTATTCGTACGAGGTGATTTTTGAGAGGTCGATAAAATTCGCATCCAGTGAATGTTCCGACAAAACGATAAAATAAACCGCACCAACTGGGACTCGACCGTCTACTTGGAGAAGTATTTCCAAATCAGGCGCCGTATTACAAAGTCATCTGAATAATTCCCCATTCCAGTCGTTTCTGGGAACTGTCAGCGTTAGCGATTCATGCGGAAGAACAGACTCGGGAGGAAATTTGACAAAGTTTTACCGATCAGAAAACCAGAGTCAAATACGTAGTACTTTAAAACGATTCTCGGTGAAATGTACGGGATCTCTCTCGTTCTCAAAGGAATTGTTCACGAAATGTATACTTTTATTGGGAGAAAACGATCGAATCGAGCTGGAAGCTTTTCCATGACTTAATACAATAAAATTTAACAGGAACAATCTGCCTCAGAATAAGGTGCTAATAATAAAAGGAATATTATATTAAAAACGACAAAGAAACCTTAGAAGACTCGCTGTCAACTAAATACAGGCTCAACTTACCAGTTCGACTTCGTGGTGGGATTAAAAATGGTAGAAAATGCATTGAGAGAAGCACCAACCGCCACAACCCATCGATCAGAGAAACCGATGAAAGAGATCAAGGAAATTTTGGTAAAGCTCAAAAACAGAAAAACATCTGGAGGCGACAAGATCACAAACCCTACTGAAAACCCCAAACGACGAGGGCAACCGAGAAAACGATAAAATCACCAATTAAAACCGAGAAATAACCCCAAGAGCTACATACCGACAAGCCTAATCCCATCCCTGAGCAAAGTAGTGGAAAGGATCATTCTGAGAAGAATGTTTTCACCCATTTTCACCCACAACGTAACTCTTGGGTACCGAGTCTTAAACAAGGTTTGGCATCAAGGCCAAACACCACAATGATTTCGGCATCAACAAAAAGACACCTGATCAGACACTACCGCAGACAAAGAAACCTTAGAAGACTTGGTATCAACTAAATACAGGCTCGACTTACCAGTTCGACTTCGTGGTGGGATGAAGCTAGGCTGGAGAAAAACAATGCGACAACCCAAATGGTACAAACTACATTGAGAGAAGCACCAACCGCAACACCCATCGATCAGAGAAACCGATGAAAGAGATCAAGGAAATTTTGGAAAATCTTAAAAGCAGGAGAGCATCTGGAGATGATAAGACCACAAACCCCACTGAAAACCCCAAACGACCAGGGCAACCGAGAAAAGGAGAAAACCATCAACTAAAACCGAGAAATAACCCCAAGAGCTACAGACCGACAAGCCTAATCCCATCCCTGATCAAAGTAGTGGAAAGGATCATTCTGTGAAGAATGTTTTCAACCATTTTCACCCACAACGTAATTTTTGGGTACGCGAGTCTTAAACAAAGTTTGGCATCAAGGCCAAACACCACAATGATTTCGGCATCAACAGAAAGACACCTGATCAGACACTACCGCAGACAAAGAAACTACTACACGAAAATCGCTTAATCGATTAATCGAAAAGCAACTTAATCACTCAAAAAATCACCATCGCCTTCTTCGAAAACCGAGAAACGACCCCAAGAGTTACAGACCAACCAACCTACTCCCAATCATTCTGAGAATATCATAAGAGACTCAATCCCCAAAGAAAGTCGTCCCCAAAGTTCACCAAACCCTGGGAATCACCCACCACTTTGATACGAGCCTTTGACAAGATTTGAAGCAGTAAAGCCAAACACCACAAAAAAACTACTACACGAAAATTGAAAACAGGACATCCACGACAAGACCAATAAAACAGGAGTCCCACAAGGATCGATTATCGGTCCAAACCTCTCCAAAATCAACACAGCCAGCGGAAAAAACGAGAATCGTCAAGAAAACCAAACAAAAAAACAACCTCAGATTACTTCAGGGACTCTACTGGAGTAAAGAAACCGAAATCAAAAGGCTAATAGAGGGCAAACACTTCGGGAGTGATCCTAGCCCTAGCCCAATGGTTCGCCTTCTCAAACCAAGCTTAAAGCCCAGAAAATAAAAGATTATCAAGACAACGCTGATGCGCAACGTATGCTGGAAGAACTTGGCACGAATGTCCAAAGTCGTACAGGACAACAAAGCAGCTAACATGACAGTCCACGCGCCCTGGTTCGTGATCGTGACCAACAAACAAATCAGACTCATGAAGATGAAACCACAAAACCCAAACAGTGAGACAAGCCTACAACGAATCACAAAACAAAGAGAAGAAATCTTCAGTGTAAAACATACGCTGAAGAGAGAAGACCTGCTCACCGCGGGGACACCCAAGAAAACAGTGAAACCCTCCCCCAAAATGACAGAGACACCTAAAATGAAGCCACGCAAAGTGGTACTCACACCAGTGACGTGAAATGTCCAGACACCCTCAGCAACATTTCGAAGAAAGCTTGAACGAAATCCACGGTTACGAAAACACCCAACCCGGGAATAACAATCGAGCGAGGCAAGGGAGGAAATTACAGTCCTCAGGCCTAGTTCAAAAAAGAGCTACTTCATCATGGCCCTGAGAGAGCTGCGGTACCAATCTCTATGGACAAGTTCTTCAGAAGATCTTTTGTGTCTTTTAGTTTCAATTCCAGTTATAGGAGGAGATTTAGAAGTATCGATGGTTCTAAAGATGATAAGTCTTTTTTTGGTAAAGATCTAGAGAGCGGAATCTTCTTTGTTGTACTGCATGGTACTCGACCAGGAGATGTATTGGGGTTTCGCCCTCCTCCATGAAGAATCTACAGGTTTGGTCGTTTCCAATCTTGCTGCAAGTGCTCCAAGTCTACAACAAGTTGTCGTGGTGGCTTGTTTCGAAGTCCACTCTTTATAGGAATTAGGGAACGCATCGACCCCGACCGCTGTTATGACGGGCTCGGTACAGATGCGACAATCTTTTGGAAGACACCCGAATCTTTCCCTACAAGAATCCACCACGAAATTCGGTACCAGACAAACAATCGTGGGACAAAAAGGTCGATGCAAGAAGATCTTTCAGCTTCCAATCAGCTTTCCTGACTACCACACCATCAGGGGGTTTCTGATTTTTTCTGAATAGCAGAAGCACCATGAGCATTTTCTGCGATGAACCTTGAACCTTCAGAAACTTCCAAGGCACCTGGAGTGAAACATCCTCTCAGCTTTAAATCAGAGTAAACCGTTTTATGTATTTCCAACTCAGTAAATCGTAACAAGAGGTGGATTGATGACGATTGATTGGTTGTATAGTCATTTTCTTATAAATAAAACATGACTTGATAAAATTGGAGACGAAATCCGCCCCGGTTTAAATAAAGTTAACAGAAATATTTCCGGAATAAATTCGCGATACATGACACGAATCGAATAACACACGCGAGGTATCGTATCTCCCGAGCGGCTGAAAAATCCTTGGCCGTCGATGTTGAGCGAAAGGCAAAATCTGGGCTCGGATTCGTGTTTAGACTTTTTGTCGAAGGTTTCGTCGACTCGGTATCGATCTACTCCTCGTAAATTTGATTTATCAAGCGACACAAATCGCGTTACATACTTCGATACACCCTGGAAATTGCTTCTATAACGGTGCCAGTTTTACTTTTACAAGGAAATTCCCTGTCGATGGACCCGTTTATGGCGTTACAAATGTCTCCTGAACGGTTCAACGTGAGACGCGAACGTGAGCTCTTTCATTCACGATTTTTATCACATCCATGTAAACATTCATAACTCTTATGTAAAGTTTACATCATCCGAAGTTTTATTATATCAAAGTCGTTATCCTGACATGAAGAGGTTTCATGAGCACTGTTTCATCCTGATGTTCCTCATCAGCAGCATTAAAATTCTTCGTATCTACGAGATGAAAGAATAAAGAGTTTATATTTGTGCTCATAAAACCGTTACGAAGTGTATAGATGCCCTTTTGAGGTCGCGATGATGGTTAAATTAATCAAAAGAGATCATCAACGTTCAAAATTACAATTTTAAATAGCTCCGTTAATAATAATTAATTTATGCGTTTCCTAAATTGTGAGACTTTCAAATTTAAATTACAAGAGAAATAATTAGCTCCAATTTGAGCGTCACCTTATTCCAACCCTTCCTCGCCCTCCGTGACTAATTTGATAAGGCAGCTCGGCTGCTGTAATGGTGAATTATTTAGCCCGAGTAATCAGATTTCCACCTTCTGTCTCTCCCGTTTCCAAGATGTCCTTATGTCCACTGATTCCTTCCTTCGTTCACGACCCCGCTCGATGTTGACGCGGCAATCTGATGCCCTATTTTTTGTTTCTCGTAATTTTTTCTTTTATGAAATTTTACTCAATGAAAAAGCCCTTTCATTCACTCTATGTCTCAGTGTGAACATTTTTTTCATGCAATGTAAGACCTAAGCTGATATGCTCGAAAAATAATGTCGCAGAATCACGATGAGATGTTATCTTGTTTAGATATAAACAACAAACTACCTTTTACTAAGATCTCGATATCTGACATGTAAGGTCAGGCATGACTTTTTCTTCACACTGGCCGCATATAGCGTAAAAACGGTCTCAACAGGTCAACAGATTATTAATAACGAATTAAGCCATTGAGTTCAGAACGAGAACGAAGAGTGGAACGGAAAAAACAAAATACACAGATGAATGAATATTTTACAACACACGGGGATACATGCAGGGTATGTTTAAGGAACTATCAATCTCAATGAGTGATTTCGGTTGAAATATGGAATTCGAAATGGGATTCC
Source organism: Malachius bipustulatus (assembly GCA_910589415.1). Classification (NCBI taxonomy): domain Eukaryota; kingdom Metazoa; phylum Arthropoda; class Insecta; order Coleoptera; family Melyridae; genus Malachius; species Malachius bipustulatus. The sequence goes on from OU342637.1 coordinate 26,013,577, forward strand.
ATGATGTTGAAATAAAAAATATACGAAAAAAAATCGAAATCCAGAGAGAGCGTCTCATCCAGTTCGCCCCTCGAATTTCACGGATCGATTGCCTTCCGCCGGCTTTTACGATGTGTAAATCTGATTTATGCAACATGCTCGTGTGAGCCCGAACCGGGGCCGTGTGAGTGGAGGATATTCCTAGTCGATTTATGCCGCCAGAGACTGGAAACAAACGAGCCGAGTGACAGAAAACCAATTGCGATGCGAGCCCAGAATTCCTGCGGTGGCCGTCGGTGAGAACTACGGCTGAAATAAAAGGATCACCGGATTCTGGATTATGTTATTTTTCAGTATTGGTATTTTACACTTTTCCACGCCTCGGGAACAGGATCTGCCGATTCTAGAACCGATTCACAACGTAATCGGAAAGTCAAATCACCATCTTTAGCAAACCTTTCCTCTGTGGTCCTTCAGGATCGTCAGAGATATCAAATTTCGCAGTAATATGGGAGCTTTAATCAGAGCTTTGGCTTGCAAATAATATAAACACTTACACGACTCTGATTAATATTAGTTCGATCTTGTTTGCTTCTAAACAAGATAACATCTCGTCGTGCTTCTATGATGGTCACTTAATGTTTATCGACAAGCATCTATTTCGCTATTCAATGCTCGTCTTCGGTATTCGATTATTTTTAAGTCATATTGCTTAACTCAAGTATAGATTCTCCGCCTAACTAGGTATAGTCGTCCTGGGGGCGATTTGATGGATTGACGCCATCTGAGAGGTTCGTGATCTGTTAACACTGCAATAAACTTGCCATTTCGGCTATGTAATGCACTTGTAAGCTGGTTCTTGTAATTTGGTAAGGATCGCCGTAGGGTTGCAGATCTAGTTGATGTGGCAGAGCCAGGATAGTCGCGGTATTTTTTGGCATAGTTACTTAGTTTTAAAAAGAAAATAAATTATAATTAAATTACATATTTTACTTAATCAGGAGTCAATGAAAACGCACAATTTCGAAATACTGCATATTTAATTTTTAAGCAATATTAAGCGTCGTGAACGAAAAGCAAAAACAATTTAACTAGGCCAAGAAACAACCACCGCGGCAAAAATTTAATGACGCTAGCTGAATTTTTTAATGTAACGCTGACTGCAGAAGGATTGGTAAACTGGAACAACTCGCATGGTTGTCATTTTCCTATCAGAATGCACCTAGCTTTTATTTACCTACGTCAAGTAACTGGACGACCGGTAAATAAAAGTCAAAGTGGCAACACTCCAGTGAAAATCACATTTCGAAACCCGAGAAAGAGAAAAAAAATTGCTAAACATTTTTTGTTTAGCAATTGCAGTGTCCATCACAACACTATCCATCAAAGTATGAACGCATCTTCTCTATTCTCCATACGATTGTCATTTAATAATTCTGTTCTACTAATTCGGCTGCTACGGCTAAGAGTGCTCTACTTACACGGGCAATACTTCGTTCGATCTTCTCTAGGTCTTGTGTTAATTGCTATACCTAGTACGACATCTGATGACCCCCTCCCAAGATCCATGACCACTTTTGCTTCTTTCTCAACAACTTCGTAAGCGGAGTTACCATCTCCGAAAATTAATTAAAAAATCTGCAGAATCGGGTAAAGTAATCACAGTGGGTTGAACATGAGTTACGGCTTATAGTTTACCAACAACCTAATGTTACGGCTACATGTTGTTTACAATCCCCAAAACAGGCACTCATTTTTCTCCTTTTGAAATCGCCAACTCCACGAATCATTGACGCCAGAGAGAACCCCGTCGATTCCGGAAATCGTTCCAGGAAACTAGCAGCTTCAAGAAAATAATAAAAATGAGAGCAAGCGTAAAGATTATTAGCAGGTAATGAGGAAATGTAAAAATCGACAGAAAAGAATCCAGTAATGACTCTAAATTCGAAAAAAAGCTTATTTAACAAGATAATTTAAAACTTCAAAGAAAAGTACTTTAATAAGAAACTCGGATCATGAGTTATTCGTTTCCAGGAGTTTAAAAGAATGAATAGTAAAGCTATCGGAATCCGGTATACTTCAATAAATCGATGGACCGACTCGAGAGTCGATTCGAGTTTTCCGCCAAGTGGCTTCGTCGTCTCTATCGCGTTGAGATGGAAATTAAAAACTTGATGGAGTTCGCCAACTTCACGACAGGAAAAGGGGGACTGCGAGCATGCAAGGCGGCGTTGTCGATTTATTGAAATCGGTACAGCTTTCTATGAATATTTTAGAGCACCTTCGCAATAATAGATTTGCGCCGGGATTTTAATAAAAATTGCGAGGCGTTATGGGGCGGCGGTTGGGGGGCGGGATTTAAAATTGAAATTCATTAATATCGCGCTCGGTAAACAGAAACTTGGCAATGTCGGAATAAAGAACCCTCTGATTAGCGATATGATGTCGCCCTGCTCCCTCGTGTAATCGCGAAACGTCGGTGGCTGCTTGTAAAATAATAGGGAAGAACACCCCGCTGAGACATAAACCATTTTTATTGCCTCGACTTCATCCGTTTTACTCGCTAATAACATTAAGAAAGGTTTATTGCAATTTAATAATAACGCGATTAAACTAGCGCTGTTTACGGAACTCGTAAAAGGCTCTGCTTGCGCAGTTTTATGTCCTAATATAATTTTAATGACACTAGATACATATGAAGGGGTGTATTTTTTCATCAAAATGCCCATGACAATTTCCTCCAAATAAAAATCTCCTCATTAACCAATTGAAAGAATAGAAAGTTTTAACGAGTATATTTCGCTCGTTATAAGCGGTTGGATCGTTATAAACTCGTTAAGAAAGTTTTTTTTGTTAACCATAAACTAGCCTCTTCCTGAACCCGTAACTTTTTGAAAAATTAAATGATTCCTACTCATAAGGTCAATTCGGCTTGTCTTAATTTTCTTTATAAAGTAATTAATTCATCTCCTCACGGCATGTTTCCATCAACCAATTGAAAAAACACAACCTCTTTCAAGAACAGAAAGTTGTAACGAGGATATTTCGATCGTTATAAGCGGTTGGATCGTTATAAACTCGTTAAGAAAGTTTTTTTTGTTAACCATAAACTAGCCTCTTCCTGAACCCGTAACTTTTTGAAAAATTAAATGATTCCTACTCATAAGGTCAATTCGGCTTGTCTTAATTTTCTTTATAAAGTAATTCATCTCCTCACGGCATGTTTCCATCAACCAATTGAACAAACACAACCTCTTTCAAGAACAGAAAGTTGTAACGAGGATATTTCGATAGTTATAAGCGGTTGGATCGTTATAAGCTCGTTAAGAGCGGTTTTTTTTATTAACCACAAACTCGCCTCTTTAACTTCCTTAAAATTTAAACGATTCCACTCATAAGATCAATTCGGCTTATCTTAATTTTCTTTATAAAGTAATTCATTTCCTCACGGCATGTTTCCATTAACCAATTGAAAAAACACACCTCTTTTAAGAACAGAAAATTGTAACGAGAATATTTCGATCGTTATAAGCGGTTGGTTCGTTATAAGCTCGTTAACAACGTTTGTTATAAGCTCGTTAAGAACTTTTTTTAAATGATTCCAACTCATCAGGTCAATTCGGGCTTGTCTTAATTTTCTTTATAAAACAATTCAAATTAATCAAAACCACAACTTACCACTATTGGTCTTGACGTCCTCGGAGCGAAGTGGATCCGGCTTGGCGGCCAACATGGACAAGGGATGCTGCCCGGGACCGGCTAGAGCGCCAGAGAGGCCCAACAGAGAGGCGGCAGTCGAGGGCGGCGCGCCGGCGAGCCCCGGGTGCGGCATCATTGGCAACGGGGGCGCCGCGTGGGCTGGCAGTTGTTGTGCGTGCATCTGCTGCAGCAGTCGAGGCAGGTCAGGGCGTTGTTGCTGCAAGAGAAAATTATATGAGGATTTCTTATTCCAACCACGAAAATCCCCAAAATTTATTTAGGCGAATTTTGCCAAAAAGGGTAAACATAGTGAGGTAAAAAGTGGTCCATTTACCCATCTTAATTAATTCTTTTATAATAACGAATAAGCACATTTAAGAAATCCCGGAGAAAATTGAGAGAATCCACTTCTACACGATAAAACGATTCAACTAGACGCGATATCCTCAAATTGAGAATAAGTGAAAATCCCGACCCGATCCCCGATATCTCCTGAATAATTACCCTCCGATTCGATTCTATCCCATCTACGTTCGATCCGTTTAGGAAACGACCCCTCGACGATGGAGAGCCCGATTTGGCGGCCAACACTCAGGCCACGCATAAAGGGAGAGAACCGGCGGAAGGGATGAGAGCTGACAAGAGCCGGGAGACCGTCCTTTGCCTCCTTAAGGCCGTCGGCATGAATAACAAAGGACGTCGTCGAGGACCGACGCCGATCCCTTCTCATCCAGGGAATTTCCGACCTGAAACCGCACCGGGTAAATGCGGATCGTGAGCGACATCTAATACCAATAATGTGCGGGGAGGTGCCGGTGGTTTATACGTGGGGGGGGGGGGGGGGGTCTTGGATTGGTTCCATGGTTATGGGGAGGCTTATACCCGTTACTTGCAACGTGAGCTGAATAAGGGTTTGTCGTTTGGTGTTATCCAATCCAATTTCTTTATAGATATAGATTTGCACGATGAAGCATTGCTTTTTTTCTGAAGGCTCATGTTCGGCGTGCGCCATAGGATACACCCCAGTCATTGCTAGACAAGAGATGAATGATTGCAAAACAATATGCCGTTCATTGATACCGCGCTGATGAGTTCTTGCACAATGTATCTTACAAACACCGAGAACGGATGAAAATGAAAATGAATGTTTTCTTTTCTTGCCATGGAGAAAGAGATGTATGTTTGGGGGAGTATAGTAGCTCATCCGTTATTACAATACAAAGTAACTCCCACGTCAAAATTTCAGGACATATTTTTCTGACTTCCCAATTTAACAAATAAACATCCACTCACCTATCAAATAAACTCTATTTTATCCTCATCGCATTTCCATACCGAAGATTTATATTTTATATTCAACCCCATTCATCCACTCCTCATGAAACCAACCCCGATACGGCGCGCGCGAGAGAAAGAGACCGAACAAGAAAGATAGAGAGAGGGACAGTGAGAGAGATCTCCTTTCAGAATTCCCTGTAAAATGGATTCTAAATCCCCGTCGTTGCCTTGACGTCCCTTTCAAGACGCCTCGAGCGTCCCTTTCCTGTCTGTAACTGCCTTATCCGGCGCGGGCTCGGAGCCAGTCACCCGCAAAGTCGCCGGAGCAGATAAGCCGCCCGTTGATCCCGCCGCACGTCGGATCTTGTGTTCCCGTCGACTCGCCGCCCCCGGCTCTGACATGTGCGATAAGCGCCGCGTGTGTCTCTGCATCACCCCTCCCCCCCTGTCACTATATACGAGTCGGGGGGGACAGACCGTCGATAGGTTCACGGTGACGGGGTGAGTTATGACCGTGATCTAACAGTGTCGGAAGGAGGATATGGCGATTTAGGGGTTGAGAGTGGATCTGTCTATTCTCTGATTGAGATTCATACTGACAGGAAAATGTGACGCGATTTAAAATTTAGGGGAAGATTTTTGGGCCCAGTTAATAAGACGTGAGGCTCACTCTCAATTTTAATAAACGTTACCGATGGCGCCAGGTAATTGGAAGCAATTCGAAGTAAATTAAATGGCATTCAGGCAGATGCAGTCTGGCGTGCTCGGCACCAGTCGCTCATTCTCTCATCCCGGCGAAGGAAGAATCAGGGATGTATGTATACATGAGCACGGCGAACAAATTTGCGGAGATCTCTCTACGGAGAGCAGTCTGGTCGTCGTCTCACATCTTTATTTGCTACGCGGCTGCCATATCAAGCGAGACGACGGGAGAGAGATATCCCAAGGGGAACGGATACATTGAAATTCAGCAGGAGCCGGCCTTCCAGATCGAGTCTGTGGACTTTTTGTTTTGCCGGATTACACCACGTAGCGCGCTTCATTGCCTCTATACATAAGTACAAGGGTAGCTTAGTTAAGCGTTCAGTTTTCCGAGTAATTTGACTAATACCACTTGCAACTAGCTCTTTGTTATTCCCGCGGGATCGCCGCCGGTATTGGCTTTTTGCCATGCATCCGCATCATCTCTTGTTTGTCATGCGAGAGATTGTTTTAATTGCCGCCAGATAAGATGAGGCTCCATCAAGAGATTACTCCCGGGGGAAATCTACAAGGAAGTAGTCGATTGCAATCATGGGACTGACAATTGTGGGAGACGGTCGTCATCTCGTTTCTTTGAAGGAATAAAGAGAAGATTATGAAAATTTCTCCTTCGCGGAAACTTGGAATCGTTCTAAAGAGGGTCTCGTTATTATTCTTACTATATAGTTGGTCTCCAGTTGATAACTTCTGGGACTTGATTGGAAATTGAAAGACTCACAGGTAGAGGTAATGGTAATTTGAGTTGATCGGTAATAAGCGCTTGTTTAAATAAAAAATTAAAAAAGGCTACGAAACAATTTAGGGAGAATATCTGACGATTTCCGACGAAACGAGTAGTTTAATTTAATTAACGAGGTGTAAGTCTCATTAGAATGTTCTAAGTTTCACTAATACCAAGTAAGTTCGTGTCTGACGACTCCAAACGAACGAACCTTCCTTCTTCTCTCAGCGTTGCTATGAATCGGTGTATTTTATCGTAACCATTATCATATCGAATTATATTCTTAAATTAATTAAATTAATTCAATAGCTCATCTATTTTGATTCTTCTAAATGCCATATAACGATCTAACCCTCCCCAATTAATTAACTGAAGTTTTATGAAACGAAATTGACAATCGAGACATTCACGGCTATAATATTATGAACCCGGGAGAGTAATAAGGAAATACAATCCACGATTAATATAAGACTTCTGGGGATTTATATTTAATTGGCAGCGCGCTATTCCTCATCCGCCACCTCCTTATCCCAATTATTCAACATCGTAATTAGAGCGGCATCTCGAGCGCGACACGCACCCCTCGCCCGCCCCCGCTTCTCGCGACACTTCCCCTAAAAGAAAGGCGGCGCGGCGCGGAGACGAGAAGGGAGTTCTAGAGTTGCAAATGTAGTGTAAACACAGTTCCAACTTTAAATTGAGCAGAATGGATCCGAGCCACGTGACAAGAAGTTATATTTTTATCGAGGGTGGAAAGCAACGGACCAGTTTGGTATTACTCGGCAGCCCCCGCGGTCGCGGTCGACCGGCTCAGCTGGGGAACTCCCTTCGCCATTATTTAAAATTCGCATTGCTGAGAGCCTGCAAATTGATTTCTTTACGGGACGAGTCGCCGCCTGAGCCGCCCCTCGGCCCCGCTCCGAACCCCGGGACGGCTGTCGCCGCCCCCGGGGGCGAGATTGATACGCGAGCTGGCTCTGACGGATTTCTTTATAATTACATTTTTACAGCGCGCAGCCTGTATTTAATTAACTGAAAAATGCGTTTACTGGGCGAGTTTGCGAAAGTACACGCGATACCGACGCGCTTTCCCTACATCGTGTTTTTTCGCAAACAAAGGCGGATTTTTAACGTTCAGCTCTTGTTTTCCTGGATTATTCAACGTTGTTTGTACTTCGTCATTCCATTTATAATAATATTGCCTTGCTGATTTATAATTTTTTTCCGCTCTAATGAAGTTTACTTTTGATAGAATTGTTTTTTATGTTATTAAATTTCTTACGCAAGGGACTTGCTGTTCAATTACAATTTCAATATTACTTAGGTGCTTGTAATTAGATCTTAGGATCTCTCGGAAGGAACGATTGTTGATCGGAACCCCTGCCCCCTCCTTTCTTCCAGGCGAGCTGAGCCGATAACTAAGGAATCCGTAAAAATTTAAACCGAAATTGAGGCAAAACATAAGCAAGAATAAGTACATCAACATTAATACATCCCCTACATAGAGTTTCTTACTAATAATAACAATAATTACGAGTAATAAAACGAGTAATGGTAGGTACAAAGATACACAATTCTAGCCGTAAATTAGGGACATATTGTACACCTCGTTAATAATAAATGCCTCCAAAAATGTCCTGCAGGATAATAAAAGCAGCACAACGGCAGCCCGGTGGAACGGCTCCAAAAGAACAAAAAGAGCCGCCGGTCAATTTTTAATCCGGGTGGCAGTTGTTTGGAGCAGACGACCGGAATGGCCGCCAGATGATGCAGTCATAAAAAGTCACCGGCACCGCCACTCCAGACCATCATAATCCTATTAGCATTCGATGTGTCTGACGGAAGGTAAAGCAGACGCCGCATTATTAGCGCTGGCGCTACCGACAAAACAGCGGGTAGAGTCATCGCGTCCATTATCAAAAATCTTTAATTGGCAGAAAAATTTAATGCGAATTTTTACCAGATCGAGCATGTCTTTTTGATGTTGTCGTTGTCGGACGAGTACGGGGCGTTCAGTTCAGTTCAGACAGTTAAGAGTTTTTAATAAAGTCTGGAAGTCTGAAGCGCACCGTAAAATTAACTCGAGTGCGCTGGCGTTAGCGGAAAACACAATTTCCCAGTCGAGCGTAAGTTGTATTTATTGGACCATAAACCGGGATCCCACGACAATTTATATTTGTACGTCTTTTATTACAGAAGCCATGTGTAAATTGTTACAAAGTACTTGAAACCGTAGGTGGGGGACAGGAAACCGAACAACTAAATTCCGATAAAAACCAATAAAAAGCCCGTTGTAGAGCAGCAGCATTACCGACTTTATGGCCTCTTATACCGGCACTCTCCCGATGATATTCGCCCTTCTTCGAGTAGAGATCGTCGTCTTCGCGCACTCATATAACGCTTTTACGATCAACTTATGAAAGTTATAAAATATTAATAGATCCTCCCTCGGCTGTTGCCTACAACGTTACCTGCCAATGTTGCCTTCTTTCAAACTTAATTACACACTAAAAAAGAGATCTCTCACAGTAATTAAAGTGAAGCTATTCGTTATTTAACAAACAAGTGTTTTATAATTACATGTTGAAACAGTTCGTTTAGTCTCCATTAAAATGGGGAGCATTAATCCTCGGCAAATTTACTCTAGCACTTGCAGATAAGAGTTGAACACTTTCTTCGTCTAATGCACGGTAAAAAACATTAATAGTGACATTTTGCCAAAAAGGGCTAATTTTTTAATCAAGTTTCAGTTTTGTTCCCTTTTTATCAAGAAAAAGTAGAATTTCTTTAAATCCGATCAAAAATGCAGTCGGTAGAGCTCTTGAGACGCCTTCAACACTGTTTTCTGTGACAACTGTTCTATATCAGAAGTGGGATAAATTAATTCTTATCAAATGCGGTCTTCTAAAAAGAGATTCCTTAAGAAGGGGGATTAAACACTTTGTTTATCTATAAATGCACGGAAACAAAAAAAATCATCAAAAGTTACATACCTACGCGGTAAAGTACGGCACCTATTTTACCAAAAAAGGGCTCAATTTTTATCAAGTTTTAATTTTGTTCTCATTTTTATCAAGAAAAAGTAGGATTTCTAAAATGTCGATCAAAAATATAGTCGATAAGCTCTGGAGATGCCTTCAACACTGTTTTCTGTGACAACTGTTCTATATCAGAAGTGGGATTAATATAATTCTCAGATACTCTATAAGATGGGGGATTTTGCCTAAATCAGAATCAGAAGAACAGGAGATCTACTGGTCAGATCGTGCATGGGGACTGGGCAACATTTATGTTGTTTAGACAGAAACAAATTGTAGGATGTAACTTTTAGAACGACCAATATAGTGTTAGAATGATCAAAAATGATCGCCGAAGACTGTACGTCAATGAGAGCAGAATATTATCATCGACTGAACCACATGCACTGTTTCGAGTCGAGAGGAGCCACAAAAAAATGGTGCCTCCGGGAGAGAATTAAGAGAACCAAGTCGCCAGGCTGTAGAAATTTAGCTTTCTCAAAACTTTTAAAAGGAAATGCTTTCTCATGCAAGTGGATAATTCTGATTGTTCATATGTGGCTATGGCTTGTAACAAAATAAGCTTATCATCGCCCTGCCGAAGTTTGAACACACATCCTTTCGAACAAGAATCTGGAAGCTGATCCAGTGGACTTCATTTTTATCATTTTTATTAGAAATTTTGACATAAAATACAAAAATCGTGTTTTTAACAATCATATTCGTCCAGTTTAGTACGTTCGTATTCGAGGAATTGTCTCATCAAATACCATTCTTGCTCAGAAATTCAGCGGGATATTTTTTGATGAAGTTGTTTTCTCATATTTATTTTCATGTAGGAAATTTGACTAGATTAACAGAAAAAAAAAAAACACTCGAGCTACGCTCTCGTAATGTATCGATGAGAACAACAGACCTACAAAAAAAAAATACCCGGCTAAATCTGAGCTATATAATGGTATCTCCCTCGATTAATTATTTTTTTAAGGGACTTAGTAAAAAAATTATTGACTTAATAACTAGAGTTGTCAGTATTTTTCGATAGATATTGAAGTTAAAAATTCCTTTTCCGCGTAGCTATGACGTTTTTATGAAGAAATCTGTGCATGACGTCATATTCTTGATATAATTTTATAGTTTTGCATCCAGTGAACAGTCTAAACATTCAACTTCCTTTGCTGAGAACAACCGCAGCTGTTGTGACGTCAAAATTTTGACTTCAAGGTTCAGCTCTATTTTTTTTCAAAATCCGGTCAGCTTGATATTTTTTTACAAAGTTCAATGAGCTCGAATATTTTATTTTGGCCGAGCCCGGTCAGCTAGAATTTTTTGTTGTAAAACTTCGGTCAGCTCCAAAATTCGATTTTTTCAAAGTCAGGTCAGATCGTTTTTTTTGAGCAAAATTTGGTCAGCTCCAAAATTTCACTTTTTTCAAAGTCTGGTCAGATCGATTTTTTTCGGCAAGCCCGGTCAGCTCCAAAATTCGATTCTTTCAGTCAGGTCAGATCGTTTTTTTTTTTTTGAGCAAAATTCGGTCAGCTACAAAATTCCACTTTTTTCAAAAGCTGGTCAGATCGATTTTTTTTGGCAAGCCCGGTCAGCTCCAAAATTCGATTTTTCCAAAGTCAGCTCAGATCGGGGTTTTTGAGCAAAATTCGGTCAGCTACAAAATTCCACTTTTTTCAAAAGCTGGTCAGATCGATTTTTTTTGGCAAGCCCGGTCAGCTCCAAAATTCGATTTTTTCAAAGTCAGGTCAGATCGGGTTTTATTGAGCAAAATTCGGTCAGCTACAAAATTTCAATTTTTTCAAAACCTGGTCAGATCGATTTTTTTGGCAAGCCCGGTCAGCTCCAAAATTCGATTTTTTCAAAGTCAGGTCAGATCGGGTTTTTTGAGCAAAATTCGGTCAGCTACAAAATTCCAATTTTTTCAAAACCTGGTCAGATCGATTTTTTTGGCAAGCTCCAAAATTCGATTTTTTCAAAGTCAGGTCAGATCGGGTTTTTTGAGCAAAATTCGGTCAGCTACAAAATTCCACTTTTTTCAAAAACTGGTCACATCGATTTTTTTTGGCAAGCCCGGTCAGCTCCAAAATTCGATTTTTTCAGTCAGGCCAGATCTTTTTTTTTGAGCAAAATTCGGTCAGCTACAAAATCCCACTTTTTTCAAAACCTGGTCAGATCGATTTTTTTGGCAAACGGTCGTTAGCTCGATTTTTTTTTGTAGGGTCCGGTTGGAAAAAATAATTTTTGAGTTGGCCGAACCTTGTCAAATCAAACATTACCAAAAACAAACAAAAATTCCGATCTGGCCGGAATTTTGAAGCCAACCTTGAAATTTCTTTTTCTGGGACCGTTTGATAAAATTCGAAAAAAAGCTCGAATGTCTGAGCTGACCAGACCTTAAAAAAAATCGAATTGACAGGGCCTTTCAAACTCAACCTTGCGAAAAGAAAAAAAATCGACCGGTATGACAGGACCACGTAAAACCGGGCATTGCAAAAAAAAATCGAGCAGGTACCTAAGCCAAAAAATAGAGCTGACCAGACCTTGCCAAACCAACCTTGAAAAAACAATGCTCGAAAAAAGCGCCTATTTCGAGCTAACAGGAGTTTAAAAAAAAATCAAGTTGACAGAACCTTTCTAAACTGGACCTTGTCAAAAAAATCGATCTGACCGGGGAAAAGGCGGGCCTTGAAAAAAAAAATTGGGCTAATCGTACCTTTGCAACAAAAATCGTGCTGCATTTAAGAAAAACATTTTTAGTGTATTTTTTAACAAAAAAATACACACATTTAACAAAACATTTAATTTAACAAACATTTAACAAAAAATACACATATTTTTGTTAAAAAATACACTATTGAGGACGACATCACTTTCCAAAAATCACCCAAACTCATCAAATGTCCACCGATCATGACCCCCAGATCACGAAAAAGTGGTTTTCCAAAATTCACCTGCCCACGATATATATATATATATATATTTAGTTCTTGACTAGTTCTTGGGTATAAGGGCACTTTCGGTTGATTAACTACGGCTACTTTTAAGTTTAATCATTTATTCTTAGTCAACGTTTCGACATTAATTTTTATGTCTTCTTCAGGACAGAGAATGTTGATTTTTTTGTCTTAGCTGGACTAATACATGAGGGTACAGAAACATTTCACCTCGACATGCATGGCTTCTCTATTTTTACAGGTTGAATTCAATCAAAAACACACTAAAAAACACATTACAAAACAGGACAGTCTTTACGTCAATAATGGATATTCGCCATAATAAAACAGCATGTCCAAAGGTACCTACTATAAGTAATTAATAAACTGCTCGATTTTATTTCAGTTCTCATGGAATGGCGACCTGATATATCGCTTATCTGAGATAAGCGCTATATCAGGTCGCCATTCCATGAGAACTGAAATAAAATCGAGCAGTTTATTAATTACTTATAGTAGGTACCTTTGGACATGCTGTTTTATTATGGCGAATATCCATTATTGACGTAAAGACTGTCCTGTTTTGTAATGTGTTTTTTAGTGTGTTTTTGATTGAATTCAACCTGTAAAAATAGAGAAGCCATGCATGTCGAGGTGAAATGTTTCTGTACCCTCATGTATTAGTCCAGCTAAGACAAAAAAATCAACATTCTCTGTCCTGAAGAAGACATAAAAATTAATGTCGAAACGTTGACTAAGAATAAATGATTAAACTTAAAAGTAGCCGTAGTTAATCAACCGAAAGTGCCCTTATACCCAAGAACTAGTCAAGAACTGTATAAGAATTAAGAAGGGAGTTATATTGTCAGAAGTTATATATATTTATATATTTATATATTTATTTCTCCAAAATCACGAAATTTTGATTTTAAAAACGCTCCTGTAGCTTTATCTTTCAAGATTAGTGAACGAAATTTTGCACTCTTATTGAATATTAGGAACAATTTTGATTTTCATTAAAAAAAATTCCAAAAGTCGCGTCACTTCTACAGGGTGTTCCTTCAAAATTCGGAAAATCCGGTTTTTGTCACCTCATTTCAGGTCGCAGTTTTCAATCTAGGAGACTGAAATTTTTGTGGAAGTAAGATATCCACAAGGAGTGGTCTGGTATTGCACTTGAGCAAAATCGACTGAGCCGTTTCAAAATGGCGGCCATTTTAATTTTTTGAAAAAGGACTATTTTTTGAACCCCTGTATAAGCTAGATAGAAAAAGAGTTTTATATCAAATTCACAATATTGGAAGCAAATGACTTGAAATTTAATTTCATGCAACAAAATTTGCATTTTTTCTATTAATAAGCCAGTGGCGTGGGTAGGAAAAGGGTAAAAATGGCTAAATTTCTCCAACAATTTATGAGCACATTTTTGAAGTAATTAAACTGAAATTTTTACAATAGACAACTATACTAATAGACTTCAACCCTTGAGAATTTCAAAAAGTAAATAAGAAAAATGGCGGAGATATTCGATTTTTTTTTACATAATGTTTTTTTTAAATTAATTTCTCTAAATTTTTAAAAACGCTCCTGTAGCTTCATCTTTCAAGATTAATGAACGAAATTTTTTACTCTTATAAACCTTAGGGCTGACGTTTGATTTTCGTAAAAAACATTTTCCTAGAGTTGTGTTACTTCTACAGGATGTCCCTCCGAATTTCAGAAAAAAAACCGTCCGTGAGGCACGGTTTCTGGTCGAAGTTTTCAATCTAGAGTGCTGAAATTTTTTTGGTAGTAAGATACCCTCAAGTAGTCGTCTGGAACTGTATTTGAGTAAAATAGGTAAAGACTTTCCAAAATGGCGGCCTTTTCAATTTTTGGAAAATGGCTAGATTTTGAACCCCTAAATAGGCAAGATCAAAAACTTTTAAACAAAATTAACAAGATTGGAATAAACTTATTTGAAATTTGAGCTAATGCAATACAATTTGCATCATTTCTATTAATAAGCCAGAGGCGTGGGTAGGAAAAGGGTAAAAATGTCTACATTTCTATAAACATTCATGAGCTTATTTTTGAAGGAATAGAACGGAAATTTTGATAGTAGACAACTATACTAATAGCATTTAACCTTCAAAAATTTCAAGAAGCAAATATAAAAATGGCGGAGATATTCGAATATTTTTAAATGATGTTTATTCCTCTAAAATTTCAAACTTTCGGTTTTCAAAACTCTCCTTTCAGTTTTTTCCGAATTTATTAAAGGTAGTGTAAAAAATAGTATTTTTCAAGTAAAGTTAGCCAGTGGCGGGCATAGGAAAAGGGACAAAATTGTTAAATTTTGCCAATTTTTTTGATTTTTAAATTTAAAAATCCATTCTAAGGCACGTGTTCAAACGAAATGAAATGAAATTATCACAGAAAATTTTTCACATTAAAGCACTACGCTAACATGACATGACTATGGAAAATTTCAGAAAGCCAATAATTTAAAAAGCGGTGAAAATATTCATAATTGAATCGCATAAAAATACACTATTTCTGCGATTGTTACGCAAGAAGGTTTTTTATTTTAGAAACAGTGGAAGTGGCGCTTCCCTCACTTCATCTGAAAAGCCGCCACTGGTACACAAGGCAGTATTTACAGGCTAATAGACTTGTTTCAACTGTTTCAGGAAAAATAAGTTCGCCCAACAAATTACGTAAAGTTCTACAACTCTTGAGTTCCACTACCTACAAAAACTCACTTTCCTTAAGTATACTTTAACTCATCTCTACTTCAACTCAGCAATGATATGTTAAATGATATTGTTCTACAATCTGCAGAATAAAGATGTAAAAAAAGAGCTGGAAGTTAATGGGATAAAGAAAAACATTTCAAGTTTCCTAATTAGCAGCACTCCTATCGGAATCCGCAACGCTCCTAAATCTACCACATCCGGCAATCTTGCAGTTCTCCAGCCGGGAAAAGGAGGAGAATCCCCGAGACGTTCGTTCTTCTCGCCCCGATCCTGGCACCTCGGCCTAATCAACATTCCGATCACCTATGGAGTTTATCGGGCGAAGGGCGGCAATTCCCGGCAGGAAAATTAAGTGGAGTCGGAAAATTTCATCCCCGGGCAGGAGAAAGCGGCAGGACGAAATCTTATTTTAGGTTCCAATCGATCGGAATATATTGCCGGCGTGTAAGCCAGATGCTTTCGGGAATTTGATGGAAAAACTCACGGCTTACGCTCTGGCTGCCGGGAAAGACGCCCGCGCGCCGGTTCAAGAAAACTCTCGTATGAAAAAATCAGATCATAGAATTGTTTCGCTATTTTCATTAAGACATTCTCGTAAATTCGAACAAGAGGAACGCTTCTGAATACAGATATCTTTATAAATTATTTAAATCAACGCCTGTTCTCTGGAAGAGCGAAGAGATGAGGAAAGTCATAAAATATGAGTCCACAAATCGCATTTGTTCCTATATCCTGGAGCGGAGGTAATCCTGGCAAAAAGAAGGGGAGCGCTCGTCTCCAGGGAACTTCTTGAAGACGAAAGAACATAATTCACCCGAGTGTGTTAGAACGGAGGCGATTATTTTATTTCCCTTAATAGCCCCTATAGCGGCTTTATCCCTACGTCGTCAAATAGTACACTATCAATCTTTTGATAAAAACAGTGAAAATCTTACTTCTTTTTTATTTTTTTTATATTTGTAATTAATAATAATAAAAAATTCAGTTGTCCCCATCATAAAGTCCCACAAATAATTATACAACCCCTGCCAAAAAAAAAAAGGAATCCCGGCAAGGAAAATCCACCCCTCTATATGTATATTAATCCATACACATGAACGGCGAGGCTGCTCCCTTCTCTCTTCAAATATAGCGACGGCTCCGGATGAGTAAAGAGTGAATAGAGAGTCCAGGTTAATCAAACCAAAGTTACTCCACAAATATTTTACAATGGCTGTCTAATTTTCCTGTCCAATCTCCGGCAGAGTCGGACGGGTAAAACAATTTGGGAATCGCGCGCTGAATGCGGAATCGGGGCTTAAGCCCGGGCATGATTCGGGCAGGGCAGGAGGGAAGATCCGCCGAGGGAGACCGCTGTGCTGTTCACTTCGCCGGTTATTTCAGGTGTGGAGTGTGGACTGCGGTCGTTTACAGACTCGCTCACCGGCAAGTCTGAAATTCAGTCTCGCTTTTATCCTTTGGATATAAAACTTGTATGTTATTACAGCCCCTAAAGTTAAGAGCTAAGAACTAACTATAGAGTAAGCGTTAGTTTCTCGTTTTGTGTATTTGTTCGGATTTTTCTTGCAACTACGTAAAGGGTATTGTATTTCTCTCTCTCTCTCTCTCTCTCTCAGAGATGGTCCAAGAAACAGTGGTGAGTAGACATGGTGAAATTCTTGAAGTGTCCAATAAGGAGCAAAATCTGGAAATGATCATTCGGTCCTGTTCCTTCATTTGGACATCATGTGCTTTTTGCAAAATATGCTCCATCTTCTGTAGGTAAGGGGTAACCATGAGCTACTGCGACTCTCTACCAAATATCAGATAACTTGAGTCTGGCCTGTTTTCTGACAGACTGCTATATTTAGAACGAAAATTTAGAATGCAAATTGATCATTTTGGGTCGGTATAGCTACCATTGGGCTTTAAATAATGATTTTTCCGTTCAACAGGATTAAATTCTGAATGGTATAGATAATAGAGTCAGTTCCTGACTGGTTTTAAGGCCGATTTCGCCGACAAATTAGACACCATTATCAGTTATTAATCTTTTGGGCACACCATACCTGGCAAATATTTCTTCGACTAGGATAGCGGCTGTAGTTAAGGCAAAGCAGCTTGTCTAAATGCAAACTGTCATGACCTACTTCGAAGACTGTTCTTAGCTCTCTACCCAAACATCAGATAATTTGAAGTCCGGCCTGTTTTCTGGCTGGATTTAGAGCGAATCTGATTTCTCATCCCATAAAGGATGATCATTTTGGGTCAGTATGGCTACCCTTGGCAAATGCACAAATTCTTCATTATTTCGGCGACAAATTGGACACCATCGTCAGTTATTAATCTTTTGGGGACACCATACCTGGCAAAACATTTTTTCGACTAGGATAGCGGCTGTAGCTAAAACGGTGGCTTGTCTTAATGCAAACACAAACAGTTCTGTCCATTTGGTTGGAGGAGGTATCCTCCACGTCCACGATCAGGATCCACCTCGAGTATAATAACAATATACCCAAACAGGTTTAAGTTTGTTGAAGCAAAAGGAGTTTGTGTCAATTAATTATACACCTCGGATAATACTTCCCTTTTTTTATTTCCAATGCGCTGCCGTTTGTTTTCCCAGTCTGTAAATAGCAACGGTTGTTATTTTAAGTTGTAATTGGGGGAAGTTATTTGCTTAGTCCTTGTAATTTACCAGAGGCTTTCGCTGCAGCAGGGATTTGAGAGAATTGTTCTATTTAATTTTGACTGGCGTCTATATTGGGAGCTTTACTATGTATCTGTGATGTGGGTCGATCAAAAAAGTTGTCTAAACTCTCAGGTAGGTACAGACAATGGTAGCTGAAGCTCCTAATCCAATATTGACAGACATAGATGCTGCTTATGCTCAGTAACATCTAAGCAAACAGCAAACTTGCAATTTATATCATCCTCTAGGTTTAAAACCCCCTCTTTTTCCATTTGCCTTCTCCAACCAGACATGTTTTTTAGCCGTATACCTATACGACTTCATACCCAGTAGTTGCATCGCGAAATCCCAACTAAATTATATTCCAAGATCAAAGAGATTTTCAATCCGAAAGCCCTCGACTTCAGCTCTCGTGAAAACACATCCCGACTTCCGACGCAAACTGGGTGGCTTACCTTACGTCGAGACCTTCGCGTATAAATTCATAAAACAGTCAACATTTGCCCGACACTGTTGACTATCCGACCCTCTTGCCCCTCCGTGCGCGCTATGTCAACGACGATAACTACAACAGCGGTTTACACAAGCCTGCAGCGGCAACTAGCTGGGGCATTTATGGGGTGCGAAGCAACATCCGTTCGAGGGCGAGGGATAATTACAAGGGTAAACACATGCCGGCGCGCAGAGCTACCGGGTTGTTACCACTATAAAACATCACGGATGCACAACGCGATTCTATCTGCTCCACCACATAAACCTGCCGCAAATACGGGATGAATTTAATCACTGTGTGTATCCACTTTATGTGAATAGACAGACCGGAATTCAAACTCGCATAAAACCAATCAGCGTAGAGATTTCAGTCCAGATCGGGTACAATTTTAAAGAGGAATTTTCATCATTCCCTGCATTTTATGTTTCTTTCTCTTTAGTAGTCACCCTCATCAATAGAGACAATGATTTTCAAGCAATTAAAAAAAAAAAAACGAACCTTTATGATCTATTCATGTGCTCATGTGCTGCACCATCCGCAGGTTGACTCGTTTCAGAATAGACTGAAAAAACGACGTTTAACCGAGCTTAATATAAATTATTCAAAGCTGTGAGGTGTAACTTGGTAGTCCGCGCTGTATATTTGAAGATGAGGTACGTCAATCTTGGCGGTTTATTTACTCAACAGTTCTCAGAATATCTAGGTTAGGTTTGTGTTCAGTACAAACACGAAAAGCAGTAAACTGGAAGTGCAAACAAACATAACTTTAGCTGAAATGTGTTTTCTATTTGCTATTCGTTTTATGACCAGTTTGTTCTTTTCATATAAGACTTGGCAATTCTGTAAATAAACAATGCCGCTCAACCGCTGTAGAAATGATGTGATGAATCGATATTGGCGAGATACATTCACACTCCACTTAGACGATATTATTAATCACGCCCGCGTTATAACAATCTGTAAAGCTGGCGAGATTTTATGTCACAAAATCGACATGAAGACTCCAAATGTCCAAATCGCTAACATCAAAAACTCGGTTGTTATTCTCTGTAATATATATGAAGCAGTTTTCTTGCTAGAGTGAAACAAAAAGGCTAATAAGAACAAGAATAAAAGACTCACCCCGATTATTGCATTCAGATCCGTCATAGTGACTTGTTTCGCTCTTTCCACTGCTGTCGCCACCTGCTGTTGATGTTCTTGTGAAAGGAACGGTAGTATTTGTGCAATTATAGCGTTCAGTCTCTTGGCGATTTCAGTCTGAAACAACACGAAAGCAATTATTAATAAAGACAATTTAAAGAGATAGAGATATGGCGTGGAATTAATTGCTCATCCATTCCGACTCCAAAGCTCGAAACCATTGTAAAGCTCGAACCGCACCAAAGTAAATTACTGCAGCATCAAACTATAAAAACATGTAACAACTTTGTTGAGCAATCTAAATCATGGTGAGTGCGGGAATGAAGCCTGGTTAATTAATTGCAGTCTTCTCGGAAGAATAGTTAAATTTTCAAACAGTTGCCCGCGAATTCAGCGAGCGTAAATTTCTTGCGCTTCGAAAAACTTGTATCAAACTTGACTGGGAGTAATCTAATAATGTCTGAGAGGTGATTTTATCATTTTAATGAGTAGCGACAACTAACGAACGAGTAAACTTTCAATCAGTGAGTTATTCGCTTGTAATACCATTAAAATTTGAGCTCAACTTTATCCGGATATTTTTATGCAGTAGTTCTTTCACGAGTGATCCTGATCGAATTAAATTGCCCACATTAAAAGTATAAGTGATGAAAAAACAACTGCATAAAAATATCTGAGCTAGAATTGTATTTGGTGGGACAATTCTTCGAATAAAAGGTATTAAACTGTATCTATTAAAAAAAAACACCGATCATAAATTCTATTGTTCACGACTAGCTATCAGATTGCATGCGATGATACTCAGTCAATGAAGCGATGCCATACCGTCGTATCTACTTGAAAAATGCAATCCGCTGAAAAACAAATACAGAAGCGCCGTTCAGCGACTTTCCGGGGAGAGTTTTCGCTGACTGTGTTTGCCTTGGCGGTGTGCAAACGGCGTGCTCTGTTTGTTTTTCCAGATCGGTGACGATATTCGAAGAGCACTTCAGCTCCCGGAACCGGAGTAATTGACAATTATAATTGTAATTGATCGTGCTTTTCTAAAAAATCTGTACAAAAAAAAAACTCCTGAAATCAATAATAATAATAATTTATACAAGAGCTCCCTACTCAACCTATTTGACCAGACATTGTCCTTGCACGTCGTGACCTATACCTGTTCAATGGTCGACATCAACGTATAATAGTAGGCCGTGTTCAGTGCTTAGTGTTTAGTGTTTACGTCCGATGTGATCAGAATTATCAGATCACGGATTCCAATCCAATCCAACAACCCCGATGCATAGCAACGACAAGCGTGTTCAGTGGGCGGTATCATCCTGCGGCCGGCTACACATGTTAATGGTAATACCACCGGAGGCATGTGATGAGAGAGGCGGTAGACCAACATGTGACGTCACCATTGTTGTGGCGGACCGCGATGACCGCTTCCATGGCCTACTACTGTCGTGGTCGTGTGACCACCGATGCAACGTAGCGACGGGTGCATAGCTGCGGCGTTGCCGGAATTGTTAGGTTAAGGACGAGAAGAATCGGATTTTCTACGGTTTTAACTTAACAAACTATCTTTCCTACAGTATCCTCCTGTACGAGATTATGTACGAGAAAATCGATTTTACATGTGCATAGTGAATTCACGCGGAACCGTAAATGAAACCGGGTTCCAATAACGTGCGCATTGTCTCTGATTTTGTTAACATTAACGAGACATTAATACCGTTTTTGCTTCTCAAAACTGATATCCAGTAGATACTCTTCTTTTATCCGTTTTTTACTCGAAATTAGAGCTAAAATCGATTTTACATGTGCCTAGTGAATTCACGCGGAACCGCATGAAACTGGGTTCCAACGTGCACATTGTTCTCTGATTTTGTTAACATTAACGCGACATTAATACCGTTTTTGCTTCTCAAAACTGATATCCAGTAGATCCTATTCTTTTATCAGTTTTTACTCGAAATTGGAGAGCTAAAATCGATTTTACATGCGCCTAGTGAATTCACGCGGAACCGTAAATGAAACCGGGTTCCAACGTGCGCATTGTCTCTGTTTTGTTAACATTAACGCGACATTAATACCGTTTTTGCTTCTCAAAACTGATATCCAGTAGATCCTATTCTTTTATCAGTTTTTACTCGAAATTGGAGAGCTAAAATCGATTTTACATGCGCCTAGTGAATTCACGCGGAACCGTAAATGAAACCGGGTTCCAACGTGCGCATTGTCTCTGTTTTGTTAACATTAACGCGACATTAATACCGTTTTTGCTTCTCAAAACTGATATCCAGTAGATCCTATTCTTTTATCAGTTTTTACTCGAAATCGGAGAGCTAAAATCGATTTTACATGTGCCTAGTGAATTCACGCGGAACCGTAAATGAAACCGGGTTCCAACGTGCGCATTGTATCTGTTTTGTTAACATTAACGCGACATTAATACCGTTTTTGCTTCTCAAAACTGATATCCAGTAGATCCTATTCTTTTATCAGTTTTTACTCGAAATTGGAGAGCTAAAATCGATTTTACATGCGCCTAGTGAATTCACGCGGAACCGTAAATGAAACCGGGTTCCAACGTGCGCATTGTCTCTGTTTTGTTAACATTAACGCGACATTAATACCGTTTTTGCTTCTCAAAACTGATATCCAGTAGATCCTATTCTTTTATCAGTTTTTACTCGAAATTGGAGAGCTAAAATCGATTTTACATGCGCCTAGTGAATTCACGCGGAACCGTAAATGAAACCGGGTTCCAACGTGCGCATTGTCTCTGTTTTGTTAACATTAACGCGACATTAATACCGTTTTTGCTTCTCAAAACTGATATCCAGTAGATCCTATTCTTTTATCAGTTTTTACTCGAAATCGGAGAGCTAAAATCGATTTTACATGTGCCTAGTGAATTCACGCGGAACCGTAAATGAAACCGGGTTCCAACGTGCGCATGGTATCTGTTTTGTTAACATTAACGCGACATTAATACCGTTTTTGCTTCTCAAAACTGATATCCAGTAGATCCTATTCTTTTATCAGTTTTTACTCGAAATTTGAGAGCTAAAATCGATTTTACATATGCCTAGTGAATTCACGCGGAACCGTAAATGAAACCGGGTTCCAACGTACGCATTGTCTCTGATTTTGTTAACATTATCGCGACATTAATACCGTTTTTGCTTCTCAAAACTGATATCCAGTTGATCCTATTCTTTTATCCGTTTTTTACTCGAAATTGGAGAGCTAAAATCGATTTTACATGTGCCTAGTGAATTCACGCGGAACCGTAATGAAACCGGGTTCCAACGTACGCATTGTCTCTGATTTTGTTAACATTAACTATATTATTATTCTTGTATTGGTTTTTAGGTTCTCAGGCTTACTTTTGTAGTTATTAATAAATAGTTGACGTTTCGGGAAATTAATACAAAAAATTAAAACCATTTTATTGGTTCAATATTTACAATTTTCTTAGTTAACATTAACGCGACCCTAACACCGTTTTTAATACCGTTATTTAAAAAATACTTTAAAAACGACTGTCTATGAAAAGCGGTATAGTAAATTCTCTACTTTGTTGAATTCTTCAAAGACGCCTCAATGAAATTATCAATAAAAGTGACATTTGGCATCGGCGCGCGCGAGTGAATCTGCTCTGCTATAACGGATGGCAATTTGATGGCGGTTGGTTTGCTCATATATATTAATGACCCACTTTGATATGGTTTTATTGAGGGATAGAATTCGGGTTAGGGGCGGTTCATAACAGATTTCATTACCGATATGTCAACTGCGACGACGAGCCGCGACTCTGACGTGTTGTTAATCATTAACACACTGTTTGAGGCAATTCTGTTGATTCGTGATTGGAAATTGAAGCGGAATACATTTTACATCATTTTAACAGTTTGTGACGTTTCAATCTGATGATGTCGCTTTGATATATGCCGGATGACATCTTTATTCATTTCTGATTAACATTCGAGACTCGCTGTTTGAGGTAAGTGTGTACCAACGGAACGGTAAAGTTTACATTCAATAACTGGGATGTATTTTCTTAAACATGTCAAAGTTACGTTGTGGTAGACCTGCATGCATAAAACCAGATAGGAATAATTGAATAGAACCTGAAACTTTTAATGGGATCAATTATGAAAACAACTTTAGGCTTTCTAATGATTAAGAAAACCAAGTGGTGGCGAGACGTTTCAAAGTTTCAATAACTCTTCAGCTATACTTTAATTTCTCTTCATAGTAGATACCAACGATTTTACGAAAAACGCAGTTTCTTTAACACGACATAGAAAACGTCAACTACATCGTAAGTAATTAAAAAGCGGGAACGCTGAGTTAGTGTCGGATTTTATGACTTACACACATACTCGCGCCAGCGCAAAGCTAAAAATAACCCATTCAGTCATATTGTTACGAAATCCTCAACTAAGTGTTAACACGTTTAACAACAGCTAGTTGGAATCAATAACACTCCAATTTCATCTCAATTAAATCAACGTCTTGTTTAAATGCCAGGACTGACAGGTTAGTTATCCAGAAAGATCCATGATCTTGTTTCAATCAACACTAAAGAGTTGTCTGGAAGCTGACCACTTTCCATTAATATATTTTTTTTGGACGTTTATGTTGGGTCCAAGCACTGATCCTTGAGGAACTTCACAGGTCACTACTCTTTTCTTCCCAATATCTCCAGCTAGCACCAGCTTATCCATTTATGTTGCGTTGCCTCTCTTCAAGATTACCTTTATAAGTTTTAAATCTGCAATATATTCTTTTAATTAAATATTTAACTATATGCAGGAGGAAGAATCTAGGGTATAGTTGCCAAGAAAACAAACCAGAAAATACATCAAAAGACATACATATTGACTTGTTCGTATCTATACGGAATTCCATGCAGCAATGAAAATATTCTCTAGCGGAAATCAAAACCTCCAAGAACATCTAGAGCACTCTGAGAGATCACGAACAAGAACCGCATTACCTACGAATCGAGAATATCATTACCGACACACCGAATCACGACGTTGTAAAACCAAAACAATGCAACCTCGCATACGATATTCTATTGACAGAGCAAACATTCGCAGCTCTCCCCGTATCTCCGATCTAACCGATATTCGCATTCACCGGCTGTGTGTAAATCCCCCCGGCTGACGAAAGGCGGGAATAGAGAAGGAGGTGGAATCTTGATATGTTTGTCAGGTTTTATCGGATCAAGTGGGCTGGGATCGGGAAACATCACGGGGACGCCGGAGCCGTGACCCGACGGCTTCGTGACGCTAGATAAGGAATGCTGAGAGAGAAGGTACACTCCCGGCCAAAACATCCCGCTCTATAAGTGAGTAGCTTTTCAAAGGGCGTGATTGAAGAGAGCAGTGTTGCACAATTACCTGCCCGGATAAAATTACACCTGGATTTCGTTCAAAGAGACCTTAGTCTCAGTCAAGGGCATTTAATTCTTGTCGACTTTTATTTGGAGTTCATTTGAAAGTGTCAAAACTTTAAATAGTTACGATAAGAGAGTGAAGAAGATTTAATAGACGGTTCCGCGTGATTAAACACCCTGTTTGGTCTACCTCTCTCATATCCACCAATAGAGAGGCCTAATCTAAAGTGTAGCCCCCCCAATTAACCAATACAAACTGAGTTTAATATACGGTTCTGCATGATTGTAACACCTTCTATGGTCTACAACTTTCATATCCACCACACGGGATCTTTGGTTCACTGGTCACTGAGGTCTGGAGTTTCTTCCTTTGCTCGCTCGGTGGTTTTTCCAGGATTGGGTGTTTCTCGTGTTTTTCTTGTCGTGGAGATGATTTCAAGATTTCTCCGACGTGTTGCCGAGGGAGCCTTGACTTTCTCACTGTGTCTTATTACGCTTCATTGATTTGTTACTGTCACTTTTAGGTTTCACTTTGAGTGTATCTGTCACTTCGGGGGTTGGTTGGTTGGTTGTTTCTTCACGATTGCACCACTCTGTTTGGTCTACCCCTCTCATATCCACCAATAGAGGGGCTAGTTCAAAGTTTAGCCCTCTTAATCAACCAATAGGATCCTAGTTTAATATACGGTTCTGCACGATTATAACACCCTGTTAGATACACTATATTCATATAAACCGTGACTCATTATATTCTCGTTCAATTAAACAACCCCCCCCTGGTCGTATCGTGACGTCACAATTCACCAACATGAAAAACAAAATCAACTTCTTCACGGCTGCAACTTCCAGGATTCTAAAGAGTACATGCCCACTTATTGTTATCACACCTGCCTCAGTTGTGTCAATCCGAGCAATGTCAGTTATTGGATTACTGGATGATGTGTAACAACGAGAAAGAGAGAGAAGGAGAGAACGAGACAAGCCTCGCTCGGAGTTCAGTTGTTTGTAGATAAACGAGGCACATTTTCATCACAGATAATACCGAGGGTAAACAGAGGGCCGTTAGTTTTGTTAGTTCAGCAACTCAAATAATTTACCCAATAGTAGAACTGCAGCAGCCGGTAGTTTGTTCAGGGCTGTGGAACGAGGCACAGAGAACGGGGGTGTGAGAGAGAGAGAACGAAAGTGACAGGGCGGAAGGGTGGATAAAAGGGGGTAAGAGAGGGGACAGGGCAGGGTGAGTGTATACAGACCGCCAAGTGTCAATATTTGGTCATATAGAATGACGGCTGTTATTAGGACGACCTGAATGTACTCTCCTTCGCGTCGCGTTGTACATACTCTACGTGTGAGCGTGTGTATGTATGTATGTGTACATATAAGCATTGACTGGGAAAAGCTTCGCAGTTGCTCTTATCCGAGTCACACCCTTATTTGTCCACACAGGGTGTTGCATTATCGTTTATTGCATTTATATACAAAAAATATGTTTACAAGAAGTAACAACTATATAACTTGCTAGTTTAACGAGTTAGAAACAAAGTACCGGGGACATCAAAAATAAGACCAACGCGGGCGGAGTTCTCCAAACTATCTCGAATAGAGATTAGCTGTGCATGTAAAGTAAGCAATTTAATTCACTCGAAGTGAGTTGCGAGTTGAATGCAACATAATGTGCAAGTCCGAGATCGCGTGCACAAGCATAAAGCGTATTTTATTTTCGGTGGGCATTTCAACTTGGCAAGTGGAATATAAATGGCAAACACGTTACAGAATTGTTTAGGACAATAGGAAGACTGAATGGCGCGCTTGCCCCACGAAATCACACTGTTGGGTATTATTCAATTTGCGTGATCTAAAGCTTTGTAAAGCTTTGTTGTGTGCTTGATGCTTGATGCAATAAAGAACACTTTTCCGGCGTTGCCGCTTTAGAAGAACCTACATATTTCTATTTTCGCGGATCTATAAAACATCAACTTCACAAGATGGGATTTTTTTCTCGGTAATGGTACATAGTGGAGAGATTCTGTCTGTAGGGAAACCATACACGTACCAGTGTTTTTTTTTATCTCAAAAGCTGGCAAAACTGACCTAATCTGAAAAAAACTTCGACCGGATTTTTTTTTCTTCAACATATAATTTGGCTTCAATTCGTCTCGCATATGTTGGCACTTTTACCAAAAAATGATAATTCTTTCGTCTCTCTGGAACGTCTGTTCTGTTGTCCTGCTAAGATGCAGGATTCTTCGCTGTCTCCCTTCTCTCTCTGATCTTTTTAACTCCAGGTCCAGGTATAGGTGTTGTGATTACACAACCTTTGAGAGTGGTCTTGGTCTACACGCAACATGACAAATTTTGATGGCTGAATGAATAAGTGTCGTGTAGAGCAGCCATACGTAATAAATTACCATACAAATACGATAATCAGGATGAATAATTGGCGCAGTCGATGCGATCCATTTGTATTTTCCTCTGTCTCGTCAAATCACGAAACACAGTAATCTACTCTGTCCTCGTTCGCCATTAAACTTGTGGCTCATAAATCAGAATTGCAATTTACATGTTACTCTCAAGTTACAAGTTCGGCTGTCCTTTTCGGGAGGCATCCGGAGGGGAGGGGGATTCAGAGAGAGACAGGGATCGAGTTTCCTGGTCCGGCGGCCCGTAATGCGGTTACATTAATTGACGACGACGGGCCAAGAAGCGCCGTCGGACGTCGGTTGCGGCGTCGGGACGCCAGCCGCGCATGTATAATTCAGTCACGATCGCCATCAGAGTTACCGGACCGTCGGGAGAATGGTATGGGGGAGAGTAAAGGCAGATTAACTCCGGCCGCAGCCCAGAACTTTATCTAATTACATCTATATATCACCCCGTGCGGTTCTGTATTCGATCGACGCCGACGACCGGCTGTGGCGCTCATTCAATCCCCTTTCAGCGACATTGTTTTCTTGGTCTTGTGTTTGCAGGGTTTTGTTACATTCTTTTAGATCAACAATGACGTGTATACAAAAAGAGTCAATTTTTTTATTGGCTTTAATGATTCAAAACAGCAACAGTGAAATTTCATTGCCAAGTTGACACGTAAAATTCGACACGACACTCCCGGAGCGAAATGTTTAGAGGCTAAACGAGCGCTCT
This sequence comes from Malachius bipustulatus, assembly GCA_910589415.1. NCBI lineage: Eukaryota > Metazoa > Arthropoda > Insecta > Coleoptera > Melyridae > Malachius > Malachius bipustulatus. Next base: position 26,041,562 of record OU342637.1, read on the forward strand.
AATTGAGATTTTAATCTCTCTAGTTACGGCTTGTACCGTCAGAGGCGGTCTGTAATTACTTGCTTAATTATGCTGCAACTTTGCTATTACCGCTTCATTCTGTTGGAGTTTTTTAGAAACAATACACAGCTCGCTGAATTATTTACTATTAGAGCTCGAACCTGAAGGAAATAAAAGGAGCGAAACCTTCCAACAAGAGTTGATTAATATTCCCTCTACGTACTTTTCAATTTAATCGCTTTCCAAAAGCACCGGAGAGAAAACCTTCAATTTGTGCAGTTTTTTATCGAACTCTTCCCAAGTTAAAACTCCAAATCTGACGCAAATGCCAAACTCAGGTCAATAGTTTTAATATATTCAGCCTCTTCCTCCAAATAAACCAAGACAGTTCCCGTCGACGTTCCATGCACCACTTGAATTTATCTCTTCCCGGATCCCGTCGGTCTGACATCGTCTCCCGGGGAACCGGCGTGTGGATTTTTCTGCATACTTACGAGTCTTTTACGGAAATTGCATTACGTGCATGACAATTCCCGCGGGATGCACGGATCAGGACTCCATTGGCGCTCCAGGACGTGTGGAAGAAGCTGACAGGATTTCCCAGGGGTGTTATCCCACGGATCCGAGACGGGGTGCAGCAGTGAATCGATTCCCTCCGAGGATTTCGTCTCTTGAGGTACTTACATGTATAAAGCTATGGGAGGAAGAGTAACCGCCGGATTCAGTGGTAGCGAAATACGTCGGGTGTACTTAACTTTGTGGATAGGGTGTGAATCAATCAATCGATGATCAATATAGTTGAGATTCTAGCTGTTAAAGCGCATTCCTCTTTTTACAGTAAATTACTGCGTGTTTAATACACGGTTCTGCACCATCGTAGCACCATATATTGAATGCGCGTTTTTATCTCTTCCAATAAAGAGGCTGATCTTAAATCAATCAATAGAAATCTATATACTATTGGTAGACTGCTCGTGTTTAATATACGGTTCTGCATTCAATAAAATCAAGGCTAAACGGGTAAATATGTACAACAAACCTCAACCGTGGAAATTGTGTTCACTGTTGCGTGTTGGGTCATTACTAACAATAATGCTCTTATCTGTACACTGTCGTACATAAAATAAGTTTTAAACAACGCCGCACATCAAAAACAAGCCCTTTCAGCACAAAAGCTTTGCCAGATAACCCTCCACGTTGCCGCATGACTAACAATCAACTATCCGTCCCTCTTTTTCCCTCCACGACCGGGCTTTTTGCATGTGATCCCGTTGAACCGCGACTGACCCCGTTTTATGTAAATTGCTGTTCATGACGCCCGCGACGCACACGATCGCCGTAGAGGGTGAGAGCCTCGCCAGCCGCTCGTCCGGAGTTCTGTTGCGTGCCGGGGCCGCCATAAAGCAGCAGTCGCGGCTCTTCCGGTAAGTGATTAGGGTCCGGGGTCCGGAAAAGTGCGAATAACCACAGCTATAAATCAACACCGTTGTAAAAACGGCGCACTGGTCACGCTACGTGCCCACGTTGGAAGCCATTCCGGGAACGTTGTTGCCATTATCAACATTCGGCCGTATCTTTGTGGGGATGTAAATATGTACACAATCATAAACGACAACGCTGCGAAGAGAGCTGATAAAAAGAGTATCGTGTTTAGGAAAAAATATTAGGACTCATTTTTACACCCCATTTCAATGCTCCATGCATATCGCGTTAATCTGCACTCTGTGTTTCTGAGCTAACAATAATTTTTCCTAAAGAACAAACTGAAGTTTCTCTCGTGTATAAGTTAACTGTGACCAGATCTATTTCGTGACATATCTCATTTACTCAAGGTGCTAGTGCCGGTGCTAGTTAATGACTCCATCAGGCTACCAGTTCATTGACTATCAGAACGATTTAGATTGCTTTACATGAAATATTCATCACCGAAATTAAAAATATGGGAACGAGGAAGATTAAATGACACTTTAGATTACGCACTGTCTTCGCGCTCTCTAAACAGAAGTAATTTACATAGATCCTTGTAGAGAATCACTGAAGCATATATTAAAACGTTAGCCGTACGAGTCATTTGAGACTGAATCAACAGAAACCGAAAGAAACAGATTGAGTTTCTCAAACACGGACAGTAGCCGAGCAAACAAAGTTCAATTTGAAACTAGGGGGAAAGATTGGCCTGTGCGGTTTCCCTGGTTACCACCATGTTAAATGCTAATATTGAATTTGATTCTGGAGAGACCTAGACCTTCGAGGATTGATTCGAAACGGCCGTCGAAATAATCTATCCCATTAATTATTTTCAATAGTTGTAACTGATTTCTGTTTTACTTATCGGTATAGCGAATCAGTTATCGTGTTCGAAAATATTATTAATGATAAATCCGGGGTGATAAGCAAGCCATGTGATAAACCTGAGTGTTTTATGTATCTTGTTGCAGGACAGTCTGGTCATGTTCAGGATTACCAGTGTGGATTGATTCATTTGTATTTAGTTAGGATTGAGGATTAATTGATGGTTTAACGGCTGAATTAATTAATTGCGTTATAAATATTGTTGTTTTATTCTTGAAAGAGTATTTTTACTTAGTCAATGTAGATTGGGGTGTAGAGCAACCGAACATTCAGTGATTGTGTCTTAATTTTATAGCCTTTCGGGGGCCACTTCCGTAACTACTTCTGGGACTGCTTCATGAACCGTCTGTGTCTTTACATGAAGACGCCTTTTCGTCTTCAGCCGATAAAAAAAAGAAACAGTACATTTCCCCTCTTTTAGAGAATCAAAGAAGTTGACTGAAAATATAAATCTTCAATCTCTTATTACAAGTTCATCTTAATGGAAACCAGATTTTTACAGTTTTCTTCTTAAGGTGATTTCGGAACAGCTGCATTTTCCCATCCTCGCGATAAAATTTCCCTCTCCATCTCTAATGTAAAGACCATTAAAATACGTGGTACTAAAACTAGAAACTCGAGTAGAACTAATACAAATAACATCCCCATTCTCATTTAGGGAACTTCCGACGCGACGCTATATGCCTACCCTTTCAGAACACCATCATCAACAACCCAAAGCAAAGAGATAAGGGATCAAAGTGTCGCCTGCCTTGCCAACACCAGCAGCTCCTAGGAGGTGAGAAGCGAGTAGTTAGCAGAGTCCTGTGTAATTAATCTCGGCGTGTTAATTAAAACGGCTCGTTACGGAGTCACTTTCCCTCTTTTATTCGGCGATTACGTCTGCAGTGTGCACCGCCGCGTCCCGACGGTAACGAGCCACTTCTAGAGCCAATTAATCCGGCACTAATTAGGAATGTTCAAATGAGCGAAGGCAACGAGGAGAGCAGGGCGAGCCCTTTGTCTCAAACACCCGGATGGGAAGAATTCCAAAGATGGGGGAAATAGAGGGAGGAAGTTTTATTTCCACTTGCCGTGGGGTTTATTTGAAGTAGGGTGAAATTGTGTGTTAAGTCACGAAACTTTTCCGGCACCTTGAGGGAAAAGCCATAGGAATTGAAGGTATCACGTGTCTAACGATGGAAACAACCTCTCGTAAAATTTATTGAGCGCCCTTACACTTTTATTTTCATTGTTGTACCCTACGACTACGAGAGAATCGAGAATCTGATGCAGCCCTCAATACCTGCTGCTGTTCATTCATTCACCCCCTTCTGTCTAAACCAAAACCATGACGTGGCCAATCTTCAATAATAAGTGATTTCTACTGCTGCTTAATTATGAATCAGAACTTGATTGATCTAATAATCCGCTTCCCGGCACATATGTCGCTGGTAAGAGCAATCGCTCCCCTAATAAATCGCTCCCTGCTTGATGAAATCACCTTTTAGGGGTGGGAGATATCTGATCGAAAATGTGAGTGTCCCAGGATGTCTTATTATTAAGTTGAAAGTAAGTAACAGTCCATAAAGTAAATTCAGACTCAATTAATTGTTTATTAAAAAAATAAATTTATTTTACACAATACATTAATCTAATTATTTATTGCTCATTTTCCTGTTATTATTCTAAGACACGTCCTGGCCAAAAAAATAATCTTAGAGGTTATTACGATGATTTCTGATACAATTTATGTAAAATTTATAGAGGAAAGCCAGCAACCATCAAACATCTTTAGAAATTAAATCAGATCTTGCCATTCAAACAACCCCTTCGTTAAAACCGACCCCTTCTCTATGCGCCATACGACCTCCCTTTCCTCTCAGGCCGATGCCCACTGAAGAGGGGTTGATGTTATTGTGAAGTGGCGCACTGTGCAAACAGCCGTCTCGGCACTCCGCACACACCCCTCCCGACCCCCGCGGCAGCACTGTCGTCGCTCGCCCTAAACCCCGGATAATTGTACCGCTTGTTAACTCCGCTCATAATTAAGCCCTTATAAACGCCGCGCCGCGCCCTTTCGCAGGACCACCACTACCGGGGCTCCGGCGGCGGTTGTGTATCCATGATTAATTCTTCGTCGCGTGATCACAATAAGTAATTATGACGGAAGTGGAGAATGTTATTAGACCTCTCTGAGGGCGAGGGGTTGCGATCTGTTATTTAATAATTAACAGAAGAGGCAGTTGAAGGGCTTTAAAATCAAGTTGATATTGATATCATCTCATTTTTGCCACGGTAAGATTCTGGTGCGCATTTGCTCCTCTCATAAGTCTTAATTCGAAGAATAAAACCCTTCCGGTTCGGTGGGCATTACTTATCACAAAAAGGGGGATGAAACCATTTCGTTCATTCTTTCCCCATCACAAAGGTTGCCTACCCAGCTCCCAAGCGCTATAAATTGAAATGTATACGTCGATACTGACTGGAGTTGAAGTCTATGAGTTGGGCGCAGACTGTAGTCGACATGACAGGTTAATATTGCTGACTATTGTGATCGGCATTGATCTCATGTTCAGGTTTCGCAGCAGTAAACCTTGTTAGTTGAGCCAACAGTCGGTAAACCAGCTTATATCACACCAGTTCTGATTGTGTACTGGATACGTCAAGCTCCCTCCGGCATCCACCACCACCAATCGATTCCTCCAGACATAATAAAGAGCTCCCCAGCGCTTATAAACTTGGCTCTTACACTCCAGAGACGTTCGTTCGGACGTTCAGGATATTAAAAGATCTCATACAAAAATTCACAATAAACGAAATACGTGTTATTCCATCAGATAAGATTAAGTTGGGTACCCCTCTTTGGCACTCGCATCAAACAATCCCTTTGCTATATTAAGAAACATTTTTCCCTCACTTTTATTATTACCATTACTACCATTATTCTCTTGCTAGATGATTTAAAATAAATGCTTAATCCCTAATCCATAAAATTAATATTAAGACTTCATCATCAGTGCTATAGTGCCATTATAAAGCAACACCCTGAAGAATTGAATAAATAAAACTCTCAACCCTTCCCTCTTTTATATAATCACTCCGAGCCCCAACACGTAATCCCACGCTACGTTGCACGCCACTGGTCTCCCTTCGTCCCCGGGGAATCGAACGGGGGGTGGCTTTGTGTAACGCCGAGCCCGCAACCCCGAGGGATAGCGACCACTGATGTGATCACGAGCCGTGCAAATCGATGTTCGCCCTCGCCGACCCCCGTGTCCGCCTCCGCAGCGGATATCCAGCAGTCCCCGACGGTCGCGCCGCAGCCGCCCCCAGCCCGAGAGGGAGATCGAGAAGGCGTGATTAATTTAAACGGTCGGCGGTTAACGAAGGAGTCGGATGGTGATGTTCTTCAGGCCTCCTCGGGTAATGATCTCAGGTTCTTATTAAGCTTGTTATGTTGGGCTAAATGGGCCAAAAAATTGTACACGCTGTTGAAATGGTTCATGGTTCGTGTGATCGTGTGAACGAACTGAGTCATCATAATCCACACTTGCAACAACTCATAAAGACAAAGCAAAAATCTGCATATTTAAACCTTCCAACTAATGCACCCTCACACTCATAAATGCAATATTCGCACCGATCCGATCAGCAATGCCTTTGTTAGCGGCCCCAACTCGTCGTTTCACCCCCACAGTAATCCATTCGCCGCCCTTCTCATATGTCGCCTCGATGTTCCGACACACGAACGAATTGGAGTGCGTGGTTAATAAAATTGCCGTTTTGTTGACGATATTACGACCGGACCGGCGTATATAAATGGCCTGTGTTTTTCAGAGGACGCGCTCAATGTTTATTGAGCCATTTTACATGTGATATTTGCTTTTTACTGTATCGCGTTACGACCCGCTCGACAAAAGATAGCGGTGACAGATGGAAACGCCATTCAATCGTTCATTGGAAACGATTTGCATTTTTACGGTTCCGCTTCCATTCCGTTCCGGTCGACATCGATCCTCAATATTCACCTGATTCCGTGCTCATCCGTTCGTGTTACTCGATCGTTTAGATCTTTAAACGATTGACGACTTTCAAAGCTTCCATTCAATTAGCAAAAACGATGCGACTAAAAAAACTCCATCGCTTTTTTTCCATCACTGGGTTAGCTAATATCCATGTGAATTGACCTTGATTGTTGGCGAGCTAAAGACTTTTCAATTTCTGCTATCTTTACTAATGTGGTGTATTGTTGGTCGACCAAAATGGCTGTTTTGTGAGTTTTAGGGTAGTCGTGAAGGGTAGCAGTCCTGCTCCATTTTTTCCTTCATTAGACTCCTCGAAATACATGAAAAAGTACACAACGAACCTTCTTCCAGAGTTCCCTCACCGGAATCTCCCCAACCCACAATAAGAGGTCACCATCGGAAAAATTAACTCAACCGCCGCTTACAGAGATCATGGTGCTGGCGTCAAAACAGATTGATCGGTAGGATGTCTGAAAAAATAGTCCTCTAAATCAAGTCACTTGATTTTCCCCTTTAAATACTTATCTAAGCCTGCAGGTGTATAGCATCTTGTCAGCAACTACGCTCGTTTGTCGGGTCGGCTTTCAACAACATCAGGGTGCTAACCTTGTCGTCAAGGGTCGCAGATGTTGCCTCAGGGTTCTGACTTCGTGGTCAAGGTATCAAAAGCAATTAAACTCATTTCATCCGAGCCCATGGTTGCCACCACAAGTATGTGACACTTTTGGCGTATATTTTAGGGGCACTTTTTTAGGCAAAATAGGAAAAATCCACATGAGCCGACAGCCACAATTGTTAACGCGCAGCTTGAGGTTTAGATTCTAGACGCAAACAGGTTCTTGTGATTTATCGTAGAACAAAATGGTGTTAAGGTTCGCATCGTGTCCTTTGAGGGAATTCGATTTTGGCAAGAAGAAAAGGATTGACCTGATGAGGAAATTGCTTCAACTGGTAATGGGTTCAATTCCCTATTGGGCCATTTTACTTGCCGTTCTGTAGAAATTTAGACGTCGACTATGGACGCGGACTGGTTGCTTGATCTGACAGCAAAAGCCGAATTAGTGAGTATGACAAGATTTGACAAAAGCAAGTCCATTATTACGCTATCATGACACTTCACAACACGTTCGCACCACATATTAAACTACCAGTAGTAAGTTACAATATCAAGTAACACCCCGGCGTATAATTATGTCAGGTAGTTATTTTCTTCCCCGCGAATTTGCATTTCTAAACAGTGAAGGGTGTAAATGACAAAGCCCCGCGCTGCCACAGGACAGGGTTACGGTACCACCCCAACCGCACTGAATATATCGCATATTCCACACGAGGCACGTGATGTATTAAGATATTATTCAAATACGCGATTAAATCACACCCCGTGGTGTCGTGTGTAAGGGAACCACCCCGGTTACATAATAACGGCAACGAGTCGCGTAGTGTAGCCGTGTAGGGGCGTGCGCTGCAAGCCAAGCAGGCTGATCCGGGTAGGGAAGGAAACGAACCCTAGTCCCTTGTTGCACCCCTCTGGTTGCCATCTGCAGGATTCTTGACGACCGTGCTTGGAATTCATCATGGGGTGAGGGTTGTGGAGAAGCCAGTGACGGTTCGATTATTTCAAAGGGTTTAATAATTTATTATAAATCGCTTTATACCACTCCTGGTAATTATTTGATTAAATTTAATTAATTAAAAAATTCGTGTCATTAAAATTATTGCCCCGTAGAGATGAAAACCTTTTTTATATAATGTAAAAAATATTTTACCCGCTACTGTAATATGTAATAATAATAAGAAAATAGTATATACAAAATGAGATTACAGTGATTTTAGGAAAGAGATAACTATAAAAAAAATCGGGAGTAAGAGAAACGGCAGATTAAGGATGGAAATTACGAGCCGCCGCTGGAAATCGCAGGGTTGCTAGTAGTAATTGGCACCCCGGCCACGTATAGCGCCCGTTACCGTCGGGAGTACTGCAGAGCCCGCTTGATTATCGTATTATCGGGGTGTATTGTAGCGCACTTAATGCCACGAAACAGACTTGTTTGTTCATGTTTGTTTTATAAAAGCCCACCGGAGTGCCCTACGCGGCGACCCTCGTTCTCTCGCCTCCCCCCGGATACGTCCGGACCACTGTTTCATTGTTCTTTCCCGTCGAGAGCTCCCGAGCGAGGTGCAAAACTCGCCCGGAGTGTTTGCGCTGGGACCCTCTCGATCTCCTCGTTCACAACAGTTCGGTATCTTGATTGCGATCATATCGACTGCGCCAAGTTTGCTCGAATATTCGAATGCTTCACTACTACTAACTGTGCTGTTTATACAATACCTACAACAACTGATGGGAGGTGAAATGTGGTAACCAAACATTCTCTAGACAGAAACTCGAAACAAGAGATCCAGTATGTAAGATACATGGAAGTCATGGAAGTAGGAAGAGTTTATTTTAGTCTTATGTGATGTGTTAACCAGGCCGAACATATCGCGTGTCCTCTGAGACACAATTATTACGCTGGAGATGATACTTGCTTTCCACCCTCACATTCTCCCCAACACCACGTCTCATATTACGCGAGACTTTCATCTAGATCCCACTGATGAGATTATCCACCCTCTACATAAAACAGTGACGTAAATTACATTCCTCGTGTATAAAGAAAAAAATCTTCGTCCTCGAGCTAGTCACTTCTTTTTTGCTTCTGGACTCTTCAATTTCTAGTTTCGACTCAAGTCGTTCCACTTTTTGTCCCATTTCACTGGATACATTTTGAGTCTCTCACGTCTTAATTTTCTCTTCTTCTTCCCTTTCGACAGTGGAAACCCTTTCGTATACTGGTTTTTTCTAACCACCCTCTCTCCATAAATTGGTTGTTCACCGACTCCATTCAAGTTTTATAATAATTGGCCGATTAACCAACCAAGCACGACGTATAAACGTCAAAATCCTTTGATGAAGCGTCACACAACCGGGCAACATAATCGCATTCATCCGGTATGTCAACTCCCCGACCACTCCAAACTAAAAACGTGTCGGATAATGAAATTTAAAAGACGGGTAAGGGTCGCTCCGGCTTCCCCCGTAGGTGTATAGGCCTGGGACGTGTTTTCAATTACACAATGAACAGATTAGGCGATACAGCGACACAATAGTTCCATTAAATAGCGCCGTGGGGTGAGTCGTCCGGTCGACGAGGGTGCTCAGACTGGGGCTTGGGACTGGAACTGAAGGATGAATGAATGAGAGGGAAGTTGTTTCGTCAGCTGCGTGTATCATCCACTGAATACATTACCTCTTGTATATCCGGTCCGTGGAAAGAGTCAAACATGCTGCCAGGTGCTCAAATAGCAGGTGGTCCTCTTCAATTTCGCAAACTAATAATCCACACATGTTATGCGTGTATGTGGTGTGATTATAACGTAAATTACTATTGGGGTAGATGATCTTCGATTTAGATACGTGAGTTATTAAATTAAACAACTGGTTCTGTTATTATTATTTTTTTTATAATGAAAACGAATAAAAATGCATGGTGGGTTCGGCTTGCGCCATAGAATACACCCCTGCTCATGTGCAGCAACGTTGCATCACGGAGGAGCCCAGAGACTTGGCAACATCACATGTTGCCTCATCAGCAACACTAGAAATTAGCGATCTGCTAAATTGGAATTTTGAGAATAAATTTGAGATGCATGAAGCCACCGGGGAGTACCCCCTGGGAAACCCTGTCCACCTTCCAGGAGTAAAACCCCAAATTTGACGTTTATGTTCGTTTTTTGATGCGTTATACTGTTGGAAGTACAAGCAACACTTGTTGGTCACGACTTTTGCCAAGAAACGCTCTAGAGAGGCCATTTTTTGTCCCGGGAGGTTGAAACGGCTCCTTTTAAACGGAGAACGGTCCCATGAAACCTACTCAAAATGGCCGCGATTAATTCACGGGAAGTATTATTTATTCTGGAATTTCGGGATTTTTCGGGAAGAGTCTAGGAAACACTTCAAATGTCTGAAAGTTGCATCGATCGGGTGGAAATTATGCAAGGGGTGCCTTGGTACACCAAAATAGGACCCATTGAAAATGGGCCGTATCGGAGAATTTTAAGTCCAGTTCAGGGCCGTATTTATTCTTACATGGTAGCACTTTTCTGGACTTTTCTTGACAACGCAGCGAGATTCTGCCGGTAATTTTTTTAGGAAAAGTAAAAACGTATGAATTTTGTGGAAATAGTTTCTCGGAAAATATTTTCATTGAGCGGCAAAAAAAATTTTTTTTTAGACAGAAGAGAGAAGTCATTTTTTTCAATTTTACAATTTTTTTCAGAAACTAAAGTTGAAGTAAACAAAAGGCGTTCATCGAGGACATTGTTTCAGACATTTTCCCGTAAAGTTCGAAGTTCTTTCGAAAAAAGTAAAAAATAAGATAAGAAAAAAAAATAAACAGCCCGCTCTGTGATATTTTGGGGATGTCAGCTACAATATAGAGGCAAAGCAAAATAATAAGAACCAAATGGAAAAAAACACATCAAAATATGGCTCAAAGGAGCAAATTCGGGGTTTTGCTCCTGGAAGATAAGCAACCCGTTCTCGAGGGTCCTCACAGGGGAAGAGTCTTATCAAATTTAAGTAAATTAAATTAAAATAAATTAAAAATTAAACGTCGAGAATAGGGGGGAAGGAAAAAAAGAGAACATAGTCACCTTTATCTTTTTTTCGATGATTCTTCAACAGATTTTGAAATAAAAAAAACTGGATCAGGGCTGCAAAAGCCTTCGTAGGTAGATTTGAAATTGACGTCAAAATTCGTCCACTCAAAATCAAAACTTGTTTTGATCGGAATCTTATTTCTCCAGATTTTTTTATGCTCAATTTTTATTTGTCTTTTTATAGACTTTTATTTATGTACCAACCCTTTATGTATCGTTATCTTTACCTTTCTTTCCTCACCTTTGCCTTTATCTATCTTTATCTTCACCTTTAGCTTTACCTTCATCAATATTTATCTTTATTTTTACCCTTATCTATCTTAATTTTTACCGTTATCTACTTTTATCTTTATCTCTATCTTCCATAGTTTGTGTAATTCCATTAAGAAATTTTGAAAAAAATTACGAATTTTTGGTTGAGGGTAACCTCTTGAAGAACCCAATTAAAGTGTTGACGAGTTGCCCTCCGATGAAGAGTAGTAGAACGAGCTTGTATTTATTTATTGTAATGGAACGTGAATTTTGTCTGGGTTGTATTGTATTTATTTATTTTATTTTTTCATGTGTATACTGACAACTGTAAGGCCCCACCCAGGCCATGAAACAGATAAAAAAGATTTATCCAAAAAAACTATGTATATTTATCTTCACCTTTACCTTTACTATTATCTTTACCTCTATAAATCTTTATCTTTATTTTTATCAATCTTTACCTTTCTCTTTATCTGTACTTTTAGGTATCTTTATCTTCTATAATCTAAGTGGTTCAAGAATAATAATATAAATTTATCTTCACCTTTACCTTTACTGTTATCTTTACCTCTATAAATCTTTATCTTTACCTTTATTATTATCTTTACCTTTATTTTGCTTGAATACGAAAATTTACACCCAACAAAGAAAGTTTTAATTATCAAATAATCCTTTCAAACATAATTAACGGTTTTTTTTTTATTGTTGCCCAGGAGTTCAAAGTTAGATCAACTCTGATCCCTCAGGAAGTAATAATGTCAAGCCGACACCATCGTCACGTCGCCTCACATAATAACAATTCATAAGTCGAGACAACATACTTCCCGAGCAGTTCCTCCGAGATTCCTCGAAGTTTCGGTGCATGGTGTGTAATTTCTGTTTCCCCAGTGTGCCCAACTAATCTTCCCAGTTTCCGTCTTTTAGTTAAACATAACAACCGTGATCAGACAGCGGAGAACATTAACATGCAACGCGGCCCCGCCGGTAATTTAAGGACGAGCTCTGCACTTTGCGTGACTCCGAAACTTGTACCCGTCCAGGAACATCCCCCCCGCGGCGTTCGTCTTAAATCTTAGAGTGAACGAAGGTGTCTAGACACCCGGTTTCATTGGTCATTGGATAATACATTTATTATGAGTAATAAAACTGGAACCAGAACGTAAGATGGAAACGTGTAGCGAAGCGAGAGTGAATTGATGTGATAAACATAAACATGCAGTAACGGTTACCTCCCATCTCCAAGTTGATGTTTAAGGAACCACAACAGGAATTACGTAGCAAGTAAGGGTGTCAGGGACTATTTGGGGTGAAAAGCCGTCGGGGGCAGTAAATCTCAGTGAGCCCCTCCAACCACACTGTAAACTTCCTCGCGCCAGGAAACGGGCGGACTTCCGCCCCGACGAATTATTATATGAGGTAACTCTTATTTCCAGACCAGAGGTCAAGCCAAAAGGTTTCCAGTAACAAAGGATGCCAGTTATTGAAAGAAATTACATCAACGTCTAAAAATAAAAAATAATCAACTTATGCTCATTTACTTACAAGCGAACATTTATAATGGGAAACAATGCTTGAAAATGTGTTTGTGTTGTTTCCCTCCCGCCCCTAACACATTGTCACGACTTATGAATGCGCGATATTAATTTTAAAAAGCCTTTATGCAAACAGAACATGTCGCGAGAGGGGGGGGGGGGCGATGCCGCGCTCGAAAAATAACTGCGGTATTATTTCGACCATAAACCGGACATTTTAGGGGAGAATTAACTTTACGAGAGTCGCGAGATTTTATTAATCTGCTATTTATGTCCCCAATCGAATGAAACTATATCCGGGCGGAAAAAGTCGCGGTCGGCTGACATAACTTTTTACGGTCCGGCCTGGACGTAAAAACGGCCATATCTGCACTCTTAAATAACTACCCTGACGCATAAAACGACCCATTGACGTCCGGCCCTCGTCTAATAAAAAGACCTTCGTGGATCCTAATAAAAATGGCATGTGCCGCGAATGATTTTTCACTACACGCAAAAAATGCTGCGAAATTTAGATCATATAAAAAATAAGCATTTCGTTATGAAAACGGACGGAGATATCGAGGAACACGACATCTCCGAGTGCTGATCGGAATACCCGCCCCCTTCCCATTCATACGGCGAGATGAGCCGGTCCTCATGCACCCAGTCGGATGAGTTGAATCCGCGGTGAGTTGAACCCGTTGTTTCGCCTCGCAAATAACGGCAAGGAAGATCGCAAAAACCGCGGGTAAGCAGCGGCTAAGACATAGACAGACAGCACTAATAAATGATTGTGTAGGGGCTTCTAGGGGCCATGAATCTTCCAGTTTCAATCATCCCTTACAAAATTAACGAGACAACGACAGAAATCTAGAGCTTGGGACGAGACATAAAAATGGGAATGAGGCAGGATACGAGTTTTCGGCTAGCGAAACCTGGTCAGGTAGAGGCAAGTGAGTTATTTCCGGAGGCTCTAAGTGAGATTATGGCATCGATATTGTCGAATCAGGTGTTTTTCTACGGAAATGTCATGTACCTGACCGGCCTCTTTACTCAAAATATCCCGCGCTTTAAGCATCCCCTCATAGATGCCCCGAACTCTAATAGGAAGATGAAAAAAATTGATAGAATGAGGGTGTGTTTATGTGAATGATTGAATGAGCGAGTGAGTGAGTGAAAGAGAGAGAGAGAGAGGGGGGGGGGGGAGAGCTCGCCCGAAGAGGAGCAACAAAAGAACCCCAAAATCTCGATATTAGAGAGCTGAGGTACGAGTCACGAACATCTTTTTGGACACCATTTTTTTATGGGTCCCAAATCCACATTTGACATCAAAGAATTTTCTCGTACAAGACACCCCCATGAAGATCAAGACCGGGTAAACAGCAAATCGGAACAACCCTCCAAGACCAAGGTGGCTGTTCCTGTAAAACCACTAACCCCACGACCCCAGAGAGCACCACTTTTGAGTAGTGGCTCATGAAACATCGAAGTCCCTAATGTATGAGGATTTTTTCTTGTGGTCGTGGTGTTGTATTTTTTGACTTTTTCTAAAACGAGTACACTTGCTTGTGCATTTTTTTTTGAGCGGGTGTGCGCGTGTGTGTGTATGAGAAAAGAGAGAGGCCTCGGCCGAAGAGGGGCAAAATCTCGAGTTTAAGAGAGTTGAGGTAAGAAGAGCAGCACGCCTCTGAGTTTTCGTGATGGGCTCCAAATCCACACTTGATACTAAAGAATCGTCTCCTACAAGACACCCACATGAAGATCACCACCGGGCAAACAGCCAAATTGGAACAACCACTCAAGACCAAGATGGCTGTTCCTGTAAAACCACTAACCCCACCATCCCAGAGAGCACCACTTTTGAGTAGTGGCTCATGAAACATCGAAGTCCCTAATGTATGCGGATTTTTTCTTATGGTAGTGGTGTTGTCTTTTTTGACTTTTTCTACAGCGAGTACACTTGCTTGTGCATTCTTTTGAGCAGGTGTGCATGTGTGTGTACTGTGTAAGAGAAAAGAGGGGAGCCTTGGCCGAAGAGGGGCAAAAATAACCCCAAAATCTTGAGTTTAAGAGAACTGAGGTGGGTGCTGCGGTAGTGCTGAGTAGGAGAAAGCTTAATGATGCTCGTGACAAGTTCAAGTTTTTCCAGTGGAACTTTTTTCCAGTAAATCTGAATTGTGTTGAATTTTTGGTTCTTCCTCTTAGGGTTGTGGGTGTGTGCGCATTTCTTTTGGGCATGTTTTAGAGCTACTTAATGTAGCCAGAATGATGAGAAAAAGGGCCCCAAAATCCCTAAATTAGAGATCTGAGGTACGTGTCACACTGAACATCTCTGGTGCAACTTTTTCCGGTGGAAATTTTCTTCAATAAAGCCGAATTGAGTTGAATTTTTGCTTCTTCCTCTGAGGGCTGTGAGTGTATGCGAATTTTTTCTTGGGCACGTTATAGAGCTACTTCATATTGCCCGAACTGTGGGAAAAAGAGCCTCAAAATCAAGAGATTAAAGAGTTGAGCACCTCTGGTTCAAGTTTTCCAGTTGAAATTTTTGATAATAAAACTGAATTGTGTTGCATATTTGGTGTTTCCTCTTAGTATTGCCTTTTATACAGCGAGTCTTGTGCCTTACTTTTGGTCGGGCACGATGCCAAAAATTCAATAGAAGCTTCAAATTATATCATCGATTCCTCTCAGCTTATCCAGATATCTTTACATATGGCCCAAATGTCAAACACGGCTGCCAAAATATAAACAAGAGAGAAGACAACAGGTTTTAAGCATTACAACCAAATATCTAATACTCCTATATTGCCAGTAGGGGTCTCGAGAGGGACGAAATAATACAGTGCAGACATACAGGCGTCTATCTCCCTCTTGCAACTACTTCGAGTCCTGCGCGCATGTCCGAAAATTGAACACGCCCACGAGCGCGCATCAGATTCAGCTGACTCGACCATTTCGACCCACCAGAATCGTGACGCTTGCGCACAACGGGTCGAGTAGTCTAAAAAGAGACAGAAGTTAGTTGTTTCCTGTCCCACTTAGTCTGTTACACTTCCACTTATGAGCGATAGTAATCTAGAAAAGGTTTGAAAAGTTGATATTAGACCGAATCTCAAATAAAAGCAACAAAACACGAATGACGGCACTAACTGGTTGCCATTGCCAAAATGCTGCTTTACTGTATAGTAGGGAATCAATATTTTCGTACACACAAAAGTTCAATGCGTGAAATGTACGAATGAATGAATGAATAAATAACATCCCGGATCTAAAAAATCGCGGACCCTAAAATAAACAAATCCACCGAAGCGAAGCATCCGACCAAGCAGGAGAAGATGAAATCTTTTCCCAGATCGCAAATCCGGAGTGCGAGGATACATCGCGCGCGGGACCTCCTGGGTAATAAAATTATTTGAATTTGAAATCAAGTCACCCAAGGGAACGCCTATCGGCTTCACGTGTGACAGGAATACGCTCGGAGGCAGGGGTTGAAACGAGGGGGACGGAGGGGGCGAGAGACGGGACCGTGTCGAGGGGTGTGTTAATTGCCATCCGTAAGGGATCCATCCATCTACACCAAGTCACCACCCCCGTCTTGGTTGTCGCATGTGTCGCTCTGTGTTCGCATGTGTAGGGGCGACGCGTTGTTTATACATGGCGCAGTCGGGTCGGGGGGGGACGGTTTGATGTTAAGCTCCCGATTTCAGAGTCCTCGTCAAGTGTTAGTGACTCGACTTTATGGGGGGAACGTTATGCTCGCTCGCCATAGATTGCATTATTCATGCCACTTTACCGCTGATCACGTAACGCTTATTAGGTTATTAATTTTAAAGGTCGGTTAGCTTCTTTTTGATTGTTTGATTTATTGGGCGTTTAAAAATTATACCTTTAAAATTGTCAGAGCATATTTTATATTCAAAGTTTGACAGACTGTCTATAACCTAATGCAAGTTTAACCTGCAGGGATACTAAATAATTGAATAGCAGGAAATAACTGAAAATATCAGTATCCTGCTCTCTCTGGAAGCGGGAAAATAAACCTAGAATCTAGTTGCAGCGTAACTTTCAACTGAACGAGAGGGCATTATAAATTATAACAAGAGCAGATAAGCCCCTACAAAGTAGAATTTCATGTAGGGATTTGCTGGCGGAAAATAATAAAACCGTTCTTTCACGTTCTGCCAACTGATGAGGGATTTAAATTTCAGCGGCCACAAAGCGAACAAAGCAACTAGCGGCGCGCGGGAGGAACGACGTATGAATTTATCATCGCGGAATAATTAATTAATAACATGGTGGTTAAGTTGCGCGGTTAAGGAGGCTTACCTGTTTATGCATTTCCACGTTCAATCCGTAAGACATCTCGTAATACTGAAACAGAAAAAAGTTAATTAATTAATTAATACTGAAAGAAAAGTTAAAAGACAGGGCTCGATTCCCGACTCGATTCAAAAATTTATGCTCGATTGTCAAATAATATAAAGCCAACTTTTTAGTAAATAATAAGAGCACTAAATGCTTGGAAAAAAATTTTCTGTAATTTTTTTGGTCCTTTGAGCCGGATAATTTACAGTCATCATAAGTGCATTTATGAGTAAAAGACTTGCACTTGCTGAAAATAGTAAGTTTCGCCATAAAACAGTTTCATTTTGTACTCGGACTAAGCAGAATGTAAAAATTTCAAAGTTAAATGTGACAGAAACGTCGAATAAAACATGTCGGTAACAATCCAGAAGCGGAACCGAAAATGAAACGCAAAACTGCCAGCTGTTAAGAACAACTGTTTCCGAGCAGAACCGAATTCACCTATTACCGATTTAAATATGTGACACTTGTTTGACAAATTTAATATTTTAGAGCAAACATTTGCCATTTGGTCCTTTGATCCGGATAATTGACAGTCATCGTGAGGACATTTACGAGTAAAAAAGACTTGCACTTGCTGAAAAATGGCATTTCTTGATTACGGCTCGTTCACAATTTCCGCAATCATCTATGAAGTCCTCCTTTGCTGAAACTTGCCAATACAGCATTCTAGTGTTCAACTTCTTGTCCTTCGAGCCTGATTCACTTGATTTATTTATCATGTCATCGTGATAGCATTTATGAGTAAAAAAGACTTGCACTTGCCGAAAAATGGTCAGTTTCGCTATAAAACAAATTCATTTTGTACTCTGATCGAATTCAAATCATTTTTGAGAATCTTTGGATTTAATTATTAATGTTATTTTTCTTTTCGCTCAATCACAGTTGCGGTAGTGCATCTATGAAGAATACGACGTCGTTCACATCTGCGGAAACATGCCATAACAGCGTACTCTACAACACAATTTCAACTTCTGGTCCTTCGAGCCTGATTCACTTGACACAAATCAATTCCATCTTATAAAAATGTCTCACTCTGAGATGATCAGAGCTGCTATTAAAATATTGATACGTCGGTGTTAAGAGGATCCGCTCTTTTCAATTTGTACCAATTAAACGAAAGTTTGGTATTTCGAGCCTAATTTATCAATTAAATCAAAATGAGTGAATTATAATCAAATTGTTTGTGTTTTTCTCAATGGATTGTTTTCACTCACTGATTTGTCTACGCCGGATTCAAATAAATAAATCATATGAGCTAATTTTAATGAATTTATTGCAGAATTTGGCTTCTATGTTAAGCATGTATTTTTTAAGAACATTTTCTGACTCAATGAGATCACCTGAATTCTGACAGAGAGGGTGATTTCTCGCTGGCACCTAGGCTGTTGTTGGGTTTTTGCGTCCAAAAACTTCTTCTCGAGTGAACAATGACAAACACTGATGGTATAGAGATGTTTGATTAGCCTGGAGGTTACGGTTAGTGAATTGCTGATCTTCCTTGATCGCCGAGGCAAACATTCTTTTATTTCTTTTACTGCACCTCAAATTTCTTTTGAACAACGTCAGGGAACAGATTGTACCCCCTTCCCCAGGGTAGTAGTAACTCTGAGCCCTCTATGTTTCTTTCTACCAAAGCCTCTAGTTCCGCCTAACGGTGTGCTCGTTTGTCTTACTGATTAAGAACGGTAATTTATCCACACAAAAAGGTTATTATTACTATTATTATCGAGTTACCACAGATTATGTTCTTTCTCTCTCGATCTCTCTGGTACTTTTCGTCTATCTCGCGGTCTATCTAGTCTATTTGTCTAATACTCGTTCCTAGATCTTGTCTAATGGGCAAGGTTTCCACGAGACTAGATAATTACCGATAACCTGAACCTCTCAGAAGCATTACGGCTAATTAAGTATATTTGTGTACGAGCCCCGGAGCCTGAATATGGTCGGAGTTTCTTCACACGCTCTCGATAAGCCTCAGCGCTGTCTTGAAAAAAAATTGCTCCGGCGGTTACTTGCATGTCATCGAGCAAATTGCATAATCATCTCCGTTCTCAAAGCATTAAGTCAGTCATTCTGGGATAGGAAATACTTGGAGCTGTGTATATAACTAATTATTGTTCATCAAGGTATGAGCACTTGATAGAGCAATTAACCGCATTCAGATTTACACTAATATCTCAGTTATGCCGAGGCGGTGTTTTACGAGTATATCGCTTGTCATTTAACTGTCGACAAATAATTATTCAACGCCCACTATTGTTATTATAAGCGTTTTGTTACGCTATTATTTAATATCGTTTGATCATTTACTGCTGATATTGCAAAATAACAAAAAAACTGAATGACATATTTCTTAAAGGACATTCGTTTAACCAATTCATCATTTTCACCATCTGGTCCTTCGAGCCGGATAATTGACAATCATCATTACTGCGTTAATGTCTAAAAAAGACTTACACTTGCTGAAAATGAATAATATTCTTTTTTTAAATGGTCATCATTCTTTTCAATACTGTTCAGAACCGTTGTCACCTCTTCAATGAGATTTTGTTCTCATCGTAGCCTAAGCGCAGAGCTCCAAAGTTCCGAAATTCAATTTAAAATTATATAAATTAAACGCACAGATATGCATAACAACCCATGTTCTCACGTTAGCTCGATTCATATCCCGAGCCAACCGTGAAAACAGCCCAATGTGGTTAATTGCAAATTATAGTCTAACTTTAACCGGAGATTTAAACATGAAGAGAAAGCTGGTTTATTATTTACGAGGAGGCAGGTTAATTTGCATACCGTTGCCATAATGGTTAATCTTCCCACTGTGATTTTTTAACAAGAAATCCGTGTATACACCAGAGAAGAGAGAAGGCTCCCTCCCGGTATTCGGCTAATTGATTGACCAAACCAGAAGACTGAAATGTGAATAATTAATTACATTCCGCGATAACTAATATTAAGAATGACTGCTGCTAGCTGGAAGCGGTGTCGGTGTAACAAATGACCGGCTGGCATTCAACTGCAACTATAAACAGCCGTTTCGATGATAATAAAGAAGTTAGAGAGAAAAAAACAGGTGTCGTAATCTTTGTCACAGGAAAATTAAATTATACATTAATAATAATTTAAAGTGACATGCTTGTTTGTCTTGGATTTATAATTGTCTCGCCGAGATCTGAATAAATAACAAATTTGCTTTTATAGTCGTAATTAAACGTAGAAGTGATTATGATTTGATATTTAAACTTAGCCGGCTTGGTGGTTTTATTGTTTCACGAAGTATTTTATTCGCAACATTTATATCGTCACAAGTTACGGTCCCCCGGTAACAATTGCATCCGATAAGGGTCCAAAATTTGTTACTCTGAGTATTATTATACTCAAAAAGTACGAGCGATAACGAGGATAGGCGAGGTTAACTTAGTCTCAACTATCCCACTTCTGTATGTGAATAATTATTTTGGAATTCTCTTTCAATATCCCGCTGCCTGGTCATTAAATCACCGGGGAAAAAATCTCATTCACTCTCATTTACAGGATATATGAAAAATCGATATCAATACTGAAATTATCAGCACATTAATACGATTTCAATAATCAAGCATTAGCTTAAAAACTCATTACTCTATCAGATCTGGGTGCGTTCATGGACACGTAATAATGGATCAGCACCACCCCATCCACATTCAAACCTGAACCTCTGGGTATATAGATACGAGCCCATCAAGATATTGTTAAT
The DNA here is from genome assembly GCA_910589415.1 of Malachius bipustulatus. NCBI lineage: Eukaryota > Metazoa > Arthropoda > Insecta > Coleoptera > Melyridae > Malachius > Malachius bipustulatus. The sequence goes on from OU342637.1 coordinate 26,062,492, forward strand.
GTAACAACTCCCTTCGTACGATAAAATCATTACATTATTAGTTATTACCCAGATACCAGCATAGATAGGCAGGAAATTACTTCTTTATAGCGTACAGTTATATCCTAACCCGTTATTAAAATAAGTACGATTAAATAATTACGCTTAATTATAATGCCGGTGAAAACTAACTTGAGTAATTTCCAGTTTCATGATAGCATTAAGTAAGTATTCTCATTACGTTATGATTACTCTCTGAGAGATAGCACACCTAGGTGTGTATGAATTACACAGCAGCATATTATTGTAGCCTTTATGATGAGGGAAAACGTTCATTTGTATTTTAATTGCTCTTAAGAATTTTACTATGAAACTTGATGAGAAAAAAATATAAATCTTAATAGAAGACAAATTTTTACTGACATTAACGATTTATAACGTTTCTCAATAAATTAATATTCATTATGTTATAAATTGGCGCCCAGCCTGGGGCCAATTTATGACGTTTATTCTTCGTTATAACGATGCCTATCTTAAAATAATATAAATCGAGTACTATCTCTAAATAGTGAAGCTTCTAGGACCAAGAAGGGCTCCAACAAGTCTTTTAAGATATTACAATGACAATTAATTTAAAAAAAGTACTCACCATTACGTAGTGCCTTTGGATTTCAATTTTTTCACTAGCGAGTTTTTCACAGTCGAGCTTCAGACTGAAACAAATTTTCATATATAACTCTCGGTACTTTCAAGTCATTCTTGTAACTTACTTGTGGTACTGAGCTTGGAGGAAATTGAATTCTTCTTTGATCCTGTCACAGGACTCCACGACGGTGAACTTGAATGGCTGACCGGGCTGCGGTGGACCCTGCAATAAAAATAAGAACATTTAGTATAAAAACATTAATGTAAACATTAATATAAACAATATAAAGCTATATTTGTAAACAAAACACCGAATTCCGCTCGATCCGCTTGCAAGGCAGGCAGGTAACAGTCGGTTAATCGCTCTAACGACATTATCAAATGTCAGTCTGGCTCGCGGATAAAAAATCCAGTAGTCGTGTATCATTTGTTCCCTCGAATAATTAATTGCCGCGTTCAATTATAAAATGTAAATCGGGACAACACGTTCGTTTCACTTGTTTTACTGCAATTTGGTTGTTTTGTTTCGCCGTATTAATTACTTTCGGTGTTTTGCGAAAGCGGCCTAGATTACGTGGTAATTTATTTAATATACGAAAAGGTTGGAGTTTGATAGATATCCCGGTGATTTCAGCGTGCAAATAAAACGCACCTGATTCTTTAGTGAATTAGGAATACAATAAATCCGGCTCAGAAACTAGTTGAAATAGCGATCAAGCTGAAAACTGTTTTCTAACATGAATCAGGTTGTAATGGGGACGCAAAAACGGTAGCAGAACGATCAGAAGGAGTCAGGGGAAAAATCCCAGGCTCCTTAAATCTCCTAAAGCAAGAGGATTAACCTCAAGAAAGATGTGCAGGAAAAGGAGACTTCTCAGGCCGCAACTAGTCTGTCAAACTCTAGTTGAGAAGCGATTGTGGGACTTAGAAGATCTGGTGAGTATAAAATTTCATTTTAGCGGTTTTGAAATTCAGAAAATTTGAATTTTCGTAAATTAATAATTTTGTCTTACGAATATCTTGGCATGTTGGCGGATTTTGACCGAAATTCTGGTGTAGGGTAGTTTTTTGGACATATCTTATAATTTCTTCAATTTCATTCCAGAAAAGTTAAGTTTTCGTAAGTAAAAATAGTTCCTTACGAAAACCTTGGCATGACGGCGGGTTTAGAAATTCTAGTTTTAAGTCATGTTTTGGCACATATCATTGTGGCGATTCTTATAATTTCCTCAATATCGTTCAAGAAAAGTATAATTTTCGTAAGTAAAAGACGAAATTAAGAAAATTACGAAAATTTTGGCATGCCGGAGGGTTCGGGTCGAAGTTCTGGTTTTGAGACGTTTTTTGGACATATCATTGTGTTGATTCTTTTAATTTCTTTAATTTCATTCCAGAAAAGTTGAATTTTCGTAAGTAAACGGACTTCCTTACGAAAATCTTGGCATGCCGGGTTGAAGTTTAGGTTTTCAGTCGTTTTTTGGGACATTATCGTTGTGGTGACGGAATTTCTTCAATTCCGTTCCAGAAAAGATGAATTTTCGTAAGTAAAAGACGGAATTACGAAAATTACGAAAACCTTGACATGCCGGAGGGTTCGGGACGAAATTCTGGTTTTGAGTCATTTTGATTATTAATTATATTGGTGGTTTCCAGTTGGTAATGTTAGCGTTCTAGGATGAGAAACCAAAGCTGAAACCGTAGTAAATTGATCTCTGATCTCAAAGAGGTGTGAACAATCGACCTCATGGTGGAGTGATCTGTTAGATGAGTGGTTTTTGTTAAAGGAATGTTTGATTCAGGCCAATAATACTTTGAGAGCAAGTGAACTGTGTGGTAGTGATAGTCAGATGTTTCCATCCTCATTGGTCGTCACAAAGCAGATTTCGACCAAGAGTTCAGGGCAACGGGTACTACTAGAGCTAGAGAGGGAAACTAAATCCCTACTTCAATTTCATACATTTCGCAGCTAAATTCATACAATATTTATTCCCCGGCATAATTATTATTGATCACGGTATGTCAGTGAGTAATCATCCTAGCCCGACCGCAGCACAGAGAGTAGGGGGTGCGTGTTCAGTTCGCCCTAAACCGCCCTAACAAGTCCTCATCTCCAGGGACAGTCGGGCAACCCTTCAGGGAGTACGATCCGTGTCTGGTTCCCGTAATGATAAATCCGGCATAATCCGGCCGTATTCAAATGTAATTTTCAATAACAGGTTAATCCATTAAGCATTAAGCCGAACCCACATCAACCCCCCCGCACAGCTGGGCCCGAATCGCCGGTTATCGACGTCATTTCCACGGCTAATTGCATTATTCATCCGGTTAGACCGCAATGAACAGTCAGCGGTCGATCATTTATTGATGGGTTTCTGGTAGGCGCTAGGAAAATGCGAAACCGGTATTATAAATAAATGCATGAGCGTTTTGTACTATAATTGGTCTTGGGGGATTGTGAAGTCAATAAGAAGTGTTTCCAGGAATCATTGATGCACATATTTAATTAATTCGTTTTTTGTTGTTGAATTTTGTATAATTTTTTATAATTCTGTTGTCAGTACCTACTGAACTGTTTGTTCTGCTTGCATCAATAGTCATTTTCCTGGACACATTTTAATACACGGTTTCTCACTCCACTAAAGGCACTCTGTAACAGTCCGCCTGGTGTATCGTTATATTACGACAGATAAGTTGATCTTCACAGATCTCTTTCACAAAATCGGTTGCTTCGGAATGTTTTAAAACCAACAAATCCTTGTTCTGTAACTCTATGGGAACTGACCTAAACGATATGTCATGCTAAACCTACAAAGAAGTTTCGGTGAACACTGTAAATGTTTGGGAAAACTAGGAATGTCTCGGAGTAGGTATACTTTCACTGCTATATCACTGAATTTGGACAAAAGTGAGCACCTTTTCTGAAAACTTTGTAAACAGGAACTATAAGTTTTTCTTGGATCTGCAATCATGATAAGACAGATCTAAAGACAACATCCAAATTCCATGAAGCTTATTATTCCCATTGCGAAAATAACTTTCAGCTATAGCAGTTTTTCGCTCTTGCGTGATATAAAAGAACACTAACGTCATATTGTTTACATTAACATCAATTTAATTGCGCTTGGACTGGAGCTGGGAGAACATAATCAGGTAGCAGTGACACTTCCTATATCCCCGTTACTTTGAGATACCCATTGCGAGAAACACTGTATACGACTATTTGACGCAATGTCTACTGAACATCTCCATAGCCAACTCGAGACGGGTTAATTATTGAACACCCGATATGATCCCATAAGCTTCATTGCAGAGTTAACATGGATAATGTCAAGTTTCTTTAATAGAAGGTAATGAATTTAATGATTGTTGATTATTACAATGAAGCAACTTTTTATGCAAAATTATGAACCTTTCAAGAAAATTATACAGGTCAACGAATAAATACCACTACTACTATTATCCTCATTAATTGATTAATTATTAATGATAAAAGCAATTGTGATTAATTCATGAAAAAAAAAAGGTTGCAAAGAAGTCTGACAATAACAATACATTATGTAACGATGCATATGTAATGTGAAACAAAAACCATTATTTATTTATGAAGTAACAACCGACTGTCTCAGTAACTGATAACATGACACATGAGTGCTCATTTACTGAATAATTGTTTCCAGGATTATCGCCAGCTGATCTTTTCAATGGGTACACCAATTAGGCAAATTGTAACTTGTAACTAGAATAATTATTCTATTTTCTTTCAAATAAAAAATTTCTAAAACCTTATTAACTATTCCTTATCTCTGTAACAACTGTTGTTTTTTTTTATAAAAAAAGAAAAACTATTATTTCGTCATCATTTATTTGCATTACATATTTGCTGACGATAATTAAGTTTTTTTTATTAAAACAGATCTGATAATAAATAATTTAGCAGACCTATCATAATAACGGAAATGTCTATACCATTATTATAGATCTTTATTTTATTATGATCTTGTGTTTTGGTTTAATTTTATAAACTAAACATTTGTTTAAATTAAATATTTGAACATCAAAATCAACATTCGTTGTTATCTCGAATGGTGGTGTTTGGAATCAAATATTTACAAATGAAATATTCCAAATAATCAAATACTTGAAATATCTAAACATAAACAAATTGTATGAATTAAAAATACAGTTCGACACGTTTTTATGTTAGGTATATCGAAATTATTTTAAAAAATTGAGCAAAAAAATGTTTATAGTAAAAATTTAATAATGTTCATACTTGACTATTAATTTGGCTCACAAAAAAAATAATTAAAAGTTTATGAACAACAATAGGTTATTATTTTTAGGCTGCAAATTACATTTCGCCTTGCCAATTTCTTTTTTTAAGCCGCAACCAAATTTTATCTTTCTAGGTAAAGTTTTGTGTTCCGCAAAAATAAAACATGTTGGGAGTATTCCAATTTTTTTTACGTTCATGTTTTGATCACAATGTTACCATGCTTAAAACAAACCGTTTCAATAACTTGTTTACAACATGTTTACTTTAGTTTAAAAAAAATTCAGTTAACGTCAGTTTAATAAAACGCTTTGAAAACTGTTACCACTTTGGGGCCTTTTTCATTTCCCAGCAAATCCCTGTTTCGCAAATAGCTTTGATTGAACTAGGCCAAATGAAGAAAAAAAATCGACTCCGGATGTCGAAGCTACTGCTGTGTATTAACGGATTCTTAAGCGCCTTCCAAGTCATTGGTTTCACTACTTTAATGTGGTGAAAAAAAAAAAATTTTGCTCGATATGTTATCAACGACAATTTTTTTTTCTGCATTAGCATTAATAACCCAAGTATTGACCTATTCAATATTAAAAGTAGCTCTAGTTCAGTACATTTTAACCATTGCCATTGCACAAAACTAAATTTGCAAGTTAAATTCCTATGACCCATTTTCAAGTTTTCTGAATAAGATAGGTATAGGTATAGTAGGATTAACTTCAAAAAGTCAGATGTGACGTCACACTAACCGTCCGAATTAATATTTTTAATTTCACCAGAAAATGTCAAACAGTTAATTGTCAAGTTGTGAACGAGCGTAAATTATTGAAGGAATCATTCAAACAATGAATTGAACGGTTTAAGTCAGTTTGAGAGCCACTGACAACTACATAAAATTTATTCACGTAATGACATTCTATCCTCTGTGTTGTGCATTTAATTCTCCTTCAAAACAATGTTCAAAACCAATGTTGACGTATACTTATTTATGCGGGATGGAGTGTTTAGACAAACTGGACGGTTACTATAAAAACCACGTATATGAAACAAAATAAATCGAACTATCAAAAGGATGTGTATTCTTAATCGATACGTATGACTTTTTAGACTTTATTGGACTATAAGACAGAATTTATGTTTTATATTGTTTAAAACATTTTTTAAGCTTTAAAAAAATCAAAAATTCATCAGCGGACTTGATGAGCCGGAATTGTCTGTTATGACGTAGAGACGACTTTTTATTTTTATGGTCTGATGATGGCCGATATGCCGAAACATGTAACCAAATAGAAAGAAAAATAAAGTCTCAAATTTAGCGAGAATAAGACTTTTTCTTTATTATTTTTAAAAACATCTTTTTTAATAGCAATCTAAATATTTTTTTATCATTTTTTATATTTTTTTTTTGCTATTTTACTATTCATAATGTTTCACATGCAAAATTCGTTTTCATTTTTATTTTATTATCTTTTCCAATAATATTGGAACAAAGGAACAAAATAATATCATGCTTTACAACGGTTTGCTTCCATATTGTATTAATTTTTTTATATTTTTTATTTTACTTTCTTCTTCACAGATCGACACTAGGGTTTGGATAAAATTCTTCAAACTTTCACGACAATTCAAATTTACTTGAAACTAAACGCCATTTTAAAAATGTGCAACGGCTTGCTGTAATTTTTTACACTGAACTAGGGTTTTGAATTAGCTTTTTCAAACTTTCACGAAAATTCAAATTTAAGTGACACTAAACGTCATTTTAAAAATGTTCTTCTTAAAAAACTCGTCGGATACACGGCGGGACACCTGTAGTGAGTGGGGCACGGCGTGAGCGATGGAATTCGACAGGCTCTGTGATCCGCACACTATGATCCTAGTTCCCCGATTTCAGTGGCGATGTTTATGCGGAAATTATCCGCCATAAAAGGGAATCAGGGAATTAGGATGTCTCTACACTAATCCTGGTTGGGATGTTCCAGAAATAGAACATTTAGACTAAAAAGTAAGTTAGTTCTCGAAGCCATTCTAGAAAGTCAATTAGGGTTGAATCAGGACTAATGTTCTCGATCTCGAGGCTAATACTACCTTATTATGCGCACCTTCAGCGAGCCCTCATGGTTTGTCTAGTCTAGTCTAGTTTGTAAAGGTTTAACACGAAACATTCCTATAAAATAGTTGCACATAATTACTTGGAAGACTGTATTAATTCATAAGCTGCAGGTTTCCTGTCTGATAAAACATGTCCATATTATGCCCATAATAGGCTTGCTTGATATCTTCAACCGGTAATAATGAATAGCCTTAGCCTGTATATTTTACTTGTTAATCGTTCCAACATAATAACATTAATAACACACGTTCATGATTGATCGTAAATCATGCGGGCTATAGGTTAAAGTATAAGTAAGTAATGAACCGGCTATTTAAAGCAAGAGAAAATAATCCAATTCATCCGCGCCACCATAATGGCATTATTATTAACAATCCGTCCATCGCATAGGTGCTGCCGGTTTCAATGGAACGCACATTCGAGGAAGGACAAAAGACTTGCCGGACGTCTCTGATTTCCCGTCTAGCAGAGACGTCGCGAAATGAGAAAGCGTGTGCAATGTAATTCTAGGAGTTTATACGACGTGAAAAGATTGAATGATGGCATTGTCCGCGGATCGTGACTCGGGCCATTGTCGTGACACTGTGTGGTTATGTTAGTCGCAGAGAAACAGCTGTCACAGCTCGGGAAATGCTCTCTCTGTTTTCTGTTTTGCCTCTCCGCTCAGCGTTTTAGAAACATGCTCCCATACGATCCAGAGATTCGCGACTAGGTTTGTAAATGTCGACCGGCTCGGCTGGGTTATCACGTTCAACCTTTTATGCACTGCAATGGAATTTACTAGTTCAGTTTGAATTTGGAATGACAGAAATAAAATTATTGACACTGCCTGTTTTTTGAGTTGAAGCCCAAATTTTCTTAAATCTTGCAAATAATGTTCAAAACGTCCACACCTACATATTTTGACAAAAAAAAATTGACAAAAAAAAAAGACGCCGACACTTCAAATTGGTTGTCATTCCCAGTCGACCGACATAGTAAAAAACGTTCCTAAGACGTCGAGGTGCGACCGTCATATCTCTCAATATGGGCACCAGAGGGGTATTTAAAAATGACCGTCCAAAAATGAGAAAAATCTACTTTGACAGACTTCGACATAACTTTGTAAATGGACAGGACCAGTTTTTTGACAAAATTTGACTTTGTGATTCTATTCTGACACCCGCGGTCGGAGTTACGGCGAAAAATGTCCGAAACATATTTTTCTGGAGATTTCGAGTCCCATCGATCTTGCTGCAAAATATTTCGAAATAGGTATGCGAAAACTCTGGTGAGACTCGAGGACCAACCTCAAGAGAATGATCTGAAGAGATCTGTTGAATGAGAATTTACAATTTGTCCTAATACTTTCACCTCTATCTTTCTGCATGCGCAAGTTCAACGAAACATGACGTAAAATAGACGTTACTTCGACGTCATATATCTAATAGTTTCTGACGCCATGTCTCAATATCTTGTTCATCTGTCTGTGACATATTTGTAACATATCATCGTCATTTTTACCGTTTCAACTCAATAATTCATCACTTGACGTTACGGTCACCAAAATATGACGTGTTCATGCTTTTGTCTTGCTACCTTAGAATATCGTAGTAACAACGAGTCAGTTAAAAAGAAATTCACGATCTTCTGCTCAGGTTTAGTGTGTAAAAAATATTTTTCTGCTTGCTGCTTCTCCGAAATTTCTTTTTTTGGAAATGCTGTAGCTGTTACTAATCACTTTTTTGATCTGAGCTCTACTAAAAGTTGTACAACAAACATGACTGTTGACAATTCAGCATAAAGCATTCACTGTTGTTCACCAAAGTATGCCGTCATCATGCTTTTGTCTTGCTACTTTAAAATATATCGATGTGTGTATGTCTTCAACTCACGCAATTCAAAAAAAAAAACGCCCAAGGCGCTACTATGGAATAATTCCCTGGGGGCTTCATTGTGCGTTTTTTCTTTTCCTTTTGAAACGTTTTAAATATTCAGAAATCCTGGTCACGGCACCACTTATCGTTTGAACAGAGATGAATGAAAATAATCACAGATGGAGTTTTTAATAGTGAAATTTAGCACGCGAAAGATTATAATATATTCCCCGGTGTGTGTTTTTTTTACCTCGCTCGTTCAGGAATAATGACTGAATAAATAACATTGCAACATGCGCCACTGCATCCGAAGCTTGAACGTATGCAATAAATTCACATGACGCTTCCATGGCTGCACAGAATATTTTGTTTTATTTTAAATGGTTTGTTTTATTTTCTATGTCGTGTTACAAGCGGCAGAGCAAATAAAGCTTTCGAAAATCGCCCGACATTCCTCTAGTGCACTCTGACGACTGCAATTGGTAATTAGGCTTTGCACGCACGTCTGAATGCAAATAGGAAAAGTAATGCAAGTTAATTCTTGCCTGTTTCGCGACCGGTGTTCAAATTTATTCGTCGGTTATTTTATAAAACTACGACAGACTTTGTTTCAATAAGGGTTTTGTTGTCATGCCATTCATTTCCTACAATTTATTAGAATAAGTCACTCTGGAACTGTAAACCCAAAATCATGTCAAAGCAGGCCATTCAGTAAATTAATAATTAGATAAATAATTAGAGTGCAGTGTGTGAAAATAACTATAAAATTTATTTACTGAATATTTGATTGATTGAGTCTGAGATTATTTCATAGAAGTTTACAAAACGTTCACATTCATCCGAGGAGAGAGAAATGATAATTCCGAGTCAATTAGAATGTGAATAACAGTCCGGATAATCTTACGAAGGTAAATTTATCAATCCCGATATGGAAGACAATTGAGGAGCTCGTGAGTGTATCTCCCGCAGCGATCTTCTACACGTCCTACAACTCGATTATTGTTTGTGAAGTTAATTATTAATTCTGTTAGTCTCTCCGCGTAGCCAATAAATAACATCCACGTTATTAATTACATATTCCGCGCCCGTGTGTATGGTTTCCTCGGTGTGGAACTCGATTATTAACATTTAGCAGTTTCTTGAAATACAATTAGCATTCACTGACGCGCCCAGACTCTTTAACACCTGTTCGGAATTGCATTATTTCAGAATTGGCCGAACAATGGTGTTGGTGTCGGTGTCTCATATCTGACGAACGCACCTGGTTTTCAAAGTTATGAGACCATCAGCCACGTGGTGCCCGCTGGTGCTGGTCATAATTTTTGCAGAATTAGAGCAAGCAGTAAATTTAGAGAGGTGGGTTTTTGTTTTGTTACTTTGGTCTCCAGCCGAGAGGAATTAATTAAATTTCCTTGTGGAGCTGGAGAGCTATACGGAATGCAACTAACTGCATCCGTGCATAAATCATTCTTTCAATTATCATTAGGAATATTAATGGACGACTTGGAAATTAAATTATTTCCAGGTTTTTGCATACAATACGTACACCTGTTCCCACCATTCAACTTTCTCTTCTCCATTATTGGACTTGTGTCGTCTGCCATCCATTTCCCATTACAACTGGATGCCAGTACTAGATTTGTTAGAAAATCTTGTGGTGCCGTCTTGGTCTCCACACATTGTCTGAACGCCACCAACATCTCCAATTTCACTTATGGGTGGCTATTTTTGATTCCTTGCCTTGACCAATCTCGCCCTTCCAAAGTTTCGAGTGTACCTCTTCCGACAACTTGTTTTTTCCGTCGACCTTCCACCAATTGTCAAAAAACTTGTCCCAAAAATTGGACTTTCATCGTGGGCCTCTACGTTTTTTTTATCTTGCGTCCTTCTGACAATTGGATGCTAGAACTAGATTTGTTAGAATATCTTGGTCTCCGCTCGTATTAGTTTTGCCAGACCGGCTACCAAAATCCCCAATTTCACTTATGGGGCTATTCTTGTTACCTTATCTCGATCAGTCAACAGTTTCGAGTTCACCTGACCGAAAACCTTCCGTCAACTTGTTGTTTTCCGTCAACTTTCCACCAGTTGCCAAAAAAGTTTAAATCCAGGACTTGTTTCATAATTTGAAGCTCAACTTATTTGGGCGGGAAAAAATTCGTTGTCCATGTGGCCAAAATTTTGGCTTGTGATTCAAATAACCCGAACAGCTGCTCCTTAACGTCTTGGGCAATTTCGCCGTCCAAGAAAAATGCCTACTTAGAGACCAACCAAACAACTGGTGAGGAGATGATGTAGAAATTACTCAATTTTCACAGCACCAGTTATCCTAAGCATTTTCTGGTCAAAAAGATGTAGTTCACTAGACAGAGACGACTCGGCCAAATAAATCATTCGAAAATAGACAGAACCTTTTTATAAGGAAGGGTCGATCGAATTAATTTTTTATTGCAAGTCAAAGAGTCAAATGGATGTAGGATTCATTGAAACTCAAGTTTCAATTCCTTTTCGCTTTGTTCGAATTTTTTCGACAGTCCGTTTTAAACTTATTTACCTGCACAGTAAATATGCACATCTCAGTTGATTTACCGAGAACGCCCACGCCGAAACCTTAATAAATTCGGCACAATTTACACCCTCGTAAAGCTATTCCTGTTGTTCGCGGGAATCCACGGGCTCGTCAAAAGTGAGCTCGCGGCTCCGAACGACGCATTCCGTCACTTTATTAGCAAACCGCATCTGCTTTTTATTATTCTCCCACTTCATCCCGCGCCCGCCTCTCCTCCCCCCACGGTCCCCGTTCTCTGTTTGTTTTATTTCCGAACATAAAACGGCAGATCAACAGTTTGTGATGAAATTAAAGCGAGACTTACGATCCATTACATTTTAACGAACCTTCGGGACCCTAAAAAATCACGCACGTGAAGAATGCGGCCTAAAAATTACGAGGCCATGTTTCAATTAAGAAAATAAAGCTGGAGCTATTTTTGGGCGGTAATTTTTTACGCTGTAAGCTCGTTATTAGTCACGGAGGGTATCAAACAGGCAGAGGTTCAGATTCATCACTGATTTTTTTTCTTTTAGTAATTAGACGATTATTGTAATCCGTGAATCGCGCTTAGCAGCGCTCCAGAAACGTTCCCCGAATTTTATAAAATTAATATTTAGAGACCACGAGCAAAGATCGTAAAAGCCGGATATTACGTCACGACGCGTAGGAATTATTTATTTGTCCGATGTCAATATTGATATTCGACCGTTCAGGTATGTACCTGGACTGAATATCGTTTCCTAGCAAATATTTTTCATCTTCTCGTTTTATACCAGGTGTACACGGTAACAAGCGCACCATTTTCTTGTAAACATTTGAGAGTTCTGCACCATTTTCTTAGGTAACTAAGTTCCCAGGAGGTGATGACCAAATTATTACCTAAAATTGTCTGCAACTTTAGCACATTTTGATTAAATCGCTTTCTTGTCAGTCTGTCTGCGGTTCAAATCCTAAAATCGATTTTAAACTATTTTTCCGAAGAGCTGGAGACTTGAAAGTGTAAAACTAGCTCAGGGCTGAATGACACTACAATTCTAAATCACTTTTTTTGTCCCAAGAAAAATCTCGAGAGAGAAAATCTCGATCGCCAATGACAGAGCGCGTTTTCAACACTGATTAAAGAGTTATTTCTTTCCATTAATAAAGCATCCATGATGAAAAATACCAGGTCGTAAATTTATCTAATCCGAGCCACCGACGTCGACGCTATAACATAAAGATGTAAATGCCCATTAAACAAACTGTACGATCCAGCACAGAGCCTTTCAAGCTCATGTTATAACCATTCCCGACGCGATATACATAAAGACACACGCGATGGGATGTCGATGCGGTCGCCATTGTATGATAATGTCCCCTCCCTTCACCCTTTACATCTGATAATGGCGGCATTCTCTGTTTGTACTCTTCATACTTCACCTAAACGACTAGGCCAGCTCGGTAGTTCTAGTTATTAACTGTAAATGTTTATCCAAGTTGTTTTGCGGCCAACTATAGGCTTTGCTATGATAATGTAGACGACGCGTTTCTTGTTTGAACAGACAACAGACTTTGCAGAATGCTTGTTTGATCTTCTGAATATGCTCGAGGTTTATTGTATGTGTGTGTGTGTTCGAGGATGTGACATATGCTTGGTAAGAGCTTATAAAATATGACTTTGAGGTTGTATAAAAACGTGGCATTTTTATGTCGATACGTGGAGACTATAACAGAGTTGATGGCTCCGCCCACGCGCTGTCATCATTTATTGTCATCCAGCTCTAAGCTTTTTTTTTAATTTTCAAGTCTCTAGCTCTTCGGGAAGTTACTTTGAAATCGATTGAAAGATTTGGACCGCAGACACAGCTTGGTAAAAAATTCATTATCAAAGCTGATTGTTACTTATGATAAAATAGATTTTATGCACGCAAAATGTACATATACTTTAGCCTAATTAAATCAGATTACTTAATTATCGATCAACACAAACTCCGCTTCCACTTTACATAATTAAACCTTGTTAATAGATAAGCGATATCCAACAAATTATAATCCAGACATGGCTCGCATCGGTACCGCTCTCCTCTCCCGGCCACGGCCATGGTTAATTGTCTAGGTAATTGACCGATGGAGATTGCCATCTCCCACGGCTTCAGTTTGCTGCAGCCTGTTGCTTCAGCAACCATCAGTAATATTAATATCTCACTGCTATTACCTGACGTGTTACCACCGCTGGGTGCCTCGCTGCGTCTGCCCTGACACGCTCGGTTATGTGTGGCGTCTCGTCTTATCGTAAACTTCCATCTAACATGGGATAAACACACATGTAGTAGTGTCTGGGTGAATATTTCATCCTCTTGGCTTGTCAATTACCATAAAACGACCGAAGAGATACTACCATGGTGGTAACGCTAGCGCTCTAGCGATCGTAATCATAACCGATTAATGAGGGTTGCACAAACAAAATTATACCAGCTGTCAAAACGGTAATTTATTAATGGTATAACCAAACGAACTACTTACAACTTACAAAATAAATAAAGCTAAGGCGAGAAGGTTCCCAAGTAAGCCCCACAATTTGGACAATAATGCACCACGTTAGTACAACCGCTAACAAAATATGGAACGCAGGAAAAACACAAACACCCACTGACCAACAAAAGTGTCGCGTAGAGATGCGTCTTCGTGCTGGCCTCGTTGCTGGTGATGGTACTGATGGGGGCCATACAACCGGGACATACAACGTTCATGCTTTCGGGTCCCACTGCTGGAGCAGCGCCTTGAACGACAGGTACAGCAGGTGTGATGCCAACGCCACTTCTGCTCGAGTCGCCGGTAATGGGGACGCTTTTCATCGTCTGAGCTCTACTGCTTCGAGAGCTACCTCGCGAAAGAAACGACATGGATGTGATACTTCTTGTTTTCTCTCTTACTTGGTGTTGTTATTGTAAATGACAAGTGTAGTTGAATGGACTCGGACAAGCATGACCGGAACGTCAATAATGTGTCAGTAGAGTGCGTTCTGTTGTTCGCGCTTTTGTCTCCGATGGTTTTGTATGGCCTTTTAACTGTTTCAATAATTACCGTCAACTGTAATGTAGTTTTAAATGGGAACCAACAATAACATATAAAATTGAACCAGCTTATCACCGACATGGGAAAAACATAAATATAAACATGTCATTACGTAATTCTCAATGAACACGACAACCTGTGATTAAATGATGCAATCTGCTCAAAATTTACCATAATTCTGGTTCACAACGTCCTTTTTCGCATTTAACAGACCAATCACTATTGCTGTAAGTGCCCAAGCCAATTTTTCATTCATTCCCCACCAGAACCCCAGAACCCTTATGATTAAAAAACCGTTCCATCAAATACTCTTTGTTTCCAATATGACGCTATGTCCAGAAAACTTAAAAATCTTAAAAACAAATTTTAGTTTATAAAACGCACCTATCTAAATGTCAAATAGAACCTATAAACGTCTCTTTAGCTACTCAGTGGATAGAAGCCCCAAAACATGTCAAGGAAAAGTCCAGAAAGTGAAAAAACTGAAGAAAGTGTCTGCGATTGTTACGAAGATCTACCACTCCCTCGACCTACAACAAGAATATTCCCAGGTACGGGCGCCACCACTTTTTCCCCGTCACCACCACTCCCCGACCAAGGCTACGGATCGACTCCACGTCGTCAAATCATCATGACTGGTTTGCAAGACAAGAGAACATACGTCATACAACTTGATAGAAGCTCTCCACTCACCAGCGCAGATCGTTCACAATCATCACAACCTCCAGAAGGGACTTACCTAACAGGTCCTGACGGAAGGACATACCTAACAGCCCGTGACTTGAAACCGTACATGGTGGGACCTGATGGTGGTATATACTTTACTGGAACTAACGAGAAAGTCGATATTATGATCGGTGCTGATTACATCTCGTACATCGCTGGTCGAAATGGTTTGCCATCCAACGTCAGTTCGGGTGATAAATATCTAGGACCAGAGGGTAAATTTTACCAAGTCGGTCAAGACCATAAACCTTACGTCATCAACTCGGAGGGTCATATTCGAATAAGAGGCACGGATGGGAATTACCATATGATCGGCGTGGATGGAAGGTCTTACCTCGGGGATCCCTTAAGTGAAGCGGCTTCTTCCAAGAGGAGTCCGGAAGGTGTGAGGTATCTAGGCCCTGATAATAAGCTCCTGCAAGTTGGTGTAGACGGTAAACCTTTCACAGTGGGCCCGGATGATTCAATCTACTTTGCTGGTTCGGACGGGAAAAGACATACAGTTGACATTGCAGGTAGAGTGAATATCGGGACGTATCCCCGTACTGGTACTGTGAGTCCCGATGGTGTCAAGTTTCAGGGACCCGATGATAGAAGTTACATGGTACTGAACGGGAAGAGTTACATGATCTTCCCTGATAGTGATATTTACACCACTGGGTCAGATAACAATCGTCATATGATAAGATCGGATTACGTAACTTTCATTGCCGATGAAGATGGTGCAGCTACATCGATCAGTCGTGAAGGTACAGTAATTTCTCCCGAAGAGGCTTCTTACATGATCGGTTCAGATGGTAAACCTTACTTGGTTAGTGATGCGGGTGTTCCACACAAAGTGACACCGGATGGTAGGACTTACCTTACAGATATAAACGGGGTGAACTGGTTTTTATCAAGCGATGGGATCGTTTATCTACCTGAAGGCGATAACGTCAACCCCAAGGTGGTTTTTCGTGACGATGTAGAAGGCATTGCTGATTCCAAGATACTTTCAGGCATGGATGGGAATTTTGTAGCAATTCCCACATCTGGTATGATCGTACCGAACCCGAAGCAGTCTGGACCGTTACTGGGTCCTTTACCGGCTATTCTGATGTGTTCTGGTTGTCAACAAATGGTGCAAACTGTCACCGAGAAGCAGCCGACTTTAAGAACTCATGTCATGGCGATTTTATTGTTCGGTTTCGGTTGTTTCCTCTTATCTTGTTGTCCTTATCTTATTAACAGTGCTAATGACGTAAATCATTTTTGTCCGCATTGTAGTCAGTATTTAGGTTCTTATTCTAATTAGAGGTTAAGTCATCATTGCCACTGCTTGTCTGAAAGCTCAACAATTACCGTACGGTTTTACGCAGCCTGCCATGCAGTGACAATTATTATCCTGCTATTAGCGTTAGTTGTTACCTTGATGTGTTACTTGGAACAATTACTTATATATCGAGTCATTGTTACCTCTCACGAATAACTATTAAAATGTCACATACTTGACAAGTTACAAGATTCGTTAGCAATTTTAGATATAATTCGTATAATTAAGGATCGAAAATGTCAAACAGTGTCAATTCTATCGGACATCTTGGACCTGTGAGCACGAGGGTAACTTGTCCAAGCTGCAGAATCCCAATTAATTCGATCATCAGTCGCCAGGCAAGCGAAAGAACCCACATTGTTGCTATTTTAATGCTAGCGCTCATTATAACAATGCCCTGTTCTTGTGTTCCTTACTTATGTGATAGTTTCTGCAATATCAACCATTTCTGTCCTTTATGTAACATGTATTTAGGGTCATATGTCAATTTTTAATAAATAAACCAATTATGATGTAGCAGCCCTTTTTTTAACACTTAAAACAACGTTGTCACGATTGTAGAGGAATATCGGGGCGGCAACGATCTCTGAGATCGTTCATTAACGAAGATCTCGATGTTGAAGTGTAGACACACCTTTAGGCAAGCTTTCCGGTCCTTGCACTTGACACGGTCCCCGGAGCCCGGCTTCTTGTCGCAGGGGAACCACCTGGCAGTCAACCCTCTCGCTCTAGTCCCGGATTACAAGGGGAAATGGCTGTTCAGGATCTGCCTCGCCTCCGGACCAATTCAATTCAGACCGCCCGGACGTTCTGCGGCTGTTTTATTCACGGTCACATCGACCAAATGTCGTCCTAAAACCCTGATGTCAAACCGTTACTCGGATGGTCACGGTGTTGCCGTATCTGCTGTCGTGAAACAGTTTGTAATGTTATCTTTCTTGGAAGATCGAAAGAAGTATGTAATGATTGTAATGTGTAGTTTCAGGCAGTTTGGAGCGAAATTCCTGAAATTTTTCTTCGAAATGGTTCATGAAACAACTGCCGATGCGTAGCTGGAGAGAAGGAAAAAAACGAGAAAGGAAGCACTATAATTTCACCATAAAACATAGAAAATTACTCCCGGCTTTAGAACGAAATAACTCTATCATTTCCCAACATAAAGAGCCTCATGCAGACGATCGGAGTTCTTTAAACACCTCACTTACCTTGACAATGCCGCCCGCCTCGCCGCGGGGGTAATTATTTACACAACCTCATCCTAGAGAGAGGCTAATTGTTTCGCAGCGCCGACATAATAATAGCTGTGCATTAAGTACTGAGTGCCGTGTTCAGCCAAAGAACTTCCCACGTCATACCAGCAGGGAATTACCGTCGGTCTGCGGCTAATTGCCAAACGTTTAGCGTAGTCGACCAGCCACCGAGTTACTAACTAATAGCGCTTTATGTAAACCGAAGCACAGTCAACCTCAGAGCTGGTAACAGATGCACGAGCGTACATTTCAACCCACAGGTGGATGGCTGAATTAATTAAACCGCTATTGTTATTATCCTAAGAATCCGCATACCAGTCACGCTACTGAAAGAAATGTTATGCGACCTTCTCAATTCTCACCTATCATCGTCCAGAAAACGAATGAATCATCAGCTATCGGTATTATGTCAAAATCGGCTTAAATGACGCCATTCCATGCACATTGTTAACTTTAAGGGTCTTTTGTTTTCCTTGCTAGGTGCATCCACTTTCAATTGCACTGGATACCATAGACTATAGACCATCACCCTTTGGATACCCCAAGGACCTCAACAAAGTACCTATGGCACATGAGCCCATTATGGCTCAAACAAAAAACACCCGAGATTATGTCAAGGAAATTACATTTATCTGTCACCCTCAATTTCCTTCACAAAATCTGATCATCGTAACAATTTATGACCATGCCTCCAAAGAATGTCGACCATCCATTACCCTTTCATCGGTTACATGACCTCCGAGCGTCGTCCGCTGCTGTCTCCCTATGAGCCCTTAGTCCGCTGTCCCCACTGCCACGCCAAAGTCCACCCCGTTCTAACCTACCGCTCTTCACATCTCGCTCTGCTTGCCAGTTTCTTGTCTTGTATCTGCGGACAGCTGTTGTTGTTATCCTGCCTCCCTTGCTGCTGTTTAGCCGACAGGTGTAGAAGATGGAAATTAATATGTCCTGAGTGTGGGGGGATTATATCGTCCCAAGAGGGAGGAGAAGTGGTTGATTCCCAAAGTGAAGTGGGGGATGTGAAGAAAAAGGAAAAGTAAGGTGTTCACCTTGTTGTTTTGGTTTGATTTTTATCATTATTGTAAGAAATGTATGAAAAGGTAAGAGATGTGAAGTAAAATTATCCACAGTACCTACTGCTTTATCGAACTGTTACCGTAAATTTAGGCAAAAGCGTTGCACAACCATAACGTTTCTTGGTCTTCCATACTCAGTCTTGGTCTTCTTGCCTTGCACAACACTGGTTAAGATGACATTGGCAAAAACCTACAGGCAGATACAGTTAGTCAGACCAAGACATGACCAAGATCAAAATCAAGACTACCACTAATCTTGGTCGTATGGCTTTCAAACATATTTGGTTGCGATTTAGTCGCCAGCAGAGCTTGTCAAAAATTGTCGTGTAAGGTCTGCAAAAGCAAGCACAACTATTAAAACAATTTTGCCAAGTGGTGGCCCGATCACCCAGATCACCAAAAACATTTTGTTGAAGGCTGATTTCCACTCTTCAGCAACAAAGACGCTTTTTGCACCATATTTGTTCACCCTTGCTCTTTCAGGGACGTCACCAACAGCCGAGTTTCCAAAAAATATCGACAAAATGGCTGACAGTTTGGATTTACTCCAACTTTTCCTGGACGAGATCACCGAGACTAGCGCCTATATGACCTAAAACTTGAAACTCCTTATAGCGCAAAAAAGGCGCCCTAAAACAGCCTGCAAGTCCTAAGAAGTCCGGCTAATAATAAGAACCTGGAGCACGAACCGAGGAAGTATGAAACTTCTCTTTAAATGCACTATAAACCCTAATTTTCGATATTATAAACTCGCCAAAGGCTACGTTACTGTCTGGGCAATACTTTACAGTGATTTAAGCGCAATCTTCCAGTCGCCTCCTTTGCCACAGCCAGTTTTGATACCGTTTTCGCTAGGGTACCTGTATTACCAACACTGATCAGTGTCGGTAATAATACAGGTACCGTAGTTTTCGCTGGGTTGGATTCGACCCTCGTTCTTCACCGCCTTCCAAGAGAGCAGTTTCCCTATTTGGCTTGGGTTCCCTGCGCTGAATAGTCTCTTCGGTGTGAGTTTGGTTCTCTATTGCAGGGTCGACCGGGTGTCGAGCTCTGGGTAGATCTGTGAGCTACAAGATCGTTTCCGAGAATCTATCTGGAATTTAGACTGGACCCAAGAGGTTATGACAACAGTTGGCATTAGACTTTCGCGTAAAGGTTTCATTTCATTGACAATCAATAGTCAACAAGCGATTAGCAACTGATGTAACAAGTAACTAGGCACTGGCGCCCAACGTGGGGCAATTAATAAATTATCACTTATTTTTATTTATACACCGGAGATAATCGACAGAAGTTACACAAGTTTCCATAAAGTTGAAGCGGTGATTTATCAAGCATAGGATGGGATAATATAACACACTCGACAACTATTCATGTGATATGAGGTAATTTGAAAGGGGTCGATTTTAGGGGATATGTTGGGCTTTAAATCTCTAAATTTAATAATGTCGATCAGACGCCCTAATAAAGTCACTAACTTTGATAATGAATGCTAGTCAACGGTAGTCACCCCTGTATTAATCCCCTTTCCATCTCGATTCTCTACCCTTGTGCTTGTGTTGTATTATTATAGGAATACGATTTTGAATAATTTCATAATCGTTATTAAGAATTGTTATTGGTTATAAATATGGTTTGTTTTTTCAGCTGCTGTAAACAATAAGCACGTAATTACTTGGGGCTGTAAAAACGCTTTATTACTGCAATCTGCCAACTATTATTACTCGGAAAGAAAAATAAATTTAAATGGTTATTTATCTTTTATAGAGCTTTCATACTCAATAAATATTTATGGTCGTTTCAACATCGAGAGCCGGCGATACATGATTTGATTTTATATAACTGTCTATACTAAATAACGAGATTAACGTTAAAATCGTTAAACTTGCTTGGTGCCAATCTATTTTTAAATTTTAATATATATCGCTATTTTATTTTTAATTAAATTTTGCACAATTTATATACATTTCCTCTATAACTGATGGCACGTTACCAAAACTAATTAATTTCGAAATTAAACATTGATTATTAATTCCACGATAAAATAATAACACGATTCAAGGATGGTTGTTTTTCCCATTCGAAATGACCCGTAACGACGATATGAAAGAATTACTCGGTCGATATGGTCTGTTATTTTTAAATATTTCCATTAGCATGATTGATAATAATTATTTAGATCACATGCACATGAATTCTCGATCAGGTTAAAGCAAAAATAACATTAGTAGACAATAACTACCCCACTTTTTTGACTGCCTGGGGTGTATCCTATGGCGCAAGCCGAACCCACCATCCATTTTTATTCCTTTTCAAAATATTAAAGCAAGCCCTGCCTGAAAAGAGTGTTATTGATTATATTAAATTATTTTTGGAGGGACCGCCAAGGTATCATGCAATCACAGCCGCCATATTATATGTATGACACACATACGTCCTTGCCTAGCAATTCACATTCACGCCTAATTCCATCAGTTCCCATTACACCCCGTCCATCATCCGCGGTAAGTGCAAGGCCGTCCAAAGAGAAACAGGGGCACTTCATGTGTTCACGGAGAGAGGACAAGTAGTTATATAGACGTGCACTCGGCGAGGAAGGGAAGGTGGAGGAGATGGAGCGAGAACGCCCGCTCTCCTGCTGCGGATCGGCCGAGGTTAATTAGCCGAGTGGCAATTAAGCGGTGAAGTGGTGTAATTAGCGGACAAAGAGCCAGACAATGACGGGAGAGTGTTCTAGCCGTGTGTGGATTGGTGTCCAGATACACTGGCTCTGCGCTACTTGCACACACGTGTATCATCGTGCTCGTACTACTCGTACCATTATTCAGCGCGCTGGAGAACTGGATTAGAGATTAGATCTGGGTAATAATAATTATGGTCTTAGTTTCGGGCGGTGTATGTAGTTATGTAGTTTGTAAAATGAATTCTCATTCATTTATTCTTGTAATAGAATAACATGTTTTATCTTATCTGAATTAGTTTGCTATGTGACAGTAATCTATAAGCAACGTGAAGAAGGCAAAAGGAAAAAATGCCGTGTTTAAATTTAGGTGCACTGTTTTGACACCATCTTGAGATTTTTAGTCATGCAGCTGTAGACAATGTTAAACCGAGTGTAAATAAATAATAATTGGTGTGTAGTGTGTGAAAATAATTATAAGTATTTTTTTAATAAATAATTTGATTGATTGAGTCTGGGATTACTTTATAGGAAGGAGGTATCAATATTATTTTTTCATATTTTTTCTTCCCATATTGTTTCTCTAGCAAATTTTGGTTACGAACGCCACCATGCAATGCATTTTCAGAAGAGGAGAGGTTTCTACAGCACCTTGGTCACTTTGTAGAACCCTCGGTGACTCCTTAAGGAGTTGATTGATCAAAGAGGTGACTCATCAAGGAGTTATCAACCTATGACCAACCACATTCTGCATTCATCCAATGGCCTGAACGTACCTACCAAAGCGCCCTGAAGACAATTCTGCCCATATCAAGTAGGATAAATGTCATATTTGCTGCACTGCCCGTATTCTGGTTCTGGTCAGGATTGGTATTGTCGATTTTTCGGTATGGAACTATTTCAACACATGAAGCATCAACCGAGTTTTGATATCAATCTGAGCCTCTTTCAGCAAACTGCTACAGCATCTTTTAAGCCACCGTGTCTTAGTTGAGGGGTTGGAACTTAAGCCAGTGCCATCCATGTAGAATGTAGATTGACCAAGCAGACTTTCTTCGTGCTTTCGTCACGTTGCTATAACGTGACTACTGAAGTTGAAGAAACACCATGGAGCCTTTCAAACAATGAGACATTCCCTATTGTTCCAAATCTTCTGGAAGCCCCATCTCCTTTACATAAAAGAGACACTCTAACTGTAACGTTACTGCCAGGAGTGGTGACTTTTGGACGTGCTTCGACCAGGTTCAAACTGTAATCTGGTTTATGTCATCAGAGGAGCTGCCCTTGCTGCTTTCATTTATATTCGCAGAGCAAGTTTGGGGAATGGGTCTATGTCCTCCACAGTTTTATCAAAGACGCCCTAAACGACACCACCACACTCCCATGCATCATTTTCTTTTCTATCGTAGATAAAAGTTCCTACCCAAAATTATATGGAACCTTTTGTGGTAATGGAAACCAGAACGCCACTTACCACCCTTAAACTTAATCTTCTTATTTCTGGATCTTGGTAACTTACCTGCAACAAAAAAAGCATTATTAATTTACCATTACGAACGATCTGGCAAGATAATGAGCCCTGAGTGGGACTCCTGCTTTAATATTCGCGACATTTGTTTAATTTTTACAGCAAAAACTGCAATTTAGTGGCGACTTGCAGCAATATTTAGCGCATTAATGTCAAAAGGCTGGTCATTCGATAAATCATGTCCGAATCGACTTTTATTATACAACCAGCACCAGCGATTGCGTGCCTCAATATAATTCGCATAAACGCCTCCAGAATTCACACGAATGTATGCTTCAGTTTTAATGGCCTGACCAGCATATAACTCGAACGCAATTAAGAATAAAGGTGTCTCGTAGCCGAAGGATAAAAGCATTTGCGGTTTAGTTCGCGGTCGATTATAGATACGCCGTTTGTTTACAAAAGTGCATAAACGCCTCTTGCTTTATCCGACCGACGTGGAAAAAGCAACCGTGAAATTCTTGCGGTCAATTTCTTGCGAAAGAATTTCGGTTGGCCGCAGCATAATCAGTTTCTTTAGTGAAGTGACTGAAGTGTTTCATCAAAAGATCTAATGGTTAACCGCAGTATTGTTCTCGAAATTATTGCAAAAATTACTGCCCATATCCTTTGACGTTCGAATAAAAAAACGACCATGATGCGGTTACGGACATGAGAAACGGTTTTATGGTTTTTAATATCCTGTGACACTTTATTTGAATCGCACTTACTTTTATTTTATTTAATTCAATGTGGTTTAATTATGTAATTCGACCCTTACGATGCTGTTTAAAAATAAAAACAATCAACTTGTCGCTTTTTTATTTTATTTTCTATCATGGGAAAACTCGTGTGACTCGTCTTTTCACAAAGCAAGGTTGTTCAATTATGTCATTCTAATTGATTTCGTAATTAATAGTCGATTGGTATTGAGTGTTGGTATCATAATATTTGATCGATACATTAATTTCATTAATAGAGAAATAATTTGTTGCAGTAACACACGGTAATAAATAGAAACGTGGGGAAAATAAGGTCAAAGGATGAATTCTCTCACAGAAAGGGACAGAGTATTTTTCCCATCATTGCAGAAGTAGCATTCGTTCACTTTGGGAGTGTCTTTCAATTTGGATCTCCAAGTGTCATGTCCAAATCATTTTTCTCAAATCTCAAAAGAAAGTCAAACCTGCAGTAACGGTAAAAATAAAATAATTATAGGCCTAATTGTAATTTAAATTGTATTTATGAATTGGCGCCCGAGGAGGGACTTGAACCCTTGGATAAACTAACTATTGGCTTACTTTGGTTCTGGGAATGATTTCATTTCCATGTTTTCGAACGTTCCATCAATTTGATTATCGCGGCAAAAACAATTTAATCGTCATGATTATAAGCGGCTATTTACTTGCTGTTACGCAGCGTAACAATTTTTGTGATGCAGGTCAAACTGGCTGTTAAAATTACATTTATTACAGCCTTTCAATATTTATGTGTCGTCCATAAAACGGCTATCAGCCGAGTACCTACTAATGTTTAATGTTCCGTTTTATGTAAAACAATATACGGGCCTGGTTTACGACCTGCGATTTCAACATAAAAATATCCTATTAATGGATATCGTTCTATAAAAGAAAGGATCGATAACACATTAGACGTAATTTCCCATTGGATACATTAAAATGTTGATTACTTTCACAAAGTGTGCTTATCGAGAATGCACAATTTGATCGACGATTGAAATTATTATTACGTGTTGATGGCTATTAGTTTAAGTTTTATTTACGAAGCTTGCCTGCTTTTATTTTAATAAGAGAACACTACAAGGCACTTTTAGCCACTTACACTTGGGGAATCCCCTCACGTCACACGTCAAGATGACACCAAATCGGCCAAAATAATAAGAAAAGGGACAAGTCTGAGATTGACTACTTCAGCGAGTTTTTTTTAGAGTTTGGGTCTTATTTGATCAAGGGTCTCAATCTGATGTCATAATTCGTATTGCCGATTTTGGAGATCTTCCATTTGGGGTCCTGAATTGGCCGAAGGGGGGGGGGGGATGACGAATATAGAAAAACCAATAAAGTAAAACGAATAAAAATGCATTATAGCTTCGGCTTGCGCCATAGGATACACCCCAGGCAGTCAAAACGCCAAAAGCCCATGCCAACAACTGAGTGCAAATAAAAACTTCAAAAGGTAATACAGAGTAATAGCGTTCCTCCGTTATATTTACTTTTGGAATTCATCACCGAACGATACTCGAACCTGATACGGAATGTAATAAGAATTCCCACGATTCCTCTTCAATAAAGGATAGGAGAATATAGTAATGGCATTTACAATTCCTTGTGCAATACAGCTCCACTCCAATACATACGGATATGCATAATCTAATGGTTCCTTATTGCATGCATTCTGAACGGCGGCTGTTTCATATTCGTGATCACGATGAAATCAGAATTGATTGCAATGGCGTCCTTAGAATGTATAGTAGTAGCGAGGGACCATTTACCATGAGACGATATCACTTTATGACGAAATTACACGAACAAATCAACTGAAAGAGAAAAATTTGTCTGAAAAGCTCTTTCCAGTGGTGCCGAAACCAGGGATAAGGTGTTGGGGGAGGCTACTGTTCATATATCTTCCGTACACCTATGCAGTGATAGTCCTCATTTTTATCCATCACGCACGTCGTCCGTTACACTTTTGGATTTTTGGGAGAGACATTTGGAGTTCTCCACCACCCCGGTACGTTTAGGTGCCTCCTCAGACTTCAACTAGTACCCTAACCTCCCTCCCTATCTGTGGCCTGATGTTTCCTTTCAATATCAATATTTCTCTAAACCTTTTTGGGATCCTTCTTTAATAACCTCAACCAGAAGACTTTTTTGTCAGAGCCTCTACCCGGAAAACTTTCCCTGGTCCAGAGCTTCGCACAGCGATCGTTCAGATTGTTACCCATGCAGGAG
The DNA here is from genome assembly GCA_910589415.1 of Malachius bipustulatus. Classification (NCBI taxonomy): domain Eukaryota; kingdom Metazoa; phylum Arthropoda; class Insecta; order Coleoptera; family Melyridae; genus Malachius; species Malachius bipustulatus. Next base: position 26,088,480 of record OU342637.1, read on the forward strand.
CAGGAACCCATACGACCTCAACCGTTTTCTTTTTTCACTCAGGCTGTAGGCACAGCATATCGCCACATTCCTGAATCAGAGGGCTAATCCTGGATGAGCCCAGGGCTTTTGCAGATTCTGGTTAGTCCTCTTGATTAAAAGGTTACATTGCTTCGATCCACAAAACCTTTTTCTGGTCCAGAGCTTACGTTTCTTGTTATCAGCCAGACTGTACAGCATCTCGACGCATTCCTGGATCAGAGAGCTGATCCTATATGAGCCCAGAGCTTTCACAGATTAGTCCTTTTGCTTAGAAGGTTACCTCTCCCTTAAACTCCGGTCCACAAAAGTTATTCCTGGTCCAGAGCTTCGCACAGCGATCGTCCATGTTGTTACCCAATACCCATGCAGGAACCCATACGACCTTCACTGTTTTCTTTTGTCACTCAGACTGGAGGTACAGCATATCGCCACATTCCTGAATCAGAGAGCTACTTCTGTATGAGCCCAGCGCTTTTACAGATTCAGATTAGTCCTCTTGGTTAGAAGGTCACCTCTCTTGGTTAGAAGGTCACCTCTCCCTTAATCTCCGGTTTACCAAAGCTTTCCCTGGTCCAGAGTTTCGCACATGGATCCTCCTGATCGTTACCCATGCAGGTACCCATACGTTTTTTGTCGTCAGCTAGACTGTACAGCATCTCGACGCATTCCTGGATCAGAGAGCTAATCCTGGATGATCCCAGCGCTTTTATAGATTCTGGTTAGTCCTCTTGGTTAAAAGGTTACCTTTTCCTTAGCTTCGATCCACAAAAGCTTTTTCTGGTCCAGAGCTTCGCACAGGGATTGTCCTGATCGTTACCCATGCAGCAACCCATACGTTTTTTGTCGTCAGCCAGACTGTACAGCATCTCGACGCCTTCCTGGATCAGATAGCTGATTCAGGTATAAGCCCAAAGATTTTACAGATTAGTCCTTTTGCTTAGAAGATTACCTCTCCCTTAAGCTTCGATCCACAAAAGCTTTTTCTGGTCCAGAGCTTAAAACAGGGATCGTTCAGATTGTTACCCATGCCAGGAACCCATACGACCTGGACCGTTTTCTTTTGTCACTCGGACTGGAGGTACAAGCATATCGCCACATTCAGAGAGTTACTTCTGTATGAGCCAAGCGCTTTTACAGATTCAGATTTGTCCTCTTGGTTAAACGGTTACCTCTGCCTTAAGCTCCGGTCCACCAAATCGTTTTCTGGTCCCGAGCTTCGGACATGAATCGTCCAGATCGGTTCTTGTCATCAGCCAGACTGTATGTACAGCATCTCGGCGAATTCCTGGATTAGGGAGCTTTTTCTGTATGAGCCCAGAACTTTCACAGATTAGTCCTTTTGCTTATATGATTACCTCTCCCTTAAGCTCCGGTCCACAAAAGTTTTTCTTGGTCCAGATCTTCACACGAAGCACACATTCCCCCAGTATTCGCATATGCTCTAGGTTGGCTTACTGTAGGTAATGAGATGCGAATATGATAGCGCGCATTCCGTTCAAGATCGCCGTTCAAATCAAACGCAATTTATTTGAATTAACAGAAGCTTCCCAGAAATCCACACACCGTCATTATGCCGATTGTTCGATTAAAGAGGAATTATGAACATGCCAGAAGCCGCGAAACGTGATCTTATCTCGCAGATTGAATCAATTAATGTGAGATTGAATCACTACTGGAATTCTGAAATGCGCATCTATCTGATGGCAGGTGGAAAGCTTTGTACTATTAGTACCTCATTTTTCTAACCGTCCCTCATTATTCTGCAACTTTCTCGTAATGGAAGTAACGGAATAACGCCATAAATACGAGAGACGGCTAAAATTGAAACCGAATCGATTTGGCAACATCGGGAAGTAATTTCATGGTCATCTCGGATAGCCCCAATGAAGAGGCCACTTATGTGAGAATCTCCCGAACACAATCCTCCCTGTCCGAGGAGGCTGCGGGAGCGGGGGCTGTGTAACCGAGCGGCTGCGGGGACGGCGTCGACCGCAGACCGCCGACCGACCGAACGGCCGGCTCCCAAAGCCTACTCTCTAATACCGCGATAATATGGCTGGGATAGTTAACGGCTAGTTAATCATCGAGTGCCCAGTTTAATTAACAGTTCACCAACTAGTAGTGGACTTTGGTGTGGAAAGTTAGACCTTTCACAGCAGGTATCGGGATACTTTGGGAAATTTAGAGAGGCCGATGGTGTTTAGTGTTATAGTGTTAGTTACGTTGCAATTACGAGTTTATAAAACTTTGAAAATGTTCTACAAGACACTTGTTGTTGACCTGCTCTATAAAACTGAGTTTACTTCGAGGTTTACCACTTTCTTCCAAATGTTAATTTTGTAGATATGAAAAATTGATCTTGAAATATCTTGGAATGTTGTAGTTGTACAAGCAGAGACAAAAAATACGTCTTCTTTTGTCTTTCTCCGGCTCTTATCTAGAAACGAATCGCTGCTTCTGGCATACCTCACTGCAAATAAATCGCGATTGTTTCGCGTACCGACCGATATCAGATGAACACACCACCGGTTTACCGGATTGCGGTCGTCCCTCAGGCTGTTCAGGTCCATTGTATTCTTCCCGGTATCTCCTACTGCGATCTCTGATGTATGGGAAACAGACCCCTAAGTGAACAATTTCGATTTAATTGGACGATAAATGTGGAGCACTACTCCTTCCTTCTTTCACTCTGCAGTCTGCACCGATTATACCTGTCGATTGTGCGATTTCTCTTAAATTCTTCAGGTTGCAGAGACGTTACGTTTAAATGACTCTGCCTACCTATGAGAACGATTTATGGACGTTGTCGAGGTTCTTCTCAAGGGGGCCATTCTTGATGATGAGGCCTATTTAAGATTAGGAAGAAAAGATTAAAAGAAGATATGGAACCAGGTATAGTAAATCAATGCGGTCTATTATAAAGATCTGCACATAATAAAGGAAACGGTACACTATTAAAGTCAGAGAGCTGACGTCACAACAGCCGCGGTTGATTCTACAAAAGCAGATATCGAAGTGCCGTTTCCACCATAGCGATAAGTTTTGTAATTTCCAAGTTTCAAGCAACAAGTTGCGACAAATAAATCGATAAATCGACCCAAAGGTCATTATTAATCCAATTATCCTTAAATCTGTAACTACCACCAACTTCAAAGTTTCTTCTATCAAGTTATTTTCCTCTCGTCTTTGAAAGCTGCAAGTAATGAATCTATTATGCTCCTAGATGTGCCTCTCCTCTAACGCTAACTCGGCTCAGAAAGTTCCGAAAGACTGGGAGATTTCGCATTCTGGCAAAGTTGCAGCGCACCGAACCGAGAAACTTTCAAAAGACCCCCGGAAAAAACCTCATCAACTTTGCGAACAAGTAACGATCCGGACATCAAACAAAACTCTTACAGATTACGCCGACTAAAGACAAATCCGCAGACGTTACACCAGACTAGACAAACAGCTCGCGCTAAGTATGTTATAACGGCATTTCGCAACAAACCGCACAATTCGGATCGAGTCACGCATCGTCAACTGCGGTTTTCCAGAGCAACCCCGAGGAACGGGGGACGCCCCAGTCACGCAACGGAGGGATGCGAGACGGGAGACGGTAATGATCGGGCCGGGAGCGAGACGGAGAATCGCTGAGGTGAGTTAGTCATTAGTAGTTATGTCGAGGAGGAATCCAGTCGGAATTCGCTCAGTAATCCGGTAGCTAAGTAGATTACGCCGTCCGCCATGTTCCCACGATTAGACGGGATCCGCTGCTCCGGCTGCCAGTAGCAGTTAATCATACAGGACGCTGCTCTTAATCGTAGATATTGCACGAGCACGGGCGCCACTTTATGAACCCCACTTACTAAACTCCTCATGTGATTACGTCATAATCAGTTATAAACTTGTTAGCGGTTAGAAAGTTAGTAAATGAAATATTTTTTAATCAATATGAGTACTTAGGTACCTATAGATATATATTATGTAGAATCCTGTCTCTATATAAGGAACGCGTTCGGCAACCATAGTCAGTTACTATTTGAGAAAACCGTAGCGTTCACCATTCAGCGAGGTGGTGGAGTCAAGAGTTCTACTAAAGAGGACAGTAGATTTAATTTACGTGTATCAAAGAAGACGTACAAAAACTCCCATTACTTTTTTTTAAACCTGTCAGGAAAACCTCGACACTTCGATAACCCACTTTTTCAATAAAAGAAAATGAGAGATAAAACAAAGAAACCCTAAACGGCGCGCGAGTCCACCAATTCCACGAGTTATTATATGGAGGAATTTCAAGCCACCTCCCCCCTTTCCCCTCCCCTTCAGGGCCGTATTTGTTCTTGCACGGTACTAAACTTATTTTGGTGGCGAGATTCTGTGACATCTTTTTTTTAGGAGAAATTTACAAAAAAGTTTCGAAAAAAGATGTTAGATGAGCGATTATCGGTACAAATTTAAAAATGGCGATTTTTGTCAATTTTTTCTGAGAAAGTCGTTTTTTCTCGCAATTTTCCAGAAAGATTGAAAAATACCGAAAGAGTGAGAGAGAGATGAAGGAATTTCAAGCCACCTCCCATTCCCCTCTCCCGTTCAGGGCCGTATTTGCTCTTGCACGGTACTACTCAACTTATTTTGGTGACGAAATTCTGTGACATTTTTTTTAGGAGACGCGGGGAAATTTATAAAAAAAAGTTTCGAAAAAAGATGGTTCGGTGAGCGGTTGTCGGTACAAATTTAAAAAATGGCGATTTTTTGTGAATTGTTTCATGAAAAACCGTTTTTTCTGGATTTTTTTCAACAGATCGAAAAAGTAACCAAATAACGTGACAGAGTCTATACAAAAGGATTTTTTTTTGCGTGAATGGTGGCAAAACTGACCGAAAAGTTGATTTATTGGAAAAGACTCCGGCAGATTATTTTTCTCTCAAAATGATCGAAAACAAAATAGAGAAGACCACTTATCAGGCCATTTTTGTTAAATTTATATTTTAATTAGTAATTTTAAAACATCGAATCTACGTGAAAACAACTTTTAGACATATTTTCCAAAGTGCGCAACATTGGTCCTTCGAAAGAGATACAGAAAAATAATTTAATAAAATGGCTGAAGAGACATGAATTAAGACTTCCTGGCATAAAAATGAAGTTCCATGCATTTTTAAAACCAGCTCTAATAACGATAATAGAGTTAGGAGTTCTATACTACTGGCGCTGGCTGGCCTGGCAGTCATTATTTAAATTTAATTTCTAATGAGTGATGACCTAGGTATTTATTTCATTATTATTTCTTACGCTAATGGCTCTCATTAACATTTTTCAATGCATAAATATCCGTTAATTATACCTAACTACTACATAATTAAACAGAATATGAGAATAAATCGACAGTAAACTATTTTTTCTTCACTAATAAACAGGTAAAAAGGACCTTCTACTATCACTAACACCTTTAATTATTATAAAATAGAAAGGTAGCTATGAGTAAGTAGTACCTATATACCTATTTTTAAAAGCTGAACATAATGATTATTATTAATTGTAGCAAAACTAAGCAGTTATTATACAGGGTGTATATTAAAAGATTGGAACAAACCATATTTTTTGAAAGGCAATCTCGAGAAATTATTTTTCAAGATAAAAATCTCAACGATCTTTTTACGAAAAACATCGTGTATAAATTCACAGACCTTAGTTAACGTGAAGGGACCATTTTAGAGCGCAAGTCAAAGGACGGCGTGGAAGAAACGCAACCAAGAGACGCGCCTATGCCGTTTTTTTGCCTCGATCTTTCTAATAATATTCACAACGAAGAACTAATTAACTCGGTCAATTAATAATCATCAAATTAATATCAAACTTCCGGTGATCCGACGATTATTGTTTATTGTTAAAAAGACTTTTGAAGTCAATTTTAATAACTTGTGAATGCCCCGATTTCTCCAAGATCAACTCTAGAGCTTTTCATCTGAATATGGTTTCTTTAGAATATCGCATTAGTGGAGTAAAATCTGTTCCCTAATTTGATTTTGTAAAAAAGTTTGTTAAAAAAAATTAAAAATATCGACCAAATGTGTTTTTTTTAATTACCTACTCCCGAAAATCTCTCCTCAGAGCCTATCGATAGCACTAGCACTTTAACCAGGACACTCTGTATAAAAGCCTCCTCAAGCTAATTAAAAAAAAAATCAATGACTACAAACTACAAATTTCAAGGGTCGATGTCGTCAAACAATAATTATTTTATTACCTACTTATTACGTCGATTTCGACGAGTACTTTCGTTGTAAATTTCAAAACCTTATCAAACAATCATCCACTTGCCGGGAAACGAGTGGTGGAGTGGCGCGGGGGGGTCTCAGTCATCTTGAGATATGGCACCAAGGACTTGCGTAAATATGTACAGACAGAGGAAATCTACAAAGCAAACAAGAATCATATGGGACGATGTAAAACAAAAGCAAACAACGCTGTCATGTCAATAATAGATGACCGGGCTGCTTCTTTCTATACACGACATAATGCAATATTAAATTTGTACAATGTATTATCTTTACGACAGGATTACCAGCGTTGTTTGCTTTAGATGTTAGAAGCTTTATTTACTCGACAAACTGTATCTGTCAAAAACAAAAAAAATCTTCCTCGTACCACTGGCAAATATTTATAAATTACTTAAAACATGTAGGTAAGATCAATATACTTAACAAGGCAAACATAGATATTAACAGATAAACAAACATTGGGAATTGTATGGTTCTTCAGTTTCACACATTAATATTTCTGTGTGAGCTTTTTATTGTTTAATTTGCATTTGGGAAAAACGGTAATGAACTTTGCTTGCATGGAAATCGGCAATTGGAATAATAAATAAGCAGCTCGGAGGAGAGAGCTGGTCACATACGCCTCTTCTGACTATTATTAGGTTTTTAGCTTCTACGCTCAATCAAGTGCGAGGATAGTCTAATAGACTATCTAATAGACGCTAATAGAGATTAAAAATAAGATCATATTTCTTAACCCTTTCACTCTTTTGTTCCTCAAGAGGGACATGGGTTAATACAACCGTATTTCATGTAGTACACCTTACCAATGTTGATGATAATGATTATTGCACTTTCTTTCTATTTCACGAAATCTATTTTTACCTTGTGAGGTAAATTTAACATTGTATCGAGAAAATAATTTCAAGATAATTTTAAACACAAGACGGTCCCCGGAGTCGAGCTGGAGGAAAATCAACACCGCATTACGGGCGATCAATACTCATCCAAAGTACCGGTTGTAGATTTTGTTTTGCGAATTTGTAAATCTAGTCCACTGGGTCAGTACCTGCAGTGGGCTAGACGGAGGGATGCGGAGATACGCTGAACCGGAATAATTGAGCCAATAGTGTGAATCAGTACTCCACCCCGAGCCCTCGTTTCAAGGGCCGTTTGCTATTCCCCAATTGAATCTCGGTCAATCCCCGAGTTTCGTGTTTAAAATGATATGGTATAAAGGGGAGTCAATTCCCACCCCTTCGTTCAAGGGGAAATTCCGATCAATTTTAGAAATTTATGAAGAAAGGAAAATTATATATCTTTCTGATAAAAAGTGAAATAACTTCTTTATTTTGTTTGTCTTCAGTTTCTTGCATTTATATAAAAATACGGTCATTCTTTTCATATTTAACGAAGCCCTATTTATTTTATAGCGTCGCGACGTTAATGAATGTAACCTCAAAAAGTGAAAGGGTTAATAATTATCGTAAACTTTTTTTTAACATAAAAAAAATTGTGGGTTGAGTCTTCGAAAAATGTGGGTTAGGCCTTTTTAAATCGTGGGTTAGGACTATTTAGATAGACGAAGTGAGAAAGCGACACCACCTCCTGCTGCTCACTAGTTGTCAGCCTCGGTAGCATCAGAAAGATACTCGCTGCAGTTGTTATATCGCACGTATCATTTTATTGTAGGTTAGATCTCCATAAATTGTTGGTTAGGACTATTTTCTTAAACTAAATGAGAGAAATTCAATAATTTGAATCGTATACTTTTTTCGTTAAGTAAAAAATCATTTAAAAAAAATTGTCTCAAGTCTTCGCAAAATGTGGGTTAGGTCCATTTTGTTACCCAAATCAATTAAGGAACAAAATAAATTGTTACGACTAACGACTGAAGTCTGTATAGTAAATAAAACAGTTCAAGTACACATATTGTGGTTAGGCCTTTTTAAATCGTGGGTTAGGGCTATTTAAATAAACGAAGTGAGAAACTAGATCTCCATAAATTGTTGGTAAGGACAATTTTCTTAACTATATGAGAGAAATTCAGTCATTAGAATCGTATACTTTTTTCGTTACGTAAAAAAGAAACATTAATAAAATTGTACGTTAAGTCTTAGTAAATGTGGGTTAGGTCCATTTTGTAATCCAAATCAATAAATAAGCGAAATTAAAAACGACGAACGATTGGAGTAATATATTTTATGTGGTTAAAAAAGCAGCCTAAGTCCACATATTGTGGGTTACGCCTTTCTAAATCGTGGGTTAGGGCTCTTAGTGGAATCAGAAACTCGGTTAGGACTATTTTGTTAGACTTTATGAGAGAATTTAGTCATTTGAATCCTATACTTTTTTCGTTAAGTAAAAAAAATTGTGGGTTAAGTCTTCGCAAAATGTGGGTTAGGTCTTTTTGTAACCCAAAGAAATTTACTGTGGGTTAAGCCTTATGATACATAATAAATGGTATATTGGTGTTATTTTCTTGTAATACATGATAAAACAAGGATTGAAGTAGTCAGTATAGAATCATTTACTCTTTTCATTGGTTAAATAAAAAAGATAAACCAGATCAATGATTGTGGGTTAAGTCAACTTAATAATGTCAATAATTTATCAGTTAGAAAACGATTAAGAGAAATAAAGGGTAAATAATTTAGTATTGTGGGTTAGGTCTTTATAAATCGTGGGTTAGGGCTGTTTTGAAGGATTAAATAAGAGAAACTAGCTGCTAGTAGTCGGTAGAAAGAATCGGAAACTCTTCAATAATAATTATATGTTTAATATATCAAAACAGATCATTTTATTGTAGGTTACGTTCCATAAATTGTTGGTTAGGATTGTTTTATTAGACATAATGAGAGAAAGTAGCAACGACTGAAGTGAACGAGTATTAGGTATGCACGCATTCGTTAGATACAGAAAGGTGTTGTTAAATCTGCACACTGCAATCATTCAGTGTTTAACGAGGTGTTAAAAGCAAATGACGTATTTAAGAATCGTATCGTAATATCGCAACCAGAGTTGACCTTTGAGTGTTCTAAAGCAATTAAGGATTTAATTATTATAATCTGAAATCGCTTTGATCGGGGTTTGATTAATTCATCGCGCGTTTAATATCTGTGATATCCGGGTCGATTTAGGACATCCGGTTGGAAGGACCGAAATGTTTCGATTTGATTTATCGCCGGGATTGTTATTTGAATACAAATAAGAAATAGCGCCGTCTTTGGAATGAGATATTACCGTCGTGGAATATTTCGAAGTCTTTAATAATGGAAAGACGCACAAGGCTTGTGCTGTATTATATAGGGCTGTCCGTGAATTGAAGTTTTAGCGCTATAGAAAAATGCGGACGAATGGTTTGAACGTCTTCTTTGTTTTGTGATTGGATTAATAAATGGGCTCACTTTATCCCAAACGCCTTTGTTTTAAATGCAAATGCAATAAATTTTCTGTTGTGAGGGTATATTCGAGAATGAGTTTGTTCTTGACTTTTAGCCTTCCATACGCGGAAAATTCGAGGCAGTAATAACTTTTGACTTACAACTGTACTGTCAATACTGTCATAATCTAACTTGCGTTGACCTTTAAAACGAACGCGATAATCCTATAAACTGTTTCAGGCTATAACATAAAAGAGAATGAACAGAAAGTATAGTGTCCTATTGGATTTCAGTTTATAAATATTCATATTTGTGATTTTTTCGCCCCGGGCACTTATCCCCCTCACAATTCCGATTTCACCCTCACAAGTGCATGATTAAAACAAGGGAATAAACCCGGGCGAACATTTTATTATCCCATTAACTGAGTCAGATGTAATTGTACCGCTGATAATAGGTTACGTTTTTCCTAGCTCCGGGCTCTCGGAACACAAAACGTTCACAACACTAATATTTACAGTGTATCGACAATGGGGTTCTGGGAACCCTTCGCAAGATGCGGGGTGCCTAATTGCACGTTGCAGAGGCACGATTTCACCCCTAAATTACGGAGACTCCGCAGGGGTCCAGGGATCGAGGGATGCACCCTTCTCTGGCGTAAATGGCAGCTGATATGAATACATACTTAGGTACAATGGGCGAACACCCCCTGTGTGAACAGGTAATGCGGGCTTTCATATGACGAGGGGTGCGACTCGATGGCGATGGTGATTTGAGTAGGTAGGTATAAACTGGGAGTTGCGGATTAAATGTGGCAGGATATTTTGTCAGCAGTTCTTATTATACTTCCAGCTCTAACTCTAGCTCTACTTCAATTATTATCTGAAATCCAGTTTTTAAATTTATTTAAAAAAAACTTCCACAGGTCGTGTCTGGTATCGGGAGGAAAATCTGATTATTCCTGAAAAAAGAAAAAAGAATGTCCCACTAGTTCTGTCAAAGAGGTAAATCTGCAAGAAGCTTTTGACTGGATCGTCCAAAAATTCGGCAACGTTTCCATGTATCTAGAAACCTTTCCTTTAATAATGCCTGGAGAAAAAATAACGTCCCACTAAGTGTTCTGATTTTTTCGAGGATTTTTCGATTTGGTAAAAAAACTTTCAAATATACCTTTTTCTGGTTTCTGGGATTTTTTGGTCTCCCATCTTCCATCTCCCCGAAAAGACGCAAGTAAGATATAATTTCCTTAAAAGTTATCAGTTTCGTAAGTCCTTGGCCCAAAGCGAATCTGGCCATTATTGTGAAATTTCGGGCTTTTTTGGAAAAAAATTTACCCAAATTTTTTTTACTTTCTTGAGTGTAAGGCAGAAAGCGTGGCTGACCATTTTATGAAACTTTAATTTTATTCAGGGAAATTTTCAGCAAAAATGATTTTTCAGTTTCAGCCATTATTATGAAATTTTCGGATTTTTAAAGGAAAATTTCACCAAAAATGAGTTTTTGAGCTCTACCGCTCTTGGCCGCCACAAGCCAGTTATCCCTGTGGTAACTTTCCTGACACCTCTTGCTGAATACTCTTCAAGCCAAAAGGATCGATAGGCCGTGCTTTCGCAGTCCCTATGCGTACTGAGCATCGGGATCAAGCCAGCATTTGCCCTTTTGCTCTACGCGAGGTTTCTGTCCTCGCTGAGCTGGCCTTAGCTTCCTTGTCAAAAAAAATGTTGGTCATTATTATGAAAGTTCTGTATTTTTTTTAGCAAAATTTCAGCAAAAAATATTTTATCAGTTTCTTAAGTCCGTGGCCGAAAGCATTAACCATTGGCCATTATTACGAAATTTCCGATTTTTTCAAGGAATTTCTCGGCAAAATGTTTTTTTTTTCATCAGTTTCAGCCATTATTGTGACATTTCGGATTTTTAAAAGAAAATTTCACCAAAAATGAGATTTTATCAGTTTCTTATGTCCTTGGCCCAAAGCGAGGCTGCATGGCCATTATTGTGACATTTCGGGCATTTTTGGAACAAAATGTACCCACATTTTTTTTTTAGTTTCTCGAGTGCAAGGCAGAAAGCGTGGCTGACCATTTTATGAAACTTTAATTTTTTCAGGGAAATTTTCAGCAAAAATGATTTTTCAGTTTCAGCCATTACATATTATGAAATTTCGGATTTTTAAAGGAAAATTTCACCAAAAATGAGTTTTTGAGCTTTAGAGTCCTTGTCAAAAAGAATGTTGGTCATTATTATGAAAGTTCTGTTTTTTTTAGCAAAATTTCAGCAAAAAATATTTTATCAGTTTCTTAAGTCCATGGCCGAAAGCATTAACCATTGGCCATTATTACGAAATTTCCGATTTTTTCAAGGAATTTCTCGGCAAAAATGTTTTTTTTTTCATCAGTTTCAGCCATTATTGTGACATTTCGGATTTTTAAAAGAAAATTTCACCAAAAATGAGATTTTATCAGTTTCTTATGTCCTTGGCCCAAAGCGAGGCTGGCCATTATTGTGACATTTCGGGCATTTTTGGAACAAAATGTACCCACTTTTTTTTTAGTTTCTCGAGTGCAAGGCAGAAAGCGTGGCTGACCATTTTATGAAACTTTAATTTTTTTCAGAGAAATTTTCAGCAAAAATGATTTTTTCAGTTTCAGCCATTATTATGAAATTTCGGATTTTCAAAGAGCATTTTACCAAAAATCACTTTTTCAGTTTTTTGAGTCCATGGCGCAAGTAAGATATAATTTCCTTAAAAGTTTTCAGTTTCGTAAGTCCATGATGGCCGAAAGCGTGGTTGGCCATTAATTATTTTAAAAAATCGGATTTTTGAAACTAAATTTCAGCAAAAATTATATTTTTCAGTTTCCTTAAAAAGTCCGTAGCCAAAAGCGTGGCGTGGTTGGCCATGATTTTAAAATTTCCGACTTTTTTGACCATAGAATTTCAGAAAATTAATTCTTTCAGGATATTTGGTCCCTGGCCAAAAGCGTGGCTAGCGACGATTTAAAAAATCCGATGTTGTTAACAAAATTTTGAAAATTTTTGAAGAATTAAAATATTTAACATTGTAAAAAAAAAATTCAGATTAGCGATCTCCTCGGCCGCTAGTTTTTCTAGCCTTGAACACTGGTGAAGAAAGAAAATTTCCCGAAAACATGAGTTTTTACAAGAAAAAAAACATTGATTGAGTGGTTGATAACTACTAATGAGAAGTTTCTAATTTCTATTCCTACATTTTAATTATAATTATGTTGAATTCCTCGAACACAAACCGCAAACAATGTGACCACTTCATCATCATAATATTTTAGGAGCCGCGCGTTATTAATAAAGCAACACCTAGCGCGATAATTTTCGCACCAGATTTCACATGTCCAAACTGACAGTTTCGCATGGCAAACTGGCAATCAGCATTTTCCAGTTGGCGGCGTTCTCGGCATTACACGTAGGCCAGGCTAGCAGCAATCTGGCACCGCTTCCTGATTTCCCGTCAAGCGAGGCGGTTAATAAGCAGAGCGCTTCTTAATGGCCTGAAAACTATTTACCAGGAAGAAGTGTTGAAACTGGAGACACGTCGAAGCGTCCATAAATACGTCGCCCATTACCGACGCCGACGTTTATTTCCAGAGAGCGACGTCACATCAACGGGTTTCAAGATGATCGCTCCCCTCCCCTTGCCGAGACACATGACACATCCTTGACAGCAGCTCTTTAATGTCTCGATTTACTTACAACTTACAACTGAAACGCATTGCACTCTCACTCGATGTTAGGATATGTGTATATGACAATAATAGTGATGCGCTTGCGCTTTGAATTAGCCCCGCTGATATTATCTGATATACCGTTTCATCTTCGGTTCCGCGCGATTTGGGTAGTTGTACCTAAGCCTGCTAGTAGTATTTCCTTATTCACTCTGATCATTATTGTAGATACAATGCTCTAATGATAATTACACAAATTAACCTGATAAAAAAAAAACGCAAAGCTAGGCGGATTTATATTTATTTATCTGTGACCTGTAAAATTACAAGCCGATTAAAATCCTGCTGAGCAGAGAATAATTTGCACGCGATAATCTCTAAACTCTGAGCTCGGAGCCGTTGCGTTTTGCAAACAATCGTTATGAGTAATAAATGAACAGAGACCCATTAAGGTCGCTGTAAAAGTCTTCCAAACAACGCTCCATTGTTTGCACTTTAATAACAATAATTAAATATCTTTGAATGAGTTTCTTTCTTCGGCATTAATTGATTCCTACTTTCTATTCACTCCATCAATTAGCGCCCGTGCTGTGAAAAGCATTAGATGCTCTCCGATAAATAGACCCCAATATTTAAACATCTATTATCTTTGGATATTTATTATACTGATGATGGTGGTACTGGCTGAGTCATTGTGCGATCTCTTGTGATCATATCTCGGACTAGCTTTTACTCCCGAAAATTGGCTCAAAAATTTAGTATTGAATAACAGATGACAGTTGTGGGAATGGATGCAAATAGCTGGTCAAAGTAGATGCGTGAAAAAAAACATTAAAGAACCAATTACAACTTCCTGAAATAAACTATAGCCTGTCAAGACCAATTATTTGATGATACAATCTCTTGGTTTTATGAAATGTTAACATACCATATGGTTAAATAAGCTTGAATTAAATTACCGTGTGCATTGTGTTTTGATGGGTAACGAGACGGTAAATCCAACCAGCCAGACTTTCTATCTATCTACGATCATTTTCTTTCTTCATGGCAATAGATTCGTCTTGATCATTGAAGATCATCAGCAGCATCTAAGAGCAATTTGACTCGATTGTATTTTCATTGTCATTGCAGGAACGTATTTTTCTGACCCAATCCAAATTTGATAAGAACAGACGTCGGAGGAGTAGCTAGAACATGACGCAGCGTGTTGGAGTGAGCGTAGCCATCAGATGCATTTCCTCGCTCCACAGGACCGTGACTAATTTGATATTATACTTTTATTTTCTACGGCAAATAATGTATCGTTTACATTACACGTTCCACGGATACGTGACCAGCTCACTCGGGTTAAAAATGCGTGCCGCCGTCTTCTTGTGGTAGGTACACAGCGTGAACAGGAGATGTTGCGAAACACATTATAACATGGCACTTCCTCAGTTTAAGCACCAGTCATTTATTTGGGTTATGTGTTATGTGTGTGGTCAGATTTTTCAACACAAATTGAATCACTTTAGCGAAACTATAAACTTACACCGCAACCGCGGTTGATTTGAGAGCACCTACTGGATTCCTCAATTAAAATATTTTCTTTAAATCTTCCAATATGGTGTCTAAAATTGTCAAAAGATGCAAAAAATGGGACTTTTTCTTGAACAAATCAGAGCTTTCCTAATAATGACCAACACGCTTTCTGCCATGGACTCGATAGTGAAGTGAAAAGTCATTTTTGGTAAAATTTTCCTTTAAAAATCCGAAATTTCATATAATGGCTGAAACTGAAAAAATAATTTTTGCTGAAAATTTCCCTGAAAAAAAATTAAAGTTTCATAATAATGACCAGCCACGCTTTCTGCCTTGCACTCAAGGCACTAAAAAAATTTGGGGAAATTTTGTTCCAAAAAAGCCCGAAATTTCACAATAATGTCCAGCCTCGCTTTGGGTCAAGGACATATAAGAAACTGATAAAATCTAATTTTTAGTGAAATTTTCCTTTAAAAATCTGAAATGTCACAATAATGGCTGAAACTGAAAAAAAAAACATTTTTGCCGAAAAATTCCTTGAAAAATCGGAAATTTCGTAATAATGGTCAGCCATGCTTTCGGTCACAGACTTAAGAAACTGATAAAATATTTTTTGCTAAAATTTTGCTAAAAAAATACAGAACTTTCATAATAATGACCAACATTCTTTTTGACAAGGACTCTAGAGCTGAAAAACTCATTTTTGGTGAAATTTTCCTTTAAAAATCCGAAATTTCATAATAATGGCTGAAACTGAAAAATCATTTTTGCTGAAAATTTCCCTGAATAAAATTAAAGTTTCATAAAATGGTCAGCCACGCTTTCTGCCTTGCACTCAAGAAACTAAAAAAATTTGGGAAATTTTGTTCCAAAAAAACCCGAAACTTCACAATAATGACCATCCTCACTTTGAGCCAAGGACATAAGAAACTGATAAAATCGTTTTTGCCAAAATTTTGCTTAAAAAGACAGAACTTTCATAATAATGGCCAGCGCGCTTTTTGCCATCGACTCAAGAAACTTAAAATCTCATTTTTGGTGAAATTTTCCTTTAAAAATCCGAAATTTCATAATAATGGCTGAAACAGATAAAATAATTATTTCTGCTGAAAAACTCCTTTAAAAATCCGAAATTTCATAATAATAGCTGAAACTGAAAAAAATCATTTTTGTTGAAAAATTTCCTGAAAGTTTCATAATAATGGTCAGCCACACTTAAGATACTGAAAAACTTTTTGGGGAAATTTTGTTCCAAAAAAGCCCGAAATTTCACAATAATGTCCAGCCTCGCTTTGGGCCAAGGACATAAGAAACTGATAAAATCATTTTTGCAAAAATTTTGCTTAAAAAAGGCAGAACTTTCACAATAATAGCCAACACGCTTTTTGCCTTGGGCTCAAGAAACTTAAAAAAAAAAGTCATTTTTTCCCTTTAAATTCCGAAATTTCATAATAGTCGCTGAAACTGAAAAAAATATTTTTGCTGAAAAATTCCTTTGCAAAAAAATCAAAAAATTCATAAAAATGGCCAGTCTCGCTTTCTGCCATGGAATCAAGACACTGAAAAGATCATTTTTGCTGAAATTTTGCTCAAAAAAGACAGAAATTTCATGATAATGGCCAACACGCTTTTTGCCATGGACTCAAGAAACTGAAAATCTCATTTTTGGTGAAATTTCATAATAATGGCCAGTCACGCTTTCGGCCATGCACTGAAGAAACTGAAAAAAATAATTTTTGGGTAAATTTTGCTCAAAAAAGCCCTACGTAATAATGGTCAGCCACGCTTTCGAGTACTTTCGACCACAAACTTATGGAACTGATAAAATAATTTTTGCTGAAATTTTGCTCAAAAAATACAGAATTTTCGTAATAATGACCAACACGCTGATATCTGCCAAGGACTCAAGAAACTGAAAAAGCCATTTTTTGGTGAAAATTTCCGTTAAACATCCGAAATTTCATCATAATGGGCGAAACTGAAAAAAAACATTTTCGCTGAAAAATTCCTTGATATAAAATCCGAAATTGCATAATAATGGCCAGTCACGATTTCGGCCATGCACTCAAGAAACTGAAAAAAAAACATTTTTGGGAAATTTTGCTCAAAAAATAGATACCTAAATTTAGTAATAACGGTTAGGCCACGCTTTCGGCCATGGACTGATGAAACTGATAAAATCATTTTTGATAACTTTTCTAATAATTGCCTTCTGCCATGGACATAAGAAACTGAAAAAATCATTTTTGGTGAAATTTTCCTTTAAAAATCCAAAAATTCATAATAATGGCTGAAACTGAAAAAAATAATTTTCCTGAAAATTTCCTTTAAAAAATCCGAAATTTCATGATAATGGCCAACATGCTTTCTGCCATGGACTCAGGAAACTGAAAAAATCATTTTTGGGGAAATTGTGCTCAAAAAAACCCGAACTTTCATGATAATGGTCACCCTCGCCGTAAATAACGAAAAAAAAATTGCAGGAAATTGACGGAAGTTCCTTTCCCTTCCCAATAAGTTTGGGCTTATCGTTTCTCTGAAATTGCTTTTTGGCAATGTCAAACTTACTGACGGAGTGACTGCACACAATTTCCGTATTTTTCCTTCCTGCTTGCACACTGCAACCCACCGGGAGGTGAAGAAACCGGACCAAAAGATGAGAGCTCGTCGGCCGAAAGGGACAGAGTTTTTCGTATTGTTCGCTTTGTTCGTTATTGGGAGTTGTTATTCGTCAGAAAGTGCCGTTATCAACACTGAAATGAACTTGTCTGGATAGTGAGGTATAATGAGCTTTACCTAGGTCCTTTACCCTATTAGGGAAATTTCTGACTAACCTAATTAACAAACGGTTGATTAATTAATTTAACCTTTGCAATATACCTTTTTTCAACCAATCTAAATAATTTTTTGAACCAATCTAGATTTCAGAAAAGCTTCAACCGATGTAGTAACTGTTAATGAATCTTATTTATAGAAGAGAACACTCCACTCTGAAATGATTAATGTTTCAGCATATAACCAAATGAAATATTAATCAATTTAAATGTGGAAATTATATATTAATTCTGAATAAATTTGCATGTCATAGTCTACACTTAACTTAACTATAAATTATCCTAGGCTCCAGTAAATTTATAAAGGTTTTAATTTACAATATTCCATTTAGGAACGAGGGTCGCAATTATTTACCCATCTCCCTGGTAGTTGTAAGTATATACTAATGGTATGCCAGGTGATGATGCAATTAAAAAATGTCAATAATAACAAGACCCCCTCCCCCTTAAAAAAATTGAAACGAATTGCATCTTCATGCTTTAACATCCAGATTATCCATCATCCATGGCGTCCGTAATAAGCCAGAAATCCGGGCATATTAGTGCGAGAAATCCGGTTTGACAACAAAGCAATTTGCATATTAATCGGGCTGATGTAAATGCAAAAAGGTGAAGAATTCAACTGCGATAATAACACCCGTGAAATTTGTAAACAAGTCCTTCCTGAATTATTTATGTTTTCTTTGTAACAAAACACTCATCGTGGACGGGAGTGGTGTGTGGTAGAGTGGTGCGTAGGTACTTATTAAAAAATTTCCTGTCTAAACGATCAAAATAGTGATTTCCTGTTGCAATTTGCATAATGTTTATGAGTGCTCTTGTCTTCGCTGCTGGGTATTATTTTAATGAGGCTCAGTTAAAGCTGGAGCGAAAACAATTAAATGAAAAATTGGTGGAATAAACTGATTTATGTTTTTCTTCTTAATTTTGGTTTCCCATTATGCCTCGTGGATAACCCACGGAAGAAACGCGGCAACGAAAATTGGGGCTAATGACAAATGAATTGTGAAAATAAAATTATAAAAAATATACATTTTTTTCGTTCCGGCTAACTTCACATCTCTCTGCAAGCTAAAAGACTGGTTTCTGGGAGTCGAAACTTACCCACGCCGTTTGACTATCCCCCAAAAATGAATGGACCAGTCGTTTGTCCGCCCCCTCATAAAAAAAACTTGAGCGAAAATAATAAAGTATCACAACGAATTCTCTTCGCTATCGGCTAACTTCACATAATTTAAAAAATTTCGTATTTGTGCCTCATCGTTCGATCATCGCTTGACCTCCCGATAAATTTGTTTTACCACGTCCAGAAAAAAATCCGTTCCGTCCAACTTCATAATTCCGGTCGAGAGCCCCAGAAACAAACCCATCAGGTTCCAGAGAGAATTGTAGAATTGTGAAGTTAGCCGGAACGAAAAAAAAAATTATATCTTTTTTCTGGACCTGGTTAATCGAATACGGTATAATGCGATTGTTTTTCCCGGCTCACTTCACGAAGCTTAAAATGACGTGTATCATAAGTAGGGGGTGGCGCCATTTAAAATTTCTTAATTGGGATGTGGAGCTTTAAGGGTTGAGGGGGGTCATTTTTGTTCCCCCTGCATGATCCAAAGGTTTTTTTTGCGATTTTGTACAACTTTTGAAGAAACCGCCACCGTTTTTTTTTATGGTAATGGCATCTAGAAATGACCCAGAGAAATAAGGTAAGTTTGGCAGCGACTATAATGACGACGCGCATTCTCAGATCTGGATCCTGGAGCGTTAGCGATCTAGAACGCCCAATTCATATAGCCTTCGTCCCTCTTTCTCGACCAATCGAAAATGTCTAGCTGGGTAATTGCGACTAATAGGCCCCTCGTAACAAAGACCCAGTAAGTTATTAGTGAAAATTGAAAAATGTCGTGTTAGTGCGATTTAGAAGAAGACACGAGGTGACAATTATTATTACCTACCAGGTACAGGTAGGTAGGTACTAATAAAGCGATAACTACAACATGACAAGATTTTACACACACACAAAGGACTCACAACCGAGTTGGAGCTCAACGAGCCCAAACAAAGTGAATGGACTGAGACGCGGTAACGTAGTAAATGTCAAATACGTGATTTTCCGTCGACACCTTCCCCGGTATAATTCCGCGCCTGAACCGTGACGAAGAAGCCCCATTACGGCGACGTTCTCGCTCAGACTTACGTAATAATAACGTGACGTGGAAAGGTAAGTTCAGTTGTACTTGGGGGCAATTAATACATTTGCCCGCGCCGAGTCGTCGACCCCGCGTCGCGTCGTGTATCCATTTACGACTTGCCAGTGCCGGTGCCACAACTACACTCGATATTAGGATGCTAAAATTGTCACTACGCGGCTCACCGACAACCTCTCTCTGTCTGGAATAAATTTGCAGTAAACATGTTATACCTACATGTTATACATGAGCCGACTTAATTATAACAACTTGCCTACACTGACTCCGGAGAACGTCTACGCGAGCCAACTGTTTCAAGTTATTCTAGCCGTGACTTATTCAATTTGGATTCACGCGGTTATGCACTGAAAATAAAACTATTAGCTATTGCGGAATTTATTATAAATTTATACGTCGTAAAACTGGACGACCGGTTCCCAGATTTATTGCTCACACAAATATGTTAATGGGAAAAGCTGAAATTGACAGTTATCGTTATAGTTGTGTCAACAATGGTAGATCAAAGAGATGACGGAATTATTATTTTTACAACATTCTATTTATTATTACGAACCCGTTATTGTGGAGTTTGTTTACTACGATTTTTCATTTGTCATTGTTGTCATCAATAAGCTCAAAATGATCCACATAAATCTAAAGCAATAAACTAATTATCCCAGATTTCGTCTCCTCTTAAATACTCGAATTATTTAAATTTGTCAGCGTTAACGATTTCACAACTTATCAAGAGAAAAATCATTTTTTAGGTCGCCGGCTCAGCTTGCCAAATACCAAGGTAGGGGTGCGTACCACCAGAGCATTTTTTAAGCATCCATTTTTCTTTTTTACTCTTTCAATAAGGCATCTTGAGGTCTCTTCCAGGAACTCGCTTGTTATGAAGAGTGCGTGAATATTTTTTTTATAGAAAGATTTTCCCGTCTTGAAAAGCAAAAAAAAGATGATTCCTACGGCCAGAAATCAATTTCCGGTATATCGCAGACGAATTTATTTATTGAGAATCATAATAGTTGAAGTCATCCGAGGGCTCAGCGCACGACTCGGAGGGGTTTGAAACTGATATCGGCTCATCTCGCCAGATAGGTAGATAGGCGCGCATGTCATCAGAGCATTTTTTATGCAGCATTTTCTTTTAGTTTAATCTTAAAAGGTGTCTTGAAATCTCTTCCAGGAGCTAAACTCTCGTTATGAAGAGTGAATAATTTTTGCGAAAGGCAAAAACGACGATTCCTACGACCAGAAATCAATTCCCGGATAATCTTCGGTAAAGTGAGATATTGTCATGGTGCATTTGTATTCTAGGGCATGATATCGTGGTCACCGTTCCTGTGGGGTAGTGTTGGACTGATCAGCTGAATTCATCCACAACAATTTCCCGAAACCACAACTAATCCGCTCGAGGCCAACGGAAAACTCCCGCGAGTTTTTCGAGCGCCATTTCTTGAGACTTACCCCAATTAGAAGCTCTTTTGCTGCGAATTTACAAAAACCAACTTTTCTGGTGAATAAGTGGGAAAGCTCAATCGCGGATAATTTCCCCGGTAACCAGAGGCCAACGAAAAATTCCCACAAGTTTTTCGAGCGCCATAAATTGAGACCTTACCCCTTGTAGGGGGTGTGTGTGTATAGCAGCGAATTCCAAAAAACCCCACTTTTTTTGTGGAAAAGTGGAAAAGCTCAATCGTGGATAATTCTCCGAGGCTAACGAAAAATTCCCACGAGGTTTTTGAGCGCCATAAATTAAGACTTACCCCTTTTAGGGGGTGTTGTGCACTTTTGCAGCGAATTCCAAAAAACAACTTTTCTGGTGAACAAGTGGGAAAGCTCAATCGCGGGTAATTCCCCGGTAACCCGAGGCTAACGAAAAATTCCCACAAGTTTTTCGAGCGCCAAAAATTGATACTTACCCCTTGTAGGGGGTTTATTGCAGCGAATTCCAAAAAAAAACCACTTTTTTGGCGAAAAAGTGGAAAAGCTCAATCGTGGATAATTCTCCGCTAACCCAAAGCGAACTAAAAATTCCCACGAGTTTTTCGAGCGCCATAAATCGAGACTTACCCTCATAAGGGTGTGTTTTACTGCGAATTCACAAATAAAGGCGCCAAAATTAAAATTATACTTGGACATAAATCGCCAAAACTGATTCTGCGCATTACCATTTTGTCATTTTGTATTTTTGACGGTTCTATTCCTTATTTTATTTTTATTCGCTTCCCGTCTCCACAGACAGCACAATTTTTAATTAATCCAATTCCGGTAACACTCCAAGCGAGTTCCTCTTCCTACACTCGGCACCTTTTACGATTCCGCATAAAACTCCCCCGGCCGAATTCCGGTTAACACGTGTGGTGTCATGTGGTTTCCAATAAACATCGATTAGAGAGGAGTTCCATTAGGGCCCGAGCCCATCGGTGCGAGGATAAACCATTGCCCGGAGGGCGACGAGTGAGTAATAAGCACATTTGACGTGTCCCTCTTCCCGGAGCCCGATAAAGGGTCACAGAGCCCTACGTCGTTCGTTCGTCCGTCCGCCGGGGGGCCTCTTTCACCCCTATTTGTATTGTGCGTACAGTCGTGCCGGCATATGGCGACAGCATGTCGCTCAAGGTTGGAAACCCTAATTATTACCCAATGGGAGCGGGTATTCCACTATGATCTAATAAACTCGGCTCGAGGGCCCTTCTCGCTGTCATTATCATCTCATCGCCTGAACAATTAACCTATAAAAATATGAGAAATCGAATCTAAAACTGTAATAACAGAAGTGGGATAGCTGAAACTTTATAAGGACGTCGACATCTCTTAGTTCATATTTGTTCCATTCAAGACAATAAAGGCGATAAAAAAAAATTAAACCGCGATCGTTCCGCAAAGACGCTTTAATTAAGTAAGAACCGTTACAAAATATAAAAGTCGTTAAAATCTCCAATGAGGCAAATGACACCGACACTGACACTATTAGTCATTCGATAGCAACAAGAAAAACTCTCATTAAACAAACCAAAACCACGGAGAAGGAGTTGTTTGCATTCACGCCACCCAATCGATTCTTATCTCCTTTTTAAATGGCCGATTTCTTATTTTTTCCGGCGAGACGAGAGAATCTGGCGCGGATAATATTTCATACCTACATCGTATCGAATAACGAACGTGACATGTGACGTTTCATGTCGAGCTACCCTAAAGCAAGAGTGAAAGATAATCTTTTATACGGTAAACGCACAGAAATAACCCTGAAAAGGGACTAAATCCCCCGATGTTAGAGGATCATCGAAGGGACAGTTATTTGTGAAGGGCGACGGAGCAGGTCTAGGGGGAAATGACCTAAGTCTGACTTGATTTAGATCAAGTTTTCTATAAGCAAACCCATCGTGTCGATTGTCCACTTTTATCTAGTCTATTTTTTTAAGGTCTTTTCAACTTTATTTTATAATTTTACAATTTTTTTATTAAATCAAAGTAATCAAACTAACATATACATTATTGTTTGCGAGTAGATTTTTATCCGAGTATGCTACGATGTTAAATAAGCGAGTTAAGGGTTGTTGAAGTTAAAGAGCTGACGTCACAACAGCCGCGGTACCTCATAGTAACGGATATAACTCGCGATTGGAAGCAGATATCGAAGTGCCGTTTTCACCGTTGTGATAAAGAACTTAATGAGAATTGATTGAAGCAAAAGAAAAATTTTATTAGACAAAAATTAAAAGCAAGTCTCATCGTAAAGCTTGAGCCACCAGCACCAGACTCCATCCGTCCATATGAACATTGTTGTCCTCACGTACTGTTTGTTCATCATCAAGCAGACTTCATTAAAGTAAATTAACAATTTATCTCGGACCCAAGTCAGTGTAACGAGTAACGAGTAATAAAGAGCAACATAAAAAGAGAAATTATAACAATTCGCACACCTACTACGTCTGTTCTGGAACATAAAGAAACAGAAATAAATCCGCGTGCTTTGCACGACTAGAGGAGTTGAATGTGTGCTAAACCAACCGTGGCACGTAAAACAACTGCAGCCAATTTACATTTTATAATAGGCCTGGTATACACATAAAAACACGTATTATAGCGTTATAGCGTTTTCAACTTGTAATCAATTCATGGTGGTAGTAACTAGTAATTACACCACTTGAGCATTTATTTTCAATTATTAATAAATTATTACAACAGCTCTATGGATACAGGGTGGTCTTTTCCATGTTCTCGATCATAACTTAATGTTTATTCAAATTTCAAAGCAGTGATTAAATTAACATAAATATCATCAAAATATAGACGCGGTTAAGTATGGCAAATTATGTTAATTTATCATGAACAGAATTCTAGAACTGCTTTGTGATTGATACAAAAAACAAAATGGAATTGAGAAGAATGTTGCAAAAATGTTTTCGTTAACAACATTTTTGGCAAAATTTTGGGAACTAGCGTTGTACCTAAATAACGTCAAATAACGTAATTCCAGTCACCCTTAGTCTGTTTCGTGATTGATGAAAAATTGAAAATGGAGCTGGGAAAAAATGTTGGCGTTCAAAACATTTTTGGTGAAATGGTGGAGACTCTCGTTATAGATAACGTCAAATGTAATGCCAGTCACCATGAACAGAATTCTGGCTCTGCTTTGTGATTGATAACAAATCCAAAATGGGATTGGTAAAAATGTTGACGTTAACAACATTATTGGCAAAATTTTGGGAACTGTGGCGTTATAAATAACGTCAAATAACGTAATTCCAGGAGACTCGCGTAGCCTAGTGGTTCAGTCCGCTGCCTACCGAGCCTAAGGTCGCGAGTTCGGGACTCACCGGCTCGTGTTATTTTTCGGATGCATTTTCGAATGTATGTGAAAAATACAACAAGCGACCGAACGTTTAAATTTATAAAAGGCATACTTGAGGCTGGGTGAATGAGTAAGATACTCGAAATCCCGTGTTACGGGAGTGGAGCGACTTTGTCTTACCTACATAGTTAAGACCGATGCTCCCTCCTTTTTAAAAAAAAAAAAAAAAAAAAAAAAACGTAATTCCAGTCATCCTAAGTCTGTTTCGTGATTGATGAAAAAATCAAAATGGGGCTGGGTAAAAATGTTGACGTTAACAACATTTTTGGTAAAATTATGGAGACTCTCGTTATAAATAACGTCAAATGTAATGCCAGTCACCATGAAAAGAATTCTGGGTCTGTTTTGTGACTGATAACAAATCCAATAAGGGATTGGGAACAATTTTGCAAAAATGTTTACGTTAAGAACATTATTGATGAAATTTCGGGCGCGGTGGCGTTATAAATAACGTCAAATAATGTAATTCCAGTCATCCATAGTCTGTTTCGTGATTGATGAAAAATTCAAAATGGGGTTGGAGAAAAATGTTGACATTAACAACATTTTTGGTAAAATTTTGGAGACTCTCGTTATAAATAACGTCAAATGTAATGCCAGTCACCATGAAGAGAATTCTTGGTCTGCTTTGTGACTGATAACAAATACAACAAGGGATTGGGAATAATGTTGCAAAAATGTTGACGTTAACAGCATTATTGGTAAAATTTCGAGAACTGTGGCGTTGTAATTAACGTCAAATAACGTAATTCCAGTCTGTTTCGTGATTGATGAAAAATTCAAAATGGGACTGGGAAAAAATGTTGACCTTAACAATATTTTTGGTAAAATTGTGGAGACTCTCGTTATAAATAACGTCAAATATAATGCCAGTCACCATGAAGAGAATTCTTGGTCTGCTTTGTGACCGATAACAAATCCAATAAGGAATTGGGAACAATGCTGCAAAAATGTTGACATTAACAACATTATTGGTAAAATTTCGGGAACTGTGGCGTTATAAATAACGTCAAATAACGTAATTCCAGTCATCCTAAGTCTGTTTCGTGATTGATGAAAAATTCAAAATGGGGTTGGAGAAAAATGTTGACATTAACAACATTTTTGGTAAAATTTTGGAGACTCTCGTTATAAATAACATCAAATGTAATGCCAGTCACCATGAAGAGAATTCTTGGTCTGCTTTGTGACCGATAACAAATCCAATAAGGAATTGGGAACAATGCTGCAAAAATGTTGACATTAACAACATTATTGGTAAAATTTCGGGAACTGTGGCGTTATAAATAACGTCAAATAACGTAATTCCAGTCATCCTAAGTCTGTTTCGTGATTGATGAAAAATTCAAAATGGGGTTGGAGAAAAATGTTGACATTAACAATATTTTTGGTAAAATTGTGGAGACTCTCGTTATAAATAACGTCAAATATAATGCCAGTCACCATGAAGAGAATTCTTGGTCTGCTTTGTGACCGATAACAAATCCAATAAGGAATTGGGAACAATGCTGCAAAAATGTTGACATTAACAACATTATTGGTAAAATTTCGGGAACTGTGGCGTTATAAATAACGTCAAATAACGTAATTCCAGTCATCCTAAGTCTGTTTCGTGATTGATGAAAAATTCAAAATGGGGTTGGAGAAAAATGTTGACATTAACAACATTTTTGGTAAAATTTTGGAGACTCTCGTTATAAATAACGTCAAATATAATGCCAGTCACCATGAAGAGAATTCTTGGTCTGCTTTGTGACCGATAACAAATCCAATAAGGAATTGGGAACAATGCTGCAAAAATGTTGACATTAACAACATTATTGGTAAAATTTCGGGAACTGTGGCGTTATAAATAACGTCAAATAACGTAATTCCAGTCATCCTAAGTCTGTTTCGTGATTGATGAAAAATTCAAAATGGGGTTGGAGAAAAATGTTGACATTAACAACATTTATGGTAAAATTTTGGAGACTCTCGTTATAAATAACATCAAATGTAATGCCAGTCACCATGAAGAGAATTCTTGGTCTGCTTTGTGATTGATAACAAATCCAATAAGGGATTTGGGAACAATGTTGCAAAAATGTTGATGTTAACAACATTATTGGCAAAATTTCGGGAACTGTGGCGTTATAAATAACGTTAAAACTCCAGTCATCCTTAGTCTGTTTCGTGATTGATGAAAAGTTCAAAATGGGACTGGGAAAAAATGTTGACGTTAACAACATTTTTGGTAAAATTGTGGAGACTCTCGTTATAAATAACGTCAAATGTAATGCCAGTCACAATGAAAAGGATTCTGGGTCTGCTTTGTGATTGATAAAAAATCCAAAATGGGATTGGGGATAAAAAACGTTAACAACATTTTTGGTAAAATTTTGGTGACTCGTACCTACGTCAAATATAACGCCAGGCATTACGAGAATAATTCTGCGCAGAATTTGTCACGATACAAAAATCCAACCTGGGATTGGTAAAAATGTTGACGTTTACTTGATGGTAAAATTTTAGCGACTCTCGTTCCTGTGTTTTTCGTTTTTTCGTGGTCTATGAAATGAATCAGGATCGATGGTCTGAGGTGATTTTCAGAAAGTATGAGTGTGCCAATAGTGTATTTTAGCACGTTTTCATCAACTCGCTTTCTTGTCTGTCAGTTTATCTGCGGTACAAACCTGACAATCGATTTTAAACCAACTTCACGAAGAGTTAGAGATTTGAAATTTCAAACGTAGCTCAGCACTGGATGACAATGTAATACTTACTCGCTTTCTTGTCTGTTGTATTGTAATTATTGCAGAGTTTTCATCGCATTTCAATTATTACATTAAACTGCATTAAACTAATAACACCAATAAAAAAATTAAACACTGCAATGATAATTTATACAGAACTCTCTCTCTCTCTCTCTCTCTCTTAAATGATACATAAAGACACATCCATCATCAATAAATAAATACGTTACACCAAATTAGACACGATTATGTTTTATACTTCCTTCCAGCCTCGCCTTCTGCATAAGCATAACATAATTGTCTGAAACGTTACAGTATGTTATTTCCTATAAATCCCCCCCTTCCCCCTCGTATATCGAACGAAACTATCACTCATCCCGCACGTCAAACCTGATCCATTTCCAACATGCAGCGCGTCCCTAACCGTCCACGTTTTATACATTCAATCCCCACGGTCTGGGTCCGTTAATCTAGTTTTCTGTGGATTTTTTCATAGCCAGAGGAGATTATTTTACGGCCTCTTGGTTCGTTACGCTTCACAAGCTCCTTTATAGTCCCGTAAAACGACTCGGCAAGGAACTGAACCGTTCTGCACGGAGATTTCGGTGTTGAATTCTCAATAGATATCTGACCCTCGACTACTAAATCCTGCTGGTCTCTAGCTCCGGCGATTGCCTT
This sequence comes from Malachius bipustulatus, assembly GCA_910589415.1. Classification (NCBI taxonomy): domain Eukaryota; kingdom Metazoa; phylum Arthropoda; class Insecta; order Coleoptera; family Melyridae; genus Malachius; species Malachius bipustulatus. Next base: position 26,116,639 of record OU342637.1, read on the forward strand.
TTAAAATTGGGCTTTATTAGATTAGTTCTCGCACTTCCAAGTTCCAATATAATATGAATTAATCTTCGGTGATTAGGTAGATGTGACTTGGATCTTGGATTTAATAATCCTCTTTGTATGTACTTCCTTAAATTAGGTACTGGGACTGGGTGATATTTAAATTTTTAATGACAGCGGAGACGGTTAAAAATGTATTTGATTGAACAGATCGACGATCGATACAGGAAGACGTAATAATAATAAAAACATCAGATCGATACAATGAACGAACCCTTGTAAGTGGTGTAATCCGTTTCGTGAAAGGAAGTCAACTCTACACCAGAATGCAATCATAAACATCCGGTTTCTTTATTAAAACATTTTCCTGTTATTATAGAGCGAAATAGATAATAGAACTCATCCAGATGGCAGTTTCCTTATTTCTTACTATTGCAAACCATCTGTTGCACAGTAAAAAGTTCTATGAGTCGTGGTGGAATACTTTATTTTTTATAAATTTTTCAAAACCAAATCTTGGTGGAATAACACAAGAAATTCCTACTTCTCAAATACGACCAATGAGACTTTTTTTTTGTTTTCCGCCAGTAATATGAATTAACTTTATGGAATTGCAGATTTTCTAAAAATAAAATATTATCTAATTACATACCGCATTCCACCACCGCATATTACACAATCTGGCCTGAATAAAAACAAATAATGGTGGAATACCAAAATTTGTTCAACTTCACTCCAGTTATGGTAGGTATTCCACCATGGCAAATTATTTTTGGAATACCCAATTTATTGTGAAATAGTCATGTGCTTAGGATGCCGTCTGTCGATTGCTTATGAACAAAAATGAGGTGCCTGTTTCATCAAAGCCAATCTAAAGCAGCAATCGTGGTGGAATGTCACATTTTTTACCTAAGTATAAGCCTCGGTATAAGCTACCAAGTTCCTGAATGCGAGGAAAAATGCAATCTGTTTATTTCTCACCATTCTCGAATTTATGAATCCATACAAACCGAGTATTCCACTAATATCGAGCATACAAATCGAGTATTCCACCACAGCATCACTATAAAAATTAATCGAATATTCCACCAAAATCAAACTTATAAATCATGCTTGCGACCAAGACTTTCTTTAATTAATCGAGTTAAGTAACTCCAACCCCAACTCCATCAATCGTGGACAAAGCGTAGGATATTCCCGCTTCCATAAATAAAATTGACCTCATCCTGATGGGTAAGGGTAAGACAATATCAATTTTCTAAGCAATTAGGTGGAATATTCGATTCTTACAAGGGAAAATCAATTCCCATTTCCCGGTTATTCCACCAAAGAAAAATCGTACCAAGATAGACCGTCGATCGCTCTATTTAAGGTGGAATATGAGATTCTCGCATCGGCGATCTCTCGTAGGTTATAACAACTGACTCCTGGTCCGAGGCGGGCGGGCGGGAGGGGGTTTTCGGTGTTCGACAGGCGTATCTGTCACGGCCGCCGATTCCGTGGTCGGGTACCGTGGCAACGCGCTACAGGGCGGGCTGAAGAGGAGATTCCATGCATCAAGGATGAGTAAACACGCCGCCTTGGACGGCTAATGAATGTAACTACACGACTGTCCCGGAACAGCGCGGTTCATTCATCAAAGGCGGCGAGGGCAGAGGAATTCCTTCCTCGAGAAGCGGCAAAAATGTACCCTATTTTTAGATGTTTAATTGGGAGCTTGTCGCTGTCCGATTTTCGCTTAAAAAAAAAAACTGCATTCTTCTAGAATTATCATTATCATCAAGGAAGAAATACATAATTACATAATTATTATTAGAGGAGGGAAGCAAAATTGTTTGTGGGTTAGAGGATATTTATAAAACGATGAATCCTCTAAATGAACATCCTTGTCTGAATGTAAAAGAGAAATCATTTCACGTTTCCAGGAGGACATTTAACAAATTCACAGCCATAATTAGGATACCGATACAAGTCGACTTTGGGGTTCGGTCCTACGAACGAGACTGTTTTGTCAGGACGGTAAGCGATAAACAACAAAAGCTTTTTGGTGGGTAGAACCAGAACCAGAACCAGAACGACAGACATTTGAATGTCTAAAAAGAAAACACTGCAAATTTAAACACCTTTTAATGCCAGACCCCGGCCGTTCCGTATCGCCCCTCGGCCGAATGCCTACATTTAAATACAAATGCACCATTCTTCTCTCTCGGAAGATCGCCCCGAAGGATCTACGGCAGGTATAGAAACGCATTGAAACCGAGTTCGGAAATTTGTCATGCGTCGTTTAAGAGCTCGGGCGGGGAATCTTTACAGTAAATAAAAACCTTTTGCTATGCAAGCTGGAATTTTATACCCATAAATCGACAGGATTTCTTCGAATCAGATTATTATCGATTCCGGCAACTTTAAGGGGAATAAACGAATTGCTAGAATGTGACATTTAAAATATTACTCGAGACAAGTCAGTTGTAGGATTCAGGAATGAAATTAAGAAATGGAGAACACATTCATTAGTTTCTTGGATCTTTTGGACAATTTTATCATCAGCAAGTTCTTTTTTTTTTCAATTTCTCATAGGTTAAATTGGGCGAGAATCCACACTGGTTTCTGTCGATTTCATGAAATTTTGTGTTAGAACTTTGATGTATTTTTTTTGTTTTCAAAATTTTTGATTACATAAAATTTTGGCGACAAATATCAAATATTGTCGACTATTTTTGAGGACAGTATGAAAAAATGAGAACTGTCATTGTCAAAAATTCTATTTGAATGGCAAAAATTATTGTTAGAGGGCATGAAAAAATGGGATCTATCTATGAGTGGGAACGAAAAAAAAATGGAACCCATCAGTGGGAATGAATTATAAAATGGGACATATCAGTGGGAATTAATTATAAAATGGGAATTGTCAGTGGGCATGAAAAAAATGGGCACTGTCAGTCAGCATGAAAAAAAAATGGGGACTGTCATTTTCAAAAATTCTATAATAAATCTAATTATTGGATAAAATTGGAATACACACTCTGGATATTTGAATGGCAAACATTATTGTTATGTTATGGGCATGAAAAAATTAGGAATTATTTTGTGGACGTGAAAAAAAATTGGAACCATTATTGGGAATGATTTAAAACAATTCGTAACTGACAATGGGCGTGAAAAAATTGAGAACTGTCAGTGGGCATCAAAAAAGCTCGGAACTATCAATTTGATTTGCAAAAATATTTGTCCGAGGGCATGAAAAAAATTAGGCACCATTAGTGGACATGAAAAAAATTAGAACTATCAGTGGAAATATGATTTAAGAAAATTTGGACTTGTCAATGGGAGTGAAAAAATTGAGAACTGTCAGGGGGCAAGAAAAAAAATTGAGAATCATCAGTGGGCATAAAAAAATAGGAACTATTAGTTGACATGAAAAAATGAACCTATCAGTGGGAACAAATGAAAAAAACTGAACCTATCAGTGAAAATGAATTTAAAAAATTGGAACTGTCAGCGGGCATGAAAAAAGTTCGAACGTATCAATGATCATGAAAAAATTATATTTTAAATTACATTATTGGATTGGTATATACTTTTTGACTACTTGAAGTGCAAAAATTATTGTTAGGGGTAGCGGGCATGGAAAAATTGGAACTATCAGTGGGAATCGTTTAAAAAAATTGGGAACTGTCAATGGGCGTGAAAAAAATGGGCACTGTCAGTTAATAATAAAAAAAAAATGGGGTTTGTCATTTTCAAAAATTCTATAATAAATCCAATTATTGGATAGGACTGGAATACACACTTTCGCTATTTGAATGGCAAACATTATTGTTATGGGTATGAAAAAATTAGGAATTATTTGGTGACGTGAAAAAAAAAATGGAACCATCAATGGGAATGATTTAAAACAATTCGTAACTGGCAATGGGCGTGAAAAAAATGGGAACTGTCAATGGGCGTGAAAAAATGGGAACTGTCAGTGGGCATCAAAAAAGTTCGAAAGTACCAATGAACATGAAAAAATTATATTTTAAATTACATTATTGGATTGGTATATGCTTCTTGGCTACTTGAAGTGCAAAAACTATTGTTAGCGGGCATGAAAAAATCCGATCATTTTAAAAAATTGGGAACTGTCAATGACAATGAAAAATGGGCACTGTCTGTGTACAAGAAAAAAAAATTGGGAACTGTCAGTGGGCAGCACAAAAGTTCGGAACTACCAATGAGCATGAAAAAATTCTATTAAATTGAATTATTGGATTTGATACTTTTTGGCTACTTGAATGGCAAAAATAATTGTTAGCGGGAATGAAAAAAAAAATTGGAACCATCAGTGGGAGGAATGATTTAAAACAATTGTCAATTGGCGTGAAAAAAATTGTGAACTATCAGTTGGCAAGAAAAATATTGAGAACCATCGCTGGGCATAAAAAATGGGAACATTCAGAGGGCATGAAAAAATTTTATAATTAATTATCTGGATTGGAATATTATTCTTTTTGGTGATTTGAATGGCAAAAATGATTGTTAGCGTGCACTGCGTGCAGAAAAAAATTGTAACTATCAGTAGGAATGATTTAAAGCAATAATTGGGAACTGTCAATGGGCACGAAAAAAGAGGAACTGTCAGCGTGAAAAAAAAAATGGAAACTGGCAGTGGGCAGCACTTTGCAACTATGAATGAGCATGAAAAAATTCTATTAAATTCGATGATTGGATCTGATACTTTTTAGGTATTTGAATAGCAAAACTTATTGTTGGCGAACATGAAAAAAATTAGGAACTAATTAGTAAAAAGAATTGGAACCATTAATGGGAATGATTTAAAACAACTGAGAATTGTCAATGGGCGTAAAAATTGAGAACTGTCAGTGGGCGAGAAAAAAAATTGAGAACTATCAGCGGGCATAAAAAATTGGGAACCATCAGTGGGCATGAAAAAAATTCTATATAACTACATAATTCAATTATTTGGATTGGAATGTTATGCATATGAATGAATGGACGTATTATTAGTGGTATTAGTATTTGTATATTAGTGGCCTGGGTTTGAATAAAATGTGACCTATCAGTGGGCATGATTATTATACAATTCAAGAGCTGTCAGTGGGCATGAAAAAAAAATTGGGAACTGTCAGCGAGCATGAAAAAATTCTGTGAATAAAAAAATTCAATTATTGGAATTGAAATATGTTTTTTGGCAGTTTGAATGGCAAAATAATCATTAAATTGTAAAAAAAATTGTTTAAAAAAGTGAGTTTTGACAGTAGTAGCAATTCCTATACATCGACCTATACCTACCTAATCGTCTTTCTTGAGCGAGGGGTGCGGCGTGAGATTCTAATAAAGTATTTCAATTCAAAGAAGAGGGTGAAGGTATTCAAATATCTTTTAACATAATTGTTAAATAAATTCTGGAATACCTACTTAAATTCAAAATGACTGATACACTAAGTCGGATTTATCAATTTGTACGAAGGCTTTCAAAGTTGTATCTGTAGGTTGTCTGTAGGTACCTCATACTTATTTATATACAGCGTATAATAAAAAATATTATAAATTTACAAGAGACTTTCATACACGCAATACACAATACGTAACTAGGCAATAAAAACACATAAATAAAGACAACAGAAGACAACAAGAAAAAACCTCCCCGATTTTGAAAGTTGATAAAAAACAAACCAAAATAATATTCTTTTACCCAAGTCAAGTTGGCTTAAAAAATATTTTAAAACATTAAAGACGCGATTTCCATTTCCAAAATAAATCAATAAAATAAAAACCACCCTGTATTCTGTATTCGATTTCTTCTTCTATTTCTATGGCTTGGGCACCATTGTGCATACAGCCCTGTATTCGATTTCTTCAGACAATTTTAAAATATAACAATATACAGGGAGTCTCTCTTAAAATAACGAATCAGGTGTCCACTTCCGGTATTTCCGGAAGTGCGGCCATCTTGAAAATGTTTTCATATAATTTCAAATGGCCACTTTTATCTGATTTTTTTTAATTTGAGGCTCTAGTACCTATACCAATAAGTTCCCGAGATTATGGTCTTTTACCATATCTTGATCACCCTATGATTAAATAAAAAATTATATTAATTGGTTAATTTAATTTACACAAACACTGTTGTAGACAACCAAATAAAATTGAAAGATAGGTAGGTAATTCCAGATTACATTAATGGATTCTGGCTGAGTTGGTAAAAGCTAAAGGTCATAAACATTAAAGAAGAAGAAGATGTGAACGATTAATAAGATTAATGATTCAAGATGAATAACTTGAATTAAATGGGAGTAGGTTACCTTATAAAAGGAACTCGAAAAGGAAGGAACGAAAGATATTTTGTTATTATTATTAAATCCGATAGGACCTTATTTACTGCTCGACGTAATACGAAAGCGAAGCAAGTCGTCGTGAACACCTGCAACTGGGAGCAGTGCAATCAACCCCTGTTAGACAAGTTTTTTACCTCTTTCCAGGTCCAGAGTAAACGACCCCACGTGAAAACCATTCTTTTCTTTTCTCACCAGAAATACCTACACCTTATTGTTGTCATGAATATAACAGCCAAGGCCACGAGATACAAACCAACTTCATTCAGCTGGACACCAAAATGTGTTTTACCAATAATACCACTCAGGATTCAGGTAATTTGAGACATTGTAAAAGCGCTAAAAACGGTCCCTGGCCCTGGGGTGATTTAACTGATTTCCAAGAAAAACATGACTCATTGTAGGTTACCAGATGACGGATAGCGGGAAAGAAATTATAACCCTTAACAAACTCAACCCTCTGAAGTCTGAAGGTTTATTGATGCTTTTAAGATCTAATAACAAAACTTTACTTGCTTTAATAATTACCTACCCCTAAGCGTACTTGATAAATTTTATGTTGATTGACAACAATAATTGAATTGGAACGGCTATCTTATAGTTAACAAAAAAAATTGTAGCAAGGATGTTGTAGAGGGCATATACCTACTTATAGGTAGGCAGAGATCTTTATTGTTTATTCACCCTAGTTCTTGAAAACTTGGGGTGAATAATTGATCCCAATTGTTCAAGCAGTGAATTCCAGAACTGCTAGGTATGTTTCTTGGCTAGTGGGAAATGCGCTTCAACTACCTATACGTTTTAGGAATGATCACACGTGTGAGGTAAAGTACCTAATAAGTAGGAAAGCTGAAATAAAACAAAAAAGAGAGTAAATCTTACCGGATGTCTAGCGGCCGCAACTGCCGCTGCCGCCGCCGCCGCATTCATTCCAGCACTCGGGTACATCTTACGTCAGCAGGACATCGTAATCCTTATTATAATCCTCGTCAATATCCCACAACACCACGAGTAACAAGTTATGTATCCAGAAAGAGCACAACCACCGTCACCAACACACCAACAACAATAATTTCACTACGCCACCACTTCAACTAACAACAAAACAACAAAACACAGAAACGGCGATCCAGCCCAGCATTCCCGCGCTCGCACTCTCGAAACAACGGAACTGACTCTGATCTGAAAAGCGGGTTCGTCCGAGTGAACCACCTTGATGGGATGGAGTTCGGAAGAAGTAAGCTAGTTTTGGTAGGTGTGTAGTAGCAGTAACCTCCTTCTATCCGGGATCGGGTGTTTTGCTCGGAAATCACAAATTACACGCAAGCACGGCGCATAACCTCACTGTGAGACGATTCAGAAGCGACTGGCTTGACGGAGCGGAGAAGCTCGGCTCCCCACTCTTCCCTTGTCGTGACGCTTCGGTGCTAGCTCGCGAAGAGATAGCCGGGATCTTTCGCTCTTGTTTGAATTTGTTTGAATTTTTTTATCTTCCAGCTCAAACTATTCGATCGCTGATTCATCCATCATATTGATTAGCTCAGTACATAATTTCATTAATGTAGATACCTAAAATTAAATATAAAAAATAAATTGGGAAAATTAACAGCACTCAAAATAACAAAATCTTAACAGTGAAATTAAAATAAAGAGTAAGTTCGGGCTTACGCCGCTTCCAGCTGTGTTGGGGTTGGTAGATACATTGTACTGATGATGAGTCCCAAAGAGGACGAAACACGAGTCTACAATTTCCACCTCTACTCATAGATGAATGGCATGTTGCTTTACAACATGTCTTCTCCTAAATCTTAACAGTTGAGTTGGCTTTTTAAAAACTTCACACCCAGAGTGGTCACGTACTTATTGATTCCCCTTTCAATTAAAAAAAAAATCGAGACAGGAGTTGCGTCAAGGTCAATAAGTTCGACATCAAAAGGTTCCCGAGACGAACAAAAATTGACCCCTGCGTATCAGGAGCAGGACTCATATTCACAATGCACACAATATATGTCAACTAACAGAGTTGCCAAATTTATAGTCCTCAACTTTTTTTTTCAAAAATTTCGCCCAATGATTTTACCCTTTTTTAGGATCATCCTTACTCCAGTAGGTAACCATGGTTACTGGATCGTTACTAAATGATGGCGCAAAAAAGATGAGGACACTGCAATTTATGTCAAAAGTCAAAAAAAAAATTCCTATTGCCTGATGGGAAAATTCATCACATTATTGGTGTAAAGGATAGGGTGGGGGATGGGGAAAGTAGAGTTGAAGACGATTTGTTTCAATATTTTTGTTAAAAGCGCCTGGATAAAAGTTTGGCGATCATTATTTTCTGATAGGTGGCCCAAAAAATTATTTTTCTTCGTTGTAGAAACTTTTTTGACATTTCATTCCGTCTCATAATATCTCGCCCATATAGGGCGCGTTTTTATTATTCAGTATATTCACAATTTACAAAAAATGCAAAAAAAAATTAAAAAATTAAAAAAAAAACAAAAAAAGTGAAAGAAATGAAAGAAAATCAAGATTTGTTTCACTTTTCACTTCACTTAGGATAGGAATGTCTCTGTCACTTTATAGGGTTTTCACTTTCAATATTTTCGTCACTTTGCGGAATTTTGCATGATTTTAAGGATTTAAAAAAAATTTCACGTCCATCTAATGGGATTCATCGAAAAGATAACGATTTGGGGTTATGTTGCTTTTGTTTGAATAAAGCTGGAGAGCGTGTCTACCTTCTTCTAATGCGATTGGGATTTTTGATTTTTGCAGTGGTGGCTCATGGGACAGCTCGAAAATTGGATTTTGACAACGTCGGGAGAGCTCGATTTTTTTTTTTTTTGACAAGGTCCGGACAGCTCGAAAATGTGATTTTTGCCACGTCAAGTCAGCTTGAGTTTTCTTGCAAGGTCCACAGGTAGATGTAGACTAAGTCCGGTCAGCTCGAATTTTCTTGCAAGGTCCACAGTTATAGACAAAGTCCAATCAGCTCCATTTTTTGCGGGGCTAACCAAATTGGTCAGCTCGATTTTTTTTTGCAAAGTTCGATCAGCTCGAAAAATCGATTTCGATTTTTGCAACGTCGAGTCAATTCGAATTTTCTTGCAAGGTCCACATTTATAGACAAAGTCCAATCAGCTCCATTTTTTGCATGGCTAAACAAATTATGGTCAACTCGATTTTTTTGCAAAATTCGATGAGCTCGAAAAATCGTTTTTGCCACGTCAGGTCAGCTCGAGTTTTCTTGCAAGGTCCACAGGTAGTATAGACAAAGTCCGGTCAGCTCGATTTTTTGCAAGGCTAAACAAATTCCGGTCAGCTCGATTTTTTTTGCAAAGTACAATCAGCTCGAAAACTCGATTCTTTCAACGTCGAATCAACTCGAATTTTCTTGCAAGGTCCACAGTTATAGACCAAGTCCAAGCAGCTCCATTTTTTGCGGGGCTATAAACAAATTCCGGCCAGCTCGATTTTTTTTTCAAAGTCCGGGCAGCTGGAAAATTTGATTTTTGGAACATCCGGTCAGCTCGATTTTTTGCAAGGCTATAAACAAATTCCGGCCAACTTGATTTTTTTTCAAAGTCCGAACAGATCGAAAATTTGTACTTTTGAACGTCGAGTCAGCTCGAATTTTCGTGCAAGGTCCACATGTAAGTACCTATTTAGACAAAGTCCAGACAGCTCCTTTTTTCTGCAAGGTTAAACAGATTCCAGTCAGCCCTATTTTTTTGCAGGAGTCTGGACAGTTCTAAAATTTGATTTTTGCAAAGTCGGCCAAATGGCAGTTTTTTTTTAGATCTTTATTGTTTGATTTTTTTTGCTGCATGTCCGGCTAGACAAAGTCTTTGCTAGGCTAGAAAATGCGCTTCTTGCTCAAATGGCAAAGTCCGGCCAGCTCGAAAATTCCACTTCTGCAAAATCCGGTTAGCTCAAAAATTTTGAGCGTTGTCAAACCGGACCTTGCAAAAAACAAATTTGAGCTGACCGGACTTTTTCTCTAACTGCATGGACCGTTCCAAAATAGTGTCAAAACGCCGGAACGCGCAAAAAACCTCTCATCCGCTTTCTTGATGGCCTAAATCTTCGTTGGCTCTGGTGGTGGTAGCGTTAGCAATTTTGAGGCTTCTTTCCGTTACTGGGATTCTTCAGGAAGTTCTTGGGTATCGTTAATAAAAAATGGGTTTTTGCTTAATGAATGAAGTGACCCACGGGTCCTGCGCTGTGCAAGATGCAAGTTTTTGGGAGCGTGGCCGAGCATTAGCACTTCTAGCACTTTTAATTTGTAATCTGTTTTTTTTCAATTCCGTACAAGAGAATGAACCCAAATCTTCACGATTTGGTCTTATTGTTCTTCAAGAAATTTTTTTTGTATGGGATTCCCCGAATTGTGCCATCTTACCAGATCTCTATAACGTTTATTTGATAAAGCACGTTTGTAAATATATTGCGCAAACATGATATATTATGCGTCATGCATGTGGGTTATCCCCAGCAATGAAATTAAGCGGGTTTTGTGAAAAATCTGCAAAAAAAGTCGTAGGATAGAGGAACACAAATACCTACCTACAAGTTTTAGTGTCTACGTTTTTATATTTAAATGATGCATAAGGAACACTGTTCTACAACTATATATCTGCTATGTTTATTTATTCCTATCCCACTTCTGATACCAAACATCAAGGATTACCTATGTTTATGTGAGTTATTTATACGAATTGGGTCTACCTATAATAGGAAAGAAAACAATGGGAATTAAGTATTTTTTTTGGGTCACCTCTTGTCACTTATATCGAATTGATTTATTACTGGTGTGAAAAAAAATACCAAAAACTTGACCATGACACTATTCTCATTGTTTTTTCTTTACATAATAATTAATGAATTAAGGAAACAATAACAATAATTATATTTTTTTATAAACTAGTACTAGTTACCTATGTTCTCTAATAATAACTAGATAATATTGTCTATTAATAATTCAAAAAGCACTTCCATAAATTAATGAAAAATAAAAATGATATTCTTCTCAACTTCTCAACTAATTAATGAATCGAGAGGAATCCAAGCGCGCAGGATCCGTAGTATCCGTTCGCCGCGTAGCCGCCAAACTAGCGAAGAGTAGAGAATATCTGCGAGATAGAATCACTCGATGTGAGAGGATTCCGTGTTCACCGCGTCGCCTCCCCAGACAACCACCGACACTCACCCCCCCGTTCCGCCCCCGACCCTCGTCCCCTAAACCTTCCGCCCCTGGAATACCGGCAGCTCGTTCTACACTCTCGCAAAAAACCAGGCCACGCCGATTACACTGACCGTGAGGCACTCTGCAAATTAATTGGCCCACTAGGGATGTCTTTTCAAACCATTTCAAACCTACCCCATCATGTGTCTTCGTATGTTGTTGGTTGGTTGTTGGTGCCGGGGCTGCTGTTGTTATAGTTTTATTCCCTCCCTCTCACTCTCTCTTATTATTATAACCAATTTCATAAAAATTCAATCATGAGTATTTTTATATAGATGAGTACTTACTACTTACTTGAGTAAATATGTGCTAAGAGGACTTTACTAGTATTCTAGATACCTACCTACTTAAGTAATTAAATGAGTAAATCTAATAATATTAAGATTGCGAGAGGATACCTAGGTCAAGTACCCCTATAGAAGTGGTTCCTCGGAAACGAAAAAAAGATGTTGATATTCTTTTATTATTAGAAAACTGGGTCAGCGGTAGAAGCATCAGCAGCAGCAGCAGCAGCAGCAGCGCGTCTTGCCATGCATTAATTGCCTATACACTGATTGCAATTAGGTGGGATATAGACCCTTCCCCTTCCCCTTCATTCAACCGCTCCCCTGACACCCCGCCGCTTACTTGTGCTCACACCCCTGAAATGATTCCAACAAGCTCGCAGCGAAAAAATGCATAAAAAATAAAAAACAAAAACTACCCTCAAAATGGCTGCCTGGCAGAAAGCATCTCATTTTAGCTGAAACAGGGGTCGAATCCGTCCTTCTTCCACCAGTGCGATTCACTTCAGCCCCTTTCACCCCTATAAATATGGCGCCCTGATTGCCTGTATACCGCGTTGTTCGTCAGTCCACGTTGACTAGAACCCGCTAAACCGCAACAGCGAATCGGGTGTCGAGAATTTGAATCTGCAGCCAATCGGGCCGGCGGATCCGCTAGCGGCGCCCAGATTAAACGAGTTGCATCGTTTTCCGCCGGCAGAGCAAATGGGATTCGAGTGTCGGCCAATCGGATCGCTCGTGTCCGCCCCGTCGCGACTGACAGGTCTCGTCAAGTCAACGTGGACTAGAGGTGCCAGTACACGGCTTCGCAGCAGGCAAACCAGCAAAAATAAGAGCCGACCAAAAAAATATATATGAGTGCAGATAAAATCTAGAGGGGTACGGGATGGGTAGTCCTAGCAGAACAAAAGCCTCTTCGTCCGGCCTACCAGTTATTAAAGACCGAAGGCGAGTTTACAAAGGTCAAACTTTATAGCCGAATTACAATGGAACTAATTTTTACATTCATCTCGTCAATAATGGGGCGTCCAATACCTGTAATCTCGGACGGACGGGTGTTCATTAGATTTTTTAGCGTCTCCGCGCTCCGTCGGTTCAAAACGCCAGTTATTATTACTTAGTAGGCGTATTAAGGAAATTACAGATGTGTAAATAACATACGGTGCGTTATAAATTCACCGATTAATTTGTGATGTTATCAAGGATAATTTACTCGTTATTATTATCAAAGGCATCTAAATAATTTCATTCACACAAATATTTACTTTAAATACATTATGATTAGATTGCTATTTATATCTTAATCAAAATACCGAACTTACCTACACCCATAATGGGTGATGGGTGTGGATATTATAGGCGTTCGTATTTTCGGCCGTAAATTATTTTTTTAGGAAGACTTTCTAAAAAGTGAAAGTAATTTTCAAGAGACGATGCTGCTTGCTGATAAATGACTGCAACAACCACACTTCTGCGCACCTAACCTTAAACACATTCCCTAAATGAAATTCACTTTTTATGCTAAATTTGTCATCTATACCTATACCTACGTCATGCCTGAAACCAGCGCACTGATCCGAGCTTTTAACAGAAATAGTAATCGGTGCCAATCGGGCAAACCAAAAAGGCCATCAGGAAACAACCAGAGGTTTTAGGCATGCAACAATAACCTCAAAAACCGATATTTCTGTAAAATGAGGTCATGTGAGCTGGTTTTATTAAATCAACCATGCGGGTTTGTAGAAATTCTAATTTGACTCAAAATATTTAAAAAATCTCATTAGTGACATCTTCAACTATTAAAATAGGGAAGCAGAGACGAGAAGACATTATGACACGTGATTATAACGTCATTATTTGGGCGCTGACGTCGAAAACACGTCGTTTTATCTCAATATCTCACGCAATGAAAAATAACCAATTAATGACGTCACAAAAAAGTAAACTGACTTCCTTTTCTGAGGCTCGCGTTAGTAACGTGTTTATAACGTCATAGACACGTGGAACTTGCGGCACGAAAATCAGGATTTTTTTTTAATACCTATAGCTACTCAAATTAAGTAATTAAGTAAGTTAAATAATGTTAAATTCCTGGGAGCAGAGACAATAAGTCATGACACGTGATTATAATGTCATTTTTTGGTTATCATTAACCGCTGAAGTCGAAAACACGTCGTTTTAGTACTCGATATCTCACGCAATTTAAGACAACCAATTGTGTTGATGTCGTAATGACGTAATTTGATTTATTTTTTCCACTTCATCGTAAGTAACGTGTTTTTCACGTCATTTACACGTGGAACTTATGGGGCACGAAAATCGGAAATTCTTTTTTAATATCGCTACTTAAATTAAATAATTGACCAAGTATACACTCCCGGAAGCAGAGAGAAATCATGACACGTGATTATAACGTAATTTTTTGGTTATAATTAGCCGCTGACGTTGAAAGCACGTCGTTTTAGTACTCAATATTTCACGCCATTTAAAACAACCAATTGTTGACGTCATAATGACGTAATTTGATTTATTTTTTTCACGTATTGTAAAGTGACTATATGTAGGTATATCTACTAACACATAAAACTAAACTTGGGTCACGAAAATTGTGAATGTTTATGTTAATATAACCTAATCAAATTGAAGCAAATTCAAGAAGCTGAGGTCAGAGCGACTGAAACGAATAACCTTCTTCTAACGTTTTTACGTCATTATGACGTCATTGATCCAAAAATGTATACGTAATTTTTGACGGGATTTTTACGTCAAGCAATTACCTCTTCGATCTGTGACATTTTATCGACGTCATTGGACGTCGTTTAAAATAAAAAAATGACGTCTTATTGACATCATAAGTCTACTACCTGAGACAAAATCAATGTCAAAGAGTGGTAGATCACATTATAGACTCTGACCTGGAGGAGATCGTTATAGTTTGCACAAATGTGAAGAAAATTCAGAAATTTTACAGACCCTGAAGATGACTTTATTGACGTAAATCTGGATGAGAGTCGGCTTTTGCTAAACTGTATCGAATAAGAAGTGCTTATGAGTGTAATAAGTGATAAGCGGATTAAAAATCGTACAAACCTACAACGACACGTGATTATAACGTCATTTTTTGGTTATAATTAGCCTGTGACGTCAAAAACACGTCGTTTTAGTATGTACTCAATATATCTCACGCAATTTAAAAAAAAAACAACTGTGGTCAAAGACGTAGTAAATTGACTTTTTTCTCTCACGTCGGCGCAGATAACGTCGTTTTCACGTCATATACACGTGGAACTTGCAGCACGAGAATCAGGGAGGTTTTTTTCTTTTTTGAATATATAATTACTCGCAATAGAACAAATCAAGAAGCTGCGAGACCAAAACAACTGAAACGAATAATAACTTCCCTTCTTACGTTTTCACGTTATTATAATGACGTAATTGATCCAAAAGTCTATACGCCATTTTTTACGTCAATAAATTATGTATTCGATCTGTGAATAATAATAACGTCATATACAGGGTGTTAAGAAAATGACGGATAAACTCTTCAGGACATTCTAGGGGACACTCAGTAGAGTACGGGAAAAATAATTTAAAAAAATCCAGAGCTACACTGAGAAAAATGTCAGCGTGGAATAGCATTAAATCATGTTCTTCCTGACTTGTTTAATGGTGAAACTGGGACTAAATTCCACAAGTACGTTTTGCCATGCCTAGTAATGTATAACGCATAAGGCTATATGGACAGTATAAGCACGCGTATCGTGACGTCTAAGGGCAGCAAGGAATACCATGATATCCCTGGCCTTCCTACTTGTATCATGCAAAATGCTAGAAGAACGTTTCGCCATGCACAGAACGTAAAACGCATAAGGCTGCTGGTACAGTATAAGCAGGCTAATGGTAATGTCTAATGGCATTTCAAACAGTCTGTAAATCTAGCTGTTCAGCAATGGATTCACAACAGTAAGGATAATACACACTGCCGGTCATGGAGAATTAAATAGAAATTTCTGCGTAAGACTCTTTCCTTTGGCATGGCAGAACTCCATGTGATGATTTTTTTAGCAGTTACCAGTTCACTGAAAGGCAGTGTACAACATTTTTTCAAGCAGAGCGTATTGCTGGTATCACCAGATGCAGCACTTTGATATTAAAAAGGTCACTCAAGTATTTAAATAATAGACAGTCACTATTTGACTGCAAGATAAATTATTTCCTGGCATATTTAAAGGGAGGCGCAAGATAAAAATTAGGATAGGAATGTTGCAAATAAAACTTAGGTTTTAATGCATAAAATTTTTATTGAAAAACATTCAAACAACATATTTAATTAATCATTATAAGAGAAAAAAACTAATTATTTAATTCAAAATAAATATACAGGGTGATCCCGAAATGGTGGACACTGATAGCATCACAGCATTCATTTTGGATTTTACGGAGTACTCAATTAACTTTGTCTCCAGAATGGTTTCTTTAAAAAGATATGATCAACCTTTCTTCAGGAAAAAAATAGTGTGCAGGTCTAAAATACCCAGACAGATATTACCTACCATGGAAACAGATGAAGTGGCAAGTTTAGCAAAGTTTCAAAAAATTTTCGTTGCGGGGATACCATAGACGATAATATTATTCAAAATATATTTCCAATCCGTTGTTTTAAGTTCGAATTCGAATAACGATGCCATATTGGCAAATTTTATTCGACTCTCCAGGAATTGGTAGAGTTTGAATGCCTCTAATTCCGTTACCGTTAATAAAAAAAAAACAAACGCTTTCGTAATATAGTTATGGGAGATAATGTGTTTTGTCAGTGGAAGTTATTTAAATTTGACTGTCATTTTTATTTAAATTTTAGAAAAAGCACACCCTATATGTCGGTAACGAAGCCGGGGAAACCATTTTTGTTTTAAATTTACAGTCTTTCTAAACAACCTCTACAACACCCTGTATACCTACCATGTTCACCATTTATCACACTGCATAGGCATTCTCAATAAATTAAATTAATTTAAAGGCATTAAGTAACGTACATTTCAAGGTTCACCATGACTGCATGTTAACATATTTGACACATAAGAAAATAAGGAAGCTGCATCAAGGTAGTAGGACATATACATTGTGAGCAAAATAATGTAAATTGAACTCGACAGTTTTTAACATTTTGCAGAAAAAATCACACTGTCACTGTGACTCACATGTACTTCTCTAATTTTTACAAAGAACGGTTGAAATGTTTCATCACACAAATCTACAGTAACGTTTTCATTTTGCTCACACTATAATACTTGCAACAAGACACACACTAAATTATTACGTATATCTATGGTAAAATTGGTATAGGTATTATAGTCGGGGAAACACAGTCGAACAATGCAATAATAACACGGAAATCATCGATTATAAGTATGTTCGCGTAGGTACCTACCACTTGAAATAAAAAATGTCAAAAATGCATCCGCGTCCATGTATCACGCACAACTTGCGAACAACTACTAACACTAAGTCAAGCAACGCTAAATTATTATTATAAACAGGACCAAAGATTCCATCGCGCAATCGCACCCGTACACTTTTCACGCGTCCCGGGACTTCACACGGCTTTCCACAGTATTTCACATAACTTACCGAACTTGCTTACTGCTCAGATTTACCAAGAACGCAGATATACCTTTGTTAACGTTTTTACTGATTTTACTATCAGAATAATAGTGCAGCAGCGGCAGTTTAACTGCACGAAATATAATATTATGAATTCCCATGTGTATAATGGAGTTCCTTACTGCGTTGCAGGACAAGAACCTAACATCATTTATTCTGCAGAAACGTTACACACAATTAAAATCAGGGAGGACGCTAGGTAACGGTAATGGTATTACGGCCGTACCTTTTCTCGAAATTGTGTCTCTACAAACCTCAATATTTGTTATTACCAGGCAAGAATGACCATGAACAATTATTTTCCGGCATATTTTCACGTAAGAGAAAAATAGCGATCACTCTGCTTAGCAGCACCAGATTGTAACGCCAATAATTCTGCAGAAACGTTACACAGTTAAAATCAGGGAGGATGCTACGTACCGTTTATGATAATGGTGTTTTAGAAAGACAACGTGAGCGACATCCAGGTAATGGTATTACGGTAATACCATTTCTCGAAATTGTGTCTCTACAAAACTCAATATCTGCTATACGGTTGTCTTATTCGTATTAAATGTGTTTCAGCCAGATTTAATGATGCTGCATACGTAGTACTGCAAATACCGTTCTACCATTCTGGCTGGACAGAAAATTTTT
This sequence comes from Malachius bipustulatus, assembly GCA_910589415.1. Classification (NCBI taxonomy): domain Eukaryota; kingdom Metazoa; phylum Arthropoda; class Insecta; order Coleoptera; family Melyridae; genus Malachius; species Malachius bipustulatus. The sequence goes on from OU342637.1 coordinate 26,134,797, forward strand.
CTCAGTGTACATTGTAAAAGATATAAGTAAAATATTGAGCAATAAATTTGGCAACGTTCAACACTATAACTGCTGGTATTTGGTAATATCGTCTAATTTCTAACAATGTAGGTAGTAAAGGTATCAAAACCGTTGTTGCCAAATTCATTTTTCAGCATCTTAGAAAAGAAAAAAAATTATCTTATTAAATTTTCCAAGCCTGGGATACATTTTAAGCAATTTTTTTCAATTGATAACGATTAAGGTACCCTTTTTATATCTGTAAAATCATCTGGTTTTTGCAAATAACGAAAAACAAAGATAGTAAAATGTTAAATTTGGCATTTTTTATCTCGCAAAATTGAAGGCCAGAATTTTTTAAATTATTTTTCCCGTACTCTACTGAGTGTCCCCTACAATGTACTGAAGAGTTTATCCGTCATTTTCTTAACACCCTGTATAAAGCCGCCGAAAATTAAAAAAATGACGTCTTAGTGACGTAGCTCTGCTACCTGGGACAAAATAAAGTGTCATACAGATACTCTGCACTTTACTTTCTATTGAATTATCGGAGACATTGGTGTCTAGATCTAGAGTTCTTAGAGAGAGAGAGAGAGAGAGAGAGAGAGAGAGAAGAGAATGAAGACAGTCAGATACAGGTGTGCACGTAAATCAAACTTTTTTGGCAGAAATCTGGACAAGAGCTTTCTAGAGTCTCTTTTTACCCATCATCTATATGAGGAACGCGTTCGGCAGGCATAGTCAGTTCGGTCAGTATTAGTCAGTGGAGATAAAAAGAACGATTGAACGTAATTGAACGCTATAGTGAGCTAGTGCAAACAGTGGTATCTAGATCTAGAACTGTTACACAGAGAGGTATACCTATAGGTATAGAGAGAGAATGAGGGAGGGAAATAGAGAGAAAAGACAGTCAGTACAAGAGTGCACGTGAATTTTTGTTGGCAGAAATCTGAATAAGAGCATTGTTTTATTTTCGAGATAAAAGAACAATATTGCATTTTTTCAGATAGTGATCTACAGTTCCTTTGACATGATGTTCGTCGTCGTTTATAGAGTACCTTTTTACCCATCTATATAAGGAACGCGTTCGACAGGCATATATAGTCAGTTCAGTCGAGCGAAGGAAAGCTAAGAGGGTGAGCTAGTACCAACAGTGTGGAGTGCTACTAGAGAGAGAGGATATTCAGTACAGGAGTGATCTTGGATGAAAATAAAAGAGCTACCAGTCGTGTTAGTGATACCTAACTGTTTATTGTAACAAAAAATGACAAGTGAAGCTTCAGAGATTATTGTATTGTGTAGATATTACGAATAATTCATAAACTGTAAAACTGTTATAAAACTAAGGAGAATGAAGTGAAGGTAAGTTCAATATTTTATCTAATTAGAAAAAAAAATTAGGGTACGTAAATGATTTGATTTTTGAGACAGCCTGTAACAGTGTTAAAGCGATAGCTGCATTTCATGGTTCAATTATCGTCGTACTTCAACAAGAAGGGGACAAAATGAGGACAATTCAATTACATTTAACGATTATTATATTTTTTAAGTGCCGATTATTTATTTTTCCTTTATATCTTGTTTTGAGAACCCGCGCGCAATGTTTATGTTGTTATTTTGTTGTATATTACTCCGTTTTTCCAAGTACGCTTTTAATTATCATAGCAAACGCTTTTAATACTTTATTGACAAATCGCCAACTTGTGTATTTTCCACGATCCTGATGTTATTATTGCGTTACAATTTAAATGTTGATTTAAACCATTTAATTTAAGTAACAATTAATTTTTCCAGTACAAGCCCAAACAATTATTGTTTACTTGTCTAATGGAATTTTAAAGTAAATACCAAGGTATTAGTAATTTTGGCATGGCTAATACTATCAGGTTTAATGTAGGTATAAGCAAATAGAACGTAAAATACAACGTTATTTTAATATTTATTATACTGATTGCATTTATGTCAAAATTGAAGAAGCAAAAATCAACGTACCTAATACTTTATACAGGGTGTTTGGCAACTGGACAGTCAAAATCGAGTATATAAAATCGAATTTTAAGCATAAAAGAGAGAGTAACTCTTTTCAAGATGAGGTCACGTTTAGGAAATATTTTCAAAAAATGTAAAAAAAGGCTGCTAAAAAAATATTATTGTATGGACAGTTAAATTCAAACCCCTTGCATAAAATCACATTTTAAGCATAAAAGAGAGAGTAACTCTTTTCAAGATGAGGTCACGTTTAGGAAATATTTACAAAAATGTAAAACTAAGGCTGCTAAAAATAAAAATTATTTAGTAACTGGATAGTCAAAATCGGACGCCTTGTATAAAATCGTATTTTAAGCATAAAAGAGAGAATAACTTTTTTCAAGATCAGGCCTCGTTTAGGAAATATTTACAAAAATGTAAAACTAAGGCTGCTAAAAATAAAAATTATTTAGTAACTGGATAGTCAAAATCGGACGCCTTGTATAAAATCGTATTTTAAGCATAAAAGAGAGAATAACTTTTTTCAAGATCAGGCCTCGTTAAGGAAATATTTACAAAAATGTAAAACTAAGGCTGCTAAAAATAAAAATTATTTAGTAACTGGATAGTCAAAATCGGACGCCTTGTATAAAATCGTATTTTAAGCATAAAAGAGAGAGTAACTCTTTTCAAGATGAGGTCACGTTTAGGAAATATTTCCAAAAAATGTAAAACTATAAGGCTGCCAAAAAATATTTTTTTCTAAGAACTAGCCAATAAAAATCGAAATTCATATGAAAAATCGTGTTTTAAACATAAAATAAATATTTTTTTTTTCAAAATGAGGCCTCGTTTAGGAAATATTTCCAAAAATGTAAAACTAAGGCTGTCAAAAAATATTTTTTTTTAGGAATAACTAGCCAATAAAAATAGGAATTCATATAAAAAATCGTGTTTTAAGAATAAAATAATGAGGCCTCGTTTTGGAAGTATTTTCAAAAAATGTAAAACTATGGCTGCAAAAAAATTTATTTTTTAGTAACTGGCCTGTAAAAATCGAACGCCATGCATAAAATCGTATAGTTTAAGCATAAAAGAGAAGATACCTTTTTTCATGATCAGCCCTCATTTAAGAAATATCTCAAAAAATGTACTATTAAGGTCGCAATAAAAATGTTTTTTTGCAGTAACTGAACAACAAATTTGGAAATTTTTCTTATACGATGCCTGATATTTTTGAAAAAAATAGTTCTCTCTTTTATGCATAAAATCTCTTATAAAATGACGTTTCATTTTGGCTGTCAAGTTACCAAACACCCTGTACTTTGCTACTATAAGTATCTGTTCTTTTCTTGATCTGCCGTTAATTAAATTGATAAGCTCTGCGAAGTATTCTCGCCCGAGCTGAAGCTTATCCTACTGTCTCTGCCTATTTTTTATTTTCCTCTTTAAGTGTGGATTATTACAGCTTAAGCGCTACAAGTAAGTAAATAATTTTAACAAAAGATCCCACCAATTTGTCGACGAACGAAACATTTTATTTTAATTACAATTTTCACCACGTTCTGAAAGTTACCTACCTCCATTTCAATACAAAGGAACTTAATATATCCACCTTCCACCTTCCTATATAATAATTGCGAGTGAAAACAGAAGCCGGAGATAATTGAATTATCCAACAAAGACCACAACAATCGTGCGTATATATACATATATATATAATTAATACCAAGAAACGAGCATATTCTGCAACATTTCACCGACAAATACTTACACCATCTTGAAAAGCTCATCTTACAACCTCAAACAATTGTATCTTATAACGCACTTTACCTCCACACCCACATACGTCGTACGTCTTCTGGGGCTAGGGTTCTGGTTCTGGTTCCTTATGACGATTTAGCTCTATTGATTATCGTCCAGATATTTTTATTTTCACATCTCTTTTTTCCTTAATCAATAAAAACAGCTCAACTAAACTAGAAAATAGTAAATACATAAAAAGATTTATTTGTTATCTATCTAAATCCAGTCTACAAGGATACAATAGAAGTATGATCCCGGATCAGGATTAGACTGGCTTAGTGTTAGCGAGCGGTTCGAGCTATCCATTTGAGCACAAAGGTTTCCTTGTTTAAGCTTCACATGATGTCATGTAAGATATTAGCACAAATTTATTAAAAACGGAGTTGCTAAATTTACACTTTCAGGTTGAATTTAGTAACTTTAAAGGGGAACGATCAGAAGGATTTTTTTCTTTATTGCCTCTGCAGCTCTACACCCAAAATATTACCTCCGTCACTATTGAGTTGAATCATTCTTAGAGCGGTCAGTTTGACCTGGAAGGGATTAGGCATCAAAATTGGATAAAAATTTGCTAACCAGGGAGTGCTTATTGAAAAATGAGAAGTTGGTGACTAACCCGTAGAAGTGGTTGCTAACTGGAGAAAAGGTTGCTAATTTGAAAGTTATTGCTAGCTGGAAAAGTTGCAGTTATGAAGATACATTAATGGTGGATAACTGGAAAAGTAGTTGCTAACCGGAAAAGTTATTGTTCTCTAGCAAAGGGGTTGCTAAACATAACACGTATTGCTATAGTTGAAGAAGAGATTGCTAAATGAAGAACTGCCTGTTACTAGGAATACAGTTATTGCTAACTATCTACCAAATGTATTCTGTAGATTGCTATAGCTGTGACAGTAGCATAGAAGAAACGTGTACCTGTAGAAGTGGTTGCTAACGTTTGAACTGGTTTCCAATCGGAGAAATGGTTGCTAACTTGAAAATCCATGGTTGCTAGCGGGAAAAAGTTGGAATTATACGAAGAAAATAAATTTGGAAAAAGTTCGTAGACAACTAGAAAAGTAGTTGCTAACCAAAAAAATTATTGCTCTCGCAGCAAAAGGGTTGCTAACTTGGAAAAAGTTTAGACATATAACTTCATGCTTGTTGAAGAAGAGGTTTCTAACTGAAGAATTGCTTTCTAACACGAATAGTGATTGCTAGCTCTTTAAGAAGTGGTTGCCAATGGTAGAAATGGTTGAACTGGTTTCTAATGGGAGAAATAATGGTTGCTAAATTGAAGTTGCTGCTAACTGGAAAAGTTGGGGTAACATGGAGAGAAGTTGCTAACTGGAAAAATTGCTGCTCTCTGACATATAGAGGTTGCTAACTTGGAAAACAAGTTTCTGAAGATAGAAAAAAACTTTAGCTAACTGTCGCAGTTGTTTGACAAGTCTGCAGCTCAGGATGTCCTACGAAGATAGGGCAGCTCTTAAAGTAAAAAAGTGGTAGCTAAGTGTAAGAAATGTTGTAAGTGATTGGAAACTTTGTTGCCAGCTTATCTTCTATAGCCTAACAAATTGTTAATAGCAACATCCGCTATTAGCTGCAGAATTTAATTAATTTCGAAATAAAACTAACTGAAAAGGAAGCTGCTAACAAAAAAAAGTCTACTAACTGGAAAAGTCGTTGCTAACAGGAATAGTTGTTTCCAAAATTGTAGGGATGATGACGAACTGTAGAAATGTTGGCCGATTTGAAGACCTAACTGAAGAAGTGATTGCTGAAAAAAATTGTATGGTTGCTAACTAGAAAAGTCTTGTCTAATTGAAGAAAGTATTAAAAGCAGCAGCCGCTAGTTGCAGAAGTCGATGCGGAAAGTTTCGGAATAAAACTTATTAGTAGCCGAAGAAATTGTTCCCATTTGAAAGGGAAGCTGCTAGCTAAAAAAGAGGCTACTAACTGGAAATATCGTTGCTAACAGAAAAAGTTGTTCCAAAATTGTAAAGATGGTGACGAACTGTAAAAGTGTTGGTCGCTTTGAAGACCGGATCTAACCGAAGAAAAGGTTGCTGACCATATTTTGTGGTTGCTAACTAGAAAAGTCTTGTCTAATTGAAGAGACTATTAAAAGCACTACGATGCGGAAAGTTTCGAAATAAAACTTTTTGGTAGCCTAAGACATAGTTCCTCCTAACTGAAAAGGAAGCCGCGAACTAAAAAGGCTACTAACTGGAAATATCGTTGCTAACTGGAAAAGTTGTTTCCAAAATTGTAAAGATCGTGACGAACTGTAGAAATGTTGGCCGATTTGAGGACCGGCTCTAACTGAAGAAGCGGTTGCTGACCATATTTTGTGGTTGCTAACTAGAAAAGTCTTGTCTAATTGAAGAAAGTATTAAAAACAGCAGCCACTTGCTGCAAAAGTCGATGCAGAAGCTTTCGAAATAATACTTTTGGTAGCCGAAGGAATTGTTCCTAACTGAAAGGGAAGCTGCTAACTAAAAATGAGGCTACTAACTGGAAAAGTCGTTGCTAACTGGAAAGTTGTTTCTAAAATTGTAAAGGTAGTGACGAACTGTAGAAATGTTGTTAGAAAAGTCTTGTCTAATTATATTAAAAGCACTACAGAAGTCGATGCGGAAAGTTTCGAAAAAAACTTATTGGTAGCCGAAGACATTGTTCCTAACTGGAAGAAAAGCTATTAACTAAAAAAGATGCTACTAACTGGAAAAGTCGTTGCTATCACTGGAAAAGTTGTTTTAAACTTTTAGAAATGGTGACTGCACTTTTGGAGCCACCTTTCCTTTTTTTGTGGCTTCGAAATGAAAAACAATTTCACAAACTTAACAGTACAGTGAAACGCCCAAGACTAAGGAGGAGTTGAAGTTAGTTTTTAGAACTCCGCTCGCCACTAGACAAAGTAAAAATTTTCACACGAGAGTGCAGTAGAGAACTAGTCGGACATTAACGATTCAAGTCCACTCCTACTTGCATTCACACCTAAAAAATCTCTACAACTCTCATACCTAATACAAGCTCTCATGTTAAATGTATAAGTGTTTCATGAAAATAGCAGCATTCCTGATGGCGACCGCGGCAAAAAGTTCGCCACTGTTTGCGGCCACAAAAAGAGAACAGAGAGCCGGGACAGCTGTAACAGGTTAAAGTGAACCGAAGGTATTATTACAGCGCAACTTATGTTTATCCTGGTCGGGACCGATTTACGACTTTGCGGCGCAATGAATGGCATATTCGCCGTGTGCAGCAAGCAGGTCGGTGTCTGGCCGTCGAAACGAAGCCCGAGACCGGGATCCGTAAACAGGTGATGTGAAGAAAAGAGAATTAATTGCAGTTGCTCTCTCCCGGTTCCCATGCAACAAAATCACACGTTGTCCGCCTATAATTACCGGTTGCCTTCCTAATAGAACGGAAAGTCGCCGTTTATTGCAAGCAAACTGAAGGATCCGCTCATATGTTATTATGCGTACAGCAATTTCTTCTTATAATAATACGAGGCAGTCAGGAAAAAATCGAACTGCAAAAAGACAAATATGTCAGAGGTCATTATAATGCAGAGAATAATAATAAGAGTATAAGAATTATTATCCCGTTAAGAGCGTTGTAGCGCAAATAAATATCAAAGGAAGAGTTCCAGGGACTTCTGTGGGAACATCACCTCAACACCTGTAGCATCTAAACTTCACAAAGCATTGGTGAAGCACATTGCTCAGGAAACAAGATCACTCAGAAAGCCGGATGGGAACTAGGTATACGGAAGTGGCTCTACTTCTGTTAGAAAGTCACTTTCCAGGTATAGTGAAATGGGAAGTGACTAAACCTAAAAAAGAAGACTGGGACGCTGCCAAAACCGAAGTACTCCCGAAAGGTTGAAGTGGGCAATCGTTACCTTGCATCATTGAGATCCAACCTTTAAATGACGAGAAGCTCTAAAAAGTTCTATAAAAATTTGACCTGAGGATGGGTTAATACCAGAAACTCTGAAACCACTGTAAATTTATTGTTTTTTTAAACAAAAAAAAGGAAGACTATTCCTCTGCTTTCGTTTCTTTGCAATCAATTTGATTGTGTGTGACAGTGTGAAGTACCTACCTACCTACACGCGAGTAGACTAGGTAGGAGGGTACTTAAAAGAGTTTTACCGGGAGTGAAAATATTTGAGAGGAAAGACGAGCGCGAAAAACAAAAAGCTTCACCTCGCCGTGGATTGCATATTTGAGTGAGGTAGAAGTGAGAGAAAACGCGGTAAGTGTATATACTTAACACATAAAGGAGTCTAGACTCGGCGTACTGCAATGTGGATTTTCTGGTGGCAAGCAGCCCCGACTCGCGCTTACTAATTAAAAAGGAAAACACCGAGGGATAAAATATTCAAACCCGAATGCAGTCGTTCCCTTGCCGGGGAGAGAATAAATATGGAACAGCATCTCCGGGGCGAGAATGGCGGCGGCGGCTGAGTCGGGGGCTCCGACGAGAGGGAACTTTTAAATTACGAAATAAGAAGACAAGAAGGAAGAAGAATAAGCAGATCTAGCCCGGTCTGCTAAATATTTAACATCGACTTTATTATGGCATCTGGGGGATATTCGGTCCGTAGTCGCAACGTTACCAGGCCTCTGTAATATTCTGCGGCCGTCTCTTCAGGGAATAATAAAATACCGGGAAATGAAAATGTTTGAAATCCTTATGGAGTTTAATTTTTCGCTAATCACGGAAGAAAAAAGCAGAGAAAGATCCGGCCTGTTATTAATTTATGCCTTTATTTATTATCCTCTAGCTCTGCCTCGTTTATTGTAAGCGCTCTAAATCTCGCCGTCTCTCCGCTTTTTCTGAATAACAGATGTTGTAATTTCTCCTGATTGGATGAATTATCTGACATGGTGTGTTTAACACAAAAAAACTTTCCTTTCACCTCAATAAGCTCGAATGAAAGACTTTAAAGTTCAATTTTTAATACTTAATTACTTTAATGATGGTAGCAAGAGTGGGACGAGTTTTTTGCCTGTTGTACTTTAGAAGTCTTAAAAAATGTTAATACAGCAGGACAAGTAACAAGTAATAACAAGTAGCAGAGCTCAGGTAAATATTGCTCTCTTCAGGAAACTCTTCTGAACTTTCAGGATTTTACAAAAATACCAAAAGTTGTCTAGAACACGTCAATAGAATCCCATTATATTTGTATGGGGACATCAGCAAAATTCCTGGAAGCAGTTGTACACTTTTTTGGAATTGGGTTGAATTTTTGTAGATTTTTCTGACATTTCTCGTTAATTTCCGAATTTTCTCTAGTTAAAACCAACAAGAAAAATTAATTAGATATTGTAAAGGCGTGCTAAAAACTTTTTAGGAGCAGAAATTTCTAGAAGTTGCCTAACAATCTTAAAAAATGTTAAGAGAATCTGATTATTCTTAGAACACAGCTGGCAAGTGTCAGAATTCAGGTAAATAACTGCAGGATGTGTACGCATTTTATTCCTAAAATTCAATATCTCTTCCTTGATTTTTCTCAGGATTCTTCAAAAATATCCAAAAATTGCCTAGAAGTCTTCAAAGCGTTAAGAGAAAACCAGTATTTTGAAAAATCGACGAAAACCTTTCATTATTGTAAGGCGCACCAAAACCTCGCAGAATGTTTTACATTTTTCCAGAAGTTGCCTAGAAGTCTTCAAAAATATTAAGAAAATCTGACTATATTCTGGAAACACAGCTATCAGGTATAAGAATTCAGGTAAAAACTGCAGCACGTATACATTTTGTTCCTCAAATGGAACTTCTCTTCGCTGATTTTTTCCAGAATTCTTCAGAATTATCCAAAAGTTGCCTAGAAGTCTTTAAACACACCAAGATAATCCCAGCATTATTCAAAATCGACAAGAAAAATTTATTATTTTAACGTGCACCGAAGCCTCGCAGAATGTTGCAGAAATTTCCAGAAGTTGCCTAGAAGTCTTCAAAAATATTAAGAAAATCTGACTATATTCTGGAAACACATAGCTATCAGGTATAAGAATTCAGGTAAAAACTGCAGCACGTATACATTTTGTTCCTCAAATGGAACTTCTCTTCGCTGATTTTTTCCAGAATTCTTCAGAATTATCCAAAAGTTGCCTAGAAGTCTTTAAACACACCAAGAGAATCCCAGCATTATTCAAAATCGACAAGAAAAATTTATTATTTTAACGTGCACCGAAGCCTCGCAGAATGTTGCAGAAATTTCCAGAAGTTGCCTAGAAGTCTTCAAAAATATTAAGAAAATCTGACTATATTCTGGAAACACATAGCTATCAGGTATAAGAATTCAGGTAAAAACTGCAGCACGTATACATTTTGTTCCTCAAATGGAACTTCTCTTCGCTGTTTTTTTCCAGAATTCTTCAGAATTATCCAAAAGTTGCCTAGAAGTCTTTAAACACACCAAGAGAATCCCAGCATTATTCAAAATCCACAAGAAAAATTTATTATTTTAACGTGCACCGAAGCCTCGCAGAATGTTGCAGAAATTTCCTGAAGTTGCCTAGAAGTCTTCAAAAATATTAAGAAAATCTGACTATATTCTGGAAACACAGCTATAAGGTATAAGAATTCAGGTAAAAACTGCAGCACGTATACATTTTGTTCCTCAAATGGAACTTCTCTTCGCTGTTTTTTTCCAGAATTCTTCAGAATTATCCAAAAGTTGCCTAGAAGTCTTTAAACACACCAAGAGAATCCCAGCATTATTCAAAATCGACAAGAAAAATTTATTATTTTAACGTGCACCGAAGCCTCGCAGAATGTTGCAGAAATTTCCTGAAGTTGCCTAGAAGTCTTCAAAAATATTAAGAAAATCTGACTATATTCTGGAAACACATAGCTATCAGGTATAAGAATTCAGGTAAAAACTGCAGCACGTATACATTTTGTTCCTCAAATGGAACTTCTCTTCGCTGATTTTTTCCAGAATTCTTCAGAATTATCCAAAAGTTGCCTAGAAGTCTTTAAACACACCAAGAGAATCCCAGCATTATTCAAAATCGACAAGAAAAATTTATTATTTTAACGTGTACCGAAGCCTCGCAGAATGTTGCAGAAATTTCCAGAAGTTGCCTAGAAGTCTTCAAAAATATTAAGAAAATCTGACTATATTCTGGAAACACAGCTATAAGGTATAAGAATTCAGGTAAAAACTGCAGCACGTATACATTTTGTTCCTCAAATGGAACTTCTCTTCGCTGATTTTTTCCAGAATTCTTCAGAATTATCCAAAAGTTGCCTAGAAGTCTTTAAACACACCAAGAGAATCCCAGCATTATTCAAAATCCACAAGAAAAATTTATTATTTTAACGTGCACCGAAGCCTCGCAGAATGTTGCAGAAATTTCCTGAAGTTGCCTAGAAGTCTTCAAAAATATTAAGAAAATCTGACTATATTCTGGAAACACATAGCTATCAGGTATAAGAATTCAGGTAAAAACTGCAGCACGTATACATTTTGTTCCTCAAATGGAACTTCTCTTCGCTGATTTTTTCCAGAATTCTTCAGAATTATCCAAAAGTTGCCTAGAAGTCTTTAAACACACCAAGAGAATCCCAGCATTATTCAAAATCCACAAGAAAAATTTATTATTTTAACGTGCACCGAAGCCTCGCAGAATGTTGCAGAAATTTCCTGAAGTTGCCTAGAAGTCTTCAAAAATATTAAGAAAATCTGACTATATTCTGGAAACACAGCTATAAGGTATAAGAATTCAGGTAAAAACTGCAGCACGTATACATTTTGTTCCTCAAATGGAACTTCTCTTCGCTGTTTTTTTCCAGAATTCTTCAGAATTATCCAAAAGTTGCCTAGAAGTCTTTAAACACACCAAGAGAATCCCAGCATTATTCAAAATCCACAAGAAAAATTTATTATTTTAACGTGCACCGAAGCCTCGCAGAATGTTGCAGAAATTTCCTGAAGTTGCCTAGAAGTCTTCAAAAATATTAAGAAAATCTGACTATATTCTGGAAACACATAGCTATCAGGTATAAGAATTCAGGTAAAAACTGCAGCACGTATACATTTTGTTCCTCAAATGGAACTTCTCTTCGCTGATTTTTTCCAGAATTCTTCAGAATTATCCAAAAGTTGCCTAGAAGTCTTTAAACACACCAAGAGAATCCCAGCATTATTCAAAATCGACAAGAAAAATTTATTATTTTAACGTGTACCGAAGCCTCGCAGAATGTTGCAGAAATTTCCAGAAGTTGCCTAGAAGTCTTCAAAAATATTAAGAAAATCTGACTATATTCTGGAAACACAGCTATCAGGTATAAGAACTCAGGTAAAAACTGCAGCACGTATACATTTTGTTCCTCAAATGGAACTTCTCTTCGCTGTTTTTTTCCAGAATTCTTCAGAATTATCCAAAAGTTGCCTAGAAGTCTTTAAACACACCAAGAGAATCCCAGCATTATTCAAAATCGACAAGAAAAATTTATTATTTTAACGTGTACCGAAGCCTCGCAGAATGTTGCAGAAATTTCCAGAAGTTGCCTAGAAGTCTTCAAAAATATTAAGAAAATCTGACTATATTCTGGAAACACAGCTATCAGGTATAAGAACTCAGGTAAAAACTGCAGCACGTATACATTTTTTTCCTCAAATGGAACTTCTCTTCGCTGATTTTTTCCAGAATTCTTCAGAATTATCCAAAAGTTGCCTAGAAGTCTTTAAACACACCAAGAGAATCCCAGCATTATTCAAAATCGACAAGAAAAATTTATTATTTTAACGTGCACCGAAGCCTCGCAGAATGTTGCAGAAATTTCCAGAAGTTGCCTAGAAGTCTTCAAAAATGTTAAGAGAATACGATCATTTCTAAACATACAGCTAGAAAGTGTCACAATTCTGGTAATTAACGGCAAGTTGTATACATTTTCTTCCTTAAATTCAATTTCTATCCCTGATTTTCCCCAGTATTCTTCAGATATATCCAAAAGTTGCCTAGATGTCTTCAAATACGTCAAAAAAATCCAGTATTTTACAAAATCGACGTGAAAATTTTGTTTTTGTAAGATGCACCAAAATCTTGCAGAATGTTGTAGAAATAATTTCCAGAAGTTGCCTAGAAGTCTTCAAAAATGTTAAGAGAATACGATTATTCTAAAATAACAGCTAGAAAGTGTCAGAATTCTGGTAAATAACGGCAAGTTGTATACATTTTCTTCCTTAAATTCATTTTTTCTTCCCTGATTTTCCCCATCAGTATTCTTCAGGTATATTCAAAAGTTGCCTAGAAGCCTTTAAACACGTCAAGAGAATGCCACTATTTTGAAAAATCGACAAGAAAATTTTATTTTTGTAAGGTGCATCAAAACCTTGTAGAATGTTGCAGAAATAATTTCCAGAAGTTGCCTAGAAGGCTTCAAAAATGTTAAGAGAATACGATAATTCTAAAAATACAGCTAGAAAGTGTGAGGATTCTGGTAAATAGCGGCAAGTTGTATACATTTTGTTCCTTAAATTACTTCTTTAGCGTCAATTGTTTACATAATTCTTCAGAAATATCCAAAACGTGCCTAGAAGTCAACAAGACGTCAAGGAACTGCTAGTCTTTTGCAACATCGACAAAACATTTCATTATTGTAAGGCGCATCAAAACCAAACAGAATATTATATGGTAGCAGAAATTTTCAGAAGTTGCCTAGATGTCTTCAAAAAGTTTAGAGAATCATATAATTCTTAGAAGACAGCTAAAAAGGGTCTGAATTCAGGTAAATAACTGCAGGTTGTATACATTTTGTTCCTAAAATAACATTTCTCTTCTTTGATTTTTTACAGGATTCTTCAGAAATATCCAAAAGTTTAGAAGTCTTCAAACCGTCAAGAGAAAACCAGTATTTTGAAAAATCGACGAAAACATTTAATTATTGTAAGGCGCATCAAAACCTCGCAGAATATGGTAGAAATCTCCAGAAGTTGCCTGGTAGTCTTCAATAATGTTAAGAGAATTTGATTATTCTTGAAATTATAGCAAGTATCAAAGTTTATAAATAATTAAAGACTGTATACATTTTGTTCCAAAATTGAATTTCTTTCCAACGATTCTCTCCGCAACGCTCCTGAAGTTCAGGACTTTGAAAAATTATCCAAAAGTTGTCTAAAAGTCTTGAAATATGTCAAGATGAGGATCTCAGTATTTTCTAAGATCGACAAGAAACTTTCATTTTTGTAAGGCGCATCAAAACCTCGCAGAGTGTGAAAGAAAACTCCAGAAGTTGCCTGGAAGTCTTCAATAATAATGTTGAGAGAATTTGATTATTCTTTAAATTCTAGCATTTGAAGGCTGTATATAAGTACATTTTGTTCCTTAAATTGAATTTATTTTCATAGATTCTTTCCGCGACTCTCCCTGAAGTTCCAGGATTCGGCAAAAATATCCAGAAGTTTTCCAAGATCGTAAAAAAAAACTTCATTATTATACAGGGTGTCCCGTATCGTTATGTTCAAAATTCTTGAGCATATAGTAGGCTTAATTTTGAGCCCAAAAAACCCAAAAGTGACAGGTCTATCTTTATTCGTTACGAAGTTACAGGCCTAAGAAAATTATGACTAGTAAATAACAAGATTCAACTTTGTAAGCCACACAAATTGCCACACATGAGTAAACGTCACCGAAATAAACATTAGTAGAGGTTCCCCTGCTCATACGAAATGGCAGTAGGATTCAAATAGATACGGCACCAGCATATTTCGGAATTGGAGTTTGTAACTAAATAGAGAAATTATTATTTGATCGTATTCAGCAAGCTGGTCAAGAGCTGATAGGTACGCGAAAAAAGACGAGAAAACTGTTACTTTTGCAATAGGCCTCCGAGCACAAGCTTGTATTCAGCAAAGAATAGGACATTTTCAACACATGATAAACTAAAGATTTGGTCAATAAAATAAGTTTTATGTGGTTTTCAAAGTTAAATCTCGTATTTACTAGACATTATTTTCTTAGGCCTGTAACTTCGTAACGAATGCAGATAGACCTGCCACTTTTAGGTTTTTTAGGCTTAGAAATACGCCTACTATATGCTCACAAAATTTGAACATAACGATACGGGACACCCTGTATAAGCGGCATCAAAACCTCGCATGCAGAATTTGGTAGAAGTCTCCAGAAGTTACCTAGAAGTGTTCAAAAATGTTAAGGGAATCTTAGAGATCTCAAGAGTTCATTCTTAGAGAAGCTAGAAAGTAGCAGAATTCAGGTAAATTGACTAGGCATATTAGAATGTTCAGAGGACAGTTTTGATTTTCTCGGCAAAATTTTGGCCCGGAATTTTCTTTTTTGTTGTACTTTTTGACTTAATTTTGACACTTTTTTTCAGTGTTTGGTCTAAATCTTAGAAAGGAAGCATTTTTTCGACAAGTTCTTTCTATACAAATTCAAAGTAGAAAAAATTTCCTACATTTCTCATACAAAAAATATTTTTTGGAGACTAACCGTACCGCCCCGGTAGTGGGCGCCAAAAAATATATTCCCACATCTAGTAAAAAGTGGCAAATGCGCTTTTTACCGACTCAGAAGTGGACACGTTCTGAATACCATGGTCTTGAAGGGGGGGGGGGGGGTGTATCTAGCCTTTTTCTTGCGCTTTTTGATCGGTTGAAAATCGCGTCTTGATGACATCTGTTTAGTAGTTTGGGCGTCATAACGGAGATAAGATTATGAGATCATATACGTTAGTGAGTCCAAGTGAGAAGGCAAATAAATCGAAGGAACTACTTAAATGATTAATATTTACAACAAAGTAGTTTGTATGTTTTACAAACAAACAAGAAAAATGTTGTAACAGTTTTTTTTTTATGAATGGAAGGTGTTTCTCGTCTTCATCGTAAGACCACACAGCAGGTAAGAGGTAAATATTGAACCAGAGCTGCTAAAGCAAGAAATCATTAATAATACTTCTTCACATAATAAATTAATAATGAAAAAAATCATAAAAGTCAATACAACAGTAAGTATGAACTTTCAATAACTAACAATCACAATAGGATACGCTCAATTTACCTAACAAGTAGTAGTTACTTAATTATAACGAACACTTGCACTGATGGAAGGAAAGTCATGGTAAAATAAAAAATATAAGAAAACCTGTGAGAGCACAGGTAGGTAATTACAATAAAATGCGGACATACAATATGATACACGTAGGTATACACTTTCATTACGTTATGCTTATTGTGTGGAAAAATAATTCTCACTGCAAGGAATACCATGACTTAATAGCATGTTATTTAGTCGATCAATGAGCATAATAGAAATTATGATGCCGCAAACTCGTAATTAGTGTTAGTGATTCACGTGGAGCTGGAGCTGGAGCACTGTATAATCGTAAACATAAACATAATGAATAATAATAATGATGATGATGATGTCAGATCAGCGGTGAAGACAAACGATATGAAAATTGGTGTAATTTCACTTCTGCGTTCTGAATAGCAAAAGGCCTAGTTAAAAAGATATCAAGGTAATCATTGTTATAATTATGAAAAAATTTACTGTGCGCATTGTACGAAAAATATACGAAAATGCAGCTAATTAGAACACACGTGTGTGCTTTAATGAACCCATTTATCAACAGCGCCCCTGTAACTAAGTGCATTATTCATTCTGTCCCGAGGAAAATATAATAATAATTAAAAATTGCTAGAAAATTGTGACATATGACGCGGTTATGATGTTTTTAGAGTAAAGTCGCCGAAAACTAAATTTATCATATTTATTATAGGAAGATACCTTTTGCCCTTTGTCCGAAGAGTTCACCTTAATTAGTGAAATAAAGTATATCATCATTGCTGTTAGTGTTCCAGCATGATGGAACCCCCCCTCAGAACACTTTTTTAAAAGATATCTAATCAAAACTAGTTTAAAAATCCAACAAATTTTTTTTATCATGAAAATGGCAGATTCAGAATTAATTAACAAAATGGTAGATTATTTTTCAAAAAATCTCAGGCCTAATTTGCATGGTGTTAAGATGGGATATTTGATGCCCGGGAAGCATCAACCTGGTTTGGATGTCGTCACTATACCAAAAAAATAAATATAAAAGAATCAAAAACAAAAAATCAAAAACCAAAAACCCTGAACCACAAATCAGATTGGACCTCCTTATTCTCTGCCGCATAGTCACACACTTATAATTAATTTCATCTCATGATCCTTTACTTAAGCTTCACGTCGACTTGGGCTTAAAAATCCCTGATCGCTCAAGATGGACTACTCAAAACTCGCACCGCCTCCCCCCCCCCCAAATAAAATACAGACTCAAGAAGCATCAGGTCAGGTTCAACTAATACTGTGTTGACACTATATCATGAACTGGGAATCAGGCTGGATATTGCGTTTGGACACGGTCAAACAATTCCTCACCATGACACTTTCTTTCGACGTCGACTCCGGCAGAACAGATCTCCGTCAGGCTCATGATAGGTTTCCATATCGCTCAAGAATTCCACACTACTTGAGGGAAACCCAATGTTCTGAAAACCTATACACCATTCGAGTAGCACAAGTCACCCATGCAAGAAACCTTCACTCAAGAAACATTCCACTTCAGAGATGTGGACAAAACTAAAAATCAAAAAGATCAAAAAAGGACCAGTTCTGAAATCTTCAGAAAGTTGGAATTCAACTCGGGCTCAAAGTCTCGCACCGCTCAAGAAAGTCCAACTACTTAAAATGCCCCTCCTCCAAATAAAATACAAAAAAAAATTCAACATCATAGGACACACCACTTCAACACTCCAACTTCGCCTAATAGAGGGTTGAAACTTCAACCTGAGCTAGAAATAAGGCTGAATATTGCACTCGGTTCTCGCTCAATTCCTCACCACCAAGCCTTCTTAGACGTCAACTCCGGCAGAATAGATCTCTGTTACGCTCACGCAATTACCGCTCAAGACAAAAATCCCACACTACTTGAGCACAACCGACTGCTCTGGTAGCCAACACCATTCAAAAAGTACACGGCACTAAAGAAACCGACGTTGTCAAGAAGCACCACCAACATTCTACCTCAGAAAAGACTCACCCACATACCAAGTGAGCAATTTTGGTTGCAAAACTAAAGCTCCCTTGAAATTTATACAAGATCGAAAAAGGACCACTTCTAAAACTTTATCATGAACCACGATCCAGGCTGGACATCTTTTTCGGTCATAGTTTTCATCAAATTTTTGGCATTAAGCTGGACTTCAACTCGGGCTCAAGAATCCTACATCTTTAGCTGGATTCCTACTGCTCAAGAAGCACTTCAACAAAGAAGATTTGCTACACACCAAGTGCGTAATAGTTTGTTATCACTCCCTTGAAATTCGTATAAGATCAAAAAATGAGCAGTTCTGAAACTTCATCTTGAGCCACGATCCAGGCTGGATATCTTTTTCGGCCATAGTTCAACAATTTTCATCAAATTTTCGCCATTAAACTGGACGTCAACTCGGGCCCAAGAACTGTACATCTTTTGCTGGTTTCCCAATATTCAAGAAGCACTTCCAAGAAGACTTACCGCACACCAAGTGCGTTATAACTCCCTTAAAATTCATAGAAGATCAAAATAGGAGCAGTTCTGAAACTTCAACTTGAGCCACGATCCATGCTGGGCGTCTCTCTCGTTCACAGCTCAATACTTCTCATGCAATTCTTCAGCATAAGTTGATGAAGTTGGCAGTCGCCTCGGGCTCAAGAATGGACGACAATTCCACTTCAGGTTCAGAGAAGAGGCACCCTATACCATAAGAAGCAACTGGTGTTGAAGCTGCACCCTAAGATCTTTTTTTTATTATTCAGTACACCTTAGGTGCCTTTCCATTACGCATGTGCATCTAAAGAAGCTGTTTTTTCAAATTAACCAATTATCATTCCCGGTGGCTTAAGGTAAGTTTTTTCTTGTAACTAATTATCATTTTGTGATTTTTTCCTCTAATAATGGGACCTGTTTTCAATAAGTGGGAGCGATGTAAATTGTAAATGTACAGATATCCAGCGTGTTTGAATAATTTCAACCGGAAACAGTAAAATCATACGGGCGATTGGGTGATTCGTTATTGTATGATCACTTCATTTGCTCCCGCTCTATAAACGCACTTTCAATTTACGATAGCGAAATGTGACAATAATACAAATTACGCGACCGTTGTAAGGCATTTATTGAAAATTACTGCACATTGTGGCCGGTGCGAGGGGATGCGACGACAGTCGCTGCAAATGTTGAGCAATTAAGAGTCTATGGCAATGATTATTATTAGTCCTGCGGCGGCGTGACGCAATCCGGTGGTCTGCCAATAGTAAAATGTCATTAGATCAGTTACGGGCAATTTACTGCAGTCTGTTTTGTCATTGTTTGCAAGTTATGAACCGTGTTCGCGATGCAGGTTCATTTGGATTCCGTATAGGCAGTCAATACGATGCACATACCTAACGATGACTGTGACAACGGTATCGTGTGTACATGAAATCGACACGATTACACAATACATGCACTAAAACGCCTAACTATATTCAACAGATTCCGTTCAATTCAGAGCATCCTTGTAAATTGAAACTTTCTCCTGTTCGATTTGAACGAACATGTCTCAATAAAACAAAAATAGGTAATCAAGGTGATCAAGTAATTAATTTAAATTGGCTTGGCCTTTTTTATGACTTGACGAGCTGGCTTGCCGAGTTGGCTTCACGAGGATGCTTGCCGAGTTGGTTGCCGAGCTGGCTTACCGAGCCTGCTTACCGAGTCGACGTCTCGCCGAAATAAGGGACTGACCAAAACGAGAATCATTGTCTGAGGGCCAGCTTCCTTCCCGATTACTATACTTCATGTCGTATTGGCTGAAAGGATATTCGATCAGAGGAAATCTGGCCAGGCTAAATTTTGAATAGGCGATCAGCGGTAGGATTTAGGTAGTCCTTGACAATGATAGTCAATTTGTTAAGGAATCTTGATAAAAGTTCTCTTGAGCGGCTTGATCCCTGGAGATTTTGGCTGAAATATTACCCCGAAACTCCTTGCTAAGAAGAAATGTCCTAATTCCGGGCCACGTCAACTGAATGACGTCTTCTTTTGGTTATGTCGAATGACGAATTTTGTGATTAGTGACGTGAGAATGACGTCGTAATGACGGATAAATATCACATATCAAAGAAGTGATTAGATACTACGACAGAGCTGATGCTTCGATTGAAGTTTTCTTGAGGGGCTTGATCCCTGGAGATCCCTCGCTGAAATATAACTCCGAAACTTTTTACTAGAAGAAATGTCATCATAGTTCCAGGTAGTAGAGCCACGTCAATATGACGTCTTTTTTGGTGTTTGGTGCTGTTGAATGACGAATTTAGTGATTAGTGACGTGAGAATGACGTCGTAATGACGAATAAACATCACAGATCAAAGACGTCATTTATTTACGTAAAAATGACGTAATGAATCATCAGTAATTTGGGACTTTTGGCCTTAAAAACGACGATATACACCAAATTTTCAACACTTGTATAAGGTTTCCGGGTAAAATACAAAATATAGTAAGCAGAAGCTTGGAACTGGTGGTGACGCAGAGGCTTAGCTTATTGTCCCCGACTAAGTCGTTGTAACTGTGATTATGTGGGTTCGAATCCCCAGTCTCGCTATGGATGTATATTTTCCCGAATTTCGTCTCTCAGTAAGGTCCATTATGTCGGAAATGACGTCAAAAACACGTTACATATATTATGACGTCGTAAAATGTAGTTCAATATACGTCTTTTTGACGTCCCCTGTTTGTTGTCTTCAATTCCTTGAGATATCAGATACTTAAACGATTGTTTTGAACAACGTTCGCCTTTGCTGACGTCAGCGATCGATCACCGAAATTTGACGTTATAATGACGTCCCTTCATGTGTTTTTGCTGTCAAATTTTTTGTGTCATTTTAGTGTCGATGAGAAGCAACTTTATAAGAGTAAGAGCACGTTGATGTTTGAACAATTCTATTTTTTTACCTTTTCTTCTCCGTTTCTTATCTTATTTTTTTATTTCGAAATATAATTTTTAATTCCGATCTTCAGTAACTCATAATATAGTCAATTGCCAGTTTAATAAGTGTCCCGCAACGATTGATATTGCATTGTTTGACGAGTAAATAATTTCACCCCTCTATAAAGATTTCCACCCCAAATTCTTGCGTCCCGGAAATGCAAACCTCTCTGCTAGTGGGATGTATATAACTATCGGGGCGATATTGCCTGTAGAGTTGACCATTGGCCGCCGCCAACTGAGGTCTTGCGGCGTGGCTATTAAACAGGGGTCTCTAGCACGCCGCCACCGCATTCTCCACCGACCGCAGCCTCTGCCGCCGCCTCTCTACGTCCAATTAGTGACTTAATTAATATCGGAGCCGCAGGAAAAACCCCACAACCTCAACGTCGGAGCTCGTCTAGAAGTCGCATTAAGTCGAAGCGAATTCGAATGGAATTCCTTCATCAGCTTAAGGATGAGTAACATTATAGCTATTAAGCATATTTCAGGCGAAATAGTTTTATTTTACGTCTCCTGAAATAAACGGACGAAACAAAAAGAAAGCCACCGTCGTCAGAGTCGCTAGCTCATTTCCTCGCCATCAATTTCGGCCCCGTTGATATTGATGGTAACTCTCTATAATTAAAATCTCCTCCTAGATTATCTTCTAAACTCGGCTCGGAGTGGTAAATACACACACGTATATAATTAACCATTCTGCAGACTCAATTCAATAATATCCTATCATTTCAATGGCTAAGCCATCACACCCATCTGCGCAAATTACAAGGGAAGGTGTCTGAGAACGTCCTTAACCATCTCCATCGGCTAATAATTGGCATGTTCTTCATCTCGGCTTATATTGCCTTAGGAATAATCTCTCTACACGTCGCAATGGATTATGTGTTTGAAGATTATAATCTCGCCATTTCATTGTTCATTAGTTCTCTCCATTGGTCGAAGAAATTCATATCTCTCAGCTATCGTAAATATGATTTAGATCTTTAGTTTTATGGTACATTGAAATGGCACCCAAGCTTTATTATTGTTCTCTTGCAATTATAATTTTTGGCCGAATCAGCTGTCAAATCTTACAACCGCGCCCTTCTGCAGCTTCTGATTGCAAAACTTTCTTCATCACAATTTCTATAATTTCACGATAGTACACAACTTCAAAACTTCACAACTTCAGAGTTCAGAATAAGATTTTATGTCAGATTTCAAGTTCTTAAAATCTGTCAAAACAGTAATCCTCAGATATTTGAAACTCAGCCCCCAATGGTTGCAAGCAGAGACCTTAATTCCTGATGGATTGCCCCAATAAAATCACTATAACCCCAGAAGAATCGGGTTTAAAATGGCAATCTCGCTGAGATTTTGATTCTTCAGCTCCTGTTTGTGTCTAAATTGACAGGACATTTCTCTATCTTCGCAAAAATATGAAGAAAGCTACATTTTGAGCAGCCCCACAACACGATTGTCAAAAAATCGAACCTCAAGGCAGGCAAAATTGTGCTTAGTAGAGAGTATTCTGATCTACCCCATAATATAGCAGTTTGAGACTTTCTATCCGAGTCCATATAATCTCAAAATGACGTTTTCCAAAAGAACAAGTCCGCTATTACTTGTCTATAATCACATTGAGGGCACTTCATGATACTGGCATCAATTTGCAACCACAATAATCATTGCTGCATTAAAGAAGAATTGTGTAAGGCTTGTGATGTTGAAGCAATGCGAAGTTGCCTAGATTATCAGATTCCTAATCGCAAAAAATAGAGTAGAGCGCTTCCGAAGTTTTTGGAAAGTTGCAGGGTATTCTTGATTTAGATTTTCAAACTCCTAGATCTCCAAGGAGACAGTTGCAGGCTAGTGATAAGTTACTGTGACAGAAAATAACAACTGGAGTGGGTCGATATTATTGATAATGGTAGTCTCGTCTGTGTTAGAAGAATCATAGCCTCTCTGTAGGAAGAACTACAGTCTGCAGTACTGATGGAAGAGCTGACGAAGTTGAAGAGATGCAATTTGGAATCATTACTGTATTACTTAGTTCCAAAAATCACCTCAAGAGGGTGTTTGCGGCCATTTTGGCACTTATCTACTTCAACTCCTCATTTATGTCCGTGGAGAAGAATTCTGGTCAAAGATTTAAGAAATAGTGTTCCGTTCCCATGTTTCCCTTTTATCCATATAATTCCCTCCTTATTTTGAATTATGCACGGGGGGAGAGGAACGTGACAACATGGTGCGCGAGACCATGTCCTATGGGCATACAGCCAATGGGTGCCTACCACTTCACCCATCATGATTATGAGATGAACCGCTGCCGCGTTCGGTCCATGTCTGTGTATACATAAGAAGAGTGTTTACATTGCAATCCACAAGTGCTATGCGACGCGATACTATCTTCGGCCCTTGTCGCTGAAATGAAAGTTCACTAAGCCGTCTACATGGGATATTTAAGGTAGGTGCATAATTATCATTCTTGAAATTATACCCCTTAATTGCTCCCCTAATTATTTTACCGCTGGTCCTTCGAGTAATTAAATTAATCAAAATTCCAAAGCGCGTGACTTACTATACAAATAGAACAATTGAGTTCTTGGCAGTAAGTCTATACGCAACAAATAGCTTGAGTGATTTTTTCTGGCAAGAACGGAGGTTGTCATTGTCAAAGGATCTTTTTATCTTCAAATTTGTTTTATACCAAGCCACTTCACCCCATTTTCTTTTCATTCATAAATCTAATAGAAAAGAGGTACATGGCAATAACGACAGGCGATCCTCAGTGGTTTCAAGGTATCTGAACAGCAGCTGAACAAAGAATTTTGCTATTCAGAGGTAAACAGAAACGATGGAACGAGAGGGTGGGTCTAGAATTTTTGTACTTGGGAGACTCACTTCTTGGGGTGGTGCGGGGGAAACTTAGAATCTTGTCAAAAGTTCAACTTCTCACCTTCACAAGAACTCAACTTCACTTTTTTCTATTGTGGTTTTCTAGCAAGCCACTCTACTACGTTTTCCTTCCTCATTGACATGGAAAAGAGAGACGTGGCAGTAACGACAAGCGATCCCCAGTTGTTATCGCAGCATAATGAAGCATTTTGTCATTTTGAGGTCCACAAGATCGACGGAACGGGAAGGGTTTTTATCCTTGAGACTCTCACCTCTTGGAGGGCGGGGGTAACTATAAAATCTTGTCAAAAGTTCAACTTCTGACCTTCACAAGGTATTTGGTATTTTAACTAAATGTGAGAGATGGTCTATGTGGTCCCAAACACTGAAGCCAGCGGGCTTATTGTATTTCTCACATTTAGATTTTTCTTGATTAGAAGAGCTCCGTTCCTTTGTCAAGGTTCAGCAGCCCGCTAACCAAGGTATTTTCCGCCAGCAGGCTCCCGGGACTGAGTGGTCCCAGGAACGCATAGCGTGTTCGTGCGAGTGCTGGACACTCGAATATCACATGAGAAGCTGTCTCATCTTCTTCATTGCAGAGTCTACAAACTGGTTCTTCTCTGTATATCCCCAGCTTATGTAGGTGCACTCTTAGGTGGCAGTGTCCTGTGATTGTGCAGTTGTCGTACTCGCTGGTCTTGTAGCGCTGCTACTTCCCTGCGAGTCCGCACAGCTGTGTGTTTCTACTTGCATAGCTTCCAAGGTGGTATGGCTTTGGGGGGCCTGCCACATCATGTGAATCTATCCTAAGTTCTGAGGTTTCTCCTTGTGGAAGTCCCTCAGTGGTTTGTTTGGTTCCTTCTCTGGTTTCCATTCTGGTCCCACGAGAATTGGGGAAATAAAAATACTGCGCCATAACCCCAATGACGCAGCAGGCTACATACAACGGGGTGTGCCAGGTTCCCCGAGGTTTGTCGCTAGTTGTCGAGCTCCCCCTCGACCATGCATCCATTGGTGCGCACAATACCGTGGAGTTGGGGAGGTTTTTGTAGTGGTCCTCATCCACGCGGACAGACGGTTAAGTCAAGCCCCCGTGCCCCTGGCGTCACTACCCTGAGGCAAGTCACGACAGTGATGTACCTCAGGGGTCGTTGTGCCGCCTAGCGGTTTACGGTTTGTGCCATGTTTTGTCAGAGCCTTGTTAGCCGTGGTACTCAAAAGTGGTACCACGTTGCCCGGTCCCCACGGTCTTGGACGTAAGGTTGACTTGTCCACCACATGACTGGAATCGCCTATGCTTTGACCAGTTGTGAGTGGACCTTAAGGACCCACCTTCACAAGAACTCAACTTCACTTTTTTCTATTGTGGTTTTCTAGCACGCCACTCTACTACGTTTTTCTTCTTCATCGACATGGAAAAGACAGACGTGGCAGTGACGACAAGCGATTCCCACTTGTCATCGTAACTGAAACAAGCATTTTGTCGTTTTGGAGGTACACTAGATCAAAGGAGCGGGAAGGATCCTTGAAGCTCTCATCTCTTGGTGGACGGGGGAAACTATAAAATTTTGCCATAAGATCAACTTTTCACCTTCACAAGGACTCAACTTCACTTTTTTCTTTTGTGTTTTTTTAGCAAGCCCCTCTACTATGGTTTCCTTCCTCATCGACATGGAAAAGAGAGACGTGTGGCAGTAATGATAAGCGATCCTCAGTTGTTATCGCAGCTGAACGAAGCATTTTGAGGTCCACAAGATCGAAGGAACGGGAATGATTTTTATCCTTGAGGCTCTCACCTCTTGGGGGACGGGGGACACTATAAAATCTTGTCAAAAGATCAACTTTTCACCTTCACAAGGACTCAACTTCACTTTTTTCTATTTTGGTTTTATAGCAAACCACCCGCTCCATTTTCCTTTTTCATCGAATATAATGGAAAAAAGATACGTGGCACTAACGGTGGAAGAAAAAAAAGGACTTTTTTTTCCTTTTTTGGTTCCAATATGTATTTCTGGAGTTGTTTGACCGTTTTCTGACTTTTTGGACACCCATTATGTATATGACAGTTGTGACAATTAATTGACAATGACATTTAGGGTATCCATAAATCTTGTAAATCCACCTCTAATAACCGAATCAAGGCAAACTATGTAATAGTTAGCTTCTGAAGGAGCATTTTTCCTGGCCATGCCCAAACAGACCAGCACCGTCACCACATGGTGTAGCAAATAAATTATGGCGTTCTGTCATAAAGAAATGTACCCCAATTTTTATTCTATAACGCAGGTTGTGTAGATATATACATATAAAGGTAGGTATGTCACACCCAGTCATGTACATTACAAGCATACAAATTACCTTTTAGTCGATTCCTTGCAGTGACTAAATTTACACGGCACCTTCATAATAATTACATTTTCAGGTAGAAAATAATCATGTAGCGCGCGGAGTCGCGTTTCATAAAAAACAACATCGGCCGAGCCCGACTGGAACTATAAACATTCCAACGGACGTGACCACCGGCTTCACTTATTAAGAACCTGATTCTTATCTAACACTTCAAATATGTAATTTCAGTAACTAATAATTTCTAAACGAGTGTTTAAAAACCCATAATATTAAAGGAGATAACGCGACCGTCTCCCCGCTTTCCTGCAAACATCTCGAAGCGCTCGAGAAGCCAGAAGATCACCCATTATAAGTTGATTCCTGAATAAAATTAAAATTTATTCGGATTTCATGGACCATAATCGGATTAATCAACTACGAGACACAGACAACGAATTATGACATCGTTAACGTGAACGATAAAATTAACATAATTATTTAGTTTGGATTCAAAAGGTCCCTCTAATCTGTAATAGATCCGTAAATTAATGTCCACTCCACAACTAAACAACTGTGTCGAGAAAAAAATACTCACCTTCACCTCTTCTTCACCAAAACTTTTATATTATTATACAGAATAATTGAATGGATTATCATTTCCAGGTCATGCATTTATTTTCATATTTGTAATCATCAGTAACGGTCAGTAACGGGTAATTTGTAACAGTCACCAATTGGTCCAATTTTATTCAACAATTATTGTTATTAAAAAACGTATTTATACGAAAAAAATAGCCCACGATTTCATTTCATTGCATAATAAAACCCCTCACAGAGACTTATTGAAAAAGCAGTGATCTATCGCCTTCCTTCTCTCCCATCGGGTGCTTATAAATTCTCTGGGGTATTAAATTACCTTTCTCGGCTGTATAAGGTGCGCCCAGTGCATAAAAGCGATTACCCCTTCACCATTATGCATGTACCGAACCTCTAATTTACTCATAAATATACCCTCATCCGCGCCGGTGTGAGGCAAGGCTGCGTTGCCGAATGGAGAAAATTACCACCAAATCCCTGATTTAATAAAGGAGAACTTCCCGGAGCGAGTTACCATAAAAATTTGATCGAAAATTCCAGCAAGTAACTTAATCAATCAACACGCAGGCGCAGCTTTGGATGAGCGGATAACTATAAAGGAAAAAAAAACGAGACTACAATCCTCTTGGACATTCAACAGTCCCTCCATTTGGAAGACACCCGTAACCAGAAGCCTCCTGAACTGAATACTGATCATGCAGATGCTAAACTGGATGTCAAGTCAACTATAGCCAGATACCACCCCAGTTTTGTACATTGGCCAAATCCAGGAAGATTGCTCCTCTATTTCCCATCCCCAAAAGATCCAAGCAGCAAACTCATTCGATCAGTTGGATCTGCTGAAGGCTTCGTCCAGAAAATCAACCAATTAATTAAAGAAGAAACATCCTTCGTCATGCTCAAATATGACCTGGGAACGAGATAAACACTCCTGGGCAGTCAACAACCACGCCATTTGAAAGAAACCCCTAACCAGAAGCCACCTGAGCTGAAGAACGACCATGCAGACGCTAAACTGGATGACAAGTCAACTACAACCAGATACCACCCCAGCTTTACATTGTACAAATCCAGGAAGATAAATTTCTCAGCTATTTCCCATTCACACAACTCGCATTAACGGAGAAACTTACGTATAACCTGGGAAACGAGATAAACACTCCTGGACAGTCAACAACCGTTGACTCCGTTAAAATTTGAGAGAAACTCCTAACCAGAAGCCACCTGAATGCAAAATCGAATGCAAAACTGGACGTCAACCACATCCGGACACCACCCTAGCTGAACGTAGGCCAAATCCAGGGAGAAGAATGCCCGGCAATCTCCCAAAGATCCAATTAAGGAGCAAGGCAGCGATCTTATTAGATCAGTTAGACTTGCAGTAGACTTCATCCAGAAATCCAGATAAATGTCCAGAAAAAACGCATGATTTCATCTCATGAAGCATGAGATGAAGCACCTTCAACTTCCCATCTCCCAGAGGATCCAGCGGAGGAGTGAAGACACTCATGTCTAGATTCAACCACACCTAACCACCTGGGGGACCTAAACAAGCTGCTAGCCTATCATCATTACAGAGCACCGAGACGACCCAAAACACAAGATGATCAGTTATCAGGATAAGTGGATTTCTGAAAAAGAGCTCTCCTCAATGGTAGGTAGTTCTTAGTTCTTCCACTTTTTGACCGATCAGAACACCTGGAAGGTTACATGCTCACCATAATCTTCACTACAGCGTGGAGGTCTATTCATTGCCTCCATCGCAGACTTTTCCGCTTATTTCTTAGTGTATATCAGAAATTGTAAATATTTTACCATGAAGAATAAAGAGAACCTTATAGAGGACATGCCCTGCCCAGTGCACCAATCTCCACTAAGCGCAGCTTGGAAATAAAATGAGAAGTCTAGAAATTTTTTGGCCAGGATGAGCTTTTACTCATGGCAGTACCAGAGCAACTATCTCAGTTAGTATACAAGTGGAACCAGATCAAGCAGGCAAATAATTTTTTGGAGACCTTAAGTTTGTAGTGAGCTGCATGTGAATTTTTCCCAGTACTCCAGGCTCTCGGTAGAGTCCAGATTTTATCCAAAATTCGACTAGACTTAACTTTTGGCTCTTGCGACGGCAATCGGTGACTTCCAATGACATTAAAGGTTCATTAATTCTCACCAGATTGTAATTTTCATCACTCTTGACAGGTTCTGGAACCACCTGATACCTTGTCAGGCAGAATTAAGCTTCAGTAGTCGATCCTGGAAGGCCTGGAAGGAAGGTTATTATAGCTCACCACAATCTCTACTACAGCCTGGAAAGCTACATCCATTAGCTTTTTCGCTTGTTTCTTCGTGCGTATATCAAAAATTGTAAATTTTTACCAAGAAGGATCAGGGGAATCTTACCGAGGATAAGAAGTTCAAATTTTATGGCAATGATGAGTTTTTACTCATGGCAGTACTAGAACAACAAGTCGAACACGATCAAGCGGTCTGGTAATTTCTTGGGGATCTTCAGTTTGTAACTAGTTGCATGTGATTTTTTTCCAGCACCCATGGCTCTTGGTAGAGTCCAGATTTTTCCAACTTGTTAAGACATCTCTTGGCTCTTGACATTAATTTTCACCAGATTGTAATTTTCATCACTTTTGGCAGTACATTCAATATAAATATGCGGAATTTGACTTAAGTCTTAGTAACTTATTAGATGCCATACACCTCTGACGGTCTGGGCCCAAGATCCATGGTTATGCTTACATGGAGAACCCTGGTGGGAGCTCTTGAAAACCACTTTGAGAACTGGTAGATTACTGGGGTGGACCTGTTTCTAATTGGACGAAGACTTCTACTGCAGTAACATAGAGGGGTCTTCAGTTTAAGTAGACCAGAGACCAGATGACATAAGCTTTTTTGTTCTTGAACATATAAAGTATGATTGGTAAAAAAATCGTGGTTGTAAGTGAAAATCTGGCAATACCGGCGTGAGGACAATACGGAATGAAGACGGAGAATACTTCGAAGAACACGCGGCATCTGAGATTGGAAGTGTTCGTTAATATTGAATTTATGTGATTACTCGAATTGGTTTCTCCACCTCAGCTTTTCCATTTTATAATTACAGCTATAGCCGTTGCGCGCTGGAGCTGGAGGCTGGAGGTCATTCCTGGATGTAATAATAATCTTCAATTATTAATTTTTATGTGACTACATCATAAAACAGGTTACGGACGGATCTCACTTTTTTAAAAGCCACTGTTGTTTTTATATTTTGACTTGATCGTAAATCTTCCACGAGTATATCTAATTCTACAGCTTACAGACAGGCCAATAATACTTTTATGGAGCTGGTAAATTAATTGTTATCAGCGAAAAAATTCACGCACGGGTGGTCCGAATTGCTGGTGCATTTCCTTGAGAGTTGTGCGTCCTCAAGTGACATTTCAAGATTATTAAGAATTCCTTTTTGTCTTTGAACTTTTCTTTTTTTTTTCTCTCTGACTTTTCATCAAGCCAACACTCCAATAATTCTACAGCAAGCAACAATTCGCTTTACTGTCCCAGCAGCGAGGAGTCCCCTTCATCCTCCCAAATTCAGTTTATTTTTTTGTAACCGTCTGAATTAATAATAATCGAATTCGTTTTGCTTTTCTCCGGCGGCTGCTGCAAATGTCGCCGCTTTGAATTTCCTCCGGTGAAACTATATTATTCCTTACTCCTTGGAATAATTCGGCAGTCTGCGCTTCGCTTCGTTATCCTATTTATTTTATTTAATAGCGCGGCGTCATGACCTTATAATCCGAATCTTGTTAATAAATATCAGAAAAAATAGTTCGAGGATTAATTGTTGAGCGGGTGTAATGCTTAATAACCTGGGCACTCTTGTTTAAGCTTCCACGATTAATAATAATTGTTATGACACGATTTAGGAAATATCTGACGATTGCCGACGAAACCAATAATAATTAACGAGGAGTAAATCGATTTTAATCTTATCAGGTTCACTAAATACCGGGTAACTTCATACCTGACGACTAGGCCTAGTTTTTGGGGGAGGGTAAGGACTCCAATCACGAATGAACCAATAACAATTAGAGCGGTGAAATGGTTTTTCAATTCTCACAATGATGCGAGAGAGATAAAAAAATAATTCCTGTCTGAATAATTTTTTTACTTGGTATCCAAACACCGATAGTATCCAATCTCAAAGGTTATCGTTACGAGTAGATCAAACCGCATTATTAGGTAAGAACAAATTATGTGGTGACAGTTATCTATAATTTTATTAGATATTTTGCTATTATGAAGCCATACCGAAACAGGAATTCGGTTTTAATAGGCTACTCTGAGACGCAAATTAGTTACCATACGTGTAAGTCACGATAATTTGCAGCTTTGCAGCTAGCAGCGGTTAAAAGTTAGTGTTAGTGTGTTAGTAACGCCTTGTCTAATACCTTAATGATGCAAGTTCTCATCGTGTAAACATTATGAGATAAAATTATGTTATTACACGTAAATACCCAAATAATCTCAACAATTAATGTATCTCAAATCTCGAACAATTTCTCACGTTCTTAATTTATTAACTTTTTATTAATTTATTCTTTATATAGAAGAGCAAAGAAACAATGACGAAGAGTATGACAATTAAACAAATTTGAAGAAATATAGAATTGTTATGACCAGCAATTCATGAAGTAAAAAAAAAGAAAAATGTGGGAGGCAACACTGATCCTTGAGGGACACCAGCATTTGTGATGTGGGAGTTGGATGATGCTCCGTTCATAACCAATTGTGTATATTGTTTCATGAGTTAATAATGTTAGAGAAAAAAATGGGCTTCCATGAGCAACAAGATCACCCATGGTAAGGTTTTCTAATTAGGGATCCCCACAGCGTTCTGCCTGAAAACATGCAGCTGCTGTTGGGTTGTCTGGTAGTCTGCTCGTTCTGTATATTCGATTTTTTCATGGGTAAACAACTTTAGAGAAATTGGTTATGTGGAGAAAAAACTGGGTTTCCACCAATATCAAGATCACCATGGTAAGGCTTTCTGCTAAGAGATTCCCTCAACGCTCGTTCAGCTCATTCTATATATTCGATTATTTCATGAGTAAACAACTTTAAAGAAATTGCTGGTGCGAGAAAAAAACCCTGGACTTCCACTAAAAGCAAGATCTCCATGATAAGGCTTTCTGCTTAGGGATTCCTTAGCGCTCTGCTCTAAAATATGCAGCTTCTATCGGTTTGTCTGCTCGTTCTGTATATTCGATTGTATCATGGATAAACAACTTTGAAGAAACTGGTGATAATGGAGAAAAAACTGGGCTTCCACGAATAGCAAGATCACCATGGCGAGACTTTCGGCTTAAGGATCTTCTCAGCGCTCTTCTTGGAAATATACAACTGCTGTTGGGTTGTTTGCTCGTTCTGTATATTCGATTCTTTTATTGGTAAACAACTTTAGAGAAATTGGTGATGTGGAGAAAAAACTGGGCTTTCATGAGCAGCAAGATCATCCATGGTAAGGTTTCCTGATTAGGGATCCCCTCAGCGCTCTACCCGAAAACATATAGCTGCTGTTGCGTTGTTTGCTCGTTCTGCATATTCGATTGTTTCACGGGTAAGCAATTTTAGAGAAATTGGTGATATGGCTTCCATGAACAGCAAGATCACCATGGTGAGGCTTCCTACCTAGGGATCGCCTCAGATCGCTTCCTACCTAGGAACTTTAGAGAAATTGATGATGTGGAAGAAAAACTGGGTGTCCATGAACAGAAAGGTCACCACAAAACATGGACATGGAAAGGCTTTCTGTTTTGGAAGCTACTGCTAAGCTGTCTGCTCGTTCTGTTCCGAAGCTATTCCTTCATAAAGGCTTATTGTTGCTCGAGAAAATGCAAGTGAAGCGCTTTTTGACATGCCTCACCATGACAAACTTGTTTTCATCAGATATGAGGCTCATTTACATCTTTCGGGATCTGAAAATAATCAAAACATGCGCTATTGGAGCCCTGATTACCACAGGCAGCTTCCCCACCGTCCCATTAACAGTTTGTAACTGTTTGGTGTACGTGATGCACTATCGCGCTTTTGGAATAATTGGTCCTTGGTTCTTTGAAGAAAACGAACGAGCAGTTTCGGTGACTCCTGACCGGTATGTCAAAATGATTCAGGAATCATTCTCTAGCTCTCTTGAGGGGTGATCTTCAGTGGCCAGCTTTTAAAAACAGTGCGATCTTTTTGTTTGTCAATCCAGTTCAAGGAATATAAAGTACCCACATTGACATGAAAACCGTAATGGGTATACAAGTCACCAGCCACCTGTTTAATCTAATTATCTCGACTTAGTTAAATTCAGCCTGCATAAACAAATCTTGGTGGCGTTTATAACAAAGACTCCAATAAAAACAGCATGCCCGTCACCGGCACCATTACTACCAGATTACTGAAACTTCTGCTAAATACCATCAAGCTAAACTGTATAATGTGGCAGCCTTAATTTTATCGTGAGCCGTTAGTACGGAAAAAGAAGTCTTCTCAGCTGAAATCCTCCACGTAATAGCCCATAATACGGCAGGTGGGAGACCTTGTATGGGTAATTATACCAACATAATTGTACAAGGCATTTGCAGCTAGACAAGTTTTTAACGCAGTAGTTAAGTTTAAATTGATTGTCAGCGAGTCCCGCATCTAAACGGAGGATTAATTCAAGCATCGCGGTTTATCAACAAAAGACATGAAGATGTTAAAATACGAGTTATGCATATAACCACGGTTTTACTACCCATATCTGTTTAAGCAATTATAACTACACTGACCTTTTAAGTCTTGCGCTGCTGGCGTTTGTGTTTGTAACATGAACATGTAACATCGTTTAGATTTTCGCAAAAAGAAAACTTATCTAAGAATGTGGAATATTCCGACAGGTTTTAGCTGAAATTATAGAGCATTTCGTCCAATACTAAGGCAAACAACATCACTGAAGCTACCTTGACTCTGGATTAACGCTAACTTATAGTTATGGTAAATACTCCCGAAAATTCTGTGATTAATGGAGCTTGGAGCGAGAAGTTCCAAGGTCATCAACAGAACATCAATTGAAAAGTTTAAACGGTAATTTACCATGCATAGAAACAACGATTCATAGAGTTGAGTGAGGGCTTCATTCCAACCATATGGAGATTAAAGTTTTCACACAATTCAAAGAGTCAATTTTCACATAAATTATTGATTCGAGACAGTCGAGGCTTCACACCATTCGTAGAGCCTTTTCCCCAAAACCATAAACCATTCATGGAGTTCTAGTTTTCATACAATTTGGGGTGCCAAGGTGTCACATTCATAGTTCAGCGATGCGCAAAAGGTATCACACAATTCAAAGTCAATTTTCACACAAATTATTGATTCAAGAGAGAGTCGAGGTGATCTTTGATTCAATGCACACAGCTCATAGAATTGATTTTTTCAAATCGTTCATAGAGTCTCTCTTAGTTTTCACACAATTTAAATAACCAAGGTGTCACATAATTCAGAGATGAACGAAAATATCACACAATTAAAAGAGTCAATTTTTCACACAAATGATTGATTCAAGAGAGTCGAGGTGATCTAAGATTTAATGTACACAGCTCATAGAATCGATTTTTTCAAATCGTTCATAGAGTCTTTCTTAGTTTTTACACAATTAAGATAACCAAGCTGTCACATAGATTCAGAGATGCGCAAGGTATCACGCAATTCAAAGAATTTATTCAAGTTTACACACAAATTATTGATTAGACATTTAAAATTATCAAGAGATTTGTGTTTTCATGCAATTCAGACAGCCACACAATCCAGAGTCAGAGAGTCACGCAATACAGAAAGTGAAGATCCCTCATATTTGGGAGAATGAGAATTTCACACAAAAGAAGGTAGATAATGTATCACATAATTCAGAGAGTAAGTTTTTCACACAAATTTTTGATTCTGAATTTCGCACCATTGAGAAATTTATGTTTTCACACAATAATTTAGATATTCACACAATTCGGAATAAAGGTTTCACATATTTCGGAGAATCATAATTTCACACAATTTAGAGTCAATTTTCCACACCACACAAATTATCGATTCTACATTTCACATTTCAAACTATTCAGACAGGATTCAGTTGATCACACAATCCAGAGAGTCACACGATCCAAAGAGTGAAGGTCCCGCATATTTTGGAGAATCGGAATTTCACACAATTCAGGGAGTAAATTTTTCACCCAAATTATTGATTCTAAATTTCACACCATTGAGAGATTTATACTTTCACACATAAATTCAGATATTCACACAATTCGAAGTGAATCGAAGAATTAGGATTTCAAACAATTCAAAAGAGTTTGCATATATTTGACATAAATCAGAGATTAATGTTTTTATACAATTCAGACATTCACACAATTTAATCAATCACACAATTTAGTGTCGATAGAGATTAATTTTCTTAATGATCAATAATTGCTTTATTCACAAGATTTCCGACCATTCCGAAGCACCGTCTATTTGGAAGCGAAATATCA
Source organism: Malachius bipustulatus (assembly GCA_910589415.1). Lineage (NCBI taxonomy): Eukaryota > Metazoa > Arthropoda > Insecta > Coleoptera > Melyridae > Malachius > Malachius bipustulatus. The sequence continues at coordinate 26,169,940 of OU342637.1, forward strand.
TTAAAGCAATTATTATTTATTATGAACATTCTCACAGCATTTCATCACCTCGGTCTAGGTTACCAATTAAAATGGACAAAATTTACACGTCTCATTAAAATAAAATAGATCATAGGAAATGATTAGATCAATTTTTTGCCTCTCGGTCTCCAAATGGTTCATCAACTGCCCACATAATTAAACAATAGTTTAAAACTAGTTTGACGAAGAAATAAAAAATGGAACATTTGTTTTAACAGACACTCATTCCTTTAGATTTAATCTCAGTATCCATGGAATGCGCTCTTTCAAATGAGACGATTGCGGTGTTGCCGTAATTTAAACGTTTCTAGATTCTACCCAGGAGTGGTAAATTTAATACTTGAAGTGTAGGTTTGTAGTTCAGTTCAAACAATTTTGTCCCGTTGGAGACAACAACAACATTTACATGTCTTGAGTAAATTCAGACTCGATTAATTATTTATTAAAGAAAAATGTAGTTATTTTACACACTACTCACTTAACTAATTATTTATTTACACTTGACAATGGTTGTAATATAAAAATATAATTATTATTTCGTAACTTTATTAATATTTATGATCTCATTTTCTCAGAAAAAGGAAAAATGTTATTTTGTTGATGACTTCGTTACAAGCGATTTAAAATTATGCAAGAATAATTTTATGGAAAGATCTCTGGACACCTCAATCAATCGCCAATTGTAAGGAACGATCTCTGAGAAAACTTACAAGACATATAAGTGCATCAACCATCAAGACACTCCATGGTGTTCAACACCTTGTTCCACAATTCAGTGACGTCACTGATGAGGTTTCCTCTTGATCTCCTCTTGCGGCAACCGTATGGTGGTCGCTGAAGATATTAATTCTTTAAAATATTATCAAAATTAAGAGATATTCGTTAATAGCCTTATCCATAACGATGTTCGTTAATAGTCTGATTAACGAAATCTATAACGATAAATATTAACGAAAGCACCGCCGCTGACCGTTGAGAGTTATTTGGAATAGTCGTTTCGCCGTTTTAAAAGTAGACTAGATTTATGCGCGACCAGAAGCTTTATTTTGGTTCAAGATCCTCCAAAAAGATCTCTGAAATATAACCTTTTTCCAAATATTCCAAATAATAAGAGACGTTCGTTAATAGCCTTATCCATAACGATATTCGTTTAATATTCTTATCCATAACGATGGATATTAACGAAAGCCCCGCCGCTAACGGTAAAGAGTTATTTGGGATAGCCGTTTTACCTTTTTGAAAAAAGACTAGACTTATTGTGCGCGACCACAAGCTTTGGTTTTGTTCAGGATCCTCCAAAAATATCTCTGAGAAAACGTGAGCTCTCCTTTAGATCCCTTTTTGCGGAAATCGTACTGGTGGTCGTTGCAGATATCACTTTTTTACAAATATTCCAAATAATAAGAGACGTTGGTTAATAACCTTATCTACATATAACGATATTCGTTAATATCCTTATCCATAACGATGGATATTAACGAAAGCCCAACGGTAAAGAGTTATTTGGGATAGCCGTTTTGCCTTTTTGAAAAAAGACTAGACTTATTGTGCGCGACCACAAGCTTTGGTTTTGTTCAGGATCCTCCAAAAATATCTCTGAGAAAACGTGAGCTCTCCTTTTGATAGACCCATGCGCGCTTCTGGAAGACAGGAAAATGTTTTTCCGGAACCACAAGCTTTGTTTTGGTTGGTTCAGGATCCCAAAAAAAAAACTGTTGAAGCTGAAGAGAAGAGAAGTTTTGGTTTCGTCTATTTCGTTGACTTGTCCCAACAACCTGGATGAAGTTGTGGTGATTTGTGCTATTCGAGTCTTCGCACCACTGATGGAAAATCTTTTTCTTTGATCCTTGCCTCTTTTGGAACTATTAAGTAGGTTTGCTGTTTGAATGGAATTTTCTTGAACCAACAAGGGAACTTGACCTCTCATTTATGTCTCTTCAAGACTTCATGAATCATGAACCTCCCTAGAACAAACAGATGGATCATTGGAATGTATAAAGCGCTGAGGTGTTTGTTGATAGTGGCAGGCTTTTGCGCGGCTCAGGTGCTTTATGGCACCGATTGGTGGCTTGCTCGATGATGAAATAAGTTTGTGGTCTGAGGAACCCAAAATGGAGATTTCACCCTGTTAGTAGTAGTGGAGATCTAGGGACTTGTGGTCAGAAAGAGATCTAAAAGGCTAGTTGTGATCGGAATGGGCTTTAAGGCCTTTTTAGTCAGCAATATTACAATGTTGCGGACGAAGCTTTTTATCTTAAGCCACATGACATGATATGACATGGAAGTCATGAGGCTCAAGTTTTCCTCTCGTTAATGGAAGGAGAGATCATTTTTGTGGTGAAAATTCCGAAAAAGCTATGCTGGAACTAAAAATAGTTATTAGGCCATTTTATTTATATGTATTGATACTTATGCGCCATCAAAAGAGTATACGACATCCCGTGGTGTTCCAAAAGCCAGGGACATATCCAAGAACACCGGCGGGAATTGAGCAGCCGGGATCTGACAGCCGATTTGACGGAAACGCACGAACGTACAGTAGCGTACCCTTTTGAAAAGAATTCAATTTAGAGAGAATTAATATTTAAAAAAAATGTCCGTCCATTTATGCGCATGCGCACAAGACATATAAACTCTTGCGGGAGTCCAAAAAAATAATGGGTTTGCTACAAATTACTCAGTAGGTTGCGTTAAGCTACCCTGTTACTTGCATAGAAAAATTGTTAATATTGAGCTTTATAATCGTGCCGAAGGAAAAATTCTTACACCCCTCACATCAGGGTGAAAAACTACCCCAAAGTTGAAAAAAATGGCTGCTGGTATAAAACATCCTGTCGATTGCTTTAGCCACCTTTAGCATCGAAAAATTGTTTTTATTGAGCTTTATAATCGTGCCGAAGGAAAAATTCTTACACCTCTCGCATCAGGGTGAAAAACTACCCCAAAGTTGAAAAAATGGCTGCTGGTCTAAAACACCCTGTAGATTGCCTTTAGTCACCTTTAGCATCGAAAAATTGTTTTTATTGAGCTTTATAATCGTGCCGAAGGAAAAATTCTTACACCCCTCGCATCAGGGTGAAAAGCCACCCCTATTCTTAGGGTGGCTAGGGCCAATCTACAGACTGTTTTACACCAGCAGCTATTTTTTTTCAACTTTGAGGTGGATTTTCACCCTGATGGTGGGGTGTAAGAATTTTTCCTTTGGCACGATTATAAAGCTCAATAATAACAATTTTTCGATGCTAGTAACAGGGTGACTAAACGCAACCTACTGAGTATTTTGTAGCAAACCCGTTATTTTTTGGACTCACGTTATTTTGCGCACAAGAGTTTACGTCTTGTGCGCATGCGCATAAATTGACTTCTAATTCTCTCCAAATTGAATTCTTTTCTATCGTCAAATCGGCTGCCAGATACCGGCTGCTAGATTTACGCCGGTTCCAAGTACCCATGGCTTTGATTATTACATTTTTTGTCTGATAGAAATCAACGTGTTCAACTTAGGCTAAGCTATTACCAGAGCGGTCACTCTTATCTGTATCGAAATGTTATTTATAATCACTTACTTAATTAGGTATCAGCAGTTTCGAAACAGTTCTCGATTGAACAAATTTTATTGACCTAGGCCGCAGTGTATACTTAACTTAAGTAGTCTAAATAAAAAAATACCGTTTCATTATCTGCACTCGTCTCTCGTCTCGTTATTAAAAGTGATATCATTCCGACATTATTTCTAATTAATTACGCTGCTTAAGTAATAAATCTCTTGATTATGATAAAAGGAACAAGGGTACTCAGCAAGCGCTATCATCTTTTTTTTAATATTAAACAACAACACTTCAGCTTAGATTATTTAGAAATAGAAATATTAAATGACAGACACTTATTATCTAATTTTGATATATTTTCTACCGGATTTGCTTATTGCTTATTGCTTGCCGAACTGGTATAATACATAATATAAGAGATAATAGTAATAATAATAATAGTTTTATTAATAAAACAGTGTTATCTCTCTATCCAAACAGTTTCATTATTTGTTGGGTCATCAACTGACACACAGACATTAAGCTTGACTTCACGCTTGACAGAGGCTCTAAAATAGAATCCACACGCTATGATAAATTCGGTCGTTTATCGTAAACGAATAAATGTGAGCGGTAGTGATTTTAACGATGAAAACAATCAAAATGCTGTTGTTATCTCTAATACTGATCAGTGCCGACAATGAATGGAGTGTGGATTGTTTGGATTGCCTGTTATCACTTGACGGGAAAAAGTCCTTCTATTGTTATCTGGCTATGGATTTTTAAAAAGCCACAAATATCATGCTTATAATTGCTATTCTGAGTGCAACCATTCGGGCTATCCAGATAATAATAGATTATAATGCACTTTATTGAAATTACCTATAGCTGCGTGTAATGAATATTAAAGGCTATTGAGTAGTTGAACTTGTTCGCAAACGCTCCATAATTTTTACCACGAAAAATTGATCAATAAAAGCCTAGGGCCTTTTTAATATCTACAGAAAAGTAAACTTAGTAAAGCGACTTGCGAATGGAAAAAAAAATTCTTAAAAATTGTTTACGCCAATCCTGACACCAATTCCTTGAGGTTTTCCATTCTAGATAGAAATCCTTCCAGATAAATTGTGCAATTGTCTATTGAAACAGAATAAAAAAAATGATTATCGGACTTCAAGAGAGAGCTGAAATGATTTCAAAACACACTGAGAAGCCGGTGAATCAAGTTTTCCTTGAATTGTTACATAAGGCCTGGAATTTTTTCTCGAGAGCAAGCTCACTGGTCCCCTGTAGCTAGTCGAAAATGTGCACATTATTGTTGGCGCTATAATTATTACAATTATTATTCCACTTCTGCTGAATTCAAAATATGGAGATGCTCATGAATCAAACACTCCTTAAATGACTAATTAAAGGACTGGAATTGATCCCACAGAACTAACAACAGCTTTACACAAGATTTTATAATTATTTAATTATGATGCCTTATTTTCCCTCGCAATTATCGGACTTTGGGAGAGAGCTTTGGTGAATTCAAAGCGCAGGGACCGGTGAATCAAGATTTCCTTCAATTCTTACGTAGGGCGTGGAATTTTTGCTCGAAAGCAAACTCACTGGGCCCCAGAAGCTACGAAATACATTATAATAATTCCACCTCTGCCGAATTCAAAGCACGGAGATGCTCGTGAATCAAACACTCTTTAATTACTAGTTAAAATCCTAGAATTATCATTGGAAAGCCGAATGAATCGCTGAGCCACCCATAAGTGTAATTTCCCAAAGTCGAATGATCCGGGAGAGAGCTTTGCTGAATTCAAAGCATATCGAGAGGCTGGTGAATCAAGATTTCCTTCAATTGTTAGGTAGGGCCTCGAGAGCGAATTCGCTGGCCCTTTATACGTTGTCGATTGCGAGTCTAGAGAGGTAGACGGGCTAGTGCAGAAAAAATGAGACATAAAAAACAATAAAACCAATATGATGGCGCATTATTTGAGGTCGTATTGTTTACGAGTATCTCAATCGACTTTATTATACCCTAACCCCTCATAAAGTACCGTTTTTTTCGCTTGAACTGAATAATAAAATAGCTATTTATAATAATAATGCAAATGAGTTCTGGGTAAAGCGTATAGGTAGTCCGCACAAAACATTTTACAATTATTTTTTGTTATGAAATATTTTCAACAATATAGATATTTCATTACCCGAGCATTAATTAAAACCAATAACGTGTATAATTGATTTCAACATTAATTAAACCGTGAATAATATAATTTGTTGCTGGCGCTGGTGTGTTGTTATTAGTTCTCTGTTATTAACGTAATTATAACTAAATATAATTACACAGTTAATGGACTGAAGGCTCTTAGATTCTTAGACATTGAATGAAACTGTTTGCTTCAAACTCCAAATGAGATTATTATTCATGGAAATGATACATCGGGAGAATGAGCGTTTGAGGACGAAGAAACTACCATATTAGTTCTTAACACCATCACCAGGCGATAAACAATTTTAACAAGCAAAAAATACTCCTAATTAATAACTAATTATAATTATTTATTTAATCACGTTTTCTTTGAACTTCAGTCTTTAAAGACCTTGATCATACTTGACTAAAGGTGATGTTGGCAAGACTGCTATGATGTTTCCTTCCATTTTGACATTCTAATTCTAATAAGTATAAATGGTGGTAGCAGCGTAGTTCTTGTATTTCGACAAGCTTAGTGACAATAGGTGTTCTAAAATTACCTCAAGGCAATTTTATCAAGAGAAGGCATCTTTTTATTTAATCTCTCACACCATTGGTATCTTGAGAACTCTCAGATGAGGTACAGGGTGAGTTAATTTGAAGAAAATTTGCACAATTTTATTCTTATTAATGGCATTGGGGATGTATTTTACGTTTTTTTTTTAATTAAATCAAACTAAGAATGCATTATTTGCAGGTAGAGTTTTATTAAAGTTTGTTGAGATGTTAAATAAACGAGTTAAAGGCTGTTATTGAAGTCAGAGAGCTGACGTCATAACAGCCGCGGTTGAAATTGATATTGAACGTTTAGACTGTGCGGTGCGACGGTGTGAAACTGTAAAATTATAGTTAGTAGATACATTCACCTGTAGACAGTCGAAATTTCTCGAATAGGAAGCAGATCTCGAAGTGTCGTTTTCCCTGTTGTCATGTAAAGAAGCTCAGGGAAATTGATAAAGAAGGAGTTGTTTGTTTAAGTTACCAAAGAATCTGTAACAAAATTTGGGGTAGCTTCAGTAATTATTGCTGAACTATCGATTTTTTTTATTGCTGAATTTTTTTAATTTTTTGGAGGCTTACCAGTAGTGGCAATTGGTTATCCATCTGACATTAAAAAAAATAGAGCCCATAGACTAAGACCTCAGAGTAAGTATTCATGTCATTCGGTCTAAACAAATTAAGGAAACCTAATTAACCATTTTTTTTTTTAATTATCAATTTTTTCTCGAAATTTTTTGTTTCAAGGAATGACGTCAATATAACGTCAAAATGCTTACCTTTTGGCTTTTTGTGCGACATTCGGTGAAAAACGTATTTAAAAAAAAGGGAATAAAATTTTGATCCTACTTTTTGAATTTATAAATTTTTTGGTATCTTCGACTTTTGTTTTCATTAACAAAATGTCCACTTGTGGCCACCCAGATTCAAACAGAAATTAGTCACCAGCGGCACCGACTGAATATCGCACAGTGTTGCCAGATTATACTGATTTTACGATACGTAGGTACCAATTCTTTATCGAAGAGGTTGGTACTGGAGATGATCCCAGTTTTCATGTCATTCGGTCTTAAAAAAAAACAAGGAAATCAAAAATCTAAGCCTTTTTTTAAATTAATAATTATTTTTTCTCCAAGTTTTTTGTTTCAACGAATGACGTAAATAAGACGTCAAAATTCTTATCTCTAATGACTTCGTGTGACACTCGGTGATTTTTTTTTCAAAAAATGAGAAATTTTGAAATTTTTTTTGAACTTATAATTTTTTGTTATTCTCTCGATTTTTTTGTTGTTTTCATATACAGAGGTGGCCACTCAGATTCGAACGAAAATTACCCACCAGCTGAATATTGCACGGTGTTGCCAGATTGTACTGATTTTACGATACGTATAACTCAGTAAATTCTTTACTGAGTACTGGAGACGATGCAAGAGTTTTCATATCATTCGACCTTGAAAAAAATCAAGTAAACCAAAAATCTAAAAAAAGGTAAGTGGATTTTTTTTCAAAACAGGGGAATAAAATTTTTGCCCTCTATTTTTTGTTATCATATAGATAGATAGATGAGAGAAGAGCCCCCATGATTCAAACGGAAATTACTCCCCAGCTGAATATCGCACAGTGTTGCCAGATTGAACTGATTTTATAATACTTATCCATTCTTTAATGAAAAATGGAGATTGCCAGTATTTAATTTTCTTCCAGAAAAGCGTTTTTTTTATCTCTCTCATTGGGATCTCGAGAACTAACAGAGATAACAACGTCGGTGAAAATAAATAAAAGTTGCATAAAAAGTTGTTTTTTATATCATTAGCAAAAAAATCAAGGAAACCAAAAATCTATTGCTCTCCCTCTTTTTTCGAACACAAAAAATGATATCCATATGATGTGAAAATGCTTGCCTTAAGGCTTTTTAAAATTTATTTTCTTCAGAAAAGGAGGAATAAAATTTTGTATTTTTGTTATTTATAAAATTTTTGGTATCCTCGATTTTTTGTTTGTTTCCTACAGAAGTGGTCACCCAGATTCGAACAAAAATTACCGCCAACTGAATATCGCAAGTGTTGCCAGGTTGTTCTGGTTTTACGATACGATACCCATTCGTTACTGAATAATACAGGAGATGACCAGAAAGTGATTTTCTTCCAGAAAAGCTACCGAGAGAGTTTTTTTTTTAATCTCTCTCATCATTGGGATCTAGAGAACTGACACAGATACAGGTTCAGTCAAAATACAGAAAAAAATTACAATTTTATGCTTAATAAGAATCTGAAACAAAATTTTGGACATCTTCAGTCGTTGTTGGAATATGCTGAAAAAACTGAAAAATCGAGATTGTTTATTTCTATGCTTCTCTATATTTTAGTCATTTTTTTATTATTAAAAATAAGTTAATTATTTTTTGTTATTATTATCAGACATTAAAAAAATCAAGGTCCACTGGATCCCATCAAAGTTACCGTTATCGTAGTCAACTTTTGTTTTTCTTAGGGCCTTAGGTATTGTTTCTTCATGTGATTCGAGCAAAAAAATTAAGGAAACCAAAAATCTAATAATAACTCTCCCCATTTTTTTGAACAGAAAAAACCTAAAGACGTTCATATGACGTCATAATGCTTGCCTTATGGCTCTCGGGCATTCAAATTCGTTCATTGATGCCGCGCTGTGAGTTATTAGACGTGTAAAGTGTAGAACATGTTTCTTCCTGCTTGGAACTCATCAGTATAATGTATTTTACTAACACACGGTACAATTTCGATCACTTATATTAACCTTAGTGAGAGGATTGATGAAAAGAAAACGAATAAAAATGCAAGGTGGGTTTAGCTCGCGCCATAGGATACACCCCTGGCAGTTAAAACGCACCAACAACTGCATTAATTAAAAATTTTAATTAAAAAAATGGAAATAAGAAGAATCGAGCTAAAAAGTGATTTTTTTGTAAAATGAGATTTTTTACTTGCTTCCATTTTTTAACGCAATCTTGCTTCCCTTCCGAAATTCTCAAAATTCGGAGTGAGTTATTGTGACGTTAGTTGACAAAATAATTGCCCCTGTCAATGTCAATGTGACATTAAAAAGATTCGAAATTCCAACTGACCGTTAATAGAGGGCGTTGTAAGTCATTTGCAAGCAATACAAACATACAAAACTGGATTGGTATCTTTAACCTTTAATTAAAACTGAACGATCTAGATGGCGTGTTACTCCAATTACCAATTACCATACCATACGAATTTCTATAACAAGAACGCGCGGTGGAGAAAAAATGGTTAAAGATCGATAGATATTTACATTGCCCAAACGTTAAGTCAGTCAGTCAGCGATATATTATGTAGAAAATTTGTATACAATACCTGTATCAACACGTCATCTTAATAGTTCTCTATTGTTGTAACAAAAACACTAGTGAATTACAAACAATCGTGATCTGGTAAGACAATCAACAAACACGGGCATTTTTACAGTCCGTTGACCTTGTCTCACGAGTTGTCTCGTCTATCTATCCTGGTTCCGTATGGTGTTGGTGATGGTGATGGCGTTGGTGAGTGAGTGGGGCCATGATCTAAGCAAGGCAAGCAAACAACGAAACGAAGTACAAACATTAAACATTAAACATTTGATATTTGCCCTGCATAATTGATTGTTGGGAGATTCTGGAAGGCGATATTGGATATTGATTATTGTTTATACTGGTGGCAGTCGGATTTAAGACGGTGTTTGCGAGATACAATCGGTCGCAATTAATGGAAAACAAGGCTCAAAATGCCGCTCGCTCGCCCACGTTTATAGCCGTGTCGGCCGTTTCGAAACCTGCTGTCTCGACACATGTTCGGTCTAAAACCATTAACGTGTTTTTTTTGTTTGCGCTACCGGTGGGGAGATTATTTATATTTTATTGTCTTCAGCCAAACATTATTCCGCTGGGAATTCTCCGCATATTTTACTCTCGTGAGGACGAGCAGTTTGAAATAATTGATACCGTAATTAAGTTACTCGAAAAACCGTACCACATAGCCGAATATATGTTTTGTTACAACCGAATAAGAAAAAGAGCTTTCGAAGATTGGACAGGGGATTAGGGAAAAAATGGCTTCACTGAACGCAGTCTGCATCCCAAAAAGAATCTGCAATCCTGAACAATTTTTTCTCTGATGCGCATGGAGAAATGAAACGGGGCACTAAACGTCGATAACTATTATGGTAAAAAAAAAATTAAAAATATCTTTAAACTTCTATCCTCTCTCGAGCGTTAATTCCGGATTTTTCTTGCACTGTTGGTGAAGAAATCACGAGAAGGGGAAACACCCCCTTTAGACGATTTTTCACAATTTTGGGACTTAATTATGAAATCCCTTATCATCCCTTATAGAGCTAAAAAATAAAAATTATTTAGTAACTGGACAGTGAAAATGGAACGCCATGTATATAGAATCGTATTTTAAGCATGAAACAAAAAATAATTTTTTTCAAGGTCAGGCCTTGTCTAGGAAATATTTCCAAAAATGTAAAACTATAAAAGCTGTTTGAAAACAATATTTTTTTTTAGTAAGTGTATTAGTAACTGAGTAACCAAAATCGAACGTCTTGTATAAAATCGTATTTTAAACATAGAAGAAAAAATAGCTTTTTTCAAGATGAGGCCTCGTTTAGGAAATATTTCCAAAAATGTAAAACTAAAGCTGCTCAAAAAATTTTTTTTTTCAGTAACTGGACAGTCAAAATCTAACCTCGTGTATAAAATCGTATTTTAAGCATAAAAGAAGGAGCAACTTTTTTCAAAATCAGGCCTATGTTGGGAAATATTTCCAAAAATGTAAAACTAAAGGGCTGCTAAAAAAAATATTTTTTTTAGTAACTGGGTAACAAAATCGAACGTCTTGTATAAAATCGTATTTTAAACATAAAAGAAAAAATAGCTTTTTTCAAGATGAGGCCTCGTTTACGAAATATTTCCAAAAATGTAAAACTAAAGCTGCTCAAAAAAATTTTTTTTCAGTAACTGGACAGTCAAAATCTAACCTCGTGTATAAAATCGTATTTTAAGCATAAAAGAAAGAGCAACTTTTTTCAAAATCAGACCTATGTTGGGAAATATTTCCAAAAATGTAAAACTAAAGGGCTGCTAAAAAAAATATTTTTTTTAGTAACTGGGTAACCAAAATCGAACGTCTTGTATAAAATCGTATTTTAAACATAAAAGAAAAAATAGCTTTTTTCAAGATGAGGCCTGGTTTACAAAATATTTCCAAAAATGTAAAACTAAAGCTGCTCAAAAAAATTTTTTTTTCGATAACTGGACAGTCAAAATGTAACGTCATGTATAAAATCGTATTTTAAGCATAAAAGAGAGAGCAACTATTTCAAAATCATGCCTCTTTTGGGAAATATTTCCAAAAATGTAAAATTAAGGCCGCAATAAAAATATGCTTTATTCAGTAACTGAAGAACAATTTTGGAAATAAGGCCTAAACCATGCTTAAAATAAGGAAATCAGGCCTAATAACGAGGCATGATCTTGAAAAAATTACAGTTCACAGTCTTGTCCAACTTATTTCGTTGTTATGAGCAACCATGGCTGTTGTGACGTCAGATCTCTGACTTCAATAGCCCTTAACTCGCTTATAAAACTACCTGCATACAATAATGCATATTTTAGTTTTATTTAATAAAAAATGTCCCATTAAATGCCATTAAATATTCCATTAAATAGAAAAAGAACATTGTAAACGACTCTTTGTAGAATGAATAAGTCTACCAGGATAGAAAAATATATGTATAATATAGAAAAAGAAGAAGTCCCAATTATTATTAACCTGTTGGGGTTGGGCTTGCGAGTTAAAAAAGGCGTTTTAATCAGAAAAAGAGATGTCAAACGGCAATTTTTAACGATTAAAAATTAACAGGAAAATTATGGAGAAAGCGGGAGTCCCTGATGGAAATGAAGTTACAACTCCGGCAGTGCCACTTTCGATCGATGCTTTAATAATTCAGGCACGGAATTTCGAACATTACGATTACGTGTCCAATGATGTTGCTGATCCAAATAAACAGGCCGACGTAATTGTGGCTATAACCTCCTTCTGTCTAAATAAATAACATTTTCCAAATAAATTACACCTCCTATCTTGCTATGTATCAATCTATTTACAATTCACTCAAGTGGCTCGACATACTGAGCGGTTTCCCACAGATGATCAATATCAATTCGTTGTCGGGTACCGTGTAAAAGATTATAATCCTCGAATAGTTTTATGGTTATCTAAATATAGAAATTTAGAAGTGGTTTCACGCTCGGTGCTAATCTCCGCTAATACGAACGGTGAACGGTGACGGTTCAACCATTTATACTTTCCCATATTTTAAGGTAAAACATTATTACCTGATGGTGATGAAGTCGTACAGCCGTCAAAATGACAAGAAACACGAATCATTAGAGACTTTAAAGATGTCGTTCATTAATCTTCTAAAGCAATGATGTCTTGATATGCGCAAAACAATTACTCTCATAAGAAAATTTACATTTTCCCTTCTGTGGGTTCAATCAATGATCACTCACTGGTATTGGTTAATATAGAACCAGAACCTTAGCGCCTTCTTAAATCTACTTCGCACACAAGTTTGTTCTTGACTTTTCGCTTGCCATTCCCGCAATATTCAAGGCAGTAACAGTTTCTAGTCACCCTGCTACAAGACTTCTCCCAATGATAAGTTTTGAACGCTCCAGTGGCGACTCCATGAGCTATCCATTTATTGGAGGGGGACATCGTTTGAAGCTAAAAACCACCCCCACCCTTAAGCCCCTGTCTATAGGTAGGAGTGACTTCGATTTCTTAAATATGAACCCCAAATTCAAACTTCAAAGTCACCCCTCAAGATTGGCGGTGGGGGGTAGATTTTATGTCCAACCAATGGCCCTTTCCAAACTAAACAACTTTTTCCTCTTGCAATTTTCCCCTGGTGGCCGTTGTTTAGTCACAAGAAAGTAAATGAAAATCGGAAAATCGATTTTGGGAATGCATTTTAGGGGCCCCCCTCTCAAAAACGATGTCCCACAAAAGGAGCAACTTATTTTCCGGAAATGATACCCCTTCCCAATGATTTCAAAAATTATTAAAATGAATCACCCATTGTTTTAGTAGGTACCTACAGTGTTTGGAAAAAATGAAAGTAACAAATTGATGTTTTTATTTTTCATAAAATGACATTTTTCTCAAAAACGGTCAACTTTACAGCTGTTAATAAAGAGGACTTTTTGTTGTAGAAAACATGGGCGGTTCTAAGGCACTTCATAAAATCGCAATTATTCCAGTAGCATAGAAGTTAGGGGGTTGAAACCTATAAAGTAACCCAAATTATACTCCACTCAATTTTTTTTTTTACTTTTTTTACAGTGAAAACAAGGGGTTTAATAACTTTTGACCACCTGTATCTTGAAAACGGTACGTCTGGGCTTATAAGTTTACAGGGAAAAAATACTAACTTTTTTATGTAGAATAGAATCACATATTTTTCTAGGTACCTATACATGCTATTTCCAGGCACACTGTACCCAACTTTATAGAGACTTCTGGAATAAACTTCTCGTACATGTTTGTTCTTGACTTTTCGCTTTCCATTCCCGCAATATTTAAGGCAGTAACAGCTTCTAGTCACTCTGTAAAACTTCTCCCAATGATAAGTTTTGAACCCTCTAGTGGCAACTCATGATATCAAAATAAGTGAGTGAAATGTAGATTTTACACAGGAGAAGGCAATACAAAGTTCGGTCAGTTCGAAAAAAAATTTTTTGTAAGGCACGGTTTGACAAGGTATACGGTCTTCCAATTTTTTATGATGCAAAGTCCGCTTTGACAAGACTCGATCGGCTTCAAAAGTAAGGTCTGATTTTACAAGTCCGTGTAGCTCGATTTTTAAGGAATGAACTTCGAGAACAAGTTTGTTTTTGACTTTTTGCTTTCCATTCCCGGAACATTCGAGGCAGCAATAGCTTCTAGACATTTGGAAGACTTTTCCCAATGATAAGTTTCGAACTTTCAACTTTCTGATGTATGTATAAATAGATTTTTGAAAATAAGAGAGCTTATAAATTATAAAAGAAAACTTTGATTGTTGTATTTTTCAGGGAGGTAAAGCTCACGAGAGATTAATAATTGCGTTGTTACCATATTATTAAGTAATCTGCATGCATGTTTAAAAAAAAGTAGAGTAAGTAACAACAAGAGGGCATAATATGTAAAGTATAAACATTAAAATATTCAACGATTAGAAAATACGGTTATTAAGTGTGCAAAGCGAGCGATGCTAATTCGAGTAAATCTTGCTGTTCACTTAACATCCAGGTCAAGAATTGATAACCCAGCACTTTTAACTAAATCAGTTGGTAATATCGATGTTTTGCAATATTACCGAAACCGATCAATCATTCCAGGTCATTATCACGGATATTTATTTCCTAATCATGAGTGTTTACGTGTCGAGCAGAACATCGTTAATACCTGCTCCATTAAATCAATGCGCCATTAAATGCAATCAGCAATAATCGAACAAGCCAGAAGTTGTTATAGATGTGCGATACAGTTTACGAATACAGGGTGTTCTTATTACGTAACTATATATTGTAGGGTTCAAATTGGGCGCCAAATTCCTGCACTAATGTGAATCTCTCTCCTACTTAAAGAGTAGTAATTTAAAAAGAGAAAAAGGTAATATAGTGGGATGCCAGATGCTTTATTTAATTTTGAATTTTGATGTTTCCTGAAAGCTATAAAAAAGTATCAAAAAATTCGCTTAGGATTTTACTTTGTTTCTGTTTTCTTTAGACCATTTTAGTCGAGGTTATCCTTATGTTGAGAAAGCCTTGAATGCAATAAAAATTATATTTACATTAAACATTTACAAATTAAACAAATAATTATTATAATTATTTTAAAACACAGCTTCTGTCTATGTTTGTGGTAAATTAATGCCGTTTTAATTAAGAAGACGATCCGCTTGAAAGTAAAATAGAAATATGATGATTTTTATAGGTGTAGGTAGCAATGTCGCAAAATGGCCGATGTCGCGATTATTATAATTCGCACATTAATTAAACTCGGATTTTTCTGTTACGTCGTGTTATAGCGATAGCTCCGGCTTGGTAATTAAAACGCGATTAGATAAGATAAAAGGTACTTTAGATATTTAAAGAGATAAAGGCGTTCTCCTTACATGACGTCATTTTCTTCAGCGAATCCACATACTCCCATATCTCAGGTGATATCCTCTAAACCAATTAGCAATTCGCGTCTCATTATGTCTTTCTTCATTTAATGGGTTTTCCTTATGGCGTTTGACCCTTCTATACTCTGTTACGCTTTTAGGTCTCTGTTTGCTTGTTATTAAGCGGGATCTACGAATTTATAAAGTCGTAGGCAGAACTCGATATTCCAGGTACGGTCGCTAGAAGATAGAGGTCGCTTACCATTTCAAGCTAGTTATTATTTTAACAGTGAGATTTACTAGCGCTAATTACTTTAATGCCGATAGGTCGTTATACAACGTTATAACGGTATAACGTATAATAACGTTATGAGGCTCAAAACTGCAAGCTAAAATCGTTCCCAAATAATAGTGTCGGTCTGGAACTTTACTAATAAAAGTCTCTCCTAAAATTTTTTTACAGGTTCGTTATACAGTTACAGCCTATACCGTGAACGGCCAAAAGATATAGTAATAAAGCTGCGCGGAAATTTTATGATAACACCCATTTTCCAACACAATCCCTGTTATTGGGTATTTGAATGTAAGTGGGCGGAAGTAATGAGAATAGCCGACGTCAGATGCACACAGCACAAATTGAATCCTGGACAGGTCGACACATCAGATAAGGTGGCCTTATCGATACACTACACGATAACATGCCTGTGGTCGATACACTGAGTATCAAAGTTCTTGACTAAAAATGAATGTTCTGTAATTAATGTTAAAATACGGAATTTTATTACTTTAGTGAGTCACTGGTGCTGGTAACACCAGCTTGTGAATTTATTTTCATATTTTTCAAAATTTTCAAAAGACTTCTCAAGTAAAAAATGATTAATTTAGTATAGCAATTCAGATGCTTGATCCCACCAAGAACAAGACCGGGCAGAAATACACGTCGAGCCGCAGACGCTCATCCGTATCAGGTTCAGCTCGTTACACCTCGTACCGCCCTATTTCAGACTTATTTTATGTATAGAACCGCATCACTTTGGAATAGCATTCCAAAGGGCGTGGTTTCCCAAAGTATACAACCTACAGAGATTCAAGGCCAACGTGAATCGATATCTCCGTTCATGCAAGGCTCCCAGAGCGTCATAGGGATTTCCCTGCAGTGCATGTGCATTTTCAATTAAAAAAAAAAGATTATAGCTCAATCGATTTAGGAGAATCAACGATTACTCAATACAAAAATTATTATTTGTAATTCAAATTCACCTACGTATTTTCTAGCCCGTCTCCGATATGCTATTATCTGCATCTGATAGCGGTTCATTATCACTACTACTGTCGTCACTTTCGGTATCTTCGTCATCGTCGACGCCTCCCATTTGAATAACTAAATTCTCCACCACAATGTCCATGGCACCTTCTTTGGCCATAAGCTCTTCTTCAAATTTCTTGGCATGACGGCACTAATTTGACAACTTTTCAGCTGTGTAGGCTGCGAAAAATTCGTTACATAAGTCCTGAACATGTTGAACTTTTGGGGGTGTAACATTTTTTTCTGCAACGTAATGTTTCATATCCGCCCACACTAGCTCGATTGGGTTTAGGCCTGGATGGTACGGTGGAAGACGTAAGACATTGTGGCCATGCAGCTGTAAAATTTGGTCAATCTGGAACATTTTGTGGATGGGCTTATTTAACTTAATTAATCTATAGAGCTCCGGCTTAAATAGACCTTTGTCAAAAGGTATTTGCTTATCCCGCAACCATTGCTGCATATCTGCCTTTTTACAAATCGAAGTGGGTGCCTTATTAACTTGCACGTTATGATATGGTGCGTTATCGATGACGAGTACACTTCGGGCTGGTAAATTTGGGATAGTGTGTCTCTAGCCACTTCTTGTAATTTGTAAAATTCATGTCATCATGATAATCACCAGACTTTGTTTTTGATTTAAAGCGCACAAATGCATTGGGTATGAAGCCATTCTCTCCGCCTGGCATGGATGATGACAAGTCGTTGTCCTTTTGAGACAGGTTGTTTCAGACCTAGAGACGTATGACGTATCATCGTTCCATGATTTTTTATGGGTGTGAGAAGCATGAATATATGTTTCATCCATATATACATACAATGTTTCTTCCTTCAGACCTATAGTCTCTCATACTTCTTAAAAACTGAAGTCGCAAGAAACGTATTTCCTGCTTCTTCATCAATAAACATCGATTAGTTTTTGTTTTGCGCCAGTGGAACCCTAATTTATGGATAATGCGCCTTATGATTTCTTTTGACCCAGTGTACCCACTATCTTCACAAAATTTCTGAGCTATTTTTTTTAAGTGAGACGGTGTTGTTTTTTCAGTCACGTGAAAATTATGAATTATTATTCGCAACAATCCTTGATCAAAATCATCGAGGTCAGTTTTTGATGCAGGTCTATCCCTTTTTGTACTGGGCGATTTAATGCCGACTTGTTTACTTTCACCAATAATTCTTCTCACTGATCTCAAACTTACCCCTGTTGCCGAGGACACGCGTTCTTGTACCTTCTCGATTGCTATAACAGGCCCACCATTCACTTTTTCATTAGCAAAATACATAAAAACATTATTAATAATTTCACGACTTTTGCCAGAAAGTATTTTATTTTTAATATGAAGATTTGGTCGCCATAATAATTCACAACTCACGAGCACGTGGTTTAGCTCAATATTTTTGAACCACGCTGCACTATTTGTATAGAGAAATGCTGGGTTGTAAAGTTGACAGTACGATCCGATTTTACATTTAAATAAAACCAGAAAGATAACAAAATTATGATTGAACGCTCCTTTCGCTCTATTTGCTTGACTTACCGAATTAATGACTCAAAAACACCGCTATAATTGAATTTATTAACAATACGTTTTTTATAAATGCTGATAAGATAAGACAGTACCGAAATTAAATTATGTTTCCTGCTGCTTCTAGGAAACTATCAATAGGTTTTGGTTGATATTTTAAAACAACCATAAAAGCTAAGAAGATTGGTAACTCTCGGAGATCATGCGGTGCAGTTGCGAAATGTTAATAAGCTGGCAAATTTAAGAAGCATGCCTAATCGTTTGTCATGGAAAATCTCCTAATCTATAGGTACTTATACCACTCACCTACTATAATAACACAAGGCTCCTATAGTTTTACAAAATAATCATGACAGTTCGTTTTGTTTTATACAAAATTTAACAATTCTGATTTGTTACCTATCTCAAGCACGAAGTTATGATTTCGTAAAACTACTTTTCTTTTACGAGTCTCGTGAACTTACTTACTACTCTCTTACATTACAAATTTATTTGTAATTTTAGTAAAAAACAATCTTTGTTTTTCAAGATCAGATTTAAAATCTGGCAACAGCGGAAATTGTTCTACACTACCGACTCTTGTTACACTGTGAAACGTTCTTTGTGACAGGTACGCTAGGCCCATCCCATAATTTCCGCGCAGCTTTATTACTATATCTTTTGGCCGTTCAGATAATAGTTCAATATCAGTACGCATAGGTACTAAAGGTTTTACTGCTATCTTGAAGCTTATATGTAATTAATTATTATTATTAAGTATATTCAGAATTTGAAGGGTCTTTTTGTTATTACATATATTATTATGTATTCAATGTGCTAATTGAAACAACATTAATAATCTATACATACATACGTACCTACGTATTTAATGATAGATAAAACGTTGGGTTGAAATAATAATTACCAGAAGCATTATTATTAGAGCTAGAGCTACGTTCCAGAGGCGCAAAAAAGTTTATTAATCTCCAATGATAAATTTATATTTTATTCATGCGATTTCGATAATAATATATTCAAATAGAAATTGAATTAAGTAGCCGGGTTAATTAAGCAGGTAGGTTAGTTTGTTATAATAATTATTAATGATGAAAGAATGAGTTTTATAACGAAAGTGCTGCGAATAAGCTTTTTATGTTATGCTAATGAATGACACACATCCACATCTCGTAAGACGTTTGCATTTACATTTACATTTTTTGCAGCAGGTACCTAATCAATTTAATTGACGACCCATTAAGTGGCATTAACAATGCTTGTATGTTGGAAAATATAGAAACATTACGTTAATTAGCAGGTCCCAGTGTTGTAAAAAACAAAAAAGAAAAAAAACAAACGATGAGTTCTTATTAAAAATTCAGGTACAACTACTTGAATGTTGATATAATTATTTATTTACGAAAAGCTTGGTAAAAGTATTAGGTAGTCTCTTTCACCAACATAACGTTATAACGGATCGACCAATTTCTTGAGAGAACTTTTTTGACGCAATATCCGGCCGAGAAATTTGTGTAATCGAGCTGCAAGAAAAACCACCACGTCATGGGAATTATATCAACTTTTGTCGTTGTTATGGCCACCAAACTTTTTTTTATCAATCTTTATTGTCATTGGCAGTTAAAAAAAAATCATGGAAACTAAAAATCCAATAAAGTTAAAAAAATCAAAAAAATTTCTCCTCCTATTTTGAAAAAGCTCTTGACAACAAAACAACAAAAACCTCTTTACAATAGGTAACCAATAGATATTGAAATATTTTTTTCAAAATTTTATTCCCCTCTTACCTACGTAGGTAGTACCTATCTTGAAAAAGTCTTCAAATGTCAAAATCAAGAACTTTGAAATTATTCGCCAAAAAATTATTTTTTGGAAAAACGGGAAATTTTTGTTTAATTTATTAGCTTTTAGTACCTATCCTTGATTTTTTTATTGAACGCATGAGAAAAAATATGGTGGTCATTAGAAAAACAAGTTACTTTATGAAAACTCTAGAATCTAGTCGGCTTTGAAATTTTTTTAAATCAGATAAATAATAATAAAAAAATCACATTTTGTCACCTTCCCTCTTACCTACTTTGGAAAAAAAATCAATGAATGTCACAAATAAGTAGTCTTAAGAGCAGCATTTTGATGCCATAGGGAAAATTTTTCTTTCCGATAAGTGGAATAAAAAAGTGGAAAAAAAGGCATGAAAAACAATGACGTGAAAAACAAAACGGGGGTCTAGGAAAAACAAAAGTTTTTCTGTGAAAACTCTTTTAGAATAAGTAGAATCTAGTGGGCTTTGAAAATTTTTGAAATGTGACATGAATAGGTACCTCTTGGCAACAATAATTAAATAAAAAATTACAAATTTTATTGCTCTCTCACCAAAAAATTTTGAAAAAAAAATTACCTGTAATATTACAAAAAGCCATAAAACAATTATTTTGACGCTATTTTTGGTGAATCTTTTTTTTTTCGAAAAATATGAACGAATAGACATTTTTCTTGTTTTTTATTGAATTTTTGGTATCCTAGTTTTTTTCACAAGATGACACGAAAAAAAATATGACGGTCTTGAAAAAAAAAGCAAAGCTTGACTATGAAAACTGTGTGGGTCTAGTTGGTTTTGAAAATTTTTGAAATCTCAAATAAATAAATAAATATGTATTGATAACAATGTAAATAAATTCTCAAAATTGTCACTAAATTCTCAAAAAATATGAAGAAATGCTAATTTTTCTTGAATTTATTAGATTTTTGGTATCCTTGATTTTTTTTACAGGACGACATGAAAAACAATATGGCGGCCATAGAAAAACAAAACTTTTGCTATGAAAACTCTAGGATCTAGTCGGCTTTGAAAATTTCTGGAATCTCTTGACAACAAAAGGCTCTTGACAACAGAAAATAAATAAAAACATTTTCATCATAGTTTTATTCCTCTTTTACCTACGTACGTACCTATTTTGAAAAAAATCACCGAATGTCACAAACAGTCATAAGCACGCATTTTGACGTTATTCGAATGGGTGAAAAAAATTTTCTTGAATTTATTACCTTTCTGGTATCCTTGATTTTTTTAAGACAGAATGACAAGAAAATCAAAAATTTTAGTATGAAAAATGAAAAATCTAGCAAGCTTTTAAATTTTTTGAAATCTCAGATGAATAGGCTCTTGACAATTAACAGGTAAATAAACACAAAATTTTTTTTTTCTAAATTATTGATCTCTTTAATGTTAGGTACTATACCTATAAAAAAAATTCACTGAATGACTTAAACGCAGTCATAAGCAAGCTATTTGACGTTATTCTCTAAAAATTTTTTTTCTAAAAAAAGGGAGAAAATTTTTTTCCTTGAATTTATTCGATTTTTGGTATCCTTGATTTTTTACAGGATGACATGAAAAACAATATGGCGGCCACAAGAAAAACAAAAGTTTTTCTATGAAACCTGTAGACTCTAGTCGGCTTTGAAAATTTTTGAAATCTCTGATAGATGGCCATGGCAATGACCATAAATAAATTCAATAAAAAAAATCAAAATTTTCTCCCCTCATACCTACCTGCTATTATCTTGAAAATAACAATTTTCATCGAATGTCACGAAAGTTATACTTATAAGGCAAGCATTTTGACGTGATTCGGTAATTGTTTTTTCGAAAAATGCGGGGAACAAAAATTTTCTTATTTTTTAGATTTTTGGTATCCTCCTTTTTTTGGTATATAATGCCCTCTTCAACGCGTCACACTTGGGGAGAAATTTTCTTCCGAGCAACAGGAAGATTTCTTTGCGATATAAAGTGAGCCTTTTAGGTGGAAAATTTCTCCAAGCTGAAGGAGTTAGGAGAGATTTGATGACTCAAGACTCAAGCTCAGACCCTCTCATCTATCATCCTGCCATGGTGGTTTCTGCAAACTTCTAGATAATATTTTATACCTTGACTGCCACCACAATCCTGGCATCACGCATGCGCCTCTTAAATTTAGAAGATTTAATTAAAAAAAAAACACATTTCCAGTATATGATAGTTTTTATTTTAATATTTAATAATTATGACTGGAGTAGTGTAGGTCTACAGGTTGTGATCATTTTTTATAAAGAAATTACAAAACAAAAATTCGGGTCATCTTTTTGGGGTAAGAAGTAAGATGGTCATTCCTGGTTTAGCTTATTGAACTTTTTTACTTTAAGTACTTTGTTTAATAATCCACGCAAGTAAATCCAACCCATCCCTTTGAAGTGTTTAATTCCTCTGATACCTTTCAGCCCGCAAACACCCTAATCAAGAGTACAAATAGACCGGACTTCTTCCATTAGACAGTAGCAGGAACGACGGAGGACTTATCATCGCTGGATGCCGGCTCCACTGTTTAGAGACCGCGTTTACTCGCATTCAAAATGCAAGAAGCGCTAATTAGGTGCGAAGCAAAACACAAAAGGCAGAAGCTCTAGAGACGCGTCGTTCCAACAGCTCAACAACAGAAATTACCCTGCAACAAATCGCGGCGGTCTCCATTATTTACCGAGAGCACTTAAATCTACCTGAACTTTTTAGGCGAAGGCGGCTATACCATAATTAACCTTTATCCGAGCTACGCCGCGGGGAGAAAATGGTTCGGTACATTCTGTTTCATAAGTGCATGATGGTGAGAATCAGACATGGCTGGCTCGTACTGACGGCCGTCACTATTTTTATTCTATTTAACGATCCCTTTCCATTAATTTTTTTCCAAGAAGAGGATCTAGTCTAGAAGGCATCCAGGCAGTTGATCAGAAAAATTATTGACTCTGTCAATGATGATCAAAGAAGCTATTTCATTAGAGCTGGGGACATATAAAAATGGGAACGAGGCAGGAAATGTCATGAAACCGTAAAAACAGTCATTACTACATCATTGTTACAACCAGCCAGTGCGAGTGTGTAATATTCCCATTGCTCAATTTTTCATCCCAGATAATAAATAATAAACACATTTTTTCCATCCCATAATCAATCAATCAATTGTCTAATCAAGCATTCCATCAACACAGGAACACCAATCTTATCTACCATCAAATCGTCCCGAATAGGTGGCATTACCCCTAAATCCCCAACCCCGCTACTGTTTCTCCCCGAATATACCTTACTCACTCACTCTCTCACACATTATAATAATAGTAGATGTGTATGTGTGTGTGTTGACACCGTTGTACCTAACACATGCTCCAAGTATGTAAGTAGTGAACGGCTTCTAGCAGTAGTGACTAGTGACTATTATAGTGCCAGTGCGACTAGTGAGTGTGAGTGAGGTAAGGTAGGGTATTGCGTCCCTCTCCCTCGGGCGGGTCGTGTACACATGAGCCGGTGTGCTATTATGGACATGGTGCAGCCACGGGGGTTTCTCCCCTCGCCCTCGTCAAGGCAAGGACGCCACCACAGTGAAGACCTCCACCGCGGGGTTTCTTATCGCCTGCTCGGTGTATTCTGATGGCAGCTTGGGGGTCGAGACGATGGGGCACGATGGAGGGATGTTCCACCACGGTCGAGAACGAAGGATTGTTGCCGGATTTCATTGTAAATTGAATTCAATAAATTTTGCTCAACTCTCATCGGAATTAATAATTAATAACTTTTTTATGAGATAATTGTGATATACCTAATATGCACAGCAATCTAATCTGAACCGAAACGGCCTTTTTGGTCGAAAAGTTGAATTGAAACTGAAACTTATAAATAATGTAAATCGTGACGTCTTTCGGAGCTTTACTACATGAAGAACACTCACTAGTCACTATAGTCACTACGTCTGTCCTCAGGGGAAAAGAAATAAACTCAGTTTGTTCGTTTCTGTTTGGGTTAGGGACTAGGTCGGGTTGTTCAATTCAATACTCTACAATATTATAGGGTTGGAAATTGCATTCCGGAAATGATGAATGCCCTCATTTGCATAAAAAATACATTAATGGTATCGCAACTTCTACTAAGCATGGCTCTAATTTGACCATTAATGTTACCTTTTTCTTGCGTTTTCTATGCCCTGTATATTGCACAGAGTCATAATAAGAAATAAGAGATAATAAGAGATAAGAATTTGTTAAAACTTTTCTACATATTATATCTCAACCTTTTTATTTGAATTAATCGTAATTGAATTAACTCTTTTCAGTGAATCATTCCAGTTCATAATATCTTGTAGGTGGGTATTTCATCATGAAAAAGTAACAAATTATCTTCTTGCGTGGTGGTGGCGATGATAACGTCTAGAAAGAAACCCAACCGACGAAGCACCTAATTACTTACTTACCCACAATTACTCATTCACGAAATACTATTATACGAGGAGGATAATTCGTGACAATCCTGATAACAGCAAGCAAATGCATTAAAACTGCGACTGAATGCAGCATTGCAATACTCGCTCATCCACTCAGGACCGTACCACTTGATTTCTAGCTCTAAGCAGCATTCCGACTGCGGCTCTTGAGCGTAAGTAGATGGGCGTTCCCGGACGGTCGGATTGGCTCCTTGCGTTCTGACAGTTCTCGTCAAGTCCACGTGGACTGCCTGGTTTAATCTCTCTCACTTTCCGCCTGGCGGTACCATAATGCTGTCTCGGTTTATGAAGACTTCGCAGGAACAAAAAAGGCCGACAGTGTTGTCAGGTTTCGATCCAGAAACTTATAATCACCAGGTGTCGGAAAGGTATAATTGTTACAAAAAGGTCGCATCAGGTAGAATGTTACGATTATTATTGAGGGTTCCCGTTTCAAGCTTGACTTGGTGTTTCTATTAGACTTATGATTATCATCATCATTGATAGTTTGGTTTTATTAGATATTTTAGGGAATTTTCTTTTTAGGTATCTAGTGAGTTTTATTTTATTAAAATGGGTTGGTATATGTTTTTAGCACCAATATCTGCAAACGTATAATATATTAAAATAAGGGTCTCAAAAATAGAATGGCAGTGGCTAAGCAGCCGAGCATATTAAGATTGAATTACTAGGAACGATAAGTGGCAGAAAGCAGAAGTGCAGTCACCCAATCCCCTCCCCCCTCCAAGAAACAAAAGATCGAAAGCCACCCTATACTTATATTGACGTCTCCCAAGCAGACGTCCAAAACTGATGCAGCCAGTAAGTCTCTTATATACTCTCTCAACCTCTCTCAATCAACAAATGTTCTTGAAAACCCTTCCCGAAACGTAGGTGTTGAAATCTTCCATCCTTCTATAACTTCTACCTCTAGAACGATCCCTGTCAAGATATCTGGCACCAGCTTGAACTCCATATAGGACCGTATCGTCGGTAGGTGGTGTTGACGATGACGCAGGGTGATCCTATCCTAGTTCTGACTGCTAATTGAGCTCCAGAGAGTTCTGCCCTAAAACGGCAGTTGTGATTTTTTCATAGCAGCAAAGACATCCCATGAAACACTGAATACACAAAACTGTTCAGAAAGGCATTTTTAAACAACGAGGAGAAAAACGCCCAAATGGAGTTTGCAACCAGTTAAACAAACCTATACTTCCCAAGGTGTTTTAAAAATATTTTTTCTGTTTCTCTGTTTTTTTTGTGGCGGGGATGTTGCGCAGCTAACCTAATACAGAGCGAAGAGCGTATAAGTCCAGACAGAGTTTTTTTTCCATAAGTCCACAAACAGCAGCAAAGACACCCCATGAAACACTGAACACCCAAAACTGCCCAGAAAGGCAATTTTGGGGAACAACGAGGAGATTTTTCTGTTTTCTTTTTTTTGTGATGGGGCTGTCTTCCTCTTGCGCTATCGTAATAGATATCGAGAGGGTATAAGCTCAAACAATTTTTTTTCACAGCAGCGAAGACACCCCCACACTCCTTAAAACACTGATCACCAAAAACTGTCCAGAAAGGCATTTTGAAACAACGAGGAAAAAACGCCCACTATGGACTTTGCAGCGAGTTTAACAAAACTACTTCCCGTGTCTTTTGTGAAATGTTTTTTTCTGTTTTTTCTTTGGGCTGCCGAGCTTCTCCTGAGAATGGCGTAGGTTGCTTCAGTAGTTTGGCCTCGCATGGTGTTCACCACAAAACCTGAGGTATTGTTCGGGTAGTATTGTGTGGGGAATTGATGGTGGTCGTAGTACGGCACAATCCTCTGCTTGTCAGTATAAATGTCCTCCTCCTATAGATTTTTCTTTTCCTTTTTTTCTCACTTCTTGATTTGTTGAGAGGATGGGTGGAGTTTCTTTTTCTCTGCTCTCTGTTTTTCTTTGTAGTGTGGGCTTCATATTCAATCATGTTTTTCTTAGAATGGCGTTGGCTACTTCATAGTAGCTTGGTCTAAAGTGGTGTCCTGAGGTATTATTTCGGCTAGTGTTTTGTGGCGGTATAAACCTTTTTCCGAAGAAATGTTTCAGCCTGGTTCGATGCCCAGGGGGAAAGGAAACACTTCAGCAGCTTGAGGGGAATTGCAGGTCGTCGTAGTACGGCATCATCTCTACTTGTATCTGCTGAATCCCAAGATTTGTAACGAAGATGGTGGGATTTTCTGATTGTTGAAGAGGATAGAGGGTGGAGATTCTTATGGAGCACCCGTGCTTCTTTTCGGGCAGATTCGAAGAGAACGGGGTATATGGGAGAGAACAGAGATGCACCATTGCTTGGAGTTTCACCGATAAGGTGCCAGATGAAGACACATGATCAATAGTATCGGAAAAAAATAGATAAGCCTCACTGTCTCACTGCTTGCTTGGCTTCTTCTTTGAGTTTGTTTGATTGTGCTTTTTTTTCGTTTGATGTTCTTTCTAGCAGGTTACGTCTTTTTTGCCAACATGTGATCATTTATTTACATTTTTTCGTTTTGTTTTGCCAGAAGCAAATTTTATTTCATCTTTGTTGGTGTTGGTGCATGGTTGCCACCAAAGGTTTAATTGCCCCAGACTCCAGACTCGAAGATCCCGCGTAAGTTTTTTTTTTTCTGATCCTGAATCTGATTTTTGGATCCTAAAAATTTAAGACATGAACCACGAAAGTAAATTTTTGTTACGGCTAAGAAGTTGATTCGAGACTTAAGGCACAAATGAAAAAACCGCAATAATTATCGGCCCATATTGGCAACAGTGAAGGGCAACGTGGACGCCCTAGAAAAAGATCGCACGATAATCTTGAAGAACTGGAATTCGCAGTGCGATTCTCATCTTTTCAGGATCGTCCAAGCGTGTACTTAAACAGTGAGGGCGGCCGGATTGTTGCCGGGGGTCAGAGGGGAAGGGAGTTTATGTGTTTCCTAATGGTACACTCCGGGCCGCAAGTCGCGACGCGAGCAAATGCGCCCCAAATAATGACAACCCTCTAATTAATTACTCAGGCCCGTCAAGTAACCATTCCTTTTAATTTAATAAAATGCTTTGTGTTTCTTTCGTCGCTACGGGGAGTGAGATGTATTGCTTTTGCCATGCCGATGCCGTGTTGTCGATTCAAAAATAAAAATAAAGCATCTCGACGGATTATAAAAGAATTTTTTCCCTTCCTGATAATCAGATCTCATAAATTCTACTTTTACATCAGATTTCCATTTTACTCATTTTACATATTTAGACGAGTAAGTAGCAGCACTGGCAACAATGCAAAAATAAACAAAAAAGGCAAAAAAAAAGAAAAAACGTAGCATCAACACCCACGTGATTTAATACAACAGAAACTGTCACCTGAACCAAACAGAAAATAAGTCAGCTCTCTATAGGCGCATGTTTTGATTAGGGACAACCCACGGTTTTCGAAAATACTGAAATCCTGTCCACCACGTCTCTTTATTTTATTATACCTCTTACCCGTTTACATCGTGGAGCAATTTAAATTTACTCGAATAATTTCAACAGAAATGGAGAAGGAATCAAGTGCAGAGGATTTGGCATCCAGTTCTACGACAAGCTTGAAACATTCAGCATCTGATATGACGGCATAGGGGAGACCGTGCTGCTAGAGGGGGGAGAACTAGTGAAGGGGGTATGACGTCATCAGACCATCAGCTTATAATAAACAGGAACATTATCTCGAAAGCTCGATTCTTTTTTGCAATGAGCGGTTAGACAAAGTCAGGTTAGCTCTAAAATTCGCTTTTTTCAGAGTCAGGTCAGCTCGAATTTCTTCTTTGAAGATCAAGTTCGACAAGATCAAAAAAAGCTGGAATTTTGAGCTTGCAAAAAAGAAAAATTCAACCGTTCAATCCAGGCAGGAGTCGTCAGATACATCCCCCAACGCTGGGTATCATCGTCAGATAGGTACTATAGTTTTTATTGAACCTTACACCAATCACTAACAATTTTACACCTAGTTAATTACTTTTCGTCGGTAATCGTCAGATATTCCTTAAATAGTGTAATAATAATTTTAATTCTCGAGCCAGTCCAAACATTTGGGTCCCTTAATAAAATTGAGTGAGTTATTAGGCGATAAAACGAGAATAAACTCACAAAAGTTGCCTGATAAATTGCTTCAAAGATGAAATTTATTTTTTTGTGAATATCTCTTGTAATTTTACTTAGACGAAGTAACATCCTGTAGATTCTGCCACGGCATTTGTATACCTATATACTAAAGCAAGCGTTGCAGGAGTTCTTCATAAAGTTTCGGGCTTTCAATACAAAATTTTCAAAGCATCTCTACCACACAAAGAGCAAAAGAAATTATACATCGAATTGAATGGCAGATTTTCACACTTTAATTCAATGGAACTTATCCATTCGTCCCGGTGATATAGGTGTGTTCAGGTCTGGACTGTTGGATTGGAAGAGCGAACCGAGTGCGAGTAGCCGCCGGTCTAGTATGTTAATTCTCTCTGTAGCAGCCCGCCCCCCGCCGAGATACAGCACTCCGACAATTAACCGATTAGCCGTACTCCGAAAGGATTAATCCGCGCGCCGGATCAATGGTTAATTAAAAGGAGATACCACGCCAAGACCAAGACCACTCCGATGCTCACGAATACATTCATATATACCGGCGATTGCAGATTAATTTATCTCTTACTGTTATCCTGCTATTATTACAGTCTAATGCTTGGATTAAAAGGTCTCCAAAACGCTTAAAGTTATCTATTAAGGATGCAATGGTGATGGTGATCGTGATAGTGATAGTGATAGTGATAGTTGAAACTCATCGCATCTTCTTCAAAAAATCATTCAGTCCTATTATTAAAGGAAACAATGGTGCATATAAAAAGTGCATAATTACTAGTGATAATGATATATCGGTCATCGATCACCTTATCGCGGCGCCCATGGAACCCGCTAACCACACAATGATCATCGCGTGCTGCAATGTCGTGAGGGAATTGAATAACTCCAGCCGAAGATTTAAGGCCGACGCTCCACCATCCATTACTCATGAACGAACAATGGTCACGAACGGACCCGTTGCACGGCACTGGCCCCACAAATCCCACTTCTGATCTGTGACTCTATTAGGGGGTGTTTATACGGAATAAAGCGAGAGCTGCACGGATTATTTCATTTAACTGTTGTATGGACAGTGCATTATTTACCGGTCAGTTAAGTTTAAGTAATGATAACGTTATGTAAATAAGAAATTATCTTTACGACTTGGGAAAATGGAAGTCATGTTCTTATATGAGGTACTTTGATATAATTAATTGTCGCCATTAACTACTACTACTGTGAAATTGTTGTCTAGATATTTACATAATTACATGCATTATTTACAACAAATTAAATTTAAGACTCGCTCAACATAAACGTCCCTTTGTTGCTGAATAACTTCTAGCAGCTTCTCTTCACTGCCCTTCCTGTTTCTGCATCAATAACTCTTGCTGCTGCTGAACGTCTTCGAGCTTCTTCTCTATCATTTCCTCAGACATTGTTACTTTCAGTGTCCTTTCCACTTCGTAAATTGATCTTCTTGCTGGAATCCGTTATCCCACTTCTGACACCATCACTGAAACGTTCTTCCTATTTAATTGTATCAGTCACAACACAACTATAACAATAACCTCCAAAGTCCAAATAATCAGCTCTTCTTATTTACACACACTCGCACTACTAAACACAGCTATGCTCTAATCTCTAATTGCACTTCACTAGTTGTGCAGACAATTTTCAATATCCACTTATTCTGTCACAATCACTGAACAACCTGCTTTCTTATCCTTCAATATCCTTCACCAATGTTCTTTATTCTGTAGTACTCCAATCTAAACTGATTGTAAAACTAAGGCTGCTAAAAAATATAAAAATTTAGTAACTGGACAGTCAAAGTCAAACGTCATGTATAAAATGGTATTTTAAGCATAAAAGAAAGAATAACTTTTTTCAAGATGAGGCCTTGTTTAGGAAATATTTCCAAAAATATAAAACTAAGGCCGCTCAGTGAAAATGTGTTTTATTCAAAAATTGAACAACAATTTTGGAAATATTTCCTAAACGATTCATGAACTTGAAAAAAGTTATTCTTTGTTTCATGCTTAAAAAACGATTTTATACATGGCGTTTGATTTTGACTGTCCAGTGACTATTTTTTTTTTCATAAAGCCAGTTTTGTAATTTTGAAAATATTTCCTAAACGAAGCCTGATCTTCAAAAAAGTTACTCTCTATTTTATGCTTAAAATACGATTTTATACAAGGCGTTCTATTTTGATTGTCAAGTTGACTAAATTTTTATATTTTTTAGCAGCCTTAGTTTTACATTTTTGGAAATATTTCCTAAACGAGGCCTGATCTTGAAAAAAGGTATTCGTTATTTCATGCTTAAAATACGATTTTATACATGGCGTTCTATTTTGACTGTCCAGTTACTAAATTTTTATATTTTTTAGCAGCCTTAGTTTTACATTTTTGTAAATATTTCCTAAACGAGGCCTGATCTTGGAAAAAGTTACTCTCTCCTTTATGTTTAAAATACGATTTTATACATGGCGTTCTATTTTGACCAAACACCATGTACAGGGTGATTCATTATAATGTCGCCCCCCTTTAACTTTGTTATTTCATGTGTCTCAAAAAATTAAAAGTAGGGTTATGTAGGTGCTAAAAAAGACTTTTTTATACGTATAACAAAAATTTGAAAATAGATCAGTATACAGGGAAAACCAAAAATTTAATTTTTTTTTTCAATGGAACACCCTATATATGAATTTATTTTTCGATTTCTCGTAAAATTCTAAGCATAATTTATATAACATACCGTATACCTAAATTCAAAGGCTTCTGAAATATTCCCATTTGAAACATCATCAAATATTTTATAAAACACCTGTTGCAAATCAAGAAATCTAACAATAAAATGCTCTACTGGGCCTCCATTTTTTTCAACACATTTTATAAGGGTTTATAAGGGTTGTTCGCATTTTCTCCAATGAATCTGTTATGAATTCTGGGTTATTTTAATTTAAATTATTAATTTTAATCCGTATCAAATCTTTTAGATGATCGAGGTTTTCAATTTGGTAGTTATACACACGGTTTTTTAAATAGTTTCAAATGCGAATATTTCAGAAACTATTGAATTTAGGTATACGGTGTGTTATATAAATTATGCTTAGAATTTTACGAGGAGTCGAAAAATAGATTCATATATAGGGTGTTCCATTGAAAAAAAAAAAAAAATTTTTGGTTTTCCCTGTATACTGATCTATTTTCAAATTTTTGTTATACGTATAAAAAAGTCTTTTTTAGCACCTACATAACCCTACTTTTAATTTTTTTGAGACACATGAAATAACAAAGTTAAAGGGGGGAGACATTATAATGAATCACCCTGTACCTATACGAGACTATACGAGGCTAGGAAATTTTATAAATGAATAATATAGTAGTTTTCGTGAAGGGAAGAATTTCGTATAATAAATATATCATCACTTCTCACTCTATTATAAGTAACGTGGTGACTGAAGAAATAATAAAACTGTAAGTAGATGACTGACTGCTGCGTCTGTCATTCCGGTGAGCGTCGAGTAGCCGAAAATTCAAAGAGCGCGGACAAAAATCGAAAACCGGGGGATCTGAGAGAAACGTCAGACGTTGAAGCACGATAAAAAGTCGCCCTCTCTTGCTGTACTATTAAAATTACAAGCGACTTGTCTCTCAGAGGAAAAGTTAAAGAGCAGAATCACAAGCAGATTGCAATAAAAAGAGACGGCGACACATTAACTCGACTGATGGCCGCTGGAAATTATATCTGTTCTGGTGCGCTCCGAGAATTCAGCTCAGGCATCTCTTCCATTATGTACTCCAGTTTTTATTTCGTGCCTGAACGAGTCCGCTTTTTAAATCTTTAATAAAATTAATTTCGTATTCCTTTATTTTATTCGCGGGGCTGTTAAATTGAAACCGTTCTCCGGTCTGCTTTAATTATGAGTTCTCGTCTGACCCGAGACCCTGCTCTGCTCCTGGCTCCTGGCCTTCCCGTCTCTCAATCATACCATAAATAATTGCTTATGTTCTTCCTTGCAAATCGAGTTTATTCTAAATTAATCAGATTTTTTAACTAAGTTTTGTACCCGCTTACTTACTCGTCGTACCTAACATAGTTCGTTATAACTCCATTGAAAAGCCAGTGCCAGTGCTTTAAATAAGTTTGAGACTTCTGTTCAAAGCTTTCCTCTAGTGGATTTCGGAAACGATCTAGAGAGAAAGGATAAAAGTTCCTTATTGGTGTCTCTATGTTAAGTCCTACCTACATTCTTCACTACAGATTTCTAATAGTTTATTTAGAGTAGTTGCTCTTAAGTTTCCCCAGATCTTTGACAAAACGAAGTCTATTTAACTCACCCATTTGTGTAAGGGCTGTGTCAGGTGGGGTTGAGACCCCTGCGAAAATATTTACAGTTCTTTTTTTTTTACTGAAAAATTGAATGACCTTTTTCTTGCGTTTTATCGATCGTTTCAAAATCGCTCTATTCATTTCAGAGGTGTCTTGATCATCTTTTATGGGCGTCTGGACGTCATAGAAGTCAGAACTTGAGAGACAAATTTCGTAAAATCATTGTCTAATATTTGAAACAAGTCAAATTGAGAAGTTGAAACCAGGACTACAATTCTTCGTTCATGGAATCTTTGATTGTTTTGACGTCGTTTTTTGACATGATTTTTATGTGAATAGATGACGTCTTTGATCTGTGACATTTCTTCGCAACTACGACTTCATTCTCGCATCACTAAATTGGTCGATTCGACGTCAATTACGTAAAATTGACGCTGTTTTGCTACCCGGGATCATTTAAATTCTCATTGGTAGGTATCATAAATAAGAAAACCAAATCTGCCTTTATAAGTCTCTCAAAAGGTTTCTTATAATTACCTGCATGTACTGTTCTCAATAAACGTCATATTTTGGTGATAATTGGTCCCTGGCATCAAAAACCTATCAAGTGACGTCGAAAGCACGTTTAAGTATCGATAGCTCACGTAATTAAAGATAACCAATAAGAGACGTCAAAAAGACGTCCATAAATTGCTGCATACGTACATAGCAAGCAATATCATTATTTTTTTTTTGTAATTATTGTTTCAAATCATATTGAAACTCTTATGGTTCATTCAGGGTTATTTTTTTATGAGAGACATGTGATTATGACGTCATATTTTGGTGATAATTGTTCGCTGACGTCAGAAACCCATAAGTGACGTCGAAAACACGTCGTTTAAGTATCGATATCTCACGTAATTAAACATAACCAATAAGAGACATCAAAAGGACGTCTAGAAATTGCTGCATACGTACATAGCAAGCAATATCATTATTTATTTTAATAATAAATTTTATTATTGTTTAAAATCATACTGAAACTCTCATGGTTCATTAGGGGCTATTTTGTAGTAGAGACATGTGCATGGTATGTAATTATGACGTCATATTTTCGTGATAATTGATCACTGAGGTAGCAACCTATAAATGACGTAAAGACAACCAATGGAAGACGTCAAAAAGACATAAACTGACCTGTATTTTACAACGCCTCCTAACATCTTTTAACTTCATAATAATCACGTGGAGTGGAACTTATCGGAAATTAATTTTTTTTTTAATATACTCGAAACTGAGAAGCTGAACCAGAGCTATTCATGGAATGAAAAAATTGCGTTTTTTTTTTCTTTCAATATTGTCTACGTGTTCAATTTCACGTCGTTTTTTGATGTGATTTTGACGTGAATAAATGACGTATTTGAGCTGTGACATTTCTTCGTCATTACGAGGTCATTTTACTGTTAGTGGTTGCGCCTTCACCGGACCGAGACTGGGGCGCGTTCTGAGATGTTCTTTACAGCCAAGATCGTCTGTAAAACGCAAATTAAACAACAGATAAATAGAAATAATAATTACGACCGTAGAAAATTGCAGTATTTTAAAATTAAACATTAATCAAGCACCGTAACCGGTTTGTTGTATCCGCCATCAGCCTATTAAAGCGCACAACCACAATTTACAATTCCAATCGCGATTAATTGCAATCAGATGCGTATATAATAAAACCGCACGGAAAGACAGAAAATAATCAAATTTATGTAATCAATTTAGCTAGCCGCAAAAATAATTACCTAACGGGGAATTTAGTTATAAGGGTATTAAAGGTCGAACCCTTCGATTTATGCAAGTGATTAGCTTCCGTCAAAATCATTCAATACCTTCGGGGGAAATAATAGCTATCAGCCTGTCTACTCTCTCTTACACCGAACTAAAAGCAGGCTCGAGGTAATAGGAGAACTGATGGAGTCATAAACAGTGCCGTAGTCAAATAAAAATATCTCTGTACACCGGGGGAAGATATAAATATAATATTTAATATAAAAATAAAATATAAAAAAATAATAATATAAATAAATAAACAAATAAAATATAATAGAAAAAATCTACTCTAATCGTATTATTTCGAGGATTTTATTAACCTCGATCTCCCCCTCGACGAGCCCGACATGTTCACCCCTTTATAGCATGTCGTGGCAATCAGTAGGCTGGTACTGTTAGCTCTAGATAGCGTGATCGCAGTTCTTAACCGCAGGCCGATAACCATCAGATCAATTCTCCAAACCATCATCCCCTTATATACATTACAGGGGTTGTTCTTTCTCACTCCCTGAAAAACTCGCGTGATATATCCCTTGATTGTTCCGTCGGGCTATAAAGTGTACCAGGGAAGGTTGTAGATTTGTATTCCTGTTCCGTTAATTAGGTATGTTTTATGAAGCAGCTATATGACCCTTTATCCGAACTAACTAGCTCTAGTTCCAGTTCTATTTCAGATACAATAGTTATCTATTTGGAAGATAATATCTACAGTTTTGGCATTCGGAAGTAGGTAAGTAAGCAGAGACGCTGCGTGATCTCAATTAATCTGGACATTTATGTAAGACTTAATCAGAATAAATAGTTAATGCAGCAACAGACGTTACTGATATGACGCCTATTATAATAGTCGCCATATGACTCGATTTTCAAGTGAGCGAAAAAACTCAAGAAAAAGGTTTTTTGTTTTTTCAGAAGTCGATTAGATTGATCATATAAACGTCGATAACGAGAAACCCTTACCTACCCGGTTGACGGTTTGAGATCCTGTATTATTGAAAGATCAAGCGATCTGGAGTGTATCGAAATCCAGGAGTATCAATAATAATCCTTACCAGTTTGTGTTCGTATAAATAAATAAATTTAAAAAATATAAATAAATAAAAATAATATAAATAAATAATACCAAGTAGGTAACGTATTTAGTGAAGATCCTATTGTTTGTATGTGTGACGATGAAACCTTTTTGATAGGTAGGTACGTCGAGCTACACCCCCCACTCCGGGAATATAGGAAATACGAGAATTATGTGCTAACTATGTGCTAATTATGAGCCAAACTTAATAATCTTGTGATAAGGGTGATAAAACCATTCCCATGT
This sequence comes from Malachius bipustulatus, assembly GCA_910589415.1. Taxonomy (NCBI): domain Eukaryota; kingdom Metazoa; phylum Arthropoda; class Insecta; order Coleoptera; family Melyridae; genus Malachius; species Malachius bipustulatus. Next base: position 26,206,116 of record OU342637.1, read on the forward strand.
AATCTGGATGAGGGGAGGGGGGGCGGTGGCTCGATGCTAAGACGCATCCTCCAGTGGCTGAAGTTTTTAGTAAGTCTCAAAACTCTTTCAAAGAAAAAGTCTCTTTCAAAAGTCTCAAATTTGCTTTTGAAGCAAATAATTAGCACATAATTATTCTTATCGGATGACAAACTCATTCTGGTGCAATTTGGATGGTGAGAGATGTGACACTTTGTTAAAAGAAAACCGAACATAAAATAATTATTGACATTGTAACATAATCAAAATAGCACATAATTAGCACATAATTCTTATCGGATGACAAACTCATTCCGGTGCATTTTTGATAGTGGGGGATGTGGCTCGATGTCACCTTATAAAAAAATAAATCGAGCACATAATAATTGGCACATAATCAAAATAGCACATCATTAGCACATAATTCTTATCAGATGACAAACTACTTATTCCGGTGCAATTTTTGGTGGGGAGGGAGGGGGTGTAGTTTGACATCGAGATAAATAAACGAGTACAAAATTATTGAGTTTAGCACATAATTAGCACATAATTTTCGTATAGTTAGTTCATTTACCATATTCTCGGAGTGGGGGGTGTAGCACGACGCACCTCTTATTGCCACCGCGATGGATCTGTTATAGTTAGTGAGCGCAATCAACAATAGCACATTAGTGAATATCATGCAGTAGGGTATTAAAAGAAAATCAGGATAAGGATCAAAAAATGATCGGCCCTACCTAACAAATCTCACTTTCTGATCCCCATCAGGCCACCGTTGCATCTCTCTTCGTATTCAACCAAAGCAGCGTTCTATTTTCAATCAGTTTAGTCGAGTGAATCGTAACAGTACTTGACATCTGTAAGCCGTAACAATAATACTTTTTTTATTTTAATCATTCCCTCCTAGAGCGTATCGGACCAGGTTGTAAATAGAATAACTCCTAACATTGTGTTTAGAAGGACCAATTTACACCTTTTACATCATTGAATTTATCTTCTTATTCTTCTTCTTCGCGTGCCATACTCATTATTAAGAAGGGGACTCCCCTAGAATTTGTAATGTTACAAGCAAAATCGGATAAGATTTACTCGTTCTTGAAACTTTCCAAATCTCCAAGAATCATTCCCCGCACCTTCTTGCATGATGCCGACAAAGTACACGAAGGGCGCGAATGTGGCTATTAGTATTTTAATAAAAAGGACTCCGATACCGAGCTGATCAGACTTAACTAGATTCCATCTCCCGGGGCGGGGGGTGCGATTCGGCCCCTGCAAACGGGGGTGCGAGGGGGATGGAAGACGTTGTAAATGCAGCTATAAATGCCGCCTGTCGCGGGTGAAATGAGGAAGTCAGTCGAGGGGAAGAAGGAACGGAAGAGCAATAAGCCCGGAATTAGTCTGGATTTATCGATTACTTTAGTGTGCCACCATTTTTATACGAGATCAGCGGCTTCTTTATGCTACCCTACTCTCTGTTCAGTCGAGGTTTGGGGTTGCGTTTTACGTTTCCCTTCACATTCTCTCAAGTTATAATAAATATTACGGCCACTTTATTTCCATTTCAAAGTATTTAAAAAATAAATATTACTTTTATCGATTTTATAATAGCCGAATCAATACATAAATTAATTATTAGTCTATCACCTACCGCTAAACAAGCAATGATGTCACATCCAGTGAAAGATTCAAGATATGACCATTTAATAACGCAGCGCGTTTAATTATCTCGATTCCCCCGACTCCCAGACATTAATAGACAGAGATAAGCCCAAAACAAAAGCAATTAAAATGAAACAGTTACAATTATTATGTATCATCATAACATCATAAGCAGGACAGGAACGACCCTCGCCCACTGGAGGTTAAATTGTCTTTTCAAGCGTCACCGATGATAGCGGAGCAACTGACCACTGGCCGACTAAACTAAATGCGGTCGGTGGCGGTTAATTCGATGCCGATGAGAGGAGAACACTAATGAGCAGAGCAAGGGTACTATTTGGGGAGTAATATACCCACCCGGCCGCAAACACCCCTCGCATTCCCGTGGTAGGTAGGCGGGAACTACGCGTTGGAGTTGAGAGTTTAAGAGCGAGGTCGATAGTGGAATCGAGTGAGTTTAATAGGGGAAAGGAGTGTTATACATAATTGCGAAATAATATACAGGGTGTTCTATGAGTTTCAGGATTAGGATTATTTATTATTCAGTGTGTGTCCGTTTAAAAAATAGAGTCCTGTTTTCTCAACAGTTCTTGATGATAAATGTCATTTTTTGATTACATTTATAAGACAAAAAGTCGCTAAAGCTTATAAATAAACAAACTATAAAATACGTGATTCATTTTCCGCTTTCATCTGTTTACGTAGGTATAAGGGAAATAAGTTAATTAAAATGCATCAAGTTAAACATTTGTTCATGAATCCGAACACCGACGAAATTTAAAAAACGCGGCAGCCTACATAAGTACATAGGCAACCAGTAAAACACTTACAGCAAGGCGTGTGATCGTTGCACTAAAAATGACGGGCAATAAATCCATGGCCAAGTAATTTTCTCGAATTTATATTAAATGAAAATCTAACTAATAACCAGTCACTTCGCAACCGATTAATCCCTTAGCCTTTTCAGTTTTCAGCAGTAAAAATCAGTGGTTAAGAAGCGCAGTCGACTGTGTTCTGTGTCAACTGTGGAGTTAACTAGTCCACTAAATCCATGACCATTTCATTTTTGGAAAAATAGAACCAAACAATTACCACATGACCTCTTTTTAGGTTGTAATCAATTTTTGGTCATCTCCATATGAAAAATGAACTTTAAAATTACCATCTTCATTCCATATACGAGAAAGTCGAGGAAAACTTTTTATGCGCATGCGGTTGAATTCCTACTCATGACGTCGATTTTCAGCTCACACGTCGATAATAACAAATCCACGGCTAAACAATTTTAAATAAGAATCTAATAATAACCAATCTAACAAGTTTTAATCAGTTTCCGGTCATCTCCATTGTAAAAAATCAATTTTTAAACTACAAAGTCACCATCAAATAACACAATGTCTAATGCGCATGCGGTTTATCGTGGGTTGATCGGCGCTCTAGCAAGGAAGGACGTTCATTTATTTACGTTTACCGTTACTGTTTTAGGTTAGGATAACGATAACAAAGGCCCAAATGCTCAAAATAAAAATTAAATTATTAAATATTTAAGTAAACAGTAAAGTTAAAGCAACAGAAAGTACAAATTTGAATTTATTGAAACTGTACCAGTACCTGAATCAGAAGAGAGTGCAAATAAAGTCCGAGGCCCAAAAGAAAAGATGGCAGAACTCCAAAATGTTGAGGACCAAGAGTTCCGTCCAGGTGACAAATTGCAAATTTACCTGAACACTGACGACATAATATACGGGGAAGTCACGATACAAACAAAGAAGGGAATCGATTTAAAAAATATACAAGACAAAGACCATCAAAAGATGTTTCATTCACTATCGCTTCATTATCGAGAGATATATTCAGTGCGAGTAATCGAAAGAACGGCCAGGCGACAAAACGAGGCGTCCTCATCCTCGACCGCACACAAAATCGAATTAACGGACACCGAATACGATCGGCTGCAACAAATGTCCCTCGATTACATTTTCATATGCGACCGAAACGACGACTACTTCAAAGCAATCGACTACCTCAACTTCTACGAGTCGATCGGTCTAGTGGGCCTTGGAAAGATGCCCGACATAACCCTGCTGATCGTCACGACGTGGGATCAAGTGTACATCTTTGACTTCCAGAAACTCGACAGCGTGGACGAAATAAAATCCCTGCTCAAATCGAAAAAAGTCACCAAAATCATCCACCACGGCAAGCCACTACTCCAAGCGTTGCGCGAAGTCCATCAGATTTCCACCAGGAACGTTTTCGATACCCAGATCGCTGACAAGGTGATCCGAAAAAGGCGCACCCCCAAAGAAGAAGAAACAGAAATCAAACCCCTCGATCTCTTGCATTGTCTTAGAACTTACTTTGATTTCCCAGTTCAAGTGTTGCGTAGCGCCGAGTGTATAGAAGATGATGACTGGACGGTCAGACCTTTCAGGTCAGATCTGCTCGAACGAGGGGCGCTTCTTGGGGTTTATTTGACGATTTTGAAGAGCTGCCTCGAGGAGAAACTTTTAGAGCCCCTGAATAAGTCCATTGAATGCGTGCATGATTTTTATTCTTGTTTAGACGATTTCGAGTTTTTGCAACGGAATAAGGAGACGACGTTACCGGGTGTTGTCGATTCGTTTATTTGCGATCAAGTTAAGAAGTCGTCAGAGGAACAATATGAACTTATGAAATCACCTCCGTGACCTTTTAATTAAAATGTACATTTTACAACAGGAGAGAGAATATTTTTAATGGCTGGGATGGTGTAAAAGGCGACAGAACTGTTGAATTTTGTTAGAAACTGAAAAATGTATTTTTATTTTTTGATTAAAACATTTTTTAGATAATTGTTTCTAAAATTTATGTTCCCACCCATAACTTGGTAGAATTTCTGCATACTGATGATTAGGGTTTGGAAAATATGCACTAAAAACAGTTAAAATACAACAAATAAGACAATAGAGCTGGATCATAAACTGTTCATCCACCCCCTCCTAAGAAGAAAATTTTATTTACAAAAACAAATATTTCAATGATTTATTCGAAATATAAAGTAATTCAATATTTTTGTTTGCTAGGTCATATTATGTAGTATACTCTACAATGTATCAATAAAAGGCAAAATTTCAGGTTATAAGAGTATATTTTCATATAAATTGCTAGCTTGTCTACTAGTTTCGGGTCTTAACCCATCATCAGGACAGTTGTCATATTGACTTCCAAGATAATTCGTGTGATTGGTCATAGTATACTCTACAATATGTCAATAAAAGGCAAACATTTCATTATAAGAGTATAATTTCATATAAATTGCTAGTTTGTTTACCTGTTTCGAGTCTTATACCCCATCATCAGGGCAGTTATTGTCATATTATTGGCTTCATAATAATTCGTGTGATTGCTCATACTCTACAATGTCAATAAAAGGCAAAATTTCAGGAAATAATAGTATAAGTTCATATGAGCTCCTAGCTTGTCTACCAGTTTCGGGTCTTAACCCATCATCAGGACAGTTGTCATATTGACTTCCAAGATAATTCGTGTGATTGGTCATAGTATACTCTACAATATGTCAATAAAAGGCAAACATTTCATTATAAGAGTACAATTTCCTATAAATTGCTAGTTTTTTTACCTGTTTCGAGTCTCACCCCATCATCAGGACAGTTATTGTCATATTATTGACTTTGTGATAATTCGTGTGATTGGTCATAGTCATAATGTCTATAAAGTCACTCTATAATGTCAATAAAAGGCAAAAATTTCAGGAAATAGGAGTACATATAAGTTCATATGAATTTCTAGCTTGTCTATCAGTTTCGGCTCTTACCCCATCATCAGGACACTTTTCATAAATGACAACAAGTAAGAATGACTTGTTATCTATTTTTACATTTATAATTTCTCCAAAATTTAACTGCACTGTTTATTTTTTGGTCTCTACATAGCACCAACACCACATCATCAGCAAACTTACATTTTTCCCCTCCCTGGTGCTCTATCTCCAAGCACCAATGGTTCTTTAGTTCCAACATCCATTATAACATCAAAAAACTTCCACAGTTATCCAATCCGTTCTTCCTATCCTATACAAATTCTGGTCTCTGTTTTTACTCCTTTATTGCTCCCAAGTAACTGCTTGCAATTAATTTGAAAAGTCAAAAAAAAAAAAAAAAAACACGAAAAAAATAAAATAAAACAAATCCGAAGACTTTATTACTGAATCTCCAAAATAATTAATAGTCATCACAAAACAAAATAAGTGGTAGTCCAAACAATGAAATTACTCCGGCCATAATTACTGAAACTGAATGGCAAAATCAAAGATCATCACATCTTCTTCCACGTCGATTGATTTATCACAAGATCCCACATCTCGTTCCTTCATCTTTTTCCCTTGACGGTGGTCTTTTTCCATTTTCCGTAAAACTGAGTTATCGATTCGATCGTCACTCCGGCCGACTGCGCCAGCCCGACGTAACTAAACTCCTTGCTCTCTCCGTTGGTCAGCAAGCCCTGATTCCCGACGAGCAGAGTAACCAGCCCGGTCGCGTCCTTCTGCTGCTGCGCCAAATAATAACAACACTCCACGATGTGGATGTAGATGAACATTTCCCTGCCCTTTTTCTTCGGATACTTGATAAACGGAATCGAGGCTTTCTCGTGAGGACGTTGCGCCCTGAAAAACCTATTACCCCGATGGAACTGCGCCTCTAACCACCGTATGACGTCTCTGGCTTCTTGTTTCTCGCGTTTCAGATCATCGAGGGCCGATAGAACTGAAAATTTATCAGGTTATTTTCTATCTAATCACGACAATAATAATAATAATAATACTCACCAGCAGACGGTATTAAAACTATAAATTTCCTCGAGTGAACCAAATGTTTAACCATAAAAGTGTACTCAATCAAAGCTTCAACGTCCAAAACTAGATAAGGCGATAGCGAGGTTTTTCCTCTGACCCTGTTTTCCAGCGCTCGCACCTCTGCTGCTAGCCACAACTGTCCCATATGCTTCATTTTCGACATGCCCTTGGCATCCGGTTCCTGCTTGCTGTTGATGTTGTGTATGGTCGTATTTTCAGTCTCCTGTAAAATGGCAACAATGGATGTACAAAATAAATCAGAAACCGTCTTGTTGTCCCCAAGTACCCCTAACGACTTTTCTCCAAATAATTTACAAAACAAAATCAGCAATGACAAATAATGCGATTCTTACCAATTCCTCCATTATCAAGCTGGGCAACTGACTCTCCTGTTCTTCTTCTTCTTCATGCGAGCGGCTGCAACTGAACATCTTATTCCCGTAACAGACCCCGACCTCGTCCACCGTACTCAGATATTTCCCGAACGTCAGAAACTTCCCAATCCTAACAAACGTCTCCTCTTTCGAATTGATGGCCTTGAAGAGCGAATAGTTCCAGTCCAATTCCTTCTGAGAGGTCTCCAAGATTTCCAGTCCCCTCAGGGTGACGTCTTCGGGTAACGGTATCTTCGGGACGTCCTGCAGGACCTTTTGCGCGTTGAAATCGATCCCTCTGAGCTTGCTGCTCTTCAGGTTCAAGTTGATCAGATTCAGCAGCTTGGTGATCTGCCGGAAGAGGCTCCTGGTGTTGGAGCCGCACGATTTCAGCACTTCCAGATCGTTGAGGAGCCAATCGTTGAGCACTTTGATGCTTTGCAGCGAGCCCTCTTCCGAGATTATCTCGAACATGTCGTTGATGTCCATCCGTTTGACTTTCTCGATTACCTTCGCGTCATTGTCCGGTGTTGGTGCCGATGGGGGTGATTTACTGAGGGTGGCATTCGTGTCCTGGATTTTATTAGCCTCGTCGGGTTTTTCCGGACTCTTCGAGTCGATTTCTTCATCGGACGAATTCGCTAAGACGTCTTCGGCGTCGTCGGAAATATACGATGACTCGGAGGAGTCTGAATCGTTTGAATCGTCTCCGTTTTCACTCAGCTCGGATTCGTCGCTATCGACCTGGACCACTTTATTACGGCGTCTCAGCTTTGATTTATTTCGTTTTACTTTCGTTTTATTTTGATTCTCTTCGGGTAGGGGATAGTTGAGGACGCTCTCCTGGATGTGGTTGGTTATATTTTGGATCAATTGCGAATAAATGGCAAGAGTGAAAGCGACAGCGATGGATAGCTGGTTCGAATTGGCGGTTTGCAGTTTCGTGATGCATAAAAGACAGATAACGACTATTTTGAATAGCATCGTGTTGGTTAGATAAGTCGGAGTCGTGGAAGAGTCGGTGTCGCTAGACTCGGAGTCTAATGGGACGTCTCCGCTTTCGCTATTCGTCGGTTTAAGGTAACTCAAGCATTCCTCTAAATCTTTGAAAGTCTGATGGCACAAGCTGTATACTTTCGGGATTTTTTTCCCAAAGTACCAGATATCAATGAGTAATAGGAACCTGGCAAGGAACTTCTTTATATGCTCACCTTTATCTTGTATCTGTATGGTATTAGCATCCGTATCATTACTATTTTCTTTCTCTTCAGGTAACTGTTCCAGGTATCTCGAGTTCTTCTCAAACAAGCTATGCAAGTTATTCGTGGTACCCTCGAATGAAACCGAGCAAGACAGACAGCGCATGTAGTGATACACGGCCTCTAAGAATTGATTCCGATTCATCGCCAGGGTGCCCATTTGATTGTGAGGCATCCCGCTGTCGGGCTTGAAAGAAATCGCTTGTAAGTAGTAGCGTATCGCTAGAGTGGGCTCCAAAGTCGGACACACGTCCAGCTTGTACCTGTTCAGATCTCCCAAATAAATCAGACACTGATGGACGCAATGGTTGACAAACTCCGAGACTTCCGGCGGCACTTCTTCGGGTTTCTTGCCGTCCCCGTCTTGAACGAAAGCGAAATCGGTGACGGTGTTCAAATCGACGTCGAACTCGGCTTGCAGCTTGGAGAGGAAGTGGTGATAGAAGCCGATTCCCGCGTTGATGTGGCTGAGCAGGTTCGACACCTCCTCCTCCGAGTACTCCTTCTTTTTCAGTTTTTTGGCGGCGGCGACGACGTCGTAGAACGCCTTCCGCCATAGCAGCTCCTCGCTCTTTCGGCCGTAGGTGACCGGCTCGGCAAGCATCAGCCTCTCGCAGTAATCGCACAATTTCCTCCGTTGTATCTGGAGGCTCGGCGAGAAGAGTTCTTTGATGTTTCGGGCGCAACTGCGGGCATCGTCTAAGCGTTTCGATTGATCGCTTATGGACCTGAAAGAATGAATGAAATTGATTTTAATTTTAATCGTAGAGCAAGGTGCCGAAAACGGGACGGATCTGAGAATTTCAAGGTCCCCGTTCAGGGCCGTATTTGTTTTTTTTTTTACACCGTACTACCTATTTGGACTTTTCTTGGCAAGGGTGAGACATGGTGAGATTCTGTTGGCACAGTTATTTAGAAGAAGCACAGATGTACAAAGTTTATAAGAATAGTTTTTGTGCCAGTAGAGGCACAGGTCTCATTTTTGTTTTGTCATAAGTGAGGCCCTCATTCATGCCTTGGATTGATGGTCCAAAAATTTTTACCACATTCAAGTGAAGGGCTCATTATGTCGAGGTATGCTAATTTCCTATCAATTACTGTAGAAAATAAGTTATTTTTCTGCGATAATTGGATATGATGAATATGGATGATGGTATAGCATATTCAAAGGTTATAGGTACTTATGCATCATAATCTCAATCATACATTGGCAGCACTCACTTACCGATATAATTTTTTGGACAACTCCTGGCCCTGTTTTTGATGAATATCCGTTGAATTATAGCTCTTCTTCATTTCATCTCATGGTACTCGGCAATCTCGGTCAAGAATTCAGTAAAATTTTGAATATTTTCTTGGATTCCAGACACCAGGTAGTAATGCAGTTCATTGTCATTTCATCGTTAATTTCACAAACCTGTTTCAACAACATCACAACTTCTTATCAAATAAATACGACTCGAAATTCATCACTAGCAGAAATCGAGTATAACAATAACCTTCAAATCCCTGCTTCCTTATCGGAAAATTTCACAATTTTTAATTAAAGTGTCGAAATTCGAAATGAAAAATGAAATTGAATTGAAATAACAATAACATCCTGTTGACTGTTGACATTTAACGTTTTCAGTTTTTTTTACCAACACAAATCACATCGTCACAATCACAACACAAGTCACAAGTCACAACCTTCTTTCTCTGACTTTCTGTCGCTACTTGCTATTCAGTACTTTAGCTCCTTCAAATACCATGCGCAAAACGGCTAATTATTCATGTGTAAGCTGCGTTCGTGTATTGACTCTATTTCTTCACTCTAAAACCGTTCGGGTAACTGTTTTATGAAGCGAATGGAATGGAGTAATAGAGTGAACATTGAACACTGTTACCTATTGGAGCATAGAGTGAATAATAGATAAAACTCCACACCACAAGACCCACCTCGCAATAAGTGGAACTCATTTTTTTATTAATCACAGTCGGTTTATAATAACGCCAGAAGATTCACCTAATTACTGAAAATGTCATTCAGTGGAAAACTTTTTTATTTAAAAAAAAGAAGAAAAAAAATTGATATATTTTTCGAATGTGATAGATTTTTAGATTTAGATACAGTTTTAGTTTCCGTTATTTTTTTTATACCGAATGACATGAAAAAACAATATGGCGACATAGGGAAAACTAAAGATGACTAAAAAAACTCTGGGATCTAGTCGCCTTTGAAAATTTTAGAAACATCAAATAGATAGCTGTTGACGACTTACCTATGTAAACAAACAAAAAAATGCTCAGCGCATGACGTCACTGTGGTGATTGTAATCCAAGCGCTAACGGAAAAATTGACAATATTTGAAGGTGGAAGTAAACATCTGTGGGGTGTAATGAAAAATGCTGTTACTTACTGTGATACGACACAAATCATTTATACATAATAATTGCCTTTGCTTAAGCTAGCAAACTAAAAATAGATATCTGCTATAGCCTTTCGTTTTTCTTGCGTGATTCTCACACCCGCACTTACCGCACAATAAACCATTTTTGCTATCAGACAGTCAGAAACTCAAGTCAAACTAATTTAAATCGTTAAACATCGAAATAAGCTGCTAAATCGCTACTTTAAGTCATTACTACTGCCGAGTCTCATGTAGATAGGTATCACCTGACTGACGTCACAGGCTGCGCGCTGACATAGACATACCTTGTTTATTTGTATCATGGCATGGGTGTATCGTGGTCGCAATTAAAAAATAGAAATTATTATTGAAAATTTCAAAGTTATAATAGTTCCACTCAAACGCAAGAGATGATCAGGGAGGTTTTTATGTTCAAACGACGTCTTTCACCGAACAAAACTACTTTTGTAAATAACACTTTTACGCAGAGGGGAAGGAGTCAAATTTTCTCGATTACAGCACTATTTTATGAGGAATTGCGAAAAATGTTTAGGTTAATCTTACGAATTTTTTGTCGCAGAATACGAATTTGCAATGAAAAAGGGATTGTAATTTAAAATTTCAAGATTTCACGGAGACCCCCACTTCCTCGAAAAGGGTTAAGGGTGTAGAGCGGTTTTTGTCTTCAAACGATGTCCCTTATCACTTTTGTGTAGAAAATTTTTTCACATAAATGCTTGCTTTTCGAAGTTTGGGTACAGGTTGACTCTCTGTTTGTGTGTGTGTAGGGGTTTTACTCGACCTCGGAGACGTAGCTCCATTAGCCACAGACTTTTATTAATTACCTTAAGGTTCGAGAAGGTAGGTTAAGCAAGTATAACATCCAACTAAGAATCATTGTGCAAGTGTGCGGTGTGAGTTACATACCTGTATTTACTTACATAATATTTTATTAGTATTGTCATTATTACCATCATTTTTTATATTTTCATTTATTTGATTATATATTTATATATATTCAGGTAATTTATCCATTTATATCCTTTCTTCTTTTACTCTCTGTTTGGTTTTGGTAGGAATAGTCCTTCCGGATGTTTTATAGTTTCAGATTTCTTGCTGTACTCCACACAACGTCAATGTCATTTTATTGATTCTTAAACTGTCAATTGCCAATTTATCAATCTATTTACAATACGTCATATGTCAACGTCATTTCTTATACTTTTTATTTTGATAATTTTCATTTTTATGAGATTATAAATTTGGAAAAATCAATGGCAGCTTTTGCTGGTAAAAAACAAGATATGCCCCCTCCGGGGGGCTACTCCGAGATACCTTTTAAAAGAGCACCAGCTAGGACCCTCTTTAAAGGTAAGCTGTCAGTATAATTTTTATTAAAAGGCTGACAATATAAACAAGTTACGTAATTCTAACCTCATTTTTTAAATTTTGCAATGAAAAATTCAATATTGAACTGGAAAGGGTGTTTTTGTCATCTTCTAGAGCTTATTTCCCTTTTTCTGACTAACTAAACTACTACAAAACAATCATCGAATCATACTGTTATAACTAATTTTTGTCAGAACGCCCCGAAGAATGTATCATACCTAGGACCAAAAATGTTATTTTGAGGTTTAATGGTTCCAAAAACACTCCTTATAAGTACCCCGATCAGAAGTTTACACGTTCAGCATAGTTTCTACCAAAGTACTACAAGTTCGTACGATTATGAAGTAAAATACAGCCTATTATAAAATGTCATATTTTATGAGCCCCTCTATTAAGAAGGTCTCTTTAATAGAGCTCATTTTGATTAGTTTCCCTGAAAATGAAAGACCCCAGACACTACTTACTTGCTAGGGGCCAGCAGTTTGATAGTTTCTCAGTTTGAGAGGTTTTTGTATTGTGACGAGGGGTGTAAAACTTCTGTCGAGTTTTTTCAAATTTAGACACGAGTGCTGGATTCGTATCAGGAAGCTTTCCGGGTAATTTTCTTTTGTTACACTATTGCCCGTATTCACAAACGATAATTTCCTAAATAATTACGTAATTATTTAAATGAGTGAGATGGAGATATGCAGTTTTTTTGCAATAGAATGAGATGGGGATAATTGATTACGTAATTATTTTGGAAATTATCGTTTGTGAATACGGGCGTTAGTGTATTTATTAAATTGTGAGACCTCAGTCTGTCAACAAGATAATTAATATTTCTCCTTTTGTTTCCCAGGTACAACATTATTTGCGGGCTACCTGGCCATGACGTTCGGTGCCGCTTACATATACTTCCTGACGTGGAAGAAGATCCACCGACGCGAGATTGAGGTTCGATCGTCCAATTTCGCCATCTTCCCTATGCTTCTAGCGGAGAGAGACCGAGCGTACCTGAAGCAGTTGAGCCGCAATCGGGAAGAGGAAGCCGAGCTGATGAAGAACGTCGAAGGCTGGGAAGTGGGCACCCTGTACGGCGAGCCCATCTACAAGACCGTAGCCCCCGACACCCTCATCGAACCGAATTATCACGAGTATTACGTGCACACGCAGTTCAAGCACTTCATGAAGAGAGCCGGGATTACTTTGTGGTCTTAGTTGGTTTTTTTCTTGTAAATCGAACTTGTAGTGAAATTGTGTAGAGAAGCGATGCGATTAATCCTGATTATTTATCAAGGGGAGTGGCTGAGTGACAAAGTCCTATTATAATTAATTATAACTATAACTGTTTCATTAATGAGGCATTAGTCAGGCTGATTTTGTTGATAAGTTATATAACGGGGTCATTTTCAGAATAAAAATATTGTTATGTGGATATGTGCCTATGTATTAACCTGTAACATACACCTGGACCCAGAAGATCATAGATAAAAGTAAAAGGGCCTGTTTGTGGAATATCCTTTTTCAAAATGTGTTCAAAATAGTTCAAAAAACTATTAATGGTACATTGGCTGTACCCGCTATTATGATAAGATCAATATTAACATTTGCCTGTTTAGTCTGGTCTGGTGTCTGGTGGTGGTGACACAGAATTAGCTTGTTACAGTAAAAAATAGCAGCTGTGATTTGGTTTATATTATTCTATCTACCCTCTCTTGTAGAAGACGTTTGATCAATATTTTTAAAGAATTCTCAGCAATAATAATCAATCAATCACAATCACCAATTACCATGGTAACCATAGAAAAACTCCTATTTTCAGTCTAGTTACTATGGTGTTTGTTTACTTTTTATTGTTCCCCCAGTTTGACATGACATGACGTGTCGGTGTCATTCTGTAAACTGTAGAGTGAATAAAATAGAAATTAAATTGATTTTTACTTTATTCAAAACGAGATGGCTCAAGAAAACCACGATATAAACACACCAGCTCCAGTCCCAGAAGGGAAGGACGATGATAGCATCATATCAGATAGATGCTGGGAGGAGATGTATCGAGGAGACAGTAGGAAATGGTTGACTTTTGATGGGTCGAGAAAGAAAACCGACCCTTCGATTTGTTCTACCATGAAGGAGACTTACCGGATTCCTAGACGAGGAGAGGAAGTATCACATATAGGTGGGTATAGTATTTATTGACCTTACATTGTTCTATACCTCAGGGCCAAAATAACTTGCAGTAACTGATAGATAATGACATCTTCTCGATATCCCATTTTATCCCAAATGGTCTACGATTTATATACAGGGCTATCATGCTAAGTTTTTTTTTTTTAATACAATGGCCTGTATATTTTAGAATTTTCTAGCTACTTAGAAATAAAAATACATCAATGCATGTCACATGGGCCTCCAATATCATGTTTCGAATTAATTAGGCCTCTTCAGCAAAAAATGCTCAACTTTGAGGCATCATGTACCCATACAGTGTTTTCCCAGGTAGGTATAACAATTTTTCCAAAAGATAAAAAATTCGTTATTTGAATTTCTATTTTTGGGGTTCAGCCCACCTAAACATCATATTTATTTTAAATCAAGTGTGCATTGGAAATTTTAAAACATCTTTTCTGTATGGAGTAAAATGCCTTTTTTTTTAATGCCTTATTTTTTTAGTAAACTAAAATTATGTTAGAAATTAGTCTTTAACCTAGCAGAACTGAATACCAAAAAATGGAAAATCATATCCAGAACTTTTTATCTTTCAAAAGAGCCGTTTCACCTATTGAGGGACACACTGTAGATTGCTATTTCACATTTTTTAATGTCTTTTTTTTACAATTTTTAAGATTCTCAAAAATACTCCCAAATTCGGACAGGAGATTCCAGACCGCAACATCCTTGGGTGCTGCTATAAAAAGTAGAATCCATAACACCTGTAGAAATTCAAAAAAGCAGTTAATGAAATTAATAACTCCTAAAATAGTATAATTACATTACTAGTGCGGAAGGTGACCTATTTCATACGAGTGGGAGATTTTTGGCATACTAGGTGCCACCCGAGTGCGACAATCTTATCACACAAGTAATGTACACTATTTTTCCTACGACCACAGATTAATTAATGCACAATTTCAATTTTGTTAATACTTTTATTTGAGAAAGTACCTATAGAGAGATTTCTATCTGTTATTTGTAGGGAGGTACGTTATGTACCGGGTGTCCCAACACTAGTGTCCACTGTCCACCCCCTAAATAAAGCTTAATTTTAAAGATAAAAAATTGAAACTTTGAGAATTTGTGTACTTGATATAGGACCACGGAATGGCATAATTAGTTTCATTAAAAAAAATTTCAATAGCTTTTTAATAGTCACCTTTTTCATGATTTCATAATACGACACTGTCCAATGTCCAATGCAGGTTCAGTGTGCGGGAGAGCCGTCCTTCTATTTATTTGGGTCTTATTTACTTTGTCATAAAACTTTATGGCACCTACCGTTTTCAGATTATATTGATCACCGTATTGCACATCATAAATCAGTTTTCTACCTGTCATTGCTATATAATTATATTTTATTTAATTAAAGCCTTATAATTAGTTTTTTCACATTTCTTTCAAGCGATTTTGATTTTATTAATTGATTTCTACGTATATATTGAAAAAATAGAATTTTTTTTCGCCAATTTACCACCATATTACAGTTTTTTATGTGTTGGCGCCCGAACTAAATTTTTTTTAATGAAACTGATTATGCCATTCTGTGGTTCTATATCAAGTACACAAATCCTCAAAGTTTCAATTTTTTATCTTTAAAATTAAGCTCTATTTAGGGGGTGGACACTAGTTTTGGGACACCGGTACACTGGCATTAATTTTTTCAAGAGGGAGGCGTGACGACTTTCGAAGCACTGCTGATGGCTCCCATAATTTTATACATACTGCCTAACGAGTAGTAACTAACTGATCGGCTCCTAAATGAGAATGTGTGCTTTAACTGAAATTAATATTCCAAAAATGTCTGATGAACTTTTGGATTTCACTGTTTTGCGTCTGCGCATCATTAAACTTAGTACCTACATAAAAAACCGGGAAAATAATATTTAAAAGTCCATAAAAGAGATCAAAGTAGCAGAAAGTTGCTAATACATATAGCTGTATTGTTGGTTGCCTAACTCAGGGAGAGTTACTTAATACAATAAGTACATAATATATCACTCTAGTGTGATATTTTACTTTTCAACTTCAACTCTATAGGGTGCTATTTTATTTGACATTTTTCGCAGATGGTCGTCGGAAAAATCACTATTTTCAACAAAAATGAGTTGAAATTTATCGATTACCAAAAACTCAAATTACTGAGAGAGGTGATAGAGTTCTACGTCTTTCAACAATTTTTTTTTGCTGGAAGATGCGGAAATTTTCTGTCACTCTTTCTCCTGTCATCTGTCACTCTTATTATACATAACACAGTGGCGACTCGTAGATTGCAAAGTTACTGAAGTCTAGAATGCATTGTTACGGGTTTCACAATAATAATTATAAAATCAATGCTAAAGTCTGCAAATGTCTTTATTCTCCAACACAAATACAACTTATAAACTTTAAACCTCTAAATCAAAATAATCAATAATCAGCTGTCCTCTTGTCTCCACACACAGATATTACACAACTTGTCTATACTCCACTAAGTCACCATTCACTACTATACAGGGTGTTAAGAAAATGACGAAAATAATTTAAAAAATTCTGGTCTTCAATTTGGTGAGATAAAAATGCCAAAGATAACATTTTACTATCTTTGTTTTTCGGTATTTGCAAAAACTAGATGATTTTACAGATATAAAAAAGGTACTTTAATCGTTATCAATTAAAAAAAATTGCTTAAGATGTATTACTGGCTTGGAAAATTTAATAAGATTTTTTTTTCTTTTCTAAGATGCTGAAAAAAAAGCATTTGGCAACAACGGTTTTGAAACCTTGACTACTTACATTGTTAGAAATTATACGAAATTACCAAATACCAACTGTTATCGTGTTAAACGTTGCCAAATTTATTGTTCAATATTTTGCTTATATCTTTTAAAATGTAGCTCTGGATTTTTTAAAATTATTTTTCCCCTACAATGTACTGAAGAGTTTGTCCGTCATTTTCTTAACACCCTGTATACCACCACTGGCTACTATTACTGTCTTCCTTATACTCTGTATACTTCAGCTTTCACTTTCACATCCAAGTTACTACTGACTGTTAGAGCGCCGACAGCTCCGCCTTTATATCCCTGGCCGTGGAATCTAGAAATGTCAGATAGTTTGCGAAACCACTCTGGTATTTAGTAGAACGCACATTGTCCGTCAATGTGTCATTCCTGGCACGTGATTGGAACTGTCGCGAAAGTGTCATTTCCTTGAATGGGGCTAAGTCATCATAAAAAATTGAGAAAGTAAACAAAAATGTGTAACTAGAATTTTTGAAGAGTGGTCTCGTTATAGTATACAGGACAAGGTTCGGTAAGAACAAAAATATTCTGTTTTTTTTTTTGGCAACCGCTGTAATTTTTGTCTGTCATCTGTCACTCTTACACAACACAGTGGCGACTCGTGGTTTGCAAAATTACTGAAGTCTAGAATGAACACAGGACAATGTCCGATTAGCACGAAAATTATTCTGTTTTTTTTTGCGACGTCCTGTAATTTAGACTGCCATCTGTCACTCTATATAAGACAGTGGCAACTCGAGAATTGCAAAGTTACTGAAGTGTATATAGGGTGTTTCAAAACATGTGTTGGAAAATGACTACCGTTTTCGAGATTTCGAGTAAAAAAAAATTCCTTCAGTTATTTGACGATATCTCAGGAACCGTTCTAGATATAAAATTGAATTTTTGTACACATCTTCTCATTAATATTGTCTACTTTTTGAGGGTTAATTATTAAATTTTTTATGTTACAAGTGAAACAAATCTAAAAAAATAAGTTATGTTTTTGTTCACAACAAAATATGCTGCTACTTTTATGTTTTTCATCATAAAATGCTGTTTTGCTCGAAAACAGTTCACATTACAGCTTTTGACCAAGAGTATCTTTTTTTATGTAGAAAAAATTGAAAGTTTAAAATTTGCTTTCACAATGCCAATTTTCCCAGTGTCGTAGAAATTAGGGGCAAAAATTCAAGTAATCCTAAAATCTCCGCCACTGGCATATGAAAAAAAATTTGTTAGCATTAAAATTCACTTTTATATCTCAAACATTCGTGAGATATAAAAAAAAGTATTTCTTTGACTGTATTTCCCTGTATCTCGAAAACGGTGGTTTTGCCGACCCACACGTTATTTACTGGGGAGGAGCTTTTTTCTCAGAACGCGCCAAGGAATCACACCGTTCACATCATTCATTATCCGACATATGTTTGAAACACCCTGTATAGCCAATTTTTAGACATTCAAAAAATAAAATTTTTCTAAGAACTTTAACACCTTGTATTTTCGAAATAACGCGGATTTTCAAAAATCATTAAAGGACAAAATATTCTAACATAATCCCGCAGAGTAACCTCTTCAATTTAACTAAGACCCTGTACCTACCTTGTATAAAAACTACTTTTGTAATTTTATCGCGATGTAAGACAGACATCGGATGCCTACGCGGAAAACAATATTACGGTTGGATGAAATACGGGATACGATAACTATAAAAAACTCCAAGGAACGCATTCCTGATGTTAAAAGCTTCATAAATTTAGGAATTGGGTATTCCCTCATTTGGTCTTATAAAGCGTTCCAAACTAAACGATCTCTCGTAAAAGCAAAAGATGCATGCCACCGTGGATTACGTATTAATACAATGTTGCCGTTTATCGCTGTTTCGTGTCTCCAGAATCGAAGTGCGGGAAGATTTAGGGAGTTAATTTGTCTGAGCTATCTCCGAGGAGACATTGTGAAGCCCTACACCTTGTACTGGCTGCCGCTTATTAATACCACCTCTCAATTGAGAGGAATTATTTTCTACTAAAACTCTAAATAACAAAACCTCCGACTGATCCCTTTTATACACCCATCCATCTACCCGAATTCAATGATGAACATTTCTTGCTTTAATATCGAATTATTATTATTATTCCTGGACCTGGAGAAGTTATTTATTTCAGCATTCGCGGTTGTTTTTTTTTTGTCGCAGCGGGAAGATGAAATGCTGCGCTAGTAATTTGTCTTTTTTACCTGAGGTTATTATCCAAATTCTCCCAAAGAAACCCCCGGTGATGGTGATATAACCAGCGCGAGTGAGATGATTCCATTACTTTAATACCGGCATCCAGAATAAGAATGCCAGTTTATAGCAAATAATTCCGCCTTCCAAGGCATTTTTTCTCAATAATAACACTGTGTCTCTCTTCGGTCCTTCTCCCTCCTGGATTTCCAGTCCCTCGTCCCTTCTGGCTGGATTGCTTTGCGTGCCATCCTCTCCTATCCTCATATAGACGCTTCACGGTGCGAAGTTGCCGTATTGGTGTTATATGGGAAAATTATGGATAAGAAAATAAATTGTGGATAAGAAACTGAATGAGTTTGTAGGGGGGAGGAAGGGGGAAGGTGACCTTGAAGTCACGTCAGATACTTATTCAAGCCTCCTTTATGTAATAACTTTGACAAAGAGGGTGAATATTTTAATTAAACATCAGATACCCCACTCTTAGATCAATCAACGCTGAAATTTCCCTTACAAAATTTTAATTTTTTTTCTATAATTCTAGTACCTATGATCTGAAAAAATCCTAATCGAATAAATAATTTCTTAAATTTTTTTGATAAACAGCTTGTCAGCTTTTGTAAACAATTATATTGGTCTAGCAAACACACTTACCTACCCAGAGTAAATGAAAGAAACCATAAACAAACACCTTCCTTGGCGTTAGATCGTAATGCAATTAACGGAGTCTAGTTCTAGTTCGATTTTACAACACGGTACAAAGCCTTGTTGGTGTTGGCATCTTATCAAGAGCTCTGACGACGGTAACGATTAAATTTCGCGCTGTAAGAGCAAATAAAATAAATTCTAGTTAGTGCATCAAGTAGTGTCTTGTTTCAACTCGACTTTACGACACCGAGTTACAAAGTGCTCCCACTTTCCAGGGAGGAGACGGGAGCTGCTCCTGCAGAAGTTCCTGGATGAGGCGACCGCAGAAATAGTACGGGAACGGGACGAGCCGCCCCCGGTGGAGGAATACTGCACCGAGTACGACGGGAATTACAATCTTCCCGGATTCGAGCCAGAAAAGGAGCCGCATAGTAAAAATGTGGAGGTGAGGTTCTTTATTATGTTACCAAAACAGTCGTAGAAGTTTGTCGGTAAATTCACCGGAACACTGACAGTGTAGGTGTTCTCGCATTGCTCTGTGAGCATTGCTCTATCCGGTGATATTCTTCAAGTACATTGGTAAAACCTCTATGAAGTTAGTTTGGTGTGGTTATAAATTTTTAAGAATCCTTGTTGAGATATACTCATGAAAGAAACATCGTTCTCACTTAAGTCAGACTTATGTGAACTTACATATTTTTATACCCCCGTATAGAATGGCAGCTTGAATAAGGAACTTCAAGACAGCAGCAGGCAGTAAAAGCATGGAAAAATTTACATATCATCTTTACCTAGGAGTCTTTAGACTGTAATTTTGCAAAATTTTATCGGAAATGTTTCTATTCCTCTGACCTATCATGTATTCACAAGCCCTTTCCATCAACAGAGCGAAATTCTTTAAAACCACTTCTCAGGGGACCTAAGGAAGGTGTACAAGAAAAAAAATCGAGCAGTCATAGAGTTGTTTCCGAAAACGCATTGCGTCCAGATAAATAAAATTGTTGATGAAAATTTCCCCCATTCTTTTGTTCCTTCTTCCAGCTTGGAGTTCAATGAAAAAAGTCCCTCTCAAACTTGAAGTTCCTCAGCTTTCCCCTCTTCATCCATATACATGTCGTGCTTGAAGTCCTGTAATTAAAAAAGTAAAAATGGTGGAGTAGGTGGAGTAATCACCCCTCTACTGACGTCGAAACTGTTTAGTAATTGTGCCAGGAATCAAAAATCCTCAACCGTCATCTCCATTCAGCATTCCATAATTACTCAAAAAGATCAGGTTAAAAGCCGCCAGTAAGTAATTCTTTTCCAGTTTCCCACAGAACTTATCGTCTACGATCAGCAGGTTAGTCCCGTCCCAGATCAGTTAATCAATTCACGTAGAGGTGGAGGCGAGTGATGCATGCAATCATCAGCGAGTCCTGTGGGAACCCCAAGTCCTGACGCAGCACGCTCTCATCACCACCAATTGCATTAATCTGATTAGTTCTGCGGATAGGAAGTTCTCGACCAGAAATCGTCGCCTGGTGTGACAGTTCAGGAATTACGGAGTCCTTGACCCGAGATATGTTTCCCTTGATGCAAACTATTCTCAGAGAGTTTGTTTAAACTGCGTAAGAAAATACTTTTGACTACTGAAGTCTGTTATTGGAAATGTAGGAAATTGTGGAAGCAAACTCTCCCATTAAGACAGATTTATTTTCATAAAAATTTTAAACGTAAACAAGGGAAGCATTTGAACCAACATGGATTTATCACGAGAGGTCGAAAGAGTTACTAAAAGAAATTAGCCGACTCGAAAAACTCGGTCGGTAATGTTTGGATTGGGAGAAAGTTGGAGCGTTTTCGTGGCGCAGTCAATTACACTTTCCTTTGTCGTTTTCATTATATGGAGTAATAATGCGAAATTAATTGATATAGATGATTTATGAAGGGACGTGTGCAGAGAACAAAGACTGGAAAACTCCGCCACCGTATATACGATGTGTTTTCCGACCTCGAAATGACTTCCTTTCAGCTGAGTCAATCTTTATTTATTATAACTTTTCTTCTCTTATTACCGGGTACCCTTTTCCGTGGACTGTTTATCCATTTAATTATGTTAAATAACAACAAAAGACCTTCTTCCTTTTACAATACTTATTAGCCGAATTAAGCAACTCTTGTTTAGAATCTCACTCAAAGAATAACAATTACAATGGTAGTTATTAGTGCTTCCGTAAATTTTTTATTTTTATTTTTGACAAGGTCCGGTCAGCTCGAAATATTGTTTTACATCAAAATGGACCCAAACAAAATGGACCTTGTCATATTGGATCGTGTAAAAAAATAACAAAATGAGCTAACCGGATATTGTCAAGCTGGACCTTGCAAAAAATTCCAGCATGTTCTGAGTACAATCTACCTTTCCCTTATTTTGCAATCCACCAGCCATCACTTCCTTATTACCAGTTCTGAGAGTTGATGGGCACAAATTCTTTCATGGTTCAATTGACACGAATTACAAAGGTCAGAAAGTGTATGGTTATCGCTACCTACTGAACTGTTGCTGCAACCGATGAAGGCGAATCACTTTAATTACCGGTTAATGAGATGAGAGTCGAGAGATTTATTTTGAGTTTGAGTTGTGTAGAACGCTTTTCTTCGTGAAAATGGGGAGAGGGTGGTAGGAGAAGGGACGGTAAATGCACCTGCTGTCCTTGCGTATAGTTTTGAATTTTACGCAAAAAATGTTTGTTGTATGCAACCAACTTTTCTTGTACGAGTTCGGAACAGAAAGCCTGCTGTCAGAGGTTGCACTTCTCTAATTTTCACCCTCTATACGGTCCATAAGATTACAATTGGGTGATCAAAAATGGTAACTTGTAGCTTAAGGATTTCTCTGGCGATCATCAAAATCAGATTTTTTTTCGAGCACACAACGGAGACATCAGCCTTGATGAACACTACATCAGGTTTCAACATCACGAGAGCTGACCTGACCTGACCTGACGTGCAACCGCCCTGAACACCGAGGACTTTGAGCTTCCTCACTATAGTGTCATGTCTCTCAATTCGGACGCCGTGCGTGATCCAGCATTGCTGCAGGACGTGGGAAACACTCTCCTGCTTAAAGGCATGTTCGTGGGTATTAAGCCTTAATTGAACCGCCGATATGTAGTCCCGACAGGTCCAGGCTCCAGGTGGCGCTCAATAAACTTTGAGCACGCGTCGTTGTTACCCAGGTTTGTTCATCTCATTTCCCCACCAACCGTTTTCCAACTCCTCCGAGTTAGTCTGATTGACCAGTTCCTTGCTCTCCATATTAGCATTTATCATTCGGCTCACTTTGGGGATCCATCCCTCAGACAAGGCAGACAAGGCCAAAACCTTGTCGACTTTAGGATCGGTGTCCGTCAAACCGTAGAAAGTTTGTGAAAACTGACTTGGATGAACAAACGGATTTATAATCTGAAAGGATTAATGCAAGACAGGACTATGGACATCAGCGCTGACAATCAGTGCTGACGATCAGTTGCATCTGAAACGGGCCTACGTTTTTCAGTTTGTTAATGACAGAAACGCACAATTATCGAGTTTTTCATTTGTCTGAGAGGGAAAATATTTTTTTAGAGCTGCTGATTTACCTACCTGGATAGGTACAAAGCACTTTTGCTCGACTCGTATTCGTACACATTAAAATTGTTATAAGAAATTTTCAGTTCGTAATAATAATTATTGTTTGTTTCAGCTGTATGAAAAGTACCCGCTATACTCGACGACGCTAACCTCTTTCTGGAACTTCAAGTTGAAACAGTCCCCTTCAGGGGAGGTGTCTCTCCCAGGCCTGACAAAGGTCGCCGATTATCAGGCTCCTTTCAAGCGTAACTGCAGATTCACCAAATATATAACGGAGGCCGTGGACGATGGGAAAGTCTGAAGTTCATCAGACTGTCTCTTCCAACTCCCAAACTGAGAATAATTGTACTTTGCTCTTAAAACCAAATAAATTATTCACCGAAAAGTGGACTAATTCTTATCTCCGGCATTGGGAATTTGAAAAACTTTAATTGGACGGAATAAAAGGATCGCTGACAAGGGTTGTGAATTATGATGAATTAGATTTGAGATATGCTTTATGACGATAAGTACTTTGGGTGTGTAACGCTTTTAATGACCAATTTAGTAATTGAAATGTTTTCCAGGAAATGGCATATCGCATTACTTAAAAAAAAGAGCTCAAATAAACAAATCAAGTTTTCCGGGCTGGGAAATTGTGATGCATTATCGAACCCAAGGTTTTGAATTCAGATAAACTGAAAACTGTAATAGGACGAACGGGTAAATAAAAATATTTGAAAATCGTAAACATGGAACGCGGCAGACAGTCCTGTTTACTTAATTTTATTGCTTTATAGCAGCGAGGAAATTGAATACCTCTTTCAGAAACAAAGACATTTCTGTAAAAGGGATCTGCCGGGACACATAAAGTTCAAACTAACGATTTCCTCAAAACGACTGTCATTCTCGATTGAAAACGTTTTTCCTCTCCGATGAACGTAAATCCTGCTTTAACTATAAAACAAGTGAAATAAGTGTGGAATGTGTTTATCGTGGAAACAAAATTTAGGAGAATGTGTAATTTTTCCAACTATTTCAAGCAATCAATTCATGAAGGCTCATGAATTCTTATGCTAAAGGTACCCATGCTAAAGTGAAAATGAAGCGAAACTCGAGCTGAACTAATTAAGTTTAACTAAGATATGAACGATTAAGTTTTATTTAACATAATCCTTCTCCAGAGTGTTACTAAGAGTTTAATGCAACTGTCTGCAACTAACATCCTCCGTGCAATGCTTAAAACTTTAATAAAGGTACACTTAAACCCATTTCGTCTTTGTTACTCGCAATAACTTTATCTGAAAAACATAACCCACAGAGCAAAGCTCTCTTTATGGAGCTGCAAAAAGATCTGCGGAAGAACTTTTTAGTATTGTCCCAATCAATACTCTACAATCTACATGGTCATTAGACAAATGATCCCATACGGCTGTGTAGCTTGATGGTCCAAAGACTTACCCAAAAATTGCCCAAAAGAATTGGTACGAAACACAACAATGACTTGTGTCATGAAGCGGACCAGACTACTGGATGAAATTCTAAGTCATAGTCTTTTGGACACGCCCTCAGATATGATGCCACTCACAACCAACTACTACACAGCTTATAACGTCCTCTTTCCAAGTAGAAACAAATGAGAGCGATACAAACGACCTTCTCAAAACAGATCTCACGTGGTGAACCCACGGTCCAAAACTCCAACGGGAGCTGGCTCCGGGCCAAGCTCACTGAAGTCGAGTCAAGAAGAGAATACTTCTGTAGCCTGGGTCATCATGCAACAGTATTTTTGGCAGAAATTTATGCCACTGCACGCGGAAAACATTCAAAATCTGCTCAGACAAACGGCTCTCAAAGCAAAGGCTCAATCAGTCTCAATTCCAAACTGGTATGTAACTGTCAAGCAGCACTCGACGCGGTAGCTAAAAACAGCAGCTTATCTTTGGTCTGGATTCCAGGTCACTCAAGCTTTGGAGAGAACCAAATCGCCGACTTTCTGGCCAGAAGGGTAACTGAAACAACAATGAACACCTGGGAAGGGAATAAAGTACTGCAGTACTGGCAAAAAGTCTCCCAGGATTGAGCGCAGAATGCCACCTGTGCTTAGAGGTGAAGCAACACCATGTTCCATGTAACTGCCCCGCTTTGGGAAGAACCAGACTCACCATTCGGAAGGGAATACCTCTCTCCAAGAGACCTGTGTACATTATCACCCTTTAAGACCATCGGATTCTTAAAAGCGGTGGGTTGCTGGAACGGATGTAAAACGCTTAGGAGCCACAATAGACTAATTTAATTGCTGTTGAGTGAGGAGTCGTTGATATGTTGTTCCTTAAGTCCAAAGGGTGAAATCACAAATTGGTTTACGAAAACATGTAGTGGAAGATTTATCTCAATTCTGATTGGTTGACAGGAAAAAACTGCAAGAATAAAAACTGTAGAGTTCTTATTTTGCAACATTTTTTGTCCCCACCGCTATCGCCGCAGCCGCAAAACAAAATCACTTCAGAGCTTACCACAAAATCTAGCAATGAATGGGATTAACGAATTGGCTTCCTAGTTTTTCGTGTCACAACCTCCGGTGGAAGATTTACCTCGATTCTGATTGGTTGACAGGAAAAAACTGCAAGAATAAAAACTATAGAGTTCTTATGTATTTTGAAACATGTGGGGAATGTTTTGTTTCGGATATAAAACAACCCCGGGATAACCTCTTCCACCTCCAATAACTTCACCATCAAGATTAACATCTATTGTTATTATTATCATTTTTCTGCATCATCCTGTATAAAGCTGCAGCATATTCATCCCCAGAGATGAGCATGTAGTTTCCGAAAGTTTTAAGCTGAAGTTATAATCACATCATATAAGTGGTCAAATCATAACGAAACTGGACAGCTTACAACCGAGCTGCTTCCAGAGTACATAATTCAAATTTCAACTCGCTGTGCTGTATCCCAAAAGTTGTTGTGAACAAACAATATTCTAATTATATAATTCCCGACAATACATAGTGAATATAAAACAGGAACAAGGAACAATGGAGGCAATGTTCGTATCGTGTAACCGTCTTACATGTTCCCGCATGTGTCCCCTTCCATTCCATATCCACACAAATGCACACTTGAGCGTGCAGATTCCGTAATCGTAGCCGCAACCAGCGAGGCGTGAGGGCGTGTTTGTTAGTTCATGTTAACGTACTCAAAACGATGCTACAAACAAATGCTCTCCAATTGGATTCCACTCCAGTGTTTCCACGATGACGCATTGTTGGAGTGATGAAATATGGAAAACGTTGTGGATACTGGGAGAGAATGAGTGCATGCATGTTGCCTGGGATTTTTTGTTGTTTTAAAACAGTCATAAATAAATTATCGCTGTCAGTCCATCATTACCCGGATTTCACAATAGCAGATGATAATGTTTTTCACAAAACCGCTTGACGGTGAACTGCTTTGTTCTTTTGTAACTTGTTACATCGA
Organism: Malachius bipustulatus; assembly: GCA_910589415.1. Lineage (NCBI taxonomy): Eukaryota > Metazoa > Arthropoda > Insecta > Coleoptera > Melyridae > Malachius > Malachius bipustulatus. The sequence goes on from OU342637.1 coordinate 26,232,945, forward strand.
ACCGATTTCAATAAAACTGCTTGTTTTCATCGCACGAACGGGAATGATACCTGTTAGACATGAATGTGACGTTTAGGTAAAATCGGAGTTGTCGTGCACACTCCATAATGTTGAGAGATAGCACTTTAGTTTTATCTCTCTGCAGGGCCGGATTTAGAGTAGTGGCGGCTCTAAGCTAAAATATAAATGCGGCCTATTGAATGTTTTTATTTTTATTATTATATAAAAAAAACTACAAACTACAAATCTAATTTCCTATAGTAGCTGAAAGGATGGGGTGTGTAACGCCGCAGGCAAATTTTTTTGGATTTTCAAGGTCACGCAATTTCCCAGTAGTTGAAGGTTTACTCGGATATTAAGTAACAAAAATATTATGGCATACGACTACCAATTTTGCGGCCTAAAGCTTTAGCTTATTTAGCTTGTACGTAAATCCAGCACTGTCTCTCTGTTACTCTTTGGAGTATGTTATTGTTTTTAGACGGTTTAAATTCCCTAGGAGACATGTCGGACGCGGTAATTCCGAAGTAATCCGAGCCCATACGAATACTGACTTGACAATAATTATTATACCCTTGACAACAAGGGTATAATACTCTCATCCTATTGGTTTTTCAAAAAGACATGATTTCTGTGCACCATGTGGTTCGATTGATCGTATGGATAAATAACTTTACTCACAATTAAACTTGCCTAGTATTGCCTCGTATTACTTCGGAAATACCGTCTGACATGTCGGAGGGTGTGCAAACGCTCCAAGTCTATTAAAAAAATAGTGAAGGAGAAGTTCTTAGGTCTTCTTGGATCAAGCTGGTTATTCATGAGAGTAACTAATCATAAAATGTCTCAAACGAATGTAACTTGACAGATCTCGGATCTGGATTACGATGTGCTCTATATCCCCAAAACAATCAAAGTTCTTGAGAAGTTCAACTGAGACGTGCTGGTGCTGGACGTCGCGTAAAGTAACGATTCGCTGAGACTTTAGTTATATTTATGATCAGGCAGCCACTTAGTCCGTTCCGGGAAGCTGGATGAAAACTTCTCGTCCAAAAAACGTGGAATGGGCCTGGTGCTTTTGCGTCGGAGAAACGCCAAAGCTTGCATTGCATAGTATAAATAAAACAACAATTTATACTATAATATAGTTACTTTAATATAATTACATACTCTCTTTTGATATAATAAACACTGATAAATATTTTTAATACTGATCTTTATAATATGTACAATATTAACAATAGGTTACATCGAATCGAGTAACTTTTTTACAAAAAAGTGATAGAATCCATTCAGTATTATTATTATTATTATTATAATAGATAGGTACAATAGAAAAAGCGTGATTGGATACAAAAATACTTCAGGTGCATCTAATTGGTCAAGGTTGTGCAATTAAAGAGATATTATAACAGTCAAAATTCATGCACAATAATGAGAATTAGGTAGTATTAACCCGCTGCTACCTACCTGAGAAAAAGCAAGTTCAGAAATTCAACTTCTTAGTTACAAAGTTGAGGACACATCTGAATATTCATTTAGCAAGGGGAGGATAAATAAAACTTTCAATCCTCTCGATTTCAGGAACTTCTCTTAGATTACCGAAATTAAATAAATCAATGATTTCGTGTCTTGGTATTGTTATTATTAATTATAACTACCGAAATCTAACAGTTCTCAGTTCAATCTGCAGCTCAAGGGTTAAAAAAAACGAAATTATCTCAATGGCAGCTGGGGAAGAGAAGTTTAGAGAGAAGAAGTAAAAAAGGAAAATTTTCTTAGCAATAAACATCAAAGTGACCGATATCGGTAAGTTCAAAAACTGCTCTAAAAAAGAGATGCTTTTAAGTTGACCTAAGGGTGTGAGCACTCCATGTACTTACCACCTTAAGACCACGGTAAAGCCCACTGCGTCGAGTAGTTTGAATATTAGGTAAATTGACTTGGAATGGAAGGGACTTCCACCTGGACTAACGATCCAGGTGGAAGCATCACTTCAAAAATTAATCTTAAAAATTTGTGCTATCCTGTAAATCCTGTAAATTTTAATTAAATCGAATGAAGGGTGTAATTTTCTGGAAGAGACTTTGAGGAAGTAATACGATTTATTTAAATCAACTGCAGATTAAAAAAAAAATTAAAAAAAAGAAAAAATAATTTAACACTGAAAGGGCCAGTTTTAGGGCCTCCTATTTATTTTCAACAAGCTGAGAACTGTAATAGCTCAGAAAAAAATAGATCTTGAGATAGTTTATCCCACTAGAGGGAGTAAATATCTCTATGAGAGTTTATAGTTTAATTATTTTTCTGAAAGACTGGAAGGGGCAGTTTTATGAGTCTTTTATACAGTATGTATGTGTATATCTCTAATGGTATCAAATTAACAATTCAAAGGATTTTATTTTTAATCCTACTGCTTTCCCCCGTAATTCTTTTGATGGCACCCTAATTTTTTTTTGTTTGCCCGTACATTGAAAACTATCCCACTTCTGAGGTATTCTCATACTCAGAAAAATCCGTAATATCAATTACCAGGCTGTCATAAAAAAGATCAGAAGAGTGGGGAAAAGCGGTAGGAGAAAGTTGATTTATGTTCTTTCAAAAAACGATTTTATTAAGATAGTGAATAGGGATAAATTCTAGCGATTTTCTCCCAGTTTTAGTGAAAAAAATTACCTCACCCTGAACCGTGGTACCCAGAAGAAAGTGTGTCTATGCAGCTTTTTATACACCACACACTTCTATTCTACTTGTCACATCTGGAGTGAAATTCTTCCTCTTTTGAGTAATAGGGTGACACTTTTTCTTAACTCAAATTTTTTTGCCGTCAAAAAACGTCTTTATTTGACACAAAATTTAATTCTACCGCTTTCTGGTCAGTAATTTTTTAAATTTAATTTAATTTAATTTATAATTTATTAAAAACTATCCCACTTCTGAGGTATTCTCATACTCAGAAAAATCCGTAATATCAATTTCCAGGCTGTCATAAAAAAGATCAGAAAAGTGGTAGGGGAAAGTTGATGATGTGTTCTTTCAAAAAACCATTTTATTGAGAAAAATCTGTAATATCAATTTCCAGGCTGTCATAAAAAAGATCAGAAAAGTGGTAGGGGAAAGTTGATGATGTGTTCTTTCAAAAAACCATTTTATTGAGATAGTAAATATGAAAAAGGGAAAAAATTATCTCACCCTGAACGTGTGTACCCAGAAGAGCAGCTTTTTATGCACACACACTTCTACTCTACTTGTTATATTATCTGGCGTGAAATTCTGCATCTTTGGAGTAATGTAACTACATAGGGAGGAACTTTTTTCAAGCAACCTTGACTCAAATTTTTTGTTGTCATAAAAATCGTCCTTATTTGACAAAAAATAGACAATCATATTTTTCTCCCCCTTTGGAGTGGTGTAACACAGATTTTGAGACTTTTGTTTAAACATCTTCTTTTTAATTTTGACATATTGCTTTACTTGTCCCAGTTAGAGAAAAAGCGTATTTTTTGAGCACATCGACCATAATTTTGATAGACAGACCTCTTTAAAGGATGGTTAACCTTTATACTGTCATAAAAATATTAACTTAATTAACGCAATAATTAGAATATTCTGCAATTACGCGTGAAGCTTCTCCCAAATCAAAAGAAATATTTTGAATCAGAATAATTGTCATTTTATATAAACGCAACAACACTAAACAAGCGTGTCTCATTAAAATCCTCATTAGTGTGCATGTCAACAGTTTAGATACAAGAACACACGCTAACACCACATAGAAGATTTAACAAGCGAAAATTATTCTTGTGGAGAATTGTAGTGGGTAGGTAGGTATATGAGAGTATTTCTTGAAGGAGAGACAGACGGGGAGTAGCAGCGATAGCTGTCCCCAACATCGAATCTAATAATGATTGGGGAAGTTTATAAGGGCATGTTTAAGAGAGTTCCGATGGAAATGATTATTAGTTACAGCCGTCAGAACTGTTTGCAGCACTTGTTGTGATATTAATGGATTATTTCACGCCGTTTGCTCATTTAGGGAAGGAGGGTGTCATTAGCAGCCCCGATTATCCTGGAACTAACAGGGCGGATAATGACGGTGGGAAAGGACGGCTGTCTCCGCGAATGCCACAAATAATGTCAATCATTTCGTGACATTTTGCTAGAGCTTCGGTTATTGAGGAGATGGATGTTTGTACCAATTATCATCAGCTGACATCATCCTTGAATAACAATAAGGTATGACAGTACTTTGAGAAAAATATATCAAGAAGGAATTGAGAGCTATACGAGTGGAGATGATAAAATTACCTTGGTAGAAAAAAGGTCTAGGTATGCATCAATTTTCGTTGTTTTGATGACACAATGAACGTAAGGCCATGAAAAATTCCACAAAAACTACCATTGTCTTGAATAATTAATGCCTTAGCTCGTTTGGGTATTGATTTAGTAGCTCAGTATGGGGATCATCTCTATTTTTTCTCCAATATACATACAATACCGGAACACATTGTCCTTAATTTTGGGGAGTTCCTACCAATGATTGAACTTTGGCCCCTCTTCTATTGAACTAAAATGGGTTTCATTGGCCCTTTAAGCTGAGACTCAGATTAACTATAAATGGTATTTTGGGGATATTGGCCTTTTTTCTACCAAGGTGTAGATTTACGATGGGTGTTTGCTATGTTCTAAATTTTATGAGGCATCTAACAGTTTTTCTAGTCTTTATGGACATGAAAACTGGCTCAAATTTCAAGCAAGAAAAAATTTTTTGACTAGCGTTAAAAAAACAGGTGACTAGCCTGGATAGTGGACTTCATGCAATTATGAAAAGTTGTTCGTCTTCTCGTTTACTGCGTCTTGGCGTAATTTTCTCCTCTTGCTCAGAGGACTAGATTTTTGACAGTTGAGTTACCTCCCCAAACTTCTTAAAACATTGAAAAATTATAATTAATATGATTTGGTGTTAAACTAAATATAATAAAACAATAAGGAATAATAAAACAAAAAAAAATAATAATCAATCATGTAATTAAAATGTAGTAAAAATGAAAACAACTGATTTACAATCATTATTAAAAAAAAACAGGTACGAATAATAAAAGAACTAACCTAAGTAGTGTTTATGGGTGAGGCAAAATAACTCTGACAATTTGACTCTGACAACTTTGCCATACTGAAGACTGGAATACTGGTCGAGGAATTAAAAGCTGGGGAGAGGGGGAGGAATAAAAAACGACCAGAACAGCTGAGTAAATTGGGTAAAGATCTGGAAATTCGATGTCATAAAATGTGATGTGAGCAATATACCTGTACATCGGATGGTGCAAAAAAGGCGTCTTTTCAGAGAAAGCGAGAGAGGAAGTGAGTGAAGTGCCACTTAATTATTTGAAAACACTTAATTTTCTTTTATTTGAAGTTCTTATATCACTTTTTATAAATTCAAGAAAAATATACGCCCTTTATGAACCATCAATTATTACGGTCGAGGGTAGGGTATTACTCTATTTTTTCTTACTTTTCTTTCTCTCCTATTCAGGTTCGTCGTTAGACATTTTCTTTAGATCTTAAGATATTGGGCAATTTACAGGACAATCTACCCAAGACTGCTAGCTGGAGCGAGGTAGTAGCATTTCGTGGATCGCAAAATTGGTGCACCGCACAGATTTAAAACTTTTTAACACTAATAATGTCTCCAGGGGGGGGGGCACTAATAAAATTTGGCACAGCTGTCCTGTTCGCGTCATGTGTATTGTGTATGGTTGGTTACAATTAGAAGGGCTAGAAAAAGCGTCAGAATTCAAAGAAATCATTTTACAACCAAACATTACACTAAACAAAACGTAACATACAAAAAAAGGAATTTTGGGAGGAAAATGAAATGACTTTGAATTATACGCCCCTGAAGTGCTTGCGCCCTTCTTTGGTCTCGCTCTGGAGTAACTCAGCCAGTTCAATGTTAAATTATTAAAAAGAATAACAAAGACGATCAGCACTTCCATAAATTTTTATTTTTTGCAAGGTATGGTTTGACCAGGTTAAATCGATTAATTTTTTTGTCCCGGTCCGCTCATTTTTATTCCAAAGTCCGGTCAGCTCGAATTTGTTTCTACGAGCGCGTTAGCGCGATTTTTTTGTGCTGATTCAGTCTTGTCAAATCAGAAGTTGCATTTTTTTTGAGCTGGCTGGACCTTATCAGCAAAAAAGCGAGCTGACCGGATCTTCCCTTGTAAAAACTTTGCAATAATCCACAAGGCGCCACTTTTGCACCATGCAAAAATTTTCCTTATCAACAAAATCCTCAGTAAGGCTTTGGGCAGCACTGGGAATACAATTCTCGTTTTTGTGGTAAAGGTGATATTTAAGAGAAGATTTCCCTTCATGGTCTCAACAAAACTTTCAGGGACAAGAATGGACTTAAGTAGGTACCAAAAAGTCTCAGCCTATACCAAGCGTAAAAGCGTAAATACAACATTAGTGACAACGATGGTATTCTTATCACCTGAGCTTATTCTGATCGATTATATCCAATATTGCCGAAAGTTTGCATAAAATAAATTTTCTGTAAAATGGGATAAACATCAATAAAAGAAAAATTTGGATATTATCGTCATAGCCCATAGACCAAAAGGCCGAGTATCGTGTCCGAGTAATTTTGCGGCACCCAAAACTAAAAATGAATGAACAATAATTAATTAAACGAAGCTGTTTAATTAAAAAATAAAAAAAAAAACATTGTTGTTGGATGAGAATAGCAGAAAAACTAGGTAAGTAGGTAGGTAATGGTTTAGTTTGGTAGAAATTTACATATACCTAAGGAATAAAATTGAACATAAATCACCCTTCTAATAATAATAATATAAAAATTATTGAATTCTTGTATTATGTAAGTAGGTACATGAGGGATCAATGATAAGGATAAAAATTTTAAGTAAAATAGAATGAACTGGGTGGGGGAATAGAAAGTCGAGGATTTCGAGCAAGCTTAAGTAGGCTTCTTTTGAAAAAATATTAGACAACGGGGACCAATCATGTACATAATAGATATCACTATATCAGTAGTTTGACATATAATAATATGTAATATTTTTACCCTACGACATCGGTTAAACTCTTATTATTATTATTATTATTATTATTATTATAGATAGGTATTTTAAACAAACTTTCTTAGTTTTATTGAAAATAAATCTTACATTATGATTATGTACATATGACTTTCACTTTGTTATTTTTTAGTAGGTAGTTAAGATAGGTAATTGATTTTTCTATAATATGTACAGTTTGTTGTATTGATTTTTACTTTTACATCAACAATAATAAGCTTCTAAGCATTACACGATTTAGAACTGTTATTGATTCGCTAATTAATGTAACAATTAAAAAAATCAAGTAGGTAGGTATTATTTCATGTTATTGATAGAAAACAATCAAAAAACTAAAATAAATGTAGAATTGTCATAAATATAAATAAAGGTACATACGAGTAAAGAGTACAATGCTAATAATTAATAGGTCAAGAGTATAAAATAATATAAATTCTAATGGGATGTAATTCAATTTTTAATTTTATGGGTATCACTACCACTTTTTTAATTGTTAATCTATCACATAGCTATTCTTACTAATCTACATTTTTAAGTACTACTAACATAATTAACATAGTGAACATATTTTATACACAAAAAAAGAATAAAAATATATATCGGACTTTTGCTCTTTCACTAACAATAATTAACTCTAAAGTGGAAACTTTCAGTATCCCAATAATAATTGAAAAATGAAGTAAAATTCAGATTAAATTCAGTAAGAATTGTTACAGAAATACTAGCACAATCTGGCTTCAATTCCATAGACAAAAGATCATACATTCTCGAATTTATTTATAATATTACAACAGGTATCGCTTAGCGCCAGCGCCAATTATTTAACTTTATCAAAAACCTCGATTAATTTGATAACAAGCAGATCTAAATACAGAAAAATATTTTTAATTATGGCCTTATTGGACGAAAATACCGGCATTGCTCGAGTCAGATAGAGCGATAAATTAATCGGGGTTTCCACTGAAAAGTGCGAATTTTCTTTTTATCAATTCCTGAATAAATAATTTTTTGTAAATATAAAGCGAAAAAAAATTAGGGTGTTATATTTCTTTTTTGGTCGTTTATTTGAATAAGGCGAAGCTGTCTTAGTGCTGACGTATTCATTTTAAATATTTAATTTACAGTTTAAAAAATATATCAACCAGAGTTAGTTTCGATAAAAAAGAATGTGGTAAAGTTTAAGTTTTTCGCTTAGTCTCAGTCCAAATGTTAGTAGAACGCAAACGAATCAGTCCCCGGACTGGAACGAGAGAATAAACTCCCAGCAGTTTTTCTCTCCTCAGGATAAAAAGTGAAGAAGTGGCGCCCGTATGTGACTAGGAAAATAATAAAAAAAAAATTTTGTAAGTTTTAAATTGATTTTACTATTAAACAACAATGGAAAATAAGATCATCTATTTAAAATTAAAGCCAGATTATGCAGAAAAACTAATTAAGTTGCGGTAATAATAACTTTCCAATTAAAAAAAACTTTCACCCCCAGCACAATGGCGTTAGGTTGTCAAATTTGTAATTCGAACGATAAAAAAAATGTAATTCTAGAGCAAAAGCCCGATAGCGTTTGATTATAACTAATTGGGCAGGGTTCCTTACGGACTGGGCATGGAATCTGAGAGCACATCAGATGGGGTCCCGTCACTCGAGTTGATGGAGAAGGCCCTGTTGGGAGCTCTTCGTTGTCGCAGGACCGAGGGATCGAAGTTTGGGTGTCTCCGAGCATGTTTGCTGAAATTCAAGAAAATAAATAAAGATCAAATTAAGATCATCATTAAAAATGTGAGTTAACTTTCATCAAGACTTGACTTAGTGAGTCGGTCTATACTATGAAAAATGCCCGGGCTTAGTAAAGTTGAAGGAATATTTTAAAACTACCTCGAATCTAATAAACAAAGCATTTTGATAAACATTAATTGATCGCCGTAGAATCACAATGAGAAGTTATCTTGTTTAGATATAAACAGTAAACTATCCTCATCCTTTACTAAGCCATCGATATCTGATACAAGTGGTGCTGTTTTAATAAACCGTAAAAATCTCAAGTCTTTGAACTCATGAATATCTAAAGTAGGTATTTCCCGTCTTACAACAAAATTAGGTTATCTCTGGCGATCATGAGGAGCAAAGTTTGTCATATGGGCGATTCAGCCACTCTTCCCAGTTTATCACAGACCGATAAGTGAACTCAACTCAGAAACATGTTCCAGTGAAGATAAAAATTCATCTCTAAGCCGCTATTATAGTAAGGGAAATATTGACTATAGCCTATAATAAACTGATTCTGAAAGATCGAAACGTAACATAAAACAAGTTCTCAATCGAGAAATGATAATCAAAAGTTCTCGGCTACGATTCCAATGTATGGCATCGATAAAAATTCATCCGCGAAATATTCATATGGAGCTTCCTAAATTTAAACTTCAGACTATTCTTCAGCATTGCCGTTACTCCTAAAATCCAACGGCATGGTAACGTTATAACATTAGAGATGGTGGTTTTCCTGCATCATTTGCCTCAAATGTGTTCCTGATGCGACAGATAACTTTTACCCAAAGTAAAGTTATTCAAATGCACGATCGCAAATTCGACACCAGAAACGAAAACAAAGGGAGCGCGGGCATAGAAGTCGCGAATCGGGAATATTTACCGGTTATTTTACAAGAATGACATCTTCGGTATATTGAATCTCTTATCATAATGGCGGGCTGTTAGCCCTAAATGAGGGCTCATTATAATAGAATCGAAAAACATGTCTTTTTCACGGTTCGCGTGACTTTTGTGTCGGAAAATCGAAGCGATAATACTTCCACTGTAAAGTGAGATTCCATAAACCGCAGCGTTATTTTCCTTCCTTATGTTCTCGGAGTAACTGTCTCGATATATTCCGAGTCTTGCTCTTCGATTTTCAATACTCGCTTCACTTAGGCGTCGTATGGCCCCAGTGACACCATCCTACTTCCAATATCGAAAATAAAAGTATTCGATTTGAGCCCTTAAAAAACAAATATTCGATAAGAGGAGAAGTAGTTCAGCGGTCGTATAATAAGCCACCCTACGTTGTGTTGTGGCTGCTACCCATTTTATTTAGGCGAATTTGAGAGCAGTGAAGACAGCGAACGATTGCGGTGAACTAACGAAGAAGCGAAGGTTTCTCTACTTCTTCTACTGTTTTTTTGAAAAATAGGACGTATGACGCTCTGCTTATCTATGTTGCCAGATCTACCTAATGCTTCTAGTCGCAATCGCAAATCCAAGGTAGTCAAGAGTCAGCTGGCGGATATCGTGTATATGAGGCAGCAGTAGCCCTTTGACTATTATTGACAGGCAAGATTTGAAGACGGTTTTTCTTAGTTTTGTCTCCACAAGCGTTCAAAAATGGCCTTTTCTGATTATTTCCCATTAAAACGTCAACAAAATGATTTTATGACGTTAGATTATCCAATCTTCTTGGGTGAAACTGAATTTTAATTGAACGACGAGAGTTACAAAGATCAAACTTTGTTGCTTACTCTCACTTTCATGTAGACAGTAATTCAACTTTTCCCTTTCGTTGCTGATTTGGCAGCCTCTAAATCAGAACTGACAAATAAGACTAGATTCATTTAGAGAATGAGGGAGAACAGGATATTGATAACGATTTAATTAGAACTAAATCACTGACAAATTTATCTGTTGGGAGTTCGGGGATGGAGCCCGGACGAAGCTGCTGCAAGCAAATATACGTGCTCGGAGGCGGCGCACGTAGAGGCTTCTTGCTAACTTGAAGATTATTTCAGACATCTACTCTGATTTAATGCCCTCGTGTCATGCTCCTTGTCCTATCTAAATAATAAATGTCTGGCTACTTTTTATTCTTTTTTATTCGGATTACAGCGCCTGGAGTTGATAATGCCCTCGGCCTATAAATACCCCCTATACACGAGGACTTGGAATATTCGCGATTAGTCATCGTTTTTTTACTCCCGGATTCTTCGACGATTTCCTCCCGCAAGCTCTCCTTTATTTATCTTTTTTTTTATCATCACCAGAATCTGCTTCAAGGGCAGAATTTCAATAGGGCTCCTCCGTCTTTGTTTCTTGCGAAAAAATCATTAAAAAAAGCACTGGATTTGGAGTTCTTTCATTATGATTTACATTTACATATAAATAAAAGAAATGTGGAACGTCGCCGGAAGGAGAATCGGAGCATGCTAAACAAATCCTCATTATTATTTTACATGACTATTATTATCTTATACCCTTCAAAATAAAACGTATAACATACAGAAAGTCCCATTATGAACAGAATTGCCTATTTGCCAGAAAACTCGAAAATTTTTCGACCCCGTTGCAAAGCATTATTTTTTTTTATCCAAGTCCACCTGGAAACTCAATGTGAGTAAAGCGGACCGAGAGCTTTTGAGATTTCTTGGCAGAGCTATTTAAAGTTTTAACGAGACGTCTCTATGCAATCTGAGAGCTTTTTCATAAAAAACACGTTCACCTGGTAACTGAGTGTGAGTGAAACGGACCAAGAGCTTTTGATCTTTCTTGAGAGAGGTTTTTAAGGTTCTAACGAGACATCTCTTTGATCTCTATGCACTCTTAGAGCTATTTAATAAAAAACATCTTCACCTGGAAACTGAGTGTAAGTAAAATGCGCCAAGAGCTTTTGAGCTTTCTTGAGAGAGCTTTTTCATGGAAAAGACCTGCCACCTGGAAACTGACTGTCAGTGAAACGGGCCGAGAGCTTTTGATCTTTCTTACAGAGCTTTTTAAGGTTTTTTTTTGCAGCAGTCTTGAAAACAGCCTTCTTCTTAGGACGCTCTTCTCCATCCGGAGGTTAGCGGTCCAGCTGGTTAGGTTATTCATTCGCTAAACGTCTCCTATCCTATAATCAAGAACCTTCCCTCAATCTCTCCCTAGATGAGGAGGCACAGAAACTGGTAGCGATCTTCTCTTTTGACGTGCAAGATGTACTGGCCTTCTTTCTTTGGTATCTCTTTACATTAGCCCATATGTTTGAGTACCTCTACCTTTTGCTACTATCACCATCGGTATGGCCAGATTTCCTACACCGGAGTCGCCAATCCAACAGCAAACAGTCGCCCAAAGTTTTTGATTTCTGACAAATGCCATTATTTCTTCTTTTTCCCTCTCCTCTTCATAGTTGACTTTTCTTGGCCTCGCAACAAACCAACTCAGCAAGTTCGAACATGTCAAAGAGCGGGAAAATTTGAATACAAATTAAACGAAATGCAAAATTGTAAAGAACTTTTATGTTTCCAACTTGGATGTTGGTTTGTTGCTTCTGAAAATGCTTCTGCGCACGCATAACACAGACGCATTGCATTGTTTGTCATTGAATACCCACTGCAACAGGCTTACGTCATTTTCACGTAAATCAATGACATCTTTGATCTGTGACATTTCTTCGTCATTACGTTCGTCAATTTGACGGTCTAAAGTATGCGTTTTTCATCACATCGTAGATTTTACGTTATTTTTTGACGTGATTTTTACACGAATAAATGACGTCTTTGATCTGTGTCATTCCTTGGTCATTACGACGTCATTTTCACGTCACTAATCACTAAATTCGTTCTGCGACGTCGGAGAAGACTAAAAAAGACTTGCAGAAGCAAAAATTAAAAAAAAAGTTATGAAACATCCATTTTACTTAACAATAATAAACCATAAAATTTTGGTCTCGTGGTAGTTTACGCCTCCTATTATAATAGGGGTAGTGGGTAACTAGTACTACGAATGATAGAATACATCTTGGGGTGCAATATATTTCAAAGTTATTACTCCCCAATGATAAACACGAGAATTCCGGAAATGATACGGACCGGATCATTTTTTCTGCACGGCTTCATGATACTCGTTCGTAAATCATAAGGATCAAATATGAAGGAAGATGCAATTATATTCCCCCGGAACAAGGGAACGTATATGTGTGTAATGCAAGATACAATCCTAAGGATAAATTATTAGCTCACCTAAGATGGTCGCTCCTCATGAATTTCTTGTTGCAGACGGGACACGCGAAGTTCTTCTCCCCGGTGTGCGTGCGCGTGTGCCGTGCGAGCTCGTCGGACCGAGCGAACCTCTTCCCGCAACCGTCCCAGCTACACGGAAAAGGTCGCTCGCCTGGAACAAGGAAATAGGGGAATCAGTCACAAATGTAAAATATATCGCCGGAGTATAATATTTGGGCTAAGAAAAGTCCTGTTGTGATTCTGAATAGCATTTTATATTTTCTGTGTGAACATTCCTATCTATCTTGTTTATTATTGTTAAATAATAATAAAAAAATTAACCTTGCCCGAATCGGGACACAGGAACAAAACAAACCGCTCCAGCGGAGTTATTCAACTAAGATTCCTGTTAATATTTATTACAAAGATAAATCGTTAGTGTTAACCGGATATAATCGCTCAAGGGACTCTCGACCGTCCCTATCTAAATATCATAGAGATACCCAAAGCTATTTAATACCACGCCCCGACCCGAACACCGATATCTTTGTCTGTGTATGTTCAGGGAGAGATGATCCTTTCCATCCTGACTCGGGATAATCTCTATGAAATTACAATAATTAATACCGATGTAATCAGGTTAGGGAACGGCTCCTGTCTGCTGCCCGTGAAATATAAGTGTACCGCAATCACTAGAGCCCTAATTAAGCGTTCTTGCTAATTTAATTAACAGCCGAGGGAAAGTTTCGCCCCTCCGGGGGCAGGAGGGAGGTAAGAGGAAGCAGGCGCGACGCCGCTTATCGGATGATTTACGCTCGATGGTCAGCCGTTAAGTGCGGCTCCTTTGCCTCTATTATGCACGAGATGCCCTAAATAATTACTAATATTTGATACAAATTGCAATGTATAACAAGTTTAGTTCCTGGGGCTGTATTAAGTGGCTTATTCATCCCGGACGGACAGGCCAAAACTCCCGGCGAACTACTGTAGTAAATAACTAACTGAGGTTATTAATTCCTTCCTCTCGTGGCGAAGGAGACACGGAGGAGGAAGGGCTGTTCTCCGCTGTGCGGGGAGATTTGGAAAGTTATTTCTGCTGCGGGCTCGGCCCTGGACTTAACTCTAATCACACTTAAGCAGTTATCAAGAGGGTGTGGTACTGGTACTGTGTAGACTTAAAACAATTAAAGGGAGACATAATATTATTAGCTGGCTGTTGGAATTATCTGAATACTATGTTTGGAAATGATTTACATTATCATTCATTACATTTTTTTTAAAACCATCGCTTAATTAATTTCAGCCCAAAAATATGTTCGAGCAGGTTTCGTTACCACACTGCAGGTGGTGAAAGCCTGTCATTATCTATAGTAATAATTATTGAAAATCTTATAAGTACTGAAGACTGAAGCCCATTAATGTTACACACCAGGTCAGCCTCCTTCAGGAAGCCAATTATCTTGACTATTGGGAATATATCCATGTCCTCCGGTGTGAGAAAGTCTCTCCCGAAGGTTTGTAGTCTAGTTCTTCCCAGAACGGGCTATTCAGTTATTTAACGCTGCTCGTAAAAACGAAAAAGAAAAACGAAATTTTTTAGAAAAGTGTTGATTTTTCAATATAGTCTCCTTGTAGTTCGATACACTTGACCCAGCGATGCTCCAACTTCTTAAACCAGTCTGGAAAATACGTTTCCTCGAGGTCTGCAAAGTAGGCCTCCGTGGTGGCGATGATCTCCTCATTCGACTCAAGTTTTTGCCCGCCGAGTGACTTTTTCAAGCTTGGCACCAAAAAGAAGTCGCAAGGGGGCCAAATCTGGAAAGTAAGGTGGATGGGGAAGCAATTCGTACCCGAATTCAACCAATTTGGCCGTGGCGAGGGCGGAGGTGTGAGCAGGTGCGTTGTGATGGTGGAAGAGCACGTTTTCCTTCGACAAATGGGGTCGTTGTGACATTCTCCAAGTAGTCGATGTAGCTCACACCTTGTGAATCCCAGAAAACGGTGGCCATCACTTTTCCGGCCGATAGGGCAGGTCAGGTCTTCTTCGGAGCACGTTCGCCGGGTAAAGTCCACTGTTTCGACTGTTCCTTGGTCTCTGTTGTGTACCAGTGGATCCATGGTTCGTTGACGGTTAGCAGAGCAGTCACACGGTTGCGATTGTTGTCCGTAGTGAGCAAACGCGGCATCCAGTCTTTTGAGGTGCCTATTGTCTCAGCTATCTCGTGCATCTTCAATCGGCGGTCTGCCAATACGAGATCGTGGACTTTTGTCACGTTATCAGTTAGCCGTTTTCGGGGTACCTGGGAGTCGCTCATCAAAAAACGATATGCGACCACACTGAAACTAGTTTTGATAGTAGCCAGCGAAGGAGAAGATTCACCGAACGCAGCATCCAAGTGCTTCCACACGTTGTCAAAACAAAACAAGTCCAATAGTTCTTTGGCCTTTTTTTCGACGTGTCTGTATAAAGGTCTTCGAATGGTCCAATCTTGGTAAATTTTGCCAGTGCTGGAGGACTTCCCTCTCAGTCCAGTTGTGTATTGTTGTTCTGGCAATATTCTGTAATGTGACCAACCAGTTCTAGACCAACTTGGAGTTGCAGTGGCTGGAGCTTAGGTTGTTAAAACCGCTTGGCTGTCTGAAAATATTTCTATTCATCTGCGTTGGGAGTGCATCTTTTCCTACATCTGTGCACAAAGTTTACTGGCATATATTTTGTTCTGGGAAGTTGTTGTGTGAAGGCCCAGGCTCTAGAAGACTCTCTTCTTCGAGTCAGGGCTACACGCATCAGCTCCAGTTACTATGGATGTCTTAAATCCATTTGAAGTCTGCTTAAAAGAGTTAATTTCTGTTGTCCTTCCCGTACGATGGACCTTATACGCAAAGCTGGTTGTGATGGTCTTAGGCATTATGTCCAAGGGCATATTCAGTAAACTGTGACTACTTGTCATCCAGTAACTTGGCTCGATCCAAGTTATAAGCCTCTAGCAAGCTTCTTGTCATCTGAATCATTGAATATGTAGTCCACCTGGCCTCTATCTCCAAATAAATATGGTGAGGGGGTAAGTCGAGTAGGATTTCCATAGACGCTAATGGTGTGGTATACCACAGATCACCAGCCACAGATTTGACCACCAAGCGGTACCAAGCAATCATAGATCTGATGACCATTACATAAAGTCAGTAAATCTGTTTGGGCCCAATTCCTCAAGTTTTGCAACATATCCCTTTACACGTCCACAAGGAGAGTCAAGGAGAGATTCAAGTATTATTTTTTCCAGATGGGAGTTCCATGCAAGCTTTTTATCCAGAATGACTCCTGCATAGTTAGCTTCCTCCACAAATGGAATGGTTTTTCCCAGAAGAGTTGGTGGCGTTAAATTGTTCAAACTTCTCTTTCTGGAAAATGCTACTATGACAGTTTTGCGAGGGTTGACTGACATAAATATATGACCACAGATAAGTCACCGTGAGTATTTCCTGAAGGACCCTAGAAGTGCTCGCCTCAAATATTCTCTTGATCAGAATGACCA
The DNA here is from genome assembly GCA_910589415.1 of Malachius bipustulatus. NCBI lineage: Eukaryota > Metazoa > Arthropoda > Insecta > Coleoptera > Melyridae > Malachius > Malachius bipustulatus. The sequence goes on from OU342637.1 coordinate 26,249,538, forward strand.
AGTCATCGGCATATGCCTGGACGTCGACACTCCATAATGAGAGAACGGCCAGAAGGTCATCGACGAGAAGGGACCAGAGGAGAGGGGAGAGAATTCCTCCCTGTGGAGACGGTCTCGTGGGCCTAAAGTCTATATCCCCCTCCCCCATTGAGGTAAAGAAAACTAATTCGGCGATTTTTAGCTCATAAGGTTTCAAGATAAGTCTATTGTAATCATGTGGTTTTCAGGAGATTTCTGTAGATTCTATTCATTTGAAGACCCTTGTAACCGTTAGTTATTAAGCAAATGATCGCGTTGCCTTAAAATACAATAACAAAATAACAACGAATATGGTAAAAAAAAATTATAATTGGAAGCTCCTTGTTGAGAAATTTTCGTAGCTTGATGTTTGGAACTTTTTAACGAATTTACTCCACTTCAATTTTTTTTTTGTTACTTGAAATTTGAAATGTGAGAAGTTTTGCTTGGTAATTAATACTTTTTCAACGAAACGAACTTTAGACGAAACCGTTGATAGATAAATTAATATTGCCCTGCAACTCCGGGGATATTTTTTTCCGACCTAAGCACTACACAGTTTGAATTGTAGCGAACGATAGAAGCCCTAAACAGGCAGGACTAATAATGAATTTCTCAACCTCTCTGAATGAAATATAACTCTCTCGTGTAGGGCTTTAAGCAACTACCTAAACTTCTCCGGAACTTTTGACTTGTTTATCACCTACATCTCACTCAAAGGGAGACATGTAAACATGTGTACTTTATCGATGCCCTGGAAACAGATAAGTTTCTCGGAGTTATTCCCGGAGTACATTGTATACGAATGTTTTAAGCGGGCTTGATGTAACAACCGAAAGTTATCCCTGCGGATTAAGTAGCTTATCTTATCCACTAGCTTTCGCTTTACATTACTACCCATAGGGGAAATAGTGCAAAATATTTTTCCGAGATGCAAGTTCAGAAATTATCGCACTTTTCTTGTAACTACCACAGATTTCAAGTTTTTCTTGATTGTATTTAACATTTAATTTGTAACATGTGCTGGCCAAATAGCTCGTAAAAGATAAAGGCCATAAAAACTAAGGAAGAAGAATACCATTTGTAACGATTCAAATCATGAATCGACGAAAAGCGGGCGTGTCCGACGCTAGAGTAGTTTCTCGAAAGATAAGGCGACCAAACACTGGAAAAAATTCGCTCTTATAAATATGATAAACTAGCCTGGTGAAAGGATTCGTTACGTTTTTTGATTTCGAAAATAACGAGAGACATTTCAATATTTTATATCCTAATTTAAGAAATTCATTTGCGTCTCCGCAGATGTACAATGAACGTTTTGCTAAAAAAGAACCCTCTAAGAAGTTGAGAAGTTATTACACAAACTTTTTATTCACTTTTATAGTGAATAAAACCCAACTCCTGCTGGGTTTCGTCTTTGGAGCCTTTACGATTTTCCATTACATTAATACGTTCGGCGATTTCTTTATCTGAAATTCTCGCTGGTGTTCATGAATCAGGCGCAGAGATTGCTTAAATCCTAAATGACGACGTCGTAAAAATGGAGAAAATGAGAACGAAATCTACAATGAAGTCGGGCACCGATAGAAAGCCTCCCTCGTAATTTCCAGCTACTGAATCTGTTTACAGGCAAATTAAAAACTAGTTAAGGCGGCTCATTCCGGGACTTTTTGCCGTTCAGTTTCGTGAAAAGCTTTCCCTGGTGATTTCCCACGGGCAGATTAGCAATAGGATGCCACTGATGAGGATATGGAGTCATATGCACATGTACAGGGCCATCCATAACAGATGTCAATCGTTGTTCGATTTTACCCGTTCTATTTTCAAATGGCAGAGTTTTATGAGCTGTATTTTTGGAGCAAAAAGCCTCATTCTTATAAAATACAAGGCCTACTAGATCAGTGTATTGTAACGCATTTATGGCGTTAAAGTTTATTTACCCGTACCTTACATCGAAAATAGAATTGTTTTCTCGAGCTAAAATTCATAGCGACCTTTTTCAGAAAAGTACCGCGTAAAACTTCACAGACATTTAACGAACGAACAGTTTGAGAGGTGCAACGCCCTTACTAAAAACGTCTACGTGGAGGTAGATTACTAGACAACATCAAGGTTCGCTAAAACAACGATTTTAGCAAGATTTGTACCGCAGACAGACATATATGCAGACAAGAAAGCGAGTTGGTATTGCATTGTCATCCAGTTCCGAGTTAAGTTTAAAGTTTCTAGCTCGTCGGGTAGTTTGTTTAAAATCGATTGCAAAATTTGTGCATGGATAGACAGACAAAACTGAAAGCGAGTTGATTTAAACGCGATTAAAAGACGACCCAGCTGTACATTTATTTTCCCTATCACCTATCAATGAAAGCCATTAAAATCTTCTTAATAATTACTGCTTCAATTTTACTGAACTGTCCATAATATTTTATATCATTGCCATCAATATTCCTCATAATGCAAATCCATCCATGATGTTAAATAATATGACAGGGGCAGTAAATTTTAATTAAAGCTGCCACGGACTTTTGATTGACAAATAATGGACATAATAAATATGAACTGTAACCGCAGATAGTGCAATTCCAATGATGGCGGGTAATTATTAACAGATCCAATCAGGACGACTGCGCTAACTCTGGAAGTTATCTGTTGCATTATAAATTTGCGTCCAGTAATTATTTTCAACAAATAAAGGTGGGATAGCGAAGAATCGATCCAGGAAAGGCTGCACTCAATTTACAAAATATTTGTACCAGTCTCCACTATATTCCAAGCTAGAGTCGGACATTTTGGTGAAGGCGGCTTTCTAGGACGCGGAACTTGGCGAGCAAGCGGCTCGGCAAGCCAGTGGCTCGGCAAGTCAGAGGCTCGGCAAGGCAGTTACTCCAAGAAGGCTCCAATACGGTAATATTATCCGAACAAATTCTCTTGCACTTTTCCACCATATTTACAAGTTTAAATTCATTACAAAATGACTCTTCATAGATTCCCCAGGGGGTGGTTGAGGGTGAGAGGGACTCATCATCCACAATAATCCACCCTTTGGCGTCCAGATACCCGGAATAGTTTCCAGATTAAAACCTATCGACGACTTGATTGTTTGAAATGCCACATTGCATCGTAGTTCCCCATCGAACACCGAGCTCTCCCCGGGACGCGAATAAGAAAGCCCCCCGAGGATACAAGGATCCCCTATCAGGGCCCTCAAAACATGACTGGGTGGCGCTGGCGAGGCGGTGTGAGAATGCGCCAGCCGTGTCGTCTCGTGTAAGTTCTATTTCATACGAGCAATATTGCGACAATTTCGCCAACTGTGTGTCGTTATTTGCTGCAGGAGTATGTTGTAATGAATAGAAGGTCTCTCGATATTGCAATTTAGTTCCCTCCGGCTTGGAAATTCTTCACGTGTCGGCGCTTACACTATAGTTGCATTGCGATGCGCTGGGCCATTCAATGACTAGTTTTGTACGACTTCAGTAGGTAGGTACCTCAATAAGCAATGTGAACGCCATTGTCGAGAATTTGGAGTTTCTGAATATATTGCAAGTTAATTCTATTTATTAAAGGATTTCAATGATCGATTGTAGAGGATTTGCAGAAGTTTCCATTAGAGATAATCGTGCGTTTCTTAAGAGTTTCAACTGATGTGCATGCACATCGATTTTCTTTCAAGAGTCGTCAATGAATAGATACTGCAAACATTGTATCCAAAAAATAGTAAACTAAGGGATAAGTGCTATCAACATGAGGCACGTCTCTTTAGTTCTAAAATAAGATAGGATCATCCCGATTTCACCCTTCCAGTCCGAGAATATCTATCAGTCAATTCTCAATTCCGTCCAGTAGGTATACTGGAAATACGTGACCGTGTTCGTCGCCTTGCTGATTTATCTCCAGCAGAATTATGCAACAACATCCGCTCCGGCAGCTGCAATTGCAGTGGAAGCGGACAACAAATTGATACTTTGTTACTCTCCGTATGAAACGCCTGCCTTGCAACTTTAATAAACGCTTAAGCCGATTCCGCTAACAACCTGCCACAAAGCGGAAATTTATATTCTCGCGAAACACGTTAAGGTGTTCCCTGATAACTCCAGCAAGTGGGATTGAAAAGTGTTTCCTGGATATACTCGTAAATAGAGTGTAATGGGAACGCTAATGACAAAAACTGACTTGAATTCTAAACAAAATAATTACTTCTCTACAGGAACGAGGATTTTGTATTAGTCTCTTCTTTGGTATTGGAAAAGCTACTAACACCACCATATTTTCCAAATACACAAAAGATATTGTTCAAAAACCTTAGCATAGAAAAAATTATCCAAGATTCTAAAAGGACCAACTTTATCATAAATTAACACCAACAACAATCTCTGGAAACACTCTTCTAGAACAATTAGAAGCAAAATAAACTACTCATACACCACAACAATTTTATTAGCAGCAGTACCACAAATTTCACATATCACTCCAACTACAATCCAAGAATTGCAGACAATGTATCATACTTTTGCTCTGACAAGGAAACGAATCCACTGAATAACAGCCCAACAGTCTACCTCACAAGGTAGACTAACATTACCAGCAGTCTTGCTACACACTTTAATAAAAACTTTTGGCAAAGCTTGGGACGGCCTTCCTACAAAAGTAGGATTACCTAGAGCCTCTCCTCACTTACCAGTATCACAATTTGGTACTGGTACAACTTGGTAATGTCTTGGAACACACTCTAAAACCTTTTGGCAAAGCCTGGTGTGAAAGGCATTCTATAAAAGTAGAATTACATCGAACATCTACTCATTTACCACTACCACAACTATTTAACATTCACACTGCAACTACAAACACTATTTTGAGCATGATCTACAGCATAACATCAGAATCCGTACCTGGACATCCCTTTGAACAACGTAGGCAAAAAACTGTATTGCGAGCAGTCTTGGAACACACTTAAAACCTTTTGGAAAAGCCTGGCGTAGAGGCCTTCCTATAAAAGTAGGATTACCTCGAACCTCGAACCTCTCCTCTCTTACCAGCACCACAACTATTTACCATTCACACTGCAAATACAAACACTATTTTGACAATGATCCACAGAATAACATCAGAATCCGCACCTGGACATCCCTTTGAACAACGTAGGTAAAAAACTGTATTGCGAGCAGTCTTGCTACATACTTGAAAACCTTTTGGCAAAGCCTGGCGTGAAATGCATCCTATAAAAGTAGAATTACATCGAACATCTACTCATTTACCACTACCACAACTATTTACCATTCACACTGCAACTACAAACACTATTTTGACCATGATCCACAGAATGACATTATAATACACCCGTACCTGATAATCACTTTGAACAACGTAGGTAAAAAACTGTATTGCGAGCAGTCTTTGAACACACTTCAAAACCTTTTGGCAAAGCCTGGCGTAGAGGCATTCCTATAAAAGTAGGATTACCTCGAACTTCTCCTCTCTTACCAGCACCACAACTATTTACCATTCACACTGCAACTACAAACACTGTTTTGACAATGATCCACAGAATAACATCAGAATCCGCACCTGGACATCCCTTTGAACAACGTAGGTAAAAAACTGTATTGCGAGCAGTCTTGGAACACACTTAAAACCTTTTGGCAAAGCCTGACGTGAAGGCCTTCTTATAAAAGTAGAATCACCTTGAACGTCTCCGCACTTACCAGTACCACAACTATTTACCATTCACACTGCAACTACAAACACTATTTTGACCATGATCCATAGAGTAACCTTAGAATCTCTATCTGGACAGTGGACACCGTAGGTAAAAAAAACGTCCATTACGATGCGTCTTTTCGACTTAATTCCAAATCATGTTGTCATCTCCTAAACAAACTAAAACCGTCCAGACCGAGATAACTTGTAACAAGTCTTCCAGAAAACCTCCCCATAAAAATCAGCGTCCTCTCTTCTTAACATTACTTATTCAGGTGGCGGATGCCGCGTGACGCCGCGAGTGGATGATGGTAGGGGGTGAGATGTGCATTATGTAGCGAGGATTGTAACGGGGCTGCACGAGCACTGGATATTGGATGAGGCCAGGGAAGGAATCACGGGATAACGGCCGGTCCTAACGCTGGCAAATTCACTCCCGAGTGGTGATTGAATCGAGGGTAACGAAATGACCGTCGATAAAAGCCGAGGGGTTGAGTGGGTCTTGAGGGGTTTATATCGCTGGAGCGGACGTTAAGGTGAAATTCCGTGGCATGGGATAGTCTAAACATGCCGTAGAATATGAAACTTATCGTTATATTCATGAGCGTTCTATCTCGGTGTAACTGCTAGGTTTCAAGAGCGAAGTGCCCAATATGTTATTATGTAACAGGAATTGTTAATTACTATACATGCATGATGCTTCATAAGGGACCAACTCCTTGAATACAACAACTAAACTGTCACGAACTTCTAGCTGTTTCAGTTACTGAGTTACTGACGATTACTGTTATGTTACCGTTGCTAGTAGGACCAGTTAACTGAACTTATTTTGATGACCAGATGAAGAATTTAGCTTTTGGTTTTATTTAAAAATACCAACTAAAGACTTATTGACCAATCTAATCTCAAACTTAGTATGAATCTGGTAATGCATGTGCCTATATTCATGTAATGCTAATTCTAATTGTCCTGTAACGAGATCAGAGAATTTCGTTTTAAAAACATGCAGCAAAGAACAGACGGAGATATGAAAGTTTAAGCTGGTAGTCCGAATCCGGGAGTTGGCCGGAGAAGAACTCACAGCATCTTAGAGAGCTGATCGGAGCCCCTGTCCTCTTTTCTACCTACTCGGCGAGATGAGCCGGTAGATAACAGTCCTCCCACAGTCGCACGAATCTATAACCTCTGTTTATTATCCACTCGATATCGACTTAGTGACAGATATAAGAACCAAAAAAACTATTTTTTTCTGCTTCTGCGACTTTACCTCAGTGGATTAGGAGTCTGGAAGTAGACAAACATTTGACGCGATAAAATTTACATTTCGGTACCCCAGTCCTATTTTATCGATAAAATATTCCCAAGTATTCCTCCCTGGGGATGTAATAAATCTGAAATTAGTCCCAGTGAGCTGTAGCGGTCCGGAAATGTTATCTTGTGTAAGTGCCCAATCAAAAACATTTTTACCTCAATAGATTAGGAATTTATTATGGATTTTTATCAAAAGAAAAGTACTACGAAAGGGGCAATGAGACGGAACCATGTATGCCGAAGTAGATTTATCGCAGATTAGGGATTCCTGAATATCCGACATGGATTTGGTGCTATACTGGCAATAAATCAGCATTAAAACTTAAATTAGAAAAGTTTCTCTGCAGACTCTGTTAGCGTGCATTTGTAGCCCCCGGTGTTTGCTCTGCCGCCTTGATTAACACAAAATACAATGAGATAAAAGTCAATAATATGTTTGCTTACCCGGATAATTGTCCTTTGTTTACTTACCACTCCTCTGAACACCGTTGCTCTGCGTGTATGCGATATTTACTTCGAACTTTGAATTTTAATTGCTTTATTCTTAGTTGCATCGCCAGTTTGTAAGCGAGAAAACTCCACAGTGCTTCCTGGAGGAAAACACCATAAATCATTCCACACGTTTACGATATCTTCTATTGTTAACTGTAACTTCCCCGACTCCCAATACTTCCACTTTAAAAACTTTACGTTCGAATTGATCGCAATGGCGACTTTTTAGTTTCAATTCAATTCATCTTCTCGATGTAATCAACCTTTAGATTATCTCTAAAAACCATGTAAACAATGTAAACAATGTAACTAGCAAACAGATCGAAAGTACTGTATCTGAAACCCTTCTTCTATAATGTTAATGATGGAAACTTTGTTTGTACCAAGTAGTTCAAGTGGAAACAATGGTAAACGACCATTACCTAAGCAAACGGACAGATGATTATGGCCCCATAGCGAGTTGTTTGTTGTTAGTAGCGATATAGGTGCATGATGCAGTTGAACAAAGAAAAATTTTCGAAAAGTTTTTTTCTCGTCGAAAAAACGCGGTTTTTCATGCTTCTCGCTTAATTTTGCCACTGCTTTTTGGCGAAATTATCGACCATAACTCTTGGTCAAATAATCGGAATCGTTTCGTTGTGGCAACGCCGGGTAGCCAAAATATGGATCATCGTTTATACTAAATTTGGCTTTCATCGACGTTACCGTCTGTCATCCATGGACTGTCAAAGTTGATTTACTTGTTGTTCTCAAATCGGCCATGTTCAATTTACTATAGAACGGCTATTTTGGAAAATATCCAGATAAGACATGGTCCTCGCAGTTTTGGTCTGTGTGTATGCAAAATTGTTTACGATCGACTTCTATTCCAAGCAAGAGGAGATATACTAGTCATTTTTTGCGACAAAATGCTCTACACGAACTTTTGTCCACCATCTTGGAAAAACCGTCAAAGCTGAAAATTTCGGGGCTTATTTTAGAAAAGAGGACGTTACTCGATGATCTAGGGAAAAATTTTCTCGCCTCGCTCTTGGCGGTACCTGCAACTTTTCCCGTCGAAAAAACGCGATTTTCACGCTTTTCGCATAATTTTTGGACTGTTTCTTTCGAAATTATCGACCATAACTCTTGGATAAATAATCGGAATAGTTTCGTTGTGGCAGCGCCGGGTAGCCAAAATATGGATCATCGTTCATACTAAATTTGGGTTTCATCGACGTTACCGTCTGTCATCCATGGACTGTCAAAGTTGATTTACTTGTTGTTCTCAAATCGGCCATGTTCAATTTACTATAGAACGGCCATTTTGGAAAATATCCAGATAAGACATGGCCCTCGCATCAATTTTGGTCTGTGTGTATGCAACATCGTTTACTATCGGTTTCTATTCCAAGCAAGAGGAGAAATACTAGTCATTTTTTGCGACAAAATGCTCTACACGAACCTTTTTTGTCTACCATCTTGGAAAAACCGTCAAAGCTGAAAATTTCGGGGCTTATTTTAGAAAAGAGGACGTCACTCGATGATCCAGGGAAAAATTTTCTCGCCTCGCTCTTGGCGGTACCTGCAACTTTTCCCGGCGAAAAAACGCGATTTTCACGCTTTTCGCATAATTTTTGGACTGTTTCTTTCGAAATTATCGACCATAACTCTTGGATAAATAATCGGAATCGTTTCGTTGTGGTAACGCCGGGTAGCCAAAGCATGGATCATCGTTCATACTAAATTTGGGTTTCGTCGACGTTACCGTCTGTCATCCGCGAACTGTCAAAGTTGATTTTCTTGTTGTTTTCAAATCGGAGATCTCCAATTTACTGTAGAAAGGCCATTTTGGGAAATATCGACATGAAACATAGCCCACGCATCAAGTTTGGGCTTTGTCTTTGCAACGTAGTTTACTTTGGGTTTCTATCCCAAGCATCTTCGGAGGAGATAGACCCTCCGTGTTTTGGGACAAAATGCTCGATTTCTAACTTTTGGCCACCATCTTGGAAAAACTGTCAAAGCTGGAAAGTTCGGGACGCTTATTTTCGAGGGCAAACCACGTTACGAAGTGATCCCCGGAAAAATTTTCGACAAACTTTGCTCGCTTCTCTCGTGACACCACCTAAAACTTTTCCCGTCGAAAAAAAACATGTTCTTCACGCTTTTCGCGCTTTTTCGCGGATTTTACGCGATTATTTTTCGCGCCCGCGTGGACCTCGGAAATTCGCGTCTCGGAAAGGAGCGCGTAACTCTCATGCCTTTTTTTACGGTTTTTGAGAGTCTTCACAGTTTTTGACACTTTTTTTGATCAAAAAATTAGACCTCTAGCTTTGAGAACACGATTAATAAGCTTATGAATCATAGGAACACTAGGAATACCTGAGTAATAATGACGCATAGTTCGTGAATCACAGTGGAGATAATTCTACCACCATTTCACTGATGGAGACTGGTTGCATAATAAAAAATGCTTTCAGGTATTGAATATAAATTATTGTGTTATGAAATGAGTTAAGAAACAAATATTGCTACTTCTTGTCAATCAAGCAATAGTGTAAATAAATAATTTTACTAGTGTATAGTGTGTAAAATAACTATATTTTTTTATTATTCATCTCGAGTCTGAATTAATTTTAAAGACGAACTTTTCAGCGGTAAATCCGTTACATTAATGAGTCCTTCCCGAACGGCCAACCAAATATCAAATAAGTCTAAAGGTGGTCTTAACCTCGACGAGCCTGTTTCGTTCAAGTGGTCAAATTTCAAGCACCTTTTCAGGTTTGTCATTTTTTGAGCCACGACTGTGGCTTCTGTTACCGAAAGACTAATCCGCCTGGAAATTCAGGAAAGCAAGCAGAATGATGATAATCAAAACTTGGGGTTTGGGGTTGAGTAGATTCCGAATATAAAGAGAGGGCGGTTAGGGGGGAGTATACCTGAATAAATTTTCCTTCTCGAAATGATCTGAAAATAATTAAGAACCCGAGTAATGTCATAAAAAATGATACACCTCGGAACGGGTATCGATTTTCTCCTCGAATTCTTCGTCTTAATTATGTTCAAAAGTATTCAATCAATCACCTTGAATTATCCGACGTCGAGTCATATTATTCCTTTAATATCGTGTTCCATCTCTAGGAGAATTTTCATTTTCGTAAGTGAATGCAGAAAATGCCAAATTAATTCCGGGAGGTAGAAGATACTTATGTAATTAATATTTAAAGTCCATGCGAACAGTGGCGTTTAATCATTTTCAAGCATATTTGTGATACTCTCAGTTTTATTGATGGCTTTCCACGGGAAACTTTCTCATCGTGCGTACATTCCACCAACACGTACCTACCTTACCCTGTCAAGGCCATTTAAATTTTAAACCAGACATTCTCCCTTCTCTTACCCTCGGGACACGACCGAGGCACGGTCCTCTCGCCGGAGGAGTTTAATATTGCTAAAATACGGGCTTAGCATAAATTATGGTAATGATTACTCCAGAACGGTTCATGAATGTACCTAGCAAGCACTTAGAAGATATTATCAAGCGTCAAGCGGAAATAAGATTAATGTAATGCTGTCAGTATGGATTGCAACCCTTGCTTGCTGAACAACAAGATCTACAATTGATTCTAATTTAAACGGATGAGGAATCCCGAATATTTCAGACGGGGAGATAATATTCCACCCGATCCTGTGGGGTGGAATAGATGTTACACGTCACTATGGTAACGCTATCTGCCGGGTAACGTCTTGTGCTGCTGTTCCTTACTGAGCTGAATTGTTTTATTATTCATAGCTGCATTGCTCGAGAGCCTTGAGAAGTTTCACTGTTTTGAATAATTAGCATAAATATGGAAGTGTAACTTTGCTGTTTTGATTCGTTTTTTTACTCTAATAAACCGCTTAATTATTTAGTTAATTTCCCCGAGTTTCGAAATGTGAGAAACGTTTCTCGCTTCAACTTTTCAACGCTGAATTACGGAAGTTTTTATCTGGAACATAAAATTTTCATAGTCCATAAAATGCTTGACATTGGGCTTTATCGCCGAAAGACAACCGTTCAAATTTGAGCTCTTCTATCTGGCAATCATATCTTGTATGTATAATGTACCATTACCGTCTCTTAGCCGCATTGGCTTAAGACTTAGCCTCAACAAATCGCAGTGTAGAAACTGCTATACTGGTAGCGATAACATCCTGCCACTCAAGTAAAGTAAGTCGTCTGCAAACATCGAGACTCGAGAGCCAATCACCTACTAAAGTTGTATTGTTTTTAGCCTTCCAGCTTATTAAAGAATGAATTGAAACATAGAGTGGAGGAATCGACCAGGTCTGTGTCCGTGTAACGCATTTACTGTGTTAAAGTTTATTCACGCATACTTAACCTCAATAAAAACAATTGTTTTCTCGAACTAAAATTCTTAGCGATCTTTTTCTTAAAAGTATCGCGTGTAAATTCACAGACCTTGATCGCTGTCAAATGCGTGCCGTCGCACGCACAACAATCGTCGACGTGGATGTAGCGGTTCGAGGACCGATGAGTTGGAAGTCCTTATTAGGCAATTGACGACAAGGTCTCGGGATTGGTCCAAGAGGGGACCTGCGACACGAAAAGCTCACCTGGTGAATCTACCTTATTGAAACTTTATCTTTCTATCCTTTCCGATGCCTGTATCTCTTCAAACAAAAGCACAACAGTTTTAAATAACTTATCTTAGCGAAATTAGAGTTTGAATACAAAACCAACGAGTGTTTCGGTTCGTTCCAAAAACATAGTGATTCGTTTCACAGAAAGAGAAGAAGTTTCCTCAAAATCAAGTTAAAATTCAAGCGTGTTGCCCGATTAAACAAGAGTGTTTCCGATAATCAAGCGAATTATCTTTAAATTACCTTATTAGACTTTCCAGCAGTAACCGACCTCAACATCGAACGTCGTGTGCCGATTTAAATTGCACAAGATTCGCATAACTCCGTTCCAGTAACGCTATCTCCAATCATTCACTTCATCCCCAAATAATTAATAGAGAAACAACCATTTGCTGTTCAACTATAGGTTCATTTTCTTGGTCGACTTAATTGATGAAGGTACCTAAAAAACGAGCTCCAGCAACATTCAACTGTAAGTAAGTTTTTTTTTAATTCGAACTCCGAAATGGTCACAGTAACAAAGGAAGTCTCAAAGAAAGGGAACAAACCCTGAACAACTGGTAGCCAAACTGAGAGAACCCAGTTCCTGTCTGGACATGGATCTTTCGGAACCTACCTGGAAAGGATCGTGAAAAAGGATGACGCAAGCTGCCTCTATTGCGGAGAAGAGGACGATCCGGGCAACGCATTGTTCACATGACAAAGTGGAAACAGAAGAAAATCTGGGAAACAGTGCCCTGTTATTAAGGGAGGGAAAGAAACGGTGAAGAGAATCAACGATAGGAAACAAAGCTACGACCAGTTTCCGAAGTATGCTACTTGCTTCCGGAACCCGTAAAGCGACGAGAATTTGGCTGGTTAGAGTCCCCGGTAGGGGAGAACCACGCCAGGTTGTCCATAAAGATTTTCCCCTCCACTACAACAAAAGCCTTCCAGTTTATGGCACTCCTAGACGTATCCTCGAGCCTTCGTCAAGATAGAATAGCCTTCCGAGCGTCCAGATTAGGGTTGTTGGGGCATAATATGTTTGACAGTAAATAGCCTTACACCATGGACCGCTGGAGCGAGAAGGAAATGTCGGAATTTGGTAAATCCTCGGTGGGGTAAAATTAATCAGTTTCAGCGCTGTGACGATTGATGAAGAAGAAAACACTTCAAGCCAAAATAGAGGCACTTTTTTGGCAACGATGATATTTTGGAGCAGGCCGACAAGGCCTTTTTTATATTTTTATTAAGGGTTCTAAACCCAGAAACGAAAACCTGCTCTTCTTCAGTTATGAAATTTTTTAATACAAAAGTACCTATGCAGTTTTGTCAGATGTTTTCAAGAGTCAAAAACTTACAGTGGCTCAATTTCGAGTCCAAAATAATAGAAAACAATAGAATCGTAAGTAGTTTACTAGATCAGTGCACCGCTTCTGAAAAGTCCATTTTTTATGCGCGTACCACAATCACTGATAGAATGTAGTTCAGGAATTATTTATCGCCCGGGAATGGCAACGATGTCCCCTGGTTGTGATTTATACAGAGTGCATTAGGTTTACCAGTTTATCACGGGAGCTGTCAAGTGTGACGCCAGCGCGTGGCACCTGCTAGACGTGGGCTTGAATTCCTATTCCGCCCCCGTTTCGATTCAATCGGGATGGAGAGTCGGCGACGTTTGCACGTCGATGTTGCTGAATAAACGAAGAAGAATAAGCGCCAGGTTCTGGATCGGACGAGGGGGAATATATCAGACCGGATGGGGAGGGGAATATAGTGAGGGTGGCGGAAATTAATTTCCGATGTTTCAAGGAGCGTTTGTATTCAATTGCCAGATTTATTCATCAGATAAATTTTAGGACAAAAGTTGCTGATGACGGTGAGAAATATTACCTTTTCAAGCACTGTCAAGACATCTTGGAGTTAAAATCGGTAATCCTATTAAAACTGTTCTTTTAGTAGATTGTAAGGACTTCAAGAATAAACATTTATAATAATAACTAATGAATTTCAAAGCTACCTCGAATCTGGTAAACAAAACATATTGATAAACATTAAGTGACCATCATAGAAACACGCCGAGATGTTATCTTGTTTAAATGTAAACAATAAATTATCCTTTACTAAGACCTGGCATCTGATCTAATATTGTTTAAAGAGGTTCGATAAGATTATAGAAAGAAGAGTCGGAGGCCATCCTAGTTAGATACATATTAACATGCAGGTACTGGTAACATTATCCGGTTATCAGTACCATTATTTTAAAACAAATTTATCCGAGCTTTATACAATAATTATAAAAGCTCGCGAATGCTTCATGTATCACAGATTGTTAAGCCAGGTTATTGCAACTGTTAGAGACGTGTAGCTTTTTCCAGATAGCGGTAATTACCAGAACGTGCATAAACTTGGATTACCCTAAATATCGTTATCGCATATAAATTTTACGAAAAAAAAAAACTTTTTAACGCTACCCAACAACATGAATACATGCATACACGACGTAGCAGGGAAATAAATAAAAATCTTCAATAATAAATAGAGCTTAATTCTCTGTTGCTCCGGTTCGGTGCATGGAAATGCAGTGCTCCAGTTGGGCTTTAAAGGTAATTTTGTGTTAATGCAAGCGACGACGGAATTAATTCCAAGCTTGTCGGTGATGCAAGCGTAAGTTGCAATAATTATAAGTTTGTTTCAACTCTGAAAAGGATTAATTCAACAATTTCCATGAATATTCCTGTGTGCATGGAGGTTCATTTATTTCATCGAACGGTTCCATAACTCCAGAACGTACGATACGGTATGCAAAATAAAACCAAAATAGCCGGAACTTCTATTCGTAACGTTTCCAACTAGCTTCAAACTGTGTGAAGAGGGAAATAAATAGTTACCTACTGTTACTAATATCTATCTGCCTGAAATAGTTGATCATGTACTGACAGAAAAAACAAGGTTTCTCTAAAAATTAAGACAATAAAAATTAGTATACTGTTACGGATTTCCTAATCGTAGGCTCGACGGATAGTTGGGAAACACAGATTTACTGTTTAATTGATTTATTTAATGTCCACAAGAATTTCAGATTACAATGTTACAAATATCACTACTTCTTATACACAACAACTTTACTTTTGGTCTATAACACTACTACTTTTCACAAGTCACTTAGGAATACCGCACTGTCTATATCGCCACTAGTCGCTTGGTTCCTTCGCACACTGCTAGAATAAAACTGACTGCGTGCGCCTGCTTGCTGGCTATTTATAGGACATCCCTACCTCTGGAAGTAGCTTCTGGAGGATTTGCGGACGGCTCGCTTTTATTTCCCGAACAAATCCAAGAGAAAGATCTCGAGAATATTCCCTTCCTAGATCTTCGGCTCCCAGACACTCAAACATCCATTTCTGGAACTTCTCCACAGGAAATTACTAGTTTTCCATTCATTTCCCGTGGTTTTCAGCGAGATCTTTCCGTCGGGGTATCAGGAGAGCAGCAGTGTGGAGGAGGGTGGGAATTAGGCAAGTAGCTCACGCACTTGTGGGCGTGGCTGCTCACGCCACTCACTAGCGCGACCCGACCAATACAGAACGCCGGAATCATGGCTACTGTTGCTCTCCCTTTTTATCCATCCGTATCAATACAGTCAATCTTTTACGAAAAATAACTTCTGTGGACAAAATAACCAAAGCCGAGTGGTACATCAATAATTAATGTGTACAATATTGAAATCAGAATTCATTCCCGGCTGTTTTGCCGTGGTCCATGTAGATTTGCTCCCAAAGTTTTGGTCTACAACTATGGTAGGCGTCATTGCTATTCTTTGTTACGGCATGTGTGTTTGGGTGTTTCATTGCGGCATGTAACTGTGCTTTGCGTGTTTGGTTGTGTTATGTATTGTTGTTCAGAGGAAGTCTTTCAGGAAATTAGTCAGTGGGATTTTTCTGGAATTTGTCTTGTTTGTACTGAATATTTCTCGTTTTATTGGTGTGTTTCGTTTGTAAGTTTTAGAGCTTATGTATATTCCCGTTTGTTCATTGTTGGGATGTTCAGGGCACCCCCTGAAGTTTGCTGAGTGGACTCCCGTGCAGTTGGCGTATTTGGCATCCCTTCCCCACACTTGAGGCACTTGCAGTTTTGTTGTGTATGTCCGTATTTCTGGCACCTGTAGCACTGCCAGTTCGTTTGTCTCGTCCTTCAGGGTTCGGTCTTTACTCAGTTTGCAAACGACCTCTATTTTGTAAAATGATTTGTTCACTGTTAACTGATTAAACGACTGGAAGAGTGGTTCAATTTATAGTATGGTTTGGTGGTCCGGTGACGTCATACCCCCTCCACTAGCTGTCTTAATTGTAGCAACAGTAACGGTCGGTCTCTCCGATGCTGTCATAGATTAATTAGTCAGACAATGACTCTGTAGAAATTATTTGGATATTTACATACACCAATCATTGCCAAAATCTTTCAAATCTCCAAATATTTCCGAACGTTTCCAAATATTTCCAAATATTGCCAAACAGACCAGAATCAATTATGATTCCTATTCAAAAGGTAGGATTGGAAGAAAATGTAAAATCAGCTTTCGTACGAGTACCTACTTAATTTATGCTATAAACTTCGAGAGCCCTACCGATTTCGGCTAAAATGCCATCTTCAGGGGCTTAGGGACTAACCAAGCGTAATGAGAAAGAACCATATTATGTAGGTTCCGTAATAAAAGCTCTAATACACGGGGTGAAATGTCAAAAATTTATAAAATTTAATAAAATTTTAAAATTCAAAACAATTCCTCTCCCACTTCACTCAAACTGAATCAAGAGAGAACTAGGCCCAATCGCCGAGAAGGGAAAAAGCTCACAAATTTCCGGGAAATGATTTTTAAGGATGACAAACGAACCTTGGGATTCCTCCAGGTGTAAGTTTTTGAACTCTATTTTTTCTGCTATTGAATCACCTTCTATCTCCCGAAGGAATGGGTTTTGTTTCCGATGAGGGGAAATGGTATGTTTTTCCCCCTTCTCGGTGATTTGGCCCAGTTTTCTCCTAGCTGGCCTAATTCAGTTTGGATGGGAGGGAACATTTTTTAATTTTTTCAATCTTAGATTTTTTAAAATTTAATTTCTCATTACAGTTGGTTATTCCCTAAGCCCCTGAAGATTACATTTTAGCCAAAGCCGGTAGGGCATTCAAAGTTTTATTATACAGGGTGTCAATTTGAAAACTTGCCACCCCCAAATTCTTCCTTGAAAATTTTTTTTCAATGAAATCCCGGAACAGGTCAATTTTTAAATTTAATTTATGTTCTATTGACGTAAAAATATTTTATACAGAGTGTTCCTAGACTCAGTAATGACGACATTGTCGATTTTTTTAAATGGGACACCTGTATATTATTACATTTTCAGATTGTCTGAGAAAATCCAGTAGGAATGGTTTTTACAGTTACAGCTTACATTGAGTAGGTTATGAGTTATAAACAAATGAAAATCGCAATTTTCCATTTTGAAAGCAGTGTACATCGGACACGGCTCTAAATATCGAAAAACGGCTTACATGTCCCTATCTTAACTTTTGAAGCGTTATCCTATGGTGTAGATGAAATTTTTATACAGGGTGATCAAAAGTCTGATAATTTTCGTCACCCTGTATGAAAATTTCATCCACACAATAGGATACCGCTTGAAAAGTTAAGATAGGAACATGTAAGCCGTTTTCCGATATCTGTAGCCGTTTTCAAAACAAGCTGGTTTGAAAATGAAAAACTGCGATTTTCATTTGTTTATAACTCGTAAGCTACTC
The DNA here is from genome assembly GCA_910589415.1 of Malachius bipustulatus. Classification (NCBI taxonomy): domain Eukaryota; kingdom Metazoa; phylum Arthropoda; class Insecta; order Coleoptera; family Melyridae; genus Malachius; species Malachius bipustulatus. Next base: position 26,267,460 of record OU342637.1, read on the forward strand.
AGTTTAAACTGCAGCTGTAAAAACAATGTATATTGGATTTTCTCAGACAATCTGAAATTGTATCAATATACAGGGTGTCCCATTCAAAAAAATAGACCATATCGTCGTCACTGAGTCAAGGAACACCCTGTATACATTTTTTTACGCCAATAGAACATAAATTACATTAAAAAATTGACCTGTTTCGGGATTTCTTTGAAAAAAAATTTACAAGGAAGAATTCGGGGGTGGCAAGTTTTCAAATTGACACCCTGTATAAATATAGTAGTCGAGTAAAGTAAACTTCGCATTTTTCTCCAACTCTAGTTTTTGATCAATATGGTAGACTCTCAGTGAATAACAGCTTTTGCCAATTCATGATTTCTATTGTCAAATACTTCAGAATATTGCCAACTATTTCCAAACATTGCCAAATATTTCCAAATATTACCTTATATTTCTAAATTTTGTCAAATATTTCCTAACATTTCCAAGCATTGCCAAACTTTGTCAAATATTTCCACTTATTTCCAAATTTTACCAAATATTTCCTAATATTTCCAAGCATTGCTAAACATTTGAAATTATTTCTAATATTTCCAAACATTGCCAAACTTTTCCTCATATTTCCAAACATTGCTAAACTTTTCCTCATATTTCCAAACATTGCCAAACTTTGTCAAATATTTCCACTTATTTCCAAACTTTACCAAATATTTCCTAATATTTCCAAGCATTGCCAAACATTTGAAATTATTTCCAATATTTCCAAACATTGCCAAACATTTCCTCATATTTCCACTTACATATTTCCAAACTTTACCAAATATTTCCAAGCATTGTCAAATATTTAAAATTATTTCCAAATATTTTTGAACATTTCAAAGTATTTCCACATATTTCCAAACTTTGTCAAATATTTCTAAACTTTATCAAATATTTCCAAGCGTTGCTAAATATTTCCAATCATTGCCAAACATTTCCAAATATTTACAAATGTTTCCAAAATTGACAAATATTTTCAAACATTTCCAAGGCTGTGTTGAACAGTTTTACGTATATTTATAGATCTACAGAGTGGCCCAACCCTCGACCAAAGCTTTTTGATTTTTTTAATCTCTAGCAGAGCATATGACGAGCTTAAACCAAATAATCGCCCTCTAAAACGACTTTTGGAATTCTGAAAAAATGTTTGGATTTGATTTTCTGCGAAAACGGTAGCTCGTAGAGCAAAATTATTGATACAAAAATTGGTAAGAAGAATATTCCCTACAATTTATCCAAGTTGACAGAGCCAAGGTTACCAAAAATAAGTTTTACGTCTTTTTCGGCATCGCGAATTTTTTTATACCATAGTGTGAATGAAAAAGTTGTCGAGCTAAAACAGCCACAAAATTTATAAGAACTTTTACCCCTGTGTCTCTACAAAGGTCGACTAGTTAAGTGAATAGAATTGGAAGCAACAAATTAAAAGAGATGAGATGAATCAAAGGAACGTATCAAGAGACAATGGATTACAGAGTTGAGTAAAGTATAGCAGTGTAGCAGGAGAGGGTGATATTCTCGCTCGGACAAGAGTAAGAGTAAAAAATCGGGATCTCGTAAAGCAAAATATTCGGAAGAAAAGCAGACCCGTCAATCCTTTTTATAAATTCAAGGGCTAGGTTAATTAATAAGTTTTCAGCGGAGTTCATTTATTGGAGTTGTGAACTTCTACAAAACCCCTCGTTATGTAATTTGAGATTTTTAATTCCCAGTTTCAAGCTGACAAAAAATCCACTCTTTGGCACAAAAAAGGTTAATAGCAAATGCGTTATTAATATTTCACCGTATTTCTATTAGGGGAGGGTAAAATCTTCGGAGTTGAAGAGAAACTTGTACGAGCCAAGTTACTTATCAAATGAATTCCTTAAGAGCTCCAGCTCTTTCTTCACGTCTATCTGTAAGATAACTCGGTTCTACTCTGCATAGGTATTTCAGGGTTAGACTAATGGAATTAAACTTAGACCGTAACGTATGATACTCTTGAGTTTCGAGGAGTAACTTTACTGTTAAATAAGTAGATTCTTCCGCAAAAAGGGCTAAAAAGGCAAGAACGAAATTGAATAGTAATATATCTCACATACGACTTCGAGTACCACTAAGATAAACTAATGAAAAGTAGAACTGGCAGCTCTGAAGAGAATCCATCAATTAGTTGAACAAAATTCAAGGAATAATCCTAGACATTTTCGTAATTAAAATTTGCACAAAAGAACACAAAAACCTCATCTTTCTCTATTTCTTGACAAGACGCAGATCTTTCCTAATTAATCAACGCTAAACGCTGCTTTATCCGCTCCGATGATTATTTCAAGACGGCTCTAGAAATAAATCCGTGTTTCATTAATTCCATACCTTTCTCTATTAATTAGGCAGGATCCGAGAGCAGCCAAAGCTTGAGTATAGCCCCCATCATCCTTATTACATTATAAACACAGACTGGGAGAGGCTGTCGAAGTAATACAGCCCTAATCCGTCAAGATTCTACTTAATAACCGAGGCCTGACTTTTAATTGGAAGTAATTTAGTCAGCTTTAACAAGGATAATGAAATCCTGAGATGGCGCAATGGAATCCTCCCAGGATCCTGTCTGACGGAAGCAAAGAACGCGCGCGGGGGCAAACGAGAAACTTCACACCGCTCGCGTCATGTTTCTGGTGTTTATCTTTCCGGGCCCGTTTACACGATTCAAGTTGCTAACCCGCAAAACCGTTCATTTTTTACGCACTTGCTGGTTTGACGCTTTTCATCTAATATTGCACCTGTTACGTAATTTTTTTATAATGGCTATAAGGATCCTATTTCATTGAGCCACCCTTAGCCCAGAAAATGGGGTAAGGGGAGTACTAATTTGGTTGAGGTGTACCGTTCACGTCGCCATATTGGAAAAATAGTACCGAAAAGCAGTTTTTCGAGAAAATATTTTTTCCAGCACCTTCTTTATTTACGAACATTCGTCCATGATCGGGGGAAATACATTAAGACATTTCTATAATGCCTAATGCATTGTGTTCATTTAGGAGTTCAGCAGTGCCGCCAAGCGTATGTGGGTGACACTAGAAAGTATTTTTGGTGAAACATGGCGGGAGTTTTAAATACACCCATTGAGACTAGATGGAGCTGAAGAAAAAATATTCTCGAAAAAATGCTTTTAGGTACCATTTTTTTAATATGGCGGCATGAGCGGCGGACTACCTCGTTTGTACAAAAGAAAAATAACTCCCGCGTCAATAAAAACTTGGACTTATTTAGTGAGAGAGCGGCGTTTGTCAAAGCTAAAGACTCGCGAGATCATAGAAAATGAAAATCTGCTGCTAATCGATTTTCTTTGTACATTAAGGACACTTGCAACAAGACGAGTGTTCCAACTTATTTGCCCTGTCAGATGTAGGTCGCAATTACAGTGACTTAAAGGTATCGCTAAAGAGGAGGAAGAAACAAAAATAAGCGGCGACCCTTCGACATTAACTTCCACACGAACGATATACATCCTTTATCCCGGGGGAGGGAGATTAATTATCACTTGGCATTGTTTTCGTGCATCGTCTGGCATCAGCGCGCTTAAGAGACATTTCCCTATTTCCCCCTTATCTGACAATGTGAGTGGCGTCGTCATGGGGCCAATGGGAGGCACAATCACACCACCTCCCGACATGATGGATTATCGGTTCAGGGTTCATCTCCCGGAGATCGTGATTTTATGTGCATTTATTACCCTTAACATATTTAATGCTTCATTTCGGATACCGAAGACGACCGTTCTCGCTTTCGAGACCGACGCTCGCTCCATTCATAAAACATGTATCTCCGGCTCATGGCGGTGTGATGTCAGGAGTTATATTTATTCCTTTCGCTTCATAAATGTTCTCGGTTAACATTGCCCGGAATGTCTTGGTCAAAAATTTTTACAATCAATCAGTTTGTTTTTATGGAGCGTGTTCTCGTCTCAACTTCAAATAAATTCTTAACATTTTTGTATCCTAACTCACCTAGAAAGAGTGACTCGTCTTGACTGATCATTATAGAAGAGAAATTTGAAGACTGCTGCTTCTCATTCTGACCTAGAGAGGTGAAAAGGTATACAATGAAAAAATATCAAGGCAGCATAAAAAGCGCTGACGTCAGTAACCTATAATTGACGTCGAAAACACGTCATTAATATAAGTTAATTAATAGAAGACGTCAAAAAGACGTAAACTGACCCCTATTTTCCGACGTCGCCGTCAGTAAGGTGTTTTTAACGTCATATACACGGCAAAAGTGTGTTTTAAAAATAAATATGAAGACTTCACTTGATATAATATTCAGCGTTCTTTGATAAAATTGGTGTATAAATGAGCTCTTTGCTCTATGACATTTCTTCGTCATTGCGACGTCATTCTCACGTCACCAAAATCGACTCGAAGTCGGAGAGTACCAAAAAATGACGTCATATTGACATTGCTCTGCTATTTGCATGCTCATACAGAGTGGTGAAAAATTCGAATAGTTTAACCAATAGAAGACGTCAAAAAGACGTAAATTGACTCACATTTTACGACCTCGCCGTGAGTAAGGTGTTTTATACATCATATATACGTGAAATAATATGAAATATGAATTAAAATTTCTATATAAATGAGATTTATTCGTCATTAAGGGGTCATTTTCACGTCACAAAATCGTCATTAGAAATCGGAGACCACCAAAAAATCACGTCATATTGACGTTGCTCTGCTACCTGGATGGGTAGCTCATACAGAGTGGTAAAAATTCGAATAGTTGCCACTAGTCGATAAAAACTTCCTTCAAAGCTTTCTCATATATATCAAACAGCTAGAAAAATTCAATTCACGAGTTCGCCATTAGATTTAATAGCCGGTTTACTTAGGTACCATAACTGCGATGATAAATTCTCCCTGATGCATTCTAAATTTCCTCATCCCTCATTGCTATTCAAAATTTCATTCAAGCACCTGACAAATTCAATCCTCTCATGCAACTATCATCCAGAAAGGCATATCGGTAGCGGTCATGTCCATATTATCCTTCTTGGACGTTTCACTATAATTCCCCTAAATACTTCACCCTTTAACACCTTCACGAGAGAGACAAATCGGGCGTGTGACGGAATGCAAATATCGACGCCCCGGCGCTATGCAGGACATTGTCGCTAATTGGACGGCCGTCTGCGGCCCCATTTGCATGCTATGCGGCGCTCCATCAGGGTACGAGGGGGGGGGGTGGCAGTTGCCCCCAGGTGCATTACCCGCAGGCGTATGAGACGGTCGCAATCAACCGGGGCGGAATGACGTTGCGGACGGTCTTGTTATTATTATTATCGCATTCTACGCATAGGTGTGTGATTGATCAGTTTATTTGGGCTGGATATTTCGCACTCGATATTCCCGATAATGAGATGACTGGTTGGTGTGTGCTGTAGTATGTCGCTTTAGGGTTTGGATAAATTGACGGATTAGGGTCAGGTACGCGCTAGGATTATGGTAGTATCTACAATGGGGTTTATGCCTGTCGTGGTTCGTGGTTGGATTACTCTGGCGTTTAGAAAGACCGTGCCGGTGCTGCTTGTTTGAAAGACAAAGAATGTTTGAGTCCTTAGAATGAAATGAAATGAATGTCGCATTGAAATGAAATATGAAGTGGAAGTTTTCTTTTATCAATGCCCCACTCTGGGCGCCATTATGTGAAAGTCCAACAACTGAGAACTAATTTGGATGTCCTGAAAGACTTGGATGTTCTGAAAGACTCAATGACAACACTATGTATGGTCGCATCTTTTTAGGGAGCTATAAATTTGGTCGGTTTAAAAGTTGGACCATTTATTTATCGTCTAAAAATTACGATAATGTTGGTTTTATATCATCGGGGAGAGTGCTGTTTATAACAATGTGTGATTTTCATGAATCACTTTCGGAAAAAGGGAGCTATTAAACGTCCATCTTGTCCCTTTGTCGAAGTCTCGGAGGCAAAATAATGAAACGATAATATTTATCAATTTATATTCGCTCTCCTTAGGTACAGTTTTATGAGAATATACGTGATAAATTATGCAATATGTTTGGCCTGCATTTATAAAAATGTTGAGGAAGACAGGCACACGAATGAATAGATGGTTCGCAGTTTCCCGGCATAAAGGCCGCGAGAGAAAGGCGAGAAAGCGAGCGAGATAGAAAGATAACGAAAACGTATCGGAAGGGCTGAATTTTCACAGGGGTTCTTCCGCGAGCTACCCGAATCACTTAGGCGCGATAAAAAATATTATTCTAATTTCAACTCGTCTAAGGGCGCACGAAACAAATTCACGGGAGCAGAATTCTTGAGGAGAAAAAGTGAGAAGCATAAACATGGTTTTATGTAGGACCTCGGTAATTTAATCTAGTGGAGTTACACCCGGCGAAAGGGAAAAGTATCGACAAAAAGTCTTTAGTTATAGTCGAAGTTAAGAACGACTTCTGTTCCGGTTCCCGAAATGTAATAAAATTTGAAATGTGTGTTGTTTCCTGGGCCCCGAAATCTGGGCTTTAAAGCCGAACCTCAAATTATATTTTATTCATTCATATCTCCATATATCTGTATTCTTTGATCTCATATTTTAGCATTTTTTTGTTAGATGTGTAAATTTCCCTTTGAAAATGTATTGCCAGATGTTCGGAAGAAGGAAAGGAAAAGGAGGTCATCATCGCAGTTCCGGCAGATTGGTCAATAACAATTTTATTGTATGGTTTTCTTTTATTGCAGAAAATTCGCTTGCTATTAGGAAAAAAAATAGAAAAACATGAAATTTATAATTTGAAAAAATTCACCTCTTATAACGAATTGATCAGTAACGTCAGACAAATCGGTTGTTCTGGAGTCAAAGTTGATAATGTGTAATCAAGCGTACTACCATAAATGCACAGAGTCCCTCAAGGATCGGTTATAGGACCATTACTATTTATTCATTATGGAAATGATCTTCCCAACTACCTATATCAAAAGATTAATCCCCTATTCCATTGATGACTATGACATTTGTGACACTCCCTTGTTCACAAGCCCTCAGAGGAGTTATGAGGTAAGCTAAAAATTATTCAGGCACTACAATAATGTAACAAGCAGGTGAAGTATACCTGGTCAAGTCATGTCGAGCAGAGGCATTCCACAATAGAAACTTTGCATTTTTCATTTTGCCTTTTATCGTGTAACCTCCTACCTTACAAAATGATATGCTACGTCCAGGGCACCAAATTCTGTAACATATCCTGGTCACTAAAATGCCCCAAGACTAAGACCTAACTGAACGAATCTAAAAAGAATCCCGAAATCTTAGAGAATATTTGAACGGATTGAAATTTCTTCCGCCCTTACTCTTGAGCTTCAAATATGTTAAAGCGTGATCCCAACCCCTTTAAACTTTGAAACCAATGCTTTTTAATCGCGATCGTCTAGTCTTCGAGTAACCTAGTGGGCCTTTTTGTTCATAGCAAACGATACGAAAATACTCAAGTTAGCCAATCATTGGGAGAAAGGAGATATTATTAAAACAACGATTTTTCATGTGATAAATTAACGTACTCAACCTGTATATTTAACGAGAAAGTTCGAAAGGGCGAACAGCTAGGAAATAAAACCTGATGTTTTAAAATTTAGGAATTTTTCGGCTGAAATCCATATTAGTGATAGCCTGCTTTTCCCTCAGTTTGTATTTAATAATAATTACAACCCCTAACAAAAGCTGCGTAACTATTACAATACTATAATAGATGAACTTTTCCAGCAATAAACAACATAAATAATGAAATGTACACCATAGCCGTAACATAAATAAACAAATACTGAAAGAGAATTTATGATTTTGAATGTACAGTGAGATTTCAGAAGAGATTTTTGTTTTTCCAAATAAATTCACCGGGGCAGTGAATCAAATAACCGGCGGTGGGTAGGCAGTAAAACGGGAAAACGTAGCCGCAATATTGTGCGAATTATTAGTAATGAATGAAACGTCCAAAGTAAACATACGACATTTTCCGACGAGCAATAGCTATAAAACAGCAATAACAATTATTAAAACCAAACAGTTACGACCGTGAGTAATCCTGGCAGTCGGGATTTAGTTGTAACATAAAACCTACCGATAGAACACCCCGGAGATTCCCGAGACGATTTATAAATTATTAAACATGATCCGTGCATTATTTTCTTTATGAATTTTGAAATTTTCATGCAGCAGACTCGATACGAATAAAGCGAGAAGATTATGTTATCTACGTGATTTTTTTCAACACATTAAATTGGTATCACAATATAACGATCGATACACTAATTTCATTTAATGAAGTAATCGTCAAAGAACCTCTTTTCCCTCCAGCCCTCTCACTGTAATCATAGCAACGCTGGGAGAAGAGGGAGGAGTCAGATCGCCAGCAAGACCACTCGAATAGGTTTGTTCGTGGTTGCAATCGTGAGCCCGAACATTAACCAATTAATGAGGTTTACAACTCGTTAATTAATCGTTTCGTTGGGAATCGTCAGAAAACTTATCTCTTTCTTATTGTGATAAAGTCTTTCTGCAATGTGGAGTAAAATTGACTACAACTCAGTTGTAGAGCTGTATAGATCCAGTTCCAGTTCCACATGCTGCATATATACAGTATAACTCAATTATTACGCTTCTCTCCCACACAAATGAAACATACACATCAAGCAAATTAAGCCAAACTTATACTTAGTGAGTCTCACTGCACATTTGCGGACAGACTAAATTTGTATGCCGACGCTGTTAATATAATGATCGAGGTTCCAGGTCCTCGATTCGCTCGGGACATGAGATTGGCTTCATCAGCATGCAATTTCCCATGAATGCGGACCGGAGACGAAGGAGTGAGTACTAGGGAATTGACATATCACGTACCTTAAGAGTCATTTCAGGAGACGGTCCTTATGGTCGCTATGTATGAACGAACGTCATCGGGTTACGTGGATAAAGCGAATTGATTGGGGAGACGGTCGATGGCGCGTTAAGGGGAGACGAAGGTTGATCTAGGGTTCAATTACGCGAGGAGAAATATTAAAAAATTCATTATATTCAGGTTAGTTATCCGAGAACATAAACCACCAAAAAAATTATTGTTAGTTGATCACCTCGTTACCGAAATAATAAAATCGGAATGATTTCAGTTTAGTTCCCCTTAAGCAACGATTTGACTTGGGTTTTGTTTCCAATGGAGGATCATAATGAATGGGCTGAGAGTGTTAATGGGCCCTGCTTCCTGAAACAGCGCCAAATTAGAGACTCGTTTGGAAATAAAGGAGTTTATTAATTGCTCATATATGACACCCTAATTCGAGGCTTTATATAACAGATAAGGTTGAAATTATGGATTTTATGTAATGTAGAAGAACAAGGAGAGAAAATTATCACTTTCTTTGATAAAACTGATTAATGAATTTCGTTTTTAGTAATGGTTATGAAAAATATGATAAAATGATCTTTTCTGTTATTGTGGCGGGACCAAAACTATTGGAAAAACTTACCAAGATTGGACTTCGAAGGCTTTTATACAGGGCACGTCGAGAAAAAAGGACCAAAAAACAATTCGAGCTTAACAGAAAAGAAATCACCTGCACAGGATTAGTTTGGCAATCAGTGCTGAATTTGCTTCCTATGCTTGGAAGATGTCTAAACCGCAAAACACATCCTAAAGGGACGGGGAGAACCAGACTATACAAGCTTTCGAGAGTATTAATGTAGCACAACTACATCTAAGCGACAATAGACTTTTGGTCGCAGTGACCAAAAAAAAAACTCAGCAAAAACAAACTGAGGACAGCTCAGATAAAACAACAGCTGTCGTTTTTAACCTCAGCCCAAAGGAAAGAATATCCGAATTGAGATGGCAGGAAGAGAGATGGAGAAAAAAAGATGGAGGGATGACAGAGAAGACAAGAAAGACTACAGGCACTGCAGGGAACAACATTTAACATGGAAGGGCTGAAGGCAGAAGAAAAGGAAAGTGCTGAGTACGGTGATGCAGTAAATGATCCTGTATGAAGGCAACAATATGGCAACCGGCATTGATGATAGAAACCTGGAGAAAAAAATTACGACATGCCAGAGAATGTTAGCGCTGAGAGGATGCAGTACATCGTAGGGCTCCGACGGCTCAATTCTGGTTGTGGCGGGACTTGCTGCGATTCATATGTTGATAAAGGAGAGAGGGAGAAAGGAGAATAGAGAAAATAATTTCTAGCACGAAAAAGAGAGAGGAGAAACAAAAAGAGGAGTGGCAGAGACAGTGGGATAAGGACAGCAGCAATAGATGGACTCAGAGACTGATTCCCACAATTAGCTCACGGTGAATTATAACCTGATAAGGCACTATGGGACTAGGGTGCTTCATGGATTCTCTTCATGGAATAGAAAAGGGGGAAATTGTAGTACCTACATGTACGGGGATGCAGAAATAGACGAGATGCAAACCACACCCTCTTCGAATGCACAAGATTCAGCAGGGAAAAAGAGAAAATGAGACTGAGGTTGGGGACGGAGCTTGAAGCGAGAAACTTGGTAGAATGTATGCTGAAACCGGATACCGAGAAGCGAGACCGTGAAGAAAATTATTAGAGTGCGAAATAAAAGTCCGTGATAAAGGAAAAACTTGACAACGAAACGTGACAACAGAAGGAACAAAAATTCAGTGGCGCCTTCGGCTCGAAGGGAAGGCGTCGGGCTCAGTAATTCGAGCGAGTGGCAGAAAAGGTGTTACGACTAGAAAGTTTGATTTTGTGAAATAAAGAAGAAAAAGTCACAAAGTTATCTGGTGGCTGTCAGAAATTAAAACAAGGCGGTATCTATAGAATTTTTCCGTTCGCGAGGTCTACAGGTGTATTTTTTCTCAGATAATTTTGAGGGATACATGCATTTGGAGCAAGGGGTAGATTCTTCTTCTTAGGCCGGCTATAATGGTGCGTACAACCGCACCCATGAATATTTCTATAGAGGTCCGTCCGAGCCATTGACGCAGATCTCTAAGACAAGAGTTCACTCTTCTTTCCATAGATCTTTTGCTCTCGATTATAAGTAATTAAGTCGATTTTGCTCTCGTAAGAAAGTAAATTTAAAGATATTTTGAACCTAACGAGCTGCAACGCAGACGTAATAAGCAGTCAAAACCGCTCAAGATATAGCAGGAAATGTTTACATGTCTTTATATCTTTAGTGCATAACTTATGGTTCATTAATCTTGAACCAAGCTCATTAATTCCATCCCGCTTTATATTCAATTTTTACTGGACTCTTGACCTCTTGCCCGATCCTTTAGAACGACTACCATGTTTATGAGTGCATAATTTTTTCGCGTCAGTTCGTTTTATAATGACGTTTTTTATACGGCAAGGAAAGTCTTCATAAAATCGTAATTAAGGCATCAGTACGTCGAAAATTTAAGCCTCGGAGACTTTATTTCCGTTTATATTTTGGGTGGCATGCTCCATTATTTTCAAGTATTATGCGCAGCCAAGAAAACAGCAGCAATATTGAAGTTTCAAATTGCAATTCCAGATTCAAACTATTTCCTCTGCATCTTTTTGTAATTTCTATAAAATGTAAATATGTCTCCAGAACTTATCAAGCGACAAACTCTCGCAACAACAACAAGTAAATTTCTCTGAAAGCATTTCTCCTTTGTGATTTTACTATTGAAAGTTATCCGTGTGTTCTCCTGCATCTCGCAAGTCGCAAGTGATGAAAACCCGCAATAGCTTTTCTTGGAAATCCCGGCTACAATAATAATAATCGAGAAAACGACAAGTAAATCGCTGGATCCCTTTGGAGGTCTGTCCTTCCCATCATAATTTCCTAGACAATCCGACATAAAGACGTCGGTCAGAGGCCGGGTTCGTGGCCTAATCTCCTGCCGGATTTGTCAGCCGTCCGCACGCAGCCCCGCAGACAATATGTTAATGTCTGCTGCGGCGGGCTCTCGTTACCTCCAGGAAGCGTCATCTTGTGAACGGCGGCGCTTCCGCGGATACAATTCGGGAATGTCACGTCGCGATTACGCGGATGATAAACTGCCCCCGTCCGCCGTCGCCCGATGTCGTCTCCCGCCTAGCTCGCTGCCGCTCTTATTAAATCAAGTGCCGCCGCCGCCGTTGCTCGGGCCTGGTGTCATATTTCCAGACACTCACGGCGACACTCCGGGGCTGGATAATTCAATTTGTTGGGTTTTGTCGTTGCCCGGATTTGTTTGCTCGAATAACAATTTTTTTTTCATGATGTGTTGGAAATTTCCATTAGATTACGGTAATAGGCGGTTAAGTTTTAGTGAAAAAGTGATCCTCGCATATATTTTAGGAAACATCATATCCGACAGAAAAAATCATAAGTCTTAAGAACTTGTTCATGGACCTTCTGGGTTGTCGTCGTTAACCCCTCCAAAACACCAAAGATCTGTTGTGCATGAAAGGAGAACAGTCATCACCTCGTCGCGTCCTGTAATCAGTTGAGTACCTCAGAGCCCCGTTCCGGCATTCGAACTTCGTCCTTGCAACGAGGATGTCTCCATACGCGGCTTTCCGCGTCGCTCGCAGTTTTACATACCTTTGAAGCAAAACCGTGCATTCCTTACATAATCCGCTATTCCTAATTTTATATTAATTATTCTTTTGGTCATCTGACCCATATATTCAAAATACCGCATTTCTTCTTAACACAACCGCAAACATATTTTGGTCCTTCGAGTAGAATGCGGAAATTTAAATACGTATAACTGGGGAAAAATGGCGCTTAATCGTCCCCCAACATTATTATTAATAACATCATCGTAGTGTAACTTTTGTTTGTGCGGTAGGTAACTGCGAAGCACTGAAATATTCAGAATTTTACCCAGCAAAATATTTTAAATGTTTCAATGCAGAGCTGCAATTTCCGGTCGCATACCTCTACGTGTGCGGCTTTTGTGCACTTTAGCTTTAAAATAAATTGCAATCCAAAAGCCACCCTTTGACCGAATTTCGGAGGTAGGGTAATTCAATTTGTATATACAGCTTTATTATTGGCTTCACGTGTAGGCTGGAAAGGCAGCCTCCCGATGTGAAGGAAATTTTCATTAGAGCGAGCTCGTTTTTTAATACAGGGCTCAGTATTTCATAAAAGCGCGTGCATCAAACGGGATTTAGCGTAGGTGGCTGTTTATTAACGAGAGCAGACAAGGGTGCTTCTCAATTTGTCCCTGTCTTTCTTTATATCCTTTTTGTAAACTGGAATTTTCCAACTATAGAGGTTTGAGTATCCCGGTGTCTGTAATTTATTGTTGCTTTTCCAGGATTTTATGGAAAATTCCTGACATTTTTTCATTACATAAAATTATATCGTATGAGCTAATAAAAACGTAATTAAAGCAGGCTTTGGAAAAAAAAGTAAGGTCCGAGATTGAATGCGTAAAACTGTAAAATAAAATTTCTGATTGTTTTCACTTTACAGTTTTACAGATTCTATCAATGACAATTTTTTTCTTCCAAAGCCGGCCTACTTTATGCGACCTTATTATGCTACTAGGGACAATTTCTTCATTATTGTACTATTTGACCTTGTCAAAATGTGCTTATTGACGTGAAATTGTGGCAATTATGACACAAAAAATATAGTTTAACAACTCTAGTTTAGGAACAAACGTCTAGCAGTCCACGGCACTACACGTGTAGGTTGAAGCATTTACAACGCACTGACGTGAGACGCTTGTAAATTTGCGGAAGCGTATGCCACTCGGAATAGAAGCCTTTAGATTACAGAGGTCTTCCAGGGTAAAAATGTTCGTTCCAATATTGAAAGACCAGCTCTTGGCATCATTGTGCTCGAGAAATTTCTGAATGTTAAATTTTAGACATGGGAAAATTTTCTTCAGCTCATTCCTTCAGCTAAAACACGCTTGCTGCTTTCATAATAAAGTCCCTTTCTAATCCTATTATAGCGTTTATTTACACAACTCCGGGGAAAGTGAGAAAATGATAGGCGTGACAACACGGCATGAAGGCGTCTCGACTTTCGACCAGTTTCCGGGATCCCAAACGGAAAGACGTTCTGGAAGTTCACTATAAACCCGAAAGTTCGAGCAGCGGCCAGAACTGTAAGTGCGTGATCCCGAAATTACAGAAGGAGGATCGGGTGATGCGCATATAGAAATCTTCGTGATGGCTTCGAATAACTTGCCGTACTTCTAGTAAATTTTACTAGATTTTACTGAAACTATATTCTCTTATAAATGCAAGACCAGAGACAAGTTAGTAAGTCAATTTCAGTGAGAGTTGATGGAAACGAGTTAACGGCGAGCGATCAAGAAGCTTTCTACTTATAAGGTTAGGGCAATAAAGCAGTCTAGTTTGAATAACAGCGGCGTTACGAGCGAGAATAAGGTGATTATTCGTCAGCCGACCGCGACTACGACGAGGAGGGTCAGTAAGACCGAAAATGATCCTCTTGATTCGCCAGGTGGGGGTGTTGCAAAGATTGCCGGATGCATAATGCACGCAACTCGTGGAGAAATAAAAAATACGTTCCACTAAAACTGTTTTAGTCGTTGGAAATTATTGGAAGTATAGTCCTCCATCTTTTAATATTTTACTTAAGCGGATAGTTATGGCGCAATTTCCTTTCAGCGCTCTTTCCGGGCCGAACCGGAATAAAATAAATTACAAGAACTTAATGAACGCTTAAGCTAGTCCATTGCAGTTTTAAATCACTCCATCAAGCATAGCGTCCTGCGGGACCTTTTTACCGGCCGGTTTTGCCGATGCTTTTGTAACGTCGAATCTTTGATTTAAATCACGGTATGCCATTAATTACGCGAGGCGGCAGATCTGAATCGGGGGCGGTTTCATACACACGGTATTTCACGGGCGCCAGATAGCTGTTATTTCCGAGTTGATGGCAATTGTTCGCAGTCGCCCTATAAACGACACTTCACCCCCAAGTAATTCGGACCATTATTAAATGTCGGTTAACGGCCTTATATTAAATTATGAATCCATTTTGAGTGGTTGACAGCTGCCCGATGCTGGAGTTGTAATTAAATCTCTCTTCTCCCATAAATAACGTTCAGCGTTTACTCCCGTGCATTTGCCCCCAATCGATAAAGCAATTTAAGACAGGAGGGCGCTTGGAAATTATTTTTTAAGGTTTGTCAATCTGGCGCTCGATGACAAAATGGCTCTCCATATAATGTAACAATCAGAGACATTTTATTTATTTAAAAATGCGATAAACTGCGAGAAGAGAGAGCTGGCAGTGCTGCTATGTGATAATCTTCGAGAGGCGGCAGAGTTGCTATGTGACCAATCGAGAAAGACGCGATAGAGTGGGCCTTCGAACTTCCTGGTATCTAGCGACGTTTTTGTCGAAAAATCTCGGCCATAAGAAGGAAAGTTCGAGAACTTACTTCCTCAATCAATCTGCCAGAGTGTCTGGAAGTTGCTACTGTTTAGAATGTTCCAGGAATAGAAGATTCAGGATCTTGAAAATATATTCGGGAGTTAGTTCTAGAAGGCGTCCCAGAAGAACACCAAGGGTGTATATATGCAAAGCTAGGAGCAGTGCGAGTTTAGTTCAGTGTAGACTGCGAAGTAGTAAGGGAATAAGAAAGCGATATTAGACAGTGTGACAGAAGAAAAATATGATATAGAGCCGCTAGACCTTACACTGTTTCTGACATTTAATTTCGCCCTTTTCAGTTAAAGTTTAAAAATAAATACGCCCCTTTGAAAGGGATGATGAAAGATGTGCAATAATTCAAATAGGACACATTTAAAACTTATTAATTTAGCTCAACCACGCCCATCAGTGTCAGCGCCGCGGTTATACATAGACACTTTCTCTCAACTACACGGACTTGCACATAATGATAAATTCCACAGGTCAGCGCCTGAAACATTCACCCCAAATGCCATACAAAGCATCCCCTTCATTCATAGATCCTTCACACCTCGCCGCCGTCTCTTCACTTATGCCGCCCCTTCAGAGCCGCCACAACCCATCCCATCACCAGCCATTGTTTCCGGCCGCTAGGTGAGGAATGTCTACGCTAATTCGCACTCAGCACAGTAACAAGACGATTGTTTCGGTGCCAGGATCTTCAACGGAATGGAACTACTTCTAGTGTCTAAGCTCGCATGGCCGCTTTTGCGGATGACGTCACTAATCAGACGTCGCATCGGGACGGTATATGCAGGAATGCTTCCGCCTGCCACAACGAGAGATCTGGAATAATTCCATGAAGCAGAGTGCTAAAGTTCTACAAGCTTTTCATTCCTGGAAATAAGAAGTATTAGAACTCATTTGAGGAGAACTCAGATACAGATCTTTGTACTACATCAAATATATGGGAACAGTAATAATCGACAGAACAAAAGCTGCTGCTAATAGAAACAAGAAAGGAAGCTTACCAGTATATTATAAGAAGTGGAGCTGAAGCCATAACAGTCAAAGGATGTAATTTTCAAGATGGCAAGGACCATCACAATTCATATACTCCGTTATTAATAGCAGGGTAAAGTTTTTTGCCCTACTTCTACGTAGTGAAAGTCTGACTCGAAGGATAGAAGCAAGAGAGAGACTCTCAAAGAAACCAAATCGCATTAAGAGCTTTGATAGGCGCAATTTGTCTTAGGAGTTCCATTCGTCAGCATCTGTTCCACTCCGAGAGGGAAAAGCAACAGGGAAAGTTATGCAAACTAAACTTTTATAAAGGCAGACGCTCTCTCCAACTCTTTGCTTCGTCAGTAGATAGATCCACTCGAGATGAGATATGCGTGCTTTCAGATTCTCCCTTCCATCCGGCTGGATATTTAGCTGATGCTAGATTTAGAATGTCTCATTCTCTAATTCGGCATTTCTTCTCATGCGAGAGATAAAGACTCGCGAGAGGATTCTGACAAATGACTTGCCGGCTTGCTTGTTGACTTGTCGTAATAGTCTGCTTAAGATTTGTTTAATTTTCAAAGCATACTCACCTTAGCAGCTCGTTCTTATGACGTATCAATTAGGCGCTTACATCGAAACTAACGAATATACTTTCCAATAACGACAGGTCATAATGCATTTCTCTTGAAGGTTTACTGTTGAGTAATTTAGAATAATCTCGAAAAACCAATCACAGATATCGTAAGCTTTAGTTAATTTTGATACTTGACATGACTGTCGAGTGACATCAACCCGGCGGAAAAGGCTTCTCGGCAACTCTTTTTTTCACAATTTTCCTACCCAATTGTCGTGTTGAGCTGAGAATGAGAGAAAATTGACAACTTGGCAGAAGCGATCATACTCCCTTCTCCAGTTGACAGGAAGTTCTTCATTCGTTTACCTAGAATCACAATTTCATACAAACGAAACTAATCCCTAACGATCTCATCTGATCCCTTACCCTTTCCCAACATTTACCTTAGTCTACCCCACACCTGACACCTATATGGCTGCGGTCACGTCTCTCTCTCTCTCTTTCTCTCTCTCTGAGCCCCCTCAGTTCCCCCAGTTAGGCAGTCTTCTTCCTTAACTGTTGGTTTGCCATGTGAAAATCCACCCACTTATTAGTTCCCTCAAACGGGTGTTGACGGTGATTTTTTCACGACCAGGCAAATCTCTAACACCTGTTTCCTCTGCTCGCTATCACCGGTGGGATGGGAGTAAGGGAGGTGGTAACACAGTCGGGAATACAAAAATAGAATAGAGGAAACAGGAGTGTTTTCACCGGAACCCTCGCACTACTACTACAAGAAAACAGGGATAATTACACTTTAAAATGAACCGTTATTCGAGGTAAAAACTTGGGACAAACACTTTGGGATAAACTAAAACCCTTTTCATACAAAAGTCAATTTCTGGAGCGTGCGTTACAACTAAGCTCATTAGCTTGAAAATCTCGAATCGAGTAGGGAGACCACAAGACTCATCCTATTGCACTCCTTTCACCTTTACGCCCTAAATGAGCCCTACTAATTAACATCACACGCAAGGCATATCAAATATCACTCGCACAGCAGCCCTCATTACCTCGTACCCTTAATCCCTTCCCACGTATGGCTCGAATGGAATTCCGCACGTCGTCGAGACGCGGTGTCTTTGATGCGACCGCAGAGAGGCTGGCTCCGTCCCAGTCTCCGCCCGGTTAGGAATTGCACCGATAATGAGATCGAGCCGGGAGGGCCCAGAAGGAGGTGGTGATTATCCTGCTTCCTGTGTGGATGACGCTTTATTACCTTTAAGATGAGCACTGGCACTGGGAAATGAGAATTTTGAGCTAGTTATAATTGAGATGCATTAAGCTTGCAGCGCATATTGGTACTAATGGGCTTATACCTTCGATATTAGCGAGGTTGTGGTGCTTATATGAATTATGGAGATTAAATTTAATTTTGATCAACGGGGAAGTGCTTCAAATCAAATTAATACATTCCCACTCATATTGATGAAGTATCCAAGTTACTTAGATCTTCTTTGACTTTCGAACCAAGGCTAAGTGAGATTGATAGTCTTTTATGTAATCAGGAGGTGAATGAATGAAGATCCAGTCCAAAGCACTCTTTGATTTGTGTTAATGGACATGTGCTCTTCAATCAAAATTGTCTCTCACCTTAGGTAAGTTCAAGTCCAACAGATTTTTGAAGAGATTCTGTGATTCTGGAAGACTTAAGTATAAATAGAACTTTTCTCTTCCCAATTCTCACGCAAACAATCACTTGCAAAATACTAGGAACATTTCCATCAGTCGATCAAATTCGTTCTGGAATAATCAACTCTCTCTCTCCTTTACAAACGAATTTCCTGTCTGAAAACCCCCGATTTCATAACCGTCGCGACTTCCTCCAGCCAGCGGACGCGGTTTCCAAGATTTACATTCCCTTCAGCCTCCCTCTCGACGGAATAACAAAAGGTGGAAGTTTCATCACGTGTTCAATTTCCTGAAAAGCCGCACACGCCGTATTTAGCGGCGATTAGACCGGGATTTTAATTTAAGCGAAGGTGCCAAGGGCATAAGGGCATCAACGCCCGTCGCAGGGAAGACGAAGGGTTGCCAGTGACCGGGACAGGAGGGACCGCTTTGCAATGTAAATGTCACGTCCTAATCTGCGTGGAAATGGACCGATGACACTGGACGGCCTTTGAGTCGCTCGCACGCCCTTTTGCCCTTCTCTAGCGCATGAATATGCCTGACAACGACGCAGAGATATTTTACCGCGTGAAGAGGGATGGGTAAATGATAAGAGTTGGTCAGGTGCACTAAATTTTTTTTACGCTACAAAATGTGGGAAGCAAATAAAATAAATTGTCCCGCAAACTAAGAATGGGGTGAATAAATTTCAGAATTTTCGTAGTATAATTCGAAAATTGGCAACTATATGTTTTTTCGGGATCACCCTGTACGTTTGTTTATATCTCAAAATCGCGTTTTTTGCGATTTTCAAAACGCCCCTGTAACTTCACCTTTCAAGATTGATGATCAAAATTTTGAAGTCGCTTTTAGAACTTTTGAAGGACTTTCGAGTTTCGTTAAAAAAGTTTCCATAAGTCGTTGTATTTCTACAGGATGTCCCGTCATAATTCGAGAAAAACGATTCTTGCCACCTCATTTCAGGTCCCAGTTTTCAATCTAGGGGGTTGAAATTTTTGTGGGAGTAAGATATCCACAAGAAGTGGTCTGGGATAGCATTTGAGCAAAATCGGTCGAGCCGTTTCAAAATGGCGGCCATTATTTTTTATGAAAATGGATATTTTTTGAACCCCTGTATAAGCTAGATAGAAAAAACCTTGAAAATTGGCTTGGAAGGAAATTTTTCGAACTTGAAGTTGGTATATAAAAAAAGAATTTTTTCTTATTAATAAGCCAGTGGTGTGGGCAGGAAAAGGATAAAAATGGGTAAATTTCTATAACCATTTATGAGCATATTTTTGAAGGAAATAGAACTGAATTTTGTATACAGTAGACAGCTATACTAATAACCTTTAACCTTAAAAAATTTCAAGAAGCAAATAAAAAAAAATGGCGGAGATATGTGATTTTTTTACATGATGTTTATTTCTCTAAAAATTCAAATTTTCGTATTCAAAACGCCCCTGCAGCTTTGGATTTCAAGATTAAAAAGCATGTAATTTTGCATTCATGAACAGGACTATGAATTTTCCTCAAAAAGGTTGCTCAAAATCGCGTTACTTCTACAGGTGTCCCCTCAAAATAAAAAAATAAAATGTTTTTATCACATCATTCCAGATAGTTCTCGATCCAGGGGACTGAAATTTTTATGGGAGTACGATATACATAGGGAGTGGTCTGGTGTTGCATTTGAGTAAAATCGGTCGAGCTGTTTCAAAATGGCGGCTATTTGAATATTCGTAAAATAATTAATTAAATCTGGTTTCTAAGTGTTGGCAATAAACTTTGGGTTCAATTTTCTTTTTTCTTTCGAGTAAATTTCTTTTCTTGGTAAATCATGGTGATGAAAAATCGCTCTTGATTTTATGGCAGTTTTTACTCATAAAAACTGTAACCTGCTACTAAATTCTAAGAGCTAGGGACTATTATTGGACGAGGGGTTGCAGGATTTTATCACTGGCTAAGCATAATCAATGCCTCTACGGTCATCCAAGCAATTCATTAATGAGTTTTTAATTTGCTTAATCGACCATCAACCAATGCTGATGCTTTATCTTCGAATTTGCTATTAATTAATCTTATAAGGTAAGTCCTAAATGCGTCATCGTCAGAGCTGTTAAAACGCACCGGGAGTCTATTGAATTCTCCGCACGCTGCTCAAGATAAGTACATGTTACTGCTCTAGGCTGGTGGTTCATTAGCGGTGACTAATCCCTAGCTCCAAAAAAAAAGAGAATCACGGTCGAGATAATTCTGCTACCATTGAGTCTAGGAACCGCGGGATACTTAAAGCTGCTTACGGATGCAGTAAGAACGTCAGTCTAAAAAGTGAAGGTCACTTGACACACATCAACTGTGTTTAAAAATAAATGAAATTAGTGTTAAGCTCTGAGTGTAAATAAATAATTAGTTTAGTGTATAGTGTCTAAAAACAACTAGTAGTTAAATTTTCTTATTTTTCAGAACAGGACAAGAGATCCCAAGTTCTGCGAACTCCTTTGTTCGTCGTTATTGATAATCGGGAAATTTTCCGTCAACTGTTCAACTGCTAGAGCTCGTCCCGTTTTCTGCTCTACTTTATTACCTCAATCGAAACTCCCGGGTTTGGGTCTTGCAGGTGAAGTGCCTTGAAGATCGAATTTTTCTGAGGATGGCCTTCTATCCGTTGATACCGAGTTTATAATTCTAGAAATGCGCAAAAGGACTGAATGCTACTGCAATTGAGCTAATTTTATTTGAACGGCTAGAAGAGACTCTTTTTAGGTTATGTTTTTTTTTTAATATAATGTATGAAAAAAAGATAGGAATACTAAATCTGACATTTAAGCTTGTATGATGTTCAGATCTGAACGCCCTCTCTAGTCGAAACAAGACGACGGGCCTAAGAGGGGTAGTGACGGTCAACCGAGGGGAAGTACCGAGAGAGATGATAAAAAGTTATTTTTTCTGGTTAATCCAAGTCTGATCGGCTAGGTTTCATAATTAAAAGAAGAAAATATCGTTATACGGTCGTTTAATTAATAATAAAGCGACGCAGTAATTACTTGTATAAGTGTATCACCGTTACTACTCGAGTCCGGGAGTCCCAGAGCAGGAGCAGGTCAGCACTGAGCAATTGCAGCAGCGACCTTACAGTGTTGCCGCCTTGTTCGAGATTTACTGAGAACCAGGTATGCTAAGTTGAATAATTTTTTTAATTTCTCAAGCCCCTTCGATTTGACATTTTCTTAAGACTTTTATTGTTCGGTTTTATGCAAAGAAAACAATTATCACACGTTAATTTTACATATCTATTCGATATTTGGTCCTGACCCTTTCTTTGGAGGAGTTATACTTTGGAGGGGTACCTAAGCTTTTATGTAACGGGGTTCTCTGAATTGAACGAGCAAATATATTTAAAAAGCAATGTACTTCTGAAATGGAAGTAGCTGGTACAGGAAGGTAGGTAAGTACATACATAGAGAAGCTTTGTGAAGTAAGATTTAGAAGACACTTCGCAAATGCGGGAATATGAAAACAGAGATTGTATCTGAGATCTTTGCTAGCATGCAATATTTCCCGCTGAGCTCTTGAGAAAAGGCAATATTTGCTTAACAGGCTAACGTTCGTGATGATTTATGAGGAGAATCATATTGGGGATTTTTCCGATTCGGGCGTCCCGTCCGGCTGTCACCCGGGAAAATGAGAATTTATTATTGTAGCGGCTAGCGCCAGGGCGTTTAAACACTTAATCAATTATGCCGCCGCCATCAGCATTCATTACACCTTAACGGCGGCCTGGGGGACCGGCTTCACCTATTAATCGTTATTAGGGAGCCGATTTTCGGTCACGTTTAAGGGACCTGCATTTAGAAATTAATATTTAAATCGCGAGCGAGGTCAGACTGTTCGATTCATTTCAAATGAAATATTAATTCGGTCCCGGTTTTATCATCGAAATTTATGAACGAGCGTTTGCGGAATAACCCATCAGGAAATTTTATTCCGTTCCAATTAAATTTATCTCGTGTTCTATTTCTTTTTTTTTGTTTTATAATAAATCCATACATCGGTGATTGGTGGCATTTAATTTCACGACATGACGTTGACGGTTATTAGTTACGTCGTAGCAATGCAAAAAATTCAAAGCGTCATCCATATTCCTCACTAATTTACAATATTCGAACATTTTCACTTAAATTTACTTGCTTGACGCTGACATCAGCGGATTAATCAAAATAAATGAACCTCGTACTAATAAATTCAGACAACGGTACAGATGACTGACTCTAGGCCATGATAGCAACAGACAACAGACAACAGACTAATCATCTTATTTCCTTAAGGCTTTTGATGCATCTTACAGTTTTAGTAAGTGCGCGCGTCAACGTTATTAATTAACGCCCAATTTTTTTATTTATACAGAAGGAAATTTTATCGGGTAGACCTCCTGAAACACCAGCACCAGTTACCATTTTAATCGCGTTACAATTTCAACCATGTTCGTATAGATAAGGACGAGGCGACCTACCCAGGGGATTGCCTTTGGAAGAGCTGCTATAGTAGAACACACTTTTTTATTCTAATCGTTCGTCATACATAAACGAACTGTCAAATGCATCTTCCTTAACTCGCGCTCGACAGTATCCAAAGTTTGGTCTTATGCAACTGACAACTGAAAGCTTCTAATTATATTTATCATACAAAAACGCCCCCTTATATTTTTGTCTGTTTGCAAATATTGTTGAATTCTCTTGTTCGCATGCAGCCTCAAGAGATTCGTTATAATCAGATTTTTTGGGCCTTAATTAGTCGTTCCAATACAGAATTTGTCGCTTCAATTTGTTTGAGCTCGATGGTGTAGAAAGCCAACCAGACACTGAAGAACGATTTTCTCTCCAAAAAATCAGTTTTTTTTCTTTAGTCTTAGCGCCTTTAGACAATAGGCGCTATTATTTTTACCCTAAATAGAGAAAATAGAGCGGGGTCCTATTTTTTGTTCCAGTTTAGAGAAGGGGTTTAAAAACAAACATTAAATAAAAAATCGATTTTACAAAACTTGTCATGGTCTGCCCTACGTTGTGTTTTTTAAATTCAAATTACGCTTCAACATAATTGTAATATTCTAGAATTCCCACATTAACCAGGGAAGAAACCTAAAATTATAAAATTATAAAAATCAACAACCTACGATTGATTGAACAATTCTCCATATTTTCCTTCATTAATGACCTAATTTAGCTTATTAATGTTCCTTATTAAATTATCATGGAACTACATCTCCAGCCCTTAATTAAAATTCGAACATAAATTTCCATTTTAGGCTCTCAAAGCGTGAACAAGTTCATTTACTGTACTCACAATACAATTTTCATTCCATTATTCCAGCATCTTTCTCTAGAAAGGATCGTTCCAAATCGCTTCAAGATCTCCTTATCTCACCCCTCCTACCTGCTACATGACGCCCCCCCCCCCCTTCGATTCTAACACTTGAAAAAGTTCTTATCGCACACCTGAAAGGTGCGTCGCACGCATGAAAAGGGTCTACGTGGAAGTCGAAGAGGATGACGTCGAGGTGGCGTGACAATTCGATCATTTTATCTTTTTCCGTGCCTATATCTTTAAAAAAAAAAGTACAACAGCTTCTAGCAATTTATTTTTACGAAATTTGAGCCTCAAACTGACTACATTTACCTGCGCGGCCATTGTGATTCTTTTCACGGACAGTGAGGAATTTTACTTTTAATTACCTTACTAGACTTTCCGACAGTGACCGACCTCAACATAGAAATAAATTTCAAAAGACTCTTATAACTCCGTTCCAGCAACGCTATCTCCAATCATCACCTCGTCTTCTAATAAGTGATAGAGAAACAACCAATTGCTGTTCAACTACAGGTTTATTCATTTGGTCGACTTAATTTCCAAAGTCCAGCAACATCAACTGTAAGTAAAGTTTCCTTTTAGATTCCCGAAGAGCTTTTGATAAAAAAGAGCGAACGGAACTCTTATTTTGTGACAATACCTCTCTCTAGAATCCAGTTAATTAATAAACGTGACAAAGCGTTTATTTCCGTCTATTCTCAACTTGTTAGATCTGATAGTTTTTTTTCTCTCTCACCACCCCCACAATGTTTTTCTCGCCATATAGATTTTGTAGTTTCTGATTATTTCAACTCCTCCACTTCCCTGATGTGGCAGCCTGACATGGTCCAAAGATTGCTCTCAGGATTTGCCTTTCAAGCAAACTTCCCGTTGGATCAGTATACAAGCACTGTCATATAATATGACATGGCCGAATTATGGTCTCGTATAATTTGAGCTTGGTGCCGTCGAGAGGAGTTTTGATTCCAGAAAATCCGAAAGAGCGTGGTAGGATTTATTCGCCGCCATTATTACGTGGTATGATCATTTTCATCATACCCCTCCAAAGCAGCTCTCGATTGACGGTTGAAAATGCCAGTTGAAAATCCAAGAATGAGATATGGACGTCTCTATTACA
The DNA here is from genome assembly GCA_910589415.1 of Malachius bipustulatus. Taxonomy (NCBI): domain Eukaryota; kingdom Metazoa; phylum Arthropoda; class Insecta; order Coleoptera; family Melyridae; genus Malachius; species Malachius bipustulatus. The sequence continues at coordinate 26,292,579 of OU342637.1, forward strand.
TTCCTATCATTTTTCCATGGTCTGTCGTACGGTGAATATCTGATCGATTGTGTCTTCCGGGTCCAAGACCACCTTGATAGTCTCCGAAAATTTCTTGACTTATGTCAATCTTCTAGCAAGATCATCAGGACATAGGAATCGTTCTGTCTAAGACCTGAACATATTTTAAAGGTCTCTGACATCTTGTTGCCGATTCTTACTCTTGCTGAGGAATTATCCATACACCTCGCCAAGTTGGTCATTCTATGGTGTATGGCCAGTTCCATCACACCCCTCCAAAGGAGTTCTTGGTTGAGTGAATCATACGCCTGTTGAAAATTCAAGAATTTGATGGGATTTTATTAAATTTACAGCATTTTCCATGGTCCATAGCTAGAAATAATATAACTCCTGTTGCAGCATCCAAGAATACTCTTTTGATATTGGATTCTTTCAACAAGAACGTCATGCAGAGATCCATTAAACTAACGACACACTAATACCAATTACAAATGTTAATTCCATCTCTATTTCAGGAAAATCCTTTGCGTCGTTGTAATGAAAAACACATCGAAACAAAATCCCTCTGCTAGTCTGAGAAGAGACTATACACACATTAAGAATACATGCCATGTTTTGCCATGCAAATTTCCCTAATTTAATTAAACGCTTTTCTACACTTCCTTTGCGGATCCGGCTGTCGGCTGGTGAGCTCCCAGTTTCCATCATTGCCGGGCGCAATTCCACCAGACGTGCACAACTCTCCAACATTAATCCTTGATGCAAATGTCGCGAATAATGTAACATGCAGCAAGGAACGGATTAGAACGCGTGTACGTCTTAAAAAGTTTATTAAAACTGAGAAAAACGAGTTACTCAGAAGTCACGAACTAGAACATGCCACGCTAATTTAACGCCTCCAAGATGAATCTATTCGGACCAAAAAAGCTAGAAAATACTCGCTCCCTCCGCTACGAACTAGCTCTACGATCACGCCCAAGGAGTAATTAATTCAGCGCTCTCGGGAGTGATACACACCACACATAAGGCTCACGTAAGGGATGATGTCAGGGGCGAGAGAATCGGACAGTGAACTTGGGGCTCATTATGCGCTGAATTCATGCATGCATATGTGAAAAGCTGCAAGCACGTCACAATGAAATTTCACAGTGCCTTTGACGGTACCTACCTACAGTCGGGGAAGAACAGGAGTCAGGTCTTTGATTCTCCCGAATCTCTCTTTGTGAATCGGAGATGAAAATAGACGCTTAGGAGACTGGAGTCTCCTAAGCTCCTGAGATGCTACTTACTTGGTCGGGGGAAGTGAATTTAGGGTTAGACCTTAGTAAAATTAAGCTTCAGGTGTATGGATAGATGAGGTGAAAAAGCGATTGTTCTTATTTCAATCACATCGAGAGCTGCTTTAAAGTGAATTCATTCAATAAAAATACTCTCTTCTGGATTTTTAAAATTTCTTCGCCACGATTCACCAATGCATTCATCTCACATACACCTAGGAACGCCTTGCTGGGCTACTGCCGCGGAATAACAATTCTAGCGATATGACCGTACAGCTTTGCACTGAGGATAATATGATTCAAAAAACATTCTTTCCACGGTCAGTTTGACCAGTATTGTTTCCTATTGATTTCCTGGATTGGCGGAATAAGTGCGGAAAGTCTCTCAGAGCAAGGATCACGTAAAAGGAATATTTACTTCATTCTTGTAAAGCTGCTTTCTATTGCTGCCTCTGGAAATATCCCACTGCACGAGTATTCTGAACTCATAAGGATCAAATTTTTATATAAAGAAAAGCCGAGGATCACTCAGCAGGCCAAATAGTGACACTGAAAAAACCTGATATCTGCTAATCGGTTCACGTTTTGGTAAAGTTAAAGGAAGAAAGTTAATTTAAACATTTAATTTAAACAATAATTGACCGTCGTAGAATTACGATGAGAAGTTATCTTGTTTAGATGTAAACAATAGACCTCGATCAGATTATCTCTCGCGTTCTCAAGGATCGCGTTCCTAGTTTATTCATCTTGATATTATCATGCCTCTCCAACAGTAATAATTGGTTCATAAGGAAATTATCCTGCAAAGGTGATATCTGAACTAAAAAAACCTCAAAAGATGCTTATGAGCCTCACTAACAACCTTGAAATCGCTCAACCTGCTCCCAATAGAGATGTGATAAACTAGTAATGGTTTATCTTATCAGATAGGCCCGCCATGTGATAATATGGGAGAACTTTATCACTTTATCACAGAATTTTATCACAACACAGTTGAACGATAACACTTGAACTTCCTTAGTCATGATTGATTGTTTTGCTACTGCATCTTAGTTGTAATTTTAATTGATCACAGAATCTCATAGTGCCTTTACGGCTTTTATAAAGGTGTGCTTGCTCTAAGACTGAGACCATAATATTCCATTCTCGTCTAACTGAATTCTTCCCCTCGCAGAAGCGGAACTCATACAGGAATGCTGTGTGCGGATGCGGACCACCTGTAGGCTCAATCGGGCGAGGATCTCCGGATCTCGGGTTACACCCACGACTTCCGTTCCGGTTAAAAATGGAAATGGTTTTTTCTACACCCAGGTCTGCGCAGATCGTTCGACCCTTGATAATCGAATGTTTCATTTAAAAAAATAAAATTGAGAGAAAGATTTTACGATTCAGGGTATCTCATATAATATTCAATTAATTAATGTCATTGCGTTGTTAGGATTATTCTCTTTATTTAAAGTATGTAGTGATTAATAATCGAAAAAGAGATTTAAATTCTCCCTATCCGGGAATGAGCGTTATTTGATTGCCTTTGATAAAAAAATTAATACACGCAATGCATTCCCTCGGGCACCAAATTTGATGTTGTAAAATGTGGGAACATGAAAGCTGCATTTCAATAAGAACTGTAAGCTCCAGCTTAATTTCTTAATTAAATGATCGAGTAGCCTAGATTAATTACCAAATTCATTTAATGAAGTAATTTATCAATTACTTTGATGTCTGCAATATCACATCATGTAATAATAATTTACGAAGTGGTTTCTTTTTAATACGTGTACACCTTCACGACTGACTTAACTGAAATCACAATTAATTCCGGACTGTTTTGCTGTGTCCGTGGACTCGTGTTCTCGAGAAGCTGAAGCAAAAGTTAGGAGCAAATCTCCATGGACCACGTCGAAACAGCCCGGACTCAATTACGATTTAATAGGGTACCAAATACCTCAGTACCGTCACACTCACAAAAGTGTTTTTCTAACTAGCCGGAGATCATGATTTAAACTCCTTTACCTTGATGGCCTTGCAAAGAAGCCACCAATTTAGCCATCAACGTCGAACGCATAACTATTACGTTACCTTAGTCTGCATGGCCACGAGATACCACGACTCTTAAACTTCAGTTCTCCCGTTTTTTTACCCCCGTCCTGTATACATCCCTTTGCGGAAAAGTGACAAATACTATAAAATTTCCATGCCTACTATACGAGTGGTTATCTGAATTCTGTTGTAGCTATTGTAGCTCTTAAGATCTTGAACCACAAATAATCGGAGTTACCACAGTTTTGACTCAACTATCGTTCTCCTAAATCAGTTGATTTGATGTCAGTTTAATGGCAGGACTATTTCAACCCGAAAGCCTTATTCTAGGTCAGCTTGTCAACCTCCTCTACCGTCAAAAACCATCATTTTGACTATGTTGGATCAATTGATTTTGATGCGTTCACCAACACGGTTCGACATGGCTCCATTTTATTTAAGTGGTCATAGTTCCAATAGGTCGCTCAACTTCCTCCTCCTAAAGGAGGAAGTTAAGAACTAAAGGAGTTTTTAGCTCATGGAGCTAGGTCACGCATCGTCCTACCAGACAAACTTCTGCTCTGGCGAATTTAACATAAACTTGTGGAACATTAACTCCTGGAACGAACTGCAAGGCAGTCATCCCAGATTTTACAATTACTTCTTCTTCTTCTACTTCTCAAGGGCCCATTCGCTCCGGATGTTGGCTATGAAAAGGACCACTCTGACATTGCTGACCACCGCTTGGAAGAGGTCGTCAAAGAGAACCACTTACGTAAATTCTGTAGCAGCCAAGAGTTTACTTCCCATCCTGGACTTCTCATGTCCAGCTCTTCAAGTCTTCCCTTGGAGGATAAGTTGTAGTAAACCGTAACGTTCTTCATTCCTCATTACATGGCCCATGTATTCCAATTTTTGCCTCTTCACATTCCTTATGCACCCTCTGCAACACTTCCTCGTTTGTTACTAGATCTACATCTGAAACGCATCAAGCATTTTCATAATGGCGTTAGTCAGGATCCAAGATTCAACTCCGTACGATTTCACAATTTGTAGTGATAACAATCGAAACTAGCACAAAAACGCTGGGAGCGAACAGGATTAGCTCCCTGCTGATTCAGGAATGTGACAATGCTCCAGGGAAAACTCTTGTGGACTAGAGCGTTTACTTGGTTTGAGCATAAAGGGCACCATAAAGGAATGGACCCAAATAGGTCTAGAAAAATTTTGGGAGACATCACCAGATTGAAGAGAGTCCAGAATGTTCCTAGCCAGGTCGGGCAGAAACAGGCTAGCCAAAATGATTAAACTGAACCGGAAGGAGCTTAGACTACTTGTCGTCGTTGCACTTGCAACATAAGTGTGGTAGAGACGACGAGGTCTCCTATCACTACATAGACGTATGCGAGGTATATAGTGTCATCAGGATCAACATTTTTGGATCAAACGGAAGAAAGAGTTCCTACTAGAGTAGCCTAGACGCTTGAGAATGCACAACCCCTCCCAACCATACTACTATTGATTGTTGTTTCGACTACTCTGCTACTAATAATGTCTGGTTGTTTACTTTGCTTGAAACCCAGCATGCCAGGAAAGAAAATCCTCGCTGTAATAATTGAATAACAGCATTTCTTTTGATTACTGTTGCTATTTTCCTACATGGCTGGTTTAGTTTGTTCTTTAAGTATTGGTTTCCATAATAATTACTTAAAATAGAGATGGTTTTTAGATAGAACGTCAATGCATGCATTATTGATCTCCAATCCGCCAAGTAATAACGCAGATGAATCTAACCAGAAATTAAGAATGTTTCGTTGTTGAAAGTTCCTAGTAATATCCAGCCCAGCATGGTTTTAATTAGAGCTTTATAAACTGAAAGCCATCAAACTTGGAAATGTAAAGTTAGGTGGTTCACCTAAAAAAGATAAAAAACCTCACTAGCCTGAAAAGGCATTAAAACTCTCAGAGAAACATTTATTCATTCGCATCTTGCCGGGTAAATTAAATTTTTTTATTAAATTACTCCAGTAGAAATTTTTTATGCAAATTAAATCATCTTCAAACAAGTTAAACTCGAAACTCCGTAAAATGAATGAGAGACGTTGTAAATGTAGGTACCTGCAAGATTTGCAAGAAATATCGTTTAATTTACAACCCCACCTAACTGGAGTAATTGTTGTTAATATATAATATAACATAATTAAAACAAAGACGGTCTTGACTGAGCTGAATCGCTAATTACCTTTTTAATTATTGTTTTTAAAACCTTAATTGAGAAGATATTACTTTTTTACTTCGCTTACCCTGAAATGGTTACTTACTCCAACAGCATTGTTTATTTAACATTAAAATAAAAGCTCTACAAGTCGATCGTTATTTGAAATAAAAAAACTCCCACAATGAGATATAAAATAATTGATGAAATTATACAAAGAGGTTCATAAAAAAGGCCAATCGTGTAATATCGTTTATTTCGCCCGATTTGAAAAATGCAAAAGCCCTGTTCAATGGCTCAAAGCCGGCTACAAACTGGCTGCAAATGGTATTTTTTCGATCAAAATACTTCAGAAATTTCTTGAAAAATATATTGCATTGACTGCCGAGACTAATCTGGAAGTTCTGTTACATTTAAGATTATTTATTTTACTTATCTGCGACGATAAAGTAAGCCCCTTTGTTTCTTTACAGATATAGATGCCACATTTGGAAGTAAATGCTCATTTAAATGTTCTTGATCTTTGGTCTGGCTTTGAATAGTCTGAGTACTATCATACCAATCTAATTTTTGACATATTGTGTCCATTCCATTTGCTTCCCCGTTTTCCCAATCAATCAAGACTTTTAAAATGGTATTTTAGGACACTATGGCGTGATCTTTTCTACTGGGTTACCTCAGTTGCTATTTTGTGCCAGCTTGTACGTCCCTATTCGTGCCACGCTCTGAATATGGATACCAATAGCAATCAGGTCAGGTATGGTCTCCAGGGCTGCCGTTGGCGAAATGTTCTAATGGATGCGGTAACGCCTAGACCAACTACCTTCTCTGCACGTTCAAGTTCCATACTGGCTTCTTTCTGATAAACAAAAAAACACCAGACTTGACAGTAATACAACAACTAAGTACAACCAATGCACCATGCGTAGTTTTTGATACCAAATTTTTTACAACAACCTTCCTCACACCATCGAGGCCCTTTTGCTTTTGTGTGTGACCTGCTGAAGGTGTAGCTTCCAGGTAGTTTTGAATCAAGATGATATCCAGATAATTGATTTGCTCAACTTGATTCTTTTTGCGAAGAAGACCATCACTGTTTTTGCAGAATTCAAGCGCAGACGCACCATTTTTCCAACATATCCAGTACCCTTTTCGTTCAGCTTGTTGAGTAGGTCATGTTCTATCATTATCTTACAGCAGAGGAGATAATACTTCACCTTGTGGCATACTTTGGCAATGGTGACTAATCTTAGCTGCATGGAGTTTCCTGCTTTCACTTTTTCACGATACCACAATAATTAGATTGCGGTGTTGTCAACACAATGCTTCATTAGAAAATGCTCCCTCAGCGTCAAGTCACAAAAGGACTTCGTAAAAAGGTAAGACGAAAACGACCATACATATGGTAATTAATTATTCTAATAGACGCCAAGAGCCCCTTTAATATGGCTGCATGAGACCAAATTATACAAAAATTATTAAGAAAAGGCGTGCCAAAAGAAAGGAGCCTTGACAAATGTTGTCAAATTATCTGACGGAAAGATAAGAGTGGAGACAAGTGAGATCGGGGGAGGAGTCCCTCTTATGGGGGATTATTTTTGGGTCCCCTCTAATGGAACGTCCTACACCATGACGTGATGGAAGTGTCCGTTCCAGATTTATGTGCTGTAATGTACATTTTGTACTTACTGGCTAAATGCCAGCGACCCGTAGACAACCGCGCTGCGCGCATCGCATAAATGAGTGATGGTGCCTTTTAGTTCGGTCAGTCGACGGCGGTGCAGACGCGCTTGGCAGCAGCCCTCGAGTTTCGTCGACCTCGATTGTCGAATTTCGATCTTGTACGCCGATACCTGAGATTTCATTTGCAATTGTGTAATTTTTTTCACCTTGGGAAATCGCTGAAGGCGGACCTATTTCTGAACACCTGTCGCTAATTCACCGTAATGGCGTCGTGAATAATTTTCGTAAAATACCGCAGACATCATCCACGTTTTTGGCTTGGCGAGTGACCTAAAATGGTTCATTTATATTTGCTTGAATTATACAGATCATATAAATATTATTTCCTTTTAATGCAATATGCTATTTTAATTACAGCACGTAATCCGATCGAGTTTCGCTCAATGGCTGCCAGCATGTAAAATTTGTTGGTCACATTTTGATCTTAATTCTCCTGAGGATGGGACGTAATTTTATGTACCCTTGGTAGGCCAGACTCGATCGGACCGTTATCACAATCTAGAGTGTCTGATACGTACTGAACGTTCAGCTACCGGCTTTACGTTTACGTTTTTCTCTACCGGCTTGATTTTCCCGACCAGTTCGATTTTGTTTCCGACCAGCTTGATTTTCGACCAGCCAGATTGGAGGCCATTATTTTTCTCCATTGGTAACACACCTGGACTACCGGAGCTGCCGCTTTCAACATCCTAGCCCGACCATATACCAGTAGCTAGCAGCCGAACCGGTAAAGTTCCTGTACCCCCGGCTGAAAAACCTCCATCTTCCAGTCGCAGATAATTCCTGAAAATAAGTGCCTTCGCTGATCCATTTTATCAGACCAAGTCATTCTGCTGAACTCCACACTCTTGTCGTATTATTAATTGTTAACCACGCTCAAGAGTTCCATTGTGATAGTAATAACTGTGATTTTTTTTTAATAAAGAGTACCTGTTGTTCTGCTGACCTGCTTGTTACTGTGAGCTCTCTTAGATTAGCCACTTAACCCACGACCCTTGTCTCTTAATTGTCTCATGCTCTCAACGGTTATTGTTCCCCTCCAAGGGTAAAATAATTCGTTTCAAGTGACGTCCAACGTCAATAGTTCGTTTCAAGTGGCGCCCAACGCGTCTGTATCTGTCTAAAATTCATTTCAGTGCATATTCGCTACGCAGATGGTCCTTGAATATAATCGTCACAGCTCATACCATTGTTGAGATGAACCTGAAAGTGGAAGCATCTTTTCACTCCGTCCAACTATGGATGGAGCAGAATAAACTGGCCATAGCTATGGAAAAAACTGCGGCGGACACATTAAACAATAGCCTAAAGGCGAGGGGGTGGTTTTCGAAATGGGGAAACTGTTGATGCCTAGCTACGGTACGGTTTCATACCTTGGGGTCACTCTTAGAGGCTTACTTTCTCTAAGCACGTATATATGGTGTGGCGACCACTCGCTCTCAAAGAGAAAAACAACAAGAACTCATGTAGCCGGTCTAACTAAATCATTGTGGTTAACCCGGTAGCTCAATGATAAGAGATTCTGATGCGTAAACAGGAGGCCCCCGCCGGGCAATAACTATTTTATTTGGTCAGATCAAAACGCTATAAAGGCATGCGAAAAAGCCACAAAAACAATCAGAGCTTTTAACACCCTCATGCCCAATATAAAAGGACCTGGTTCGAACAGGAGGAAAGTGCTACATAAGGCACTAAAATCTATACCTACTCTTTATGCAGTTCTGATTAAGGAAAATGCGAATAAAACAAACGCAGAAAAAAAAAATAAGAGAAGGTAAAAAGACTGATGACCCTCCGCATCAGCAGTGCACAGTCTCGAGGGAGGCAGCACTGGCGATCTCAAGTACAATGACGATAGAAATACTGGCCGAGGATACTCTCTGACAGAAGTCAATGCAGATGACAGGAAGAAAGAGAGAGAAAACTCGTACAAAAAATTACAAAGAGATGGATAAATGGGGAGACAGAGATAGTGGTAAGTGGGGTATGTGAAGACAAGCGGGACAATGTAGGTTATTATGTGACGTAAAGTTTGTCAAATCGTGGCTGTTTCGAGACATACGTGAAACGAAGAGGGAAAACGGGTAGTGATTTGCATACATAGCCCAGAAGTATCCTGTTCAGATGTCCAAGTAGAAAGGAGACGCAGAAAGGAGAGAACTAGAGACCAGAATAGAGGGACCTATAAGCAAAGAGGATATGGTATCCAAAATGGTCCACAGCTGGGGAAACAGGCCAGGAGAGACAATCAAACCCCGCTCTGATGTAATTTTTTTCTTAGGATGAAACCGGGAGGGGTTTCAACTGGTAGGAGTCTGATACCCTGGTAAGGGAGAACCACACCTGGATGTCCATGATGGTTTCCCCTCCACAAAAAAAAGCCTAAAAAGAACAATTTGGTTTGTATCCATTGATTAGAGGACTTTTAAGGATTTCTTTCTTGAACAGTGGAACAATCTCTTCTCCTTCCCAGGACATTTAGTTTTTTTGATCTTTTCGGCTACATCGAGTATTATGATTTTATAGAACATCTGATGAGATAATTTTATATTATCAACGATTTGTCACAATTTTTTCCAGCGATTATGATAGAGCTCTAATAATTAAAGACTGTTAAATTGAGGTACAACTTATTTCTTGCCATATTTTTCTTTTTCCGGACAAAACTCAAACATTGAATCTCATTGTCTAGGGCTAGAGTATTATTCTGCAGGCACATTTTACTAATAAAGTAGACACTCGTTCATACAGATTACAGAACTCCACAGAAGAATAGACTGCTGCAGTTATATTGGTTAATATTGTGCAAGGAAAGTCTAATAAAACTGCAGCTCCACGAAACAAAGAACAATGGATAGAGTAATCTCACCAAGCATCATGATAATCTAATCAGTTTGCTCAGAATCGATAAAAATCCTAATGGAAATCCATCCCGGTACGGTTTAAAAGAGGATATTTGCTTATCCACGGAAAACATGCGATGCAATCGTTTATTTTCCAATGCTGCTACATCTGCGAATTACCTACCTACCTACCTCCGCGAATCGGACGGCTGAAAAAAATATGATTTGAAATTCAGAGTCCGCTTTAGTTGACTCGGCCCAGTATGAAAATGTAATAACCCGACGTTCGGGGAGCCATTATTCAGGGATAGTAAAAATACTGGCGCAGGAATAACGAACGGCGTAACTCACGTAACTGTCGTCGCTGAAAATTGAAAACAGCAAAATGCAGGAATGCCGGCTGGCTGGCTGGCTGGAGCTCACGCAGATTTTTCCTGCATGCATAAAACTTGCAGCTTCATGAACCGGGGAGTCGATTGCAGTCAGCTTTTTATCGCTGTTACATCTCAATAAAAAATCCAACATGAACATTATCGTTGCAGTAGCGGCTCGTGTTTGTGTCGTAGTAAAATGTTCTACAGAAAGATCGAATATGAAGTCTTTTACAGAGATTTAGGTATCCGTGAGAACTCTACTATTAGCATGCATGTTTCTCTGGTTGCCTATTAATACTACCATCAGAAAATACCAGTTAAGATATATATAACTTCCAACTTTCGTACAGTATGTATAGCGTGGGTCTGACTAATATGATATACTGATGAGGCCATATACTGAAGACATGTCTTCAGTATTCGCCTCGCATGCTGCGTGAAAGTTTCTAATTTGTTCTACAAAGAACCTATAGTGGCAATTTAAATTAGAACCTAAAGCCCTCAAATATTGAAGGGCTCAAATAGAAAGCCTCAAATATAGCCTTTTATGGAAAATTTATTTTGCAATTTATTGTAAATCGTATTCTCAGTAGTCGCAGTTGAAGAGCTTAGGAATTATATAAAAAAAACTGGAGACTTATTTCAGTTAATTCCAAGTTCGCATTGTCTCTGGAATAATTTCTTGTTTTCTTGGTTGGCTTGTTGTTAGAGAAATGATCTTTACTTACATTAAAAAGTATCCGGGAGTTATTATTCCAGTCAAGAATTTAAATTACCTGAAACAAAGAAAAGCGTTCAGCAAAACTCGTTTTCTCTAAAATTAGAAAATATATACATATGTTGCATAACATTCTCTCTATAAACTTATATGTTTATAAAAAAATATCTGTCTAGGTAACAAGCACGAATTCAATAACATAGGATCATTGGTAAATAGAAACTGGCTAGGTCGAGTAGGGTCCCTGTATTACCGACACTGACGCTTATTAGTCAGAGTCGGTAATACAGGTACCCTAACCTCGAGCTAGATACAGTGCTATCTAGTGTCCGTCTCAAGCATTTTTTCAATTATTATCATGTTCATATCATAAGTGTTACCAACAAATATAAAATATCATTAAAAAAACTCGAGCCAAAGATAATCGATTGGTTTACTGGCAAAGGTTTTGTATACCAAAGCCATTAAGTTACGTGATTAGGGACATGAAAATTACCGCTAATTAAATTTTGGCAATAAAATGTAATCAAGAGAATCGACACCGCTTGTCGTTCTGCTTAACGATAAATTACCCATTCATGTCGAACTAAACGGCTCACTTGAGAACAAGCTTAGCTACACATGCTAACAGTTAATTCGCCGTGAATTTATGGTACAAAGTCGGGAAGGTCCTGGGTTATCTGAACGTGCGCGGAGTCCGGAGTTGGCTCTGGCGCGAGCTAAAATACGGCATTATTCAGTAAATCAATTTACCGCAGTCTAAAGAGACATCTTCACGGGTCACGGGAGACACGAGATATTCTAGTACTTACCGGGTCCTAATCAAATGGAAAATTATACGGGAGTAATCGCGGAAAGCATCCGACAAAAATGATAATTTCTGTAAGTTTCTCGTGACTTTTTCCTTATCCCACTTATCCCGGAAAACAAACGTTTTCTTAAGGAATAAGTGACTGAAACTTAAACTTGAAGCGTCGACGTAAAACCAACTGTCATGCCTAATTATTATGTCGGAGGAGAAAGAGTTCAATTACTTACGAACGCGATAAAGTTTTATATTACTACAGAGATTTATCGAAATCTCGTGATATCATATTCCGTTATGAACCTTATTTCTGTGGAATCGGCGTCGATCGGGCACACGGTCAGTTTGTTCCTAACTCAGCAGCAACAGATTTCCCAACTTTCATATCCCTTATGGTCATCTCCTTCGCTCGTTCCGGGTCAGTCGAAACGTTCGTTCACATTCACCGGCACCACACACGCAGTTCGTTTTTATGCGGAAAAAAAGTAATAAAACTTAATGGCATTTATATAATGTCCATCAGAAGAAACGAGCCCCGGCAAAAACTCCGTCCAGACTGTTTTACGCTCGCTTTCCTGCCGCTCCTGGCTCCCGTGTAACCGATAACCCGGCCTTCATGGGAACATCTTTTTTATTTTTCATTTTATTATGAGCAGTAATTATGTCTGCAGCATTATTTCCCCTTTTTATCGTTATCGTACCTTTTTATAAGTGTTTTCCAGAAGTTACTTTTGTGATCTATGGCAGTTCCAACTTATGCGCCACGATCATCATTTTCATTACTTACTTATTATCTTCTCCTCTTTTTTCGTTTAATATTCCTCTAAAATATTCAAGGTACCCGAATAATCTTCCCTTGTCTTTTATCACCTTGTCATCCCTTTATTTAGATAATATGTCAATTGTTTCCGTTGAAACAGTGGGTGATTTATTTTGCCTTCTGATTCATCGTTGAGTGCATTTTTATATCCTTTGCGTTGTCGATTTAAGAAAAGGTCGACAGTAGCTACGGGGGCTCAGTGAGTTTGCTCTCTCGAGCAAAAATTCCAGGCCCTACGTAACAATTGAAGGAAATCTTGATTCACCGGCCTCTCAGTGTGCACTGAATTCAGTAAAGCTCTGCCGGAGTCAGATTGCGGAGTGGATTGAATCATTAATTCCGCAAAGAAACGATCAGTAAAACTGCCCAAAATGATTTATCTCAGAATTTTGTGATTTCTTTCAATATGTCAAAGCTATTCTTCAATGATTTTTTTATTATTTTTACACCCTGTATATGCTAGAACGTTTCCTATAGGCAATTACTCTGACCTATATCGAAACAGAATCTCGTAGAGAAAATCCTTAAGCAGCTTTTGTTCCACATGCTTGTTTCAATTTCTCCAAACCAGCACCTTCGACCTTCCCGACGTTGTCAAAGTCTCTGTCAACGTAATGCAATTTTCCCGTCAATGGAGGTCAGCGCCAGATATCCCAGCCGTCCGATCTACAAAGAAAGGAAGTGTTGACTTCAACGTCTGCTTGAAGTTCATTTAAACTTTGCAAGGGCTCTGTTTTTAGTGACGCATACAACACACTTCTGGCAAGCTCCCATAATCCCCCAGAAAGTCCCGACGTTGCCATTAGAGCTGATAATGGTTTAAATCTCTCGTTAATGAATTGATAAAGTTTCTGGATGGGAATTGAGGCAAGAACTACTTAAAGCAGTCTTTGGTTTACATTTACATATTACTGGAGGTGAAATTCGGGATGGATTTTGTCCTTAATAGCTCAAGATATGGAATTATAGGGAGAGTTTTGTTAATTATTGATTTTGTGGGAAAACGAAATGAAAGTTTTCCTAATATACTGCACTAACTATTACAGTAATATTATATCAAGCAAGAGTCTTTAGCATAAGTATTACATACTTCCAATTTTGGTATGAATTCTGTGCAGGTATCTGACTGATATGCTATGCTGATGAGTCGATAACAAGGACGAAACAGTACCGTTCATAACGATATTTATTTCAACTCCGTCAAACAAATTTTAATAAAGTTTAATGATCCCTCCGATTAGGCTTATCCTTCACGCGGCTTTTCCGCTCCTACTTACACGCAGTACGATAACGAGGAAGACCAAGATGGATGATTGTCTCGCGATCATTGCCTGTTTCACTTTAGGTAATTGATTGCATTACTTCTCCGGTTAATGTTTATTCAATGATTCCTATTTCTAGCCAACAACAGCTTCCAGGGAATTAGCCAGCGATCCCCTAAGATCTGATAATAGGGCTTGTAGATTCCACTTTGCCGGCGGCGAAGGAGAGATAAACATCCGCTTCCATTTGTTTTCCGCCCGATCAATATGGACGGGAGCGGGACTGTGTGAGTTTTAATGGTCTGCCGAGGAATGCCAACTCTCTATCCAACCCGAACCGAAGAGATCCTTGTTAGGCTTTCCTAGAACCTAGAGACCCTTCGGGGCTAGCTCGTTTATTTTTGTTTTAATTGAAACTTCCTTTCTTTTTATCATTAGATTTTGGAAATTTATTGGGAAAACTTGTCCCGGTTATAGAGACACTGCCATATTATAATTTCAACAGCAGCCCTGACACTCTTTTCACAATTCCGCATCAAAAAAGTACAAAGGTAATCACGACAAAACTTCTTGAATAAAAGATCCAGCAGAGCGAGGCAACAGAAAGCAAGAAGAAAAATTGTCGCCTCCATTCATCGCGAGTAACCAGTTAAAGAATCTCCGACCATCCTAAACAGAAGGCGCGATACAAACATAAAAGTAAATGAATCGGAAACTCACAATGGGCATCCGGCCCTTATGGCTGGGGCCATGATGGGAAATGAATCGCTCCGAGGCGATATTAGGAGAGCGGCCGAAACTGGAAATACATCACAGATTGGTGGTGGCGGCGGAGAATAACCGACCACAACGGCGGCGGCATATTTCCCTCGAGATCATTGTTAACATGAGTGTCAGGACATTCCCTTGTCTGTTATCTAAAAACAGGACTTCTGAGCTTACTGCCGCTCGCTAGGCGAATGATACAAGATGCTCACGATGAAAAATAAGAAAAACCTTTTTGTTCCATTCATAGGACTAAATTCCTTGCTGCACATATTTCCAGTGTTATCTTATCTTCAGGATTACAGTTTAGAGGGTTTAGACTACAATTTAATATTCATTTATGTAACGCAGAAAAGAGGGAGAAAATTAATTACTCACATGTAAATTCACAAATTTTATTTCGCCAGGGCCGTCGTTTTTCTAGTCACTCACCGTTTCCTTGCCTTGCGACGTCTCGGCTCACTCCCTAAAGATATTAAAACTTGCATAAGTGTCTTATTCCTCCTAAAACTTGCTTAAGCTTATCATTAACTACTGCTTAGCCTTCTTTGTAGCCTCTCTCTAGAGTTTTGACATCACCTTGCTGAAGATACGTAAATCACTGTTCAAGGTCATTGCTGAAGTTACTCGACTCAAGACTCTACTCAAGACATCTTGCTCTTTAGCCGTTGATCGTAGCCTTGCCAAGGTTTCCGCGCCAAGGCACGCTGTGGTAACCAGGACCCACCTCGGTCCTCCCGATCTCAAGGTCATTCGCGGGAGGTCGGCAGGATCCTCTCGATCCTTCACTCCCGGGAGACCACCAGGCGGTCAGCAGGATCCATCTTGATCCTTCACGTCCGGTTGAAGACCACCAGGTGTTCTGCAGGATCATCCTCTCGATACTTCACGTCCGGACCACCAGGCGTTCGGCAGGATCATCCTCTCGATCCTTCACGCCCGGTTTCAGAAACCACTCACAGGCGATCGGCAGGATCATCCTCTCGATCCTTCACGCCCGGAACAAAGTCAGGCCACACTGGCCTCCACTCTGACCTACACATGCAGGTCACGCAGGCCACACGGGCCGCTCTCAGGTCTCTCGGGTCTACACCCGTTCTCAGCCTCACAGACGCTACTGACCTTCTCTCAGGGACTCAAACTAACACATGCACAGGCCACACAGGCCGCTCTCAGGTCTCTCGGGTCCACACCCGTTCTCAGCCTCACAGAGGCTACTGACCTTCTCTCAGGGACTCAAACTAACACATGCACAGGCCACACAGGCCCCACTAGAACTCTACGATCAACGCTCATTTCTACTTTACGCTTCAGCAATTTAGACATCTTCAGCACTCATTATCCTTTGTCTCTCAAGTACTTATCATGATTCTGTCTTTCACTGATTTACCTCTGTGCCTATTCATGCTTTATTCATGCTTCATGCTTACATGCAGTTTCTCCTTTTGACTCTAACTAGATCTCTTGATGAACTCATTAACTTCAATTCTTAGGACAGGCTAATAATAATTATAGTCTTTATCAATTACTAATGATGATTACTTAACTCTTTAATGCTTATCCTAACTCACTTATCTTAGGAATAGGACACTTAGTTAGTACATCAACTCACCTGTTATCTATTACAGAAGAACGCCAGAATGCACCAAACACAAACACAAGTAAATCACCAACTCTCACTCGGCGACGTTCAAAGCACAACTGGTCGGGAGTAGGTACTTCCCGCGTCTTACGGTCAAGTAGGGTCATATGGATATTTCATTTCTTTCACGCAACGGACATGAACTCTTCAGCATCCGGATGTTTATATTAACAAAGCGACCGGTTGCGTTACATATTAACTGGATTCTATATATCGATACCAAATATGTACTGAATGAGATTGATATTGCATTATTGAAAGGCGAAAAGTAATTATTTTCTTGAGATAAAAGTCTAGACGACCTTTTTACCAAAAATATCGTGTGCAGATTCACAGACCTTTGTTTTCAGGAAGAGGCATTTTCAAAGCAATTCCAAATAGCTTTCCAAAAAGCTTTCAGGCAACATGACGTAACCCTTCATTGATTGACTGAATGACTAGGACCCTGTCCCCTGCTAACTATTAGGTGAGCTGAGCCTATAGGGAAGGTCCTCGCCCAGGCGGATGTACTGAATCTGCTGGGTGCGATAAATCTGCAGAAGGAATCGGTTACCCTGCCTAGACGGAGAAAGTCGTGTCGATCTGGTACAAAGTTTTTGAATAATTATACTCGCTAGACTCCAGAATGTGAGTAAAAAAAAATTAGTGTAACTTCATTAATGGATTGACTAAGCTCAATGCTACAGGTAAAACTATAAATTGGATGTTCTTTAATAAACATACGAGCATATATTTTCGCGTGTTCAGAAAAAAGCGTAAAGTGCCCCCGGAAAGACAACTTATAATTCTCGGCGCGTATTGAAGAGTTTTACACAAAGGTGCATTTAAAGCCGAGCGAATCCTTTTTAGAAGCAGCGACCCTGCGGGCTGGGTGGGTACTTAGGTCTCTTAAGAACCGGCCGTACCAGGCGGGTGCGGTGTTTTGTACTGCATACATTTAGCTCCCGAATCCGAGCCAAGTGGTCCCTTGTATAATATCCAGGGCCTCCATTATTAAAAATTCCCCCGGGTGCGCTCGTTTCGCGTTAAATGCAGGCCGGAATGAATCGAGAGGTCGAGTTAATGAATTATTCAGGGAGCCACGAGTATGAGCTATTTATTTGTGGTCTCGAATAACAAGGCCGATATAACACGGAAGTCCGGCATCCTGACAGGGCTAATATCAATTATACAAGGTGATTAGTAAATCGTTTGCGCTGGTAACGACCGGGTAAATCTGTCTAATGGAGTTTAGATTTGAAATAAAATGTGAAAAAAAATCGGGGGAAATTTATTAAAGGTTGAAAATCTTTGGGGAATCTGAATATTCTATGCTTGACAAAAAAAAATACAAGAATTCGTTCCTGGGAATTATTAAATAAGCTATCGAAATTTTTCAATTTTTACTATTCTTGAAAGGACTTAAATAATTATCCTTAAATATATTATCCTCCATCAGTGATTATTATTGACGGGAAGACCTCAACTGGAGAAGATCGACGCGATAAGCGTAAGCTTTTGAATTAGATTTGTAATTAATTAATGTGATACTTAACCTTTCTCGTTCTCCTTTTCTCGGACAAAAAAGGATCCTTGGCCAGTCTGAAATGAAGATTAATACTCGACGTTTTCTTCGGCATTTAAACACATCTATCTAAGTGGGAAAAGTAAAAGGCGTTAAAGGTCGATTTACCGCTTCCTCAAGGTAAGCCTATTAGGGCAACGGTCGGGAAAATGTCAATTTCGAAACTAGAGAGGCAGCACGTGAATGCAAAACCACGAACATATATTACAAGAGACACATGAGTTTTCATACTCTCACCGGCAGTAACATTGATGGGCAGTAAAACGCTCTAACGTGTGTACGGGCCGTGGAAAGCGATTTACTTCGTTAGAAGAACCGGCGGCATTCATGCAACTTAAATTCGGCCGTATTCTGTCCTCGTAAATCACCCCCCCGTTTTCATGATTCAAGAACTGCCCGGCCCGCCCTCTGCTCGGTGCTTGTTCCGCCGCTTTCCCCCCCGAATCGAATTTATTGCGCGCTCATTGTTGATACATTGTATTGTGGCCGGGTTGATTCGGATAATGCGTGCGGAAAACACTTGCGTAAGCAACGGAATCGGGATAGTGTCAGTGGGAGAGCAGTCGATCCAGGATTTAGGAGAAGCGAAATCGATACCCTGAAGTCTCTACGGCACGTTAGGCTCGAGACGGAGGAAAAAACCTGTCGGCAATGTCGGGTCTCAGGAAGTCGATTCGGGCGCTGCATCAAGATTAAATACCGAATGGGATATAAAATTCCGAGGCCTGGGGTTCTTCGATCAAGATAGGGTAACAGCAGTATTGTGGCGAATAAAGTTTCATCTTAATAATATATAAAAATTGTTTATACAATGTGTTTGTGGCAAACTTGTGGCAAAATTCTAGGAGTTGTTCTAATTGGAATAAAAATATGCAAGTGCGGTATACTACAATGGATTTAGTTCTTTCATTTTAATTAAAACAACTCATGAATCCTCGAAGTGGGATACTGGAGGTAGGCTTTTCTTGTTAGTGGATTTCCAACGTGATTATTTCGCCCTTTTGCAAAAGTTCCTTGCAAGGTAGAATAATAAGTAATAACAGTTCGCTGACGTCATTACATAGATACCTTTCCCAATTATTAAAATGATGCAATTAGTGAATTTGTCGTTGTATGGTAATTAGTTGTTTCTCAATTACACAAGAAGTCCGATGCAGGGCTCGAAAATTGCTCGAAATACTATTCTCAAGTTGACTGATATTAAAAATCGAACAACTCCGGAAGTTGATATTAATCTGATGATTATTAATCTTGGGAAAACTCTTTCATTTTAAACGACCGAGTTAGTTGCAGGTGTTTTAGATACTGAGGTAATTGCGTCGAAAAACAACTATAGCGTAGTTAATTTATCAAATAAGATATCAAATTTATTAATTCGCGGAGAAAAAGCAGATACTTCGCAACTTCTTTGAAAAAGGCGTTAGCTATAAGCATATAGCTAGATTAGATACTTTCTCCATCTTTAATTCTCGCTCCGTACACCGGCTTCTCGCTTTACATGTCCTAGCCATTCCGTCAATCCGCCGAGGCTTACGTCATCTTGCCTGGAATCTATTTATGAATATTTTCGCGTCACTAACGCACGACACCTCCAAGTCACTTCCGACCTCCACGCACTACTTTCACATCGAGATATCCCGCGCTATAAAATTGTCGATAAGGTATGTGAATCTATACATGATATTTTTAGTAAAAAGGTTGTTGAGACTTTATAAAACAGAAACATTTATCTCACACAGAAAGCCTTGCAAGGTTTCATATGCGTGGTAGAATGAGTTGCACTCTTGAAACTACGGACATAATGATAAATCTCCGGAAACCTGTTACTTTTCAAAAATCTTGTAACTTGCCCTATATCTAGCTGCATAATACATGACATCTTATTGAAACTAGCCAAAACAGCACATTGTATGGAACTTTATTTAATAGTTACATAATAGAATAATATATCATGTTCTATTCCAGATTGTATGTGATGTGGCGCCATATTGTTGGAACCTGGAGAAAAGTGATTCTATGCTAGTTCTAGTGGCTACAAAACATAATCACTCATCTTACCCAAAAGTTTACGGTTCAGTTTATTTCTCCTAAATTGTCTGACGAATTTATCAAGTCCATTGCTACAGATTTTCGGGCAAAAGATAACCTGAAGTTATCATTTTTCATAACTTGATTATCTGAAGATTCTCTCAAGAAAATCAAGTACTTTAATTTGAATACATTTAATTAAAAATAACGCAAACGTATTATTAAAAAAACCCTGAACGAGATGTGTCCAGCATACAATTTTAAACTCGCTCTAATTTCAGGAATATAAATTCAACGTAATCACAAATAAGCCATCACGATGAGGAAGAGTGTACGCGTCCCCCGATAAAAAATGCAATAACTTTTAAATGCGTAGGTACTCTGAATAAATTAATTAGATGTAGATTGCTTGCAATGCCATCCCTGCTGTAACAGGTGCCGCGGACGTTGCCTGGGGTTTAGTCATTAAGTAAGTAAGAAAACGGGAACAGGGAGGAGGGATGATTTGGCCCCGGGATGGGAGTGGAAGAGACGCTCCCTATCTCCCTTGACAGCATATCAGGTATAGCAACATTCTAGCCGGCTGTTAATTGGAAACATTGATTAGTGAGCATGTTCCAACATGTGGCATGTATTGATGGTGAAATAATGCAATTATGTTCAACTTAAAGCGTTTTAGCGAAACTCTACACTTTAACTTCGGCATCATTATTTCCTGCTAAGAAGGGTCACAAAAATGGATGAAAAAAGTGCGTAACAACTGAAGTGTGCGTTTCTCTTTTACGATATAAAATAAATACCGTACTGGTTGTAGATGGTGTTGCTTGATGGGATGATGATGTCACGGGAACGTTTGTATTAATTAATTTCGGAATCATTCTCGAAACGGAGATAAACCCTCGTTGGCCCTTCAGTCTTGGACTCGAATGTAGTTGGATAATTTTGTAGCAGCGATTTAATTTCTAATTATGAAGATAATAGATAATATAAAGGTAATAGATAAAAAGTCAGATAATATACAGGTGAGACTTGCCGCAGTTCGTCCACGCAACCGCTCTTGTTCACGGGCGGCCCAGCCTCCTCTTTCCACCTGACGTTTCACGTTTTCCTCCCGCGTCCCTGGGCCGCTCTTTTGTCCAATCAGGTGAGTAAAAATGTCTTTGATTTCTATTGAACTTATTGAACTTATTGAACTCTTGATCATCATCACTCAAGTAAACTGCCATCGCATTCCATTTTACCCAGTCTGAGGAAAAAGTCTGAACCAACTCACACGCAACTGACTGTAGACCAACTGGATACGTTTAAGTTACGTCAGCCTGCTAGAATTTCTGACTTACATTTCCTCATAAAACCACGATCTTTGATCTTTGACATCACCTGTTGAGCTTCATGAGGGGTGTCTCTACGCCCAGTGCAGAATTATTGTTGATTTAAAACCCCCCCTAGCTCCTGTAGGATATCCCAAACTTAAGAACAATGTGGTTATCTTGATAATTCTATACCGCACACTGCGTTTATGATTGGTCCTTTCTACGCTGTAGTATAAAAGATACCTTTTCTATATAGTGATGAATCACCAGATTAGACGATTGCCCAAAAAGGGTGTAACTCCTTCAACAGTAGATATCCTGCTTCAGTAGATAAGGGTAATTCGGGCAAGAGTTCGCATGAGACATGACGTAGCAGGCAAGAGAAGTGACACAAGGGGAATTACTCGGATTTGATATCGTTTTGGGAGAGAATGAAGAAGTATGTAAGAAAAACTGTCAGATAGCAACCCTAACTCGGATCCATATTTAATAGGATATCTATATTACCGACACTGACGCTTATTAACGTTAGTGTCGGTAATACAGGTACCCTGATACTTGAAGCGATTGAGCGCCATCTCTCTGAATGAAGGAAGACTACTTATTTTAATTGTACTCGGTATTGGAAGAAGCCGAATCAAACGATCAGAACACCGATCGTTACAGAAAGCGAAATAATTTTATGATAGAAAAATAAAACCATCGAGTGTATCCGTGTGATTTATTATTAGTCACAATATTGTTCTGTATCCCATAATAAATTTCCTTACGCAACCTGTCAATAATTTAACCGAAATACTAGATTGAATACCGTTAACGGCCGCCGGTGATCAACGTCGACGTAGGGGACTCTTAAAGTATTGTTTTCGTAGATCTGGGCGTCTGCATACTTGTTTGTTTAATTAAAAGACGTCCTGGCTCTTTATACCAGTATAACAATCGTACGTTGACGCGTGAACCGACAAGCAGGCGTTACAACTGAATAGTAAATAAAATAGCGAAACTTGTCCCGTTTGGAAACTATTTTTTTAGCTGAAGTTACCCAGGGACACGCGTGCTTGTAGAGATCTAGACACAGATTTAAAGAGAACGTTAAGAGAAGTATCCTACTTTACCACGACGTGAACGATCAGAGCAGGATCAGTGAGAAAAAATTATAGATGAGAAAATAGAAAGTCTAATAAAGCAGAGCATGGAAAAATTAATAAAAGAGAACGCTCACAAAGTTACAGGGTTACAGGGTGTCGCCCAATGAGCTATTTTAAAAGTGTGTCGTATAATCTTGTTGAAAAAATTGGCAACAGTCTCACAAGACAGGCTTGTCGAGAATACTCAAGTCTTCCCTGCAAATTTACCCCAGTTTTTTATCGATTATTGCTACTTGGGAATAGAACGACATATTTGGGAAATATTGATTGTAGAAAATCTCACAACAAAGTTAAGTGCCCCAAAAGTCAGATTAGGATCAAATCACGCAGTACACTCACGTTACGATTATATGAAACCACCTAAAGCAACGCTCACACGCACACATACATACAGTCGAAAGGCCGTAGGTGTAACTTAACATGCACAGCTAATTTAACTTGCGGTCCATGAGTCGAATGGAATATCATAAACTAATACTCCAAAGTTTATTCATATCCGTTGCGGTCTGACTTATTACCAACACCAAGTAAACTAATCAACCCCTATTGAACACGGAACCAACAAATGCATGAACTCCTGCGATGGTATTACTGTTCACTGTGTAAAGTAAGTCGAAACTTGTTACGCTCCTAGAGAAACTGAAACTACTGTCTCATTTCCTTACGGGAGCTTGGATTTGTCTTGCATCCTATCCGGGATAGACAAAGCAGTTTATGTTTATGCACGAAGTGTGTCAATCGGTATAATTAATCAGACAAGATACTTCTTCCTTCTTTGAGAGATGGGATAAGAGGAAAGTCTCCAGAAACGTGAATTGTTAGGACGAGACAGGGTTGCATAATAACGTATCCAATTTAAGGTGGAATATTTGAGTTGAACAAGAAGTTATGTGAAAGTTTATAAGAGCTGGAGTTGGAGGATGTCTTAGGAGGAAACTTTATATCAAATTGGAAGCGGAACTTTCGAAGAAAAAAACATGTTCTCAATATTTTAACGATTATTCAAGCAGGTATGTACTTTGAATGGAAAATTTTGAAAATAGAAGAAATTTTCGTTTACATAACCTAATTCGAGGTACGCTTATGACCTTTAGAACGTCAGCTGAATATAGTTGTCTCAGTGGGTCTCTTGAAGTCACCTTTGTCATAAGTTGACGTTGACATATGACATGTAACATACTCTAACTATAACTCTACCTGCATCGGCCTTGCTTTATGTAAATAGTGATGATCGGAAAGCTAGGAACGTTATTATAAGTAACCGCTACAGATGTCTTGTATATAGAACAAGAACAAGTGACGTAAATCCAAATTCATGTTCTCCCGATTTCTTGCTCTCCCGATATTTGCTATTTGCGAAGTGATATAAAATTTTACTTTCCCGAAAAAGGAAATCTTGAATTCCTCTCTCGTCCCCCTCTCACTTTTCCATCATCCACTGATAATCCATGCAGCACGCCTTATTCGAGCGAGACTGAAAATTCCTTCCAACCCTCTATAAGGTCTTCAGTGACTGGTGATCCTGCTACGGGCTGCACTGGTTTCGCCGGCGTCGAATAAGAGGGTAATAAAAGACAGCGAGCGACATACCACTTGAGCCCGGTAACAATGTTGTCTTTCCTATGTAGGAGTTGGGGAGCTCTCGAGGCACCCGGGATCTCCTAATAAACTCGCATCCAATGCTCGTATCTCTCCTTCTAGTCCTCCTCGAGACTCCCCGGCTCCTTGAGTACTACATGGACGCTCTTTTACGACGGGACTTGATTTATTTTAGGCCGCAATTGTTAATGTTATTATGAATCTAGGAAGAGAACGATAACAGAAGAACAATAATTGAGACTTGATTATTGTGTTGCAATCTAGCAAGGCGTTTTATTGTTGAAAAGAGATTGGTAGTAAGTTTCAAAGATCTCATATAACTAGCGAACATGAACACGTTATTTGTTTTTTTTTTTGTTTATTATGTTTATTTTTTATTAGAGGTTAATTTTGAAGACATTGTAGTGTAATATACCTTCTTATATACTAAAAAGAAGAACCCCAGTGACGTTTGAGCTGTCATGAGAAAAAAACACGAAGACAAAAACTCGGTCTTAGTTCCAATTATGGAAACAATCAACGGTGGTTTCAGAAAAGCGCAACTCTCTTTTTAACTGAAGCATTACCACTTAAATCTAGGTTTTGAGGATAACCGTGGGAATGGGTCTTGTTAGATTAGCCGTTTGAACAGAAAGTAACAGGGTCCGGTTAGGAAGCTACCCGTATATGAGGTATGAGGGCCCCTGTCCGAGGTCCGATTAGGATGCTACCTGTTGGCTGTTTAATTGGCTACCATGACAAGGACGAAAATGTTAGTTCGGTTCACATTGGGCCCTTTTGTACGTAGTTCAATAGGTCGGTAAACAATTATCAATCAAAATGATCCACCCCAATGTCGTTAAATATATATGATCGCCTGAATTTACATTTTAACAATGAGAAAAGAAAAGCGCTAGCCAGGGAAGCAAGTAGACAGGATAACAGGAACCGACAAAACGCCAGACCAAGGCGCAGAATGAATATAGAATTTTGAATTTCTCTTCAAATTTTCACACTTTCAGTTTCCCCAAGTCTTTTCGTACCAAATGACTTCTAAAAAAAATGGCGGCCATAGGAAAAACAAAAGTTGATCCAATTTAACCGAGCCTGTATCTCTGCTATTTCTCGAGATCCCATTGGTGAAAGAGACAAAAGAGCCCAGTGGTGCGCGATTTTTTTTTTGTACTCGCCAACTTGAATGAACTATTGTTATCGGCCGCTGGTGAGTTTCGTCTGTTGACGAAAGTCTTCCCATTGACGGACCAACTACACTAAAGGACAACTAGGTACATTTTAAAGAGGAGGACGAAAGTTGTGCGAGATGTATCTTTGTAGTGTAGTGTTAAGGTCTAATAGAATTGGAATTGGGTAATCCCGAATGCAACAAGCGTAACTGCATTCCAGTCTGCTTGGTGTCAGGTTTGGAGTGCTGCAGGTTCGGCGATTAATAGTCTTGGCGATGACTCGGGTAATCTTTACGAGCTCCTGCTGCTATGCAACCGGCGACTCTAAATGGAACTACGGGTCTTTGATCTCGGTCATGCAGAGACTATCATCGTATGTTAGTTTCCTCTCAACTGTATGCTTTAGAAACACATGTGCATGTAATGTTAACCTTCCAAGATGCTAAAGTGCAGTAAAGTTAGTTATTTTATTACAATTTATTTTAAATTATAGATCGAGAAGTTTTGAAGATTCACTTAGCCGCAAAAAGTGTGTTCTTTAGCTTATTCCGAGACGATGAAAGGCCGGAAATAAAGAACCGATAGAGAAGTTGGATTGAAAAAGAAATTGGCCACGTGTTAGATTGAGTAAAAAAAGTCCGCTTCCGTCAATTCTTGTACAAATAAAGCGCAGAAAGGGGAGGATCTGAAAATTGTTTTGTGACGAAAATCGAAGCTTAAATTTACACAATGAAATCTGAGAACCTTACACCTACACGAGGCAGGCATCTGATATTTACATATAAATGGGGCATGTACTTCAATTTCGGCGTAGGTTGATGGATCCGGTCCTGGGAGCATTGTTTATCTAGGACATTATTTCATTAAAATAAAAATTCTCTAGATGTTTGTTTGCACTCAAACAATACAAAGAGTCCTCATATTATCTAGTCTTCAAGGGGTTAGCATAACAAATATAAATTGAAACATGAGCAGCAAAATTTTAATAAGATGTCAACACTTTCACATCAGTACTCTTAATAAAACAGAATGGTCTTAAATAATTCCAAATTGCCTGTACGAGAATTCATCAATAATTTATTATCCCATTGTTAGCTTTGCAGGAAATAGCGTTTTCCTTGCTCGAGGTTTCAGAAAATCACCTCTATCAAGGCTTGATTTAACCGAAAAACGAGCTCAACCGTTAGTCTGAGTAAAAATGGCCAATATTAATCGTACATTTCAGAGCGGTTGCTGTAAATAATTGACTATTCCGAAAACACACTCCTTCAACGAGTAAGTACCTAATTTGATTAAATGTTAATTTTAAATGCTGCTAACTTCAAAGACATCGAGCTGAAAAAGGATTCGTAAATTGCAGAATTGAGTTTAGCGCAATAGTATCCGACAAAAGACTCACTGAGTCAATATACCAGCAGTTCTCCCAGACCCGTTTATATTGAGAGTAAAAAATCCTCCATCAAACGCTCGCTGTTTTATATCTACATACGTACATAAGGATTTCAGTTATGTACGATTTCAGGAATAACCTCTTGAATATCATGCTCATTTCTTACAGTGATTAATTATACTACCAATGCCTCGGATATTACTAAGTCCCGGGAGTCGGGATGGAGGAAAATTAACACCGCATTACGGGCGATCAATACTCTTCCAAAATAACGGTTCTAGATTTTGTTTTGCCAATTTAATCCACACGATGGGCTAGACGGAGGGATATGGAGATACGCTGAACCGGAATAATTGAGCCAATGGTGTGAATCAGTACTTCACCCCGAGTCCTCGTTCGAGTCCGGCTAGCACATCAAACGTGATCGGCGAAAGGGCGTCAATTCCAACCCCTTCGATCAAGGAGAATAACAAGTGTTGTCCCTTCTATGATCCTCGTATCCTTAGCGACGCTCTAAATTAGTTTAATAGAATTCGTAATGCTAAATGTTACTAAATGTCACAAATGTTAATATTTAAAACTCACGCGATGTTTCACCAAATACTTTATAGTGTCACTCACATATTCTTGGCGATGCTGCTCAATCGATAAATCCTCTGGTAGGTAAAATTTCGCTTGTAATAAGTTCTCATTAAAAAAAGTTCTCATTCAGTGGATACTTCAAAATCTATTTCAAAGACATCCACTCGCCACTCACTTTTCACCACTTATCCTTTCATGTTTCACGTGGGATCACTCTGTCACTCCCAGACCGATAACCCGCGGTAGCATTTTAATCATATGCATAGTCGAGAGTACACACCTTATGGAGCCCATATACGTCAGAGTCAACTATAAATGGTGATAAAAGGTTTTACGGCGTTGCAACGCACTCCTCCTATAAAGGATTATATAAATATATAGCTAGATGGTCCTTCATCGCCCTAATACATGCCCACATGATTTATAGCCAGCTGCAGCATCATAAACCTATTAATCTAGACGAGAAAACGAGGACCCGAAGGTACGACAGAACTGTGTCGGGAGTTCAGGGCGGAAATACCACTACTTGCTCGCTGAGTTAGTGGGGCTGCAATAAAAGAGCAAATCATCGTTCTATTAGGTGGTTTTATTATTTCTCATTTCAATGGTTTATGGAATCTGAAAGAAAAGTCGTTTTTAGTTGGATATTTTTCTTCGCCCCTTTCTCAGGACGCGTCTGTTATGTATTATTCGATCGAAGTTCGGTCTTTTTTCAAGTAGAAGATAATAAATTTGTTCATAATAGATGAGATAAGATACCAATCGATCATCGGAGATGAGAGGTAGGAATTTGGAAATTTAAAGTTGGAGTTGGAGCATAAAAGTCTGTGAAGTGAATGGATTTCTGTGTAAACAATTTCTATGGACACTTTCCAAGAGTTACATGACTGGAGAACTAAACATTTTGTAAGCAGTTCGACATCTTTATCTTGAAATCAGTTGAACATTGAAACGTAAAGCCGATGGTTTGGAATCATAACCGTAATAGCATATGAACGCTAATAACTTCCACGGAGAGTTTATTGTGAGCCAATTCTTACAAAACAAAAGAATCTTTCATTTCAAGGAACGAAAGTTCATTTAACAAATCTTATACAGCGACAGTAATATGGCTTCGATTATAAATATCGCCTACACATATTACCTATTGGCTTTAGTACTACTAGTACTGATACGGCTCTATCCATGATAGTTTACCTGGAAGCTCCAAGTGGAGACCGGAGCGTCGACTGCTGGTAATTTACGTCATATTTGTTTTGACTTACATTCGAGCC
Source organism: Malachius bipustulatus (assembly GCA_910589415.1). Classification (NCBI taxonomy): domain Eukaryota; kingdom Metazoa; phylum Arthropoda; class Insecta; order Coleoptera; family Melyridae; genus Malachius; species Malachius bipustulatus. The sequence continues at coordinate 26,321,123 of OU342637.1, forward strand.
CGGTCTCAGTTGCCATTAGGGCTTTGAGTTAAGTAGGGTATCTTTGCTGTCGCTTGTTCAACAAATGCAGATAGAGAAGTCTTTAGAAGACTTGTCATAGGATATATGTCTTGTCAAAGGCTTGTCATAGGCTATTTGGGTTTGGAAATATCAGCAGGATACTTGAGGGGAAACGGTTGGGAAGAGAAGTTTACAAAAATATGAAAACTCACCAAAAAGATGAAGACACATGAAGTGGTAATGCCCAAATACTGGTGACGTTTTATTGGGCGATACGCAGTACTAACCCTCGACGCCAACTTTATTTTCCCTTTACAGGTGACGTGGTCAGTTCCCAGGAGACAGGAATTCAGAGGTGTTTGTTAATTTATAGCCATTTATAAATAAATGGAATGGTAAGTGAAATGGTTTTATGAGAAGAAAATGATCAGACAGACAAGTTTTTTTTAATTAGCTTTGTTGAATTCAAAGCACACTGAAAGACTTGTGAATCAAGATTTCCTTCAATTGTTATGTAGTTTCAATTGTCGAGAATGCCTGGTGCACATTATTCTCGGCGCTATAGTAGTTTCCCTCGCAATCGGACTTCGGGATACTCCGTTATTTTTAAAATCTTTAAAGGATACTTTACTGTGATAGTTTGAAAAGACAGTTTGTGGATATTTTTAGAAATATAGAAACGAAATTACCCACACATAATCCCAGTTTTATAGAAAGATATATTCTATTGAGCTGTCTGTATTTTCATTCAGACAAAAAAAAAAGATATAGAAGAACCTTCAGCATCTTTAATGAATCTCAGAATCAAATAAGAAGAAAATATGATCTATAGAGAAATCTGGACTGGTTGAAAATATAAATCTGACATCTCTCGCGACAATAAATTGGTATTCATGGCCGAATATTTAAGTTTCTCTAATTACAAAAAGCAATAAAATGTCCCCCGTCAAATCACACTTCAGGCATCAAATATAAAATCAAATTTCATAGAGTTCTTTATATTGCTAATAGTCGGTTTTAATTTGCATAATCAAGTCAAAATGTCTTTTTCCTTCGACAAATGGATTATGAATTTCTCCAGCGACGCTTTCCTTCAGCCAGCGGTGAAAAGTTTAGCTTGATGTTCGTTTCGTGATGTTGGCAGACATGGCTTAATTCAGTCGTAACGGCGTCGGAGTTAATTGTAAAACATTTCACGCAAAATTTCCATCATAAGAGCGAATCTAAGCTACCCCAGAGACTCTGGCTGATCTGTTTTACTGAACTACTTTCCTTCTTTACCGGCGTTGCCAAGTTTTATCGCTTGGTGATCTATAGGTTGGTAAAGAAAGATCTCTCTTTGAGCTTTCTGGATACTTTTACTAGCATATTTTCAGATTTTTTTTCTTCACTTAGATGTACAAAGATGATGAAAAAATTAGCTTCATTCGTGCGAACTGTATGGTTTAAACTTTAAACCATGGATATGCCCTTTATGAAGGGTAAGAAAGAAATAATTCGTTGTGGGTCACCATGCAGATTGAAGAAATTAGGTGAGTGCGTATATATTTGAATATACAGGACGATTAAACTTTTTGAATCGGGCAACAGCGCGATTCCCTTCCTGGATTCTGCCATCGTATTCCTTAATCCCCTAATCTAGTTTATATCCGGATATGACAAAGTTATAATTACTTATCTGCGCGACGGCGGTTACGTGTGTCGCCGCCGACTGTTGAGTTTACCGCCGACGGTGATAAGCCATTATTCCGGCAGGGGTAACCGGGTATTTATTATCAGAAACTGTTGGTTCAGTTGTTTGTTAACTGGTAGATTATAATCTTATACTTATTGATTGTTTAAAGGAGAATTATGGAGAATCGATTCAGTAGTAAACTTGGCGTTAGTCGTAGTTTTTATGAAATTGATTAATGACGAAATTAAGCGTGACAATTAAACCAGCATACTATGGGACGGTGATAACTCTCCAATGCTGCTTAAGCAGAGCACGGTCAACAATTTCCTCAATTAGTTATATAAACTGCAATTACTCGTCAATTACTCGTCCTGTATTACATCAATATCCACCAGATTGTACAACAATCGAATACCTCCTGTAATGTTCTCCCATATCCAAACATAATGCGTCTAGGACCATGTTTTGGCTCCCTTCGCTTTTCAATGATGGCGAGCCGGGTGATGAACTTAGACGTTCTTAGAACTCACGTTCCTTCTTTCATTCAATTATTTATTTTCAGAATGTGTAGCTAAAACACTTCGCCAGCCATTCTCAGGAGGTACGTACGATTATTTTTTTTATTTTTAAAGTTAAATTATAAACATGTAATCACAAAAGATTTATTTGTTCTTAATTTAATTGTTTTTTAAAACAGGTGACTCAAATCCTAAGGCCAGTTTCGAGTTTTTCAATTAATTAATTGTGAGAAATTGTGAGATAAAGCAATTTAAATAAATAAGTGAAGTAAACTGAATGTAAAATGAACAATGAGATGTAAAAATGTGATAAAAACTCCAACCCTGATTTATGATAGTGCATGCGTTAATCATTTTTGTTATTCCAAAATGATTCCTTCTTGACCTGTCATGTTTGTTTGTGGACTCTGATTTGTTGTTTGTTGAACACAACCGCTTGTGCGTAACGAAGGAGTTCAGTTTCTCTAAGAACGATTTGTGTCTCGACTGATGTTGTACTGCCACGACTCGTTCTACGCACGCTGCTACAGGAGTTAAGATGATTTTAATGTTAAATTATTTTGCTAAATATGTATAGTAAAAACCAATTAAAAGTTGTAATTTAGGCATGAACGCATTAAGTTTTCTTGAATAGTACGCCGCATTAACGAAGATTACTCAAGAGCGAGGATCAGAATTGAACCCTGGAAGACACCACTGGGAATGTTATCTCTGACGGTTTCATTTTTATCGTCATAAATGTTCTAGAGTAAAATAGGAAGCGTTTGTTAGAGTTATCCACAAGAATCACCATTTTAGTTTTATGATATATTTGGTCATACTAAAAAAAAAAGATCACGCTGGATCCATGTACTCTTTCTTGAACTTATTACCACAATGAGTCTGCCAGAAGGTAAGTGCACCTCCTGAAAAGTCATGTTTTGGTTGAGACAGGAAGCCTTTCTTCAAAATCTAGATATTATCACGGACGCAATTACGTCTAACACTGAATGACCGATATAACAAGCTGCTCCTATGGGGATGTCTTGATTAACGATGCACAAAGTCCGGAACCTCCAGGGACAGTTTAGTGTGAATTGCGAGCGCGAGAGTATGCAGTTTAGCGCTCGATGTTCTGGAATATTCAACAATGTCAACTTCGTTAAAGTTTACCCCCCGAGTTTTAAACTCTATTCACTTAAAGTAAAACTCACTATTGTATCTAAGTTTTCCGACCAAGTGGCTGCCACTTCCAGTTATTATCTATACGTGTAATGCTACAAGCACTCCAGTTAACATTAAACGGTGAGCGTTCTACTTCATTAATGCTCAACGTTTTAATTAAATACTTCTTGTGTTTTGTTACGAGCTAATGAGATGATGATAAGTATCGACTTTCTTTAAGAGGATTGAATGTTCATGGCATTCTAAAAATGATCATCGATAAGACAATACCCAAAACAAGTACAATACTTTGTACTTAACATTTCCAACTTAGAGGAAAACTTTACGATGGTAATGTTCGTGTCGTGGAAAAGTTGAAGTGTACCTTTATTTATATCGAGCTTGGTGCTTAAAACCTCATCAGATTCTTCAAGTGGTCATGGGAGTGAATTTTCCGATATCAGTAAAGTTTGAAAAAAGTCAGTCTAGATTGTTTAAGACCATATTCCTCGGAAAGTGCAAAGTGTGAGCTCATTTTTATCACAAAGTCAGCTTGAGATAAAGTCGAGAGAATCAGCTTTCCCCGTCGTCGTTCCTTAAAATCACTTATGAGAAAGATTCTGAGGCGGAGTTCCCGATTCTCTCGGTGTGTTCCGACGTCGCTAAGACAATACAAGAGAAATGAAACTCCGTCGAAACTTCGTCTCGGAAGTGTTACGTTACGATATCAGACTAGTATCAATCAACCGTTCGTATTCTATGGAATTATCAATTTCTGCTTGTGTGTAGGGGAGTCACTAGTCACTACTCGTGAACCGCGAGCGAACAATGTAACAGTCGATGCGGCCTAAATCAATAACAATCTCATTTGTAGACATAAAAGGTTTTTCTAGTTCGACTCGACTTCTTAAGGAACAGATATATCACTCAAGTGTCGCATTCTCATATTTCATTGATACGGTAACAAACAGAATTGTCATTTTAGCGGCGAGTTTCTTTTTAGGTTTATTTTTTGGGGGTGGGGGGAGTTGGGGATTCTTTACTTGCGATTTCTGTTCCGTACCTATCGCGGAACGTGGAATATATTTAGGGGGTTTCAGTCGTTTTGATTGACAGAAGCTTGTTATTGTATTTTTATGGAAGCATTACATGTATTGTGGTCTTCGTTTATCAATACATACTTCTTATATGGAATATAGCTACTTTTATTTGGTTTTATGGGATACATTCTCGTATTATTCTCCTGTAAAATATATTATGATAAGATTGATTCACTGTGTATCCGTAGAAGTTATTAGCATCCAAGTGACGGCGACCTATAATGACTAAAATTTCCGGGTAGGTTTTCACACAATTCTTGCAACAAAATAGTCATTATATCTCCGACATTTTTATCAACATTTATTGAAAAAGGTCTTATCTTTAATATTTTTCTTAACTTTCGGAGTATTTAGAATAAGGTATTATTCAACTTAGCAATTCTGGTTCCTGGATACGTATCGTACAAGGCGGCAACACTCTAAAGTCGTTGCTGCGAGTTGCAATGGCTCATATGATATCAACCAATTACTGATTAACCAGAATTCGAAACAATGTGGCTCCTCTCTCAATTATCTCTTTTTTTCTAATTCATTCGTTTGTGAAGAATGCCGAGACCTTCGGCACCACCACTCGGTTCAGCATTCACTCACTACTTGGAATCGCCCGTCTTCTTGTTTCGACAAGAGAGCGCGTCCAGATAATCTAAATGTCATATTTAAATGGGCTTTCGGTCAAATTAATGAAATATTTTTTTAACTAGCTAACGATTAATATCAAGTTGAGAAAGACAATCTCAATCCCTTTCATATCACTTCCCGTAATGTAATTCAGAGCACCGCAAATCCTACTTCAAATAGTCATAAATAAGCGGGTTCTGAAAAAGTCCAGGAGAAATAAAATTCAAGGATCTCCCCTTATGAAGCTTACTGCATTGTGTAACTAAAACATGAATTTAGCTCTTTCGCACGAGTCCTCGAAAGGAGATTATAATACCGAGGACTTTTCTTTCCTTTCCTTCAGTGTCGTTCCTGGCTCATTTGAAGCCATTAGCACACCGAGGACTAACAAATAAGCCTCCTAAGCTAATTCATTGTACTGCTGACATTTACTTATTTTCTTCATATATCTCAACTGGGAAAGTAAGGCGAGTTACAATGAATTTCGTGAACAATGGCACTCCGACTAGTTGAGTATGCAGGATATATTCAGTCCTTTCCTTTATCTGCTCTAATAGAGAATGATGCCGAAGTGTTTCTGTAAAAATTAGGTATAAATAACATGTTGCTGAGCTGCTACTATTTCTCTATTTGTTGCTGGTCCCGTGACAATATGAAAATCAGGATTTGTTCAGGATAAAAATGAAATTCTGAGACGTCTTAGGAATTCTAGCTACAAAGAAATTTCCCCTCGAATTTCCCGACCTAAAAGAGAACAAGTTCTCATATACTTAAAGCAATTTCTCATTTTTAGTTTATTTGATTATTACGATTTTGGTGGAAAACGGAAGCCAGCGCGGCATGTACGCTATTCGTTGATCGCGCGGCCAGTTGTTTATACAAAATTTAACGAGCCAATACAAAACTTCATCATTTATTCTTCATCAATACAATAACGTGATAACTGCACTGATCTACTCTTAAACCAAAATAACTCCTGGTCGCGTCCGCTTGGGGGCGTATCAATAATTTTGAGTTGCTGAGACGTAGCCGCCGCGGCCAGCTTTCATTCAACGATATAAAGAACGCGTTAATAAAGTGATACTGAATAATCTATGTGATAATAAAAGTGAAATGGCAGGATCACCATGTGATAAACCGATTCTTGATTCCATCTCGTAATAATATGGGAAGGACTTACATTTACATGAGTTTAAAGACACGGGAGATTTCATAGTTTATTTAAACAACACCAACACAGTAACAAACCTGGTAACATGATATGTTTGAACTTGAATTGACTTGCGTAATAAGAGCGGTTGGCTTACTAGCAATCGATCTATAATTCAATGTAACAATCACACTTACATGATTCTGATTCTAACTTCTAATTCGATATTAATTCCGGCTGTATACTAATTCACTAATCTCATCTAACACTCTTTATATGTAGGTATATCGAATATCGACGTCTTGGTAAAGGATAGTTTATTATTTATATCTAAACAAGATAACTTCTCATCGTGATTCTATCTATGATGGTCACTTAATGTTATCAATATGTCTTGTTTATCAGATTCGAGATAGCTCGAAAATCAAGCGATAGATTTGCGAAGTGTTGACGTGTCCAAGAGTTTTTTAAGAATTCATCTTTAACTATACAAAAATCTCTGCTTTCTTTTTAATAGCTCACCATTTATTACGAATTCATTTTATGTTCACCAATTTTAATGCGCTATTCAATGACATGCGAAACAGTAATTAAATCTCACATTGTAGTAATATTATCTCTCTTTTGCTGGCTTTCAGCCTTTTCATTGGGAAATCAATTTGCACTCAGTTGTTTCATTTTCAGTTGATATGAATTGAAGGGTTACTGTCAGTTCTTTCAAATATAACAGTTAGTTTTGATTATACTTCAACCTAGGTAAACACATTGTTAAACACTCATCAGTTTATAAATACGTTTGAAATCGATTAATTGAGTCTGCAGTTGATTAAATTTTACCATTAATTATTGAATTAGTATAATTTTTTTCCACAGATCCATCATAGCAGGAATTCATTTCCTTGTAAAATCAAAATAAATGTAGTTATAAAGTCGCTTCTTTAAAAAAAATAATAAAGAACAACTTTACAGGTTGAATAATCAGCACACTTGTCTCGGTGCGCCTGGTCATGGCCAATTCTTACTGATAAGTGATAATCATTAATTTTTTAGGTATTGCGGTGTTGCGTTTATCAACTACCCTTATTTTACAAATAGATAGGTTTATTAATTACCTCCTAAATATTGACTTATTATAAATGATAGGAACTCCAGGGGTACAGTAGTGGTGCCGAAACCAGGAACTACTGAAAGAGGTTTGTTAAAATAGTGGGGTGAAAAATTAATTTATTTTCCTATTTGTCCAGCATATTCTCCCATGTGTTTGAATAGTTTAATGGATTATTTTCACTCAAAAAAAATCTAATTTTTTGACAAAAGTTTTAGAGGAGTACGTCACTGCTTGTACAATCCTAAGAGGTGTACAATCCTTGTTGTTCTGTGGGTACTTCTTAGGGATCACGGCCATTATCTTGTTTTTTCATCAGTTCATCATTCACGAGAATCACAAATCCATTATTTCAATCTATGATGGATTAAATGACTCAAAGCGAATTTTTGAAATTTTCCATTCCGAATCTCCTTTATACGGAATTATGATATATTATTCCAGGGCTATTATTCCCCGTTCAGAAAACACTGCAAAACAAAACGTGCAGCAGTGCGCTTTTGAAGTGGTTATGTGGGATATCATTAGCGAGCCAGGGCTACAATACCCACGGGCAACATTAGCAAAGGGATTTATTCCGTTGCGCACAAATTCATTAATACCACTTTTGTATTATTACAAACAGGATATTACGTTCTATATCTATTTCGCGGAAAATTGCGAACTTCGTTAGTTCCTATTCAAAATTCGAGGCCAACTGAGAAATTGCTATATCTCCCTCTATCGCTCGATTTTCAACGTGTTCTCTTGCATATCAACAACTCTGACACCAATTCAGATGACACCTAATCACGCATCTTAAGAGATCTAGACGACAATTGAATAATAGAAGAAAATTCTCCTGGATTAAAACTGAACCGCTTTAAAATAGGTATCGGGTGTTCATTCATTAGCACTTCCTCAGTGGGCCGTGGACAGCGGCACATATGTAATAACTTGATTCCGAAAGAATCGTGATCAGCTGTCACGGTTACTTGCTGTAACTGTGATTTATTTATAGGTTATTTCAAAGTAACTATAATTTTACTGCCAGTTTTTAGTCTCAAATCATCGGTATTTCATCCGTAACTCTAAATCTTTCAGTAGATATGCGTTAAATAGTCATAAACAGTGTTTCTCGCACATGTATATCTCAAGTAACGGGGATATTAGATTTGTCACTACTCCTTAATTCGGTTTTCCCATCTATAGTGCAAGCTAAATGAAAAGGATGAAATGTAAACCAGACGTAGCAGAGTCAAGGACGGGCAAGCAACCTTCTTCAGGTGCTGTGGATATCGCCGCGTCTCCCGCATTAATCTTGGCTGTGATATACGCAGTACCTTGACCTCATTCGAAAAACCGCGTTTATTTAAAGACTTCCGCATCTCCCGCACGGGTCGCAGTGGAACGAAATTAAACAGTGAGAACAATAATTAAAAATCATAATAATTATTAACTCTGCTTGTTATCTCCCGGTGTATCCTGTACCCTGGTCCTTCGTCTAGATTTCGAACAAGCTTATCGGCCTTACAAGCCGACCTATTAATATTCCTGGCTAACATCAAACCGCAGTCGACTATGTAATAGACGTCTTTTATCGATTCGCCCTGTATATTTAACCGAACCCCAAAAAGTGTTATATCGTTGTAAAGAGAACTCAAGTAGCTTGGAGAACTTGGATAGTTAAATTTGTCACCCAAACGTGTCCCTCTCGATGACAAAATTGACCTGTTTCGGCGACTTTTGAGTACATCTTCAGTTTTCAAGTTATTAGGCCTGTTTCGTTTTCGTTGGGCCACCGTGCATAAAAGATTCAATGCATCAACGGTAAACCATGTAGTTTAACTGCAAAATTCAAAAGGAATTGAACTGGATGGAAATTGCCTTGGAACTTTCTGTTATATACAGGGTGTTTCATTGTGCAATACAGAAACTCAAAGCAGAGATTCCTTGATAAATTTTTTAGGGGAGCTTTTATAAACAATTATTGCCTAAAGTTTCCTCTCAGAAGTTACAGCCCCTTATAATGGGGTGAAATTTTAACTATAACTACCTACTACCAAAAGCATTTTCTAGTAGGTACCAGAAATCATAATATTACTCTCCCCCCACTTTTCATCAAGCGGTGAACCATACTACCCTTGGAGTTTTTGCAACAACTTTTTTGTTGATTTTTATTTTTTGGCTATGTCTATTTTTTTTCTCTTAAAAATTCCCAGCTAACTTCATTCTCGTTCATTAAAAAAGTAAATCAAGAGAGTTGCATTTTTTTTTTTATATTTATTATCAGCGCTTTTTCAACAATTAAACAACCGATTTTGAAAAAAAAATGCAACGTCAACTGAGACTGCCGCTTCCAAAATCTACAACCGCAATAAGTTTACGTGAAGACGTTCCCAAGTGAAAACGTTCCTCAGTGGTTTCGAGATAATTATTTCATGACTGCTTTATTTATGTAGCATCTATTACCAAAGGGAGTAGAGAGAAACCCGCCTGTATCTTCGTAAAGCTAGAAGGGGCATCTCAGATCATCCTCATCAAGGGGCAACACGAACAGTCTCAATCATGCTATATTTGGGTCGGAGGTGCTAGATAAAGATAAACTCTGTCTCTACTCTCCTGTCATGGATAGACCTTTTGGTTTAATCAAAAGGTCAAGAGGTTTAAGCAGGAAAACAGCCAGGTGGAAGCAGTCAGGGTCGAGGAATAAGGAAAGGGGTCTTTGTTAGCTTAGACGCTTGGGTTTTACCCTGTCTGCCAAGCCAATATAACGAGACGACATGTCTGTGTCTCCCGACGTGTTTTCGTTTCAGGTCTGATGGATTTGCTTGCTCTGATGGAGTAAATGTAAATTTCGCGCTTCGGATTTAAAATTTTAGTCATTAATGCCACTGCGACGGGAGTTAAGAAACTTAGTGTTAGCGGATCTTTTCTAAAACGCATAATAAACACAGGTGCAGACTGGAGTTGGCAACAGAGTGTAAGACAACATGGAAGTTCTAAAACAACAAAGTCGGAGCACCTACGGCACGAGTCTCCTCGGAGCAGATTCCGGTTCGCTGGGTACTGATATGTTGTTTTAAAGATTTCTGAGTCAATATTTGAACAGCAGGAAGACTGCTGGATTCATTCCGTAGACATGGAAGGGTTTCATTCTGCCGGGTTTATCATATCTGATCTATCTGATGCGTTGTATTCGGATTAGGTCATCAAATATTTAATAGTTAAATAACAAATAAGTAGACAGAGATATTCTGAAATTTTCGTCATCATTTTTTTATACCTAAAGCATCCCTCCCGGTCTTGTATATAGGTATAATGTATATAGAGGGAGAGTAGGCCCTATTTTAAAATCTCATACAATATGTGCAGATCCTATGTTTTCAACCCTTAATAAGGACTGTAAGGGTATATTGGACCTCCACGAATCATTAATACAATATAAGCATCCCTGCGGAATTGTTAAATTTTAACGATTTTCTGGTGCATGTATAATGTAGAGCGGGAGTAATAATGAGCCTTCATAGTCTAAAGTAAAGGTCGTGACAGTAATAGTCAAGACGAAGAAAAATTCCTAGAAAAACGCTCTAGGTTCAAACTATTAAATCGGCAATTTTCCGCATTGCAAAGAGTAGTTGTAAAGCGACAAAATGAGCTACGAGAAAGTAATAACTCAGTCGCTTTTAATGCTAAAGAACTAAAATGAAAATTAGCTCATAAAACTTTTCAGCAACTCATTTCCTTCTGAGTTACTTTTCTCCTAGGTCCCTCTATTATTGATACTTACGTTCTCAAATTTAAAATCCCCAGCATGAGACACTCCAAGCAAAATTTCTCATTACTTATTGTGAGTGCTTCATTTATATTATAACTCCAACTCCAACTCCGTCCTATATCAAAGGACTAGTTATGCCCCCAAGAGATCGGCTTATGATAGGACATTCATTACCGCCGACGTAGATGTACAATAACATCGTCGCAGTCACGAACAATTCCTGTTCAATATGGATCCTAATAAAGCGCACCTGTTTTACGACTTGTGGGTCGGTTCGACCCTGCAAAGCGGGACGTGAACTTTATATATTCCGTCATGTTTAGTACCTCCCCTACTCTGGACACGACTGCGCCAATTTAATTCAAAACTAGCGACCGTATATTCGCTTCCACTATTTAGGGCGTGATCGGGCAATCCTAACTAGATTCATTAGGAGATGTTTTGGGAGAGTTTTCAAACAGTAGTAGCACTAACACTAACGTAATTGATTTTCGAGTGGAGGTGTGTAGAAGTGTAGGAGAGAGTGTAAATAATTGCTTTCAATTTAATTGGCGGTGGAATTTTACTATTTATTTTTTCAACTATTGAGTGGATAAAACTTGACGCGCTTTACATATTCTGGTTCTTCTCTATGTTGTATCTTTAGATGATTTTGTCTCGAGTAAATCAATTATTACATTGATTGATTAATTTTAAATGTCTCTACAATAGGGTCACGTGAACAAGGAACTCGTTGCCCTAACGAATGATGGACGAACCAGACGTGCTTTATAGCACTAGAGCTTGCTGCATGGAAATTGAAAGAAAATTTTTGTAATTTTCCAGAAAATACCAGAATAATACTGTTACCAAACAAACAAGGAAACGGTAACATTAGCTCGACTTATCGTGCCGAGAATTTCATTACCCGATATGGGATACCCGAAAGTATTGCCACAGACCAAGGAACGGAATTTATCTCGTCTTATAATTTTTTTTTTTTTTTTTTTTTTATTAAAAAAAGAGGGAGCATCGGTCTTAACTGTGTAGGTAAGACATAGTCGCTCCACTCTGGTAATTTGGCTTTGAGACGAACTCTTTAGCCACACACACTTTAAATTATATTTGCCATTTAAACGTTCGATCGCTTGTTTTACTTTTCACAGACATTCGAAAATGAATCTGAAAAGTAAAGCGGGCCGAGGTGAGTTTCGAACCCGCGATCTATGGCTTCGTGAGCCAGCGGAGAACCACTGGGCCACGGAAGTCACTGTCTTATAATTTATTTCAAGCTTTAAAAAAATGTGTTAGCTATTAAAGGTAGCCACAATATACCTTCGGTCGTAGTGTAGGTGTCACAATGGCCCAATCACGATGAATCTAATCTACCTATTAAAGGTGAAATAGCTTAATCCAACACCTCAACACCACGAGTCGCTAGGAGGGTTGGAGAAGTACGAACGCGTTGGTCTAACGAATGATGGACAAACCAGAATTACTTGAGCTTGTTGCATGAAAAAAAGTAATTTTCCTGAAAATACCAGAAAAATACTTTTACCAAACAAGGAAACGGTAACAGTATCTCGACAACTAGCCGAGAATTCCGAGAATTTCATTTCGCGATATGGGATACCCGAAAATGTTGCCACAGACCAAGGAACGAAATTTATGTCGTCTTATTTTTATCTCGTCTTATAATTTATCACAAGCAACTACAAACTTCAAATAAAAGAATCTAAGCAAAGGAACAAATATTTCTTTACATATTTAACACAAAATATATTTTTTCTCTATATTTTTTTTTGTGAAATTGATTCACAAGTGGGATCTTAAGACTTAAGATTTGAAGTTTGCTTTCCGATGCGTCAAATTAGTTTCCCATTACCCTTGAGAGACAGAAGATGTATTGCAGGCAGATAAAGCATCAAAACTTAATTCAGAAGTATTGGAAAGAACTTCCATAGCAACTTTGTGTTTGAAGTTGCAACTTGCGAAGTCGTAGAAAGTTTGTTTTTAATATTTGCATTCGTGTTTTGAAAGTTGTGTTTATGCAGTCCAGCGGCCATAGATCAATGCATGACTTCCGGCGCCTGTTCTGGGGAAATCGACTCTCGCGTAATTCGTAAACAGCGTTCATAAAGCAGGGCTATCGTATCTCATAAAGAAGATATTAGCAGAGAAGGTTTAATAATAATTAAAGTGAGGAGGGAGATAATTAAATTTAAAGTAGGTAAGTAGAGAGATAAAATTGTCGAACAAATTTCCAGAAACGAGACTCCCGCAGGAACGGATTGCCGCGACTCTGACTGTGTTCATAATTCAAATAAGTACCGGCGCAAAAAGTTATTTCACTATTTTTCTCGACCATTTGCTTCCAATTTTATCGGCCCGGCGTGAATCTCCCGGCGGAGAACTCCCCCGAAAGTCCGCTTTTAATCATCCCGTGTTTTTGCGTCACTGCCATTTCAGTACATGAGAATAAAACTAGGACTTGTGTAATTAAAAACTTTTCACGTTTGTCTGACTGTTTCCTAAACATAAACGTAATTTATGATCCAGGTAATTAAGCTAAACGGGAACATTCTATTGTTGCGAGCTAAGATACTTTAAAACATTTGTAACATGCAATTTTAACCCCAAACTGCGGAAACTGAGAAGTTGTATCACGGCTGCTATAATACCCAAAATTGTCTGCTTAAATGTTACCTACTTCAATTATTTTAGGGCGTTTTTTAAAGTCTTTATTATGTGATTTTATTTTAGTAGGTATCGCGTGAAGATGCGCATTTGAAATAAACATTGTAGGCAATTGTTTGTGTAACCACGCTAAGGTGTTTAACCACTGCGCGAGAATTGGCGAGTCCCAGTCAGACGTACCGAGTCCCACGCCGTGGGAAGCCGTCTAAGCGTAATTGTAATTGAAATATTCGATAAGTAACCAGAGCAAAAATAACCTCATACAAAATTAATTATAACTGAGGCAATTAATATTTCTCATGCTGATACCTCATTAGCAATATTCCATGGATTCCGTCCCAATCAGAATAAGCATCAACAGAAAAAAAGAAGCTTAAAGCTTGTAACGAAATCCGAGGCTTTCGTTGATAATTATTATTTATTTCATTCTTAGAGGGGTTTATCTGGAATGATACAGTTTTTACGACAGTGATTAGCAGGTTATCTCCACCAGCACCGGCTATATAAAGAGCACCAGCTGAAGACTCGGTAGAGTACATCGTGAGGAATTGACTTGCGAACAACTCTCTCTCCTAGGTGAATTGAGCCCGGAGATCAGCTGGGGGATGTAGTGAGTGCCCCATACAGTATACATAGCCGGATACAGTAGGTCGATGAACTGAGTTGACCGAACCGTAACCCGGCATCGGAAGCACGACCAGAGTGAAGTGAGCTCTGGCCGGCGACCGATCAGAATAGGTAATCAACCGGAACTGCATTGAGGTTCCGGCAGATCCCTTCAATCCCTACTTGGCCTGTATTGAGGGCCGGATCCAGTAACAGCCGTCCCGAGGTCGTAGTGAGGCATCGGGAGCGGCTTTTTGTTTCAGAGAGCGCCTGCCAACGAAGGTAATCGCCCGGGGGGCCCCGAGACGCGTATCTTGCATACGGTCGGGGACAGCGCAGATCGTGCGACGGCGGCGGAATTACTGACAATGAACGGCAAGCAGCGAGGACACCAGCAGCAGCAGTACCGGAAAGGCCAATGGTAAACGAGGCCGCCTTCGACGCGGTTATCTGTAGCCAATCCGGTCACTATCCAGGGAGGGCCACCCCCTTTCTCTCACTCAGAGGACGGAGCAACCCTAAGATCAGTTGTATGGATAATAGTACTAGATCGATTTATTGTAAATATACTTCTTTTGTAAATAAACCCTAACATTTAATCGACTTGTCACGGGTACAAAGGGGCAAATATCCATTCCTGGGAACTCACCTCTACCCACAGAAAAATCCCGTTACAAGCTCATAGAACAGAATATGTCTCTCCTTAATAGCAAAATGAAAAATGAAAAGTTTCAACGAATATTGTGGCTTATGGTTAATTCATATCACCGGTAAACAATTAATAGTGTTTGAGCAATAACTCATGCCGAATGGAGCGTTCCAAATATTGCTACTGTAAAGCTCAATAAATCGGATATACCTGCTGCATTGTAAAATAATATAGCGCTAAAGTACTACCTGCATACAATACATGTCAGTTAAAATAGATAATTACCCAGGGTGTATAGAGACTAAATACGCCATTAAAAGCCAGATCAATAATCAATTACGGCAGTTATCCGTGGCTTATTCCTCCTTTAAACCACCCCTGGAAAATTAGAATTCTCGGTAATGGTGTTATCAAATTAGACAGAATATTATTGGTTAAACCACAAATTTCGTAATTTGTTCGGAAGAATAATTTCACAGTGGAACGTGCTCAAGTTGAGATAAGCTTTCCATTAAGGCGTTCCTTAATAAAAAAACTTTGATTATTAGACGAACCTGGATGAGATGAAATATGAGGGGTATATCTAAATAGATCGTGAAGGGGAACGGCGCAAGAAATAAAGTGCTCGAGAAGAACAAATGCATTATGGCGAGTCGAGACACCCTAGAGATTCTTTGTTTCAGCGCCCTCTCTCTATGTCTAATTTAGACGGCGGTCTCGGAAGCTTTCGAATTTCTAAGAAAGTTCCGGAGTTATTTTCAAAGTTGAACACATCCGAAAGGCTGGTAAGCAGACGACTGCCGTGTGCCTCGCCCACTTGAGCATAATATCCCTCCCGTCTGCCTTTATATTAAAATCCACGATATGAACTTGTTCACATAGACCTGAATCACAAAGTAGATAGTAATGAAAGACGAAAGTGGGCTCCGCTTTCAGATTCTAAAGGGTTTATTTAGCAGATTTCGCGGAGAATTCTGTGTTCAATGCAAGAAGTTGGAATCGATGAGGAATATTCTACAAAATGTACCGTTAAGATTTGAACATGTCTCTAGAAAGAATCGAATGTAGACAGGTCTAAGTCTGCATGAAAGATAGATTTGTCTCATTCAAAAAGACTAATAAGACAAATTCTTACAAGCTCTAGTAGCAAAGCGAGAGTAGCAAGGTCTCCAACTGACTCCACTAAAATTATACAAATTTGATTGGAAAAATTAGAAAATGAACGTCTCTATCACATTGTTCCTCTACTTTTCCGACCTGTTAAAAAAAATCGAGAAAAATCGATTTTCTCCGAAAAAATGACAAAAAGGTTTTTTTTTTCAAATTTTGGTCGATAGTCTTATAGCTCTTATAGCAGTCATAGACCACCCGTATTTCGTAGGTGCTGGATGGTCACCATTTATACTTGAAACTTCAATATGGCTGCCATTTGTTCTAGGAGCATCGATGTTCGATAGCCGCCAATCGAGCTTCGATCTAATGATCGACCCTTTCTAGATTTTCTTGAGTGAACATCTAAGCTCCAAAATTCTCATTTTCCAAAATATTTAAAAGAAACTTTCGTCCATTTTATTCCAGAAAAGTCAGAAGTTTTCACAAATTTTCAAAACGTTGAAGTCTTGAGTTTAGATTATCAGCAAGGCTTTTGGTGTGCCTCTTGGAGAGCGTAAATAAAAGACAAACGAGGTTGGCTGGCAAATATGGTTATTTATTAATAAAGTGGTTAAGGCTCGGGTTAAGGCAAAAGAGATAATAATTTGATTAAAACAGCACAGGACTGATTAAAACAGATTGTGTCATCACTTTTTGTTACGAAACAAAGCACAAAAGAAAAAATTAATGCAGCGCTCCAGTTCCATTGTTAGCGATTGATCATTAATTTCTCAAGGATTCGTATTTTCCACGATAGATGATTTCATAGATCTCCTTCATAAAAAGGGCCCGGGATAGAGCTTTGATTTAAAACTCGAGAAATAATCTAGAATCCAATTACGTTTATCAATCCTAAATGACTGCGCGATCTTTTCCACTCCCATAGATCGAATGTCATTTCCACGTTTAAGGATCTTGAAGGATTCCAATCGAAATGAAACTCTAATCCCAGGTTCCAAAAACATTTAATCATCTTCTTATAAATTGAATTTTTATTGGTCCTTTTGCTGGGGAATTTTACACACTTCGGGAGACTGAAATAAAATGGAATTGATACGTAATAAAACACCATCCGAACACTAAAATGCGAATTATCGCCGCTGTAAAACTGCACGTTAAATTATACAGTGAAGCCGCTCTCCAGCACAAATGGACGAATTCCTCAGCTTCATAAAATTTTACCTTCTAAAAATATTAATGCAAAAATTCTTCATGATAAAATAAATAGTTTCTTTTTTACAGCCGTGGATCAATTAAACTACTTCATCATTTGACGCTGAGAAAAATAAATTTTTACAAACTGGAGAAATTGAAAAAAATATTGTTACGACATCTCCTACCGGAGCGTGTAGGACGTATCGCTTGGCTGCACCTAAGACAACACGAGTATACCTTCTATCACTCCTGGTTTAGTCTTCCTAGTACCGTTGTGGCATTTATATGGAAATACTCGACCATTAACGGGAAAATTTGATAACAAATTTTCCAGCACAGACCACCAGAATGTTTGGAAGCTATTCCTGACTCGAATGTTCCAGAAATAAAACGTTCGGACTCCGGAAGATATTCGGGAGTTAGTAGTTCTGGAAGTCATTCCAGAAAAACGACATTGAAACTCGAGCAGTATGAGCTATAGACCCGTCACCTGTTTGCTTATGTTTCCCAACATGGAAACACTTGACAGTCGCATTTCGTCCCTCCTCCTCAAAAAAATAAGGTCCATTTACCCCTAATTTGGAAATCGAACACTACACTGTCACTTTTGGGGAGTGAAGAGGTCCCTCGTGAAGCTGCCTTGAGTTATTTTCAGCCCAGAACAGGAAATTTTGCTTATCACCGCTCTAGGGAGATGGAAGTGGGCTTCGTCATTACTGAAAAAAGTTGACCTGGCGTGGATTCGGTTCAACATTTATTGGGAGCAATTCATGCGGTTTTCATAGTCTAGAGGCTTCCTGACAAAGCGCCTAGGCGACTGTTTGACAGCTTGTCTCACTGTCACTAAATTTTAGGATCTTCTTACCGTTTTGGGTCTTCCTAAACCCCTAGATCTTAAAGTGGAACCGCAGTTTCTTTCAATGCACGCACCCAACTCGCGATTGGTGAGGGACGGAATCACCACGCGCAAGATAGAAGGGTGGCGTCGAAAGAACGGCCATTTTCAAGAAACGTGCAGACGGCGATGACCTGGTGTTTCCCAGACCAAAACGAGGCAACGACTGAAAATGGCAGAACATCACCGACACAATGAGACCCCTGCCAGTTTATCTCCCCCCACCCCTCTTCTTAATGGGATGTATCGCGCCTTCAAAATTGCACTGTCTGTTTTGCCCCCCTTGTACTTCTGATGCTCTTCTGATGTTTGGCATTATCCTCTAAGAAACATCCTTACATGGAGAAGTCTGAAACATCAACCCAATCTTTCTGATTATGACCTAACTAGAGGCAGCCCCATTTGTGTTGTTTGGTAAAAGTGTAAATCAGTTCACCCACTTAAAGAGAATCAACCCCAAACCATAATTGGTGCCATTTCTGAATGTCATCAGTTATTCGTAGAAACGTTGACGCTTTCATACACGAAAGAGATGAGAATCGACACCATTTCAAGCCCATTCGTGGCATTCAATCCTGTTTTGCCGCGTTAGTGGTTGAACCCCATAAGCAGTAAACAATTTCTAATCATAGTGCCAAAATTTTTGATCGAGTCGCCTCCAAGAGCCTTTCCTTCATCATGGGAGCACTAATAGCAGGCGAATAATAAGCTTGGTCGACTATATTATGGTTTTGCCAAGCATTGGGAGCCATTGAACGTACAGTACGGGGACGATTGTTACTGGAAATGGCGTTAGATTGCAACTATATTTTATTATGAAAGCATTCTACCTTTAAATTTGTATGCAAGAAGGGAATCCCATATCTAAATCCATTCTAAAATGGTGGATAATAACTGTGACAAAAATTACTGGTTTGCATTCAAAAACAACCCACACAGGCAGTACATAAAACCGCACCTCTGTGATACAGGCATGAGCACGCATTAGCATTCAACCGGGAATCGGATGTAATGAAAGTTCATGTATTTGAATGCACATGAAAGGTTAACCGAGTAGCAATCCTCCCAGGACGACGGACCTTCATAATAAATTATGCCAACACAATTACTGACGAATGAAATTACGAATATCGTATTTCAAACGACCAAGGTCCGGAATGTGTTATGAGTGTCCCATGCTGAATAATGCCGACTTCAAACACTAGCAAATGTACTAATTGACCTCTTCATTAAATTATATTTAGCGAAAGGGAGATTTAGTTCCGGGATAATTTTCCACGTCCACCTTTGATATAACTCGAGTTACGCTAGTAGCAGTAGGAGGTAGTGGAGAAACTTGGGTTGATCAGGTTTGGCCTTCGCAGTTTGTCATAACTTAGTTTGTAATTTCGCACACGTTGGTCTGAATTTTGCATGGGTAAGTTGGTACCTCTAATATGGAGAGCTATTCAAAATATATGCGGAAAATTTTAAGGGATGATTCCTTTGGTACAATATTTTAACGTAGGTACATAAAATTCATCGTTTTTGAGATAGGATGTCAAAAAAAAAAACGATTTTTTACAGTTTTTTGACGATATCTCATGAACCGTTTGAGATATGGAACTCTCCCTTTCATTGAGCCACGTTTTTTCTGTAATTTTTTTTACACCAGTTGTGTACAGGCTGGTCCATTTTTTATGTCTTATCTCCACCCCCGAAATAAAGTTTTTTTTTTGGTTTTTAAATTGGTGGCAGAAGGAAAAAAAAACTGCATGTGCCACTCTATGGTCCCATATTAATTACACGAATCCTCAAAGTTTAAATTTTTTATCTTTATTAAAATTCAACTCTATTTTGGGGGTGGACATAAGTGATGGACCACCCTGTACTTGAAAATAATCTAACTTTGACTTTGAAATATTTTTTGCCCTGTTAATATTTATGCAATCAACAATGACGT
This sequence comes from Malachius bipustulatus, assembly GCA_910589415.1. Taxonomy (NCBI): domain Eukaryota; kingdom Metazoa; phylum Arthropoda; class Insecta; order Coleoptera; family Melyridae; genus Malachius; species Malachius bipustulatus. The sequence continues at coordinate 26,341,264 of OU342637.1, forward strand.
CACTCATTGAAAAATAAAGTCGTTAAGGCCGAAAATAGGAAAAAAAAACAAGCAGATCTAAACTTCTCCGCTCTACAAATCACTCCAGTTGACGCAAAAACAAAATCGTCACGTCGAAGATGACGGGCATCAACAGGCAGTCACTCGTCGGAAAATTAGAAAACTTAATTACGTCTTTCAGGCGCTCAATTAAATCAAAGTTCCTCCTGCGAGAAGAAACCTAAAAGAGTTATCGGGCCGACGCTTTGAACTGATCGACAACCGAACGGCGTCGGCCTTTTTGCTGTGATTCTTCAGGGACGGACACTTTTAAGTTTTCTTATACCATTTCACTTTGTTCTTTGCTTGTTTGACAAACAGAAAATTGCGTTATTCGCCAGCAGGTCGGTTATTCGTGAACGCCTGCCTGGATTTTCAAAGGACGCCAAGCGAAGCTAAAGTTGACGGAAATTATTTAATAATTCCTTCAGGGAGGTTTGACAATGGCCTCTGCCTGACTCTGACGACGTGTGCTCTGTTTAGCTTACTTGAGTAGGGATCAAAAGAAAAACATTTACTGTATGTTATTCTTTTTTGTTAGAAAAGTTGCGTAGGTAGGTACCCTACATATGGGAATTATAAATACATTACAATAGTCTCGTCTCGTGGTGAATCGAATAAATTCACAATTTTTTTTTACTCGCTACTACTGCCTGTATAATAAGTCTAACTTTTCCCCTTACTTTGTAGCTTCCAAGCACCTCCATTACGATTTTAAATCGCGATTCTCGCTCGTTTGTAATTCCGGCAATAATGTTACCTATATTTTTGTAATCGACGTTCGAGAGCTAAGCCATAATTAAATATAAATAATAATTACGTACTAAATTAGCAAATATCGCCATCGACATGCTAATTATCACACACAATCTAGCGGTACAAATTTAATAACTCCGAGCCGTTCCACGACTCTAATTAGAGTAAGATCTACAGCATGAATATAACATAACAAGAACATAGCAGTGTGGCGCCTCACCCGGAGCAGCCCGGAGCCTGGAACATGCAGCTCCGGTTCCTAGTGGCGACGCCCACCGACAAGGCTAATTAAATGGGCTCAGACAGGGTCTTGTGGAAGTATTGGTTGTATTCAATAAACGCAATCAACAATGGGGCATTTTTTTCAAACTTGTTTTTTGTCAATTTATTAGTCACTTGCTCTACATTTTTTTAGACCCATCAATCAAAAAAATCATAAAAAAATCAAATTTACAATAAGAGAATTATGTGCTATTTATGTGCTAATTAAATAAATAGTTTTCTCAAAAATTAACCTGTTCACATGCTCTGCTAGCCTGACGTCACGATAGCAGAGTATCGACTAAGAGTGCAAAAAATTGAAATAATGGATAATTCGAATACCAGAATTATGTGCTATTTATGTGCGCATTTTGTGTGCAATTTATAATTATTGTGCTTCTCAAAAATTTACCTGTTCACTTGCTTAAAAACTATTTAGCAAGACATCGCGTTAGCAGAACATCACCTAAATACGCAGAAAATAAAAAAATACAAATACTTGAATAATGTGCAGTTTTTTTTTCCAATGCTCTGCTTGCCTGAGGCCAATAAGCATTATTTAGCCAACCAAAAATCATAAGTCTGATTAACGGACACCTTATGATAATTTAATGTTAAAAAGTATTACTATTATTTATGTCTTTGTCTAATATAAATATATGAGAATTAGGAGTACCCAAAGTAACTTTTGAGTAAATTAAGGCAATACCAAAGTTGCACTTATAATTAGCACATAAGAAGCACATAATTCTAGTATTTTAATTATTTATTTATTTTTTTTATACTTTTAAGCGAATGCTCTGCTAGTGAAGTCATAGCACACATACTTAACGTATTGCACACATAATTAGCACATAATTAGCCCATAAATAGCACATAATTCCAGTGTATGAATTTCTTGCATATTTAGACTCCGATTTGCTAGCGTGACGTCATGCTAGAAGAGCATTGGAAAATATTGATTTTTTAGTAAGCCAAGAGTGCAAAAAAAATACGAATGACACTTGTAATTAGCACATAAGAGGCACATAATTATAGTATTTGAATTTTTTCAAATTTTTCCAAGCTATACTCTACTAGCGCGAAGTCACAGCACACATACAAGTATTGCACACATAATTAGCACATCATTCCAGTAAATTTATTATTTTTTTTGCATATTCAGACTACGATCTGCTAGCGTGACATCATGCTAGAAGAGCATTGGAAAATATTGATTTTTGAGTAAACCAAGAGTGCAAAAAAATTACGAATGACACTTATAATTAGCACATAAGAGGCACATAATTATAGTATTTGAATTTTTCAATTTTTTCAATTTTTTTTAAGCTATACTCTACTAGCGCGAAGTCATAGCACACATACAAGTATTGCACACATCATTAGCACATCATTCCAGTAAATTTATTATTTTTTTGCATATTTAGACTATGATCTGCTAGCGTGACGACATGCTAGAAGAGCATTGGAAAATATTGATTTTTGAGTAAACCAAGAGTGTAAAAAATTACGAATGACACTTATAATTAGCACATAAGAGGCACATAATTATAGTATTTAAATTTTTCAATTTTTTTAAATTTTTTAAGCGAAACTCTACTAGCGCGAAGTCATATCACTAATACCAGTATTGCACACATAATTAGCGCATAATTCCAGTGAATTTAGTAATTTTTTCATATTTAGACTATGATTTGCTAGCGTGACGTCATGCTAGAAGACCATTGGAAAATTTTCATTTTTTGAGTAAGCCAAGAGCCCACAAAAATTATGAATTGCACTTATAATTAGCACATAAATAGCACATAAATCCCGTATTTGATTTTTTTAATTTTTTGCATATTTAGACTATGATCTGCTAGCGTGACGTCATGCTGGAAGAGTATTGGAAAACATTATTTCTTGAATAAACCAAAAGAGCATAAAAATTATAATTGCACACATAATTAGCACATAAATTGACTAAAATATTAATTTTGATGATCTTCACGAGCTAAAATGACTAAATAGTAGTGAAATTAAATTAATTTGTTAGTGACTAGCGCTGGAAAACGATCTAGTACAAGTCTCAATCAAAGCGATCAGTAACGACATCCCATTATTGGAGTTTTTGGAGTTTAGAAGTCGATAAGACGATAGTTAGAGTTGATCGTTATTGCTAAATCGTTCCATAAAATAACAGTCCTTCTATTATTTTAATTGAGCAGGCGAATTACGCTTTTATGGCGGTTTTACAATCATTCCTATCTTCACTTTATGTAACCACGAGTACCAATCAAGAATAAATCATCTTCCGTAGACATTGACGTTCCCATCATCGTGATCGCCATGGTGGGGTGGGGAGGAATATTTTTTGTTTGTAACTAGTAAATTTTATCATTTCAAGCGAGAAGAAAAAAAAGATTTGAAAATATCCTCAGGAACGATCAAAATAACTAGTAAAATAGAAACAAAAAAAAACTGTTCCCAGTAACCGTTACTTCTATCCCCCCAAGTAACCGATAATCCGGCACAAGTCGATGGAGAGCAATTGAGAAAGCGAGCGTTCGTAAAGTGCCGTCGAACACGTTCCTTTTTAATGGAGACGATCACGGAGAATCCGAATCGTCTCCCGGGAGTCCCGGATCGGAGCACGGCACAGAGATTTCGCTCTTTAATTCGTTTTTAATTAGCTGTTTCGCGTTTATTTCCACTACCCAAAACAAAGACAAAGTGTATTACTGCAGTTCTGTGATCCGGGTTTAAATGTCTTATTCTCTTTTACCCGATCTCGGCCGAACAACGGAATTATTACTTTCAAGAAATCGAAATCAACGTAATTTACGTTTAGACTTTAAGTCGATTTATCAAAATTACAATTCAAATTAAGTACACGTTAGAAAAGATAAATTATTATAAATGTTACATTTACGTCTACGAATAACGTCTAGCTCTAGCACGTCCGGAGTTTTAATAAATCCTTTCATTTATCAAAGCCGTTATTTTTCTTCTGGCGAAGAGATACCTAGGCCATAACGTATCTGCACTAAAACAAATATAGACTCGCATTTGTTTCTCTGGTTGCCTAGATACTAATAATTTATTTGCAATTTAAAAAACACTAACATCACTGAAGACTCATTAGCATAAGCATTTCTTCCAATCTTTCGAATGGTGTGAATCTGACTGATATAGTACGCTGATGAGTTCATAAAAAGGACGAAACGGTGCCGTCCATGTCTTCAGTTTTCAAATGATGATTAATAAAAATAATTATAGGAGTTATAGGAGGGGAAATAAAAAATAAATATGGCCGCTACTTTTCATCTTTATGCGGATACGCGAAACGATGCTCAAATCGATGAGGACTGTAAAAACTTCATCGCCTTTGTGTAAGGTGCCAGAGATACTGGCAATTTAAGAGGGCGGTGGAGGTTGTTCTGGAGGACCTCGATCACGATGTGAATAAATTTTAGATCGAGTTGAAGAAAAGCTTTCAATTGTTAAGTAGCCGCTTGCTCGGCAAGTACTCGTTTGTTAACGGTCACTAGACATTTTTATTAAACGACGTACCCTGTTTGAAGATTCAGAGGCATAAGAAATCGCTTCTTATTATCTCATTTCGTTCCCATTGAGAAAAAATATCTTTGCATGTTAAAAAATAGAAAGTATGAAAGTCGCTCTCGCTCATGGGAACATTGGGAACTCATCAGCAAGCTATCGTAAACATGATGACGTCATACTGGTAAGAGTATGAATACTCTGATGAAGCATCGTTCTAGGAATTCTATATAAATTATAATGACATCACATGATTCTAGACTGAGAGTCCAGAATATTTCTACCATCTAGGATTGCATATATTAACCAGCTGACTGAGGAAGAGTCTTCGGTCCTGAAATATTAACAAAATTAATGTGTGACAAAATTAATAAGTGCCTTTCAACGTAAATCCGTTACAATATTATCCTAAAACTGTAAGTTTCCATTAAGAGTAAGAACAAAATGGCGGCTTACATTGATTCAAAACGTTGATACCGCCATTTTGTGCATTTTAAATTATCGATCCATTCGGGAAATTTTCGCCTAGGCCAACGATGCAGGAAGTTTACAGAGAGATGGCACCGGGATCCGGCTAGGTGACAGCAGAGATTGATAATTGACTCGTTAATTATTTTCGCCCCAGACATCCCAATTACGCGAATGACTTGTCGACACGAAATTACACAGCAGGGCTGGGATTAGTGCTGCATCGTTAGCACGAGAAGACTTTTAATATCCGCCAGAGCCCCTCTGATCTTCGGCCTTGCCTTTGTGATTGTCCAGATTAAGTTCAGGTCGTTTTTTGATAAATCACTTCAACGTCCGGAATCGGGTGATATCCCAGAAAACAGGACAATAAGAAGTGCGCGTTTGCTTGTTTATTTCCTCATTTAGGCTATTCTAGTTTTTATCGCAGTGACGTCAGGGACGGTACTAACGAAGAAACACTGGCAAATTATTCTAGATCTTATTCATGTTTGATTTTGTTTACATTCTCTGCTAATTAATAGTCAGCTGGTTGATGGTTGGTGCTTAAAATTCGTCTAATACAGAATACCAGAATAATTCCGCGCATGTTCGAAAGCGCATGGCTGTGACGTGACAGAACATTCTGCAACTGTAGCCCCCAGAGAAACGTTCAGAACTATCGAGAAGTCAGGCGTGTATATAAGAGTGCCGTAGCAGTAGCTACAGTTAATTCAGAAGGGGAGTTAGTTGATATTGGAACATCACAGAGTAAAGAACAGAGTGAAGGTTATAACAGTATAAGTGAATATTGGGAAATAGTCTATGAAAGTGAAGTGAAATTAGAGTGTGTGTAAAGAAGAAGAATTGATTATTTAGACGTTGGAGGTCATTGTTATTGTTGTTGAGGCTGATTTGAATTCAATATAAAGTCCTCAAGAAATTTTTTATACCCATTTGAACACTCACGCTCCTGCGTAATTTGTCAACAGGAGATAAGTATCAATATTTAATTAATGAAAACATATCTATGAATAAAAACCCTCAATATTCGTTTTGGAAGAACCTATAATACGCATGTCCTAAATAAATGGTGCTCCAGCCCTCCCGTTTTCGCATGTCGCTGGTGCATAGAAATTAACATCGATTAACGTTATTATTAGAAGTTATGTGATTGTGATCTCGTCAATTAAAATCCCAAAGTCCCTAACAGAGAGAAGTTGTGATTGCCAATTAAAATGCTAGAGGCGCAGAGTTAGTATAATCAACAGCACGGTGTAAAATATACAGGCTGGTCCATCACTTATATGTCCATCATAGAAATAGAGGTTAATATTAAAGGAGCATAAAACGGCATAATTGAATTATCCTGATATCTACAACAGAACTGGTAAGCTCACACTTTGTTGGAAACGCGAGTTTAAATGTTGGAAGAGTGCGGCTATCAGAAAGTGGCATGCCGTTTCAGTCTTACACATGTTGCCTTATGACGGATCAGAGTTTCGAATACACACTTACTTACATGAGTTAAACAAACATAGACTGCCCTACCCGAACATCGCGCTCTTTCTAACGAGAGAGGTCACTTTTGCAGCTGCCAGCGCAGGAGAGAGCGCATTCCAGTTCTTCTGTTCATTTCGATGCATGTATGAATATAGAATTGCTGATCTTGTTGAGCTGACAATTGTCCTGAGTATGGGTTTAAACCCGAAACAGGTCGACAATATGATTGATGAGCTATTAATTCCAAATAATGACAGCCCTCCACAAAACGAGGTGAAATTTCCCAAACAATAATTTAGTTCGGTCCTTTGTTGTTTCCATTTTCCGCTCGTTTGAGTTAATTTATCAAAAAAAGGCGAAACGTAGAACGCGAACTCCCAAGGTGACTCGACGGTAATTAAAGAAATAAACTGGAGGTGGAGGGTAATAATTGAAAGCTAAGGAACATGGAATGGGAGGAGTTGCTAAGACACTCGAGGGAGACCGTGACTCTAAAGGGCTGTAAGGCTATAAGAAGTAAGTATAATGAGCTTTAAATTGAGTTCAAATTGACTCGGTACATTTCGAAAGCTTGCCAAATCTCCGGCTGATGAATGTCGCAGTGCTTTCACGCTGCACTTTCCTGTAAACGTTCCATCAAGCTTTACAATATTTCCGCAATTTATATGTTTTGAAATAAAATTATAGAAATTTCCAGTGCCTTTGTCGTTCTTCGCTTGAAATGGGTTTACAAAGCCATCAAGTAATCGAAGAATACTAGAGCGGCGATTCGTGGAAAGATTGATTATTCCTTTTGGTTCTTCCAGTCTCATTTCCACTTCAAAAGCTGTTTAATTACTACATGCCAAAACTTACTCTCACAACGATAACTATTTCTCTCTCCTTGTCACTTTGTCTGCGAGCGCTTGATTCCTTCTTTCACCACGATCACAAAGCCAAGTCCTAGGCTCGTGAAAGAAATTTATTCGTTACTTTAAATTCTTTATTCTAGGAGAAAAATGTCCCCTTAACTCATGACAAGTTGGTTCCACTTTAAAGGACGTTAGTGTGAGATATCTCCCGGCCGAAGCCGAGAGAACTATCTGTTACATCTGAGCCGTACTAATGAGAATTTGGTCACGCTCTCCTTGTCTTCGGGTCTGCTGGCGGCTCGGTTCTAGTGAATTTTAAGGTAATCTCCTGTTGCATCAATCAACGTCACGATCTACGACTCCTGTTGAACCGGCGCTCATGTCTTGCAAGGCCAGCGGGAACGTCTTGCGACGCCGCAATGACTGGGACAGGAGGACTCACCTATAATAGAAGGAATCCTGAAGGAAATCAAGGAATCCCGTACTAAAACGATCGATCGATCGGGAGAACGGGTAAAGGGAAAAATTCATACGGTGTTCGCTGAGATATGCGGATAATAGAAAGTCTTACAACTTCAATATTGTTCTTGGTGCACGTATAGATAGATGATGGTAATATAAATGCATGTCTGACATCATAACTTCCATACGTAACAGTTGCTGTAAAAGCTGTAAAAACGTCAAAAAAAAACACATTCTTATTGGATTTTCTCAGGAAATATGAAAAAACAAAAATATACAGGATATCCTAGTTTTAAAACAATAACCACAATGGTTGGGGTGAAAGAGGTGGGGGTAGCTAGTGGGGGTAGCTAGTGTGTAGGTACTTTTTTTAGTGATTGTTTAAATAAACGAAGAAAATCCACAATGTCTTTAAACTGAGTAAGTAGCTCAGTTGACATGACAATCCAGCAGCTCCGAATCATCAGTTTATCAGTTTATCACATGGCTGATCCTGTCAGGACTTCAGATTATCACATAACAAACCTACCGATCTGCTATTAGTTTATCACAACACAATAATTTTGTTTGACCACATCCAGAAAAAAGTTTTTTTATTGTTTTGATCACCGGAACTTACCGTTTAGCTTCCCCAATGGGGGAACAACATTCTTTTTTTCTGTACGTGGTCAAAGAACATTATTGGGTGGGCAAACATGGTCAAACGATGGTCGATCAAATACGCTATAGCAATTTTTGTTTTATCTTCTTGGTCAAAACTCTCCGTTCGTTCTATTTGACCACATTGTATAAATTGGAGAAATACAAAAGATCGTAGAAATCCCGATCTTATTTCAGCACAAGAACGTGCAAAATGCAAGGATATCAAGTTTACTCCGAATTCAACGTATTGATATTTATTGCACATATTGCATAGAGATGACGATTGCTGAGAACGTGTAGAGCCATAGGGAGGTAGAACATGATGCAATAACTAGGGCCAGGAGTGCCAACAAGAGTATGAGATGAAGAAGTGTATTCAATCTGACTGCTGATTGATTTTTTAAAAAGACAACTGAATTATACGCTCGCCTTTGCTGATAGAATTCACAAAACTATTGCGGTAGTGGCTGGAGCGCCAATCTCAATTAACGCAAGTCATAAAAAACAACAAATTAACACGCCACCTCCATGTCAGGAATAGGAACAGTGCATATTTCTCCATTGCTCTTGCGGAAACTGGATCTACCCCCTTTTCTAGTAACCTTTCCGGGAGAGGGGGGGGCTTAATCAAGCGAGATCTAATTTCCCAATAATCTCATACAGTTAGAAAGAAGAAGTTGTTAGATTTAATGATCACCCTCGTACCGAAAATAAACCAAAAAGACTTAAAAGTTGAGTAATAGTTTCAAAACTCTCCATCAAAGTTATATCAGTTCAATATAACGTACAGTTTTCATTTTTTCCTATTGCTACTAAAACGTCATTTATAGGAGTAAGGTACCAAACTTTCTGTAAACATACACGAACTTCAGGCACCTGTATTCAACATGTGTATAATAGAGGGCTCACAAATATGTAACGAACACGAATCAAGTTAGGCATTCATGAGAAAATCGGGAAACTGCGTCGTTGTAGCAAAACGTGCATCGTGGCATCACGTGTCGCCCTAATTGAAATTGGCACGTGAACTATCGACCGGATTGGGTCTTTGAGCCACGCGGGAGGAAGATTTTAATTAAAGTCATTAGTGCAACGCCTCCTATTGAGTGTAAACACAACCATCACGGTGCTCAGTGCCTTTATTATTATATAAGGTTACGTTATTGTTTTCTCCAGAAGATGAAGAGAAGGTGAGGAATTGCTCATGCTGCAATCGTCAATGTAAACTGATATCGGTCCTTTAATTAATATCTGCAAGGTTGTTGCCGAGGAGTCCCTTCACACGTGGTCGGTACACATCTGCCGTCTACTGTGACTATTGTTAACATCCGGGTCATTTCAGTCAGACTTGCTGTTGGGATTGGGAAACTGCTTAGGGAAGTTGGTGAATTCCTCCCGTTTGGCGGTCGTGGGAGCCACGTGATTCTCATTAAATAAATTTCTAATTAGCAGGGACATAATATTAGTTTTCTTGAGCATATTGTTGGATTATGTTCATGAATTTCTAACATCTGTACGTGCTCTAGTCTGATTGCGTTATAATAGTGTTTGCATTTCACGAGAGTAAAATGTGTCGTCTAATTGCTTTTCATAATGGAGATGTCGTGACTTTGTATTAGCTTTTAACAATTACTGATGCTAAAGATTCTGAAAGCCGTATTATTTGATTAGATTTTACTATTTAGGTATTTCAATTATCTATAATACAATGGCTACCCGCTATTCAAAGAACCGTAACGCAGCGTTTCTCAGTGAATTCTTCTTTTTATTGTTAAATTGCTTGCTCTGATTTTTCGAGCATCAGTTTGATAATTGTTTTCTTTAGGAGTAACGGGAGGGTTGGCCACTCATCTCGAAATTTCAAAAGCAAGGGGATCATTCAAACCATCCATTTGGTTCATCGCGGTCCCCGTTTCCGTACAATAGTCACAGTCAGAGGAATATATTTAAATCAACTTTGTAAAGTAACATTCACACTCCAATTTCCTTCACCAAGTTAGAGACCTAAATGTCAAAGAATAGAGGGTCCAGTACTGTACCCGCGGGGACACCAGAAACGATCATCGCACTACTTTGCACAACTTACCAGTACATATTGCGATCTGCCAACTTTATTCAAAGAGGATTTGTAACGATAATTTATAGCAGCAATAACGTTCAAAGTCATTAGTTAAATTGAGCAGCAGCAGATCTGATCTGCTACATGGATGTAGTACATCCATTTAGCCTCGCCGAAAAATGGCAAAAATGTGAGGAAGTAACAATTCCTCTTCCGTGAGATTTACCCCAAATCGATATCGTGAAATTGTATTTATTTAAATCGCCTACGATCGGTAAGCAATTTCAATTTCATAAAATAGCATAGGTAATAATTTTCCGGCTGATGTCGAGTGTGTGAGGTCAGCAGAAATCGGTCCCGAGCAAATTCTAAACCTTCCGCGATAGGCAGAGCACAATAACTCTTATCGCTGAAGACATTTTCTCTTGCCCGGTGCCAGGCATACACATTCTCCCATATTGGATTTTATTAGCTCAGTCGCAATTTTCCCCATGAAAAATCGACATCGTTTATCTCGCAATAGGAACGCCTTTGGTGCTTTTAGGATGTCTAAATCGTTGCTCAAGCCATGCAAAAAATTTGCTTGCACGTACTTTATGTGCATGTTTTATTGGGTACTAATTCTTTGTCACAGATCGATGAGAAGATTTCTTATCAGCAGGGGAGAGCCAAGCAATACCTATGATTTATGATGTCTTGAAAATTTATTTCACCAGCAACGCAACAGATTGAATGAAATAAGTCAGTTAATGAGTAATTTTTCCATAAGATTTATGAAGTGTATTAAAGAAAAATGTCGCAATGTAGACAGTCTATTTTGATCTGGGACTTTCGTGTCACTATAGATCAGAGCCAATAAATATGCTAAAGCGGTACAGGAAGATGCTCATGTATACACAGGGAATTACTCCTACACGTAGGGGGCTCCTCTTTTTTGCACTTTGTACAGACGACCCAGAAGTTTTGAATAAAACATGCTTTGTTGTGATGATCCGAGGAAATATTGCTTTTTCAATACGAAAAAAAACTCTTTGATATGTAGCGTGTAAGAGGATTTATAAAAAAATGTGTAGTTGGTACATCCCACGTCTTATTTAAAGCAGCTAGAGCTACATCTAAATCACAAGTTTTTTTAAGAAAATAAGATTTAGTATTACAGAAATATGTACTTACGTAGGGATAATACAACCGCTGTTAAATCTTATTCGCGGGATTTGATTTGATTCCCTTACGAGTATGTTATTGAGCTCACCTGAAACAGAAAATATAAAAGTTAGTACCAAGAATAGATAGTGTTAAAAAGGGGTGCAAAAGAAATCAGTGCATAAAATCGGGTTGCGTTATCACAGAATATCGTTTTCGGCTCAGCTCTGGGGCTGCTCTTTTGCACTCAGTTGTTGCACTCATTGAACTCACACAATAATAATTGTCTAAGTGTAAAATGTCATCTTCTCAGGTGTTACATATTATTATGACATCATTGGTTTTTTGGTCAATGACGTCATCTTCAGACAGATCCAATCGGAATCGGAGTTTAGTATTATTTCCTTTAAAATTTGTGCCATTGTCGGTATAAATCACTTTTGGTTTACCTCTACGGGAGATAAACATCAAGACTAGATAGTGTTAAAAAGGGGTGCAAAATAATCGATATTTCAGCTGTGAGGTTGCAGGTACGTGAAGTTGGCCCGAAAAAAATTCGGGCTGGGTGGTAAAACGTCCTAATCGATTGTCCAACGTATGATCACGTTTTACCACCAATTATTTTCGTTTTACCACCCTTAGTTTTTTTTATGCGAATTTTTTTATTTTCGGGCCAACTTCACAAGCCCGAAAAAAACGAGGGCCGGGTGGTAAAACGTACCATTCGATTGCCCATCGTAGGACCACGTTTTACCACCAACTCATTTTGTTTTACCACCTCCAGAAAAAAAGTCGTACCCTAGCGGATACCTATGTGGTAACTCGGCGCAAGTTTACGTGGCTGTAAAATACAAACGATGACTAAGTGGAGGTTAAAAATCGTTGTAGAGCTTTATACTTACCCAGGAAAAAGTTTTCCCACCCCTCAGTTTTCATTTATCATCCCCACAATCACCGCCTCCGGCCTTTATGTGCATTATGAAATCGGGCCAACTTCACAAGTGCCTAAATTTCCTAAATGGTAAATTCCAGGTGATCGAAAACGTTTTACCAGTATGTATCCACCCGAGAAAACGTTTTACCACCCCTCAGTTTTCATTTACAACCCCCAATATCACCGCCGCCGGCCTCTATGTGCATTATGAAATTCGGGCTAACTTCACAAGTGCTAAATTTCCTAAATGGTTAATTCCAGGTAATCGAAAATATTTTACCAGTATATATCCACCCGAGAAATCGTTTTACCACCCCTCAGTTTTCTTTTACAACCCCCAATAACACCGCCGCCGGCCTTTATATGTGCATTATGAAATTCGGGCTAACTTCACAAGTAGTGCTAAATTTCCTAAATGGTTAACAGGTGATCGAAAACGTTTTACCAGTATGTATCCACCCGAGAAAACGTTTTACCACCCCTCAGTTTTCATTTACAACCCCCAATAACACCGTCGCCGGCCTTTATGTGCATTATGAAATTCGGGCCAACTTCACAAGTGCTAAATTTTCTAAATGATTAGTTCCAGGTAATCGAAAACGTTTTACCAGTATGTATTCACCCGAGAAATCGTTTTACCACCCCTCAGTTTTCATTTACAACCCCCAATAACACCGTCACCGTCGAAAACTAAGGGTGGTAAAACGAAAATAATTGGTGGTAAAACGTGGTCATACGTTGGAGAATCGATTAGGACGTTTTACCACCCAGCCCGAATTTTTTTCGGGCCAACTTCACGTACCTTGAGGTTGCTCTTTTGTACTCACACAATAATAATTGTCTACTTGTTAAATGCCATATTCTGAGGTGTTACATATTATTATGACATCATTGGTTTTCGGTCAATGACGTTATAATCAGACAGATTCAATCGGAATCGGAGTTTTCGTATTATCTCCTTTAAAGTTTGTGCCATTATCAGTATAAATCATTTTTGGTTTACCTCTATGGGAGATAAACTTTTTTAGAAGGTCTTCGTGGTTAGGCTAGATACCAGCTCACAATGTATTCCCCTTTACGGAGAAACAAATAAAAAGACGATAAGCTTTGGTTGTTTTATTTCTTCTCCCTACTCTATCTTTTATCAAATAAGATTCAGCATAATCTACGCCGGTAATATGAAGGGGATACGTTATCAATGGTTCTTTGAATAGGTAAATTACTCATTATTGTTATAATTAATTAATTACTATTGAAAGCTTGTCTCAATACAGTCCTGGCAGTGTTAACCAAACATGCTTTCCTCGGACATAAAGGTCTCCCTTCACCCTGCAAGTTTTTTTATTCTTGTTGAAAGCGCACTACTGCCCCAGTGTGACCCTAGTAAACAAAACGAAAATTGCAAGAGGTCCGGTTTGCTTTGCCTAAAGATTAGGGATGTAACTGGTTACAATAATTACTTTTGATTATTTCCTTTACCACATAGTGGTTTCTAAATATTGATGAGGAACCTTGCAAACATGAACCTCCAGAGTCCCGGGAACATGATCTTTCTATGCAATTTCAGTTTTAATTAGGTTTGGGCACTGTTTAGAGTAGCAACAAAAGAGAAAATAATTTCGATAAAATGGATCATCGATCAAACTTGATAATTTTCTTCTTATGAGCCAGTGGCGTTCTGATGTCATATTTAGGTGTACGGTGTTTTATAACTGAACAAGGGTACGCAACACCTGTTGCACTGTGGTGCACCCCTACGGGGAAAATTATGAGCAAGAAATTTGAAGTCAAATTGTTAAATTCCAGGCGAAATCGTCGGATGTCTGAGCCTCAGTAGACATACGTTCAAGTTTTTGTAAGAATGAAAAGGGGAAGTACTCTAGACGCGAGTAAAATCATATAAATTGAATTTGATTAAATCCCCAAGTTAGAAAGTTATAATTTTTTGAAAGCCGGAGTTTTGAAGATCTCTCTGCAGTAAAATTAAAATTATTCCATCAAATTATACGAATTTTATGTTTAAGCAGCAGATATTTACACGATCCCTTGAATGACCCTCAATTTATTCCCGTTAGCGCGACTTACCATGTTCTTATAAATGAGAGAGATTTTGTTTGATCCAAGCAATGAGAGGCCTATAATAATACCTACAAATTCAAAAGTATCTCAATCTCCGTCGTTAGACCTGAAAAATGTTCCCTTGCTTTACGACGAGAGAAAAATCTTATACATCATCAGAAATAATGTGATTTAATATTATCGCTCTTGAAAGAAAATCCGGATTATTTCCCGAGGGTCATTAAATCCGGAACCCGTTGCTTTTACAAACCCATCGATAATGCGCGATTTCGACCGAGATGAGACTAATAATTCCGACAGGGAGGTCGAATGTCTTTATGTGAAAATAACACCATATTCTGGCTCATTTGTAAGTTGCTCGACAGGGGCGGAAAATGC
This sequence comes from Malachius bipustulatus, assembly GCA_910589415.1. Lineage (NCBI taxonomy): Eukaryota > Metazoa > Arthropoda > Insecta > Coleoptera > Melyridae > Malachius > Malachius bipustulatus. Next base: position 26,356,358 of record OU342637.1, read on the forward strand.
CGCTCTGTCGACGATAAAATAGAGTTCGAACTGCGTCAAACTCCGGGTAGAAGAGCTCACCAGATTTACGGTCGATCTTCATCTATAAAAATTCCAAATGCTGGACAGATACCAAGAGTGGAAAGTTTGGACGACTTGCTCTTATTATGGTGCTAAAATTTCATTTTTAAATCAAGATTGATTTAATTATATTTGATTGATTATGAATAAAACACTAATGTTTTATAAAATTCTACTATACAGGGTGTTGATTTTCAAAGCGGGCCATAGGGGATTAGCATTGTGAGAGTGGTTTTTGAGGATTCCTGCTCGCCGTTTAAACTGACAGAAATGGTTTTGGTATCAAAATGAAGCTAAAATTATTGCGCATAACGCTTGACATCAGAAATTAATTTAATTTCACGTTGTTTTCTAAAATCCTTCAGTAAAAATTCAAGTAATTGTTAATGTTTAATCACAAAACAGCATGCCTTGCCTAAACAATAATGACGTTTCTAGGTTTTGACAATCCAATAATAAAACTTTATAAGTCAGTAGGTAATAATAAAGTCTGGTTCTATTTAACCCTCCTGTAACTGGCTACCCTGTAGTAGGTTTTAACCATAAAGAAAGACTCTTTCTTGGTTTGTATAACCCATTTTTAAATAGAACCAGACTTTATTATTACCTACTAACTGACTTGTAAAGTTTTATTATTGGATTGTCGAAACGTAGAAACGTCATTATTGTTTAGGCAAGGCATGATATTTTGTGATTAAACATTAACAATTACTTGAATTTTTACTGAAGAATTTTAGAAAACAACGTGAAATTAAATTAATTTCTGATGTCAAGCGTTATGCGCAATAGTTTTAGCTTCATTTTGATACCAAAACCATTTCTGTGAGTTCAAACGGCGAGCAGGAATCCTCAAAAACCACTCTCGCAATGCTAATCCCCTATGGCCCGCTTTGAAAATGAACACCCTGTATATTGATGGATGGTAGAAACGTTACACGTGTTTCGCTACTTTTCATGTAGCATCTTCAGACGTAAATAAAATGAAAAGTAGCGAAACACGTGTAACGTTTCTACCATCCATCAATATATAGTAGAATTTTATAAAACATTAGTGTTTTATTCATAATCAATAAGTATGCAGAGATTCTACGAAGTAAGGGTTGAAAACATAAAAATTATATTTGATTAATCCTCTCCAGGATTTAGCTTGAAGTTAGAAAAGTGTTCATCGATTGTATTTATCAAGTATTTCAGTAAATTAGTGGATTCATCTGCACGACATCGACTAACTGACTCTTGTATATGGATAATGGACTGTAGTTTGGTATGAAATGGCTTACTGGAATGAAAGAAAGGATATCAGTGTCTTTTCTTAAAAATTCTGTGAAAGTATAGTTAAGTGGACTCGAGGATGTCATCAAAGAATTACTCGCTTTAATTAATTACTCCTGCAAACAATTACCTCAATCAAAATTCCTCAAGTTGGTGATAACTGTCATAGTAATAGGGCTAATCTAAAGAACGACGAAGATTTCCACCCATTTTCCATCTTTAATAACGCAGCAGCAGAGAGCCGAACATTGATAAGAATCGTTAACGATAATTAATTATGCATAATTGTAACGGACCATTATACCGATTGATAAAATCCACGGTCCAAATTGGCGCCGAAAGCATTCACCGGCGAATAATGCCGTCGCCCCGCCGCCTCTCGATCTCTTCTTAATTAAAACCGGGAGAAGAAAAGAGGCGGGGGACGAGGAGGCGGCAGCGGAGGTGATCAATTATTTCACGTTTAGTGCTGAATTGTGTATCAATTACTGGGGCCGAATGTTTCCTTGGCACGTCCTAACCACAGTATCTTATCTGGGAAATTTAATTTGAGCCAATAAAACATTCATGAAGGCGTCTATGGGGTAATGCGCATGTTGGAATGCCGGTAGTAATTGCGGTAATAATTCCTCCCGGAGGCAGACTGAGGCCGGGGTCTTGGGATAGGTCAGGATAGGGGACGGCCTTCGGGCATTTGGTTACACGAATCTATGTCTAATACGGTTGCTGTAGGCCTGACTGGGAAATTCCTTCCGAAAGTTCGCGCTCGTTTACTTTGAAATCATAGAGAAGGCGACAGGAAATCTCGCTTCCTAACTACCCCTAAAAGGGTTCTAGATGTGTTAATTTATAACAACTATACTAACTTTTATAGACGAATAGAGGAAATCTATCTTCCCTTTTAGAGGCAGAAAATTTACTCAACAATCAGCAAGCATTTTTGAAAAACAATCGTTAATTAGTGCTATAAAGCTGAAGATTTCAGGAGATTGTTCCCATTTGCCACCATTATAAGTAAACCGGTTTTGATTCGCAAAAGAAGGCCATGGTGCTTTGCAACTTCTTTAGAAAGATAAAGACAAAAAAAACCTTCTTCCGCATCAATCGCAGAAATAGTGTATTTTTATGCGATTCAATTCTGAATATTTTCACCGCTTTATAAATTGGCTTTCTGAAATTTTACATAGTCAGGTGATATTCACTGACATTGCATTTCATTTCGTTTTAAACCGTGCCATAGAATGAATTTTTAAATATAACAAAACAAAAAAAAACATTGGCAAAATTGAACAATTTTGGCCCATTTCCTATGCCCGCCACTGGCTAACTTTACTTAAAAAATACTATTTTTTAGACTACCTTTTATAGAACGGAAAAAGTGAAAGGGGAGCTTTGAAAACCGAAAATTTTAAATTTTAGAGGAATAAACATAATAATGTAAAAATATTCTAATATCTCCGCCATTTTTTTATTTGCTTCTTGAAATTTTTCATAGTTAAGGGTTATTAGTTCAGTCAAAATTTCAGTTCATATCCTCAAAAAATATGTTCATAAACGGTTATAGAAATTTAGCCTTTTTTCCCTTTTCCTACCCACGCCACTGGCTTAATAATAAAAATATTGCAAATTTTATTGCAATATTTTAACTTAATATTTTATAACTCAAATTTCAAATAATTTTCTTCCAGTAATGTTAATTTCGTTTAAAAGTTTTTGTTTCTAACTGGCTTATTTAGGGGTTTAAAATCTATCAATTTTTCCTTAAATTGAAAAGGCCGCCATTTTGGAACGGCTCTTCTGATTTAACTCAAATTCAGTACCATACGACTACTTGCATCTTACTACCAAAAAAATTTCAGCCCCCTAGATTGAAAACAGCGACCAGAAACCGTGCCTCATACCCGTTTCTTTTTTTTTTTTTTGTAAATTTGGAGAGACACGTTGTAAAAGTAGCGCAATTTTAGGTAAATGTTTTTTTTGTGAAAATCAAACGTCATCCCTAATAAGTTTCACAAAAGTAAAAAATTTCGTTCATTAATCTTGAAAAATTAAGCTACTGGAGCGTTCTTAAAATTTTAGAGAAATAAACTTAAAATTAAATCATGTAAAAAAAATTCGAATATCTCGGCCATTTTTCTTACTCACTTCTTGAAATTTTTAAGTGTTAAAGGCTATTAGTATAGTTATCTACTGTAAAAATTTCAGTTCAATTGCTTCAAAAATGTGCTCATAAATTGTTAGGGAAATTTAGCCATTTTTACCACTTTCCTATCCACGCCACTGGCTTAATAATAAAAGTAATGTAAATTTTGTTACATTAAATTAAATTTGAAACAATTTTCTTCAAACCCTGTTGATTTGGTTTCAAAGTTTTTTTCCATCTTGCTCATACAGGGGTTCAAATATTAGCAAATTTTTCAAAAATTAAAATGACCGCCATTTTGAAACCGCTCGACCGATTTTGCTCAAGTACAATACCAGACCAGTTTTTATAGATATCTTACTCCCACAAAAATTTCAGCCTCCTAGATTCAAAACTGCGACCTGAAATGAGATGACAAAAACCGGATACCTGGAATTTTGAAGGGACACCCTGTAGAAGTGATGGGACTTTTGGAAAGTTTTTCAACGAAAATCCAACGTCATTCCCAAATTTTACAAGGACCCAAAATTTCGTTCACTAATCTTGAAAGATAAAGCCACAGGAGCGTTTTTAAAATCGAAATTTCGCGATTTTGGAGAAATATATATATATATATATAAATATATAAATATATATATATATAACTATATATATATATATCGTGGGCAGGTGAATTTTGGAAAACTACTTTTTCGTGATCTGGGGGTCATGATCGATGGACATTTGATGAGTTTGGGTGATTTTCGAAAAGTGATGTCGTCCTCAATAGTGTATTTTTTGTTAAAAAATACACTAACACATTGGTAGATTTTGAGATAACGAATTTAAGTGTGGTAGCTAGTAACAGAGGTGAGTGTTACTTAATTTTTTTAGAGAGAAAACCTGCGACCCCAACACGTGAGGATTTTACCTGTCTCGTTGCCTGTGCTCTTCTACCTCCTCATCACCTGGGATCCGGCTTTCAAGCCTCACGTTTAAACCATCCAGCTAAAATGAGAGAGACCTCGCTGATATCACTTCTTCTATTTGTATTAATTTTCAGTGTAATCTCTGATTATGACATCTTGCCTAATCGTTCCGGGTCCCTTGCGTGCGTTTTTTCCACGTCATCCTTTGATTTGCGCTCTAAAAGTGTTCCTTCTAGTTAACTAAGGTAGGTGAAGCTATACGGGATATTTAGCTCGAGAAAATGATATATTTTTCTCATTTTTAATAATGTAAGATATCCATAGGGAAACTTTAAAGCACTAATGCGTTAGAGTAACAAAAAAGCTACGAAACTTCAGGATACTTTTCTCCACTGAGGCTACCTAAAGGCAAGCGTTTCGGCAGGCGTGATTGTAATGGGACAAAAGAGACAGGGTCATTAGATCCATTGTGTTTAAAAAATCTTCAATTCTCAATGACGACTTAAAATTTGATTCCAAACTGCAAAAGAGCGCATAATTGGGGAAAATAACGATCTCAGCGTAGCAACAGTAGCGAGTACCTACCTGTTGAACGGCTAAGTTGAAAAACATGCCTCACATTTAGGTAGCTAGGTACTTAAGAATCAAAGTACCTTCGTTTTGTGATAAGAATTCCCTCGTAACTTCCTAAGGAAAGCCATAGAAAAGTTGTATTAGGTACATCGATAAATTATAATAAAGCTGAAATTAGGAAACCCCCTAAAAAACTCGACATTAACGATAGCTTTCCATAATGTACAATCGATCTAATATGAGAGACCCGGACCGTAAAGACTGAATAGATATCGAGTTGCCCCTTATAAGGTGAATCTGCTTGATTTAGCAATATAGGAGTGGCATAGGTGAACATTTATGGCCGTGCCACACTTGCGACAGTTTCCAGGCCTTCTCAGGACCGAGAAGCGTAGCGTCGCCGCGATCTCGCTCTCCCCAGGGACTCGAACATAATATGCCGGGTGACAGGTAAATATTTGCCAGATCTTGGCATATCCCTCCCTAATTTTCCATGATTTCATATCATGGAAATGCATATTTATATACGTCACGCTCGGCTCGATTCTTTTCGAGATGTGTCGCGGTATTTCGCTTGTGAAATGGAATATGTCGGGTAAATGATGTGCAGATTCCCCTATAAAAGTCAAATCATATTTGTATATGTAGATTGAAATTCCCTATTTTCCTGCGCATTTTGATGAAAGGGTCTTATCTATCCACTCTCAGTTAGGTATTTGTTCCATTTCACTATTTCTTATTTTGTTAAAAGCATTTGCGCTACGTGGGGTATAAAATTAAACCACTTGATGTCCTCGTATCACAAAAGTCAATCTCGATTCGTGAGGACCTGCCGAAAAATGGTTGCAGGAGAGACGATTGGATGCGCGCTCTTGCTGTAGTTTTTGAGGGATCTATTCATCTAGTCCTCAAAATGTTGTTTGCGAAATTACCACAAGGGCCCTTTCCAGTCCACGCCCCTGGCTGAATAGTACAATAGAATGCTCTTTAGCAGCTATTGATGTTAGCGTTGCTGTCAAGTTGGCCATACGAAGTTTGGTGTAGCTTGAACGCTCGTGAAGCTCAAAAAACTTTTTATTTTTTTTGTTGAGTTTTATTTGTGAAATAAGCTATAAAACACATCCAGAATCACACTAGCCGAAATAATTTGAGGAAGTAATCGGGCGCGCACCCCCGATTACCTTCCCTGCCACCCCTCTATCACGAAGCAGGATTGACTTTTCGAATAAACAGGGTTAATTTGACACCTTACCCCAATTACCTGCCCTTTTTGGCAAGTTTTCACTGACAGAGAATTGACTTTTGCGATCAGTTTAACTTGATGCTTAATTTAGAGCAAAACTCTATGGGTGTAGTTCGTTAACAACAAACATCCCTCTTGTGCGCCGTGGATAATGTTGAAGGGCAAGGTTGGAGGAGGCAAGATCACTTTCTGATGTCCTGTCCACTATCCTTAAGACGCACATAATTATTGTGTTTTCAATTATTACAAAACAAAATGGTTAAAGGAGACTTCACATAACTCGATCCAGGTACGTTAAAACGCGTACTGTTGAGAGTCAAGCGTGGATAATCCTGAGCTTATAGCTTCGCCGCTGGATTGTGCTTTGGCCAAGCCTGCGGAGGAAACAGGGCCGTTACGTGACCTATCCACACCTGTAGCGCGAGCTTCTGCTACCTCTGTGCACTCCTGCTTGCCGGATAAAAGGGGGGACCACCTGTAGTGAAGCACGGCGGGGTGTGAAGCTTAGACCATGCTGCTCTGCTACTGGTACCCCCCTAATACTGGAGACGACATTTAAGGGAAATTCTCGGCCATAAGCGGGAAAGAACTAACTTTCACAATTTCCCTATCAGGATGTCTGGAAGCTATTACTAACTAGAACGTTCCAGAAATAGAACTTTGGAACTATAAAAGTAGTTTGGGAAAGCACTAGTTCTCGAGGCCATTCCAGAATGGCAGCACGGGTGTAAATAAGCAAAACTAGGAGCGGTGCGAGTTCAAATGTTCAGTTATTTGAGAGTTATAAACAAAATAATTAATTTAATAAAATGACTTCCTAATTTATTGGTAAAGTGTAAAAATTGTAACAGTAGCGGCACAAAGAGACTATTTCTCTTTGGTATGACCGAATTTGTACGTGAGTTGGGAAACATGAATGAGCCCTGATGCCGGTGGCTTTCAATTTTGAAGGTGCACCATTCGGTTGATGAATGGTGGCTCTCCTTGATAGTGGTGGCGGATTCCAAGAGTGTTGGGGGTGCAAAGAGTGTTGCAAAAATCGAGATTTCGAGATAGCAAGCCGCGTAAATTTTCTCTCGTTGTGGTGTTGATTGGCCAGCACAGCAGCTCGATCGAGAACTTGGAGTGGGGATAAACCAGTTTATTTATAAAAAAGAACTTGACCAGCTAAAGGCTACCGGAGCCAAGATATCGAAAAATCCTGTGGACCTTGGAAATATTTTCTCCATATACAGCGGTTTTTTTCCCGGCACTTCAGAATTGGCTACCAGACCAGTTGAGGTATTCATTTCCAATAAGGGCTTGTGTTAAGTTACGCCTATCGCCTGTCAAATCCTTTCAGGTCATATTTGCTTGCCTCGGAGCAGCTCCTGGTCGTATTTCTCCATTTAGATTACGAACGGAAAGTGTGTCGTTAGAGGGGAGGAGATCGAAAATAAATACGCCCATTTTTCCTAAATTTTCCTAAAAAAATACCTCGTTCTAATAACAGGGAAAAACTTGTATCTCAGAAAGGAAGTTACAAAGTTTTCGGGGGTGAACATGATGTTAATAAATCTTATACACAGGGGGTGAAGTTTGTCTTGAGAGAAGGGGAAAAGGGAAAAATGAGGGAAAAATAGGCCTTGTAGTGGTATTGCTTCAGTTGACATAACCTCCCGCCATTGAATGAGACCTTGCGTAGAAGACACAATTTCGAGTTTATGTCAAATGTTAAGAAATTGGATTCTAGCAGGACTCATAGAAAGAGCAAATTGTTGCCATGGAATCATTTTGATACAAAACCACTCCTGTTTGTTACAAAGCAGTGTATTTATATAATTACGAAGATATACCATCAGAAATAGATGCCAGCACACCAATTAAATTACAAAGCGTAATTACCTAATTGAAAAATCAAAAATGCCCCCTAATCAAGAAATATATTCACGCTTCAGCAAAACAGGTCTGTTATTAATGCCAGCCTAACGAACTTAGTCGCAGAATTCCAGGGAGAAAGTAAAGTAACTGGAAAGCGTGGGCAGGGGTGTGTTGTAATTTATTCGTCGCTCGCGAGATAAATGATAGGGGTAACAAAGAGACAGGAGTGTAAACAGTTAGCGGGGTAAATTATTACGCGATTAGCTAAATAATTGAACGTATGTCTAGAGAGCATGTTACCGGAAAGTTATTGCAGTACTCGCCTTGTTTCTTATTACATTATTATGAGTGAACAAAACCGTGTGGTTGGTTTTCTCTTGACCTTACAATTTCTGGTTTATCTTCTAAGGGGAGCGTCAAATTATCTAGACATAAGACGTAAGACATCGTCATCATGTTATCTAAAAGTTAGGAGCAACTACTGTTTTTTGACTTTTACACTGCGAGGCTTGTCAAAAAATAAATTCCAAGGCAAAAATAAACATGTTATCAGTGTTCAGCCAAACCCTTTCATATCGAGGATCATTAAGCAACTTAACTAAAATCGCATTGCGTGTTTGCGCGCCACGCGAAATAACCGACGAGTTTAAGGGATAATCCGTACGACTGTGCCGCACATCCAGTCCCGTTTCCACCTAATTAGGTCAGTAGGTCGTGACTTTCCCCGACAATGACCACAATCGTATCGAGTAAAAAGCATCATTAGTTACTTACCAAAACACTAATCTGCAAAGCAGGACCCCATATAATCGGGACGAAGAGAGAGGAGATAAAACAGTTCCACACAATGCGAACAAGAAACCCTACCCTTCACGCTGCGGCCCTGGAAACGGAGATATTACTGCCTCCCCGATAAAATCATGGGCTCATCAAAGCCAGACTCATCTGTTCCAGGGCATCACCGTGAAATACAACGCGCCACAGTCACATTGTATGCAGAACGCGGCCGTAAAAACCAAGCAGAATTACTTGTCGCACATCGCGGGCCTTTTCGGATCAGAAGGGGGATAACAGGCGGCCGTACACAAGCGGATTTATCTCTGAGAATATTCTTTTTCTTATCTAGCAGTTATGGTTCTAGAAAGCCCATTTTCAACTTTGCAACGCTCATTTTTACAAAAATCGTCACAATTTGTCAAGAAATGCTCCTAGAGAAAACTCAAATGTTGACATTTGAAACTTCATCCAATAGATTGAAACTGAGGTGACGTCGTTGAAGGTATTGCCATTTCTTACCTTTAGAACTCTCATCTTTAAAAGAATCATCACCATTTGTCAAGAAATGCCCCCAGAGCTTATGCTATGTGGCAAAATTGAAACTCAATTGTTGACATTTGAAACTTCACCCAATAGATTGAACTGAGGTGACGTCGTTAAAGTTAATATCTGCGCAGGTAATGCTGGCTATTACCAGTACCTGGCCGTTATCATCGCTATCACAGACAACCCCAGAAAATAATATTTTCATCGTGGATGACATAACCGATGATTCAATCTTCAATAAATCAGCGAATTTCGGTGTGTGTTCAAATTGTTAAATTGCTGAGTCAGAGGTTTGATTCCCGCTTGGCATAGAATTGGATGTCGTCGTTTATCCACGATCCAGGATTGAACATCGAACTCTATATCAGCGACAATAGAACCGAAAATCCGATTGTTCTGATTTTTTTTTTGTTTCATCTCAGTGCTTTATTGACATATTCGTGAAAATCTGCAATGCAACGAGGGAGGTGTTCAAATTTTTCAAGTCCAGTCTAACCTTTAGTTTAAAGCCGAATAGCTCCAGACATAGATTCCACGCCAGAAAGGGTTTAGTCTCGGAATAGTAAGAATCCAGAGCTGGTGACAGGTGATTAATGTTTGGAGTCCGATATAAAACCCGCCGGGGCGGGCTAAGAAAAGAAGTTTGGCATCTGAGACGAATCTAGACGCGCCGGAGTGGGGGTTCCTCGGTCCAGATCTAAAACGATGATTCCTAAAACGGTTTTCCTGAAGATCACATTTTCATTCCATTACATGTACCTATAATTCTTTTAACTAACTTAATAATAACTGAGAAATACCGCTTCGTTCAGTCTAGCCCACAAGAACATCTTCAGCATTATTTTTATGTAGTCTACTTGATTAAAGCCCGTATTTCCACGCTGAGGTCCCCGGAAAGTAACATTTCGCAACCATGTTTAAACTGGCTATTGTCGCTGTTACACAATAAAGGGATGCAGTAAGCAATAAGAAGTTCTAGAAAAATCTTAAGCTATTCAAACGAAATTCATTTGTAATAATTTATGTGACGTAAATCCGTTCGTGTATGTCCCCCTGATAGAGTATCTGACATCGTTTTGGGAGAATAATTGAGCGTGCGGATCTCCCGAGCCTGTCTCTCCATTTGAATCTACTCGAGTCTTAACGAACGAGGAAGGAACTTTATGGTCACGCTGTGTACTCGGGAACTTCCCGGCTCACGAGGGTTCTTCTCTTATTTTACTGCGCTCAACAATCCTGAGGATGTAATTTAAGGTTGTACGTCAACCGAACGGTCTTATTTTGAAATAGCAATATCGATTCCTCTCGCTCGGAAAAATACCTCCAATAGGAGGTATAAAATTTAAAAGAGCTCCTGTTTCATGGAGAGCCGATGAAATGTATTTGCTTAACAGGCAAAATGGGAAAAGTGTTTGAGAGAGTTTCCTGGAGCGATTGCGTGGTCAAGGAAAAGCATGCCTGCAGTCTAGAGTAACGGGCTTGTTTACCTTTCACTATAAATCCCGAATGTCTTATAAAAGCTCTGTTACTTTGCAGGACACAACAACAAACAGGAAACGCGCCCCGAAGCATTTCCTCAATTTAGGAGAAGCGGGATCTCTTGGGCTATACAGGCGCATTGTTAGCGACGCCATATCATCTTCTCTACTTATGCATGTATAAAATATTCCTGTTCGTCTCGTCGAATCGGAATAACTCCCGAACGAGCGTTTAAATATACATACACCTGTTAATAAATTATACATGCAGGATCGCGAAATCACTGTTAAAAGTTTTCAAGCACAAGCACTAGCACTAGCACGACCAAGAGACACGGGCAATAAAGTATACCATAGTAAGCCAGATTTTCGAACATATATAATTCACTCTCCCCTATAACAGTACCTAGGAGTAAATTTAATTTGTAAAAGATCAATACCAGTTTTCCTTTGTTAATATTTTCATACCACACGTCTCCAACAACAGTTTTTCCCAGACTCACTTATTTCCTTTCATTTCATTTCAAGCAATAAGCAATTCATCAAGACAATAATATCGGAAACCGCTCACTTTCTGAAATGAAAGTAACAAATAAAAACGGCAGACCAATTCTTACATTCATGACTTTTCCGACCGTTCTTTTATGAAGCGAAATAAGCGAGGAGTTTTCGAATAAATAAGATTTCCTAATCCCTAATCCCCGGTCCAATTATTACAGACACGGTCGTTCGGAGTGGGAGGGGTGCCCGTTTAATCGATCTAATAAAAGGAAAGGTCCGAACGCCGGCACTATAATAAAAAAATACCGTATACCCAGGTCTGGAATTCTTCTGGGGTGGCATGGCGGTAGTTTGGTCCAATTACGTCCGAGCTAGCGCTAGCAGTCCGGGGCGACCTCTTCATTTCGTCATGAATTATTCCGAATTAGGTCTGGAACGGATGGAAACTGTCACTGCCTCTTGTCATTCACCGAAGAGCTTGGATATGTCAGGAGGTGAATGTTACAGTGGGCATCAAATTCAGCAGAGCATTGACAAATTGAGAGTGATAATCCTCATACCTACTCGTACTAGGCTCGATCCATTTTAGGCCTAAATTATGATTTTACTACCTTTCTGTCATGAATTTCTAAGAGGGGACCAACTGCGGTTTGGTTCCCTTTTATATTGGAGAGAATTTTCTTATTCCATTTTAGAGAAAATTAGGAAAAAGTTCTCAATCTGTAACTTTGTCATTTTGGTTACTATACTGATTTTAACATATGAAAATGACGTTACCACGAAATTAGAACAACCAAAATGACATTTCAAATTGATTGAACCTTCTCTCGAAATCAAGAAAAAAAAAATTGAATTAAAGGAGCCAATATTTACGAAAATTCCATTTCGCATGTAATTTGCTCGATGTCTTCAAAATGTTATTACGACATCTCAGTGGGACTGTTGCTTGGAAAGTGACGGAATGCTATAGCGCCACTGGATGAAGGCCCGGATATCAGCGCCGGCATCTATGCGGGAAATTCTCGGCCATGAGAGGGAAAATTCGAGAACTAAGTTTCAGGAAGAGCCAAGCACGGTCTCTAGAATGTTCCAGGAATAGAACATTCGAAACACCAGGAGTAAGTTCGGGAAAGCAACAACTCTCGAATTAGACTCCATAAGAACTCTAATGGTGCATAAAGGTGGAGCTAGGAGGGGTGCGAGTGATTTTTTTAAATTCCGAACCCGATATTTAGGTGTAATTTTCGATTTTAGGCTATAAAAATTGACTTGCGTGCGTCGCTGTTTTTTTTCCATACGACGGAGAAGATCAACCAAATCACGCCTTTGTGAAAACTCGCCTTGTCCGGACCTAAAACGGCCACCATGATTTTTTTTAAATTCATAATCTGGATATTCAGGTGATCAAATCCTCGATTTTGGGCTATAAAAACTAAATTTCGTGCGCCGTTGGAAAACTCGCCTTGTCCGGGTCCAGAACGGCCACCATGATTTTTTGATATTGAGGTATTGTAATTTTAGAATTTTGGCTATAAAAACTGCCTTTAGTGCGACGCTGGGGTTTCTATTTTTACAATGTAAACTCGGCTTGTCCGGGCCCAGAATCATGATTTTTTCGAAAAAATAATGGTGGTCAAAATTTGGAAAAAATGTCACAAAAAAAATTTAAAGTGCCAAGCCAGAGTAGTGACTGCAGACCGATTATTTCAGGTCAGGAGTTGTACCTATGAATGAAAATTGGTTGTTATATCAAGAATCCGTTATTATAATATTATCCCAATACAAATATTTATGACGTAAACAGGTAAACAAAAGCTAAAAACAAAGAGGTAGGTATTCATTATGTTCTCAAGTACGCCACTGCCGTAGGCAATCATCTCCACGGGTGCGATTTTCCTACCGAAAGGAAGCCAGAATTTCCGATAACGCGATTGTTGGCATGTTTGTTTTATGAAGCCGTCCCCGTTCAGGGCCCGGCCGTACGGCAGCTAAAGGGCAGAACGCACTTCAAATCAACATCAATTTAAGGGAAATAACGCAGAAGGTCACGACGTAAGAGCGGGAGGCAATTAGGGAATGGCTTTTTTAATCGAACTCGATCTTTTATTATTGAATAAAACCTGAGAGATTTAACTGGTGTTTTGACGGCGTAAGAGGATCAGTCCAAAAATGTCCCCTGGAGTACTGAAATTTTTATGACAGAAGGAATGAAAAAAGCCTACATCGGATAAGAGAATGGGACAGTTTTCAGATAATTGAGATCGTCATTGTCATGTGCTTCTCTGTCATTTTTCCGCCCGTCACGTTCTTTTTCTGTTATTCTTGATATACATTGAATTTAACGTTCCTTCCAAAACAGCAGTGCCTAATTTATTTACTCGAATACGATCTAAACGTAATTTCTATAATACTTCATCCAGATACCATCAAATACATATCAAATATACTGACACCTGCTTCACTTCTGCAACTCCAGTGGACCAGGTGCTATGCGTGAGGTATATGGACTAATTAATCTGACTAATTCATGTACGGTCCAGACGATTTGATTGTTGGTAACGGCACTTGTTTATTAATTAATGAGGTTGTAGGGTTTATTAATGTTTCAATTTCAATGGTCACAAATCTGTCACAAACTGACGACGACACGATTCAAGGCGAATATCTCACGACTCCCAAAGCAAACGAATAGAACGATTAGAATGCGGTTACCTCAATCGTGGCACGGAAGGCACTCCCTCTCGCGCAGGGTTTCTTAAAATACAAAAAATGTCTCTTTTTGACGAAAAATTTTATAAGAAAATATTGTCAATGCTCCATATCGAAGGTGGTGAAAGAAGAAGTAATGGAGAGTAATCTAATGCAAAAATGTTTCGTGTAGACCTGCTGCAATTTTAGTACAGGGGGTTGAAAGTATGAAAAAAAAGCTCATTCAAAATTTCTTTCTGACTAATGTTGGCTATTTTGTCTGTTTTTGCAATGAAAGTCTAAAAATGTGCGAGATTCTGTTATTATAACGCGAGGGGGTGTTGACTCATGGAAATGATTATACACTATGGTGGAAATAGTGGAAATAGTATGGAATGTGGAAATAACTGAAAATAATTGGAAATGAGTGGAAATACTTGAAATACGGTGGAAGTAGTGGACATTAATTGGAAATATTTTCCGAGAGGGTGTTCACTCGTGAAATAATTGTACCCTATGTTGGTAATAACATGGAAATAACAGGAATAAAACTGAAAATAAGTGGAAATAGTGGAATTAATGTGGAAATATTTAGTGTTAAATCATGTGGAATTAGTGGACAGAAAGTGGAATTTCCGAGAGGTTGTTCACTCGTCGAAATAATTGAACACTGCATGGAAATCCCTATGACGCTCTGGTAGCGTATACAGGGTGGGCCATCGAGAAAAAGTAACAAGCCTAATAATTTGGAAAGTGAAGATCTATGCAAAAAACGCCGAAACAGGTCGATTATGTTATCGAGGGGGACATATTTTCGTGACAAATTTAACTACCCAAGTTCACCCCCTTGGCAGGGGTAGCTACCCCTTTGCTTATCATCATAGGGACAGCTATCGAGTGATACATCATTTGAAAAGTACTTTAATTCTCTTTACAACGATATTCAACATTTTAGGTTTCGCTTACATACAGGGTGGCCTAAATACAAGTGATTAAGGCGTGTTACGTTTTCGTTGGGCCACCCTGTATGTAAGCGAAAATGATACATCATTTGAAAGATACTTGAATTATCTTTACAACGATATGCAACATTTTGGGTTTCGCTTACATACAGGGTGGCCTACATACATACAAGTGATTAAGGCGAGTTACGTTTTCGTTGGGCCACCCTGTATGTAAGCGAAACTCAAAATGTTGGATATCGTTGTAAAGAGAATTCAAGTAGCTTTCAAATGATGTATCACTCGATAGCTATTCCCTATGATGATAAGCAAAGGGGTAGCTACCCCTGCCAAGAGGGTGAACTTGGATAGTTAAATTTTTCACGAAAATATGCATACTTTGATATCAAAATCGACCTGTTTCGGCATTTTTCGTGTACATCTTCAGTTTCCAAGTTATTAAGGCGAGTTAGGTTTTAGTTGGGCCATCCTGTATGTAAGCGAAACTCAAAATTTTGGATATCGTTGTAAAGAGAATTCAAGTAGCTTTCAAATGATGTATCACTGGATATCTGTTCCCTATGATGATAAGCAAAGGGGTAGCTACCCCTGCCAAGGGGGTGAACTTGGGTAGTTAAATTTATCACGAAAATATCTCCCCCTCGATAACAAAATCGACCTGTTTCGGCGTTTTCCGCATACATGTTCACTTTCCAAATTATTAGGCTTGTTACCTTTTCGATGGCCCACCCTGTATAGTGTGGAAATAACTGAATATAAATGAAAAGGTGGAAGTTGTGTGTAAATAGTGGAAATAATGCGGAAATAGTGGGGAAAAAGGGGGAAATAGTATAAATAATGTGCAAATATTGGAAATAGTGGAAATTATCTGTAAATAGTGTATATTTCGTGTAAATACGGGAAATAAAATGGAAATAATGGAAATGATGTGTAAATAGTGGAATTAAAATGGAAATAGTGGAAATAATGTGCAAATAGTGTATATTTTGTGGAAATAGTGGAAATAATAAAATTTGTATTTTAAAGTTTGAAATTGCATGAAAACACCTTGGAAATGGTGGAAATAATGTGAAAATAGTGGGGGAAAGTGGGAAATACTGGAAATAATGTGTAAATAGTGGAATTAAAATGGAAATAGTGGAAATAATGTGCAAATAGTGTATATTTTGTGGAAATAGTGGAAATAATAAAATTTGTATTTTCAAGTTTGAAATTGCATGAAAACACCTTGGATGTGGTGTATATAAAATGGAGATAGTGGAAATATTGTGGAAATAGTGGGGAAAAGGGGAAAATAGTAGAAATAATGTGTAAATAGTTGAAATGATTTAGTTCTGCAAATAAATGTGTTTTAAAGAGTTTTGAAATGACGTGAAAATACCTTGAAAATAGTGGAAATAATGTAGAAATAATGGAAATAGTGGAAACTGCAAAAAAATTGTGGTTTAAAGAGTTTTGAAATTGTGTGAGAATGGGGAAATAATAGAAATAGTCTGGAAATAGTGGAAATGATTGGAAAATAGTGGATATAACATGGAAATAGTGTAAATAATTTGGTATGTAGAAACAGTTGTACACTTTTACATCGAGTTAAAATCCCCTCGGTAAAAAGACTCTAAAAACCTTTAATATTAAAGCTACTGATTGAAAAGCTGTTGATTAAAGCACCTTGATTAATTAAAGCTGAGATAATTTTATTAGTCCCCTCAAAGGAGCTGCTGCTATGTGAAGTAGAAAAAGTAATTTTATTACAAGTGACTTAGAGTCAAGAATAGAAGATATCGCTAAAATTTTATAGAAAAATGCACTTTTTACATTGCTGGTTCAATTTCTAGTAGGACTGTACCGATCTACCGCAATCGATCGGTACAAATGTTAAAACAGATTTTGGATTATGAAAAATGAGGGCGGAATTTAAATATTATATTCATTCATTTTTTATTTGGTTTTATGCTACGGTCTAATGATACATACTCGCCCCTTATAATACGAAATGAATAGAATGAGAATAGAATGAAAAATTCAAGTTAATCCCGGTCAAGGTGATAGTTGTGTTCCCTTGTAAGGATAACATTATCCTGGACAACATAAGTGATGAAGATGGAATGACATGACAGAAAGAGAGTTATTTTAGGATAATCAGATTTTCTGTATCCAAGCCGATGCCAGAGCTAGGATCTTACTGGAGGACACCTTGAGCTACGTCATTCAGTTAGAATTTAATTAAGCACAAATTGGCCATCTACATTCCAATTTTCAGCCGGAGACAAGGGAAACTTAGAAATTTTCCATACAATTGGAATATTCAGCAACGACTGCCGTAAAATCCACGACGAATACTCTTGTCAGAGTAATTGCTTCATTTCAAAACTATCAATTAATTCAATGAAAATGAATAATATAAACGAAATGGAGGCTATTCATTTCTTTTCTTCGCTATATTCAAGAGAATTTTTATTTCACAGCCATAAATTCCTCACAATCCAATAAATATTCCATCGCCCGCTACTACAACAACTAATGTATAAAGTCTTCGCGGAAAATTTGCTTGCTGGATACCCGTTTAAACTTTATGAGGGTTTAATAAATTCAAAGAGTTCTACCGGTGAAATGAACCTAAAGTATTCAACTTTTACAAATTCTCCAGCAATAAACCGTCAAATTGATTTTCTACTTATCCAATTCCAAAGACCTAAAAAGTGATTGATTTTTCCCAAGAACGAATTTCAGGTTTACTTTCAGGATCGCATCGAATCACTTCAATTATCCCGAGTTCTATTTAACTCCCGACCGAGAACCACCACAGTCGCCCGGTTAAAAGGAACCGAAAGCGAGCTGGGGGCGGCGGGGACTGTCTGATGTTTAGCGTCAAAGGTCGGAGCCAAGCAGCAGGCAATTACCGGGACAGGTTCACGCGATAGAAATAAACCATTACCGGAGTCGGCGGTGGGGGCGGTGGAATCAAAGACGGTGTGGCGGCGGCAGATGGTAGTCCGTAAATCAGGGTGACGCTAAACCGCATCCTTCCGTGTATCCGGACACGTAAATCCGATATAATATACTGTGTCTGTCAATTCGGGCTGTATCAATACCGGACCAATATTGATTGGAGGAAGGAGGAGTGATAAGGGATAAGTGATAAGTGATAACCAACCACCTCACTTTTAGCTACGAGAGTTTTATTTTGTAGGTATTATTGATGAGCTTAGACTCAAATACAAATCCATTTATAATTTTTTTTGAAAATATTAATTTTTTAAGAGTTTTAAGTGCGAAAACAAAGACACTTTTATTATTTCCACTCTAAGCAGAAGATTGCTGCAATAACTTTCTGGAAGCTTTCGAGTTTTCATAAAGAATTATCACTTCATCAATTTTAATTAAAAAATTTCATGAATCTTCGAGGTTAGATACTGGAGGTAGGCTCTTCTTGTTAGTCCATGTTCAAGGTGCTTATTTCTCCTATTTCCTATTAATAAAAGACTTGACTTACAGGTGGCTGACGTCTTATTCTAGGCACCTTTCCAAATTAAGATGATGTAGGTTTTACTCGGGAAGTCAGATGAAAAGCTCTAAAGTTGATCTTGGAGAAACGGCGGAATTCACAAGTTATTCAAATTGACTTAAAGAGTCTTTTAAAAATAAACACATTTGAGACATCTGATGTTGGAAATCAAAATGACCGGAAGCTTGAAATTAATCTAGTGATTATTAACGAGAAAAGCACTTTAGTATTAATTGACCGAGTCAATTAGTTCTTCGTGGTAGATTTTAAAGATATTTTTTGGCAGTCACGTCGTTTTCGATGTAAGTAACTACCCCACAGTTGCTTTTGTTTTCGTTCTAATACGTAGTTCTTGCGGGAACGAGAAAACGAAAAGTTTGATTCGCGAAGAATGTTCGACACCAGGAATCTCGCTTTCTCGCCTCGCGTCCTCACCGTCCAGCGAATCAGCGGGAGCTTATGTCATTTTCCCTAGATTCTATTGTCCAATCTTTCCGCCTCATTGCGTGCGTTTCTTCCGCATCACCTTTGACTTCCGCTGCGCTTCTTCCACGTCTTCCTTTGACATGCGCTCTTAAATTGTCTCTTCATACCTGGTCTGTGAATTTATACCCGATATTTTTAGTGAAAAGGTGAAAAGATGTTTATAAGGAAACTTTAACGCACCAAGTACGTCACAATCTTTTGCCAGTTTGGATGTATTTAAGAGAATTCTTGTTGATCTCGGGAAACCGAGAAATAGGAGCGTTATTGTTTCCTGAATTATTCTGATGAATCGTAACTTTATTGAGCCGACACTATCTCAGAAAAGATTTCGTCGGGAATAAAACAGGCTCGAAAAGGACGGTTCCAAACAGTGAAACTTTATCATAATCAACCGATTTAGTTGAGACACGGAAATCGATAGTATCCTGCTGTATAGATGCGACCGAGACACGTCCGATGATATACACACAGGGAACAAACTCCCAGATTATGATGGGATTATCCCGATCCCGTTTGCCGTAAAAAGGAAAGAAGATTGCCTTAAAATTCAATAAACGATCAATGGAGAGAGACACTCGGGGTGTCTTTTACGAGCGAGGGAGAAGAGGAACCGACGCATTTGGCCGGCATGGCATGTCGTCTGCGTTATTTAACCGGGAGGATATCGAAATCAGGCGGGCGCAAACTGCGTCTTTTACTCGCTCCCTTTAAGACTCTATTCAGACATCCTGTCCTATATCTTCAAACCTTTAATGAACATAAAAATAAAAACACCAAATAAATACTCACTAAATAATAATCTAAATAGTTGAAATATTAACTCCACGATTATTTTTTATTATTATTTCAGGGGTAATTCACCCTTAATTTTGTTTCCGCGAGACCTAGCTCATTTAAGAATTCAAGAGACAGCCAATCCGTTTGTTGTTTTATTATTAATTTGTAAATTAAACAATTCAATTATCCCTTAGCAACATAGTCCTCAATACCATGCTTGTGTAACACGCTAATGTAATGATCTACTTGTATACTTTCCAAAATTGGCAATCTTGCTTGGATTGAAGCCACAATGGCGGAGATATACGGAGACAAGAACATTTTAGTTCGTTTGATTCGTTGTTCCTCTCATAATACTTGTAGTGGTGTATCACTTGAGAGCAGCGGTATCACGAATCCGCCGCGCGTTTTTGCGCCCAAGGGATAGGATTCAAATAGGATAACAAATGGGTTGGAAGACTTTTGACAACTACTACATAACAGACCACTTACACATGGTGGTCTTTAACAGATATGGTAGTTCTCATCGTCCGAGAATATCAAAGCGTATTGTATTCAACCAACCTGAATGCATATGGTTAATTATTGCATGCTTGAACTTCCAACAGCTGACCCTTCTCGGTCTTTAATCTCTATGTTTATTTTATTGAGATATTCAGTGAACTAGTTCGTTGCTTGTGAACTGTTGCCTTGATGTCTCGAGGCAGTGTAATAAAAGCTCTCTGATCGCTTATGCAAATACCGGCAGCCGTCACCAAGAGCAGATGTAATTACTACAACGAATTAACGTCTAATTGCCACTAAGCCATTGTCGCCGTCTCCGTAACGCCCATCAAACAGTGCCGCGTTCTTGTTCCCGTCATCTGAGGGGCGCCAGCAGGTCGCTGCAACCGCTGTGTGTGCACTCGAGAACCAGAGAGCGTCTAAACTTTGAAATCAACTCTGAAAACTTCACACTGTTATGACCGGCTGACGGCTTCGCCGCAACGTATACTGGAGTTAAGGATGTTCAAAAAGTTTTGTAGTTATTGAGAATGTGTAATTTTTAAGTTTCCTCGACGAGATTAGTGTTAATTGGTTGGGGTTGGGTATGTGAGTTCAGCATGTGCTGGTACTTATATTAGTTTTTTATTAAACTTGTAGCGTAACTAGGATCATTACTTACTTTATGCTTACATAAGATGGGGAAACATATTAAAAAAATTCACCATATCATCTCATATCTCATATCAATTCTCATTAATATTAAGATAATGTCGAACGTAATGTCGAATACAAATAACTATTTCTATAATTGGAAAGCGAAAAGTCAAGAACAAACTTGTTCTCGAACACCCTAATGATAATTTAGTGATTCGAATTTAAAATCTAAGGAACCAAGAAGCTTTGAAGCATTTTTTGAGCTGATTGTTCAAAGAAGTATCGATAACGGATAGTTAATAAGTCTTCATGGGTTGCCTGATGGTCTGGAGCGCTAGAGTTATATAGCAAATGTAATAATGTCAGGATTGGAACTGTTGTTTGTGTATTTACTTTATATACAGAAATATATCATTAGGGCAGTCAAAAAACAAGAGTAAAACGCATTGTAAGCTTGGTTGAGTATTTTCGCTTCGGATATAACTAACCAATCAGAACCACGCAGGTCTGACCAGTGCTGCTTCAATCAGCCCCAGCGTCCTGTGTTCCGTTACCATACCAAACATAGTAATCAGTAGACACAATTTGCGTCCCGGATTCCAGCTCATGTCAAATGCCAGTTTTAATTTCCATGCACATCAGCAGAGCAAATATTATGCAGCCGCCCAACCCCGGGACACCGGTCGCCGCCTGGGGCTGTGAAATGGCGTCCAACAATGCATTCCTGTCTGTCTCCTTGCCCACTCTGCATTTCCTGCTCCCTTCAAGTCTAATTTAATCACATTGCCGGGATAATTCCTCTTTATACATTACCCGGCTCCGGTTGAACCGAATGAAGCGGTCAGGGATTTGATTCTACCTAACGGGACTTACACGAATGCATTTCCGTGTCTGTTTACCCTTGGAATTGCCCGTTTACTTTCAAGTGGGCAGTACATAGGGAAACAATGGTGTCGGTGAAAGGTTCAATTTAACGCTTCGCCAGTGTTGACTTTTATATTCTCACAAGCTAATGATTGATCTTTGTCCTCGGGTCTAACGAACCGGAGTTTTTTTTTTCTATTCCGGAATTGGAAGGTATAGTGAGCAAAAAAAAATTATTAGCGTTGATTTTACAAAAGAGATGTTTCAATAGAATTTAATTAAATTTTTTCACGTATTTCTAGACAATTATTGTGATGTAATAAGTGTTTGCTCCGATCCTTCTGCATACTGAGACACCTAATTAATATCAGGTTCATTTCATATCTAGTTGTATTGGCAACAGTCGTCACATGGGTACCCTTATTGAAGCACTTCTTTAGAACACCAGTTATACCCTATACAGGGATGAACGAGAGTAAGGTGGTACCCTGTATTATAAAAAGCTGTCTCTGCCAGAACAAAATATGCGTTCCCGTCACATTGGTACCTTTATTGAAGCACCAAAATGCTCCTTTAGAGCATCAGTTATACCCTTATACAGGGTAGGATGAACGAGATCAACGAGAGTAGGATGGTACAATGTATCATAAAAAGCGGTCTCTGCTAGAACAACAAATGCGTTCACGTCACATGGGTACCCTCATTGAAGCACCAAAATGCTCCTTTAGAACACCAGTTACACCCTTATAAATGGTAGGATGAACGAGAGTAAGGTGGTACACTTACATCATACAAAACTGTCTCTGCTAGAACAAAATATGCGTTCCCGTCACATTGGTACCTTTATTGAAGACCAAAATGCTCCTTTACAACACCAGTTATACCCTTAAACTATGCAGGATGAACGAGAATTAAATGGAAAACTGTATCACAAAAAGCGGTCTCTGAGACGCGATACCAAAAAAGATGCGTCCCCTTTTAAGTACATTTTTGACCATTTTTTCATTTGTATCCAGTTGTGGAGCACATATCTTGTCGACTCTGGAACATGACCCTTATGGAAAGTAATATAAGGGTGCTCTTCAGGACCTTTAAGTTTCGTCTAAATTCGAAATTCAATTTAAAAGCTTCTTCTGCCGCATGCGCTATCGCACCACCTTGTTGAAGCTAATCACACCTCTATCCCACCAGACTGCCAAAAGTGTCGAGGATTTAGCGACGTCTCATGTAGTTCTCATGGATTTTTGCATTATTCTATACATTCAATTCCTGGAATCTCCAAGCAGATGAAGAGCTTGCGTCCACTGGATCTTAGATAGGTAGACGGTAGAGATGCAACTTGGATCTCAACAGAAGAAGTTCTGTTGAACCTTCGAGTGGCAGGACCCTTGTTGTATAAGTCTTCTATCAACTTGTTTTCGTTTTTGTGGTTGGTGAAAAGATCTCATCTCTGAGGAAGGGGATCTCCATGTCGTTGTGGAGTGTCTGATTGCTCACGTACCATGGTGCGTTGATTGTTGATCTTAGTACTTTGAAATTTTAAAGGAATACTTTTGACTTTCGGTCCAGGAGCCAGTACATTCGCCGGGACTTCAGGTCGAGTTGTCTTCTTTTGGTTTGGATGTGCTTCTTATAGGTATGTTAGTCTCTGGTCGTGGTGGAGGCCCAGTACTTACAATACGTATATTTGCAATGCTTGCAGGCGAGTAAGTTGTTTGTCGCATTTGGACCAATTTTGTTAGGTTTGACTTCGTGGGCCATCAAGAGTACCAGTTATTGAGCATATCAGGATGTTTTTGTAGGTTTGAAGAAGCTCTAACGGGATCTTCACTTACGGAGAGCACTGCTATATCGTCTGCGAAGGTGGCAATTGTTGTTTCTTTTGTTTCCGGGAAGTCAGCTGTATAAATTAGGAAGAGTAGCAGTCCCAGAACGCTACCCTGAGGTACACCAGAATTTATGGGACGGAAATCATTGTTGAAATTTACTGGAAAGTGTCTTATTTGATAGGAAGAATTGATTAGAAGGTAATAGTGCTGGTAGTTGCTGGTTAGTGCAATTTTGGTTTTGAAGATCCCTCTGAGCCATACCTTATCGAATATCTGCGAAATGTCTATAAGGACGCCATTAAAAAATTTCTTCGTTTACTAGCCGGTGAGATTGTTGGATCGTTGAGTGGCGCTCACGGAAGACCAGTTGGTGTTAGGGTGATACTGTTATAAGAGGTCGTGGTCAGTGTTCTTCCTTTTCAATAGTCATTTTTGGATTATTTTTCTGGTGATGGGAAGTAAACCAATAAGACGGCGCTTCCAGGTTTGTGAATCATTATAAATTTAGGATAGGCTTTCGTCAAAAAACTGAGAAGCAAAATTTTAATTTCTTATCTAAAAAAAGAAAATTCGTCGGTTCTAGGGCTCAGATATTTTACTGATCTCATGAATGTGAAAGGCGGAAAACACTGCTGAAGGCAGCAATGACCGTTTCGCTCTTATTGGAGCTCATAGGCATGCCACATCAGCAAGTGTTTTTGTTTTACACGCTTTTGAAAATCATATTAGACAGGTGACACCCTCTATTATTGTCCATACACTAAATAAGGCGATTTCTGGCGTTTTTCATTACCCTTACCAGAATATCAGCGTTTAGGGTCCTTGGACGGTTGACATAAACTCGGAATTTCAAAAAACCGCAAGACGCCAAATCGTGGGAGCGGGCTGACCACTCAAAATCGTCCCTTCGTGAAATGTTCCCTCAAAACAGCCACCGATGCCCAAAAAATGTGAGCCGCTGCTTCGTCCAGTTGGAGGCAAATGTCCCCTAAGTTCAATCCATCAAGTCGTGGAAAAAAATTGCTCCAGCATGTCACTATGTCCTCATTTCAAAAAATCAAGGACCAACAATCCCAGCTGTGGAAATTGCACACCACAAGGTGACTTTAGGTTAATGCAAAGACCTTCGGTGCAATTCTCGGGGATTGGTGTCAGCTCAGTCTCTGCTTGTCAGACATTCTCTGCTTGTTGGCGCATCTACTCAGACGAAAATGGGCTTCATCACTGAAAAAAAAATCACTGGCTCCTCTGAAACGTTTTCAGTCGCTTCAGTGAACTTCAGTCGCTTTTGGAGAGTTCCTGCACAATCACCAACTTGTGTGGATGGTAATGAAGCTCGTCGTGAAGGATTCGCCTTACTGAACGATCGGAAAGTCCAAGGGCGAAAAATCGTGGGGATCGCAAGATGTCTGTGACTTGCGTGGCCTAGTGGTTCTCCGCTGGCTCACGAAGCCATAGATCGCGGGTTCGAAACTCACCTCGGCCCGCTTTACTTTTCAGATTCATTTTCGAATGTCTGTGAAAAGTAAAACAAGCGATCGAACGTTTATAAGGAAAATATATATTATAAAAGTCTGTGGCTAATGAGTTCGTCTCGAAGCCAAATTACCAGAGTGGAGCGACTATGTCTTACCTACACAGTTAAGACCGATGCTCCCTCTTTAAAAAAAAAAAAAAAAAAAAAAATCGCAAGATGTCTGAACATAGTCTTCTTCTCGCGGTTTTCCTGAACGTCTTAACCCATATCACAATTAATACCCGATCAGGGACAGGGCCCAATGGAGCTACATTAAAGCGATTTGGCAATGAGACAACGCCCACTCTTCTACGACCTCTACAACCTGAATGGCGCGATTTAAAAAATATAATCAGTAGAGAAATCTGTGTTGGTGACCGTTTTATCATTGCCAAAGTACCTTTTGTCGGTATTGTCGGTACCAAGCTAAACAATTTGGTATATGGTTGGTTATATTGAGCTCTTCATGTCCCTAGATGCTCAATAGAGGTTTTTCTTATTCAGGTTCTTGAGATAAATATTTTGTTAATAAATAATATTTTGCATATTTTTGGAGTGGTAATGTGCATAGTATCGAGGTCAATCAAAGCAAAAGTCTTAAGGAGGTTACATAAATATAAAAAATGGTTCCACTTTTTTCCGCATTATTTTTTATTCTTCCAATCATCTATTTATATGCCAATATGAATTATTATTCCTGCTAATGTATTTCTCGCATGCAACTTTTATTTATTTCTCTTTTTCAAACATCGACACATAAATAAATACAAGCCAGGGGGAATCGTCGGAGTTGCCGTGTGGAACGAAGCCGGTCGATGATGGCTTCATCCACGAATCGTTCTGGATATTAATCGATCGCTCCTGTATAATAACCGAAATGACAATTTACGACTGCAGGCTTCTTCAATCACGGCGCAGCGATTGCTCATTAACTGCCCTATAAAAGTGATTTTACGTGACGATACAAAAGCGCTGAAATGTTGTTATCATGCTTTACAATCTTGATGAAGTGTCGCATTAAAAGTTACACAGTTTGCCTAACTTCACTACGGCCTGGCTTAAGGGTAGTCTCTCTCGTTCCTTCCTTCCTTTATACTTGTTAATATAAAAATGCTACACCGTCACGTTGGCCGGGGGTTAAAAACTTTACGACTGCTGAGTGTAACTTTGTAATAAGGCAATTAGTTTCTTCCATTTTTTTTTTCTTGGCGCCGCCCCCAAGTCAAGTCGCTTGGAAATTAAATGACCCAATCCCGATTAACAATAATGGGCTCGCTATGAGGGAACTTTTAATTAATTAAAGTCCATCAAAGAATTCAATGCCACTTGGTGACGATTAGATAAGCTGCGGCTTTCGAATTCATTTATTAAAATGAAACAGTTATGAAAGAAGACCATCACAAGTAATCCGTCTCGATTGATTAGCCTCGAGTTTAATTCTTCATTTCCATTCGGTTGAGTTGAAATTGAGATTTGGAAAGTTTTAGATGCGCCTCGTGATGTATGATTGAATTATATACATTTAAGGTAAAAGTGTCTTTTAAGTTGCTGCGGTCGAGCTAATTAGATTAGGCTCTGGGCCAATTAAAATGATTCTTGGCCAATTAAAATTCGATCGTTGTTGAAATAATTGCCGACTTACCTTCGTTGGGCCGAAGTATTAATTGATGCACTAAAATCTCACCCAGATTTCGTGCGACTGTGGTAACATCAGCAGCATAAAGCGGTACGGTTTAATTACCCCTAAGATATAAGGTACTGGGATGCCAGATGACCTTTTAATTTTGAATAATAGATCTAAAGTAACCTGAACTATAAAGGCATCAAAATTCACTCAGGTTATGAGATGTTAATAATTTCCAACTACTGTAGTATCTACCTACTGAATAATAAAGTTGATCTTTTAATGTAAAGTATATTTATGAATTCTGTTTACAAAATAACTTATTGAAATTCTATGGTTATGAAATTACTAATTAATTGATCATGAAGTTAATTGCAAAATATCTCATTTAACAGTTTAACTGGTAGAGAAAATAATAGATATCTATCTTTCCTTCACATAATAATTGACAAGTTCATTTCAAGTATTACTTGAATAATAATGGTAATGATTGTATATCAGGTATTTCATAGTTATTATTAATATAAGTTTTAATTAATAAAACATCAATCTCACGACGAGATAAGGCAATAGAACGACACAAAAATCCTAACAGATTTCTCTGATATCACTCTGAGCAATAAAAGGTTATGTCACACTTTGCTTACTGATACGACATTTTGCCATCCTTGGAATGTCGTGCCGAGACTGGAGAGCGGGGTCCTGGACGAAATCTCAGGATAGGAGACCGTGGTCTCCCTCTGGGGTGGCAGAAAGACTGGTGGATGGAGTCGTGTCCCGTGGGAACACGTGCCTAACTCTGGTAACGTGGTCGTCCTTCGAGGTTAGATGAAACTCGAAAATATGGGGCTCCGAATGTTGAGATCCAGTATTTAGGGGCAGGTAGCAGCAAAACCTTCAGATAATGTAGGAGATTCCTTCCATAAAAGCAGATATTCGGACGTAGAAAGTATGAAAACCAATATGGCGTCTGTGAAGACAGGTGGGGTTCAACTCCGTAGATAGGTTTTCCGACGAAATAAGATAGTGCCCCGATTGATAGGGTAGGTAGAAAAGAACTATAACAATATATAAACTCTATTAGAGAAAGTTTCAGATAGTTTGAACAATTTACTTACCCGATATAATAATCGGTCCTTAGATAAAGAGAAAAGGTAGGGGTGGGACTGGTCGCTTCAAGCACCGAGATTGGAAGATGGCCGAGCCTGTTCCAGACTCGCGAAAAGGACCAATCCTTTTGCGCAACTCAAAAGGGTGTTAGTTCATCTTCCGAAACTACATCACAGCGACATCTGTGTTTCTAGTTAATCGAAAAGGAAGATTGTAAGAGAAAGAAGTTACAGATTGTACTACAAGGTAGGGATCTTGAACTTGCCTAGTTTAGTTAGTTTTACCACTCGGCAACAGGTGGCGATGTTAGTTCAAAATTCATATTTTCGGAACCTTAATAGCAAGGATTTAGACAATGATATCTTATTTAATAATATTAAATGGAGCTAATTAAAGAATAAAACCTTTAACGACGTTACACACCTCTCTTTACCGGGGTAAGGAAAGGATTAAAGATAAACCAACTGGAAAAAGCACAGGCGTGTTTCAAGTTGTTACTATACCCGAAGAAGGGTATGTTTGCGGGACAACTAGGTGACGATAAGCTTAGAGAATATGATTCAGAAATCACGTTCATAAATAACATGAACCTTTCGAGGAAATAAGATAACAACTCTGAACGAACAAATTGTCAACGACATCGTTGATCTGTTTCATTGAATGAATAAAATTTCTCTTGTATATGCTTACTAAGGTAACATGCAACTTTCAAA
The DNA here is from genome assembly GCA_910589415.1 of Malachius bipustulatus. Classification (NCBI taxonomy): domain Eukaryota; kingdom Metazoa; phylum Arthropoda; class Insecta; order Coleoptera; family Melyridae; genus Malachius; species Malachius bipustulatus. The sequence goes on from OU342637.1 coordinate 26,384,933, forward strand.
AGGGAATAGCGTTAAGTTTACTAAAATTACATGCAACTTAAATATTAAGCACTAGGTAATAATTATTCATAAGGTATAAAAATAAAATATTCATGCTTCATTGCAAAGGCAACAAAATAAAAGATATGCTAGTAACGGTAGTAATAAGATAATTAAGATAACTTTCTTAAATGGTAATTGTTCTCGCCGAACAATGTCGATAAACAAAGGAATAAGTTCTAGATAACTAGATATGAAGATACGATAAGATATGGTTAGATAATATAAGATAAGATAGATAATATAAGATAAGATACATACTAAGATAACAAAATCAATAATACTGTCAGATATCACAGTAATGAATATTCTGAAATAAATAAAATTTGAATTCCTAAGAAGGAAAAATCTCCTGAGGTGGGCACGAAATATCTCCCTTACTGTTGAACACCGCTTCCCCGACCAACGACAACCCGCGCTCTGCTTTGAAGCATGCCCCGCCACTGAGACAGTGGTGAGCGGAAAAGTCAAGAATGAAACTGTCGCGGTTAAGTAGCAGGTTTAACAAAGCAAAAGTGAAACTCGATCCTCAAGGGGGTTGATGCTGTCCAAACTTGGGCATCAAAACATCTATGTACAGGGAAAGGTAAATTTTTGGAGTCCACAAGGGTAATCCATGGGCAAGATTTTTCATCTTTGAACCAGTCAAATTTGACTATGTCGTCGTCTATGCGACTCCATAATAAATGGTTAAGAGAAAGGAAGTTTGCAGATAATCACTGCGTAGCTTATCAAATAGCGTAATTGCAATAATCACTTCGATAAATCATCCAATAATCGCACAGATAAACATTCGATAATCGCACAGAGAAAACATCAATAGTCGCCTGGATTATTAGTTAAACATTAAGGTAACGGTAAGATAAATTATTTCACTCGGTAAGATAAGAAAAATGGAACAACCATTTTCATCGCTGAGGTAGGGGACATTCGATATCCGTGTTCAAATTCATTTGTGTTAACACCGAATATCTAAAGTCATCTTTGCAAATTCAACACTAGAATTCACATAGATTTTTATTTTCCATTATGGAAAATATTCGCAGAGAAGATAAGTATTAGCTACCATTCTAATATGGTACTAATAGATATAGATAAGGTAAGATAGGATAATTCCTTTTCTTTGAAAAGAAATTAAAGATAAGAAAGGCACGAAGCTCTGACTAAAGCTTACGCCTGTCATTTTTCAAGAAGAAAATTGCAAATTCAATTTTCGTTTCCTTGAACGGTAGATAAGATAAGGTAGAGATATTCTGTTGTCTTCCGTTGAGGCAACAGAGGGATTTTTCACTTTAGCCATGCAGGGCGGAAAATCTTAAAGCACCCAAACTTGGAAAGATGGTAGATAAGATAAAGGAACCTGCTGTCATCTGATTGGACAAGCAGAGCAGTTTTCACTTTAGCACGTAGCAGGGCGGAAACTGTCGGGAAAGCACCCGTCTAAAACTAGACGGTAGATAAGATAAAGGTAAAAGATAAGATAAGGTAGATACAACGGCAAGATAGCATTTTCTTTAGTTCTTTGAGCATAAGAAAATTTAAAAGATAACATTAGACCTGTAAACGTGGTCAGACAAGATAGGCGAATAGTTACTTTTCAAGGTAATGATTTCAGATAACCAGAAAGATATGGGTTCTCAAAATATGGGCGATAAAATAGAGTGAGAGCCTGAGGATAGCAGATACCGATCCCAAAATTAGCAACATTTACACTTGGTACCACATTCACACAGCTAGTTTCGAGATCCTTGAGAAATACTTTGAAAGATACGGTTTTCATTCTGCATACATTCTTCATTCATTCTAAGATACGACAAGAAACGGAGCTTTCTCAATTCTCGTATTGCTAGACCTCATTTTCTAAACGGATTTTTGTCAAATACAAAAAGAGAGATAAAGATAGGTAGGGAAATAAAACTAAAGAGAAGATATTACAAGGAACTATTCGTCGCTTTTCGGCGGGTCTTCGCCTCGATACGCCTTCAAATCTTTAGAATGCCAGCGACCTAGGGGATTGCCTTCTTGGTCTTGTAATTCGTACACTAATTTAGACACTACTTTAGATATCCGGCATAGTACGAATTTTGGGGCCAATTTAGCAGCAAAATTCTTTGCGGCATTCGAAAGTGGGTAGGTATGTTTCCAGACGAGGTCACCCTCGGTGAAAACATCGGGGCGCTTGCGTAAGTCGTAATGTTTCTTACTTACTTCGTAAGCTTTCTTGAGTCTATCACGTATATCGCTGAAGATAGGAGGTAATTTAGATATGTCTTGTTCTCGATGAACATAAGACAGATCATCAGATAATTCTAGATAATTATCTGAGACTGGACCGTAAAAGGTTCCGTCTACAGGGACATTTCTAGCGAAAAGTAGGAAAGCTGGAGCGTGTTTAGTAACTTCGCTCACCGATAAGTTAATTGCTTGTGCAATTTTATAAACATTTTTATCCCAATCTTTATGATTATCACGGATGTAAGATGAGATGGCTGTAAGGATGGTACGATTCGTTCTCTCGGTCGGATTCACCTGAGATAAATGCCTGGCGCTATACCACAAATTAACTTCGTAGTTTTTCAGCAAATTAGTGAATAGACTGCTTTTAAAAATTTGAGCGTTGTCACAAAGCAGAATTTGGGGCACACCGAAAATTAAGAACACTTGGTTCTCAAGAAATTTTGTAACGGCAGCTGCTGTAGCATTAGGCATTGGCTTAACCAAAACGAACTTTGAAAACCAATCGGTGACGACTAAAAGTTGGGTGTTTCTAGCCTTAGATCGAGGGAAAGGTCCCATGAAGTCGATAGAGAGAAATTGGAAGGGAAAATTGATTTTCTTATAATTACCCATGAGTCCTACGCGAGCAGTGTTTGGGGCTTTGTGTGCACCACAAACCTGGCAGTTTCTCACGTACTTTTTGACTGAGATAATCATTTTGGGCCAATAATAAACTTCAGATATTCTTGCCAAAGTTTTGCTTACTCCAAAATGCGCAGAAGTTGGAGGGTCATGAAATTGAGCAATTATTTCCTCCCGATTAGGAGTAGGGACAACAATTTTCCAATCAGATAGGTTAGACACGACTTCCACTCGAGGCTTAACATGTTTATAAAGAATATTGTCTTTGATGGTAAAGTCAGGGTATTTCTCAGGAAACTCGGTAACTTTGGAGACCATGTCTTTATACCAATCATCAGGTACAAAGTTTTGAAGAGAGATAGAAGAAATAGAACGGGAAAGATAGTCTGCAGGGACATTGCAAGTGCCTTTTCGATGTTTAATGTCGAAATCAAACTGGCTGAGGCGTAAACACCATCTAGCTACACGACCCATAGGATCTTTTAACGTGCGAAGCCAGAGAAGAGAGGCGTGATCGGTGTAAACTGTAAAATTTGCACCTTCGACATAAGGGCGAAAATATTCTATACCAAAGAGGACACCTAAACATTCTCTTTCGGTAACGGTGTATTTCTTCTCGGCTTTCGAGAGCATTCGACTAGCAAAAGCAATGGGGTGTTCAAAATCTCCCTCAAGTTGAAAAAGCACCGCACCTAACCCGAAATCACTTGCATCCGTCTGTATGCAAAAGGGCTTCGAGAAATCTGGGCTAGCTAGAACGGGAGCTGTAGTTAGTCGTTCTTTGAGAAGTTTGAAAGCTTGATCAGCTTCTGAGTTCCAAGTTATTGACTGTCCCTTTTTTCGGTTATGCAGCAGAGCTGAGATAGGAGCACTGATTGTAGAAAAATCCTTTATGAAACGCCTATAATATTGTAAGATACCTAGGACGTGTCTTACTCCAGTGGTATTATGAGGAACAGGGGACTCAATAATCGATTTAACTTTCTCTTCACTAACTCGCAATCCATTTCTATCAATAATAAAACCCAAAAAGGAGAGAGAATCTCGACAGAAGTGACATTTGTCGAAGTTGACAGTAAGATTAGCGTCTTTTAAACGCTCGTATACTTCCCTTAAAATTTCCAGGTGTTTCTCGAAACTATTGGTAGCGATAATTATATCGTCAAGATAGACGAAAACAAATGGCTCCAAAGCTGGACCTAAAATTGTGTCCATAAGTCGTTGCTGGGTTTGAGCACTGTTTCTCAGTCCGAATGGCATTCGTCGGAATTGGAATAAACCTCTCCCGGGGACTACAAAAGCGGTCTTTGGGCGGGATTCTTCGTCCAAAGGAACTTGAAAGAAAGCCTGCTTTAAATCGATGGAGGTAAGATAATTAGCGTCTTTGAGCTTGCTCAAGATAGTATCGATTCTAGGCAGGGGATATGAGTCATGTGTGGTGATCTCGTTTAGTTTCCGACCATCAAAACACATACGGTATGTTTTGTCTTTCTTGCGGACCAAAAGAACAGGGGACACCCAAGGAGAATTACTTTTTTCGACAATTTCTAACTTAAGTAATTTATCTACCTCTTCATTTAGATATTGTTGAAGGGTTGGAGATAATGGATATTGTCTCTGTCTAAAAGGCTTAGCGTCTTTTGTTTCTATGGAATGGCATAGCACATTGGTTTCAGGGAGTATATCAACACGGGCCAAACTTTTGAATTTGTCTATCGTCGATTCAAGTCTAGATAAGTCGGTAGGAGGTAAACAAGAGATATCCTGAATCTTGTTGATAGCGCAAACCTTAAGTTCATTAGGTAAGATAGGAGATAATGAAGACGAAGGATCACCGGGATGAACTTCGAAAGATTCATTTACGAAATTAATCATCATGTTGAAAATACGAGCTACGTCTATTCCTAAGATAATTTGTGGTGAAATGGAAGATACCACATGGAACTGGACTTTCTTTGTGACGTCATCTATGGTCAGATCAAGTTCAATTATGTCGATAACAGATAGAGGGGAACCGTCAGCATTTTTCAGGGAACACAACAAATCCGAATTTTTGGAAGGGATGGGTAGTTCACCCAGAACTTCCTGCATAGTTTCCAAATCACAAACAGAGATATTGGCGCCGGTGTCAAAGAGGGCTGTATAAGGTACGTCACACATTTTGACAGCTATAAATGGTCTATTGTCAACAGGGTTAGATAATAAGATTGGAGCTATTACAGGTATTAAAGAGTCAGCACTTATTGGTTTAGGTATGTCCTTTTTAGGAGGTATTCGAAAAGATTCGAAAAAGTTTGCAACTTTTTGCAACCATGATTTCCACTGTTCCTTTTGGATAGTGAAATCAACAAGATAACTGGAAGATATTAGTGCTGGTCTTTTGGAGAGGGAGGAGACTGATCGTCTTTTGGCTTCGAGCTCTTTTCTACAAGGGCTCGCTTTGGGCGGCTTGTCTCTTGTTGTCGCACTGCACCCTGTTGTGCAACTTCGCCGTTTTTTGAACGAGAAGTGACTTTGAGAGAGTTCAGGAAATCTGCCGAACATGAGGGGCATTTAGACTTGTAGACATTTTTATGACCACAGCCATAACAAAAAACTTTTCTAGGGAGATTACACCTTACATAGGTATGACCTTTGTTGGAACAATTCCAACAGGTGACTGCAGAAAGGTTAGTAACAGGGATCTTGGTGTTACTAGGTGTAGGTGCACCTTTAGTTGGTGTGCCTCTGGCTTTACGAGAAGAGAAAGAAGCTGGTTCTCCAGAACATGCTAAGTCTGAATTTAAGAGACTTTGAACCTTCTTAGAGGGAGGGGGACGATATTGTTGGACTATAGTCCTATTATCTTCTAACTTCTTTCCAATTGAAATTATGTCCTTAATGTTGTTTACCTCAACAAGGGCAAGATGGTTTTGGAAGTAGGGATGAAGATTTTTCTTGATTATTTTAAATTGCTCCACTTCTGATGGAGGAGTAGACAATCTCTTAAATAAGCCTTGCATCGAGGCAACATAGATAGCAACTAACTCAAATTCACCATGAGTTCTTTGTTTGATTTCCTCTAATAGGTCATCATCGTAAGAGAGGGGGAGAAAAGTAATTTTCAATTTATTCTTGAGATCTTCCCAAGAAATAATTGAGCTTGCAACACTGCGGAACCAAATCAGGGCCTTGTCTTCAAAAAGATCCATTGCAGAATCAAAAAGATCGCGGTCTGAGACATTTCTCGACCTTTGAAGTTCTTTGACCTTTTCTAGAAATTGGATCAAATTATCCTTAGAAGAACCAGAAAATTTAATATTCCATTTATAAACTGGAACACTAGGTCTAGAATGAGTGGAGACAATAGAGCTTGAAGCACTCTGGGAATTGGATGAGTTATCAGTTTGGTCTAGGGACTGGTCGTTTTTCAGAAGCCATTGACCTTCTAATTCTAAAGCCTCAGAAAATAAATCATCAGCTAAAGCTTTTGCTTCAGGATCTTGATCAAGTTTGAATCTATTGATTCTAGAGATCACATGATTCAGACGACATTGAATTCTTTGACAGATAGGGTCATTAAGAGACAAGGGAGCGTCCTGTATTTTGATTTTCAAATCTGCAAGAGTCTTTTTCACCTCTGCAGAATCTTTGTCAAAGGGGTAGACAGATTCGGAAATAGAAAGAGAATTTTCTTCCCTATTTAACAGGGCACGAAATTGAATTCGTCTTTTCTCCTGTGTACTAAATGGGACTTGTTTTCTAATCGCTATTTCATAAGCGAGTTCTTCACTTAATAAAGCTAGAACGGGATTCATGATTGAAATCTACTAAAGTCGGTAAGGTAGGGATCGAAAAAGCTATGTGACGCTATGGTGTATCTTTACACGTAAAGAATTCGTTTTCTACGTTTGACGTAAAGAATGCTAGGGATACGTCGCAACACTGCTCGTAGCTTTAGCGCTTGTCGGCACTATCATCAGCAGCTGACTGGAGAGTCAAAGATTAATGGAAACCTAACCTAACTTAATGAGAAAATGGTAAGGTAATTTTCAGGGAAAGATTTTTGGATACAGTTTTCAAAGACAGCTTAACTACAGAGCTCTCGTATCGAGTATCCTCTCCGTACGGAATTAAGCTCCTCTAAAACTTGCTCGAGACATCGCGACGGTATAATCAACCACTCCGTAAAGCTCCCTGACGGGTTACCCTTTAGCGGCAGTGTAGCGGTAAGAAAAAGTAGGTATTTTCGCGGCACGGCACTTTGCACAAAGATAATTAGGTAGGTACACATATATTAGGGAACAATAACACTTAAAACTAAGTAGTCATGCAAAAGCTTTCAATAAATAATACATGCAGTAAGCAACAAGAGAAATTTATATAAATATCAAGTGATATCGCAGACAAATCGTAAAGTTCAAATAATTATGAGATTTATTTTATGAAAATCCTAGATACATAAAAGCCAATTAAGATAAAGATAAATTGGATTTCTAATCCAAAGAAGTAATCGTTCCACACCGGGGAGTGCCAATTGCTGCGGTCGGGCTAATTAGATTAGGCTCTGGGCCAATTAAAATTCGAACGTTGTTGAAAAACAATTGCCGACTTACCTTCGTTGGGCCGAAGTATTAATTGATGCACCAAAATCTCATTCAGATTTCAAGCGATTGTAGTGGCATCAGCAGCATAAAGCGGTACGATTTAATTACCCCTAAGATATAAGGTACTGGGATGCCAGATGACCTTTTAATTTTGAATAATAGATCTAAAGTAACCTGAACTATAAAGGCATCAAAATTCACTCAGGTTATGAGATGTTAACTATTTCTAACTACTGTAGTATCTACCTACTGAATAATAGAATTGATCTTTTAATGAAAAGTATATTTATTTATTCTGTTTATAAAATAAATGATTGAAATTCTATGGTTATGAAATTACTAATTAATTGATCCTGAAGATAATCGTAAAATATCTCATTTAACAGTTTAACTGGTAGAGAAAATAACAGATCTATTTTTTCCTTCACATAATAATTGACAAGTTCATTTCAAGTATTACTTGAATAATAATGGTAATGATTGTATATCAGGTATTTCAAAGTTATTATTAATATAAGTTTTAATTAATAAAACATCAATCTCTCGACAAGATAAGGCAATAGAACGACACAAAAATCCTAACAAATTTCTCTGATATCACTCTGAGCAATAAAAAGGTTATGTCACACTTTGCTTACTGATACGACATTTTGCCTTCCTTGGAATGTCGTGCCGAGACTGGAGAGCGGGGCCCTGGACGAAATCTCAGGATAAGAGACCGTGGTCTCCCTCTGGGGTGGCAGAAAGACTGGTGGACGGTGTCGTGTCCCGTGGGAACACGTGCCTAACTCTGGTAGCGTGGTCGTCCTTCGAGGTTAGATGAAACTCGAAAATATGAGGCTCCGAATGATGAGATCCAGTATTCAGGGGCAGGTAGCAGCAAAACCTTCAGATAATGTAGGAGATTCCTTCCATAAAAGCAGATATTCGGACGTAGAAAGTATGAAAACCAATATGGCGTCTGTGAAGACAGGTGGGGTTCAACTCCGTAGATAGGTTTTCCGACGAAATAAGATAGTGCCCCGATTGATAGGGTAGGTAGAAAAGAACCGATATAATAATCGGTCCTTAGATAAAGAGAAAAGGTAGGGGTGGGACTGGTCGCTTCAAGCACCGAGATTGGAAGATGGCCGAGCCTGTTCCAGACTCGCGAAAAGGACCAATCCTTTTGCGCAACTCAAAAGGGTGTTAGTTCATCTTCCGAAACTACATCACAGCGACATCTGTGTTTCTAGTTAATCGAAAAGGAAGATTGTAAGAGAAAGAAGTTACAGATTGTACTACAAGGTAGGGATCTTGAACTTGCCTAGTTTAGTTAGTTTTACCACTCGGCAACAGGTGGCGATGTTAGTTCAAAATTCATATTTTCGGAACCTTAATAGCAAGGATTTAGACAATGATATCTTATTTAATAATATTAAATGGAGCTAATTAAAGAATAAAACCTTTAACGACGTTACAAAGTATCAGACGATCCCAATCTTCATTGTTTAATCCAATGTCTTAAATCCTGATGGATATTTATCATCGCTATCAACGTTACTACACTAACAAATGTTTTTAAAAGTCAAAAAGACGAAAAGTCAAGAACAAACTTGTTCTAGATCCCATGGAATGGAAAACGCAACAAGTTATCGGGGGTAATACAATTAAAGCGCAAAGTTAGCCGGATATATTACTCGAATGCTTGGATATTTCTCGGATGTTCTCGAATACTTACTTGCATTGGAAATTTAACGAGAGCTGTTGATGCAGATTCAGTTAAATTGCCTACATGAAAGTGAGTATGAAAAAACGAGGGGTAAACCGCAAGTGGAAGTAGGTGTACATGTCATGTGGAAGTAGGTGGAAGTAGGTGGAAGTATGTGGAAGTATATGTGGAAGTATGTGGAAGTATGTGGAAGTATGTGGAAGTATGTGGAAGTATGTGGAAGTTAAGTGGAAGTATGTGGAAGTATGTGGAAGTTTGGTGGAAGTATGTGGAAGTTTGGTGGAAGTATATGGAAGTTTATAACAGAAATATGACGAAGAACGGTGAAAATCACGAAATTTGAATTTCGAATTATTCAATACCGAGTTGAATTCTTAGTAACCTAAACCTGCGTCGCCTCTGTGAGAGATCGTTGTATCGTTGTATTTAACTATACCTCGTCCTTCTCAGACACATAACACCATACAATTCATTCTCTCTTTGTCGCACGTTAACCGAGACGTTAACTACAAACCTCGTACTCCTCGTAGGGCAGCTGGCAGCAAGAGTGACGACGTTTGGGCAATAATGGTTTGTTGTTTGCACTTGCTCTTCTGTATTTAGTAGTCTGTACTCTGTAGCAACAGCAACACTCACTAACATTACCAATTTTCAGATTGTGCGTACTGCGTAGTACATAGTATTAATCGCGTAAACGTAACCGTCAACGAAATTTTCTCCCAAATTTGTGCAATAAACGAGGCAATAAATATATAAAAAAAAAATGCCCTGAACGACCGTCAGTTACCAGGTAAGTGAAAATTAATATAATCACGGTAATAATTACACCAAGTCGCTTTGTTCTGCCTATTTCATGTCATAATTTTTGCTGTCTGTTTAAAATCTAATTTCTAACATACTTAATTTTATTTCTTTATAAGCCCTTTTGTCTGGCATATACGACAAAGAGTTATTTAAAAAGTTTTTATAGTAATAAAATTTCAAATTTAGAATTAAGACCTATTTAGAATTAAGATAATTAAGAATATCTCTACTTAGACCAAATTGAAAAAAATACACTAAAATCATCGACCAACTATGAATTTTAATTTCTTGAATTTCTTGAAAAAAAATTTTTTGATTCGTGAAATAAACCTTAAAGAGATGAAAATCTATAGTGGGCCGATGATTTTAAAATTTGTAACACCTGATAGAGACATAAAAAATGTTGATTCTAAACATTTTTTTCGAATACCTTTCTGCCATATTTGCGAGCATATTTGCCACATAAAAAGCACTTTACTCCATAGATAAATTGGTTTCTTCGAAATATCCAAGCCATAAGTACACCTATATTCATACCTGTTTTTCACGAGGTTTTTCAAGACTAAAATAAAATAATCTCGAAAATAATTATTATGCTACAAATTTGTCTCCGAGTATTTTTTAGTCAAGCTGGTCTGAACCCCAAAGAATGAAACTTCTTCGAAAACTTCAAATTCAAAATTTTTCATGTTTTAATATATTTTACAATATGTGTAATGTTTCACCTCTCCGGGAACACACATTTAATAGTCAAAGCACTATACAGGGTGTTAAGAAAATGGCGGATAAACTCTTCAGTACATTGTAGGGGACACTCAGTAGAGTACGGGAAAAATAATTTTAAAAAATCCTGAGCTACATTTTAAAAGATATAAGCAAAATATTGAACAATTACTTTGGCAACGTTTAACACGATAACAGTTGGTATTTGGTAATTTCGTCTAATATCTAACAATGTAGGTAGTCAAGGTATCAAAACCGTTGTTGCCAAATGTCGTTTTTGTCATCATCTTAGAAAAGAAAAAAAGTTCTTATTAAATTTTCCAAGCTAGTAATACATCTTAAGCAATTTTTTTAATTGATAACGATAAAAGTACCCTTTTTATATCTGTAAAATCATTTAGTTTTTGCAAATACTGAAAAACAAAGATAGTAAAATGTTAACTTTGGCATTTTTTATCTCACCAAATTGAAGACCAGAATTTTTTAAATTATTTTTCTCGTACTCTACTGAGTGTCCCCTACAATGTACTGAAGAGTTTATCCGTCATTATCTTAACACCCTGTATATAGGTACAGTGGGATCGTAACTTATGCGGGTTCTACCTCGGGTTCTAGGACTTCCGCGATTTCACTTTTATCGGCAAAATTTCATGTGGTCAGGTCAGGTCAGCTTTCTCAGAGATTGCTATTTCAGAGAAAATCGAGAAAAAGTTTACAATTTGTGACGTCATTTTCATTGTTTCCATTTCTTTGTGGTGTAATTTTCGCCACTTACGTTATTCAATTGCTAAAGTCAAGCCAATAATGAAAATGACGTCACAAATTGAAAACTTTTGCAGATTTTCTCTAAAATGGCTCAACAGAACTAAAATATAACTGCATGCAAACGAATAAATTATTCGGTACTCTTTTCAAAGCAGAGCTGTTAAGACTTATCTACGGACATTAGATCACAAGAGCTTATATGAAAGATTTTATTTTTCTATTTTTAACTTTCATAGTATTTTCCTCGGTATTTTCAAACGTATTGCAGAGTAATTATTGTGTGCATGCTTGGATCTGACGTCTCGTGTTTTGTTATAGCAATTCCAAGAAAATGGAGGAGGATGAAGTGGACGACATTTTTACTGAAGCCGCAAGGGTGCTGAATATAAAAATACCACCGTATTTGAGAAAAATGCTAACCATCAATGATTACAACGACAAAGGCCTACTGGCTGAAATAAAAGAAACAAATATATCAGATATAGAGACGTTTGCTCGAGATACATTACATGAAATTATTGATAAATCTGAGTATGCGCAATATTATGGAATTTTTAAAGATAAAGTGAGAAAATTCCAATTTTTAAGTTCTCATCGAGAAATTATTTTTAAGCTAAAGGAATACTGCAAGAGCAGTCATCAAACAGTTTCTAACGTGGTTTCTACTCAACTTTCTAACACCCCAAAACCAATCATTCAAACCTCCTCCACAAGAGTTCAAAGCCCTGGTATTAGTAAAAACGGTGTTGCAGGAATAGCTTGTGTAGATACTAGTTTATCGGAAGAGAATGCTCACATTTCAAAAAATTTGAAAGCCTGGCTGAAATACAATCTACCTGAATCTCAGTTAATTACACACGAATCAAAAATAAATGAGCTATCAGTTATATCAAAACTAGATAAAGATAGCAATCTAACGGCGTGCGTTACCTGTTTTATATGCAGAAGAACTGTAAAAGTGCAGAAGATTAGACGAAATCAGAACCAAAAATCGAGATGGTTGCTCGGAAATTTTCATAAACATGTGTTAACTCATAAAACAGCTAGTACCTCAGTTAGTACCTCGTTGAGTGCAACCGAGAGTACAAGCGAGAGTTCAACCGATTGCAAAAATGTAACTAACTTAAACGAACCAAATTCTATTGGACCATTTGAAAAAATGAGAGCAACAACAATGACAACCTATTTTAAACCTCTGAAAAAGCCTACAGTGGACAAAACCTCTTTCTCCAGTCCAGGAGATTTCTTATTTAAACCTAAGGTGGAATCACAACAACAAAAAAACTCGCAAAAAATTAATATACTGCAAGATATTTCCCTTCCCAACATTATAAATAAAAAAGCAGAAACCTTAGATAACACTGATAGAGAGCAATGCCAGAATGAAGACAAAACCCTCGAAAAAAACTGTGTTGGGTCATCAGAAATAATTGAAAATATGGACCAAAGCGAATATGTCATCGAAAATTCGGACGATGTAAGGTTAGAAAAACATAATTTTGGCCAACCTTTAAGTCAAAACAAAAGTACCAAATGGTCCTCACCCAAATACCAAAGACAAGAACGCCAAAGACGGGTTCGTGAAAGATTTGTACCGAATCAGCCATTGATTACAAATTATTACAAGGTCGTGGATGATATTGCTAGATTTATTCAAGATAACGAAACCTTAAAAAATACATTACTTGAAAATTGGGAGATTCAATGTAATGATGGTAACTGTTCGAAGCGAGGTTCGAACTCACCTGCCTTGGTTGAAAATGTGGAAAAAGTATTGACGATGTTAATGGACACTTCCATGCAAAATTCTCAACGTCCCAAAAACCAAAACAGTTACAATGAAGCAATCAAGCAGTTTGCATTGTACATTTATTTTATTGGAGGAAGACTGTTATACGAGACGTTGCATGCGAATTTACAGAACACCCTCCCATCAATAACAACTTTATGTAGATTTATTAACAAAAAAAGCAGCAGACCACAAGAAGGATCTTTCCGTTTTAATGAACTAAACACGTTTTTAGAAGAACGCAATTTACCGAAGTATATATGGATTGGGGAAGATGCAACGAGAATAAATGGAAAAATTGAATACGACTCAAAGACAAACAATCTAATTGGATTCACATTACCACTGTCTAACGGGCTTCCGCTAGTTGATTCATTCGAAGCGACCTCTGCCAAAAATATATTTGAGTTCTTCTTAAAAGAAAAAAAGGCAAATTATGCTTATGTTATTATGGCCCAACCTCTAGCGGAAAATGCACCTTCGTTTTGTTTAAGTATTTTCGGAACTGACAATAAGTTCACAGCTGACGATGTTTTAAAACGATGGGATGAAATTGGAAAAATGGCTAGTAAATTTGGAATAACCATATTGGGATTTTCTGCCGATGGCGATAGCCGTCTATTAAAAGCTATGAAGATTAATACCCAGCTTCCTCCACCTCCAGTGAATAAATATGAAGATATCTCAGAGGACACCTCGGATGGAGACTCAGATTGGGATTCAGATGAGGATTCTGATGAAAGCTCACTTACGAAATTGAATAATTACCAAGAGAACACAATGTGGAAGTGGTTTAAAATGGATTCGAATTTCAAAAATGAATGTTTTGTACAAGATACGGTTCATATATTAACTAAAATGAGGACGCGCCTTTTGAAACCGTCAATTGTACTACCACTGGGACAGTACGTTGCTTCGGCCACACATCTCAAACTGTTGGTTCAAGATTACTCCAAAGACAAACATAAGTTGACGATGTCCGATTTAAAACCAGAAGACAAGATGAATTTTGCCTCTGCAGAAAAAATGTGTTCTTCAGCTGTATTGGCTCTTATTGCGAATATTCCAAGTAGTGAAGGCACTGCAGCTTTTTTAAAAGTAATGAGCTGTATTATTGAATCATTCTTGTCGAAGAACGTAGACGTAACACGCCGTATTTATTGCATTTGGTATGCCGTATTTTTTCTTCGAATTTGGAAATCATGGCTGAAAAGAAAGAAGTCGCTCTACACAGAAAAGGAAAACTTTTTATCGTCAAACTGCTATATGTGTGTGGAATTGAATGCGCATGCTTTAATAAAGCTATTAGAACGATTCATGACTGACAAAGAATTGAATAATGACATGTTTCTACCATGGCTGTATGGCAGTCAAATGTGTGAAAAAATATTTCGAGCGACAAGGTCTCTCACCTCTACGTTTAGCACTGTTGTCAACTTCAGTATGCGAGATATCCTATATCGTCTAAACAGAATAGAAATTCTCAACAACTTGACCCACGACTTAAGCGATACAGTAAAATTTCCAAGAGAAAAGAAAAGGAAACTTGTAAATCAAGATCTGAACCAATTTCTATCAACAGATTCTAAGGACGATTTCAAAAACAAAATTGCAACTATTGTGGATTCTGCTTTAGAAGCCGCAATTTTAGATACGAGAAAACTTGGAATGAAGGTCAAGAAGGGATCGTATAACAGAGTTTCTATTTCGAAAAAGAAGGCAAAAAAGAATGTAAAGAAAAGGCAGAAGCCCGGACTGAAGAGTAAGAACCTCGGTAAGAACTTCACGCAAGAAAGTGCACCAAATAAGAAACGTGACATGACAGATGCAAGTTCAAGTCAAGCATACGACGAGGAAATAATTGAAGAAGACGAAGAGTATATCGACGATGAACATGCAATAATAAATGAAGAAAGCAACCAGAAGTTGACCCTTGACAGAATCGATGAGACAAGCGTAGCTATGGACACATATGATGATATATTCGAAATTTCTATTTTAAAAAACGCTGGAGAATCTTTATTATTGAAAGACTTTACTTACAAAGATACAGGAGACAAATTTTATGGCAAAGGACCTTTTGTGCGCATTTTAATAAAGGACAAAATATCTGTTGTAAAAAAAAGTTCCTTGTGCTGGCTGTTAAGCACAGAAAACGAAAGAGTCAGCTCTGATAGGTTAAGAAGATTCATTTGTGATAGTAAGGCTGCTATAGAAACGTCGATGAATCCCACAGTTGACCCCGTACTCAGAGTAGGTAAAAGAGAGCACTTGAGAATTGGTGACTGGTGCTTATTCTACGACAGTAGTCCCAAAAATACAAGAAGCAAAATTGTCAACCGAGAGACAAATTGCAATAAATCGAAATTTGAAGATTACATTTGTGGTCGAATTCTATACTTCAAAGGTCCTTCGAAAAAAAAACAACCCACTTCGATAAAATCGACAGACTATGAAACACAATGCCTTTGTACTTGGTATACCGTTCAAAACGACGGCAAATTAATTCAGTCAACATCATTTCGGCATGAATTTTACGACGTCTCACATTATAGGTTATCGATGCCAAATCCCTCTGTGATACCGAATGAAATGACTGATAGTATAGATTTGGTGCTGGAAGAACAAACCTTAAGTGACCTGAGAAGAGAAATTGAGGACTGTTCTGAAGATCAAAGCTCCATAATTATTTCCAAACGCAAAAATTTCACAATCGACCACGATACAACTTTTACAGACAAGAGTGATACTGACCAGGATGAGGACGCCTGGATAGCCGATGATTCTTCCGACGACGACTATGTGGAAGATTTCAATTCCTCCGAGGACATTCCAGTTGTTGAGAAGGCCGATTCTCAAGCAGTCTCATGCGTAAATGAAAAAAACTCGGAAAAAGATTTCTCGAAAAATACGAGGAAAAATATTGATATCAAAGTCGAAAACTACTATGCCGTATTTTACGATGATTCGTGGTATATTGGCCGAGTTATCGAGATCATCAATGACTCTACTAGCAAAGTTAAGTTTTTGAAAGAAAATTTGAATCAGTTTATTTGGCCGAAACACGATGACGTCCAGGAAGTTGAAAATATATATATATATTATGGTCCGATAATTTTACAGGGAGCTGGCCCATTTACTTTATTAGAATCTGCGAGAGCGTCAGTGATAAATATTTTCAAAGACATTAAACGAAAATATAAGTAGCATGTTATTTATATTTAGTACAAAAGTCTATTGAAAAAGTTAAGAATACTTATTTGTTATTTAATTTTAGAATAAGCCGGAATTTATTTTTTTCGTTTGGTATTAATAATAATTGTTCGAGGTATCGTTATATTTCTTAGGAGAAACCAAGTAGTTTTTTTTTGTGTTTACTATTGATATAGTTTAGAATATTTGTTATTTTCTCCGTTATTTTATTAATTTTATATAGGTAGCAAACGAGGTAGCAACAATGTTTTTTAATTTTGCATAAATGAAGAATTCTATTGATTTAGTTACGAGTATATGTTATTTTATTAATTTTATATTAGTCAATATTTTTTTTGTTATGAATTGTTATTTTTCCGTTATGAATTATTGTTATAATAAAACCCATTTTTATTTTCCATGAATGAAGAATCTATTGATTTAGTTACGAATATTTGCTATTTTATTAATTTTATATTAGCCAATTTTTTTGTTATGAATTGTTATTGTTATATCAATTATTTATAATAAAACTCTTTTTTTATTTTGCATAAATGAAGTATTTTATTTAAATTAATAACTTTTCCCCATCATCAAATATAAAAATTCAAGAACTGGAAATCAGATGGAAGTATGTGGAAGTATGTGGAAGTTTGGTGGAAGTATGTGGAAGTATGTGGAAGTATGTGGAAGTAAGTGGAAGTATGTGGAAGTATATGTGGAAGTATGTGGAAGTAAGTGGAAGTATGTGGAAGTTTTGTGGAAGTATGGTGGAAGTTTTTTCAAATGTGGAAGTAGGTGTACAAGATTTTTGCCGGCGGTTTACCCCTCGTGAAAAAACAACTGCATAAAAATATGCCACTAAAAATCTAAGCTGGAATAGTATTTGGTGAGACAATTTCTCGAATAAGAAGCTATTAAACCATATTAACAAGTGAACAATGCCAAAAATGTCTTCTAAAATGACGACATTTGTGAAATCAAATGAGTTTATTACCGTATGAGTGAAGTTATCAAACATGAGCGAGTTGATTTCGATAAACGAATGAAATGGTACAAAGTAAACGAATAAAACCGTTAAAGAACATTGTTGAATTCACCTATATAAGACATTACGACACACATTACATTACAATGCGGTAAACTTAAAACGAACCTCAAGGAACAAAATGAAGGAAGTTTTTAACAGACCAACACTAGGATTTGTGGCAAGAAGTAAGAAGTAAGAACACCCTCCAGGGATCTCTCATTCCACATAAAGCCAAGTCTTCTCTTGATATAAAACTACTGAAGTTCATACCTATAGTAAACGTTGTTGTTGACTTCGGAGTTTTAGCGGCTACAGTAGGAAATAGGTTCAGCCGCGAGCGGTGGCCGTTACGGCCTCTCCAGCAAACAACCAGATTACGTACATCGTGCTTTGTTGGTCCATTTCGGTTTATAGAGCAGAACTTAGCATCGGGGGAAGTTATCAAGACTATGTAAAGACCGATCCCGGTGATGAGGTGAGCGGTTAACATTGGCCAAACATCATTTCGTCCGATCCTGTTATTCAGGATTTAAGGACCTGTTTGTGTTTCCCGTATACCCAGGCGAGGATTGGGTTATTGCTAGATATGTGTGTAATACTTAGATAAAAAAAAATGGCAGGGAAATATCGACATATTTCATAACGTTCATTTTGTCAACTCTTAATTTGATTTGATTATATTTACTAATTTATATGTAATACCTATATGTAGAAAGGGGCCCGAATTTCGTAAAGAACGCGAGTTATCGTCTGTGGTTTGTCTGCACGGACCAAAGATTTCCCTAGCCCCAGAGAAAATAGTCAAGCAGGGTTATGTCATACGATTTCCCTGAATGATGATGAAAATCCCTAATTCCGGTGATGGCCAGTTGATGACGAAACCCTCTACCGTGGCACCGTCCTGTTAAAACCACATGTTTGTGTGATTGATCCCGTCCATCCTAGGCCACAAGAAGTTTGTTATCATCATCCGATATCGGTCCCATTCTCAATAAGCGCAACTCCTGAGCATCTTCGAAGAAATAATGATTAGGACTAAACTCCACACCCACCAGTAACTTTTGAAGATTGTAGATGAACCTCATGAATCTTCCATGGATTTCCGTCACTTCAAGTTTGTCAATTTCCCTTGCTGATGAAACTGGCCCAACAGGAAATGAGCCTCATCATTAAAAAAAATTTTCCCAAAAGCAGGGTCAGTCCGAAAATGACCTGAAGCCCAATCAGAGCGCGAGGTTGTTTGGGGTCGTTGGGATTTAGTTCTTGTATGGATGAAGACCCAAGTCTCAACGCTTATTTCACAAAGTTGATGTCGCAGAAAGACCAAGCTCTTGACCTTTAATGTCACAAAGGGCAACAGAATTCTCCAACCATCTTGCGTATATCTGACGTAAAGGCACTGCTTTATAGGCCACCGACCCGGTTGTCCTGAATTTTTTGATTAAAATACAAATTGTGGACTTTGTAGGACAGCCATGAAGACCATAAAATTAACACGGTTCACGGACAGAGTGATATGCATCAATTGACGTCCTAAAAGACTTCAACCTGATGAGTGGTGAGGCTTCTTCAGCGTGAGATTGTTCATTCAGGCTAAGAATTTCCAAGTCTCTGGTTCAATTCATGATCTAGCCACCACCAGCTAGAGGCCGGGAACTTAAACCTTGATCCTATCAAAATCCTGAAGTTTCTCAAGGAAACGGACCTGGAGAGGGTGCTTCACTAAAGGGATTCCACACCAGGCGAAGCACAGTAGAGGGGATACAATAGATCTTTTAGGTCGCAGTAACTAGATCACCCTCAATATACAAATACAAAATTCAAGATCTAGCCAGACCTTCTTCGTCAAGAGTAAGCGCATTAGTATTTTTTGTATTTGAATTCTCTTATCTCTTAATTTAGATGTAGAAGAATCTGTAGATGTAGAAGAATCAATAGAATATGGCATAATAAGCTGAGGAAGGAGGTATCGATTCGAATAAAGCCCAAAAGAACAAGAGGAGTGAAAGTTCTTAAAATGTGTTTCTCAGCCTTGAGGCTCAACTTTGAGATGAGAAGAGCTGTGGATGCAGATCTGTGCAATCAATCAGTGCGTTATCTATCCCCACCAACAAAGACATCTGATCTACTACTGAATATAAGCAAAAAAGCAACCTCCTGGTTTGATGAGAAAAAACTGTGGGTGGTGACCTTCGCAGCCAACCAGTGCGTGCTCTAACTACACCAACAAGTCATCTATATCATCGACCATGCCCCTGAAGATGACCAAGAAAGCTGTCAAGAAAACGAATAAATCCCCAAAAAAAAACCTCCCGGGGTGAAAGTTCTTGAGAACTGTTTTCCAACTGCGAGGCTTGATGAGAACGAGCTCAATCTACACCAACAAGTCATCTACATCATCGACGATGTCATTGAAGGTAAGCACAAAAAATGCCAATAAAATGAATAGAACCCAAAAGAACTAGAGGAGTGAAAGCTCTTGAGAACTGTATCTCAACCTCGAGGCTCGATGAGAAAGAGCTGTGGATGCAGACCTTTGCAATCCAGTGTGTGCTCTATCTACGCCAAGAAAGTCATCTGATCCATTGAAAATAAGCAAATAATCTGCAAAAAAAACGAATCAAGCCCAAAAGAACTCCAGGGATGAAAAGTCTTGAGAACTGTTTCTTAAACTCGAGGCTCCATGAGAAAGAGCTGTGGATGCAGACCTTTGTAATCAATCAGTGTGTGCTCTATCTACGCCAAGAAAGTCATCTGATCCATTGAAAATAAGCAAAAAATCTGCAAAAAAGAACCCGAATCAAGCCCAAAAGAATTCCAGGGGTGAAAAGTCTTGAGAGCTGTTTCTCAACCTCGGCTTCAACAGCTTTGAAGCCCAAAAGAACTCCAGGGGTGAAAGTTCTTGAGAGCTGTTTCTCAACCTCGGCTTCAACAGCTTTGAAGCCAACCAGTGGTTGCTTTATCTATGTACAATTACACCAACAAGTCATCTAAATGAAGATAAGGAAAAATCTGCCAATAAAACGAATAAATCCCCGAAGAAGTGCAGAGGGAGAAGAAGACGGTCGACGATGATTTTTTATCTCCCCCAAATCCACGTTTAGTCAACGAGATCTTTCGCAGGATCGCTGCAGAGGCTTAAAGACTGAGCCACTATCGCAAATGGTCCATAACAATGGGAATCTAGTCTGCAGCAGACAGGAAGAACTGGAAGCTGCCAATAAAAGAACTAAAGCCGTCACAATTAATAAAGTTAGTACGAAGTCGGATAATTCATTTTGATAGTCGGTGCACTATCGTTAATAAATATTTAATGTGACAGAAAGACTTTAATACCGTGTACCTACGTCTTTATAAGACTATAAGAACGGTAGCAGAGAAAACACTTTTCCTGTTGCCTTTATAGTCTCCAGAACATTCGTTCCGATCCAAACTTTCTAGTACATTTCAAAGAGATTAACGAAGATGGACTGATTCGGCCTGTGTAAGAAAATGTTGAAATAATAATTATAAAATTAAGCTGTCACTTCCATTCATAAACATCGTTAATTGAATTAATTTTCGGGCCTAACTTAATTAATTAGGAGCCCTCTATTTATAATAATAACAAAATTATCTGGAATATTAATTTGAAGTGTTTGAAATTTTCTAAACAAATTGCTGCGGGTGTTTAGTCAACTAATTTTACGAAGCCCGATTTTAAGACCGCGCCGAAAATATCGTCTGCCAGTGTATGCCGGATCCGAATTCCGAGCTGAAAACGTTATCAATGGAAAACGACACAGGGCTAATTAATTTGATTTAGGTGCAAAGTTGGAAAAGTTATTTAAGGTCTTGTACAGGGGAAAGTAAATAACCCGGCATGGCGTTTCTGGTCCAAACGGTGATGGGATATTACCGCAGTGACGCGAAACCGTTACAATAAGTTACTAGAGTTATGATCATTTTAAATGGCGGCACTAAAAATTTACCTTGTAATAATTGAATGGTAGAAAATGTTTAATTGTTTTGTTGATAAATAATGAAGCTTCTTGGGTAACAAGACAGCTCTGTATTTAAGCCGCGATGCAATACACTTTAAAAGATATGCTATTGCGTAGGTTCCCCCTCTAAGCGCTACGTTATCTGACACAGCACGGATCTCTAACTGTCACTTTCCCATCCGGTCTGTAAGAAAAGCATTGAGTTTAGGAAAAATGGTGGTGTTCCATCATTTTTCCCATCAAGACCAAATAAATACAGCAAATGCTAGAGTGTGTTCGTAATCTTCAGCTAATGAACTGTTAGGATATTCATTGAAGAGATGCCGGCAGATTGAATCTGGATTAATTCCAGAAAAATTCTCACATAAATTCTTTATGCAATAAAATTATTAGTCTGATGATTTTATCCTGTTCTGATACTTATAATAAGGTAGTTATTAAAGAAGTGATAATACTTCATACAAACTGCCTTGATAAAAGAGCGCATTTAGGTATCTAAAATTTAATAAACACTTGAAGAAATATGAGATCCGGTGACGTCATAACTGTCAATCGTTTGAATCAAATCAATTTAGATTAAGCTTTTATAAGACTTTTATAAGACGTTTCAATGTTGTTATATTTAGGTTTTTTACAACTTAACGTGTATTGTTGGTCGCGTAATTGACACAATTTTTTCAAATTACTTCCTTTTACTACTTTTTCGTTATCTTTTTATTTAACCTCTCTCCTAATAATATTTATAGGGACATTTGAAATTACAGCCCATTATTAATGATATAAATTGAGACAAATTCACTGTTGCTCTTTCAATTTTTCGGTTCCAGTTTTGAAATCGGGCAACAACGCGAACAGCCTACGTCTCGTTAAATAATTCCGTTGACCCCCGGTATGCATTATTGAATAGTTTATTCGTGAATAAATAAAAGAAATGATATCGAAGAGTTTATGTGCTCATCCGAACCCCGGAGTTTATTTTTCCATCGCATGCGTCTGAGCGTAGCGGGCAACTAAAATCGAATCGAATTTGCAAACAGAATTTGCTTTCTTAACGTCGCAAAACGACAAGTAAAAGAGGGGATGTTTGAAAATTAAATACACATAAACATAAAACGAAAGCGGTATTAACGTTAAAGCACGGCGGGGTCTAGAACTCTAGGAATCATTCCGGGAACGTTTTACGAGGGAAAATGAAACAACCCTCGGGATGACACAGAAAACATTCGCTCATCGATTTTTCCCTGCTAATTTATATGATATTACCTTTTAAAGTACCGGCACTAGAGCCTTTAACAACAGTAGGGATGAACTTAATGATTATGTCTCAATATAGATATTCTTTATATTACACCATTCTTTAATGATACTTTGCAGTATAGCTTTACAGCATGCTATTTTAATAGCTTGGATTAAAATAGGCACTAAGGCAGACAGGCAATAATTTTATTGAATACAATAATTTATTTCAATATGACGAAATAGTCTCGATTTATTTGGAACTGAGGCTAGGAACATCGAGCATTTCTTGATCGAGTTTTCTCCTTGTTTGTTATTATAAATTATGGTCTCTTGGATTCTGGAATGTGGTCGTATGGATCGGGAACGTGGCCATTAGGGAACGTCCATTTAGAACGTCACTGTCATTTGTCATAATACACAAGGTGTTTGGAAACTAGACAGCCAAACGTTATGTATAAAATCGTATTTTAAGCATAAAAGAGAGAATAGCTCAAAATCAGGCCTCGTTTAGGAAATATCTACAAAAATATAAAACTAAGGCCGCAATGAAAAAAGGTCACAGCGCGGAGTTAGTATATAGTTTTTAATGAAATCGTTTTATAATAAGAAGAAGGCTAGTAAGTGGAATGGGGAGAATACTTTGGAATATGATAAAAAAGAGTTCAGTTAGAAAGTTTAGTACAACTGGAAAGCGTAAAAGAGAAGGGTTGCGTTTTCATTTTAATTTTAAGGTTATCCAATGTGAATAGATACTGAAAATAATTATCATAAATTATTGTAAAGGTAATTGAGAGTAATACAGTGAATTACGTAGGTAACTTGGTAAGTTCATTCCGGCCATTTAAAGTATAATGTCCAGAGATAACAAATCTTGAACCGCGTTGTTAAATGTTTAAACATTTCAGCAGCAAAATGTCAGAACTTTTATGTAACCGAATGGACTAACTTTTACGAGTTTGACAGTTTCACAAGCTCTAAAATGAAGTAAAGCCTCCGCAACTGTTCTCTGATGGCCTAGCCTAGACTAGAGTACCTTGATATAAAATAAATGTAAAGGTATTATCAAAGAATACGAAACGAAATATTAATTTTTTTCTTTCTCTCCGAACGCTAGCAAATAGACAAGGAACAGGCTATCTCTCTTCAAATAAGTATATCTGTGCTGGGCTGGTTACTAGCAGATATGTAATATTATAATATTATAAAATATACGGTAATTTACTTCTCACAAAATCGAGGTATCCTCTCTAAGCAGTAAGTTTTATGACGTCACAGGATCTCTAACGGTCATATTCTCATTCGATCTATATGGATAACATTGAATTTAGGAAGTGCGGTGTTGTAATTAGTTTATTTTACGTTATTATTGAATACGCAAGAACTGTTAAACAACGTAGGAAACTATATGTTAGGATACACAGTAAAAAGATGTCGGCAGATTATTTCTGGAAGATTCCAATTTTCCTCCAGAAAAAATCTCAGTCGCCTTCAGAATCTCTTTCAAGGAATCGATTTATTACCTCATTATTTTATCCTGTTCTGATACTTAAAAGGCAATTATTAAACAAGTGATAATACTTCATACAAACTGCCTTGATAAAAGAGCGCATGCAGGTATCTACAATTTAATAAACACTTGAAGAAAGATGAGATCCGGTTACGTCATTGCGCCAACTTGACGAAAATAAGAACGCATTGTATCTGTTTGGGGTTCTTATCACAGGTGCAATTATATTTTTACGACCTGTCTAAGACGCCGGCGGTAGGGTACAGAAAACAGCTTTAGTTCCTGTAATTCCCAATAAACGCGGATTAATGAATAGTGGCGGTGTAGCGATAAATGCGGGTAAAAGAATTATATATTGATAAGGATAAGAAATAATTAGGAAAAACAAGCGGGTACTTACAGTTTGGATAACGATAGCGAGCGTGCGGATAGTGCGGAGCGCGGAGCGATATTTTTGCGTGCGACCGTCTCGAAGTCTTAATCTTGAATCTCTTTGGTCACCTGTAGGTTCTTCCTTCAGGGGTGCGGGGCGAGTATCGATGCGTCGTATTGCACTATGCCGTCCGGACCACAGGCGGGTGTAGGAACGGGAAGTGGGGACGGAACATTACCGCCCACCAAAATTACAATGTAATTTTCCGAAAAAAGTGAAAGCGAATTTGCGAATTTGAAAAATTACTATTAAAATAAAGATTTACTTTGCAGCACTTGCGTAGCGAATAATAAGCGAAGAATGTGAATTAAATGTGAATTTCTTAAAACTTAACAGCAGTTGCGATATTTACAAATTATAAATTGATAAGAGGCTGCTCATTACTGACAGGGTAATGGGCAGAGCTTGACTAAGGGTCTTCTTAGAACCTTGTCGGCGAGTTTGTGTTTCTGCGGAAGTAGATCAGGATGCTTGGCTTCCGTAGACAAAGGGGAATGAACCAAACGACCACCTGCTCGAAATATCCTGTCAGCGTCAATGAAAGGCGAGAATTTCTGTAAATATTTTGGGCACAACTGTCCCTTGCGTATCTGAGCAGTTTCAGATTTGAAATATGAGGACTGAACGTCCTTGACCCTGACCATTAAGGCTTGGTGTAAATCAGCATCAGTTAAAGTGAGTGACTTTCGATCGTGCCCTCGAGCGTTCTGGACAAATCGAAAACAATATGCCAGGATGCGTTGTATTTTTAGTAGCGAAGAATGTTGAAGAAGTAAACGATCTACAATAGAAGTACTTACTTCAGCGAGTAAAGAAACGACCTCGCCCTCAGGCAGAGAGTCAGCGGAAATAGCGGAAACGAGAAGATCTTCAGGCCACATGGATGGCGGTTCTTTAAGCCAGGGAGGCCCCGCCCACCAAAGGGAACATGACAACAACTGCTCTGGCGAAAGACCTCGAGAAGCGGGATCAGCGGGATTGTCAGCTGACCTGACATGCCGCCAACAATCGGGAGGAATCGTGTCTTGTATGTGGGCAACCCGATTGGCCACAAAGGTCTTCCACCGATGCGGTGAGGACTTTATCCAGGACAAAGCGACCGTGGAATCACTCCAGGCAATTACTTTATTGAAAACCAAGTGGTTGCGAAACGTATCGAGAACAAATGACACTAGATCTGCCAGTAACACGGCTGCGCACAGTTCCAAACGAGGAATAGATATTCGTTTCAAAGGAGCGACCTTGGATTTGGCCATCACTAAAGATACAGAAATGCGTTGTTGATCATCACGAAAGCGGAAGTAAATTACTGAAGCATAGCCGGCTTCAGAGGCGTCGCAGAATGCGTGCAGTTGACACTCGACGAAAGATTGCGGTTTAAGACATCGATTTATCTTTACGTGAGACAGCTGCGATAAAGAGGCCTTATAGTTCTGCCATTGAGAACATATTTCAGCCGGCGGTAATTCATCCCAGCCCAATGCCAAAGACCATAGGCGCTGGATGAGATGTTTAGCGAAGAATGTTAAAGGTGACAGAAACCCCAGAGGATCATAGATACGGGCAACTTCCGATAAAATAGACCTCTTGGAGCACTGTGTGTGGACCGCGTTGACATGAAAGGTGAAAACGTCCGGATTGGACTGCCACTGGAGGCCAAGAATTTTAAAAATCATTTCTGCGTCTGGATCAAAATTAGACGAACTGGTCTGACGATGATCCTCAGGAATACCATCCAACACAGCTGCGTGATTAGACGCCCACTTACGGAGTTCAAAGCCACCTGAACTCAATAACTGGACAATCTCGTCCCTAAGTTTTATGGCGGAAGCGATGTCATCGGCACCCAATGCCAAATCGTCCACGTAAAGACTATTATTAATGGCACGAGAGGCTAGCGGGAATTGATTTTGACCTTCTTTTGCTAATTGTAGCAAACAGCGAATCGCCAAGTAAGGACTACTTGACACCCCATAGGTGACGGTATTCAAGGAATAAGTCTCGACGGGGTCCTGCGGCGAAAATCTCCAGCGAATCATTTGAAATACGCGATGAGGCGGAGAGACTAAAATTTGTCTATACATTTGGCGGATGTCGCATGTAAAAACATAGTTGTACAAGCGAAAGCGTAAGAGTATAACTGAAATATCTGATTGAAGCTTGCTTCCAGTGAGCAAACATGCGTTCAATGAAGTTCCGTTTTCGGCGTTGGCAGACGCGTCGAAAACTACGCGTATCTTTGCGGTGCTGCCTTCTGTTTTTAGAACGCAGTGATGCGGGATAAAATAGCAGTTATCAGGCGGCGGTGGAGTAGAAAGCTTAGTCATGTGACCAGCATCTAAGTAGTCGCGCATAAAGTTGTGATAAAGATCACGTACCGAAGGTTGCTTCGATAGTCGACGTTCAAGTGCCAATAATCGGCGATCGGCCATTTTGAGTGACCCAGGAAACGACGGCGGCGACGACTTAGACTCCTTAAAGGGGAGACAGACTCCGAAATGACCAGAGGGCGCACGGTAGTGCGTATTTGTGAAATGATCCTCCACCTGTTTATCTTCAGGCGACAGGATTGAGCGATTGGGGATATCCTCCAACTTCCAGAATTCTCTCAACGTGTCGTTAAGACAAGATTCGGTCGAGACAAAAAAAGAATGCACCTTATGCGTTGTGCTGGAAGAAGTGGGACCTAAAAGTATCCAACCAAAGATTGTGTTCATAGCAGCAGGTCTCGTACCATCGCCAGATATGACACCCTCTTTGACTATGCGGGAAAAGACTTCAGCCCCGAGGAGCATATCCACGGGACCAGGAGAATGCCACAAGGGATCAGCGAGTTTCAAGTTTTCGAAACAATGAATATTGGAAAGCGGACTAGTCGGTAACTCCGAGCAGATAGAGGGTAACACCATGGCAGCGACACCCAAATTAGTAGAAGATCCATCCGGACGGATTGAACAATTTACATATCCGTGCGCAGAGGATATAGCGGAATGACCCACTCCAGTTATGGACGATGAAGATGGAATGAGTTCAAGAGCGAGACGCTTACGACATCGTTCTGTCATGAAGCTAGTTTGACTGCCCGAATCACAGAGGGCTCGAACAGATTGGTAATTTCCCCACTTATCACGGACCTGGAACCGCACCGTGGCCAGTAATATCGATTGAGGAGTACCTAAAGCTTCGCCAATGGAAGACATGGCAAGTGGTGGCGAAGAATGCGTAGTAGAAGAATTTGTTGCGGAAGACTCATTTGGAGTTTGAACTTCTTTGTTAGAAATTCTGTCGTCATTTTCCTTAAAGAAATGCAGTAAAGTGTGGTGCTTACTTGAGCAATGTCTACATGTGGATGTTGAGCGACAAGAGGAGAACGAATGCACCGAACTCAGGCAGTTCGTGCATAGGTTAGCGGATTTGACAAATGTAAATCTATTATGAGGAGATAATCCTAAAAATGCGGTACACCTTTGAAGTGTGTGCGAATTGGAGCGACAATGCGAACAATAAATAAACTGAGCGGCGTTGGGAGACTCGCGAGTGGTAGACACCATCATCACGTGAGGACTACGTCTGTCCTCAGTGCGCCAGTTCACCTTCCCTTTATTGGAATGTGATGGCTGTTGCTTGAAAGAAGATGTGGCTGGAGTACTCAAGGCATGTGTCTCCAGTGCTCGACACTGATTGGTCAAGAAAGTAAAAAGATCCTCATAAAGAAGGAAGTCTTCTTGAGCGAATTTTAATTCAAATCGCTTGCGAGTCGAGTCATCGGTCTTCTGAAGAAGCCAATTTAGCATAGTGAAATTCCACAAATCAACTTGCGGGAATTTCTGGAGCGCGGCGGTATTCTCGGTAAAAGAATTGAGAAGATCTCTCATGGAGTGCGTTGAGTCTGGACGACACTTGGGCGCATTAGCAATAGCATTCCAATAATAGGTAGCTAAGATTCTGTCATTCTGATAGCGATCAATCAAAGTACGATAAGCGATGACATAATTTTCTTCGGTTAAAGGCAAGTGACGAACGAGATCCAGAGGTTCCTTTGACAGCGTAGAAATTAGATATTGGAATTTATCTATTGAGGATAAATCGGAATTATTATGGATAAGCGAGTTAAAAATGTCATAAAAAGAATGCCATAATTTGAGGTCTCCATCAAAACGGGGAAGATCAATTTTAGGAAGACGCACATTGCATCGAGTTCCACCCACTGACTCTAGCGACCCATTCGAACCTCGCCCATCTGGCAAGACAGCGTCAGGTTTCCCAACCAGGGAGTCAGAATCCTTAACCTTAGGTTCTGATTGCGATAGACGTAACTGAATACCTTTAATTCCATAATATACCCCATCAATTTGAGAGATTTGATCGCAGAACAATTTCCACTGATCTGATGTTTCATCAACTAGCGTGTCTGTAATGACTAAATGAAACCCCCTGTATAGACTTTCTGCTGAGTCTAAAGCTGCGAGAAATTTAAATTTTTCGTCAACAGCTGTACCTGCATTCGAACCTAAATCTAAAATCGACTGTAGCCTAGACAACATAATTTTGCCGGTAGACAAAGCCTTTTCCATTGTGAGAGACATAGCGAATTAGCGAATTAATAAAAGTTAAATTTTCTCAATTGAAAATGCGAGTTAAAGAAGGATGATGCGTAATAATAAAATTATTCTTCTCTGAAACTTGTAGGTATATAAGTATATACCTACCGACACCAACACCAACTCAGCTTGAAAATAATCAATAATTTTCAAACCAGTACCACCTCGACGTAGGTATATTATTTCCGGACACCGGGATTAGTAAAATTGTTAAAAGTTGCCTGCACCTACAAGGTGCAAACACAGCAGCGAGAAATCGAGAATAAAGCGTAGTGGTGTGAGGTGAGACGAGGACGGGTTTTTATTACCCCAAGGCAGACTACACTTTTCAAGCAAGGGGTGTGGGTACAAAATATTCACCAAATATTTTTCAGCAATACGTATAGGTACCTAATTAATTAATATCGATCGAATAGTTATTACCTACATGCGGTAATTATTTTCTAGAATGCAATATTCTAAACACAATTACAATTAAAGAACGATGAAATTTACAAATTTGTAGCAAGTTAACAAATGCTGTAATTTCGCGATGAAGTTATTTAATTAATAACTTCGTGACTTCGAAAAAATGAAAAACAAGTATCTATAGCTTATTTTTGCGAATAACAAGTGCGGAAAGTAAATAATCAATGCAAAGTAACTTATTGCATTGAAATTTCGACAAAGTGAAATGCGAATGATTTTTTTTGAAATGTGATTAATTGATCTGATTTCAATTAATTACTTAAATCCGGCTCGAAGGACCAATGTTTGGGGTTCTTATCACAGGTGCAATTATATTTTTACGACCTGTCTAAGACGCCGGCGGTAGGGTACAGAAAACAGCTTTAGTTCCTGTAATTCCCAATAAACGCGGATTAATGAATAGTGGCGGTGTAGCGATAAATGCGGGTAAAAGAATTATATATTGATAAGGATAAGAAATAATTAGGAAAAACAAGCGGGTACTTACAGTTTGGATAACGATAGCGAGCGTGCGGATAGTGCGGAGCGCGGAGCGATATTTTTGCGTGCGACCGTCTCGAAGTCTTAATCTTGAATCTCTTTGGTCACCTGTAGGTTCTTCCTTCAGGGGTGCGGGGCGAGTATCGATGCGTCGTATTGCACTATGCCGTCCGGACCACAGGCGGGAGTAGGAACGGGAAGTGGGGACGGAACAGTATCATTATCTCTTTATGTCATTGTATCATGAGTTATCCACAAACTTCTTTACCTTTTTATTACTGATTCTTCAATAAACAATAATAAGTATTAGATAAACCTGGATGGTTTTACTTGTGCACGTCTATCGATCTATTTTTTCAGAGCTAATATAACAGTGCATCATCCAACTTTGATGCAAGAACGTAAAAAGAGACGTCCAAGAAAATTACATTAATCTACCTTAGGTACTCTAATACAATAAGAACCTGTCAATATCCAGGCACTCTAGAGCAGACTATTTTAAACAAAATACACAAGAAGCATCTTACTATTTTCTTGAGTTACTCAATAACTTTATAAAACGCTTCTTTAAATTTTCAAGAAATCAACTTGAGAACTTAAGAAATTCGTTGTCTAAAGTGTAAACAGACGATATTAAATTATTATTAAGAATGTTCTCAACTGAGTGGTTATTCTTTAGTCTGACAGTTCTGACAGCTTTGACAAGCTCGCTTTATTTGTCCACGTCTTTTTACTTTAAGCTACAATAACCGTACTAACCTTACTTGGATCTCTTGAAGACAGTTATATCTTTCATTTGCAATTTTCAAATCCAACTCACCTGCAAAAAAATTATTAGATTAAAATCGGTTAAAATTAATCCAAATATCTTATTATTTATACAACAAATACAATAAAATAGGTCTAGGTTTGTTTCTAAGCAGATATATTAAAGAGATCCCCTTAGTCCCCTTAGAAAATAACATAAGCTGTCGTAGTTCGTCTAGTAACGCGCAGTACGTCACGTGCGGGGGAGCTGCTGAAAGGTGTTTGACTAATTGAAACAGCGCATTAATGAACAAATTACACATATTATTGCATGTTTTACGTAAATATGACTTAAAATCATTACTTTAACAATATAAAATAATTTAAGTAATTCAAATAAATTTCAAGCAGGTTAAACATAATTCGTAGAATATCGTAGAGTTGGTCCCCCGCACGTGACGTCATATCTACAAACAGGATGCGCACGACCTCACCTTTATTTTTATACGATTATATTTATACCTAGTAATGCGCATTACGTCACGTGCGATATAGAGGCACCATCGGACTATATTTTTCACAGAATTCGGGTGGTGCAATTTCTCTTTGTTTTCAGATCAAGATATTGACCATCAACTGACCGTCCAGTTTAATAGGTTCATCCATACAACCAGAGATGATAAGATTATGTTTTTACAGGTTTGGTTTTTCAAAAGGGAAATTATGCTACGTGGGAGGAAGCTTGTAATATTAAAAAAAAATTGGGTTCATCATTATGCGCCCAATTACTCTGCAGGCAACGGAGGTGATGTCGGGATGAGCTAGTCTTTTTGAAAAGGCACACTGATCTAAGGAAGTAATATTCAAAATAATTGCAGCAACAGGAATTTCTGCAGAGGCAAAAGGGGTAAAATGATGGCAACCTCGATGTATATTTTATGAAGTTACAGGTGAATATCAGTAAAATGATCTTTTTTTATAGTCTAGATAATTCTACCAAATTAACAGCCAAAATCATTGATGGACTGCTGCATTGAGATAATAATTGTACTTAATAAAAGAAAACACTACAAACTCAAGTTGTTATTTTTGTTCTTATAACCCAAAAACAAACAAAAAAGTGGCTCCAATTAAAATAGCAAAGCAGACTTGATACAAATTTTAAAACGTACAATTTCCGAAAACCTCATGAGTAAAATCTCGGAGTGTTATTCCAAATATGTCAGGGATAATAAACCTAAGGGTAGGAAAGCAATATTTAATTAAAACCTTACACAAAGAAACAATTATAAACTTCTGTTTACCTTTTAATTATTCCCAGTTTGTTTAAGTGGAAAGAATTTAGTTTTAAAAAATGAGATAATTCTCCTTCACGCATCAGTGCACTTTTATTTGAGTTTTATTGTAATTATCATTTAAGTCCTCGAATTAGAAGTTCATGTTTAAATTTAAAATTCATGAGGGACGAAGATCTATAAAATTGTTTGTTCTTCGCCTAATTTTAAAGCAGTTGTGTTTTAC
Source organism: Malachius bipustulatus (assembly GCA_910589415.1). Lineage (NCBI taxonomy): Eukaryota > Metazoa > Arthropoda > Insecta > Coleoptera > Melyridae > Malachius > Malachius bipustulatus. Next base: position 26,417,410 of record OU342637.1, read on the forward strand.
TTTACCATTTTTCTTCGGCCGGAGGCTGCACGTAACTTATAATAGCTGGGAATTAACACATTTTAATGTAACGAAAATAATTGCTGCCGGGATTCATGAAAGTGAGTAAGAATCCGTCCGGGGAGTTTATAAATGTGTTCCTTAACCTTTTGGAAGTTTTCCAAGAGTCGAGATGTCAGCGTTCGATGACATTGGAGATCTGCCTTCTGAATTTCACGTCCGCGCTGTACCAGTAGTAAAGTATCATATTATAAACAGTTTGCGCAATAGGGCGTTTGCCAAAGTTCCGTCACTCGGTCGCTACTTTTGAATTATTCAACCACTAAATGACTCCTTACTGCTTTTGGCCTACAGTTTTAGACAGTAACATATGTTTTTTAGGAGCGCTAAATCTACAACGCTCTTGAATAATCACGTCATATCTTCAAAAGAATATAGGAAAACCATTCCTTACATTTTACCATATCTTCCGTCTTGGGATTTTTTAACTTGTACCGCTGATAAGTTGTATACCATTGACAAACAGTTTTTTCTAAGAAGAAAAAAAGAAAATATATTGCCCCATAGGAGGTGCAGAGTGCGTGAACAGGTACTTATAATAAGTAATTCCTTCAGAAATTTGTTCAGAGTGTTTAGGGTGTTTACATACCAAAAGTCCTGACGTCTAGGAGGTGAGCCTAGGAGGTGAGCCTCATAGGGAGAGGGAGGAAAGTAGGTACTTTTTGGGGTTGCCACTTATGTCCCAAAAACGGTGGGTGGTATAGGGAAATATTTTCCTATTATAAATAAATGCTCATAAAAATATCTACAACTTTTATCCAGAACGTAAGTTTCGAATTCGCAACCGTTTTTGAATTACACGCATTTTTTGAACGTTTTTTAATTACAAAAGTATATTTTTTCGAAAAAAAAATCATTTTACGTCATATTTTTCATCAAACAACCCATTTTTGGGGTTTCCGGCTATATCTCCGAAACAGGGCGTCGTAGGGAAAAGTTTACAAAAAATAAATGAAAACCCAAAAAATTATCTACAACTTTTATCTCAAACCTGATTTTCAAATCCCAGCCGTTTTTGAGTTACACGCTCCACAAAAGTAGATTTTATCGAAAAAAATCATTTTACCTCATATCTTCAATTTAATAACTTTTGGGGTTTCCGGTTATATCTCAGAAACGGTGCGTCGTGGGGGAAAATTTCCTTATAATAAATGAAAGCCCAAAAAATTATCTCCAACTTTATTTTAAACGTGATTTTCGAATTCCCAGCCGTTTTCGAGTTACACGCTCCACAAAAGTAGATTTTTTCGAAAAAAATCATTTTACGTTATATTTTTTATCAAACATCCCACTTTTGGGGTTTACGGCTATATCTCAGAAACAGTGCGTCGTTGGGGAAAATTTACAAAAAATAAATGAAAGCCCAAAAAATTATCTAAAACTTTTATCTCAAACGTGATTTTTGAATTCCCAACCGTTTTTGAGGTAAACGCTCCACAAAAAAAGATTTTATCGAAAAAAATCATTTTACCTCATATCTTCAATTTAATAACTTTTGGGGTTTCCGATTGTATCTCAAACACGGTGAGTTGTAGAGGAAAGTTTTCCTAAAATAAATGAAATCCAAAAAATTATCTACAACTTTTATTCCAAACGTGATTTTCGAATTCCCAACCGCTTTTGAGTTACGCGATCCACGAAAGTAGATTTTTTTTCGAAAAAATCACTTAACGTCATATTTTTCATCACACATCCCACTTTTGAAGTTTCCGACCTTATCTCAAAAACGGTGCATCCATAGGCTAAAATTTCCTGATAATAAAAAGAAGCTAGTAAAATTGTCTAAAACTTTTAACCGATAGGTTTTTTCGAATTCTCAACCGTTTTAGAGCTACCCTCTCTGAAAAAGATGAAGTTTTTGAAAAAAAAAAAATTTAAATAATATTTTTCATCAAACAAGTTGTATAGAATAGAATTCCCTTTCTGAATTTATTCAAATTAATCTTCAACCAGTCAAAATTTACAGCAATTTTAAGTTTCTTTGTAAAATGTTGTCATTTTCAGAAAAGTTGTTATTTCCATTAACCACGTCCTCAAGACACACAGGACACTTAGTGGTACTCATTCTAGTTATATTTGGCAGAAACAAGAGTTATGTGTCAAAAATATGATAAAAACAGCTTTTTCCGAGGCTTTTTACCAAAGTTTTAAAAAAGTTTTTTTTACCAAAAACTTAAAATTGGTGTAAATGTTGACCGGTTGGAGATTAATTGCCGTATGTTTATGTACTCCAAAAGGGATTTCAATTCTATACAGCTTCTTTTAGATGAATTATATTGCTACATTATTTCTCTGATGAATATTTTAGTTTGCTGAAAAATATGAGGTAAAAAAAGAAAATTTCAGCTGTTTCCGAGCTTGTAGCTCGAGAATGGTTGGGAATTAAAGAAAAACCTATGGCTTAAAAATTCCAGATAATTCTAAGAGCTTTTATTTGTTATGAGGAAATTTTTCCCTATGACGCACCATTTTTGAGATATGATCGAAAACCCCAAAAGTGGGATGTTTGGTGACAAATATGAGGAAAAATGATTTTTTCGAAAAAAATCTACTTTTGTGGAGCGTGTAACTCAAAAATGGTTGGGAATTCGAAAGCCACTTATAACATAAAGCTTTAGACAATTTTAGGAGCTTTTATTTATTATAAGGAAATTTTTCCCTACGACGCACCGTTTCTGAGATATAACCGGAAACCCCAAAAGTGGGACCTTACCACCTCTCCTCCCGATCCTCCTCCTCCCCGCCATCTAGACGTCAGAACTTTTAGTATGTGAACACCCTAAGCCCCTGAACAAATTTCTGAAGGAATCGCTTAGGACGCATTACACGTCCCTCTTTGACTGGACTTAAAGCTTGTAATTAATTTCTTTCATACCTAGTGCATGGTCAATATCATATGATCAGCTAAAAAAAAAAACTAATTTTTGGTGGAAAGCTTCAATTTCTTTTTAATTAAAACCCCGAATCCAATCATGCCTCATCCGAAGTAATGACTAATTTATTCTAAAATACAACACATGCAGTAGGATGACATAATCAAGACCTCGAGTATGCAAATAGAGGAAACTCCCGCCGTGAACTCATAACCCGGGACGTCACTACGTGGTAATCTTCCACTTTTCAGTCCCGGCCCTTCCCTCCCGGCATATCTGTCTGAAAACCTAAATGTGTTTCAGCTCCTGATTGTCATTTCAGTCTCGAGTGACATTTACGGAGCAGCAACACTTTTTGCTTCCCCGACGTTGACGCACACGGAAGAACGTCAGCGCGGCGTGATCGCCGAACAGGCAGACGTTTATTCCCGGCCGCGTTCGAGGGCTTTTGTGAACTTTATTACGGGAATGACATGCGAATTTCCGCGCCTGCAAGAGTTGCAAATGTCACCGTTGACGGGACGATCCAACGGCTGCCACTCGAACCAGGTATAAATAGGCGGATTATGCGGATACAAATCCGAGATATACTTCTTATTCTCGTGCTTTGGAAGGGATCCGAGTCGAAACCGAACTCCAACTCCAGCAGGAATACGACTTAGATTACATTGATATCTGCTGCGCAGACAATTTGAGGTAACGTATAGATAGCGGTAATGAGCATAAATAAAAAAATAATATACTCCTTCCCTAATTTATCATTCCCTCTCCTGACACTACAACACCACAACTTGGCAATCCAGCAACTGCGTAGATAGGTATAATATTTTGAAGGCTTTCCAGTCGAGCGTCCTGTTGGTTGCTTTTCATATCACAAAGCTGCTAATGGAATAGCATTAATTCCTTTGATGATGAATATTGCGATGCGGGGGGACCTCGCTGCCGCCGACGGTAGATTTGCCCGAAAGATTTGGGCTTTAGAAATTTGATTTGCTAGCGCATAATCGTCATATTTGCGCTTTGTTTCCTTCCTCTTGTATTATAGTGAGCCGGAACGATTGATGTCGAGCAACAATGCCGGAGAGCGTAGCGGGATATCCCTCCTGAAACTGATGCAGTCAGTAATAATTGATTGATTAATAATTGTTGGCGGAGAAGTCTGCTCGAAACAAAAGGTTCATTTTTTTCTATTGTAAAAAAATGGCAAATATGAGAAACTATATCAACTAATAACAAACTATCTCTAATAATGGATATCTAATATATCTCAAATATCTCTATAATTGATTAAAATTCAAAATACAGCGAAAAATTTTTTCAAGATAAAGCTCGACACCTCAACTTTACCTCTACTACTACCTCCCCCCCATTCTCGTACTTTTTTTTAATGGCAAGTTACGGTCCGGATTTTTCTGAGTAGCGTAAGAATACATCAGAAGTGGGATGAAAGTTGATGGTTTGATGGGGTTTAATATACATACAGAGTTATTCGTTGTATAAATAAAAAAGGGTTTAGCTCTAATGGAATTAGAGCCAGAAGGTGCCCAATAAAAATTTGATGAGTATAGGTACCAGAAATCAGTTTCCAGCAAAAGAATAAAAAATGCTAAGTTGCCATTAAAAAAGTATATAATTTGGAGGGGGGTTGGTAAGCGGTAAGGGAAAAAATCAAATAGTGGCTTAACAAATGCTAAATACAAAATTTAAGTTTAAGTACAGGAGGTTTTTGATTGTTTTTTCAAATTTTTCAAATATACAATGTATATCACTCTGTATATTGAAAACTATTACCTTTAACTCCACTTCCGAACTATCCTAAAATTTGGAAAAATCCGAACTATCAATTTATAGGAAAAAAAGTTTTTCGAGGTGGGTAGGGGGGACGCGGTACGGGTAAAAAGTCAAACTGAGGCTTAAAAATGCGAAATACAAAATTTAAGTCGAAATTCACGAGCTTTTTGCATTTTTTTCAAATTTAGAACTTTATTCCATAAAAGAAAGATAGCACTTTCAATTTACAATGCATATCACCCTGTATTTTGAAAAATATTACCTTTCACTTCACTTACGAGGTATTCTCAAACTTAGAAAAATCTGAGCTATCAATTATTTCCAGAAAAAAAATTAATAAGATTTTTGAGGAAGAGGGGGGAAGGGCCAGGGGTACAAAGTAAAATTGAGGCTTAACTGAGGTAAAAAAAGAAGCAAAATAAAAATTTAAGCTGAAGTGTCCGAGCTTTTTTCAAAAATAGTTTCTTTCTCAAATGTGTATGACCCAAATTATACTTACATATTGAAAAATGTGAGCTTTCACCCCATTTGCGAGGTATTTTCATACTCTGATGAATCCCAATTTTCTATTGTCAAAAAATTAAAACGGTAAGTTGCGATTTAAAATTTTTAGACAAAATGAGCAGAATGATTGAAGGAGGGGAGAAAAATTCTTTGAATTATGATAAATGTTAAAATTATATCAAATTATACGCATATGTATGTTATAATAATGAAAAAAGTATGTTGAAAAACAAAAGAGAAAAATAACTTAGGTCGATGGAGCTCTGTGGCAGACAACAAAACAAAGCTATCCAGGAAACCTGAACGAAGCCACAGACAGCTGTTACGGCTCACTATGACCTCGTCAATCGATGTGTCACATCGATTGAATAACTCTGAAGAATGTTTTATTTTTAATTTGCGCAGAGAGCTCGGCTATTTGTCTAAATCCATTCACCCGGATTCAAGTGACTCAGAGATCATCGCGACATCTAACGAAGGTTGGAGGAACTACCGACATGACGGCAGCTCACGCCACTCAAAAACAGTCACCTCGTGCAGTTCTATTTGCTACGAGGTTTCGCATCATCCCATCTGACTGTGATCTAGCATAGGCCGGAAGATGCCACACCATATTTGCCTAATGAGATTATTAAATGAAAAATAATTAATAAAGCCGTATGTTGAAAGACAAAGAAGAAAAATTATTACGTGTGAAGTTTTCAATAGCACTTTATATTACAATTCCAAGCGAATGTAAAAGTCTAATTGAACTCAGCGTGACTTTCTAGCGTTTGATTCGTTTAATGGGTAAATGCAGTTCCCGAAGACCATTAGACACTTTATAATCCAGGAACATCTACCAAAATCTACCACAAATCCTTCTAGATTCCAAAGGGTTTCATCGAAAGGGTAACTTCGATTATCGACCTCTGTAAATGGGAACTTATCGCAAATGGGAAAGCTAAGCCTGAACTCAAACTAGGTAAATTTACAGGATATTGAAGTACTTACTATAATTGAAGTAAATATTCTTATTTGATTTATTAATCTATATTTTTATTGATGTATTATTAATTATCACAAATAATATTGTAATATAAAGCACCCGGGAATAATTATTTAAAAAAAATCCCTCGGGAATTCTTTTGACCTACACGATCTCATTCCCGAATCCGAATGAGCCCAACCGGTTAATTTTCATCGTGTTCAAAGCAGAAAAATGCGTTTTCTTTGTCAAAGATCAATTCGTTGAGTTTGTCCTTTGATTATTATCCCTGTACCGGTCCAGATTCTGAAAATGTCTTTGCCAGGGTGGAAAAGAAACGAAAACGCAATGGCGGTGCAGCAGAAGAGAATAGTGTGCTTTGAATAATCCGCAGCAGAGAATGGGAATTGATTGACAACGTGGTTGCCCAGTTTGAGGCTTTCAAAGTTTACAAATCCGGCTCGAAGGGCCAATTTTGTATGATTTTGATGTTTAAAATAATGAATGAGACTAAAGCAAGGCAGTATAAAATAATGCAATTACCTTGAAGAGTGAGGTGCCAGTCGCTTGAAATCGCTGCTTGCTGTTGCTGCATTCGCCGAGGGAGAATCACTTTAATAACCGGTTAACGAGATAAGAGTCGAGAAATTTATTTTGAGTTTAAGCGCCATAATGGACACCTACTTGAATGAGCGATATTTCACTACCGATGTTGACTTCTTCTAAACTGATAGAGAAGAGAACCAAGGGCCATGATAGCGACGCCTGACCAAAATATGCACCACAGAGTCATTTTTGGGCATGTTTACTGGTGTCTCATGAAGCTCCTTATACATAATAATAAAACAAGAAAATATTTTTCGTGTACAATTCAAACTAATTGAATTAGAAATAAAAGGTGACACATACCACATACGACACGACTACTTGAAAGGCCAGTCCTTGCAGGCGTCCAGCCTGCTGTCAAGTTCAAGGCTCTCTCAATTCCGACGAGGAGCACCTGAACCGGCAATAATTGTGCATACGGTGACTCGGTCCACTGACTACGCTTCTGACGCTAGCTCGTGTTATCCTCGATGATAATAATGTCATAAGCTTTCAGTGGCACCTGGAGGGAGAGAAATGAGTTTGTCCTGGCGCGATCATGAAAGGGCTCTATGTCGGTCGAAAAGAGCGCAATGGGGAGCCTGAATACAATAATGTACGAGTAGATATGAAAATGTAAGCAGTCTTTTCAAACACGTCGGTGAGTAGGTAGGTAGGTAGTTCTTCTGCTTGCTGGTCGTAATACATTTAAAGCTTCTTTCAAAAGAGCCTTGAACTTTTCCTTTTAACGCAATGTTCTAAATTAATTCATTAATAATAAAACACGGAATATGAGTCTGATCAAATATGTAGAAAGACAAGGTCTATTTGCAACGGGAGCACGTTTGCTTGGAAATGGCAAAGCTTATTTAGTTAATGTGTTGACATAATCCTTTTTAATGGAAGTCAAATAGAAAGAAGGAAAGTCTTGTCTAGAAATGTTAAATCGACCTGTAACGTCTATACAAACATCATATCTAGTTAATAAGTGCATACAAATGAAACGAAATGTGAATAAATCAAGAACTAGAGTAGTTTCAGGTTGGTATCGACTTATTAAACCAACCATACCTTAACGACTTACCGTGATATTTACTTATTACCTTTAATGTTTGTAACAGTTCGCTGTTACTAAGGGTTTATTTATTTATCAGCATTTCCGTTTTATATACATTTATTACAAACTTCCTTAGGCAAAAAATTAAATGATATCCGCATATTTTTTTCACTCGGCCCTGCGTGTGTCTTTACATATTCATTTTGTGATTACTTGACCAACCTGACTTAACTATTATGTCAAGTTGTACTTTAAAATACCCGTGCAGAAACCGATTCGCTGCTATTGCTTTACTATGAACATTCAGTGATTGAGCCGTGATTTTATATCCTTTCCTACAAAGAAATCTCTCATCACCACATTAGCAGCACGAAGCTAAGTATCGAGCAAAACTCAGTAATTCCATCCTTTATTTGTTTACCTATCGATCAGTCCGTTCAAATTTGCCCTTTTCATTATTGTTTTTAATATTTTCCGCTACACAAGCACAAGTTGTTATATGTTTTATATAAAAGTAGGTAATCTCGTTTCAGACTAATCTCAAACAAAGCGCCCAGTCGGTTGGTTATTATTACCGTCCTTCGGAATCTGTCTGTGCAAAGTCAATACATCGGTAATTCAGTAAGATGGGAAGCTTGGACTTGGAGCTTTAGCAGTGACAGATAAAGCAATCAATCAATCACGAGGGAGTAAGCAGCCCGAAAAGCTGCCAGGATCGGACACATTCGGAATTCTGGAACAGGATTCGGGATCTTTTAATTTGAACGCGGTAAAGTTTTTATGGAATTATTTTTCCATGAACTGATAATTCTAATTACATCAACGACGCCTGGAGATCAAAGACTCAGCGTTGCTTGAGTGAAATGTTCGTTTTATTTGCGTCTACTACGACTTAAAATCTTAAAAACTTATATAGGATGGTTTTCTGAGGACTATTATACGAGACTCCTGTCTGGCCAAATTAGTAATGATAGTGTTGAGCGGGTGTTAGTTACGGTCCAGACGAGTTGGTTGTTGATAAAGGCACTATTATTTAGGGGAGTATCTGACGATTCCCGACTAAATGAAGATGTACAAAAGACCCTCACTGTCCTTTTCGCTGAACGAGTATCTTCCATCCGGGTTCTTCACCTCCCGCGTTGTTATGGAATCTTGCTCCATAATATTTTTTTCACCCCAGACCAAAAACCCCACGCTATTAAATAAAAACTTTCAGTTTCAATAGCTAATAACTTAAATATCTCCAGGCCGCATCTAAATTAAGCCGGCCAGTAATATTTTAAACTTCCACATTGCAATCGATAACCCGGAATTCATCAAACTCGTTCGGTTTCCTCCTGGTTTATTACAAGTCACGTGGCTAATTCCGCAAACCCGGATTCACGTATACAAACCGCTGGCTTACACGATCTGGGTGGGGTTGAGTCAGGCAAAATTGTGTTCATCGTGTGTTTTATATGAAGCGGTACAGTTAATTACTGATTTTACACTAATTCCAACCCCTTCCCGGATTATGTTACAGCTGCACGGACCGGAGGAGTAAGCCCAGGCAGGCATTGCCGGTTCATCTGCCAAACTGTATTGTATTAATCGATTGGAACGTTCTGAACGCGTTAACAAACAGTAATCTTATATCCTATTTTGGGTCCTATTGTTCTATCCCAGTTCATCCCCTTTTCCCTGACATTTTTTAAATAATTATTAATAATTATTTAAGATTGCTAATTTATTCGGGATGGGCGACATTTATGGACATTTGATTTCATGTGGCATACCCACCCCAATAAATGTGGGAACAATCCAATCTTAATTTTAGGGCATCTATGGTATTGTCAAAATTTTTGGAAATGAACCAGGTTTCTTTATAGGGGATCCTGACTTTAGAATTTTCCCTGTCCTACATCCTGGGATCTATCCAGAGGCACTTTCGGGTGTTATTGCTCTGTTGTTGACCCAGAGAGAGAGAAGAGTCTTTTCCTGTATTGTGTTTTGTACAAATACTAAACTCCCACAGTTAGTTACAACAAGTGCTAGAAATCACCAGGATACAAAATCTGTCTAAATTATAGAAATACGTAATTGAGGGTGGATGTTCGATTAAGGGTTTAATTTTATTCCGAAAGGTCCGGTCAGCTCGAATTTTGTTTTTGCATGGTCCGACGAATCAGCTTCCAGAAAAAGGCAAAACAGCTCCCACGGAAAGGCTATAAAATCACGGCTCAATCACTGAATGTTTATAGTAAAGCAACAGCAGCACGGTTTCTGCACGGTATTTTAAAATACCACTTGACATAATAATTAAAATGAATATGTAAAGAGGGAAAAATACAGTAATTCACATGCTCAGTGTTGTGCGATGAGTGTAAGGAAGGTTGCCTATAATATTGATTGAAATGAAATGAAGTAATTGCCCCTGTAGCAGTGTTGTTACAAAATGGTAGGCAATCGCGAAATGTACTTTGAAATTATCTTTAATTTAAAATAAACTAAAAATAGAAGATAATTTAAAATAATTTTAAATAAAGTCTGTAACCCCCCCCCCCCCCCTACATCCTTCGCGCATTAGGGTCTCTCGACAAAATGAAAGCGAATCCCTTCAAAATAAATTGTTTTATCATATGAGTATCTATTTCCTGAACATTTTCAATTCATGTCATGTGAAATGAGAATCAACGAGGAGTTTCTGCGAGGCTTTTGCTCACGACCTAAACTCAGTTCCCCATTCTTTCATATTGCAATCAACCTCATAACTTAGAGGCAATAATAATAAAAATCGTTCCGTGTACCGCTCCACTTTATTATGGCAACTTTGTTCAATTTTCCTCATTGAAAATGCATTTTCCTATTGCGCTCGTACTGAAATACTTACAATGTGACCTTATTATTACAGTTAGGTACCTTCAAGGAGTATGTAAAGTTATACAGGCTGTTTCTTTGATATTGCGAAAAAAATTAAAGACAAATTCTTTGGTTAGAAATAAACTAAATTGTTTCGCAATAATAAAGAAACACCGTGTATTTTTTACCTAAAAGTGAAACCGAGGTACGACCTAAAAACACTTTAGACATCTCCTTCATACACAAAATAATTGAAAAAAAATCGCTTTTCACGGTGGCTGAACACATACAGCGTTTCAGCGCTGAAAGCTGAAACTTTGATCGATTAATCATGCAAATTCCTTGCCCAAAGAACAAGGTAGACTAAGTGTCGTTTCTAATAAAGTTTTAGTTGTTTGACTTATTGTAAACAGTAGTCGTTTATTTAGGTTAAACTCAGCTTGAAGATCTGGTACATGTAACGTTTCAAGTAGCAAAATTCGTTAACCACGCTGAAAGGAACTTTCAGCGTTAAAATCACTGAATTAAAATCACCAAATTAGTTATCACCAAATTACAGGGGTAATTTTTTTATCCACATTTCAATTGTCTTTACAATTATTGCAGTTTCCGTGGTATTACTTCATTTCATTTCAATCAATATTATAGGCAACCTTCCTTGCACTCATCGCATAACACTGAGCATGTGAATTACTGTATTTTCCCTCTTTACATATTCATTTTAATTATTATGTCAAGTTGTATTTTAAAATACCGTGCAGAAACCGTGCTGCTGTTGCTTTCCTATGAACATTCAGTGATTGAGCCGTGATTTTATAGCCTTTCCGTGGGAGTTGTTTTGCCTTTTTCTGGAAGCTGATTCGTCGGACCTTGCAAAAGGCTGACCGGACCTTGCAAAAACAAAATTAGTATCAGGACCAGGAAAAGCAGCAGCAGCAGTTTTTCTTTATTAAACTACCTTAATTCAGTCTTTTAGTCATTTTTTCTCTCATAACTATACTTACTTGTGATTTTTGAAGGTAAAACAAAATTTTCTCCCATTCCTGAATAAGCCTATGACGTGTTTTTTTCTTTGTTTATTGGAAAAAGCCATGTCTAATTCTTTGGAGCACTTACGATAAATAAATTTTAATAAATTTTTAAATTGGTTAAAACAGGCCACGCCCCTATTTTTCCATGCGTGCTAACGCCGGCCGTCGTGTAAAAGAGAATAAATTTAATAGAAATATAAGTTTTTTGGGTTACTGAATACGGATTTGAGGTTTGCTGGCAAAAATTTAGCCCGGAACTTTTTTTTTTGCACTTTTTGCCAAAATTTTTGCACTTTTTTTATCAGTTTTTGGCTTAAATCTCAGAAAATAAGCGCTTTTTCGAAGTCCAGTCTATACAGAATTAGAGTAGACAAAATTTACCATATCCATGATGATCCATTCTCATGATGAATGTTTTTTTGAAAGACTAACCGTTCCGCCGGTACAGAGCGCCAAAAAAATATATTCACAGTGCGTGGGAATAAATTTTGTTTTGGAAAGTTTTGCTATTGTTTCAATTTTCTCACCTTCCATGTTTTTTGGGCCGATAAAACACGAATTTGAAGTTTTCTGGCATTAATTTAGCCCGGAGCTTTGTGTTTTTAGGCACTTTTTGATAAATTTTTAACATTTTTTTGGCCTTAATCGTAGAAAAAAAGCGTTTTTAAAGTCCATTTTACATAAAATTAAAGCAGACAAAATTTCCCATAGTTCTAATGAAAAACGTTTTTTGGAAAAATAAGCGGTCCGCCGGTACAAATAGCAAAAAAAAAAACATATTTCCATTGCGTGGGGTTTTGGAAAGTTTTGCTATAGTTTGCATTTTCTCACTTTCTACATATATGTTTTTTGGGCCGATACCCGGCAGATACCGGCAGAACGGTTAGTTTTCCAAAAAACTCGTCTTTTATGAAAAATGTGTCAAATTTTGTCTAATTTAAATTTCTATGGAATGGACTTCGAAAAACCGCTTCCTTTCGGAGATTTAGGTCAAAAACTGAAAAAAGTGTAAATATTTGGGCAAAAAGTGCAAAAAAACAAAGTTACAAGCCAAATTTTGACCACTAAACTTAAAATTCGTGTAAAGACATAGAGGGTGAGAAAATAAAAAAAATATAGCAAAACTTTCCAAAACCTCACGCAATGGGAACGTCTTGTTTGGGCTCTACCGGCGGAACGGTTAGTCTTGAAAAAAAATCTTATTTATGAGAACTATAGAAAGTTTTGTCTACTTTCAGAATTTTGAACAAAAAGTGCAAAAATTTGAACAAAAAGTGCTAATATTTGAGCAAACAGTGCAAAAAAAAAACAAAGTTCCTGGTCAAATTTATGCCGGCAAAACTTCAACTTCATGTTCAGCGACCCCAAAAACAGGGAGGGTGAGAAAATCAAAACTAAAGCAGAACTTCCAAAAACTCCACGCAATGGGAATATGTTTTTTGGCGCGCTCTACTGGCGGAACGGTTAATCTTTCAAAAAAACGTTGCTTATAAGAAATGCAGGAAATTTTCTCCACTTTAACTTTGTATAGAATATATCTGTCGAAAAATCGCTTCCTTTCTAAAATTTAGCCCAAAAACTGAAGAGTGCTAAAATTTCAGTAAGAAGTGTAATAATTTGGACTAAAAAGTGCTAAAATTTGAACAAGGAGTGCAAGAAAACAAATTTCCTGGCCAAATTGATGTCATTAGGAAACTTAAAATTCATGTTTAACGACCCAAAAAACATAGAGGGTGAGAAAATAAAAAAATATAGCAAAACTTTCCAAAACCTCACGCAATGGGAATGTCTTTTTTGGGCGCTCTAACTGGTGGAACGGTTAGTCTTAAAAAAAAAGTTATTTATGGGAACTATAGCAATTTTAGTCCACTTTCTGAATTAGAACAAAAAATGCAAAAATTTGGGCAAAAGGTAAAAAAAAAAGTTCGAGGCCAAATTTTTGCCTACAATCTTCAAATTCCTGTTCAGCGACCTAAAAACCTTACTCTACTTTATTCCTAATATACCTAGCCTAATATGATTAGGTATATGGATTTCTTGCTATTTATGGCTCTTATTTGAGGCTCAAATTGCGGTCAAATACGCTGTAATGGAGCAGCGGGCGATTTTTGGTGAAAAAGTTATTGATATGTTGCAACAACGTCATTTGCTTGTCGGAAAAATATTCTCGTGTATACAAAATTTAGAAATCCTGTAAAGGTTTAATTAGAAAATTAGGCTCCCTCATCATATGAAAGTATAAAAGTAACAGCCTTTTCTTAAATCGTTGAAAGGAACGAAATAGTCTTTGTTTCACTACCGTGACTGCTTTCAATTTGTCTTTCATTATGATCACAATTTACTCCTAGATCATCCTGTGACGACTGCGCCAATTCGATGACCTTTCAAATCAATTTCACTCTGCTCTTATAGAAAATCCGTTTACCTACTAGAAAATTCAATACAGACAATTGAAACATTCCATTAATTTCACTTTATCTGAATTTTCAATTATTCAACAATAAGTCAACTTGCATTATTATTAACCATGGAATGATGTTACATTTATTATTATTGTTAAGACAGACCGAGCTGGAATACATCAGGACTGAGACTAATATAATTAAAAATCAAACGAAGCAATCCATTAGTTGATCCATTACTTTAATAACAATGTCAACTGCTCTTGAATATCCTGTAAATAAATAGAAAAAACGTTGAACTTTGTGTCAATAGTAAATAGAGAAATTCCCCTACTTTTTAATATATGAAATGGTTTCTATATCCGGGGAATTTTTAAGTAGCAATTTCATCAAACTATGAAAGAAACGACTTCTCTCAAGTTTTTTATTATTTGTTGGTAAATTTTACTTAATTACGAGATCCAAGTCATCCGATCTTAGTTCATTTATGTACCTGATAAATGAATGCACTTCTTAAAACTCTTGGAAAAACTTTTCCATCCCAAGATTCCCAAGACAGACTTCACTTCATTTCATTTGATTTCATTTCATTACAAGAACTTTCGTCGATAATTAATTGTTAGTTATTTTTTAACTAAAAGTTTGTTGGTTATCCTTCTTACCACATTTTCTTCTTACAGTGTAAAAAGAAGGTTACTTACTTGAGCAACCCCTTAGAGATAGAAGCTGTTTTATTGCAACAAGGAAACTGTATAGTGATAATAGTCTTAGAGTCAATTAAGTCGTCAGACTTTGGTACGTGGTACGTACGTACCTCCACCTGATTTAATAAGGTTTGTAAATAAACCGTTTGCAGCAGCTGTGTTTATCATTGATGAAATTTTATAGACGCGTTAAGACTGCTTAGTGTGAATGAAATCTAAATTGATCCAGCTCTCATTCAGTAAAAACAAGAAGCCGGCAGATTCGACGCTGCATGATCCTTATTTCCGTTGCTGTAGTTTTAGTTTTATACACTTCGCAGGACTCCGTATCTGCCTTCAGCTGCTAGAGTCGCTCTCTATATTTTGACGAGGAAACTTTTTTCATAATTTATTCTTTAACATAAAATTAACACACGCCAACATTTCCTTTGAACATTTCAATAAGCAACTGCATTTTCTTTAATCTTCGAAAAAGCGCCCCCATTTACACTTAACAACATGAAATTCCGTTCCCTGAAAACTAAAGCTTGCGTCAATTTATTTTTTCGTTTATCTCGTACAGTTTTTAACAAGAGTTTTCCTGGAATTGTAGTGTAGGTGAGTAAAATGAACTGTACTTACACCTGAAGCACTGTTGGAAAATGCATTTTTTGAACATTCCA
The DNA here is from genome assembly GCA_910589415.1 of Malachius bipustulatus. Taxonomy (NCBI): domain Eukaryota; kingdom Metazoa; phylum Arthropoda; class Insecta; order Coleoptera; family Melyridae; genus Malachius; species Malachius bipustulatus. Next base: position 26,432,884 of record OU342637.1, read on the forward strand.
AATTCCTGTTTTCCAAATAACTATTTCCTGTCATTTAAGATCCAGTTTTCTCTATTATTATTATTTTTTCAGTACCAGATAATCGAGCTCGCTAAGTCTGAGTGTCCTGATATTTTAACCAAATTAATGTCTTACTCTTCCGCCGAGAAGAATATCGATGAGAATATTAATTGATATGTCTAGGACAGCCTGTAGGTAGATGTTGAGCACCTACCAAATTTTCCTATAATAGAGGGTGTTCGAAAAGGAATCCGTTTTATTACAGCCCTTACAGCGAAGAGATTTGTCCAAGGGGGTGTTTAATTACTCGATAAAAAATTCTACAATTATTTCCACTATTTTAATTTTTTCCTATATTCCTACATTATTTTCACTATTTCCATTTTATTTTAACCATTTCCACATTATTTTTCCAACCATTACCAGAATATACAGGGTGTCCCATAATATGTGGGCAATCTCCCGGATTTGGGTAAATTTCGTAAAAATAAATGAAAAAATAGCTATAAAATTAATTCCTCAGAGACACCCCTACAAAGATATTAGCTGTTGAAGTTGAGGATTGAAAATCAATTTTTTGCAATAACTTTTTTATTTCTTGACCGATTTTGATAATTTTTGGTGTTATTTTGTATTATTTTGAACTGTTTAGAATAGTGTTTCTTAATCTTTGGTAGCACATACGTAGACCTCGGGATGGCATAACCCCCTCATTCACTTGGAATAAAACAATAAAAATAATAATTTTACAGTTTTTTAAGGTTAATTTTCTTTTTATTTGATATTTTTTACATAAAAAATGTATCTTTATTTATTTCGGTAGAGCGAACCGTTATCGAGATAAACGTCCTTCTAATAGGTGATGCGTCGCAGGAACTTTCTAAATTTCAAGTAAATTTTAACAAGATGGCTGACCTATGACAGTAAATTGAGCAGGAAACAAAACAATAACTTAATTAAATACACGTCAGTGTCAAAAGATTTCATTTCATGCAGATTCAATTCTAACTGATTTTCTGCGTATTCAGCGTTTTTGTAACTCATTTTAAAATCAGTTAGAATTGAATCTGCATGAAATAAAATCTTTGACACTATTTGACGTGTATTTAATTAAGTTATTGTTTTGTTTCCTGCTCAATTTACTGTCATAGGTCAGCCATCTTGTTAAAATTTACTTGAAATTTGAAAAGTTCCTGCGACGCATCACCTATTAGAAGGACGTTTATCTCGATAACGGTTCGCTCTATTGAACTAAATAAAGATACATTTTTTATGTAAAAAATGTCAAATAAAAAGAAAATTAACTTAAAAAAACTGCAAAGTTATTATTTTTATTGTTTTCTTTCAAGTGAATGAGGGGGTTATGCCATCCCGAGGTCTATGTATGTGCTACCAAAGATTATGAAACACTATTCTAAACACTCCCAAATAATACAAAATAAAACCAAAAATTATCAAAATCGGTCAAGAAATAAAAAAGTTATTGCAAAAAATTGATTTTCAACCCTCAACTTCAACAGCTAATATCTTTGTAGGGGTGTCTCTGAGGAATTAATTTTATAGCTATTTTTTCATTTATTTTTACGAAATATACCCAAATCCGGGAGATTGCCCACATATTATGAGACACCCTGTATACACATAATTTCCACTACTTCCATTTTATTTCCAATATTTCCATATTATTTCAACAATTTCCACAATATTACTTCCAACCATTCCAGAATACTTACACGTAATTTCCACTATTTTCACATTATCTCAATCATTTCCACATGCATTATTTTCATTTTATTTCCACTATTTCCACTATTTTCACATTACCTCAACCATTTCCACATGCATTATTTCCTCAATTTCCATTTCATATCCACTATTTTCATTTTATTTCCACTATTTCCATTTTATTTCCACTATTTCCATTTTATTTCCACTATTTTCATATTATCTCAACCATTTCAACATGCAGTATTTCCTCTATTTCCATTTTATTTCCACAATTTTCATTTTATTTTCAATATTTTCATATTAATTCAACCATTTCCACAATATTGTTTCGTCCATTTCCATTTTATTTCCACTATTTTCACTCTTTCCACTATTTGCAAGGTGTTTTCACTTAATTTCAAAACACTTCATTTTTTGCAGTTCTCTCCACATCATCTTCTGGAAACTTTATCCTAAATGACAATTGATTGATTCATTGATCTCCTTTGAAAGGATCGAGGTCATGCCACAGCTACCGCTATACCACGATTTCAAACGCTAGCGCATGCGCTTCAGTGAATATACCTCCGAATGGACCAAATCATATCCATTTAATTCAAGTTATTTCCACTTTATATCCACTATTTCCATTGTATTTCCACTTATTTGCACATTATTCTGATATTTCCACATTACTTCCAATATTTCCACTATTTCCAGTTGTTTCCAGCTCGGGTTTAGCTTTAATACAATTTTTTTTACTGACAGCTCTTGATTTTGTTAGGTTAGGTTTATAATTCTATTATATTACAGTTACGCATTGAAACATTCAAGAAGGTTAATGAGAGGTAATGAGATGAGTAAAGAGTGACCGCCACCCTCCTGAACACATTTTAATATGAGGTTTCTCTCTTCACTAAGGACACCCTGTAACAGTTAAGGTGAATTGTTTATCTCTGTGAACTTCTATCGACTTCTTCGTTAATCAGTGTCAGAAATATCGGCTGCAGGAGCTTGCAGGATCTAGCTGACATGTTGTGGGTGTATTACGACTGATAAGTCGTTCCTCACAAGGCTCCTTGTTTTGCAAACAAACACATCCTTGTTTTGCAATTCTGGGAGTTGACCTGCACGATATTTGAAACTATTCTGACCTGCCTTTTTGCATTTCTGAAAATATCTTCGTTATTTTGTAAATTTCGGGAATACAATGACAAAAATTTTACCTGTCAGGAATATCTCATGAGTAGTATCACTCGATAAAGACAAAAGTGAACATCTTTCCTAAGCAGCTTGTCAACAGATTCAACAATAAACATCAACCCAGTTAGTTGGATGACAAACAAAACAAACTATGAAGAAAATTCATAACACTTAGATTGACTTGTTCGAAAATTTTTATCCTGCGATTTGTTTAATTCAGGGGAGGCCATTTGAACACAATTATTTAAAATTTAAAGAGTTCACTACCAAAATTCCATCAAGTTAACTCCCATTACAAAAATAACTTTCAACTGTAAGATTTTTTGCCCAAACTACACTATCGTAATTATTCTTCACTATCGAAATAACCTATAAACTAATAACAGTTACAGTAAGTAATCGTGACCAGGTATCACTAGGTATTCATAGAAAGTCAAAAAAACTGGTTCAATATAAATATTCATTGTAGGTATTGAATTCAAGTTCAGACATGACTTATAAGTTATGATCCATCATAAAATAAAAGAGGCAGCGAATTGTTCAGTTCTTACCTGTGATACTTATACGTATAGATTTAATGTACTCATACGGTATATGACTGACGAGAAGCCCTTATTCTTTGATTTCTGCCCGATCAATATGGCGGATTAATTTTATTTATACCGATATCCATCCAGCTCAGCTCAGTATACACGTACATTGCTGCAGCTCTGATACGCAACGACGTGTTACGGCGACGGATTGAAATAAAGCTCTAAGCTCCACAACAACCCTTCAAAGATTAATTACACCGCGTTCTAATTCTACAATTCAGGTTGAGCGATTTCACGATTTGATAAAACCGTTCGACTGCTGGTGAATTTTATGGAATCTCTCGTTATAAGAGGAATCTTATTTTCTGGGCAATGATTTTAAAAACTAATTTGAAGCTGATGCGGATTATTTTATTATCTCTATAACGAAGGAATAAAATATTACATCAGTCCTGCACAAATTTCCTGAAATTTGCCGCCACTTAGGTAGGTATATTATATTATATATCAGGGTTTAGAACTAATTAACGGGATATGAAGTCTCATGCAACGAGGGCTACATGGATACATTATTTCGAAGATCTAATAGAACATTTCCCCAAAGTTTCCCCAAAGAATTTCCCCATTGAGTAAATTCAAAAAAGTAACGACGCTATTTGCAATTTTTTAATATTTATGCCCGTATTCAGAAACGATAATTTTCTAAATAATTACGTAATTAATTAAATGAGTGAGATGGAGATATGCAGTTTTTTGGCAATAGAATGAGATGGTGATAACTGATTACGTAATTATTTGGTAATTATCGTTTGTGAATACGGGCATTAGTCTACAATAATTTTGAATTGAAAAAAATTAGATTATTGGTCAGAAATCAATCTCGCATAAGAAAAAAAGATAAAAAAAATTGGAAAGCCAATTAGTTATACTGAACTGACTTGTACCGCTCGCTAGCTCTACTTATATACCCCCTGCTCTAGAGTGCACCTACTTCGAGAGTTGTTTCTTACAAGAATTTCTTCCTAAAGTTCTGAATATTCTATTCCTGGAATATTCTAGACTAGAATAGCTACTGACACTCTGACAGTCTATGCGTGGAAGTTAGCTCTCGAACTTTCCCTTTCATGGCACATAACTTTATCCTAAACGTCGCGCCCTATAGTAATAGGGCAGTAGAAAAAGAAAGGAGGTATTAGAACTCGTGTTGTCGCAGGTGCGGCTAAACACACGTCCCACACCAATCCGCGATTACCATGCCAATTCCAGGATGGTTGTCGTCGTTCTATCTCAAGTTACTCCACGGCGGATGTAACAATACGTTATTTCATGGTTGAAAAGCCATGAATTTTCATGTCTTGGAAAAAAGGCCTTGAAGCACGTTTCTGAAATTTCAGTTTTCTATTGCCAAATTTATAGTCAAAATTAATGGTAAGAATAAATCGAAAAGGCCCTGAAACGAAATTTGAGCAAAATTCCTGAAGATCCCTTTGATATTAGAAACTTGTTAAGATCTCTGCAACTACAACCATTAATTTTTTTATATTGAATGCGCTTTTAAAGGTTTATTGATTCGTTTCAGCATAAAGTGTTTATTAAAGTGTTTCGTAAAAAAATTTAGATTTTAACTAAACAGAATTAAATTTCTTATTAATCTTCCTTCCTACCAAGAAACAGCGTCAGAATAAAAAGTGGATTAAGCAATCTAGGATTAAGTCATCTATAATAATTTTATACCGCATCTAAAAATGCAAATTTGTACAGGGTGTTTGATTTAGAATAACAAAGGTGCTATAAATATTGTACACTCTCCGTGAGACTCTGTATTAAATTAATATTAATTTTCATTCTAAAAAAAAAGAAAAAAACTAGTAGATTTTGAATAATCCTCATGAATAATACCCTCGCAAATAATTTTCATTAAAAATCTCATTTTTATCGCTTGATTAGTTGGGTTTTTATTTTTATTGCAAATTTTAATGAGAAAGACTATCTCTTTTGAAGCTTGCATCCCTTTAGATTAAAAGCCATACCTATCCTATTTTTTACTCCAATAAATAGATAATAAGCGGAAAATATTTTCAATGCTATGGGAAATGCAAGTTAGCAACGTCAGCGTTTGTTTAGAAATTGCTAAGTTTATGTTATTGATATCTGTAGGTATAAGTACTTCCCATTGCAGTGGATAGAGGCAATTAGTATCTGTTTACATTAAGTCATTGTCCTTTTGTTGCAGCGGAGAAAATGCAGCCAATTAACAAGAAAGAATTTTTTTTATTTTTATGGAAAAGTATAAAAGATAACATAAAACATAACATTAAGCATAACATGATTTTTCCAATTAAAGCTTGATCGAGCTACCCGGATTTCGGGTAGTATTAGCCGCAATTGGTCAAAAACCACAAAAAACACCAAAAAAATGAATCTTCATAAATTGACCGCCGTTATATCGAGAAATTTGGGAGGATTTTAGGTTTTCGTTAAAGTCGCGTTACTTCTACAGGTGTCCCTTCTAAACTAGAAAAAAAACCTTTTTATAGTATTATTTGAAGTCGTAGTTTTCAATCTAGCTAGAGGACTGAAATTTTTGTTGGAGTAAGATATCCATAAAGAGTGTACTGGTATTACCTTTGAGCAAAATCGGTCGAGCCGTTTCAAAATGACAGCCATTTGAATTTTACAAAAAAATGTTAATTTTTGAACGCCTTTATAAGCAATACATAAAAAAAAAACTTTGAAACTCAACTCATAGGATCGGAAGAACATAATTCGAACTTTATGTTAATGTAAAAAAAAAATAATATTGTCTGTTATTAAGCCAATGGCGTAGGTAGTAAAAGGGGAAAAAATGTTGAATATTCTATAACCATTTATGGGCACATTCTTGAAGGAATCGATCTGAAATTTTTAGAGTAGACAACTCCACTAATAACTTTCAAACGTGAAAAAAATTAAGGGGCGAATAATTAAAATAGCGGAGATATTAAAAAAAAATTAAATGCTGTTTATTTCTCTAAAATTTCAAACTTTTGATTTTAAACACGCCCCTGCAGCTTTATCTTTCAAAATTATTACGCGAAATTGGAGGACTTTAAATTTTCCTGCAGAAACTTTTACAGGGTGTCCTTTTGAAGTTAGGAAAAATACGTTTTTGTGGCGTCATTTCACCCCGCAATTTTTAGTCTAGAGAACTAAAATTTTTGTAGGAGTTAGATATCCATAAGGAGTGATCTGATGTTGCATTTGAGAAAAATTGGTCGAGTCATTTCAAAATTGCGACCGTTTGAATTTTTTCAAAATTTCTATTTTTTTTTAATTGATTGCGGGATAGAAAAAAACTTAGAAATTAAATTAACAGGACGGGAAGAGCGTCTTATACGAACTTTGAGCTAGTGTAATTAAAAAAAAAATCGTTAATAACCCAGTGGCGTAGGTAGGAAAAGGGCCGGCCATTTGAAGTTTGTAAAACTTTGTATTTTGAATTCCTGTAAATAATATGCGAGATAGAAAAAAACTTAGAAATTAAATTAACAGGACGGGAAGAGCGTTTTATACGAATTTTAAGCTAGTGTAATTAAAAAAAATCGTTAATAACCCAGTGGCGTGGGTAGGAAAAGGGCCGGCCATTTGAAGTTTGTAAAACTTTGTATTTTGAATTCCTGTAAATAATATGCGAGATAGAAAAAAACTTAGAAATTACATTAACAGGACGGGAAGAGCGTTTTATACGAATTTTAAGCTAGTGTAATTAAAAAAATTCGTTAATAAGCCAGTGGCGTGAGTAGGAAAAGGGCCGGCCATTTGAATTTTGTAAAACTTTGAATTTTAAATTCCTGTAAATAATATGCGAGAACTTATAAATTAAATTAACAGGACGGGAAGAGCGTTTTATGTATACGAATTTTAAGCTAGTGTAATTTAAAAAAAATCGTTAATAAGCCAGGGGCGTGGGTAGAAAAAGGATGTAAATTACTAAATTTCTATAACCATTTATGAGCGTATTTTTAAAGGAATTGAACTGAAAGTTTTAGGTAAACAAACTAAAATGATATGACTGAAAAATCTTAGTAAACACTAAAAAAAGTTAAACTGAAAAACCTAACCCAGCAATGACCTGAATTTCCTTTTGATATGTATCCATTGTAGTAGGTATAACGTTCCATATATGAAAATAATCTACATATATTCGAATCTGGAATTCCCATCTCTATTTTACATACTTACTAAAAATAATGGCAACCGTGCTAACAGCAAGACAGCGGCGTTGCAGTTATAAGCGGGCATCACAAAAAGTAGTTGGGCAAGGGATTATCGAATTTACGTATTCAATTTCGAGCGGAGCTTTGAAGTCGTAAAAAACTGAGCAGCTACAAGGAACCTACAAGAATGAATGAACTCAATGAAAATGTTTCCTTGCTGCCTGCAGCACAATTTCCCAAGTAACAAAATCGAGTTACGCTGATGGTAAACTTTTTGCGTAAATTAGATTCGAGCCCTTGAAATGCGTGTTATTATGTTTATCAAGAAAACATCAATGATGTAATAAATAATTATGAAAATAACGAATTGTAATTCATTGCTTCTACGATATTGTTATCTTTGATTTACGTAATTTAAGTAACGTTCCATGTTGAACATATGTGCCATTTTGATTAACGCAAATGCAGATATAAACTGTGCTTGTTCTTCGGTATACCTTCAATTATTCATGTCATCTAATTACCAATTATAAAAAAAATCAATTTAGGTTTGAAGGGTGTCTGATCAAGCAATTGCGTTCCTTCTACCGGTAAGGGGCTGATAACTGTTTCTTGAACTGAACGCCTAAAAATCACTCTCAAAAAGTGTAAAAAAAAAACGAAATTCCATAAAATTTTGGGAACACTCCTCAAACTCAAATATCTTCTTCCATATTATTATAACATGTTAGCCGCAAAATATAAAATTTCATCTCCCTGACACGTCCAGTTCATGGATTTCTCTTACAGAATGCGATTCTGAGAAAGATAAGAATTGGTATCTGATCCAACAATAACACACTTTTGCGTCATGAACTATTTCAGACCAGCAACAGAACAGCATACATACACAGAATAAACTCTCTTTATACAAAGCGGTTCGAAATTCGACTCCCCAGACCCCAACTCACAATAGTCTTCATGGTGACTTATTTCATGTAAAACTAGACCACTTTGCATATGTATGGAATATTATCATGCATGCAAGTATAACCTTTTGTCCTCGACAACCTAAATACAACTCCACATTTATGTCACATGTACGCTATACTAGCAAGACTTGGATGCAAATTTTAGCTCACTCTGACATAAAACGAGTGACGAGTGTGTTAATAAGGAATCATTTCCTAGTTAAGGTATTGAATTATACGCAAAAAGAGAAGACACGAGCTTAGCCATGTAATGTAGACGTGCCGTCAATGTAACACGTGAACACGTGTATGAGGTGTATTGTTATACAATGTGTGGTCGTTCTTAGTTCTTACTGTTTAGAATCAAACAACGGGCTTGTCTCATGTGCCATGTGTCATTTGATAAGGAGTATCTACCCACCGATGACTGCATTTACAAGTTACAAGTAGAAATAAGTAGTTGTTTCGAAGAAATATTACACTGGGTGCGCTAAAAGTTTGATCAACTTTTTTAATTGATTAACAATTGTCTATTTTTTTATAAATAGGACACCCTGTATTTTCTTGTATTTTTATTATTTCCCGAGAAAATCCAATAACAACGGTGCTTATAGTTGCAGTTTAAATTGAGTAGGCCATGAGTTATAAACAAGTGAAAATCGTCATTTTTAATTTTGAAAGCAGTGTACCTTTTTTCTTGTATTCCTTTTCACCTGGTATTAAATTTTCATAGAGGGCAATGAGAAATGTGATAATTAAGATGGCGATGATAATTATCACATTTCTCATTGCCCTGTATAAAAATTCCAAGTTGAAAATTTTCGGACACCGAAGAAGTTGTTGTCATGGCAAAGATGGGCTTAAGTTAGTGGGAGTATATCTGTTGGGGGCAAAAAAGCAAATAAGACCCTGAGAAGCATTTTTTTTAAATTGAGAATGAAGTTATCAACAACTCCACCAAATTTTAGATTTTTTTCGTTATTTCTGCGTGTTTTTTGAACACCGGATGAAAGTCATTCGATTCATAGCATCAACGCCAACAGAGTACTTTTTGGTCAGCTGGCGAGAGGTAAATTGTTAAGAAAACTCTGAGAACTCTTTGCAATTTTTGGGAATAATTTCTCAACAACTCCACCAGGCTTCAGCCTTCAGAGCTTTCTTTACTTTTGGATCTTTTTTGAACACCAATCAAGTCATTGATTATTTATATAACATCAACGCCACCAGAGTACTTGGGTCAGTTGCTGATAGGTAAATAATTGTAAAAAATCTGAGAAGTCTTTGTAATTATTTAATTGAGAAAACATCAACAACTTCAATAAGTTTCGTAGTATTCTTTGCTTCTGGAAGTTTTCTTGAACCACAACGAACTTTCAGCGAGCATGGGTTTCTTTGTGAGTGCGTTCCCCAATTTTCACTATTTGATCCACAGATTTTTAAGTCCAACGTCTTGTGAGGTATTGTTGATGCAATGCAAAAAAAACCTGCTCACGTACTCCCAATGAGACTGCACGGAGCTGAGCGATAAGACAACTCGTTAATTTCGCAGTCTTGGTATGCTTCTGGCAAGTGAATGGGAAGACCAAAGCTTCAACGAATAAAATACTTCTCGATCGACTACGCTACATGGTGTTGTTTGGGAGGTTTTATTGATGCAATACAAAGAAAACGTGCAGGCCTATGCCCGAGAAGACTGCACGGAGCTCACCGATAAGACAACTCGTTAATGACTCAGTTTTGGTGAGCTTTTGATTCCGGTAAGTGAATGAGGGGAAATACTAAAGTTTCAACGAATATAAACCTTACAATCGACTAAGCTATTTCATGTTAGTGTTGTTTTAGATAATATATTAAATTTGACAAGCTCCTGCAGCGCTTTTGGCTGGAAAGCTTGCTAGAGGAGGTGTGGAGGAGTGATTCCGAGATTACAGCTGACGGTTGCAGCTAATTAAATGAGAACTGTTAATTTTTTTCCTTTCTCGCTCTAGAATCTGCTATCGCATTATGTAGTGAGGAGCTAATAGTGATGCGCAATTAGAGAAAAAAGGTTGCAAGATTGACTACTAGTTCTGCATTCGCAGAGAATTTTGATCTGATCTTTATATGGATGTCCTCATCGATTCTATAGTCCATTTTATTTCACTTAAAGGCATTGGCAACTTATTTAACGGTTTTTTTTACCAGATAAAGCAAAAATATACATTATGCATAGGTATCCGAATTTGCTGGGATGTCAAAAGAGCGAGCTAAGGGCTGTTGAAGACAGAGATCTGACGTCACAACAGCCGCGGTTGCTCATAGCAACGAAACTTGAACGACTAGACCTCGGTTTGGACTGGTCTTTGTATGGTGCAAAACTGCAAAATTATACTACTCGTAAGTATAGGGCATGTATAGACAGTCGCGACTGAGATGACGTCATAAACGATTTTTCGCAAGGCTATATCTCGAGAAAGGAAGAAGATATCGAAGTGCCGTTTTTACTGTTACCATGAAGAAGTTCAGGAGAATTGATTACACAAAAGACTTGCATAGAAACCTTAAGAGACTCAATACGAACTTAAATATTTAAATAGAAAATTAATAAATCTTGCGAATCAAGCTTTTATAGAGATGTTCAAGGGAACATCCATCAATTCAGAAAGTTCTTAGGTCTTTAGATGCTTTAAAAGCATGAAACGTTTACTTTGAAGCTAACATTCTTAAAAAGTTCCAGGAATAAGTACCTACCTACCTGCAAAGCGAACTAATTGGTACATTAGTATTTTTCTCATTGTAGACAAAAAAAAAGAAATCCTTGATATAACAGTTAGATCCTGAGCGTTTCATTATGTAAATAAAAATAAAAGATTGTTGCACTTCAAATACAGATGTCTGACAGCAATTATTTTGTCTTACAAACGGTATAAAAAGGACCAATACAACTTGGTCCGTGCAACAACTGCCGTTTTCAGAGTTTCAACCATTTGTCAAGTCAGCTCACCTTATTTGCGTGCATTGTTAGTGCTCCACTGAAAGTTGCAGTTTCAGGTTTCGTTCAAAACTTTATTAAAAGTCGTAAGCACGAAACAGCTTTTATAAATCGCGGGGATATGTTACGAAGCAGTGACGGCTCGTGCTTCAAAAAATTGGGTCGGCCAGCCAATGGTGGAAATAAAATGTACGACGTTATATGTGGGGGGGGGGTCCGGGGAAAAGGCCCCCGCGGAAAATGCGATACAGGCGAATTTTTTTAAGGTTCAAGGTCACGCGAATTCCCATAAGTTCAAAATTTACTTATACATGTGTAAAAATAGGAAAAATCGTCGAATAGGAAAAATAGATGACGAAGAAAGTAATAAAATAAAAATGTGCTTTTGCTTGAGTCACCGAATGAATGCAATATTATGCTATGCATGCGCATGCATTGACACCATATGGATAACACGCGCGGTACGGCTAGCCGACCCTGGCCCTGCATGGCTATGGCTACTAGTGCTGGCTGGTAGGTAGGTATAAGGAAGTACAGGCATTGAAGATTTCATTATTGTTTTCCGTTCTAGGAATTTATATCTATTGAATCTCTTCCGTAAAACGGTATTTTTGGTTTATTTTTTATTCAAAAAATATTAATGAAAGTGTAGCAGGGCGCAATTGACTTGACAATATCGGTAGTTTGCGAATTCTAATACCTAGTTATTTTTTTTTTAATTGCATAAAATAGGTAAACAAACTCGCACACTAATTAAATAAATAAATTAATAAATTAATCTGAAATAATTAATTAATAAATAATAAGTCTACACTAAATTAATTAAATAAATCTCTAAAAAGCAATTTGGCAAGCAAGAAACACCTTTTTGGTTTCTGTTACTACAATAAGTTGCATTTTCATAAAAAAAGATTAATAAAAACTAAAAATGCGTTCGACTCGCATGTTCCATCCCATTGCAGCGAGGATCGCTAAAGAGAAGAGCGCCCGCCCGATTGATACATAGATTGAAATACCCAAGTACGGCCAGGAGGCTCTCGGCCGACCCTGTGTGGAGTACGCTACGCCGGCCGTGCACTGTAACTCTACGGTTGGAAGCGACACAGTTTGTGTGCCGTAGGTCTTCGATTAACCAGCATTCTCGCGCCCAGCATCGGCCAGCCGACCTTACACTTTTCAACTTTATGGATCACTCAATATTCACTATAGCTCTACACTTTTGCTTTTTGCTTAGATTTTTAGGCAAGAAAAAAACATTAAATGGTACCTATTATTGCAAAGTTCTCAGAAATTAAAATCAAGTTTATTTTATTATTTTCTAAAAAATAATGTTATTTACTGGTGCAGTGGTTTGGGTCGGCCGGGCCGACCTTGCCGTCCCTGACGAGCCGTCACTGTTACGAAGCCTTGAAAATGTGCTTTGCTTGCGCCAGTTAAATTTAATATCCAATCAAAGTAATGTATTGCAGTTCAGAATACGTCATCGCCTATATCCATGCTGGAAATGAGATTTCAGCCCGTTACTACTAGTACTAGTACCTATAGAAAGCAATTTATTACTTTTGTCTCATTATTTGTGCTCTGGTTTCTGGTACCGCGGTACCTGAGTGGCTGAATGCTTTTTTTGTCCAATTGTTTTCAGTACGTATACAGGGTGTTTGGTAACCTGACAGCCAAAATAAAATGTCATTTATAAAATGGTAGGTATTTTAAGAATAAAAGAAAGAATAACGCTTTTCAAGATGAGGCCTCGTTTAAGAAATATTTTCAAAAATGTCAAACTCCATATAAGGCTGCTGGGAATTTTTTTTTTAAGTAACTGGACAGTCAAAATCGAACCCCATGTATAAAATCGTATTTTAAGCATAAAAGAGGGAATCACTTTTTTCAAGATCGGGCCTCGTTTAGGAAATATTTCCAAAAATGTAAAACTAAGACTGCTAAAAAATATTATTTTTTTAGTAACCGGGCAGTCAAAATCGAAAGTCGTGTATAGAATCGTATTCTAAGCATAAAAGAAATAATAACTTTTTTCAAGATCAGGCCTCATTTAGGAAACATCCCCAAACATGTAAAACTAAGGCCGCAATAATAAAAATAATGTTTTATTCAGTAAGTAACTGAAGAAGAATTTTGGAAATATTTCCTAAACCAAGCCTGATCTTAAAAGTTATTCTCTCTTTTATGCTTAAAATACGATTTTGGAACATGAAGTTCGATTTTGGAGGTCCAGTTACCAAACACCCTGTATATGTAAAAGAAAAATTGGAAAAATGCTTGTACTTATTAATCAAAAAAGTAGCATCAAATCGTGAAAGCATCTCAGAGCAACCCTTAAAACAAACCAAAAAAAGCAATTTTTTCCATCAGGGTAAGGCTAGGGAGCCTACTTTTATATCCCAATTAAAATTTGTTTGTTTCTATTATCCTCTCGGAAGGATGTGCCGGAAAATAAAGCCGTACCATAATCAACAGCTGTCAGGACCGGATTAGTTTACTTACTCGATAAATAAAATCATACAAAACTTGGTCTTGGTCTATTTGACGAAGAGTGCCCCCGGAGTCGCGCTCTGACCAGGCGCTCAGCAATAACCGCAGGTGGCGCCCGGCCATCGACGGGAAAAAGAACGAATAGGGCCACTCGTGCGGTCAACGGCGCGAAGCCCTAATAATCCTGAGAGCGGCTGCCCTAAGCCGTCTACACGGCTACACAAACACCCTCCAAACACCCCGACATGCACTCGCAATGATTGCCTCGCGTCAGAAATAGGTCAGGACAAGACGGAGGAAGAGACGGCATTATGAAAAAACCTGCGAACGGGGATATTATCAGATTGCTGCTGCCGGGGGACGTCTTTCGGTTATAATTAAGTAGCTTTAGCTTAGCGTACTTATGTCTAGCGCACTCAAAATTCGATCTGTTTATTAGATTTGGTAAAAACTTGATGAGTTTTTACGGTGCAGTAATCTCGAAAATTGACAAAAAGTAGGTAATTAAAATCAGCATTTTGTGCAATTTGGTAATTTTATTAGGAAGTGTCTAGTAATGAAATTAATGTCCTTCGCAGTATTGTCGGCGCGTTGAGACCACTTATGTTGCTTCTGGCTTTTTTTCATTTGTTAAGCAATTATAATATTAGCGTAGGTACTTACTATTACAACGAAAAATCATTTGCAGTGCTCATATTCTATCGTATGCGTTACATTAAAACGCACTTCTATCACCTTAACTGCGTGCCATTTTGCTTTAATTGATTCCACCATGTACCCCATTCATCTAGAAAGTTGTCGAAAGAAACAGCAGCGCGGCTGAAAAGTCCCGAGAGCCCGCCAGGAAAACCATGTTTAGGCACTGAGAATTAATTAAGCATATAGCCTTCAGCAAAGGCGATGTAAAGTTTGTAAATAATTCACCACCTTGTTGTGTCTCCGGCCGGCAAACTGGCTCTCCGTTCCGTCTTCTCTTTCACGGTACCGTGCCCGGTTCTGCCGTGACTGCGCCGATTATAATTAATACGGAATTTAATTTTCTGTGAAGTTTCTATGGTAACGGTTTCTAACAATGCCGCTAGTTGATTTGGAAGTTTTAGGAGCGCTTGCTCAAACAGCAATTAAAACGCTAATCATCTTAATTATTATCGCAATCTAGAGGATCTGTCAACTGTCAAATATTGCACGTCGCGAGGAAGTTTCTTTGTTATTTATTCAGGTTACTACTTACCATATTATTGCTGCATGGAGAAAAATAAATTTATTCTTTTTTTTCCCTTACAGGAACTTTTTTCCAGAGAACTTAAAAAGTATCGCTGTTGAGGATCGAACCGGAGACCTCTGATCGATATCACACAAATTAGCTACCTACGCCTTCGACACTAAACTGGATGACGTGCTTAGATATCCCTGGGTCCGTCAAACCAAGAGAGCAGTACTTTTCTTCTTATATAGGGATAGGTATGATTTTCTCAAGTTACATTTATTAGATGACAGTTGTCAATAATAATTATTATTATATTGACAACAACAAAATTGCGCTTTTTTTCAATGGACATAATTTTTTTCCACAAAAAATTTTGGCCGATTTTTTTGGGGAAAAATTTGAAAAAAAATTACATCAAGTGCTCGTGCTTTGTGTCGAATTTCTTATTGTATTGAAATTCAACTTTAATTTCCTCTTTTTGAATAATTTTTTTTTAGGGAAATAACTTCCAGTGCTCCTGATTTGTAATGAATTTCTTCGTTTTCAAAATTCAACTTTAAGATCGAATTTTGAATATTTTTTTCTCTAAAAATGATGTCATTCAGAAGAAATTAACGCCTGAAGGCCGTTTTTGGTACCTACTTTGATATTTTTGGCTGCTTTTTTTGAAGGAAAGTTTGAGAAAAAATGACATCCAGTGCTCCTGCTTTATGGCGAAAATATTTTTTTATGGAACTTTAAGATCGAATTTTGACGATTTCTTTGTCTAAAACTGATGTCATTAAAAATAAGCCTAAAACCTGAACCCTGTTTTTGGTATTTTCCTCTTTTTGGATGATTTTTTTACGGAAAATTACAACCAGTGCTCCTGCTTTGTGATGAATTTCTTCTTTTATTGAAATTCAACTCTAAGATAGAATTTTGACAATTTTTTTCTCTGAAAGGGCTGTCATTCAGAAGAATTCTAAAACCTGAACCCCATTTTTGGCAATTTTCTCCTCGTTTTGGCTGATCTTTCGAGGAAAATTTGAGAGAAAATCACATGATGTGCTCCTCCTTTGTAATAAATTTCTTCTTTTATTGAAATTCAACTTTAAGATCGAATTTTGACAATTTATTTGTCTAAAAATGATGTCATTCAGAAGAAATTAACGCCCGAAGGCAGTTTTTGGTACTTTGATATTTTTGGTTGCTTTTTTGAAGGAAAGTTTGAGAAAAAATGACATCCAGTGCTCCTGCTTTATGGCGAAAATCTTTTTTTATGGAAATTGAACTTTAAGATCGAATTTTGACCATTTCTTTGTCTAAAACTGCTGTCATTCAAACTAAGCCTAAAGCCTGAACCCTGTTTTTGGTAATTTCCTCTTTTTGGATGATTTTTTTTAACGAAAAGGACATCCAGTGCTCCTGCTTTGTGATGAATTTCTTCTTTTATTCAACTTTCAGTTCAAATCCAACTTTAAGATATAATTTTGACAATTTCTTTGTCTAAAAGGGCTGTCATTTAAAAGAAGCCTAAAACCTGAACCTCGTTTTTGGTAATTTTCTCTTTTTGGATGATTTTTTTAAGGAAAATTACTTCCAGTGCTCCTGCTTTGTGACGAATTCCTTCTTTTATCGAAATTGAATTTTAAGAGCGAATTTTTACAATGTATTCTCTAAAAATGCTGTCATTCAGAAGAAGTTAATGCCTGTACCCCGTTTTTGGTAATTTACCCTTTTTGGCTGATTGATTGGGGGAAAAATTGAGAAAAAATAACATCCAGTGCTCCTGCTTTATGACGAATATCTTCTATTATGGATATTAAACTTTAAGATCGAATTGTGACTATTTTTTGTCTAAAACTAACTGTCATTCAAAATCAGCCTAAAACCTGAACCCAGTTTTTGGTAATTTCCTCTTTTTGGATAATTTTTTTTAGGGAAATTACTTCCAGTGCTCCTGGTTTGTAATGAATTTCTTCGTTTTTGAAATTCAATTTTAAGATCGAATTTTGACAATTTCTTCTCTAAAAAATGCTGTCATTCAGAAAAAGTTAACGCCTAAAGATCGTTTTTGGTACTTTCCTCTTTTTGGCTGCTTTTTTTGGAAGAAAATTTGAGAAAGAATGACATTCAGTGCTCCTGCTTTATGACGAATATCTTCTTTTATGGAAATTAAACTTCAAGATCGAATTTTGACCATTTCTTTGTCTGATTTTTTTTAGGGAATATTACAACCAGTGCTCCTGCTTTGTGATGAACTTCTTCTTTTTTGAAATTCAATTTTAAAATCGAATTTTGAATATTTTTTCTCTAAAAATGATGTCATTCAGAAGAAATTAACGCCTGAAGGCCGTTTTTGGTACCTACTTTGATATTTTTGGCTGCTTTTTTTGAAGGAAAGTTTGAGAAAAAATGACATCCAGTACTCCTGCTTTATGGCGAAAATATTTTTTTATGGAAATTGAACTTTAAGATCGAATTTTGACGATTTCTTTGTCTAAAACTGCTGTCATTCAAAATAAGCCTAAAACCTGAACCCTGTTTTTGGTATTTTCCTCTTTTTGGATGATTTTTTTAGGGAAAATTACAACCAGTGCTCCTGCTTTGTGATGAATTTCTTCTTTTATTGAAATTCAACTCTAAGATAGAATTTTGACAATTTTTTTCTGTAAAAGGGATGTCATTCAGAAGAAGCCTAAAACCTGAACTTCATTTTTGGTAATTTTCTCGTTTTGGCTGATTATTTGAGGAAAATTTGAGAGAAAATCACATGATGTGCTCCTGCTGTGTAATAAATTTCTTCTTTTATTGACATTCAACTTTAAGATCGAATTGTGACCACTTCTTTGTCTAAAACTGCTGGCATTTAGAAGAAGTCTAAAGCTTGAGCTCTGTTTTTGGTAATTTCCTCTTTTTATATGATTTTTTTAGGGAAAATTACAACCAGTGCTCCTGCTTTGTGACGAATTTCTTCTTTTATTGAAATTGAATTTTAAGAGTGAATTTTTACAATGTTTTCTCTAAAAATGCTGTCATTCAGAAGAAATTAATGCCTGTACCTCGTTTTTGGTAATTTACCCTTTTTGGCTGATTTGATTGGGGGAAAATTTGAGAAAAAATAACATCCAGTGCTCCTGCTTTATGACGAATATCTTCTTTTATGGAAATTAAGCTTTATGATCGAATTTTGACTATTTCTTTGTCCAAAACAGCTGTCATTCAAAATCAACCTAAAACCTGAACCCTGTTTTTGGTAATTTCCTCTTTTTGGATGACATTTGTTTTGAGGAAAATTACTTTCGGTGCTCCTGATTTGTAACAAATTTCTTCTGTTATTGAAATTCAATTTCAAGATCGAATTTTGACAATTTTTTCTCTAAAAAATGCTGTCATTCAGAAAAAGTTAACGCCTGAAGACCGTTTTTGGTACTTTCCTCTTTTTGGCTGCTTTTTTTGGAAGAAAATTTGAGAAAAAATGACATCCAGTGCTCCTGCAATGAAATAATTTCAAAGCAATCTCCACAAACCCGAGTAAATCCGGAATTCTCTTTTTATTTTATTCTTTTAACTAAATCAAGAACGTTGAAAGATAATTCAGTTTAGTGACTGCATAAAACCACCCGGAGTTACTCTAAAAGACGTATACTCGTCGTTATTGCAGGAATTAGATAATAAATCACAATCAAATTTAATCCCGATACTGAAAGTCTTTTGATACTGGTAAGACGACAGTTTGCACGTGCTCCCTGTCAAAGCACGCGTCGGCGTTGCCTCGCGCAATCCCGGTCGGGAGTGAGAAGGGACGCCGACGACGACGCATAATAATTTCCCGAATGGCACTATATTGATCTATCGGCTTGACCGTATTTCACTATCAGATGTGGTATGCGATTCGAATAGCAAACACCGGCCGCCTTTGCCGGAGGCGTACGGGCGCGGAATTAGCTCGGGGAAGCTCGAGGAACTCGGTAATTGGCACGGCGAGTCGAATAAATAATGGTCCCGGGGTGAACTTTCACTGCGGTGGTGAGAGACGAAAGTTAGCGAAGAGATGCCGGATGGGTGGGAATCGTTAAGGGAGGAATTACGAAAAACAATCTAATGTTGGATTAAAAACGGTGAGCCGGGAATCCGGGTCAGGAGTTACCCCCAAAGAACTGACATTTGAAACAAAAATAATATTAATGTTGCTTATTAAATCTAGGTTAGAACTTGAGGGAAATTCTCAGCAGCCACCGACTTCTTTTCGCCTCATTTACAGCTATTTTAGAGTAGTTAAAAAATACTTCCTTTACAGACAGAAATACATTTTTTGATCAATCATTTCACGCGATTTTAAAATGTAACAATATACGGGCTGTCTCCTATTAAAATAACGCAGCAGCTTCGTGCGAAAGAACGGCAATCTTGAATTTTTTTGCTAGATTTTAGGATCCGTCCTAGTTTCCCAGTTATGGCCCACCTTCTTCCTCGGTGTTCCTATCCGAACGTCCTGACTGACTAATGATGACGCTCGTACCGAGTCAGTGATTCATCGAGTCATCGAGTCATCTTCGGCATTCCTCATTATTTCTGCCACCGATGGGTTCGTAATATCCGAAACCTGGTCGATAAATCTCTTCGGCGACCTGCCTCTTCTTCTTATGCCTTCTAACTTTGCTTGGATGGTCAGTTTCTCCATCATGATGGCATGGAGAACGAAAATGGAGCTCGTCGAACGAATGCCCCGCAAAGGATATGATATCTGGTGGTCCATCCAGATTCTTTCTAGTTTGTATTGGCCTGACCGCTTTTGTGTCCCCCAGATTTTCTAGATTTCAATGCCAATTTCCTCTGTGGCGAGTAGCAGATGTGACCGTGACATCAGTCCCGGAGAATTTCTGACCCTTAAGCCCTTGCATAGCTGATTCCTTCAGAACCGGTGGCTCCAATTATTATTCTTTCGGGTGCTCTTGTTTGTTGACTTTCGTCCTTAGGCCGTAAATTCCCGACACCACAAACGCCGTATCTCAATGATTTCGGGCTTGGTTGTCAGTATTTCACCTGTCTTATTTTTCATGGAGATTGAGCGTGGCTCTTCTGCGTTCTTCGCAGTTTAGGGCATATTTCGGCCACCATTGCATTGTGATCTCTCCCGCAGTCTAAGCCAAAAATGGGTTTCTTCATCCCTGATCGATATCCGCCACCTAGCTCTCACATCTCACAAGAACATAGTCTATCTGGTTGCGTTCTATTGTCTGGGGACAACCACGTTATACAATCATCGTGGATGATGGTGCTCAAAATTAGAGTTTGCAATGAACAAGTTGTGCTCTGCGTATAACTCCATTGACGTTTCGCCCCACTAGTTCCTAGTTTTCAGGCCATATCGGCCTACCGTCTCTTTAGAGTTGCTATCTTTCCTAGCGTTTCCAAGTATCGCCCACCTTTGGGTTAAAGTTTCCAATCACCAGTAGGTAATCATCACCAATCTTATTTCATTGAAATTCAACTTTAAGATCAGATTTTGGCAATTTTTTTTACCTAAAGCTGCTGTCATTCAGAAGAAGCCTGAAGCCTGAACCCCTTTTTTGGCAATTTTCTCTTTTTGGTAATTTTTTTGAGGAAAATTTGAGAAAAAAATACATCCAGTGCTTCTGCTTTGTGACGATTTTCTTCTTTTATTGAAATTCAATTTTAAGATCGAATTTTGACAATTTTTTTGTCTAAAAGTGCTGTCATTCACAAGAAGCCCAAAGCCTAAACCCTGTTTTTGGTAATTTCCTCTTTTTGGCTGTTTTTTTTTTAGGGAAAATTAGATCCAGCGCTCCTGCTTTGTGATGAACTTCTTCTTTTTTGAAATTCAACTTTAAGATCGGATTTTGGCAATTTTTTACCTAAAACTGCTGTCATTTAGGAGAAGCTTAAATCCTGAACCCCTTTTTTGATAATTTCCTCTTTTTGGCTGATTTTTTTAGAGGAATTTTTAAGAAAAAATGACATTCACTGCTCATGCTTTGTGACGAATTTCTTCTTTTATGGCAATGCAACTTTAAGATCAAATTTTGACCATTTTTTTCTCTAAAAATGCTGCCATTCTCAAGGAATACCAGAGCAGACATCAAACAGGTTGAACGTTGGTCTTCACTTGAAAACAGAAATAGGTAGATGGAAGCAATATGCGAGTAGCTTATATTAACGACCACCTTACTTAAGTATACCTAACACACTGATGGCTCTGTACTTCAAACATTAATAAAAGTAATTACTTACACAATTTGGCGTTGACGAAAGAATTCAAATGTCCAATATTTACCTACCTGGGAAATTACTATCTGCTTTAGCTATTTTCTAGGTTCATTAATATAATCGAAAGTATTATTTCTTAGTAATTTTGTCAAATTTTTCATTACCAGTCACTTTAGGAGAGGTAATATCGAGATAACTACCGCTATATTCAGGTAAACCAGTGAATTGGAACATAGTTGCTACTCCAACGAAC
This sequence comes from Malachius bipustulatus, assembly GCA_910589415.1. Lineage (NCBI taxonomy): Eukaryota > Metazoa > Arthropoda > Insecta > Coleoptera > Melyridae > Malachius > Malachius bipustulatus. The sequence continues at coordinate 26,454,607 of OU342637.1, forward strand.
ATTTGTGTTGATTGAATGAACTTCATTTCCTCTGTGTCCTCCTACAACACTTTCCATTTAATGATCTACATCAAAAATTCAGTCCACCAAAGAAATATCTCCAGAAATCGATCTTAACTAATTTTTATTTAGAGATACTTTTTCTTAATAAAAAATTCCTCTTATTCCGCCTCTTCATTGACAAAAAATGCCATGTAAAAAATTCTCGATATAACACAAAACATTCTTCTTAAAAACATTTCAATTCACCCTGGAAACCAATCTATCCAACAACATCTAAAGGGCGGAGTATTCTTTGCCCTCTAAACCCTTGTGCCGTATACCCTTGCCTGCCTAAATCGCTCCCCAGATCTGGCGTCCCTTCCGTCCCCGCATGGACAAGTCCTGCTTGACTTGAAAAGCCAGCAGGACTGCATATTAATTCTCCCTGGTCACTCATGAATAATGAAGGGAAGTTCTGACGACGGCAAATGTTTGACTAGCAACTTGTACAAGTTTATCCGCTCGACACTTCACGACTGCGCCAAGTTTGTCCAGATGCTTACGCTTAATTACCCTTTTGATTGATATGGACGGTCTCTGCATCTGAAGCACATTATGCTTCATTCTCCTGGGAGCTGGATTCAGACCGGAGGTAATAATGCAAGAAACTGGTGGTTATGCTCTTAATTAACCGACCACTAACTAATTATTATTTGTTGGTCGAGAGAGAAACGGTATTTATTTTATTCTTCATTCAACAAAGAGGGTCTGATAATATGTGACATAGATGGGTAAGGGATGGACACGATCGATTAAATTTTTTTTTAATCCCAATTTTCATGCTTACATAAAATACATATCAAACCTTAAGGGATTTGATGACGTTGATGGTAGGAATGTAAATAAAACAACAAAATGTAAATTTTAGTTTGAAATAATCAATTCCACTGGAAGCAATATTTCACGTCGAAGCATGCGACGAACCGAATCACGCACAATAAATTATTACAAAGACAATTTGATCTCAAATTGCATTAGCGGTCATCGGATTATTAGGTTTAGGTAGCAGAGCTACCATACCATAGAAGTGTTCGGTTCAATAAAGCAGAAAGGATATTTGTTCGGTCGTGGTCGTGGTTATAATTAGTTTCCTCTCCAATAATTAAAATCGCTGGACGAACATCAGAAAATATTGACTCGGGCATATTATGAAAATGGATGAAGTCGTCATACTCTACCAAACAAATATTCAACCCTTCCGTTCGAAGATGTCTATTAAACTAATTTTAACACCCCTAACACAGTATTTGGAGCTTGCTTACATACGAGATGAATGAGTTTGTGATAAACTTCCACTGCTGCATTGTCATATTGTGATAAGCAAATAATTGGCTAAACTTGAAAGTGCTTTTCTTTTTCAGAGGTAGGATTGTATGGCGCGAAGTCGAGGCTTATAATTTACAAACAACCTAATGTTCATGAAATCGTTTTGTGCCAATTTCAATTTGGTTGGAAAATGGTCGATTTTTCTAATTTTTCTTTCGAGAATGAGGATTGCCTGAAGATATGACCACACCATTGCAGTGGATTAACAACATTACTAATTATTCGTGTGAATTTCACTTGTGTCGCTGAAGAAGAGAATTATTGAAGGGAATGTTACCTACTTGAACTATAAGAGCGAGAAAAATGTCCGGAATCACTTATCATTTCAACAAAAAAAAAAAAGGAATTGCTTGCCATCATATCAACATCTAACACATTTCTCAACGATAACCCAAATTGAGGCTGAACACCCCAATTCCTCAAAAAACACACAATAAAAACACTTTCATTCAGTCAGCTTCCTGCACCAATTCTGTCTATTCTGCCTAATTTACCAGATTTTGAAGGGAAAAATTGAAGAATTGGGCATCTTCATACCAACATCTAACACATTTCTCAACGATAGCCCAAATCTAAGCTGAACACCCCAATTCCTCAAAAAACACACAATAAAAACACTTTCATCAGTTATCTTCCTGTACCAATTCTATCTATTCTGTCTTCTATCCATTATAACTTTCTTGTAAACTATATCTAGAACGAAGAAATAGTTAAAAAGTCAAAAATGGTAGATTTTATTGACCGAGCTACCTTTAACTGTCACCTAGTGAATGCAGGTGTGCTTCAGGGTTCTACCCCGACCCCTGTTCTCTTCCTCTTCTTAGTATGGCATAGATATTAAGTTAAGTTTGTCCCTCCAGCAATCTATCATCGATTATATTTTGCTTTGGGTGGTCATCAATCAAATTGGCTTGGAAAAACTGAATGAAATGAAAAATTACAGCAAGAGAGACGACTGACAAAAATTCAGGTGAGATTCCTCGACCAACAAGCACGACAAGGTTCCGGGAAGCTGCTAGATAATCGAAGGTCACCTAGGCCTAGAGAATGCAGGTGTGCTTCAGGGTTCTACTTCGATCCCTATTCTCTTCCTCTTCTTAATATGGCATACATGGTAAGTTAAGTTTGTCCCTCCAGCAATCTGTCATAGATTATATTTTGCTTTGGGTGGTCATCAATCAAATTGGCTTGGAAAAACTGAATGAAATGAAAAATTACAGCAAGAGAGACGACTGACAAAAATTCAGGTGAGATTCCTCGACCAACAAGCACGACAAGGTTCCGGGAAGCTGCTAGATAATCGAAGGTCACCTAGGCCTAGAGAATGCAGGTGTGCTTCAGGGTTCTACTTCGATCCCTATTCTCTTCCTCTTCTTAATATGGCATACATGGTAAGTTAAGTTTGTCCCTCCAGCAATCTATCATAGATTATATTTTGCTTTGGGTGGTCATCAATCAAATTGGCTTGGAAAAACTGAATGAAATGAAAAATTACAGCAAGAGAGACGACTGACAAAAATTCAGGTGAGATTCCTCGACCAACAAGCACGACAAGGTTCCGGGAAGCTGCTAGATAATCGAAGGTCACCTAGGCCTAGAGAATGCAGGTGTGCTTCAGGGTTCTACTTCGATCCCTATTCTCTTCCTCTTCTTAATATGGCATACATGGTAAGTTAAGTTTATCCCTCCAGGAATCTATCATCGATTCTAATACGGATTTCGTTGTTCATCAGCCAAGTCGGCTTGGAAAAACTAAATGAAAGGAAAAGTTGACAGCAGGAGAGTCGATTGACTTAAATTCAGGTGAAATTCCTCGACCAAGTAACACGTACAAAGCACCAAGCACCAAAAGCCACAAGGTGCTGGGAAGTTGTTAGAAAATCGATTATTTGACAGGGATGACAAAACATGACGTCATCCTTACTAGATCGAGGAGTTTTGAAATCAAGCTCCTTGAAATATTAAAAGGTCGGGGAGGTTCGAGTAGGAGTTTCACCATGGTTCGGGTAAGGCGAAAAGGGCCCTCGGTGGCCTAGTCGCTTGGGGTGTACCACCCCAACCCACCATACTACTACTACTTGAAATCAAGCAGACGATCAGAAAACGATTTGGTCTCCTTCGCAACAGCTTCTCTTCACCTTAAAATAAAAATAATATGAATTTTAACGTCGATCTCTCCACTACTACGAACCATGACACAAAGGCCCTTAATACATGTATAACCCGCGCTTGCTGTACTACACCTCTAAATGAGTGGATTAAGTAAATGTTTTTAGAAAAGCATTCACCAGAGTGTTACAAATCAAGAGACTGAAGACCAAGACATTATGTTTCACCTTTACTAGGGCTCGTCAGCTTTCTAAGCGTCAGAGGGACACCATGAGATAACAATCTAGAATCTCCTATCCCACAATTGTTTGGTTCGGTACGTCTATAATGATGTCTGATGTGGTAAACTGACCAGCCTGAAAGGAATTGTCTTTACCTGCAGTTTGATTTGTGTCAATCTGGGAATTAATTATAATTCTCTTAAGATGCGCAGAAGTAACCACATTCTATTCTCGAGCTACATCAAGCTACATCATCATAGGTACATCAAGAATGGTAAATACTTAAATTGATGGATAATTTTTAGGAGCTGGCAACATTGTGCCTGCAATGCCGCACCATCAGCGTCTATATCGAGCAGAAATGGAAAAGCTCTGATGGATATCCCCCCTAGTATTCAGTCTATAGAATTTACCGATAGCCTGGCTGTATGAAAATCCATTTGTTCCCTGGCTTAGAAAATTCCCAAACAGATTGTGTGAATCATCAGCCTTTCATTTTTAATGCCGCTGAATTTATATGCAGCCAGTCATAATGTGTGAAACTATGTTTATTTTGACCTCTTTTTAATTACGTTACAGAACTAGCACTTCACACTAAAGTACCTAATTGATTTACGTTCTGTTAATTCCAGTATTTTTTCTATTTACAGCTTTATTTACATCTGTATTTATTTTTTTTTGTTAATAAAATTACATTGACTTCACCTGCTCTAATTTGTAAATAATAAATTATTCGACTCACTACTGCTGAGCTGAGTAGTGCACAATTAAATATTCTAGCCTGATCTAGATGTCAGCGATTTTATTTGATCCGTTCTAAAAAAAAAAAAAGTTTCTATTAACTTAGGTCCACAAAAGCACTGTTTTCATAATACGAGTACATACTGGTAAAAAGATTTTTTTCATATTTTTCAGTAGCACTTAAAGCTCGACAGACAAGTTATCAGAGAAGCCCCGCACTGAGCGAATAGGTATACGTGCCACTTTTAACATGATATAGAAGTTTTAGAAAAATGAAATTAAAAAAAAAATCATCAGAGCAGCTTTCATATTTCTGTTTGATTAATCATATAAGATTCGACTGAAGTTTTTTTTCAACTGGAATTTAAAATTTCATGTTTATGTATTCAAAAGAATGTTGTCATAAGCGAAAAAATGCTCGCATAAAAACAAGCTTCGTGAAGTGAGCCGGAAAAACTCGGGAAAAACAGATTGCTATAGCGCATTCGATTGATCATCGTTTGACCACGTCCAATGAAGAAGATATGATTTTTTTTTATTTTCATTCCTGCTAACTTCACAATTCTACACTTCTCTCCGGAAGCTAAACGGTTCGTTTGCGGGGGTCGAAGCACTCCCGTGAAGTTAGCATCCGAATTATATGAAACTACTAAATTTTTCAGAGTTCTGAGTAGAACTACAATAGTTCTAGGATCTAGAGTTTTGGATATAAATTTTAAATAATTCCACGGAACAAAGTCCTTTAAAAGCAAAAATCTGTTTGGGGGGGAGGCGACTTTCCTCAGAAAATAAGTGCTGGTGTGATTAGTAGCAACAAAACTTGAAGTTCTAGAAAAAAATCGCCGAAAACGAGTTCTGATTAGAGTTCTGTGTAGCCCCCGAAGAGTTCTATAAAATAATCCCCTGAATTATCCCTAAAATTCAATTGTTTAATTTATTGTAATTGCGAAAATGATTGCCAAGAATAGGTATAATCTAAACAAAAGATCAAAAATCGTCGCAAATAAGTTGTGGTTAGAGTTCTGGGTAGCCCCAGAAGAGTGAAAAGTCCTCTTTCTCTTTACATAGAACTCCATACTCCATTTAGTTTATTTGTTGTTAACAAAAAAAGTGGTTTCTCTTGGCAAAGGGGAGAGGCCTTTTATATAGAACTAATTAACAATAATTAAACTATTGATTTCTCGGCAACGTCGAAGAAAAATTTTCGCTAAAACTCTTCAGCAGCGGCTATTCAGAACTCTAATCAGAAGTCGTTTTCGAAGATTTTTTTCACAATTTTGCAAAAACTCTAGAAAACCACGTTTTATTGCTACTTATCACATACTCAGAAATCATTTTCTGAGAAAAGTGGGGCCGTGAAGTTTGCCCCCAAAACGGATTTTTGCTTTTAAAGAGCTTTGTTCCGCGAAACTATTTAAAATTTATATTGCAGAACTCTAGAACAATTCTAGTTCTTGTTCTACTCAGAACTCTGAAAAATTTAGTAGCTTTACCATTATTTAGCGGGCCAAATTCACAGGTATGTTTTGACCCCCGAAAAATGAACCGTTAGGTTCCTAACTGTGTAACTGTGAAGTCAGCCGAATTGGAAATTCAAAAAAATAATTTTTTTTTCTGGGTGGTCAAACGAAATTATTGGGTGGTCAAACCTGCTCAAACGAAAGTCAAACCTTGTACGAAAGTCAAACCGTGTGGGCAAGTTACGACTGGCGCAAATGAACCGTTTAGCTTTCAGAGAGAATTGTAGAATTGTGAAGTTAGCCGGCTTGGAAATTAAAAAAATCATCTTTTTTTCTGGACGTGGTCAAAAGAAATATTTTTCCGAGATTTTCAGACTCATCTGTCTCATTTACCTAAAACACTTTCATTCATTTTTGTTGCATAAGACCTGGTTTTTATCAAATAAAAACTATGGCGACGTTCCTGGAAAAATGTTTGTGAAAAAATCCTTTTTTTTTCAGAATTTCCGATTTCGTAGAAATATGACAGAATAATGTTGTGCAATTAATTACGCTAAAAATTAGGTAAAGTTTACTTCTAATTTATATATATATATGTATAGTAGGTGTAGGCATTATTCTAATTTACGTACCGAAAACCTAAGTGAGAGCTGATAATACGTAAATTCGTCACAAATGTTGGGTGTAACTTTAAAGGCCAATTAGATTGTAAATTTTCGGCAGTTGTGGAATTCAAAATATTCCTTACTTTGAAGGTAAATATGGGGAATTAATTCATAACCCTTTAATAATATAACTTTGAAGTTATAAAAGTGAATCTGCCGGCAACTCAGACACTGCCGTTCCTCCAAGATAAACATGTAGATTTCTCGAATAGGTAACGACCACAATACAAAATCCAACATGAAAAACGATAACCTGGTAGCCTAAAGCGTTCCCGAGCATTCAAACCAAACTTGAATGAACAAAAACTACATCACTTTGCCTTGCCTCCCTTTTTTCCATGTTTACAAATTCGATAAGAAAGAGAACTAATAACATGTTACATCGGTTCGAAACCCTTGATCTCGGTGACCTCTCGTATTCTCTCTCTTATCTTAATGTGAAACATGTGGAAGATAATTCCATGCTAGGAAATGAGTATGGTTTTATTGGAAATTTGATTAAGATCGGTATATAAAACAGAAAATTGATTCTCTGATCTTGGATCTGGAGAATGTTTTTCGCAAGAGGTTTCATATAATAATCCACCTTTAGGAAAAAAATACATATATAGATTTATACGTAGAATCGTATAATTCCACAGGAGGAATATGGTTGATATTAACACCTCGGGACACTTCGCCTGGAATATGAAACCCGCGCTATCAGATGGGAGAAGTCGCAACTCGCAAACAAAACTTGCACCCTTCCCTGCAGTCGTCCCCCGGAATTGGACAAAATACTTGGCAGATATTGAATTTTCCACATTGGAAAAGTTTCCGAGAACACTTCAAGTCGAAAAGAATTATTAAACAAATATCTAAACTGCTCCGTTTTCTGAACCTGTACACTCCGACGTTACGTTGGTTTACTGAACTTCTGAGCCAAGTTTTCAATTCTCCCTGAACGACTTTTCATGTAGAAAACAAATGAACATCACGGCCAAAGTTCTGGGCGAAATAAGGAGGCGGTTTTTAAATATTCACGTGTTGCTCGCGTCTTAGTCGAATCTTTTATTTCAGCTTCACGTGCCGTGCAGGTACACCAAATAATAAAGAGAGCCCTGATGTGTTGCAATAACAAGAGTTTGATATGGCGCAAACGATCCTCGATGTATTATAAATAAATAACGTATGGAAGCGTAATTACAAATTAATTTCTCAATTTCCGCTCAACGTCGATAATTTCAACTGAAATTTATTACCAACTTTTGCTTTGCAATATTTTTTACTAGATCCTGAAAACAAAGCGTCTAACAACAAATTCTCCCAGTTTCCGGCCAACTTTCAAGAATGTTCATAATTGTGTAAAATAGTGAAGTTGCTGACGTTTCATTGCTCATTCGTTTGAAAATAATTTGACCAGGTTTGACCACTCAGCTATTTTTTTAGCACCTTTTATTTTCGTGCAATTGCAAAAAATGCAAGGCAATTTCACAAAATGCCCAAATTGTGTAAAAACTGACGTTTTATTGCTAATAAATTTGACTATCATTTGACCACTGCCAAAGGAAGTATCGACTACGTCAAGAAAAAAAATAGAACCTTTTTTCGCCCTGCTAACTTCACGTCCCTTTGAAAAGCAAATAATTCATCTCCGATAGGGTCTAAAATTGATCCCGTTTATCGTTTGACCACACCCTCTAAAAACATACAGCGACAACAAAAGCACTTTTTGTTTTTGTGTAATTGCGAAAAAATGAAGGCCAAATTGTGTAAAAAGTGACGCTTTATTCCTAATCCGTTAGACCATCGTTTGACCACTGCAAAGGAAGATTTGACCACGTTCAGAAAAGAAGGCAAACACTTTTTTTGTCCCAGCTAACTTCACGTCCCTTTGAAATGAAAAGCAAATGACTCGTTTCCCGGGGTCGAAAATTAATCACCCCGTTTATCGTTTGACCACCCCCTCTAAAAAACTTGGAGCGAAAAGAAGTGTATGGCAACGAATTCTTGCGGGTTCAGCCTAATTTCCAAAAATGTTCAAAATTGTGTAATTAGCCAGTTTTACTGCAAAATTCGTTTGACCATCCTTGTTTGACCATGTTCAACCACCGAAAAGCGAAAAGAAATATTGGGCTATCCCACGACTACCAAATAAAAACATTTAAATACAATTTTTTTCTTTTTTTGTCCAAGATATTTTTTTCGAGGGCTTCAAGTCTGCTTGTTTACTTTACAGGAATCCCCTACAAATTTCTGGGAAGACAGAAGAAGAGTAGTTGTAGAAACATTTCTGCATCCGTTTGGATCCAAAAGATGACAGAAATGTAGAGCTTCAAGCGAAACAGGTCACTCCCATACTTGAATTGCTCGTACGTCATAAAACTCCCCAAAACATCACTGCGAGCTTGGGCATGTCTTCTGACAGTAGCAGTGAATTCAATCAGGTCAAGTCTTCAGGTCTTATTGAACGAAATCGTCCGGGCTGTCATCTCGAGCTGGTGTTACCAAACTGGAGTGCAAATGTTGGGAGAACGCCTCCATTTGGTGACAGTGTAATGCGCGATGTTGCGGATATTGGTGCTGTTCTGAAGAAGCACTTGGAGTAGTGATTGATTTACTGCACCCTGCACCCTGTTTCCTCTTACCACAACTCTCAGACTGAGAGGTTAAAGTTGTGGTAACTGGGATGTTATAAGATTTTCTCTCTGAACTTGCGCCGTTGATGGTGATATTGTCATTATTTTTTCCTAAGGGATTGGTCTTACTTCAGGGGGTGCCGGTACTGGTGCTAGATTGTCAACACAAGCGTTACAGGTGTTGCAAATGCATCCTTTACTCTCACGTTCGTCTTTAGCAGCCTAGTAGCAGAATTGAACCTTGGCTGCTGCTTTTGCGATAATATTTCATCTCGCTCACTCAGAGAGTCTTGCTTGGTGGTGAAGCGACGATGTGATGCGGTACGACCTCTTCGGTTTTCTCGATTATTCTTCTCCCTGCCCCCCCCCCCCCCCCCAAAAAAAAAAGATAGTGCCAGTGATACTTGTCAACTAACAGTTCCATCAACGATTTTCTATTACACTAAGTAAGCGACATAGTCAACGGCAGCTTTAATTTGAGATGGATTGTCGATGTGGTGACCTGAAACGTTCAAGTTGTTCTCCAAGATGTTCCTCACGGTGGCTTAAGTGTCGGTTTCGCAAAAAAAAAAAAAACTGGAAAAGAGAAAACATCGTTCGTTCCAGATGATGGTCAAACGGGGTGAGCAAAGAGCACATTTCGACACTCGTAAAAATAAATCTTTGGATTTCAGGAGGTGAAGTTAGCCGAGAGGAAAACGAACGAAGACGGAAGGTCAAACAATGGTCTACCGTCAGTGATGCTTACTAGGTTAGCGCGTTCACTTGACAAGAAGAGAGCTGGACGTAAATTTTTTTTACAAATTTGGTCACTGGCGTAGGTAGCAAGTGGAAAAATCAAAGTTTGAAAGAATAAACAAAATCAGAGATCAGTGAATAAATGAATAAAATGACGTTTTTGTATTTAATTTGATTATTAAACTTCTTGTGCTACCAAGAATGCGCGCCACCCTAGTAATCGTCAATGTCGGTAAAACAGGCACCCTATACCTAGTATTATCCCTACCTTTTTACTAAGCCTCCGTTCATGTTTCTTGTATGAAAGGGCGAGTGGTATTGTTTAAGGCGACTATTTTTGGACCACTCTAGTCAATCATTTCGGTTTTACCACCTGCAAAGTTGCTCCCATCACTACGACTGGATACGGGCGTGCAACAGGCAGCAGGAAGCCGCACGTGTGTAGGTTGGAGGCTGATCCCGCATCCTGCTGAACGCTTTCGCATGCAGATGGTCACCACAGACCACACGTTGATTCACTCTAAACTTTAAAGGTGGTTTAAACTCTTGAGCTACTTCATCTTATTTTCTGGAACCTTAAAGATGAAAATCTATTTCCATCTTGCATATGCAGGGGTTAAAAAAATTAGAAAAATTAAAATGACTGCCATTTATAAACGCATTGACCGATTCTGCTCAAATGTGATATCAGACCAATATTATGCTGGATATTTTACTCTTACAAAAAAATCACTCTCCTAGATTGTTTAAGTGTTATCTGATTAAGAATCCGTTCTAATTGTTTCATTATTTAACTTTAACTAAGCGTTCCCAGAAACTTGTAGCAAAGCTATGATCGCCTACAGGTACCTACATAAGCACTACTCACCTGAAGACTTGCAATTTCTCATTACCGAGAAGTGCACTGTTTTTTAATGACATCTCATGGAATCGATAACTCCTCTCCCAAGTGCTTGAAGATAATTTAAATCGCGAAGTTTATGCAATGAGCTCGTAAAGATTTATTATGTTCAAGAATTGTCCGTGAACTTAGATTGATCGCCACCTCGTAAACTCCTCGGCAATGTACTCGCAGGTATAATTCGAGTAGGTATAGCAAGGGCGTTCGAATGGAAGATTGAATTAGTGCACCCAGCTTAATAAATTTAATTCGGGTATTAATTGGACCTAATTGAATTAATAATTTCACTAAGAACATTTTCTTCCTTCGGTATAACTGGAAACTAGCAAAATCCTCATATTTTATTGCAATTCCTACGCCGTAATAGAAAGCGATAGCAAGCTATTGAAAGAATTTTCACCAACTAAATCGTCTCAAATCAAAACACATCCCAGAGTGGCTTACGATGACTAATAACTTCCATGGCATGTTAAGAAGGAGATTACAATACAGACAACAATGAATCATTGAGTATTAGCAGCGTGAATTTAACATTCAGGTATATTTACCTATGTAAATGTAAATGTGCCACAAAAATATTTATAACGCGTTTGGATCCAGATAACTGGCTCTCGTTAGATAAATATAATATGATACTTAGCTCAAGGTGGAGGTGTGACAATTTGATAACAAGGCAGTCATGACGGATTGAAGCAGAAGAATTATTTTTAGAACTAAAGTTATTATAACGGAACGTCTCTCCAGTTCCACCTTCCTCTTGTAGGCATCAGCTGTTCCTTCGCCCATGGACAGAATTAGAAAAATAAATGGAACGTTCTTCTGCATGTTAATTGAAGAACAATTTTCCTGGATGTCGAGTTACTCTACTTAATATTTGAAAATCTGAAAAGTAACTGCTACTTTCAAACTGGTGTAAAAAAATATGCCACTCGGTGTAAAAAAATCAAGAAACTAAAAAAAAATTGCTCGCCCTCTCTAAAAAGCTTACAGCCAAAACAAGTGCATAAAATGAAATCCTTCAGGTTCCGGCTAACTTCCAAAAATGTTCAAAATTGCGTAAAATAGGGACGTTTTATTGCTCATTCGTTGGACCATCGACCACATTTAACGACTCAGTAGTTTTATTTTAGCAAAGAGAATCATTTCTCCTCTCGGCTAACTTCACGTCCCTTTAAAAAGCAAATGGTTCGTTTGCGGGGGTCGAAAATTGTTCACCTCGTTTGTCGTTTGAACTTACAGCCAAAACCGAGGCCAAAACAAGCGTATAAAAACGAATTATTTCAGGTTCCGGCTAACTTCCAAAAATGTTCAAAATTGTGTAAAATAGGGACGTTTCATTGCTCGTTCGTTTGACAATCGAACACTTTTTGACGACCCAATACTTTTATTTGAGGAAAAATATTCATTTTCCTCTCGACTAACTTCACGTCCCTTTAGAAAGCAAGGTGGTTCATTTCTGGGGTTCGTTTCTGGGGGTCGAAAATGGCTCATCCATTTGACCATCGAATAATTTCGATTGAGCACCTTTTGTTTCTTCAAAAAAAAACATCGGCCAACGTCACACAATGTAAAAAAGGGAAATAACTGGAACGTTCTTCTGTTTATCGAAGAACAAGTTTCCTAGATGTCAAGTTACACCAGGTACATAATATTTAAACTCTGGAAAGTAGCTGAAGTAACTACCTACATGAAAAGTACACAATAGGATACCACGTGAAAAGTTAAGATAGGGACAAAAAAACCGTTAAAACTTAAATCACTCATCACAAACTTGAACTATTAACACAATTTTTATAATTTTTTTTGTACAATCTGAAAATGTAAAAATATACAAGGTGTCTTATTTAAAATAAAAAAATTGATGGCAACTTCCGGTATAACCGGGAGTGGTGTTCACCCTGAATAGGGCGAACCAATATATTCGTTATTGTATGGGTAACTTTACCCTTAAAAGAGATGCGAGATGAGAAAAAACCTTCTTGCGCATCAATCGCAGAAATAGTGTATTTTTATGCGATTCAATTATGAATATTTTCACCGCTTTTTAAATTATTGGCTTTCTGAAATTTTCCATAGTCATGTCATGTTAGCGTAGTGCTTTAATGTGAAAAATTTTCTGTGATAATTTCATTTCATTTCGTTTCAACACGTGCCTTAGAATGGATTTTTAAATTTAAAAATCAAAAAAATTGGCAAAATTTCACAATTTTGTCCCTTTTCCTATGCCCGCCACTGGCTAACTTTACTTGAAAAATACTATTTTTTACACTACCTTTAATAAATTCGGAAAAAACTGAAAGGAGAGTTTTGAAAACCGAAAGTTTGAAATTTTAGAGGAATAAACATCATTTAAAAATATTCGAATATATCTCCGCCATTTTTATATTTGCTTCTTGAAATTTTTGAAGGTTAACTGCTATTAGTATAGTTGTCTACTATCAAAATTTCCGTTCTATTCCTTCAAAAATAAGCTCATGAATGTTTATAGAAATGTAGACATTTTTACCCTTTTCCTACCCACGCCTCTGGCTTATTAATAGAAATGATGCAAATTGTATTGCATTAGCTCAAATTTCAAATAAGTTTATTCCAATCTTGTTAATTTTGTTTAAAAGTTTTTGATCTTGCCTATTTAGGGGTTCAAAATCTAGCCATTTTCCAAAAATTGAAAAGGCCGCCATTTTGGAATGTCTTTACCTATTTTACTCAAATACAGTACCAGACGACTACTTGAGGGTATCTTACTACCAAAAAAATTTCAGCGCTCTAGATTGAAAACTTCGACCAGAAACCGTGCCTCACGGACGGTTTTTTTTCTGAAATTCGGAGGGACATCCTGTAGAAGTAACACAACTCTAGGAAAATGTTTTTTACGAAAATCAAACGTCAGCCCTAAGGTTTATAAGAGTAAAAAATTTCGTTCATTAATCTTGAAAGATGAAGCTACAGGAGCGTTTTTAAAAATTTAGAGAAATTAATTTAAAAAAACATCATGTAAAAAAAAAACGAATATCTCCGCCATTTTTCTTATTTACTTTTTGAAATTCTCAAGGGTTGAAGTCTATTAGTATAGTTGTCTACTGTAAAAATTTCAGTTTAATTACTTCAAAAATGTGCTCATAAATTGTTGGAGAAATTTAGCCATTTTTACCCTTTTCCTACCCACGCCACTGGCTTATTAATAGAAAAAATGCAAATTTTGTTGCATGAAATTAAATTTCAAGTCATTTACTTCCAATATTGTGAATTTGATATAAAACTCTTTTTCTATCTAGCTTATACAGGGGTTCAAAAAATAGTCCTTTTTCCAAAAATTAAAATGGCCGCCATTTTGAAACGGCTCGGCCGATTTTGCTCAAGTGCAATAATACCAGACCACTCCTTGTGGATATCTTACTCCCACAAAAATTTCAGCCTCCTAGATTCAAAACTGCGACCTGAAATGAGATGACAAAAACCGGGCTCATGGAATTTTGAAGGGACACCCTGTAGAAGTAACGTGACTTTTGGAAATTTTTTCAACGAAAATCTAAAGTCATTCCTCAGCTTTACAAGAATCCAAAATTTCGTTCACTAATCTTGAAAGATAAAGCTACAGGAGCGTTTTGAAAATCGAAATTTCGCGATTTTGGAGAAATATATATATATATAAATATATATATAAATATATATATAAATATATATATATATAAATATATATATATATATCGTGGGCAGGTGAATTTTGGAAAACTACTTTTTCGTGATCTGGGGGTCATGATCGATGGACATTTGATGAGTTTGGGTGATTTTCGAAAAGTGATGTCGTCCTCAATAGTGTATTTTTTGTTAAAAAATACACTAAAAGTTGTACAATCCCTGAACGGCTGAAATTTAGTATTCACTCCTTTGAACCCATATCTCACATCGGCTCAGTCCTATATAGCAAGTTAGAGATCTGTAAAAATATGAGCATGTGAAATTCTATCTTATTCCTTTCTTGAGGGTTTCATGGAGGCTCCATATTGAAATTTTACATAATTTAGTGAAGATATCAATCAGAACTCGCCTCTCTTATAGAGAGTTCACTGACCAGTGCCAGTGCCAGTACGTCTCAGAGTGCCATTATCATTATTGGATCTGTACTTTGTTCTTACAGTGGGCACTTTTCATGACCATAATTTTGCAGTTTTTGACCCACATTTCGCAATACATTAGCCATCGGATGCATCTGCGCGAAGTGAGCTTTGATAGTGGTGGTGACATCCAATTTGAATAAATTTGAATAATATCGAACATGCAACAATGGCTAGCTTATTAGGTATTATTCCACTATAGGTCATTAAGTTATTTGAATTTAAAACAATAATAATTTAACATTTCCAAAAGAAGTTAAAATATCAGCTAAAATTGGATAAATTGTGCTACCCATTGCAGGTCCTTCATTTTCTCACCAAGGGATTTTCTCATCATTCATTCAAGGGAAAATTTATTATTGATATATTATAAAATATAGTGTAATATTAAAATTTACTATTTGGAACATAAATGAATGAAACAAGAGGTCTGAGTGTTCAAATTCAGATTAAATCAGTCCCTGGAGAGATTAGTAATTTCGTAGAATTTTTGCTTCTTATTTTCTCTTCATTACAACCTCGATTACAACTAAATTTCTATTCCTCGCCTGTTTTTATTTTGGTGTTAATTTGACAGGTGATCTTTTCAAAATTTTACCAATTTCATTAACCCGTTACAGAATATGTAGGTAACTATTGCGATAATTTAAAAGTTATTTAAAAAACAAAATTTTTAAAAAGACGATGGAATTTTTTTGGCACAAATTTGGTACCATTTGTATTTTGATCTACCTACATACTTATTGAAAGATTTAAACCGTGATATCTTCAAAAATGAACAAAGATAAATACGGATTTAAGATTATACGGATTAATTAATCCCCATGGTTAATTTACCTTTTAAACTAATTTTCAAAAAATAACCAAAGAAATTGTGTCTGCTAAATTTAGCCTAATAAGGGACAGCTCTTGACTGCATCTTGGACTGCATCAATCATAACGTAGACGTATTTTACGCGAACGTGTTTCGATTCCTCAAAACCATCATCAGATCACATGAAATTTTAGGAGAAGAATGATAATCTGGCATAGGTATTTGCTAGTTGAAACCTATTTAATGATTTCATGCGTAAAAAGTTACCTGTTTGTAATAATCGAGTCCTCTATAAATCTATTGCTTCGGTGTTCTTTAAAAGGCGGTATAAAATATACGGTGCGAGATAATGTACATACAGCTGCGGGCTTAAAGTACATATTATTATTTCAGGTTCACACATGTGTTATTATAACCGAAAAAATACCGAGACCAACTCGTTGATATGACACATTACTGTAATACGCAGAAGGCTATCATCGTATATGAATACATTGTCGCTATCTTGGTCTGCGGGCAATATGAAAATACAGAAAAAAGAATCATTAACTCGTTCTGGATGATGTGCTTTTTAAAAGTGTACTGGTATTAAATTCCTTGCGGGTAGTGCTGCATTCTCCGGTGATATCCTCATTTCGAGTAACGTCTCCTGCGAGCTCTCCTCGATGTGCTGAAGCTGGGGAATGTTCGCGTCTTGTAATAATTTCGTTCACAAACGGCGTTATTCCTGATATGAAATGAAAACCAAATGGAAGCTGGAAGCTGCGCGTCCTGACTCATATACGGATATATGTGCATTTATATGGGCATGGAGTCCGTACCTATAGCTGCGGGAGGACTAAACTTTTATAATTCCCCGATGAATCATTATTTTTTCTTATATTTCTGCATAATTCTCTTCGGGTTATTGAGAAAATCAAACTTTAAAAATGTTTTCTTCACATATTTTGACCCAATCTCACAGGAACTGTTAACAAAGTGATTTATTTTCGTTTTAGTTATTTATGCACCAAGGGCGTTACTTAGATGATAATGCCCGGAGATCGATGTGATCCAGCCTAAGTATTCTAGGATAATGCCTCGCATAATTCATGAAAAATTAATGGGATATTTTTACGCTCTTAAGCTAAAGACGTTCCAACCCACAGAGCCATCTAGGATCTCTCAACGCTGTAGACGTCGTTGTTTCGGTCTCCTTATGACCTCATCAATACAGTACAGCACATAGAGAAAGAACCAGGAGATGGATCAAGTCTACCCAGGAAGCGCAGTTCTTATATCAAACAGTATCACGGAACTCCATGACTTGAAGAGCCTCTCGTCATCTACCGAAGGGGACTAATTGCAGTCCAATTGCTTCGGGGAGAGTGGTGTGTATAATTAATAAAAAATTAATGGGCTATTTTAACGCTTTTTCCAATTCTAGGATATCTAGTAACTTTTGCGTTGCTAGTCAAGCTGCTTGTTTTGTATTTGTCATTATAATAATCCGGGGCGTTATAGAGGGTGTTATTTATATTAACGTATCCTTGATATATGTCTTATTTTGATATGTATCTTTAAACGTAACGGCTATAAAGTCATTAAAAAAATTACTGATCTGTAGAGAGACCACGTTCAGCTCGTGGAAGAAATGCCTGGTTGCTTGGAGACTGGGCCACTGGAAGTACGAGATCCAGCATATCTCCGTTATCGCTAGGTGGTGACTGGTGATATAAAGACGGCGCCCTGGGTAGACGAGGACGAGACATTGATGCGTTCTACGTTACCGAAGTAACTGTTAATTTTGTCTCTTCGTGTTTTATCTCCATACTGACGAATTCGGCGTTTCTCAATTGGGCGAAATTACCTGAGCGACCCTTCGTCACGACGGGGGTCCTTATAATCCGGGAGCTCAATTGGGCGAAGGAATTTCTAAATACCGTTGAGTTATTTCCATGCTCTTGTATGGCTACGTTGTCAGATTTTACAGAAATTCCTATTTTCTACATTAAATAAAATTGAAAAAACCAAATAAATAATATTAATACTTGATGCATTATTTTTTTAAGTTCTATCAAATACATCATCAAGCCCTTATTGCATTTACAATTATTATTTTATACTATACCTACAGCAGAAACATGAAACATCAATAGAAACGTAAAATAATAATGAATATGGCGATACACATTGTAATTATTTATTATAGCGGTATTTATTTTTTTTTCCGTACTAAAACTCACCGGTAAGCCAGGTCTTTGGTCAGGGTAGGTTTTTTTTTTAATTTTTTTTTCACCTGACCAAAGACCTGACTTACCGATGACGCTAAAGTGCAACATAGCCATAGGTAGGTACGTACCTACTGCCTACTCGACTTCAATTATTAATAATAAATTGATTAGGTATACCTATCCGATCTACTAAAAGCACCACTAAATAAATCTGGCAACACTGCTATATATACGGGCAAGGCCGCACATGTATTTCTTGTCTGTCCAGTTATCTCTTATAATCCCCTAGTTTCTCGTTTGTCGCCCAATTGACCCCTGGGATTAGTGAATAACAAAATCCTTCGCCCAATTCGGTATCGCCCGACGAATTAAATATTAAAAATAGTTTTCATCTCGGTTTTCATGATAATCGGTGTTAAAACTTCTTTGTCAGAGATAGCAGAAGGCATCTACGGCTGGAATAAGACAGTAGATAACTTCTAAAGACTTCATTGTTTTTAAAATTATTCTCTTTTGCATGCGCTCGAACGAATTCTGGAAGAAGTTATTCCACTCTTTTGTTGGTACTATAAAAATCACGTTTTTGAAGGCGTCGACGATTCTTCTGGCGACTGAAACCTTTGATCACGCAGTCCGTTCTTGATTTTCGGAAAGGAAAAAATCGTACCTAGGGAAATTCAATCGACTAGGGAGCTGTGGGCCAACTTGAATTGTTTTGGTGGAGGATGATTCGTCGTTCGGGGTTGGTTTTTCGAAGTTCAGCGATGACTTCCGGCAAACAAATGGTTGTGTACCAATCGGCAGTTTCTAATCTTGCAAAGGAATTGTTGCTACATGACCTGCTTTTGAGACTAAAGAGATCTTTTTGGGCTCAACTCGAGCAGGGATGACTTATATGTTGGTTTTTCTTCGCCTTGGAACACCCAGACTACTGGTACAAAAAAAAAAAAAACTATTTGGAAACTGATGATGAGGGATTTTGAAATTATTTTTAGCTTTCAGCAGTTTCCGGAAAATCGGAAATTTATTTTTGCAATGCTCACATTATACCCGAATTTTTTGAATTCAATCTGTGGAATTTCGAGCTATTCAATGAGATTTTCGAGCTGTCTGTACCTGTTTTCATTTTCCTGAAAATCGAAAAAAAAACGCTTTTTCGTGCTAGGATATGACATAAATTTGAAAAGTAGGTACGTACTCCCGGAAAAAACGTAATTTTCAGGAATTTCGAGCTGTTTTCGAGCTCCTCAATGAGATTTTCGAGCTGTTTCTAGCTTTAGCTATTTTCCGGAAAAAAGAAAAAAAAACTGTTTCTTCGAAGTTCCTATGCTTTTCGTTTGTTTTTTCGGGAGTGCGTACTTTTGAAAATTAGGTCAAATCCTGCACGAAAAAAGGTTTTTTTCGGAAAGTGACGAGAGCTAGAAACAGCTCGAAAATCTCACTGAGGAGCTCGAAATTTCTGTGCTTTTCGTTTTTTTTTTCCGGTGTACGTACTTTAAATACTTAGGCCGAATGCTAGCAAGCCATTTTCTAGCTCTCGTCATTTTCCCGAAAAACGAAGAAAACCGCTTTTTTGAAGTTCCCGTGCTTTTGGTTTTTTTCCGGGGTTGCGTACTTTTAAAAATTAGGTCAATTCCTAGCACTTAAAAAGCCTTTTTTCGAATCCTTTTGAAGAGCTCGAAAATAGCTCGAAATTCCAGTTTCTCTCTCCACAGATTGAATAAAAAAAAAAAAAACACGTGTAATGTGAGCGTTACAAAAAATAAATTTCCGATTTTCAGGAAAACGCTGAAAGCTAAAGACAGCTCTAAAATACCATTAATGAGCTCGAAAATCCCTCGTCATCAGTTTTTTTTTAAATAGTTTTTTATTTTTAAGTGTCATGCTTAAATTTGGGACCTTGTTTTCAGGTTCATATTATGAGTAAAAACACGATTCATCACCACTGACGATGCTGTGCACATTTTTAGAGTTTCTTGACACCAATTATTGACTTTAGCTTCTTTCTTCAGTCAACATATGCGGTATCTAACAGGACACTATTGTTTTACCACCAATTCTTCCTGAAAAATGTAAAATCTCTCAACTCTTATCTCATTAACCGGTAATAAAGTGATTCGCCCTCATCGACCAGCAGCAGCAGCAGCAAAGCAGCGATTTCAAGAGACTGGCACCTCTTTCCAAGGTAATTGCCTTGCTTTGGTCTCATTCGTCATTTTTAAAAATCAAAACCATAACAAAACTAATTGCCAAAAACAGAAACCAACTAACAAAAATTATTGGCGGACATCTTTCTCGACTTAGTTCCATTATTTATTCGAAAAACTTTCTTTTCGAATTATTTAGCAGAATTAAATATAGCAACATTTTATTCGTTACTAGAGTCGCAGTAGGGTTTCTACGTTAAATTTGAAGTTCAAAATAGATAAAACCCCACTTGACAACAAGGTACTGGTACCAGTATACAACAATTCACCACTCATGTACGATAGTGTATTAGCGGTGGGTGTGCCTGTGCCATAATCAGTCTCGTCTTCGTCTCTCGTCTTGGATTGGAAGTTCATTGGCTTTGCTCAGCGACTTGATTCACCTTCGATTGTGGTAGTGTTCCATCATCGTTATTACTGTTTGTTTACATAAACATTAATGGAAATCATTTCGCAATTAATCAATTATCCAGTTAAATTATACCCACAAAATCCCTCAACTGAATCAACATTGTATTATAGGCCATTACAAATTACGATAGAAAACCGGACATTACAACTATTATTATTATTATTGTATTGTAAGACAATTTTCTAGACTTTCCCTTTGGAAACAGATTGGTTTTATGAAATCCTCTACCTGATTTAAGCGAGAGGAGTATTAGCAATTATTTTCAATTATTCCAGTTCGATATTGATTTTAATTTAATTATCAAATCAAACTAATTGGAATTGGACCAATCAACAATTTACTGATTTAACTGACAACGACAGGTCATGGAAGGAAAACTAAAACTAAAACTAAAACTGTCTCTAACTTTACAATCCAATTTTCAACACGCGAGCTGGTAGAAAAACTGGGAATTATTATTCTCTTTGTATTAACGCTAGTTTAATGTTAAATCTATGTAGTCATTATTGTTATGTCTATTAAAATCTCTAGTCTAAACTGCCGACAATGCTCTCGGCATTCTTATTTGATCATGAAAAGATAACAGTTTAGAGCGCAGTCTAAATATCACGTCGACCGGCACGTTACTATTACTAATTATACAAAGTAATGTAAAATGTAACATGAGCTGTCGATTATTTTTGTTGGGTCTTCGGAACTTAAAAGCTCCACGTATACGAGTACGTCTAGTAAATGGCGGTCATTGTAATATTTAGAAAAGACGCATAAACCAGCAAAATTTATTATTTCCAATGCATTTCTCATTACCCCTTTTATGGCCCATGTATTTTCATTTCAATGTATAAACAAATAATCAACTGGGATGATTTTTTCTGATTGATGATTCATCCAGGCCAGAACATTTTCTCACAAAACTAAAAATTAATGTAACGGTTTTAAAGCTACCATCAGCAGGTGGGACTTATACCTGGAGATTTGGGGAAAGGAAAAGAATAACAGGAAGTGATCGACAAGCGACAAAGTAACTAAAAGCAGAGCAACTAGAAGAAAAGAACGAGAACCTGTCCTCTTCAATGGGCCAACACCTAAAGACACGCACGGCTATCTTCCGACCATGTCCATGGGTTCAGAGATGTGGAAGAAGCGAGCAGCATACTATAAATAAGACAATATAGGCCGTTTCGTAGGGGTGCCGACGGTTTGGGGGCTGAAAGGGGGCCTCAAGGACGTCATCACCCAGTAAATTCTCTAACAAATTCTTTATCAGAGGGTAAAAGTACAGTTCTTCCGCGGCCTGATTTATTGATTTATTGGATTAATTACAATTCAATAAAAACAATGAAATGTTGACTTTATTTTGAAATAATTCCTCGTTTTTCTATTTCTAGATTGTTCTGTTGTAACCATAGCAACGCTGGGAGAAGAGGAAGAAGAATGAGATCGCCTGCGACCAGAGGGTCGCTCGGTCATAATTGGGGTCGTCAGATAGTGAGACTTACACCTCGTTAATTACTCGTTTCGTCTAGAATCGTCAGATATTCTTAGATCTGATTCGTCAGATATGCATTATGCACATTAAAGCATATTACAACTTCGTTAATTAAACAAGTGTCTTTACCTTAATAATTAAACCAATTAACTCGTCGGGACAGCGATCTAATCAACAAAGTTAGTAACTACTTATTTAAAGTTTTAAAACAGCCCTGGTCCTTCACCCTATGATAACATTTATTAATTAATCTACGCTAAGTTCAACAATAATTATTGATCCTCGACCTAGTTCAAACATTTGGTCCTCAAGCAAGTGGAATTTATTCTCTCCGTTGTGGCTACAACGGAACGTGGACAAAAGTAGGTAGATATTTTTAATAAGGCAATGGATGCCATTGCAAACTTCGCTTTCGAGACTTTACTGGATACTTTTGTCACTGGAGAATTATTCTGGATATTTTTGGAACTTAACTAGGTTAGGAACATCGAGCATCTCTTCTTCTTGTTTGTATAGCCATAGATTATGGCCTCTTAGACTTTGAAATGAAGCCATATAAAACATTCGTCCCCTCTTCTAGATCTAGACAGTTGATAAGAGGTGACAGTTGTTCTCGATAGTTCTTTTCTTCTAGAATTAACTGCACGATCGTGACATAACTATTTGACGTTGGGTAATATCAGTCTAGAACGTGCCATGGGATATTATTAAGAGCGCCAGTTCCGCGCATGAGTCAGAGTGGTTTTGAAAGATATCAGAGGTAGATCAGTTCATGGATCAGTGATGAAAATGAACAGTCGTGATGGAAGGGAAATTAATAAGAAGACCAGTTCTCAGAGACAGTTCAGTTGGAAAGCTATAGAAGTGACTCTTAGTACAATTTCAAGTGTAAAAGAGAAAAATTGAGACGGTAGTGGTTAAATAAAAAAAAATGGCTATTTATTTTATTTGTAGGTTATTGTTATTAGCAAATTAAGGGAGCTTCGTAACAATATTTTTTCTTAACGGCGGGTGCACAACTCTCTCATGATTTTACCCTGCCAAAATTCGATAAAATCGTGGTGACAAAATTATAGGCTTTATTTATCAGTGCCACGTTGCCAGATCTCGAATATTGACCGAGATCTGGGGCTTTGTGTTAATTTCTATTTTTTTTGTGGTTTAATTTTTTTCACTCAATATCTCATCAGTTTTTTTTAATAAAAAGTCCGCTTTCAATAGCTTTTCCAGATGCTTAAGTAGTTTTACTTGCACCTTTTTATTCGGCTAATTTTATAGAGATCGAGGAAGAGATTTATTGCAGAAATTCCATCAAAAAGATATGAAAATAAGTCAAAAAAAAAAAAAGTTTCCCTTGTTGCTGAAATAAGCTTTCATAAATTGTCTTGGACTGATTGACTTCAAAATCACTTCGTTATATTTACATTTTCAATATAAATAAAACGTGCTTTGGAAATATGAAACATCCGCGGCAGTTGTCTCGCACAGAAGCTTACGTCAAGTTTTAATGATAAAAAAAGTTTTAATTAAAATTGGTTCAATTTTTTTTCGATAGTCTCTTATATCTCCATCGGTTTTGGGTTTCAGAAAAAATGTTATAGAAGCTTTTGTTCGAGTTTTTGCTCATTATTTCCTCTCACCATGTAATTTTTGTCACGAGTTTTGGCCTTTTGTAAAAAGACACTTTTAATCTCAGAAGTGGGATTGAGGGAACCGACGACATGAGATAGACAATTTGACTTAACGATGTCCACACTTTACACAGAACATAAGGGAGTAGTTCAATATTTTTTACTTCCCAGAACAGATGAAGTTAATATACTTATTATAAGAAAAAAAAACACGCATCAGAAGAACTGAATTAAAAAAAATATATATATAGAGAGAACAAAATCTCGGAAGAGTGACTTGTTTAAATAAAACTTCTTATTGATGAACTGATATTTTCGTTTGTATTAAAAAAAATCGCTCCGTAAGAGATAAAAAAAAAGAAAATTATGAAACACTAATACAGAAACAGCGAGGCAGTTGTTAATAACGAACCGGTCGAAAGATTTTCCGAATTTTTTGCTTAAACTTGAAGTTTCCACATAAATGATCTTTCTGTTTCAACTTATTTTTCTACCATTTATTCTCACAGTTCAATCTCCCATTTCCTCTCGCAATTCTTTTATTTTCAGTGCTTTTGTTCTCCTTTGATTAAGACAAGCTCTTAGTACCTATGTCCGCATCTACATCAACTACAGGTGGCCCAACTAAAAAAAGACAAGCCCCAATTTTAGAATAATTTAATTTGTCATTCTTTCCTGAGCTGATTTGATTTATTACGCGGATCGCGGAATAATGAAATAATAAATGATCTCGTTTTAATGATTAATTAATTCAGTTGATTGATTTAAATAATATTTGGGCGAGGTAATCAGGTGTTATGATATAGAATTCTTCTATAGGAATAGAAGACAAAAACCCTTAAATCCCTTTCACAAGATCACAAGAACAGGTTTTCGGACACAAATTCCTAAAACTTTTCTGCAGAAGTATTTTGACGAAACGGTCCGACAAATCGCTTTATTTGCCAGCTTTCAAAGAGATGAGAAGACCGCTGTTCGGGTGGGCGTGTGCGGGATTAAAGTCTAGCGGGTTTTTGTCTGGTCTTGAATAATATAAAGCAACGACCTTGAACGGGTTTCTTTTTCCTTCACCTGACGGTAAAAAGTTCAGGTATTCTTAGTCATGCTACTCCATGCATAACTATTATAATAGCTTTACATCTATAAATTTTTTAATAATAATAATAATAATAATAATAAGCTGTCCTGGTCTCATTTAATTGACATTTTACTCTACTTTTATAAATGATAAATTATCCTCGACCCATTTGGCAACAACAGCTTTAGAAAAAAAACTAAAAATTTTTCGTCCCATACCTATCAAATTTTCTAAAATTCGGTTAGGGGTAGAAAGTCAAATTGAGGCGACTTTTACCATACCATAAATGTTGACATTCTACCTACTCTTCTTCAGTAATCTACCCTTCTTCAGAGCAACTCTTCTTTATCCCCTATAGCTCCCGCAACTATACAACCTGAAAATTTCAAAACTGGATTGCTTCATTTGAAAGATTTTACTGCTTTCTCCAGTGTCAATTTTTCACAATTCTGTAGATACGAAGGTACTAAATGACAAAGAAAAAGTTTGAAATTGTGCTCATAAGCACCGCGATTCATTATTTTTTTATTCGGAAGATCGGCGATAAAAATGTTATTGCCACTTCATGTCAGTATTTTTCGCTTTCTTTCTAATGATTCTGATTTAACCGTTATAATTTAACATATAGGTGGTTGTCCTTATTTTGACAGCTCTTTTATAAAGTTACATCGCATTATTTTTACTAAATTAACTTCGAAACAGCTCAAATGAAATATTTGTTGGCATTGGCAAGGCAATAGATATTTTTATTAAATTCTTAAAAAAAAACGACCATTTCAGTTGCTTATTGCAATGCAAGTCAATTAAAACCATGTCGCAAGCAGCCTTGCGGAGTAATGCTTAATTATAATAATTAATTCCAATTATTCACGATCATCAAATCCAGGAGAACATTTTAATAAACAACAAAAATCCAACAGAGCGAAACACGTCACAGGATCCTCCGGTCGGAGCAGTAACATTGAATTCTTTCTGTCCCCGGACGGCCCCGTGTACCGCATTGACGTTAATTTCACGCTCTTAATTGTGTTTCTGTTGGCAGCCGATGAAATATTTCATAATGCAACAGCGAAAACCGTCATGTTTCCGAAACGAATTTGCCCCGACCGAATGTTCTCTGCCAACTCTCTACCTCTCCTCTACTCACTCAACTTTCAGAGTAAATGACACGGGACGTGATGAAAAACCAGCTTACTGATTGGTTATTATTACTTTTTATATTGACTAGTAGGTGAATCTAATACAAAGGTGAAAATAGACAAAAGTGCAAGAAATCCAATTATGTATTAATGTTATTACTGGCTGAGAGTCTTCAGTTTGGATACTAGTGATTATGAAATTACACACTCGAGATGCAAAAAAAGCCCGGGATCAATTATGATTTCAGTTAGAGCCAGCCGTAACCACTGTCAACTGACAAAAGGTCGATCTGGAAGTTCACGAAACATCAACACGAACATTCGAGTAACGGACAGAACCGCAAGCGCGTCGAGATTAGAGAAGGAGGATCGGGTCAATTCGCGTATAGGGAAGAAAACTGTTCGTCAGATGTCAGAACTTGTCGTATTTTTCTAGGCTCTTCATAGTTTGAATTATTAAATCAAGCGCCAAGTAAATAAACGAAATGCTAGCAGAAATAACAGATGGTCAGTCTACATTGGAATAGCAGCGGCGTTACAAGCAAGAATAAGTGAACAATTCAATATTTAAGTAGGTAGTGTGTAATAATTAAATAAAAAATAAATAAATAAATTAGTTTTACTGTGCGATATTTTTTCAATTATTTATCAAATTCACGATAAAGAATTTAGATAGAAACCTGAAAGCACCAAAGAAAAGATCGTCACAACCATTTATGTACAACATTCTAATATTTATGGTTACGTTTAGCATATTTTACGGAAAGCGCTGCCTGTTTTGAATTTATGTCTGCTTCAGTTATTCAGAAGTTAAAATAAATTACAGTCAACCGAAACTGTTACTTATACCCTTTTGCGATCTTGATCATCAATCACTATTCACTTTGGGCTAAACTGACTAAACGTATGTTAAAGTAGATTTGAAATTTATTTGATTTTGGGTTCTAATTTAGCTTGCCACTATAAGTTCTTTGAAAAACAAATTAGAAATCTTTCGTACAATCTGTGATGTAAAAACTGAGGACACATTAGTAATGGACTCATCAGCATGTCATATCAGTCGATATACAATACATACCAACATAATTAGTAGGAATTATTATTATTACACCTAAACTAAGACCATGGTTCTTTTATACTCAGGAAAAGACACCTTATAGTATAGATACTATAAATTTCTTCTATTGGGCTGTTTATTGGGACTTACAGGTATATTTGAATTTTTTTTCTGCCCTGAATAACTCATTTCTTGCAATAATTATGTGCTACTAAGCGTATGTTGCTCAGATACTCATTATAGCTATGAAATAATATGAAAAAAAATATATATCAGGGGCTCTCTTCATACATAGCTCCTTTTTTCAAAAAAATTCCGACTGGCCCCAAATAAAAAAAAACATTTGTTCATCGTTGGTTCATGTTTGTCCGGCCATTTGTCCATCCACAAATTTGTTATTACGTATTATAATTTAATATCTCGAAAAATGTGAAGTCGGCACCCCCCGGCACCCCCACATGCGACTTTTGCAATTTTTTTCGTGAGTTAATTCATTTGTCCACCAAATAGATGTTTTTTCCCGGGAAGTATTCCAAAAATAGGAGGAGAAAACGTCATTTTTATCAAAAATTTATCATTCAATAACCCCAAAATTTCATAAATTCCATAAACTTAAAAACCGCCCAAATAATTTTTACATCCAAATAGGCTCAGGTTTGTCCATTGATCTGCACTCAAAAACTAAACAAACCAACTGAAAGATCAAGTGGGTGTTCACTATTGGAAATAAATTGTACACTGAGGTGGAATGGAAATAACTCGAAATACGTGGTAGTGAAAATAATGTGGAACTAGTGGCAATAATGAGAAAATAGTGGAAATAGTGTGAAAATAATGGAAATAAATTGGAAATAATTGTACACTATGGTGAAAATAACTGAAAGAAAATCACTTATGATAAGTGTAAATGGAGGAAACAATGAGAGAAAATTGTAAATATGTAGTGTGGAAATAGTGGAGAAATAGTAAATAGTGAAATAAAATGGAAACAGAGTGGAAATAATATGGGAACCTTTTGAAATAATCAGGAAATAGTGGATATTATGTGAAAATTGGTAAATAATGTGGAATAGTGAAAAAAAAGAGTTGAAATAATTTAGTATGTAGAGATAACTGTACACTTTTTCATCGACTGTTACTCGTGAAAATAATCTTGCACTATGATGGAAATAACTTTAAATAAGTGGAAATGGGGAAATAAAATAGAAATATTGGAAATAGTGCGGAAATAGTGGAAATTATGTGGAAATAGTGTAAATATTAAGTAAATAGTTAAAGAAACAGTGGAAATAATGAGGGAATCTTGGAAATAATGAGAAAGTAGCGAATATTATGTGGAAATTATGTAAATAATGTGGAAATTGTGAAAAAAGAGTGGAAAAATTTAGTTTATGGAAAAAACTGCACACTTTTTCATCGAGTGAACTTTCCCTCGGGGGTGCTACTCATGGAAATAATTGTACACTATGATGGAAATAACTTAAAATAAGTGGAAATGGGGGAAATATTGAAGGAATGTTGGAAACAGTGTACCTAAATTACGTGGAAATAGTGAAAATATGATATAAATAGTGAAAGGAGGGAATCTTGGAAATAATGATGAAATAGTGAATATTATGTGGAAAAAATGCGGAAATAGTTAAAAAAAAGCGAAGAAAAAATTTATCACGTGAAAATAACTGCACACTTTTTCATCGATTAAACTTGCCTTCGGGGGTGCTCGTGGGAATAATTTGTACAAATGATGGTAATAACGGAAAATCACTTAAAATATGATGTAAACAGTGAAAGAAAATATAAATAGTGGAAATAATATAGAAATAGTTAAAATAAAGTGTAAATACTGAAAAAAAATTGTACACTTTTTCATTGAGTGAACACCCCCTCGGGAAAGATAATACCCGAGGCTGATATCCACATTTTCAAGCTACCGAGCCTTCATCTTCAGGTAATTCCTACGTAACATTTTCCTTTGTTTTAATGTTGCTTTGTTATATTTGACAGGAGGCTTTATAGAGTGTACAGAGTTATGACGTAATAATGTAAATGTTCATTGTTATGGGACATTAAACTTCAGTTTTGGGTAGTCGGCTCTACATAGCTAAACTTAATTAAGTACACATTATGTACGTGCATATCTGCAAATTCGTATGATGTCTAAAATAAATAATACACACGTAGACGTAAACGTGTGCTACAATAACGCCTGGGCTGGGACGCTGGGAGGTGCTTGTCCAAATAAGGTTCTAGTTAACAAGCATCATTGTCGAATGGAATAATCAGACATGGCTAAATAATTGGGTAAAATAAATAGCCATTACAGTTCCGTATATGCGATGTGCCGTGATACCTACTACTACCTACTAATTGAATTTTTCTCACTAAAGGTCTCTATTAAATTAGAAAATTGTAAATATTGAACCAATTATGCCGTATAGATGAATTATATTATTATTCTTGTATTGGTTTTTAGGTTCTCTCAGGCTTACTTTTGTAGTTATTAATAAATAGTTGACGTTTCGGGATTGATTAATCCCTTGATCACATATTTAATTAATAAAATAGATACAATAAAAATATTTTAGTAAAATGAAAATATAAAAGTATGACATTTACAAGTCAAAATCTAAAAATGGCATATCGTTTGAAACAATGTTTATTTTAGATAATTGTTCTTTTACTATTATTGTTTTTTTTTTTTTTTGAGTTGGTGTTTGTATGTGTATATTGTTTAAAATAACTATGTGAATGATATTGTTTGGGAAGTGATGCTATTTTATGAATCGTTGGGAGTAAACTTCAGGTTAACTTTTATTGTTTTTCATTATTATTTTTATTTATTTTTAATAAATAATATTTATTGTTGTAGACAAATAAATATTATTTATTTATTAATAAATAATAAAGAATAAATAATATTATTTATTCTTCCAGACACACACAAATACAACAATAAATATTATTTATTAAAAATAAATAAAAATAATAATGAAAAACAATAAAAGTTAACCTGAAGTTTACTCCCAACGATTCATAAAATAGCATCACTTCCCAAACAATATCATTCACATAGTTATTTTAAACAATATACACATACAAACACCAACTCAAAAAAAAAAAAAAAACAATAATAGTAAAAGAACAATTATCTAAAATAAACATTGTTTCAAACGATATGCCATTTTTAGATTTTGACTTGTAAATGTCATACTTTTATATTTTCATTTTACTAAAATATTTTTATTGTATCTATTTTATTAATTAAATATGTGATCAAGGGATTAATCAATCCCGAAACGTCAACTATTTATTAATAACTACAAAAGTAAGCCTGAGAGAACCTAAAAACCAATACAAGAATAATAATATAGGTCTCTATTAAATGAATATATTGCGATGATATAGGTGGTGCATTGCATATATCAGCAGTAAACATTGGCTGCTAATATTTATTTATGCAACTAGTGGAATAAACGCGTTATTAGGATATGAGGGTGCTTTTGTGGAACGAGCTTTCTGTCTAATTATAATCGTGTTCGATAATACTGCGTTACTGCGCCGGTTGATTCTGTATAATGCAATGTAACTATATGTATTGTCAGTAAATTTAATGAAATTAATAATTCGTTAGTCAATAATACTGTAATGTAACAGTAACACCTGAAGCCTCGCCTGAAGCGGCGCAAGTGCAAACTCAATTTAGTGATGCTAAGTTTGCCCTTCCTTTATAGTCCCAATTTTTGTAAAATTTGTTCTTATAGGTATTATAGGAATATCTGCTGTTTCGAATCAATAAAAAATATAACAGAGTCAGTCAGTATAGTTTGGGATGTTTATATCAGATAGCTTGACGATTGGCATGTCTCGAGAAAACTGATGTTTTCATTGACGTTTGAAATGTCATACAAGAAGAATCGCATATTTCAGTCTGCTTTGGATAAAAGTAAAAGTTCTGACGTGACTTATGAGATGATCTAGACGCATAATAATATTTACAATTATTACGTTGTTTGTAAATAAACGCTTCGCGCATGATAAACGATTCGAATTGCTCGTCCTGAGCTTCCCGTATCATATTAATATCGCGCTAAATGCAATGGAATATCTCCGCGAACTCTGGAACAATAAAGTCGAACGTGTGCGAGAAAGAAAGATATAAAATGTAATGGTTGGTACACTACATTCTGAGGGCACAATAGAAACCGAGTTATTAGATGCAGGTTACGCGGTGCCCGCTGAATCGTAAACTTTAAAGAAAAGTCCGCACAATAAACTCACTCACCTTTTGTGGCAGACTTGGAATTTCCGATATCACATAACAAAAGTTCCGACTATTTATCTTTACATGCTCTAGGAACTTCAAGTTACAGCCGCCGGGAGAACTTCTTTATGTAGGGGAGACACGATGGGATAGATCTGTTGTCCAATATATACGCGACTCTGTTGAACTCGGTCGGGGAACCTGATTTAATAGGAGCGGGAGTTAGGAGTCGCGAGTACGTATTACAACTCACATTACTCTTCATGTCGAGGGCATGGTAAAATCAAATTTTCCTCCCGATTCAATCCAATTCCAAATTCATGTTATGCTGTAGTATTTGTTATTTTTATCTGGGTAACTTCCTCTCGTGCAACTTCCATGCAGTCACACCAGATATGCAGGAAAATTTGTATTTATTTTTTTTTTGCTCATTTGAATGATAAATGTTATATATTCTTCTGAGTCTGCCTGGATAAATTTCTCGGAACATGCGGAGACGGAAGCTTCTTGAAGTGAGCAGGAAAAACTCGGGGAAACAGATTGCTATAGCGCTTTCGATTGACCAAAATTTGACCACCCAACAATTTCGTTTGACCACGTCCAGAAAAAAAAAATATATTTTTTTCATTTCCGTTCCGGCTACCTTCACAATTCTACAATTCTCTTTGGAAGCTAAAGGGTTCGTTCGCGGGGGTCGAAACACTCTCCTGAAGTCGGCATCCGAATTATATGAACTCACTAAATTTTTCAGAGTTCTGGATGAGTAGTTCTAGGTTCTAGAGTTCTGGATATAAATTTTAAATAGTTCCGCGGAACAAAGTCCTTTAAAAGCAAAAAAAATCCGTTTTAGGGGCTCACTTCACGCGGATCCAACTTTTCTCAGAAAGCCCGAGGAGTTATAATGAAAAAACGGATAGTAAGTTATACGACTACCGCAAATGCACTGTTTAGCTCCCAGAGAAAGTTAGACGAATAGGAAATTAAAAAAATCATTTTTATTTTCTGGACGTAGTCAAATGAAATTATTGAGTGGTCAAACGATGATCTTTTTTCCAGAATTTTTCAGCTCACTTCACGAAGCTGGAGACGAAAATATACGAACTGAAATTGATCTCTTTCAGAAGGCACAGTTAAGATCCCCAGGTAAAAAAAATCAACCACAAATTATCCTTCCAGGAACTCCGTAGTGCTGGTGACTTTTTTTTGTAAAACACTCGCAATGCAAATGGAATTTTTACGCAGTCGCGCTTTCGATTGGTTGCCTCTAGAGCTATTAAAACGGTTCTCCTTCCACTGCTTGCACGCACTGACCACTAACTAGACCGACGTCATACGCTACTACCTATTTCCGCCCTCGCAACGACCGATCTCTCCTACCAGCACCAGCCTACACACATCAAATTAATCAGGTTAATTCAAATTTTCGGTAGCATCAATATTCCAAGCTCACATTTCCGAGCTTATTTTATTAATAAGTTAAAGTTTTATTATTGATTTTAAAGTTTAATAATCCTGATTGAATTTAGCCGCCCTCGCATTCCTAAACGTCCTATTATATTATGCATCTGAACTTCAAGTTTAAAATAAACTGAAACTTTTGATGGGCGAAAAGACAAGTATCTACATAATAAATTCCTCACGTTTATCCAACTCCGAACTTGTAAATTTACCTTTGCAGGCGAAGGGATAAAAGAGCGAACTTGTTATTTCAAACATGGGTGTGACGAGGGACTCAGAGGTAGAGTTACCGTCCCCGCCAAGACCCAGTCTGACCACCACGTATGAATTTTGGGATGAATAAATCTGGGAATAAATGGATGAATAAGATAATTCAACCCCAAACCGGATAGGCACCAGTTTCAGACCACTGTATAGAGACTTTAAAGGAGGGATATATTAAAATCAATTCTCTTTATCCTAAGAAAGTTGATAAAATTCATAGAAGCAATCAGTGGCGTAACAGCAGGAGTAGCAGTGGCATAAAAGGACTCGTGTGAAAGTTAAATAAAAAAAAGACAAATAAAGGTACGATGAACTTGTTAATTCTACGTTAAATTCATATAGTAGGTAAGCGGAAGCCTCGGAAGAAGCTATTGGAGAAAACTCCATTTAATTTTAATTGAACACTCAAGTCCATAGATTCCCATAGATAGGTAAGATATAATAAGAAACCTCGTAAGAAACCGTAAGAAACTTGATCAAAGCTGCGAGTTAAAAATAGAAGAGGAGTCATTTTAAAACGTCTTTCGTTCGTTTAGAGTTTTTTTAATGTCTACATAATTAAAAGCGCATAAAAAATTGAGGATTTCAATTTATTTTGGAGCGACGTCCGGCTCAGTTAAATCGTGCAATAAAGATTGATCGTGTAAACAAAGATTCAGGATGATACTTGACCTTGCTTTATTTGACTTCATTGATTATCTTGATGATCAGGGAATGACTCGATATCCTGCTCCGAGTTATGATCGGAGCTCCTGCCTCCTCCTACATATCAGGCGAGCTGAGACGATAGGGAAATTCCTCGTCTGTCCTCGTGAATCCTCAAATATCAAATATCTAATTATATCAAATTTGTCAGTGGCGTACTTTTTTTTTGTCCATTTATTCGCGAGACTGCTCCCAGGGACGCTACTGAACTCTCTAGTTTAGGGAATTATATAATCTGGTTCTAGTTACACCACTTTTTTTTTAAACTTTCACACCCTGTATCTTCATACCTTCAGACTCTTTAGGATACACTTTTCTACTTGAATTTGATTCAGGAATGCGCCCTTGAGTCTCTTGAAGGAATTACGGTCAATCATTTTTTTTCTCTGTTTCTCTCGAGGTTTCTCTTTATCGTATCAAATCCTGGTACCTAGATATTTATAAAGCCCTTTAGGTATAATAGGATTAATAGGTAATTATTAAAGAGACTCCAAGTTTGTACATGCTAGCATAGTATAGAACATTGTATTGTATCTGTTGTATAATACCTAATTAATGGTGGAAAAAGTGAATTATTTATCAATTCTGTTCTAAAAACATACCTCAACCTCGACCTTAGTTACCTATTCTAATTGGGAGTGTGTCATTAACTGGATTGTTTTCCTTTGTTAGTTTCATGGAGCTGCCAATCAACAATCTATATAACCAGTAACCACACGGGGTCAGATTCTAACAACAGTTCAAAACCAAGGTAACTATTATTATAAAGTGTTGTCTATTTTGGCAGGTAATTATGTGTAAAAAAAAATCAAGCAGTCTATCTCGCTACGATTTACATTAGAAAGAGATAAAAGATGAATATCTCTGATACATTTTGCGCATTTTGGGAAGGTGGTTGAAAATAACATAACATTGGTCCTCCTAAATGTACCCCTTTTGGGCTCCTCTCTCTTTTTTTTTGACATCTCGAAACTATGCCCTCGTCTATGACAAAAAAAAAGTAGAAGCGGGACTTAGTACTTTTCTTGAATTCAATTTTTCTTAAATAATTTTTTTTACAGTTTTTTTGAGGTCTATTTTTATAAACGTGTTTTATTTATTTTTTGAAATGTCCAGTTAAACAAAGTCAGGTCAGCTCGAAGATTCGATTTTTGCGAAGTCAGGTCAGCTCGAAAAAGCGATTTTTTCAAAGTCCGGTCAGTTCGATTTTTTTGCCAGGTTCCGGTTAGACAAAGTTGAGGCAGCTTAAAAATCGATTTTTTCAATTCAGCTCAATTTTTTTACAAGCTCCGGGGTGAGAAAGTCTGGTGAGCTCGAATAATTGAACCGACAGACCGGACCTTGCCAAAAAATTCATACATATACCTCCAGATCAAAATTGTTGGCAGTAACTGACATTACTAAAAAAGCAATTTCGTAGAAGCGGCAAGCAGAAACTTACATTTCAAGAAAATTTTCCTCTTGCTGCTTCTATGAAATTCTTTTTTATGGTAATGTCAGTTACTGGCAACAATTTTGATCTGGGACTATATCTAGTTGCTTTCATTCGTCAAAATAAAAATATTCCTCGCAATATTCCTGTTCCTGGGATAAAGTGCACATAGCGCTTCCGAAAACGAAAAATTTAAGTCGAATTGCCAATTTTTCCCGTAAAAATCGTCCCAAACGCCTGCAACATTTCCTACACCCTTACACGATTACGAAATAAATGCCGGGTTTCGCGAATTTTGACATTTCAAAGCTGTCGTTCACAAATTTCAAAATATTTCTGGATAAAAATCAAAATATTTCTTTTATTACTCTTTCTAAAAATGCAAAATTTGTGCAAAAAACTGTCACAATAAAAAATGATAAAAAAAAGAGAGAAAGAAGAACATGCCACGACTTTCTGACATGCTCAGTGATGTGACATTTCATACCTAATTGTTTAAATTCGTCAAAATAAAAATATTTCCTGATTCCTAGTATATAAAGTGCTCATAGCGATTGCGAAAATGAAACAATTAGGTCTGAAAAAAAAATTGACGTCTTACTTAAGCGAAGAACGGCGGGAACGGTTGTCACACCTGAAAAAAGCGCTGTGAAAAACACTCAAGAACATTGTGCGATTTCCACCATCCCAGTCAATTTCGCAAAAAATTTTAACTTTTGCGAATTTTGACATTCCATGCACAACTATCATCAGTCAAAAAAGAACACTCGCGTTCCCTAAGCACCCACGAGACTATTCCACCAAACCAAAAACCGAGCCAAAAACGTTATTAAAAAATCAAATCGAGAATCGAGTAACTAAAAAATCTTGCGTGATCCAAGTTGAAAAATGTCCGAGTTTGACAATCGTCAAACGTCATTAACACGTCGAAAATTTTCAAACGAGGCCTTCATTTTCACGTCATTAACACGTCCCATGGGAGTGCTTTAAGCACGCGACAAAAATGACGTTTGACTATTGTCAAACTCGGCCTTCGACACCCGACGAAAATTGTCAAACGAAGCCGAAGGTCGACTTTGACAATAATCAAACGTCATTTTCGTAGCGTGTTTAAAACACTCCCATGTGGTTGGTTAATGACATGAAAATGATGTTTGAACATTGCCAAACGAGGCCGACGGCCGAGTTTGATAATCGGCAAGTGATTAAATACTCCTTTTGCAACGTGTGTCACAAAAGATTTTTTTTAATCGCCAAGAAGAAGCCAAGAAGAATAAGTTTTCATGAAGATTCATGAAAACTTATTTTTTAATTATCATTTATGTCGTTTTGAGTGCGTAAAAATGCTTAAAATTATGTCACTTGAGTGCGTAAAAATCTCGGTAAAAGTGTGTCACTTTTAGGCATTTATGCCTAAAAGAATGTCATTTTGAAATTAGTATGACAATCAAAAAGTCATCTTCATAAAATTTATCATAAAATCCTTCAAATTTGGATATGAATCGAACCAAGTCGCTCAAGAGGTAACCCCCAAGGTGATTAGAATTTTGCGAGGAATTTTGACAATCTAAGAAAAGCGAACATTGTCAAAAACAAAAACGTCAACTTCGTGCTAAGCTAAATGGAGATGAAAATATTTTCCTGATTTAAGTTTCACCTTTAGTTAGCGAGATGGCGACAAAAATGCCCAAAATATCCTAAATGAAAGAAAACCAGGTTTTATATAAGTTCGAGTCCCCTTCTCCTAATCCGCCTTGTCAAGAAGGGGTCTAGCGCGCTTCAGTGGGCGGCTACGGCCTTTTGCCCAGATTTTTTAGAACAATTTCAAAAAATTTCTACAATTTAGAAGAAAATTACTGGGGGGCAACCGAGGGGGCAACCCCTCATTTTGGCGAAAATATTTTCTTCCAATTTGCTCCTTGCCGGAACCTCCAGTTTCGAAAGAGTTTTATTTGGCAACGCCGATACAAGAAACATTTTTTTTTTCAATATTCTCGGTCACCAACTTGACTTTCCTGTCAATTCATTAATTCAAATTGCATTTTTTTTTTCATTTTTTGGAGCTCCTGTAAGAGATCTTTGCCAGAAGCAAACTGGAAGAAAATATTTTCCCTCAATTGGGGATCCCCCCCCCCCCCCAGTAATTTTCTTCCAAATGGTAGATACTTTTTGAAATCGCTTGGTTATATCTGGGCATAAGGCCGTAGCCGCTCACTCCAAAAGCTAGACCCCTGCCTGACAAAGACGGGGATTTTGAGAAGGGGACCCGAACTGTATAAAAACCTGCTTTTCTTCCATTTGGGGAGAAAAGCCATCTTTATCGCCATCTCTCCATTTGTTCTGAATGATGTCTTTATGTAAAAAAATCAAACGAGCTAATAAATCTTAAGTGGCAAAAAGTTGAAAATGTCAAAATAAGGACGATTCTTATATTTTTTTGCTTGCCCTGTTAGACATCCAACTTTTTCTGCTTTAGAAAACGTTCGATAAAACGTAAGTAAACGATAAGTCCCAACTAGAAGAGAGCGAAAAAACCCTATTAAAAAGCGTTTTAATACCCTGATGATGAGTCCCAAAAAAGTAGAAACCTCCTGCTTTCTAGGTTCTAATAATATACCTACCTAAGAAAGAATGGCACTTTTACTACATAGCAGCTGCTTGGGTTGTTATTGAGTCCTAAAATAGTGTGCCAAGAAAAGCCACACCCCCCTACTAGTGATTTCATTTCCCTATTTCCCCTTAAGTTGATGTTGTTTACATAAAACTCAGTTTGAAGGATAACAATAATTATTATTGATCACGATCAGCTTCAATTAATATTTTGCGGACTTTCAATAAATAATATCCTCATAAGCAAAAATAATGCCCCGGTGTAGGTGTTAAAGTTAAAGTAAAAGTTAAAGTACCTAAACTTAAACAAGAAGAACTCAAAAGAAGTAAAATTAACAAAAACAAACCTGTATGTGTCCTAAGATGTGCCTTGAGATGCGAGCTCTTCCCGTAGACCTTATGGCATCCGTCATAGGAACACTTATGGGTCTTCCTCAGCTGCGTTGCAAGTCTGTTATTGTTAGCCTGTGCCCTTCCGGCACCCGGTTTACGCGTCGAGGTTACACCCTCTCCCTTATTCCTGCCCTTGCTGTGACCTTTCCCCGGCACCTTCACCACCACATCACTGGTCGTCGAGCTGACCACATCACCACCGTCACTACCCGAAGAAGTCCCTACCGCGTCCTGTCCGAAGCTCTCGTCGATGGTGAGGAGGTCCTCCTGGTCCGAGGGCACCTCCGGCACCGGCTCTTGCTTGATGCGAGTCAAGTCGGTGAGAATTCGCGCCACCATGTACGAGGAGGACTCGGGAGACTCCTTGGAGAAGGTGCCCACCACCGAGGGGACCGGCTCCACGACGACGGCCGCGCTGCGGGAGAACATGGACAAGTCGAGCGGCCGATTCAGGTAGTCCTTGCTGTGCGACATCTCAAGGAGGCACTGGGCCGCGTTGATCTCGTCCATGGCGACGGAGATGACCTCCACCGTGTTTGGATCCAGGTTGAGGGGAAGTTAGTTTACGCGAGTTGAACGACGACGGGAGTCGGGCGCATTGTTTATTGTTTGTCAAGAGGAGGCGTGGACCGAGTTTGGATAGACGTCGTCGATGGGGAATCGAGAGTGTAGGATGTATATCTACACCTTGAGCTGCGATCGTGGACTGACTTGTGCGTGCTGCGCCGGCCGTCGCGAGACGCGAATTCGCGTTGTTGGATTTACCACCGAACGGAACGGTATAGTGCGCCCCGGCTGGTGGCGGTCCGAGCGAGTCTACACTTTCGCCGTATGTGGAAGATATGAAGGGTTGAACACTTGACACTTGCACTAACACCTCACCTAGGTAGGTATATGAAACTAATTTGACCAGGACAAACAACCTTTTAATACAATTGTCGTGATTAAAGGTCAAATAAACTGAATTCATAATTAGCTGATGTTTTTATGCCTGGGTCGTGTCAACTAAAAAAAGTAGCCATGACGTCATTGATAAAGGGTTGCCAACAGTTGTTTTCAAGACAGGATAATTTACTG
Source organism: Malachius bipustulatus (assembly GCA_910589415.1). Classification (NCBI taxonomy): domain Eukaryota; kingdom Metazoa; phylum Arthropoda; class Insecta; order Coleoptera; family Melyridae; genus Malachius; species Malachius bipustulatus. The sequence continues at coordinate 26,493,783 of OU342637.1, forward strand.
AGTTTATAGGTTATGTCAGGTGTAATAAATTAATCAAAATAGCACTAATAATTATTAATTAGGTACACAAATAATAACACAAATAAATGAATATTGCTAACCCGCACCCACATCGAAATATTCGGAATAAGACGATAAATCTTCCTTTGAATGACAATTATTATTAAGAGAGTGATAATTTGACAGTTAGGTACTTTGATTCCAATAAATCCGACTTCATGGTTCAGTCCTGCTACCACCTCAAATCATATCACACGCTCAGAGGTGTATGTGCTTTTTGTGTAAATAAGGTTGGTATAAGTCTATTCTGTGGTATGAAGATTTTAATTACAGTTATTCATGAGTCATGAGTTATTACCGGTCATGCGCATGGCCAGTTCAGCTGACATGACCCATAATCAGGATTAATAACGTAAAGTTCTCTTATCAGATAATTATAAATTGTTCTTGCGATAATATTAATTTTACAACACCATCAGCACCAACACCAGTGTTCTCCGCGTGAACGATAAGATAACTGATTAACTGAAGACTGAAGCGGGGAGGGGGACTGAAAAATGCAATGCAAACCACTACTCGGGTTCGATGAACAAGGGCGATCGATATTTTCTCGGAACTGACCATCGGCCCAAGATCTCACAGGTGATGATAATAATTAGGTAACGAACTTCTAAATTCTTAACAATTTTAAAATTTAATAATAACAAAATTAACTTAAATTATTACAATGTGTCTACATATTGTACCTGTGTCTTATTATTAGAAGAAGTAACAGTAGATTATTGTTACCAACTGTAAAGCCGCTGTAAACTTACTGTAAACTTCCAGAATCTTTCTTTTTACAGTTTTTTAGCTTCTTAGCAGATTCAATCTCAGAAATTAATTTTTCCTCAAACCAAAAGCCTAGCCTAATTTAATTTTCATTTGCTCGCACGATAGGTACAGGATGTCCGGAAATTATGCGCAAAGAATTAAGCGGGGGTGATTCTACTTGATAAAATATTACCAAAAGTATATATTTTTTTTTCGAAAACTCACAAATAAGAAAGTAATGAGCCTTCAAAGTTGATTTTTTTAAATCAATATTTTTTTATAATTTTTTTTCTAGTGTACGGATTTTCTTAAAATTTGACACACTTGCCACTGATGTTGCTTTGTATCCTTGGTCCAAATTAGACTTGAATCCCTTGAAATCAAAAGGCCTTAACTGCCCTTGACCTTCAAAAAAGGCCTATAACTTTTTTCGTAATATTTTTTTCTGAGTTTTGAAGACGCACAATTGAAGAACATGAAGAAATATTCGGAAAAGGTCCTCTTTGTCTATCACGATAAAATGACCTGTTTCCGAGAAAAACGGTTTTAAAAATTTGCTTGCGCTAAAATTGATCACCATAAATTATGATCATTTTGCAACAATACCAAAGCATGCTTTGGAAACAGCTGCAGGGCTGTCTAATTATGTACAAAACAGAGACATTCGTATATAAATAGACTTGGAAACGATAAAATTTTAAAATTTTTTTTAAATAAAATAATTTTAATAAAAAAAAAATTGCTGTCAAAATTAAATCCAAAGCAAACGTCTTGTTTCCTAGACAACCCTGCAGCTGTTTCCAAAGCATGCTTTGGTATTGTTGCAAAATGATCATAATTTATGGTGATCAATTTTAGTGCAAGCAAATTTTTAAAACAGTTTTAGTCGGAAACAGATCATTTTATCGTGATAGACAAAGAGGACCTTTTCCGAATATTTCTTCATGTTATTCAATTGTGCGTCTTCAAAACTCAGAAAAAAATATTACGAAAAAAGTTATAGGCCTTTTTTGAAGGTCAAGGGCAGTTAAGGCCTTTTGATTTCGAGGGATTCAAGTCTAATTTAAAAAAGGTTGTAAAGCAACATCAGTGGCAAGTGTGTCAAATTTTAAGAAAAAAAGTTATAAAAAAACATTGATTTAAAAAAATCAACTTTGGAGGATTATAACTTTCTTATTATTTTGTGAGTTTCGGAAAAAAATTATAGATACTTTTGGCAATATTTCATCAAGTAGAATCACCCCCTTATTTTTTTTGCGCATAATTTCCGGACACCCTGTATATACGGATATTAACTACCAACTAGTACAAAATAAAGGAGGTGATTCTACGGCTTATTCTAAGAAAAAAGTTCCTACTAACAAGGTCCGCAAACGCCCCATTTTCGAGATACGTTCAAAAAAATGGTTACTTCTTACTTTTTTTGCGATATCTCATAAACCGTACAGATTTTTACATCAATAATAGCTACTTTTATGGCTCCAAACTAATGTTCTAAGATATACGCCAATGGTGGAGATTTTAGGGTCGCCTAATTTTCACCCCCTCCCCCCCAACTTTTACGGCACTGGAAAATTGGCATTTAGAGAGCAGATTTCAAAAGCGTCAATGTTTTTTACACATAAGAGTACTCTTGGTCAAAAGCTGTAGAAGCAACCGTTCTCGAGAAAAACGGCATTTTTGGCACAAATTCCAATTTGCACCTACTTTTATTGTGCTTGTAGCCAGATTATTTTCAGCTTCGTCTAGAACAGCTTCTTCTACCTGAACATGAAGAGGATTTGAGGGTTGCCTAATTTTCACCCCCTCCCCTCCAACTTTTACGGCACTAGAGGCATTTAGAGAGCAGATTTCAAAAGCGTTAATGTTTTTTACACATAAGAGTACTCTTGGTCAAAAGCTGTAGAAGCAACCGTTCTCGAAAAAAACGGCATTTTTAGCACAAATTCCAATTTGCACCTACTTTTATTGTGCTTGTAGCCAGATTATTTTCAGCTTCGTCTAGAACAGCTTCTTCCACCTGAACATGAAGAGGATTTGGCCGTTCATATCTACCAGAAACGTACGATTGAACTTCTATTTTTCATGTTGCATTTTGTATGTTTTTGATCATAAAATTCCGTTTTTCTCGAGAACGGTGACTTCTACAGCTTTTGACCAAGAGTACTTTTTTGTGTAAAAACATTGGCGCTTTGGAATTTGTTCTCCAAATGTGGTGAAACCCTTACGCAACCCTAAAATCTCTACCACTGCTGGCTTATCTTATAAAGGGTGGGCCATTGAAAAGGTAACAAACTAATAGTTTGGAAACTGAAGATGTACGCGAAAAACACCGAAACAGGTCGATTTTGTTATCAAAGTAGGCATATTTTCGTGACAAATTTATAACTATCAAAGTTGAACCCCTTGGCAGGGGTAGCTACCCCATTGCTTATCATCATAGGGAACATATATCGAGTGATACATAATGTACGGTTTAGGTATACAAAGAACGAATAATGAACTGTATAAATTAATAGAGACACATTAACTTAATATTTTAATGCAAAACTAATGATTTTACACAAATGCTGTAGAACAACCATCAATTCAAAGGTAATTCCTAATTAAGTAGACGATTATAATTATGATTAAACGATTTAATAAGATGAATAATTTGAATTAAGTCGGAGTAGGTACATATTATGTAGGTATTTATTTAGTCTGACGAACGAACTATACGAATATTATTAGAGACAGCAGGACCTCGTCAACGAACGAAAAGTGAATCTGGCTTTGTTTTGTGGCTTTGCACACCTGACGCAGGCAAGCAGGGGTTACATTTTACTTTTTCCCTATTCCACGAAGACCACCTAAGAAGTGCATCTCCCGGATCAATATTAGAAAATTACTATAGACATTTCAGTTCTTCTTCATCCTAAAATGTGTCTACATACACATAGACAGTGTCTACACGATTTTACCAATTCAAAAGCAGCTCAACACACTGATGAGTTCCAGTAGAACGAAACACGTGTTTGTGCTTGTTCTGGTACTCTGGAAGGCTCTGCTGTTGGATGCGGAAGCAAGCTCTCTAGTTGGAGTTTCGGTGCCGCATCATGACAACTTTTTAGGGCGATGGAGGAATTCTCCGACCCCATCTAACAGGCTAGTAATAACTGCACTTGATGTGCTTTATACTTATACTCATTCGACCTACCTTCGTTATTTTATTTATTAATAGCAAAAATACCTTTTAAAAGAACAAATGTTATTGTTAAAAACACAATTTTTGTATTTTATATTGATATTTCTAATAAAAATAAAAAATGGCAAACGGTAGGTAGCTATATCAGCACTTCTGGCATTCGTTTACAACAGGCGACTGTGTCCAAGCGGATAAGCGCCTTGACTGTCGTTCGAAGGTACCCTGGTTCGATCTCTGGTTGGGCAAGGAAACTTTCTTTCTTCCATATAAAATATTTCCAAATAATAAAATTAATACTTGTGACATTTAGTAATAGAGTGCCAAGGAATCGAGCTGTTGCCATATATGAACAAGTAGAATTATCAATAAATTTATCCACTTTGCATTCTCTCTTCCTTCCTCGATACAAAATATCCGATAGCAATCAGCGATATTTGAGAAAAATCAAATGTGTGTAATAACGTATAGGTAAGTGAATTTGTCGTTATAATTTATATGATTTTTCTTACAGCCTATTGAATTGCTAGTTTCAGAAACAACCGATACCTAAGTCACATTTTGGCCATTTTGAGTTTAATATACCAACATGGTGTGTGACAATTGTGAACACATACTGTGATCAAAGCTGTGCTATGTGTTGGTAGATACATTGTACTGATGAGTCCCAAACAGGACGAAACACGTGTCTACAATTTTCAGCTTTACTCACAGCATAACATCAATGAATGGCATGTTGTCTTACAAACAAGATGTCATTCATCTCTTATCTATTTTTTTTAAGTTTCGCATACATTTATAATCCTTTTGTTAATGATCAATAATTATTCTTACTTAAGGTACCAAATTTTGACCTTTAGCTTCAGTTTTACTCAAAATGTTCAGATAAACTTAAAAAACGTTTTTTTCATCTCCTGAAAATCCTGAAGATTATTGTCAAAATGTGTCTTAGCTTATTGGTTCTGAAATAAGCGATTCATATAAAGGATGTTCCAGTTTGTATATGATCAATATCAATGATCATATAACTCATATTACTTTTTTTTTCTATAAATTTCGGCTTTAAAACGTTTCATTTTCAAGATAAAGGGTGTTAAACTTCGAAAAAAAAAATCAATTTTATTGATTATTGAATATATTGGGTATCGTCAAAATTATTGAAGATATTTTCCTCAATTTTTGGTATATGTTGACTTGACAGTAATAGAGGAGTATAATTTCGAAATAAAAAAATCTTCTCACGCGAAACCAGTGGCGTAGTTATGGGAGTTATTGTTTCTTTTATAACCTTTAAACTTCTACGCCACTAAAGAATATCTGTTTTTTTACTTATTTTCAATTTTATATTTTTTTATTTTTTTAAGAAAAAGATCTACCTAATTTTTTTTTTTCTTCCAAGTGTAGTTAGTCATTGTGTCTCAAAAATAAAACCTTTTAGAGCAAAATTTAATGAAAAAAATACGATTATTTTACGAGTTCTACCTTTTGTCGGAGTTATGAACATACAAACTGGAACAGCCTGTATAAATATTGTAAAAGAACAAATAAAACAAACTAATTCACTCACTCCACTTACTAATAAGCACGTCACTGTTGATTAGTTCGCTCAATCAGACTCTTCCACAAACGCTTCTCTTTAGACTAACTATTCTTGGAATGAGTTCTAATTTTTTTTCAAATTTTTCCAGTTCTAATCAATGAGTTTTGCATATTGAGCGTCGGTGTATTAGAGTTTTTTTTTTAATACAACCACCACTACATTGTCAACTATCACTTACCAACATTATAGTCCAATAAAGTCTAAAAAGTCATACGTATCGATTAAGAATACACATCCTTTTTCCTTTTGATAGTTCGATTTATTTTGTTTCATATACGTGGTTTTTATCCTGGTTTAAACTAGTAACCGTCCAGTTTGTCTAAACACTCCATCCCGCATAAATAAGTATACGTCAACATTGGTTTTGAATGAGAATTAAATGCACAACACAGAGGATTGAATGACATTACGTGAATAAATTTTATGTAGTTGTCAGTGGCTCTCAAACTGACGTAAGCGGTTCAATTCATTGTTTGAATGATTTCTTCAATAATTTACGCTCCTTTACAACTTGACAATTAACTGTTTGACATTTTCTGGTGAAATTAAAAATATTAATTCAGGCGGTTAGTGTGACGTCACATCTGACTTTTTAAAGTTAATCCTACTATATGTAAAGTTTATTTATCATTCATTACTATACCTACCCTATAGAAATTATGTTACAAAAAAAGAGACTCACCCTGTATAATCGATGTAAGAAGTATATTTTTTAAATATACAGGGTCTTTAAGACATATGTGTCGAAAAATGAAAGGTTCAATTCCCTTGGTTTTTCTTAGAATGCAAAGAAAAAAGTTGGTTCATGCGTAAAGCAAACGCGCAGTGTCCTATAGATACACTGGGGTGTCAAAATAATAATAAAAAAAAAAACAGTTTTTTGACCACATCTCAGGAGTTATATCATGTTATCATCAAAATTGCCAATTTTCTGAGCGTTAATTAAATTTTTTTCATATTATGACAACGACGGAAATTTAAGGGTTGCATGAGGTTTTTTGTTCATAATTTCTAGGACACTGGGAAAATTCGCATGTTGAAAGCCCATTTTGAACCGCCAATTTTTCCACATAAAAACAAGGTAGGTACTCGTGGTAAAAAACTCCAACAAGAATCGCGCGTTTTCGAAGAAAACAGAAGTTTATGATTAAAAAAAAAATTAAAAGAGTAGCAAATATGACTTAGCAGGTTGGCGCCTCTATACGGCCATTTCGACAATTGTTATGATTTTCGGTGTCTTTTTTTATGTATTTTAATCAAAAAATTCAGTTTATCTCAAAAACGGTTCACGTTAAAGCTTTTGACCAAGAGCACTTTTTTTAATGTAGTTTAAAATTATGTAGTTAAAATGTAGTTAAAATTAGACAGTTTAAAATGTTCTTTCAAATGTAAATTTTTACAGTATTGTAGAAATTATGAGCAAAATTGCCTCAATCAACCCTTATTAAATCTCCGTCACTGTCTTATTAAAAAAATTGAGTTAAAGTTCAAGAATTGCTAATATTAATGTTGGGAAGTGCACAAAAACTGAGCTATGTATCTTAAACGTTTCCTGAGATATGGTCAAGAAACTGATTTTTTTTTTGCATTTCAACACCCATTTTCCTTTTTTTATTAACAATTTAGTGCAAAAAATAGTGGGGGCTAGAACAGAAGATGCGAGGAACCCCTATCGCGCGCTCGGCCGTTTTCGCTAATGTTTGCTCGCAATTTTGGCCCATTTTTCAGCATTTAAATGGAAAACAAAGATTGACGTTGTATAGCTGGAGAACGAAAAAATGAAAACAGGTGATATTACGAATTTTGTAAAAAAAAACGGTATTTTTTTTTGTTTTGTCCCTTGATAATGAAGCGATCGGGTCGTTTCAGCTCTAATTTTGTTCGTACTTTAATTGTCTACAATTCGTCCATTGGGATCATTTACATTGGTCCATCAGTTTTTCTTTTATAAGCAAAGAAAGTGACTGGCATTAGCGATATTTTGTTTATATTTTTATAAAAATCTGGTGATTTTAGAGCTCTGTTTGCTTGACCTAGTAGGTACGTGTTCGCCAAAAAAATAGAATTGAATGGGAAAAATGTTATTTTTAATTTCTCAAAATTTCTTTCCCATAATCAAACATGCGGCGTGATTTTTATTTGCCGATGAGAAGCTAGTATTTTTCGAAATTGTAAAAATCATAAAACTGCTATTTATTTTTGAAAACTAAGCATGAGTTCGATTTGATTTTTTACAGTGTGTCAATTCCGTCTCACTTGATTAGTCTAAAAACCATACAATTATGGAATTACATTTTCAAAAAATGAATGTTTTTTTCGATTTTTCGTTAAAGATGAAAAATGAAAATTATTCCTTACCATTTTATTATAAAAAATAACCTCTCTATACAGGGTGATTATCAAGTACATACCGAAAAATTTCAAGGTGTTATTTCTTGTCAGAAACTAAATTTGTTTCCAAACAGGTCTCCAGTCGGGGTTGCTGGAAATTGCCGCAAATCCCTCCACAGGGGTAGGCTAAAATTTTTATTTCGTATCTTAGCTTTGAAGAAACACGAATGGTGGAATAAAATTTTGGGTATAACATTCCCTTAATGCGTTTTCCATTATACATTTTTGTGGAGTTTCAAAATTGCAATTTGAAAAGACCGCCTTTTGCAGCCTAATTCACTCAGAACCATTTTAGTCTCTTGAATTCTATCTGTAAAGTGTACCATTTTTGAACAAATAAATGAAACACAAGGACAAAATAATAAAAAATGTCATATTTTATTTCTTTTCTCAAAAACTGTACATTTTGCAAATGAAAAGCAAGAGACTAAGATGGTTCGGAGTGAGTCAGCTGTAAAAGGGCGTTTTTGAAACTACAAAAAAATGCTTCCGAGGGCGAGAATAATGATGATGGGAAGGCTTGCACAAATCTGAGAAAATAACTAGAAAACTTATTATTTTATCCTACTCCTATTTGGGGTGGTTCAACTTCGATTGGAGGTTTTTGAAATCTTCATTATGGATTTTACTTTTTTAAATGTTTTCGAGAGCTATCACATGAAATATTAGTTATTTAGGAACGAATATACGAAAATATGACATTTTCTGGTCTGAAATTAATTATTTCTTATAATATAGAAAATTAATCAAACCTGATGAAATGTTGGATAAACCACCCATTTAGAGTGTAGCTGTAAAAGAAGTCCAGATCTTATTTTGAAAACTTTAATATTCCCACAACTAGCGCATATTTCACTTTTACACACTCTTTTAATTTGTAGGTATGATCCCTTATGCCAAGAAGAGCTTTATTATTTTACAAATAATCCAAATTATTCGTTGAACTTTTGACCTGATATTAGAAACTGGACCAGTATTTTAAAAAGAGGGAACTCTAGAAGATTATACCTGGACTGCAGGAAAGGAATAAAAAAATTATTAAATTTATCGAAAGCAATATATTACAAACATATTCAATAGTCAGATTTTTAAAAGGTAACTAATTTAAATACCTACCTATACAACATATAAATATATAGCTATGTATTATTTTATTCAAAACTAATTACAGATTAAATGTTTATAATACTTCAAGAGTGCTATTGTAATAAATATGGACAATAACTTTTTACATTATTTCTTAAAAGTGACAGAACAAACTTTGTCCATTATATCAAATCAATCATGTTCAAAAATTCCGTTTGATGCATTACTTAGGTACATTTTTCTTTAACTTACAGGAAGAACAATATATAAGGGATAGTGATCAATAATCATACACTTAGACAAAAAATGAGATTTCTGCCGAATTAATTATTTATGAACACATAAACAAGGCAGTGGATTTAATATAATTGTAACAAATTTATGGCAATGTTCTTTATCACAAATTAATCTAGACGGCGTCAATTTTTTACCATCCAGAGCAAATTTTAACACGTGCAATAAGGCACTTTACTCTTAGGTTACTAATTTTTACCTAAAATAAAGCTTAATATTATTCTGTAACAATAATTCGCACCCTCAAAGTCAGCGGCTTCTCGAAGATAACATCGAAGGGCTCTTTGAATTCGTCTACCGCCCTTCCGTGGATTATGAGATCAAAAACGCCTGTCTCTCTTAATCGTTTCTTGAAGTGCAGGGACCAGACATCGTGTTTATTTACCAGCTCGAACCTGTTGTTATCGTCGCCTTCCACAATCACGTAGACCATATCTCTCTGTGAATTAAAAAAAATTATTTATTATTTTTCTTCACCCTGCTAAAAAATCTGGAAATATTGATCATAGCATCTTAGTTCCTTACCTTAACAGCAGGCTGCAATTTGAGGATCCTCGTCTTGTGCTTGGTTTGATCCAGATTTATCCTGATCTCGATATCTTCACCATGATGATGTCTTGATCTCCGAATTCTCTTGTAAGGGCGTCTAAGGAGGTGATCACTGGGATCGGTAGAGTTCATCCTCCTTAGTAAGCCCAGGCGATACTGCTGTCTGGATTCTCTTCGTTGTCTACCATTTATCTGTAACATAATAATCATGGGGTAAGCTCATGATTTAAAAAAATAACGCTATACAAGGTGAACCAATTAACAGTCACTTCTCCCATATCGCACAGGTAACCCAGAGTGGCGAAAAAGTCCCATATTATTGTTTTGCTAATTGAAATATCGATTTGATTTCTTTTTTTTTTTTCTAAAAGGTATACAGGGTGTTTACTGTAAGGTTGGCCAAACTTCACAGGCTGATTTTTCAGACTAAAATAAACAAAAAATTTCTCATTAACGTGTGTCCGGAAATGCACTTTTTTTGAGATACAGGGTGTCGAAGAAATATTATTTTTCCAGTTTTTTGACGATAGCTCGGGAACCGTATATGAGATAAAATGTTCAGCTTTTAGACACACCTTTATATACCCTTATTTTCGCCCTAATAAAGGTTAAAAAAAAAATCAATGGCGTAGATTTAGGGTATTTTGAGGATTTCGACCCCCTGATTTCTACGCCACTGGAATAAATGCGATTTCAAGCAGCGTCTTTGAACCGTCTATGTTTTCTGCACCAAAAATACTCTTGGTTAACGGCTCCAAAGTGAACCGTTTCCGAGAAAAATGGCATTTTATGGGAGAAAACATTAATTATAGGAATCAAGTTTTCACTTACTTTCATTTTTTCAAAATGCTGTTGAAAATCGTTAAAGAAGTGATGTTTTCTCTCATAAAATGCCATTTTTCTCGGAAACGGTTCATTTTAGAGCCGTTAACCGAAAGTACCTTTTTGGTATAGAAAACATGGGCGGTTCAAAGGCGCTGCTTAAAATTGAATTTATTCCAGTGGCATAGAAATTACGAGGTCGAAACCCTTAAAATACCCTAAGTCTACGCCACTGAATTTTTTTTAAACCTTTATTTTACGGAGAAAATAGGGGGAGATCAGTGAGCACATAGTGTGTATAAAAGTTGAACATTGTATCTCATACGGTTCCCGAGATATCATCAAAAAACTGGAAAAAGAATATTTCTTTTAACGGTGCATTTCTGGACTCTGAAGAATCAGTCTGTGAAGTTTGGCCAACCTTACAGTAAACACTCTGTATATCAGCATCATAGCCTATACTGAAGTTTCAGAATAGTAGGCACTAAGTTCTCGGAAGTGGTCGTGACGTATAAGCGCTCAGTTGGAGCATTCAGTGGCGGACGCAAAATATCAAAATAGGTTCAGACAATAATGAATTTATTGAGAAATATAATTGTAAACTTCCAAATAATATAGCATATAGTAAATAATATAGCATATAGCAAAAATAAAAATAGCAAAGAAAATAGGAAAAAAATAGTACCTTAGTCATCGTCAGAAGAAAAATCGTCGGATGATGGACAACTATCCCGATCACCGTTATCGTTCAAGTTGATAATTAATGGCTCAACCGAAACATCAACTATTGTGTCTAGATCCCACATTCTGTCTTCTTCTTTTGTAGTATGTCGGATGCAGTTTCTCCATGTTTCAGCCGTCACATCTCCTATTGCAGTAGCTAGCAGGCGTTTCACTTCATCCATCTTGAAGGTCACGTTTTGTTTCGCCACTTGGTTTTTTATTTGAGCCCAAATAAGTTCTATAGGATTCAGTTCACAGTGGTAAGGAGGGAGGCGGTGTACAATGATGTTGCACTCGCGAGCCAATTCGTCGACAGCATATCTCTTAAAATGAGGTATTTGTGCCCTTGCGATGTTTAATAGTTGCACTTTTAACATGTTGTCATCAAATGGTATATTTCTTTGAGCCAGCCAGTTAATGATGTCACCTTTTCGCCATGCAGTTGTTGGCGATGGCTCCAATCGTCGACTATGGTAGGAAGCATTGTCCATTACCACGACCGAATTTGGCTCAAGGCTTGGTAAAATTTTTAAAAACCAGCTTTCGAATTTTTCCGCATCCATTTCCTCATGGTAGTCACTAGTTTTCTTCGATTCGAAAAGTAGCAATCCGTTTTCCAAAAAACCCGAATCACTACCTATGTGAGTTATTATGAGCCTCCGCCCCTTGCCCGCTGGCGCTTTTAGTCCTGTGGAAAAACCTTCAAAAAAAGCTTGTCGACGGCTTGTTATTTCCAAATCTTGCCAAATTTTCGAAACAGTATGACCTTGATTCAGCCAAGTTTCGTCTAAGAAATATATTTTCTTCCCTTCACGACGATACTCTCGAATTTTTTGTAAATAATTTCTCCGCCACAAAATTATTTCTTCTCTTTCTATAAGAAGACTTTTTCTCTGCCTTTTCATATGCCTTATGTTCATTTGTCTTAATGTCCGCAATAAGACACGTCGCGATATTTTCGGCATTGCGTCATCCGAATTGATTTCGGCAGCGATTGCTTTTAATGTTGGAATTTCATTTCGGAAAAAGAACGAATGAAATTTTCTCCGAACGGCGTATTTTATGTCATCATCAATGTCAATGCGTTTTCTCCCCCTTGTTTCAATATTTTCAGCTACCTTTTCTGTTCCGCCTTTGGACTCTTTGAAAGTTTTCAAGATTCGGTGTACACTCCTAGTTGACACTTTGGTTAAATCACTACACAAAGCAACTACATCGTTTACCAACATACTTTGATTCCTTTCACGGAGTCCACAATACACGTTGTATATAATAGTTTTTTCTCCTGTAGATAAATTCGTACGACGACGTTTACTTTGGCTGCTCTCGCCTTCCATATTGCTCACAACTTTAAATTTAAACAGTATTTCACTTCGGCACTCAAAGAAGCTTGCTTCTTTCCCGTTTACACCACAGTGAGAACTGAGAAATAAGATTCAGACAGGAAATCTGATGAGCGACCCTTAAAGCAACCAAGCTATCCCCACTAATTATGCACTTTATTGTCGACCGGGTATGGGTTTTTCCGGGATGGTAATTCCGTAAATTTCTTATAGTTAAACTTTTTCTGTATCCTGGAACTCAGTTCATTCCCAAAACAGGAATCATTATTGTATTATTATTTTACCAAATAATTAACTAATAACTAATTATTAACAAATTAGTAAGATATTGATTTTTTCTAGCTTGTATTTCTTAATTACTTCACAGATTGTCTATGAACAATATGAAATATTCAAAATTTTGTTGTTCCCGAGAGTCGAGAATCTTCTTCCCCCGGTAATATTAATTTTTCTTTTCTGACAACCAGAAAACAGAAAGAGAAAAATATACAAGTCCCGATCGACATCCAATAACAGCCCAAAACAAACAACTTTTCTTTTTGTTCAGGTTATTCCACTGCCGCGAATTCTTTTTCATTCATTTTCATGCGTTTTTTAATTTTTGTGATGCTTCAATAATTCAGCAAATATAAACATAAAAATAAAATATTAAGGATTTAAAGGAGCGATAAATGTTATATTGCAGCCCCTCACGAAAATAGCATGAACGATACGCCACTGAATACGGAGCTGCCTTGGACGGACTGGCAGCATGCTCGATATATATCCATCTTACTTTACCTTACTGCAAGTTGGACCTGCTTATCCTTTGTACTTGTTGACACTGCTGTAATGTTGCCATATATTATATTTTAAGGGACCGAACCTCATTGAAATTCTACATCTTTTGCTATTAAATATCGATGTTGTGAAATTATTATAGCAGAAAAATTACTCAACAAATAAAACACAGTATTTTTTATCCTACAACCATTTACCTGCATGTGAATGATAAAAATACAAAATGATAAAACACCAAGAATTAAAAGCTGGCAACAATGTGTTTACTTTAAGTCCGTAATATTTCTAAGAACTTAGTGCCTACTATTCTGAAACTTCAGTATACGTAGTTTTTTCAACCTGTTTGCTTTTATAGAATTATTAGTGACTTTTGAGTGTTTCGCATAAAAACCGATTTATCTCGAAAACCGTCAGTTTTACCGAAATAAATTAAGAGCACCTTTTTTAAAGATGAAGTATTAGACTATTCAAAAAAATAGTTTTTAGCTCTGTAAAGTGACACCTGTCAAAATTTTGACTCAACTAGTATGATGATAAGTCCGTTCCTGACTTCCCTGACGACGTTAAACATCGACTTTAATATGGCCTGATGGCTCTCTGTGGCCTCTATAAAGTGTTAAAATTCCATCCAATTATACAGGTCGGTTCAAAAGTTAGAGCCAAAAATGTAAATTGCGGGGCACCCTTTTAGGGCTCCATATCTCCGTTTGGGGACACTTTAGGAAATTTTTTTTATGACAGACTAGGTTTTTTTGACCTCCCCTGTATGCTCCCGAGAGATTAGGAGGTACTTACCGGACACCTGTATGTATAGTGATAAATGCAAAATTAATTTTTAATAAAATTTTAAGCAAATAATTTAAAATAAAGTTTTAATAAAATAATGGTGCCCTTCTTTTTATTTTATTTTTGAATTTTGCATGTCAAGTTCATCAAAGTCGTTTCAAGAACTTTTCATAATTTTTGACTTTCAACACTTGTTCAAAATTCCAAAATTCAAAGTTCAGCTCAAAAATTCACAACTTTCAAACCGTTTGAGATTAGTTGATAACTCTTTTTTCTATGGGTTTCTGAAGCTTTGAAATGGAAATAAATGAAATTTGTAAAATTTCAAATATACCCCCAAGGCTTTGCGGATGCACCAACTTTAATAAGTCTTTGAACCCGCAAGTAATAATCCCCAACTTGTTCTACGCAAGTTACACTCTTTTAGATTTTTCTACTCCGAAGGATTACTGATGACTTTTGTTCTGAATACAGTGACATGCGATTTTTCGAAATCTAAGCATATCTAGCTTGCAAAAAAAAAAAAAAAGGATTTTCAGAGCCGAGACTTTTGATTTTGACCGCCCAGCTACTAAAAAAATACAATTTTACAAACTACCCATCTTATAAAACCAGCGTTGATAAGGAATGAAAAAGAACACACCTTGAGGTTTCAAAATCAAATTCTCTCACCTTCATCTTCGTTTCCATGGTTACCTACACTTGGCGATAATAAGGCATAAGCGTATCTATGGTAACGAATGATTTTATACAGGGTGTCCCATAATATGTGGGCAATCTCCCGGATTTGGGTAAATTTCGTAAAAATAAATGAAAAAATAGCTATAAAATTAATTCCTCAGAGACACCCCTACAAAGATATTAGCTGTTGAAGTTGAGGGTTGAAAATCAATTTTTTGCAATAACTTTTTTATTTCTTGACCGATTTTGATAATTTTTGGTTTTATTTTGTATTATTTTGGACTGTTTAGAATAGTGTTTCATAATCTTTGATAGCTCATACATAGACCTCGGGATGGCATAACCCCCTCATTCACTTGAAATAAAACAATAAAAATAATAATTTTACAGTTTTTTAAGGTTAATTTTCTTTTTATTTGACATTTTTTACATAAAAAATGTCTCTTTATTTATTTCGATAGAGCGAACCGTTATCGAGATAAACGTCCTTCTAATAGGTGATGCGTCGCAGGAACTTTCTAAATTTCAAGTAAATTTTAACAAGATGGCTGACCTATGACAGTAAATTGAGCAGGAAACAAAACAATAACTTAATTAAATACACGTCAGTGTCAAAAGATTTCATTTCATGCAGATTCAATTCTAACTGATTTTCTGCGTATTCAGCGTTTTTGTAACTCATTTTAAAATCAGTTAGAATTGACTCTGCATGAAATAAAATCTTTGACACTATTTGACGTGTATTTAATTAAGTTATTGTTTTGTTTCCTGCTCAATTTACTGTCAAAGGTCAGCCATCTTGTTAAAATTTACTTGAAATTTGAAAAGTTCCTGCGACGCATCACCTATTAGAAGGACGTTTATCTCGATAACGGTTCGCTCTATCGAACTAAATAAAGAGACATTTTTTATGTAAAAAATGTCAAATAAAAAGAAAATTAACCTTAAAAAACTGTAAAATTATTATTTTTATTGTTTTCTTTCAAGTGAATGAGGGGGTTATGCCATCCCGAGGTCTATGTATGTGCTACCAAAGATTATGAAACACTATTCTAAACAGTCCCAAATAATACAAAATAAAACCAAAAATTATCAAAATCGGTCAAGAAATAAAAAAGTTATTGCAAAAAATTGATTTTCAACCCTCAACTTCAACAGCTAATATCTTTGTAGGGGTGTCTCTGAGGAATTAATTTTATAGCTATTTTTTCATTTATTTTTACGAAATATACCCAAATCCGGGAGATTGCCCACATATTATGGGACACCCTGTATACACAAGTCGAGATGCCACGTTTCAGATTGTGTTCGTTTTTACTCATTGGCAACGCTAGTTTTTTAAGAAAGTGCATTGTTGTTGGCAAGCTAAATGCCTAATATGCTTAGATTTTCAAAAATCACATGTCATATTGTATTCAGAACAAAGTCGGCAATGCTGACAAGCAAAAAAAAAAAAAACTAGGGGTGTAATTTGAAAAAAAAAACAAGCATGGGGATGATTACTTAGGGGTGTATATGAAATTTTCCAAATTTCATTTATTTCTGTTTTGAAATAACGCGTATATATCCCTTGATAAAGAAAATTTCGGACAACCTGTATAAAGGTCAGGTCATTTTTACCATTCCGTTGTAAAATAAATTTAGTATAGGTACCTACCTAAGGTAGTTAATAATTGATAATTTTTTTGTTCAATCACGTTTTTTTTAAATCTTGATAGCATAAGAGAGAGAATTAAAAAAATCTACAAAAAATTCCTTTGGTTATGTTGCCATATAATGGACGATTTTAGGAAAAAATGCTTTAGAAAATTTTTTTTTCTCATTGTTTCCGAACATTTATCTACTTTAGCCAAGCAGAATTATTGTCCAGGTTCGTTCAAGGTTCAAGGCACGCGTCGACTCCCCTCGCAGTTCCAGTTTATTTTTAAACTAATCAAATTCAAGTCTTTTGCTCTCAATAATAATGTATACCTTATAGGTAGGGCTTCTACATTATAAAATAATAAGTACTAAAGATAAAAGCATCTTTCTCTGGCATTTTTGCGTTCCGATTTTGGATACTAAATTACCGACGGTATTAGAAGACATTGATTTGGTTACATTAAATTGAGTTATGGGAAAAACAAGACATGTGACTCGAACATTCTGTGTCTGCTCCCTTAAAAATTCCGTGTAGATTGTAAAATCTAAATGAAAAAAGTATAATTCGATTATTTTTTATGAAGTCGCTTATTAAAATCGTCAAAAAACAATAAAACGGTAATTATTATTTAAAAAAAAATTAAGAATACTTCTTTGAAACGGATTGAAACAAGAGAATACCTATCAGCCTGACTAAAAAATGTACAAGAAATTATAAAATGCTTTTTAAGTCCAAATACACGTTAAAACGGTTTTCTATCCAACTATCAAACAAACTATCCAACTAAAACACACATAAGAATTGATTAAGAAAAAAGAGTCATAATTAATAACAATTAAAAAAAATAGGTGTAACAAATAACAAATAATCCCAAAAACTTTCACATTTGCACATGTTTGATTATGAAATCCATCAAATTTTGATTTTGATTTTTTTATTTTACCAATAGGTACTACCACTACCACTAAAAAAAGAAATTACTACTGCATAAGTGCTTACCAAAATTAAGGTCGCCATCTCGAACAATTTAATAAGGAATCGAAAACGCGGATAAAATTTCAGCTCGTGATCACTCACACTCAATAATAACAACCAACTCAAGACTTCAAGAAGAACGTAACGTAACAGCGCAAATGAACTACCAACCAGTACCAGTACCAATTGCAAAATGAAGTGCAGCAAGAGCAAACAACAGGAACATGTGCAGGTAAGCGGCAGTCTTCTTGACTCTGGACAATAGAGCAAAAGGGGGTGGGTCCTTTAAGTACTTGATTCTCCAGTAATAGCCTCTTTACCAAGAATTTCATGGTAAGAAGCAATTAACATTTCATAACTCACATTGTAAATACAGTAAAATCCACTCTTTTCAGTCCCTTTTCTATTTTAAATTATAAATTCTTGAATAACCCCGATATTCTCCTTGTTTTTTTTTATGTGAAGTTATTATGAACCACCTAATTAATTTTTTTATTACAAGAAGAAAAGCGCATGGAATGCAAAAAGTTATTTTACATAATATGAAGAAACTTTACAAAAAAAATTCTTATAGTTTATTTATTTTTTATAATGCAGAATATCAATACAGGGTGTTTGACAATACAGTCCGGTTAGCTCGATTTTTTATTTTATTTATTTTTTCAAGGTAGGTAGGGTTTGTCAAGGCCCGGCCAGCTCGATTTTTTTATTTTTTTGCAAAGTCCGGTTTGACAATAATAAGGCCCGGTCGGCTAGAAATGGCTTTTGTTTTTGGCAAGCTGAGGGCAGCTGGAAAGTTTTTGGTTTGAAATCTCGGCTTGATCAGGTCAGGTCCGGGAGCTCGAATTTTTATTTTGTATGGCCAATCGTGCGGAATTTACACCTCACTAATTTGGCAATTCACGAGCCTCCACTGGTCTATAATAGTTCTCAGAATTTCCCTACCCATATTGTGCTTAGCGAAATGAGATTTTCTGGGACTTGCCATGATAAATGAACACTGGATATTCAAGACAAAGTGACCATGCATTTGAAAACAGAGAGATGAACATATAAATAACAATATATGTAAACAAATATTCAACAATTTTTTTATCGACCGTATACATAAATTATATAAAGAAAAAAAAAACTTCTCATAGGTATGCAGGATCCTAAACATTAAAGTAGGTATAAGCTGAATGGCTGGGAAAAACCTATTAGGGAGGGATTACACTTCTTAGAATAGTGCCATTCACCATTCAAAGCAACAAGTTAATTTGAAAATAATGAGGGTAAAAGTAAAAATAACTGTACCTGACACTTTGACAATCCACTGTGAATTCTCTATATTTCTGAAGACATTTTAGGTATCTTAACCTGGATTTTTTTGCGAAAAACCTTGAAAAACCTTTTTTCCAGCGCTACCTACTTAAATTTCTTTCATATAGCAGTGGCGGAGATTTTAGGTTTGCTTGAAAAAAAATGTTCCCCTAATTTCTAAGACACTGGTAAAATTGACATTGTGAATGCACATTTTAAATTGTCAATATTTTCCACATAAAAAACGTGTTCTCCGTCAAAAGCTTTAATGTAAGCTGCTTTCGAGAAAAACAGCATTTTATGATGAAAAACATAAAAGTAGAAGCATGTTTTGTTGTGGACAAAAATTACTTTATTGTTTTTGATAATTTTTTTATGATTTGTTTCACTACAACATAAAATGAATTTAATTAGCTCGCAAAAATAGATAATATTATTGATAAGATGTGTACAAAATCTGGGTTCTCTATCTTAAACGGTTCCTGAGATATCATCAAAAAACTGGAAATTTTTTTGACACCCTTTATCTAGAAAACGGTAAATTTTAGGAATTTTTTTATTAGACCGAAGAAGGTAATACCATGCACACATGTTTTGAAACACCCTGTATTATATTATGATGTCTTTGAGAAATCCCTGTCAATTATAAATTAATTATATTTTTTTATTTTTTAAATTAATTGAAAAATAATTTTTCCTTTGTCTCGATTATTGAGCTAAAAAAATAAGATTTTTTTATGCCAATCTCAGGTGGCTAAACGCAACCTTCTGGGTGTGTCGATTGCAAGTTTATAAAAAAAAATTTCCCCTTATTTTTTGCACTCCGCGCAAGCTTCTACGTTTTATGAACATGCGCATAGATAGGCGAGACATTTATTAATGTAAATTTATCTTCAAATCGAATTCTTTTCAAAAGGGTACGCTACTGTGTAGTGTTCCTGTGTTTCCAAAAACGAGGGCAAAATATCGTAATCCACATAAGTGAGTCCAGCAAAATGTTTTTTTTCAGAAAAATATGCATTCCAAAAATTAAGGCACGTCTAAATATTTGGAAAAATGTAAAAATTATAAATTTTTCAACCTGCTTTTACTAAATTGCTACGGAAGAATGAGACATAGCAAATGAATGAAAAGTTTTAGAAAATGTTATGTTCAACCACAGAAAAAAACATATTTCGCCAATGGAATTTAGTTCGACGGCATCCCCTAATGAAACAGGCTTCAAAAAAACCTACACCACACTCCCTGAACAAAAAGACGGTTGGAGAAGCAGTGGTCTAGAGGGTACAATCGTTTGCGCAATCCTTCCCTACCGCCCTGCGGGTATAATACAAAACTTGATTCTGGTCATCTGGCCACTGGCCAGTTACAGCCGTCACGTCGATTGCCGATTGTGAAAATTATTGAATGAAAGAGTTTAGTTGAAGCGTAAAGCACTGCACTGAAGTCCTGTTTACGTTTGGATTTAATAAAAAAAATTAATTTAAATAATTTTTCACTACCGTCATGCACCACCCACCATTGAAGGATAAGTTAAAAAGAAAAAGGTTTATTTACACATGATGGAATGATTCCAATAAGAGAATGGTCCGCCTGGTATAGTCGCGGCTTAACCGCCGGCGCTAGGCTAGCGAGCGGCAGTGATGCTCCGGCACGGGTGTCCAGGGTGGTACAGCGCCGGCGGTTAAGCCGCGACTATACTAGGCGGACCATTCTCTTATTGGAATTATTGTTTATTTTATTTCATACAGATATGTAAATAAACCATTTTTCTTTTTAACTTATCCTCAGTCGCACTCGGGTCCCAATCCTCCTGTGAAACCAAAATTATAGCTTATATGCCAGACTGAATAATTTTTTAAATTTAGTATACCTACCTTATAAGTACACCGTTTTTTTTTTTAAGAGGAATTATCTGATCATGTTTTTTTATTATTTATTTATACTATTAGAGTTCGTGCGAGATTTGCACTGTTAAGATAAAAATGGATTTCTTAATTTGAAGTTTAGTGAAAGGACCCCGCAGAATCCTTTTGGGAATTGGCTCCCGGTTAAAATTGTTCTAATTTTGGGGATCGGTAGTTAGTATTCGGTGAGTAGATCAGAAGTCTCCATGGGCGTAACACCCCAAAATCTTCTATTCTCAAGATATGGTACCTCTGAAGATGGATTTTTTTTTATCATGACAGTCACACATATATTTTTAAATATTTGCCGCTCTACTTATTTTAAAGAGAAATACATCATTTATTAAGATTGGATTGAAAAGCTGTGTCTGTAGTTGGTCTGTTGAGCCATTTTCAAAAAAAAAAAACAAGAGTTTTGAATTTTTGGTCATTTTTGTAATGGCTGTGACTTAAAAATTGTATTTTTTTTTTTAGTTTTTGACGTTTTTGTTTGTTGTAACTATTGAAATCCAATCTTTGCTTAGCAAATAGAAACAAAACATTGTCTTATTGGTATAAGAAAAAACCTCTTATTAATGAATTGAGTGTGCAAACCAAATTTTACTTTAATTTAGAGCCTAGAGCGGTAAAATATTTATGAAAAAAACTGCTAATCATACTATATTTTAAATTTTACATGTCTGAATTTTTCACCCTGTGTAGTTAAACAACCCTTAGAAAGTCAAGCAGTTTTAGACATTCTTTCATATAAAGTTTTTTCTTAAAATGGTCCCAAGAACTACACCCTAAAATATTACCTGCACATCAATAAGAAACACCCTCTAAACATTAATAATAATAAAATGATTGAAAAATACACTTTCTATACAGGGAAATCTATACATTCATATCAGCATAGATCCGTTTTCCTTTTTTTTCCAATAAAAATAATGAAGCTGACACCATTAATTGGGATGCCCAACATAACAGGTAATAAATAAACTTTCTTATAGGAAGCCCAGCTCTAAGAGCGGGTTTCAGGAGCTACCTCAACCACTTTGGCCTTATTGGAATGACACACCCGCTCCACTTGGTCCAAAAGTGCTCCACCCATTTTCACATTTTTTGCAGCCCTTTTACTCTTTCTTATGCTCATTCCTTAATATAAGCTCTCCCAAAAGCCTCCCACCTAACAATTCACAGTCAAAAGACGTACAATTTAATATAGCTTGGAGGGGAGGGGGGTCATGATGCAATTTGTCTTAATAACAACTTTAGTAATTTTTTTTGTGAATAGGGCAGTCAATTAAACTAGTTGAGGCTCAATCACCTTACTCACCCCATCATTTATACAAGTTGGCCCCCCCCCCCCCCCAATTCCACGATATTTATTCAAATAATAATTTTTTTAGGAATAACACATCTCATAATAATTGTCAATTATCCTAATGGCGAAACATACCTTGCAACTGAAGCATCCCTCACTGGTGATCACCTTGTCTTTGTCAGCTGACTCTCCGTTCTGTGAGCTCCGGACGGGATAGGTTGGCGCGTTTCCGATATCCCCCGAGTATCCACCGGGTGAAATGGTCGACAGGCAATGTCCTTGTCCGATTCGCTGGTAGCCTTGCGGGCAGCCACAGCTGAAGCCCGTTGAACCCATCTGGTTGCAACCGAACGCACAAGGAGCACCCATGCATCCTGCACTTACCTGAGGATACGATAAAGAAAATAATACTCTGAATATGATTCCATTTTGCTATCACCTTACCTGGATGCAAATATTAAGTCTGGGATCGAACTGGTATCCATCAGGACAGCCACAGCGATAACTTCCAGGCGTATTGTAGCAATTTCCTGTACCGCCGCACGGGTTATTCAGGCACTCGTTATCATCGACGCACTGGTTGTAGTAATAGTGTAGGGTGTAACCTTCGGGGCAGCCGCATCTGTATCCTCCGATTAAGTTCTGGCATCCTGAATGATGGGGAAATATAAATCGAATGAAGAAATAAATGCACTCAGGTTCTTACCCTCAGGACATTTTGAGTCGTCGAGACATTCGTCTGCATCGACACAGAAAGTTCCGGTGGAGTCGACCTTGAAACCTCTGGGACATATGCACTTGAAGCTTCCCAGTATGTTTACACAACGCCCTGGTTTTGGACATATATCGTCTTCTTCGCATTCGTTTATGTCTGCAAGGAGGAGGAGGGGATATTCGTAAATTTTTTATATTCAAATTAGTTTCAATGGTAAATTGTAATTAATTTGCAGATATATATTTACCCTGACAATCGTCACCCTCCTGATTGTATCCTTCAGGACACGAGCAGGAGTAACTTCCGGGGATGTTGTTGCAGGTGTGTTGGCAGACGTGCTGCCCGGCCGTGCACTCGTCGAAATCTCTGCAAGTGTGACCATCGGCGTTTAGTAAGTAGCCGGACGTGCAAGAGCAGATGTAACTTCCTTCGGTGTTCTGGCAGTTGAACTGACACGGTTTGTGGGTCAGCTCGCACTCATTCACATCTACAAGAAGCGAAAAATCAGATCACAGTAATTAACATGTCAACATGTCCTATCTATTATTCCTTTAGATTAGGTTGGTTTGATAAATTGAGCAAAATCATGACTCACCAACGCAGAATAACCCGGAATGATCAGTCCTGAATCCTTTATTACAGATACACCTGTAGGAACCCATCGTGTTTATGCACTGTCCGTTCTGGCAGAGATCCGGAATGGTCTCGCATTCGTTAATATCTGAAACAAACAACCGTTTGATAATGAACCCGGTAATTCTGATTAGGGTAACCTTACCTTGACCGGTGACTAAATATCCGCTACCCATGCACAGCTCTTCGTATTCCGGGGAATATCTGGACGGACACACCTCGCATTCGGTTCCCCAAGCTTCACCCATCGAGCAGCAACAGCTCGCCTTGTTGACGAATTTCAATTCGTGCCCGTATGACACGCAACGACCGTGGACTAGCTGACGGAAACAATAACCTTGTCTGTGGTCTAGAAGAAATTGGTCTTGTTAGCACCCTATGATTCTCTCATCTAATGAAAATCTACTCACCGACACACGATTTTCTATCTGGAGCGACCTCATACCCATCGAAGCAATCGCACCGGTACGACCCGTCAAGATTGACGCAATGCCCGTTCTGGCATATGTTGTGCTCGACGGCGCACTCGTTAACGTCGACACAGTCATCGGTACCGACCACCTGGGTGTACCCCTCGGGGCAAATGCACATGAACGAGCCGATCAAATTCTTACAGTTGAACTTGCAGTTGTTGGCCGGGGTGACGCACTCGTCCACGTCCTGGCAATGGCGGCCGTCGGGAGCGAGGGCGTACCCGTAGGGACAGATGCAGCGGAACGAGCCGGGCACGTTGTGGCACCTGAAGGCGCACTGGTTGCCCAGTTCCTGGCATTCGTTCATGTCTTCGCATACCTGTTTGAACAGTAAAAGTGATGTAGGATCCAGAAAAAAGATGACTGACAGGAAGGTAAGTTATTGTGGCGTGTGGTAGAGCCACTTATGCTCCAGTGCTTGGGCGAGAAATTATAAGAAAAAGGGACAAAAGAGAGAGAGGCACAATTATCCAGAAAAGTAAAATTGCTCATAGTGGGAGGGGGGGGGGGGGCAATGACTACATGGAGATAAGAATTGTGTAGATTAAGATGCGATCCAGAAAAAGGGGAAGGACTAAGATGAGATGAAAGGGAGGATGAAAAAGAGAGGGATGCCACAGATATGACAGAAGGGAGAAGAGGAATTGAACAAAAAACTGGGTCAAATTGGGGTTTCTTCTTCTTTGGATTATTATCTTTCTGGATATAAAATTGTATTTACCACCGTTTTCGTTCAAACTACTCAAATTTGCTGAATTGAAGAAAAAACAACTACCCCCCAAATAACCGTGTTCTAACCGTCTCACCTGCATGGGTCCGGGAGCGAATCCGTCGCTGCAGCTGCACTCGAAACCTCCCTCGACGTTGGTGCAGGTACCGTTTCCGCAGACTCCCGGATTCGTGAGGCACTCGTTCTCGTCGACGCAGTTGATGCTGGTCCCGTCGAGCACGTAACCCATCGGGCAGTCGCAACGGAAGGAACCGTCAGTGTTCACGCACTCGCCGCCCTCGCAAACGTCCGGCATGAGCTCGCACTCGTTCAGATCGCTGCCGGTGTCCATGCGGCCGGGTCCTTCCGGACACAGCTTGTGGAAGTCCGCTGACGATGGATGAAATCGAGATTTTTTTAGAGAATTTTGATTGGAGGATGGGGGTGGAGGGGAGGTAAAAAGAATAGAACTTACTTGAGCAAAAGAACAATAATTGGAATAAATAATAAAGCAGCATATCTGTTACTGATCTTTTTAATTGGTTGGACAACTACGACTTGAGTTGAATGGCTAGAGAAGTGCCTAGTTAATGAAACTAAAAATAGACGAGATCTTGCTTAAATGAGGGAGACCTCCTATTAGTACCTACCTTTAATAATCTTTATTAGCCCAACAGGAACACCCATTTACAGGACTACATACGAAAATAGATACAATATGGTATCTTGAAATAACAATTTCTTATAGTAACAAAAGAAAAAAAACAAAAGAAAAATTTACGCAATTATGAAGGATAACAATAAAGGTAAATAACAAACAAATAACCTAGTCAAAGTGCCATGCCATGGAATCTGTCCAATGCAACTTGTTTGATAACACCCAAACTTGAGAAGTTCAAATCACAAAACTGACACACGCCATTGAAGTTCGAACACATAACACTTATAGGTGATCTGGCAGATAAGTTAGTTCTAGCCAATTTCAGGTAGAACATATTACTACCCCTCAGGTTGGCCTGAGGAACAGCAAAATTTATGTCACTAAGAAGCGCAGGGCAGTCGATCCAGTTGTGAATCAATTTATAAAGAAAAACAATAGAATTAATTCTCCTTCTATCACACAAACTTGGCATATCAAATGCCTCCAGGAGCAAACCGTAGTCAATTCCTCTAGGAGGGTAAACACCATCTTGCCTAAATTTCAAGTATTTCAGGAATTTTCTTTGAATCCTCTCCAGCAAGTTAATATAAACATGGTAAGTGGGATAGAAGATCAGAGAACAATACTCTAGCTTAGATCGAACATACGTAAAATATAGGATCTTTATCGTAGACATGTCACGAAGAGACCTCGAGTTCCGGACAATGAATCCCAGGGTTTTGTTGGCCGATCTAGCCAAGGCAGAGATGTGACCACTAAATGACATTTTGCTGTCAAATAAGACACCCAAATCCACAGTCGACTCAAACCTCCCCAAAACTTCATCCCCAATCTTATACATAAACTGAAAAGGATTTCGCATTCTTGTGTAAGACACAACCTTACATTTGGAGACATTCAGTTGCAGTCTGTTAATATCGCACCACTCCAAAACGAGATCAAGCTGGCGCTGGAGCTTGATGCAGTCAGCAAGGCAGCTGATTATAGTAAAAATCTTCAAGTCGTCAGCAAAAAACAGAGAACGGGTTTCAATCACATAACTAAGGTCATTGATAAAGATAAGAAATAGTAATGGCCCTAAATTCGAACCCTGAGGAACACCTGACGTAGCTCTGAAATTGCCCGACTTGAATCCATTGTATGACACATACTGGAGTCCCTCGGAAAGGTAGGAATCAAAGAACAATACAAATGAAGATACAAATCCAGAATCCACCAATTTGCTAAGGAGCACCGAGTGATCAATTCGATCTTCTTTAATGATTGATTTACTCCAGAGACCAGGTGTTAAAACCCAGTCCCTGGGAAGAGGATAATGAGAGAAGGAAAGTGAAATTTATTTATAAGCTTTGGCTGTGATCACTCTTCTATTAGATACAAGTCTAGGTTGTTCTTATATGCCTAATCAGAATGTTAATTACTTATCCAACTGAGTTCATTTGTCACTCAAAGTTTTTTTATATTTTTTGTGTATTTTAATTTTTATTTTGTTGCTCAAAAATAATAATTACAAAAGCAGGAATTTTCTGAAAAGTCTCCCATGATAATTCCCTACGAACCAATGCTCAATTCAATAGCACGGAGGTTATTTGGGATAATTTTACTCAAACGCTGACATCTGAACATATTGACAAATATGACACAAGCAACAAGTTCTCTTGCCAAAAAAAGGGATAAATAAATAACTCACGTGATCCTTCCGGCGGGCACCTATTGCACCCTCTCCCCCACGCCACACCCCTGGAGCAGCAGCACTCCTGCTCGGTGATCTCCATCCCTCTCGGATCCGTGCACCTTCCCTCGTCGAAAGTATCGTAGCACTCCTCCTGCCTGACGTCCACGCATTTCATGGTCTGCTGATCGAGCAGGAAGCCCTGCGGGCAGGTACAGAAAGCGCCGCCGTTCGTGTTGGTGCACACGCCGTGCTCGCAGATGCCGGGATTGTCGGCGCACTCGTCCACGTCCTCGCAGCGGCCGGTCGCCGCCGACAGTTCGTAACCTTCCGGACAGTGACAGACGAACGAGCCCATCACGTTGGAGCATTCGCCCGGCGGCGGGCAAGTGTCCGGTTCCTGAGGAAAAAACAGGGGTTGAGACTTGATTTTTATGTTATCACAACTTGAGGGGATTCCCCTGTTTCCCCCTGAATTTTATTATTTTCTGATAAAGTTTACAGAGCTATTGTCAATAGAATATTGAGGCTACACTATTTGCTTATAGATGCTTTTTCTTGCTAGAAAAAGAAGAATTTTCCTAATTAACATATTCAGGGGGTTCCCCTATTTGTGGTAATTTTATTTTGGGGTTCACAAGACTTGGAATTCCTACATCTTGAGAAAATTAGAAAATTATATATTGTTTGGGGTAAAATAAACAAATGATAGGTGCAAGTTGGCTAGGGTAAATCTGGGGATTCCCTTGATCAGTTAATTATTCCGATGGTTCCTTCATTGCCTTCTAACCTAAAAATGCATCTTTTTAGGCATTCAATCGTTAATAAGGGAGGGACATTTCTATCTAAACGACTTCCTTTAAATTCGACTGAGGACCATTGTTAATGTACTTTTCGCTCAAAATGGTGAAAACACGTTAATCTAAAATATTACTGAGACAAAATTATTAAAGGTAGTTATTTGGTCAAAACTGGGCAGAAGAAAAACACGAAAAACCATAAAACAGGCACCCACCTCTTGACATTCATCGACGTCCCGACAGTTATGCCCGTCGGAAGTGAGTACATAGCCGGTAGGACACTCGCAGTTGAACGAGCCGAGATTGTTCTTGCACCTTCCGTTGCGGCACAAGAAGGGCATCATGTGACACTCGTCCACGTCGACGCAGTCCCCGTTCTGGCTGAGTTTAAAGCCGGGATTGCAGTGGCACTTGTAGGAGCCGAGGGCGTTGATGCAGCTGCCGTTGTTGCAGATGCTGGGATGGCGCAGACACTCGTCCACGTCCACACAGCTGTCCCTGGACGGCGTCAGGAGGTATCCCGTGTTGCACACACATTGGAAGCTGCCTGTGTGTGAGAAAACGGATGTGAGGAGCGATGGTAAAAAAATAAAAATCAAATTTACCTTGCAGATTTTTACACTCCCCTTCCTGACAGATACCGGGCTTCTCGACGCACTCGTTGATGTCGACGCAATCAACAAAACTGGCGCCGTGCTTGTACCCTTCCGGACATTTACACTCGAACGATCCGGGCAAGTTGACACATTGAGCGTTCCCGGCGCAGGGATCCCTTAGGCACTCGTTATCGTCGGTGCACTGATGCGAGTTGGGGTCGTAGTTGTACCCTCGGTGGCACTGGCACTCGAAGCTGCCAGGAGTGTTGATGCACTGGCCGTGGCTGCACATGTTGGGCATCAGGGTGCACTCGTCGATCTCCTCAGTGCGATTGGTGACCTGGTTCACGATCTGTCCGGGACGACCGCCGCACAGAGCAGTGTATTCTCCTGGGAACGAGAGAAAAGAGGGAAGTCGTTGTAGTTTTAATCCAATCCCGAGACTGAGAGAGATAAAAAGTCTCCATAAAGTTTTGAAAATATAAATTTATACCTACTGGTGCCTGGAATAGGACATGGATCGCATTCTCCCCAAGCTTGTCCCATGGAACAACAGCAGACCTTCCTGGTCTGATTCTGTGTCATGGGAGTCGAGCATCCGAATCTGCTGTAATTGAGGAAGCATTGATCTTTTCTCATATCGACGCACTCCTCTGCAAGGAAAAATAATCGTAAGAAACCGTAAAGTTTCTTGCTGTTGAATTAACTCACTTCCTCCAGGTAAGGGCATGAATCCTTCCGGACACTGACAGTGGTATTTTCCCGGTTCATTCACGCATTCACCTACATTGCAGATGTACGGATTTTCTTTGCACTCATCGACGTCCACGCACATGTAGCCCGTTTCGTCCAGTTGATATCCTTCATTGCAGGAACACCAGAAGCTCCCGAATGTGTTGGTGCAGTGGCCGTTCGCGCAGATATTTTCATGTTCCTCGCATTCGTTTATATCTTCCAGGACAACCTATAAAAATCCAATAATGAAAAAGTAATAAGTAATAAGTAATAGAGCGCGATCCTTACAGTGAATTCGTTTGGTCTATAACCTTTCCCTCCTGGACAGAGTTCTTCATATTCCTTACTCTCCGGTGACGGGCAGTGTTCGCAATCAGCGCCCCAAGCCTTACCGACCGAGCAACAGCATCCAGCTCGTGTGACGTAGTCGGTGGTGATTCCCGCACAATTACCGAGATGGTCGGCTTGTAAGAAGCATCTCGATGTACGGCGATCTAGGAAAAAAACGACAGATATGTAAGTTTGTAGCGTGGCGATAAATGAAACATCTACAGACCGATGCAAGCGTTTCCGTCATCGACGAGCTCGTAGTCCTGCGGACACGAGCAGATGAAGCTACCGTCGATGTTGGTGCATTTTCCGTAAAGACACGACTGAGGGCTCTCGCACTCGTCGATGTCGGTGCAATTCCCTCCGGAGCCGTCCAGTTTGTAGCCGTCGCCGCATTCGCATCGGAACATTCCGAAAGTGTTTTCGCATTTGCCGAACACGCACAAATTGTCAAACATCGCGCATTCGTCGATGTCTGTAGGACAAAATGAGTTTGAAGAATGGCTCAAAGATGCGAGAGCGTTAAAAAGACTTACCGACACACGACTGTTCTTTGCCCTCCTCTGGATGCATGAAACCCATCTCGCACTCGCAACGGAACGATCCGGGATAGTTGAGGCACTGACCGTTCTCGCACAAGCTCGGGTCGTTGGTGCACTCATCAATATCTACACAGGAGTAGCCGTCGCCCTTGAACCCGGCATCGCATTCGCACCGGAAAGAACCTGAAAGAGATCAGAGGTGAGCGACGGAGGTTGGAAAAATCCGATCGCACCGACCTTCTGTGTTGATGCATTGGGCGTTTTGGTCGCAGCCTCCGTTGTTTGCGAGGCATTCGTTTACGTCTCGGCAGCTTACACCGTTTCCCTGAAACCCCTCCTCACAGCGACATTGGTAGGATCCCTGGAATTACAAAATGCTGTAACCTGCGAGAACTGAGGGCAACCGAGATATTCAAAGTAGCGTGTCAGATTGGTCTTATAGAGAAGAGAAAAACTTACGGGTGTGTTGATACATTCAGCGTTAGGATGACAGTTATAAGATTCCAGGTAGCATTCGTCATCGTCGCTACAAGAAGGACCTCCGACCGGTTTGACCGAGTATCCGTCGTCGCAGCGACATTGGAACGAACCCAGGGTGTTAACGCACTCTCCGTTACCGCATATGTCCGACTTCTGCTTGCACTCGTTTATATCTGAAAGCGATAATAATTACGACATGCTTACCTGGTTCAAAAAAATTAGTAATCACTCCTCACCAATGCAAGAAGTTCCGGTCCTTCCGGGTATGAGACCGGTCGTGCAGTGGCACATGTAACTCCCGATGGTGTTGGTGCATTTTCCGCCGTTGCAGATCC
This sequence comes from Malachius bipustulatus, assembly GCA_910589415.1. NCBI lineage: Eukaryota > Metazoa > Arthropoda > Insecta > Coleoptera > Melyridae > Malachius > Malachius bipustulatus. The sequence goes on from OU342637.1 coordinate 26,524,648, forward strand.
TCGGGTTATCCTTACATTCGTCGATGTCCATGCAGGTTCTTCCGTCGTTCATCAAGACGTAGCCGGTGCTGTGATCAGTAGTTAACGATGTGAGAATTTAATTGCAAGATTTTAATTTGTTCAATCATACCCACAAGAGCACTTGAAGTTGCCGGGTAAATTGATGCAGATGTCGTCGCAGGGCTCTTCTTCACATTCGTCGATATCTAGAAAGAAAGCACGATAACTGTGTGGTGCTAAGCGTGAAAACTACTCTCAAAATACCTTCGCAGTGAGATTTGACGCCGGTTTGTTGGTAGCCTTCATTGCAGATACACTGATAGGCACCCATCATGTTCTCGCAGACACCGTTAGAACAAATCCCGCTTGTTATGGAACACTCGTCGATATCCTTACAAGATTGCTTGTCGGCGGCCAATTCGTGTCCGGAGGGACACTCGCATTTATAAGACCCTTCGGTGTTGATACAGCGACCCCCTCTGCAGATTCCGGGTACTTCCACGCATTCATCGATATCTATTTCCAGATTATACGATTTAAAATGTGCTGAAAAATTGTTGAGAGAGGAGAGGCTTACCCATACAAACTTGCATTGGTGCCATCGTTCTATAACCTTCATTACACTCGCAGTAGAAATCTCCAGGGATGTTTTTGCACACTCCGTTACCACAGACATTATCAGTGGTGATGCTACATTCATCGATATCTAAGAAGTACCACACGGTTCCAATTTTATTTTACATAAATTCACCCAACAGGATAATCTACTCACCCACACACTGTATCTTCCCCTCATCAAAGTCGTACCCCTTATTGCACCGGCAAGTGTAGCTCCCGACAGTGTTCCTGCACCGTCCGTTCTGGCAAATGCCGGGGAACTCGATGCACTCATTGATGTCCTTCCATTCCAAGAATCCGTCACCCTTGGGGCAGAGCTCCGCGAATGCGGCTGTGCCGGATTTGGGACATGGCTCGCACCGGTCGCCCCAAGCCTTGCCCACCGCAGAGCAGCAGCACATGTCCTTGTTGAAGTAACCCTCCACTTGGTTGCTACATTTGCCGTATTTGTAGCGGGCGTAGCAGGCTTCTTCACGCATGTCCAGACATTGGGTACCTGTAAAAATACAGTTAAAGTGAATGTCGCTTGTTATTAGCATTCGACTGTGGAGCCTCAAAAAATTTGATACTCACGGGTTTCATCCAGAGTCAAACCAGGCGGACAGGTACAAGTGAAGCTCCCGTCCGTGTTGACACAAGTGCCACCACCTCTGCATATATCGGGATTGAGCGCGCATTCGTTGATGTCGGCACAGTTCTTCCCGTCCGTCTTGGCATAACCTTTCGGACAGTCGCACTCGTTCTTGTTGCACTTCTCGCAGGGCGAGCCCCAGGCAACACCCACGGAACAGCAGCACTCCGACCGCTTGCTCAGCATCGGCATGTTGTTCTCGCAGCGGCCGTGGTTCATCTTGGTCCAACAGCTACCTTTCCTGTTATCTGAATGGGCCATATTACGGTGATAACCCGAAATTCAATTTGCTTATCAAAATGAACTACATACCAATACATATCCTTCCGGTGCTGTCCAGGATAGATCCCGGATCACATTCGCATTTATAAGACCCGATGATGTTGACGCACTCCCCATTGAAACAGGCCTCGGGTCCTAATTCCCGGCACTCGTCCACGTCTTCACAGGCGGCATTCTGAACATTGAGCTTAGTGCCTGCCGGGCAGATGCATTGGAAGCTTCCGGGAGTGTTCCTGCATTGACCACCACTGCACACCTGGAGAACATATCTTTACTGCCTGAACCTGGGAAAGTCGATTCCATTAAACTTACCACATTTTCCAACTCACACTCATTGATATCGGTGCAGAGTTTCCCGGATCCGTCTACTTCGAATCCGGGATTACAGATGCACCTATACGTTCCGATCAGGTTCTCACAGGCACCGTTTTGACAGATGTTCGGATTCTGGGCGCATTCGTTGATGTCCTTACCATCGAAGGTGGATCCAGGACCGTGAGGACAGAGTAGATCAAAATCGGTTGTACCAGGCATTGGACACGGTTGACAGGTAGTACCCCAACCCATCGGTTTACCTAAATTTAAAAATTGGAACGATTCTTGATGGTTAATAATAAACTTACCGGTAATAACAGTGCAACAGCAACAACTGGATCTAGTAACGGCTGCGGTGCTAGGGTTGAAGCACATCCCGTCTCGGAATTCTTGATAGCACAGATCCCTCCTGGTGTCCAAGCAAGAGCGCCCGTCGGGCCCCAGACTGAAGCCGGGCAAGCACTCGCACCGGAAACTGCCGGGCGTATTGTGGCAATTACCGAACTGGCACGGATTATGGGTACACTCGTCCATGTCCACGCAGTGCTTCCCGTCAGGACCGAGCCGGTACCCGGAGTCGCAGATGCATCGGAACGAGCCCTCCATGTTCACGCATTTACCGTGATCACACATGCCTGGGGAATACTTTCATGTACCAGAAGGTTATTTGATGGGAGTTGCTGGACTTACCAGTATTAGCACACTCGTCCATGTCAATGCAGAAGGTATTATCATTGGATTCGATAAATCCGGGCATACAAGTGCAGGTGTATGATCCGGGTGTGTTGGTACAACGTCCGTTTAAACATATCCTCGAATTCTCGTAACATTCATCGACGTCTAAGGAAAAATTCGACGATTTAAGTGATAAACTGAGGAGAGACAACACGGGGACTTACCGACGCAAGCTCTTCCGGTGGGGGAGAGTTTATACCCGCTCTTGCACTGGCATTTGAAACTACCGTCCATGTTGATGCAGATTCCGTTACTGCACATGCCGATTTCGGCGCATTCGTCGTGATCCGTGCAGACGTTGCCATCGGGAGAGATGTCAAATCCTGGCGGGCAGTTGCAGATGAAGCTACCGGGGGTGTTCATGCACTGACCATACCTGCATTTTCCCTCTCTGCACTCGTCAATATCTGTAAGAAAAAATAGGGCCATAAGAAAGAGCGTTGTACTCGGATGAATACGAAACACGCATACCTTCACAATGTTGCCCGTCAGCTTGATTCCTGTATCCGGTTCTACACAAGCATTCGTAGCCATCCCTGGTGTCCCGGCACTCCCCTTCACCGCAAATATCCGCCCTGAGCAAGCACTCGTTAACAGGAATGAGGGTGTCGTTGGGGTGCATTATATGAGCGCCCACGTCAATATTATCCCCTACGCCCATCGGTACGTGATGGATGGTGACGGTTCCACCCGCACAGAGCTTACGGTGATCATCTGCAATAACACATTTAGTGTGAAATAAATGCTACAATAAGAAAAAAGAGTGATCTTTACCTTCTCCAAATACAGGACACCTGGAGCAGTCATCACCCCAGCCCTGACCCATGTTCATGCCACAACAACAATCCTTCCGGGATAGACGCATCGGTAAGCTATTGCTGCAGTAACCTTCATTTGTTCTTTGCGTATAACAAAGACCTTGTCGACCATCTGAGCAGAAAAAAATTATAATCAAGACTCTTCTAGGTTAAAAAACAAAATACATACCGATACAGTAGTTTCTGTCTTGGCTCTGGATGTAACCTGGATTGCAGAGACAGTAAAAAGAACCGTCAGTGTTGAGGCAACGTCCATTTTCGCATATACCGTCCTCGAGACACTCGTCCCGGTCGTCGCATTGATTCGTCTTGGGATTCCTAGCCTGACCGATGGGACACTCGCAGGTGAAAGAGCCTACAGAGTTGACGCAACTGCCGCCCAGGCAGAGATGTGGGATGGCTTCGCATTCATCGATGTCTGCATTAAAATTGCAATTAATCAATCAAAATCATTACAGTCTTCATATAGGGCAACTTACCAACACACTCGCCGGTTTTCTGGTTCTTTAAGAACCCGATATCACAGTCTAGTTTCCTGGGGCAGTGCTCACAAGGGTGTCCCCATGCTTGTCCAACGGTGGCGCAGCAGAGCGTCTTGGTGCACACCACTCCGTCCAATTGATTGGTGCAGAGGGCCCCTTTTACGTCGCTGTAGCACGGGCCGGTCCTGAAATCTGGATCGAGGGTATTAAAATGACTGAAGAAAATAGAAGTTGAGAAGAATTACCTGTTTCACAATGGTTTCCCGAAAATCCATACACACAGGCGCATCTGTCCGGACCGATACATCTTCCTCCATTTCTGCAGGGTTCTTTACAAATCGCTGCAAATATATTTAAGAGACAATAAGTGTAATTCTGATTAAAAAGATCTCACTTACGTTCAGTACAAAATTCTCCCTCGTATCCTTCATCGCAGACGCATTTACCTTCCTCGCAAGTTCCTCCATTCATGCACATCGCTTTGCAGGGAATGCCATCGCTTCCAACTTGAGAAAAAATATGGAATCAAATTTGCGAACAATAAAAAAAAATTGAATTAATGTTCATACCGTGAGCTTGGGTATTTCCTTGACAGCTGGCAGATTTTCTGCCGCCGTCGCAAAGACAGAGATTCGGTTGGATGCACTGACCTGTGCCGCAGGCCCTCGAACAGATTGCTACAAATTATTTCGTTAGCCCATAAATCAGTCACAACTTGAAAAAAAAAAAAACTTACGTATTATACATAATCCTAAAGCGTTGTGCCTGCTCCATCCTGGACAGCAGTAATTTCTTCCTCTTGATTTGCATACGTTAGGCCTGGAAAATAATTTTATTAGTGCTCTTCAAAATTGAAAATAAAAGAAAAATAAAGGAAAAATGGAAAAATGAATTATTATAATTAAATTAAATAATTGACCATTTTCTAAGTAATATTTACAATGATACAAATAATTTTTTAATTGACCTTTCATCCAGTGTTTTTAGAATTTCAAAAGCGCCCCCTACTTGTGTACTTTATTGCTGATAACCCTGGCGAGAGATTAAATGAATGGCAGCTGAGCGAAGTCGAGATAGGAAGAAACTGTAAAAAAGGATCTTCCTTCAAAATATAAATACCAGATGGGAAAAAAAAGATTTCTAAATTGATGAGTATTTTCCTTCTCTACTAAGGCTAGCCAAAGGACCCTATACAGTGTGGAACGCACTTATGGAATAAAATTAACTATTCAGAGAAAAAACGTTTTTGAAAAAAAGCTCACACACCTCAACTTCAAATTTTTATGCCCCAATTTAAATTTTTACCCCCACCGCTCTCACCCCCACCATTGTGGTAATTTTTTTTCAATAGCACACCTGTATATTTTTGTATTTTCATATTTCCTGAGAAAATCCAGTAAGAATGGTTTTTACAGTTGCAGTTTTAATTGAGTAGGTAATTTATGAGATATCAACAAATGACCATTTTTACTGGATTTCCTCAGGAAATATTATGAAAATACAAAAATATACAGGTGTCCTATTAAAAATAAAATATGACCACAATGGTTGCGGTGGGAGAGGTGGTGGTAAAAATTTGAAATTGAGGTGTGTGAGCTTTTTTTTCAAAAACGTTCTTTCTCTGAACAGTGAATTTTATTCCATAAGTGTTCCACACTGTATATGTGTCGTAATGAGAAAAAAAGTAAAAATAAAATATCTCGTCGAGGCATCCTAGTAGTGTAATCAGGAAAATAAATAATTGGCGCCCGAGGAATTCATATTTGTTGAGAACAGTCACTTTAACATCAAATTATGTTTAGTGAGATTAGGGAGGAGAAGAATGAATAACGAGTATAGGCTTTCTCAACTCCATTTTTTCATAATAAAGAAGAATCGGAGAGAATTGAAGTCTATAGTTGCTTGCTAAGTATATGGACGCATCCAAAGAATAAAAAATCACAAAAAAAATTTTCAGTAAGTATAATACCTAATTATTATTATCCCCCTCCTCATATAATAGGTACATAAAGAAGATGATCTCTTGATGCTTATTATTGTAAGTTCTTCATTAAACTGGATTTTTATAATACCCCGAATCGCCTCTAGCTTCAATTGTATTTACCCATGTAACTAACTAAGGTATTCATGAAATATCGATCTCAATTATTCTCATAAGCTTTACTCACAATCGTGATTCTCTTTTACAACAATAATGGTTTTCTAACAAGTCATAATAAGCATGATCTCCTTCAGGCTATTTATTTTAAAAGGGATGGTAAAGTTGGATTTTCTATGGTATAATTTCAGACATCAGCTAAATTCTTCAGATATTCTGAGAAGATGAGATGTACAGGATGATTTACAGTCAAAAAACGTTTACAAAAACTGAATATTTTTGAAAATTTGGTCACTTGAATAATAATAATTGCATCTCCCCCATCATTAAAACCTACCTATTCAGGGTACTACTACTACTATTCCACCCTACCTACTGACAGGGTAATCCAGGAGTAAGCGGCTTTCCTCAAACGGAAAATTCCATAGAAGTCATCCCTAATATCTCCTGCAGTCATATAACCGATATGGCTGTGGGGGTAGGTCCATAGCGAGAGCGACATTCGACGCTTACATATTTCGCAGAAATCTACTCGCTTTGGGGAGCCTTGCGCTCTTAATTATGCGCATCTCTTGTGGAACCTACCAACTTATGTTAATAAAGTAAGAAGATTATTTTCTGGTCGGAATAAAAAGTAGCCAAGAGTGATCAAATGCAAAAAAGGTGATATGTACAAAATTCTCGAAAAATAGTACAAATCAAAAATTATTTAATCATCACTCTGTTACAGTTTAGTAATTAATGTTGTTGCTCTAAACCATCGCACATATTTTGGAAATAAACGTTCAAAAATATGTGGAAACATATGGAAATGTTTAGAAATATTTAGCAAACATTTAGCCAAATTTGGAAACGTTCGGCAATGTTTGGGAATATTTGGCAAAGTTTGTAAACATGTGGATTTTTTTTAATATTGTCAATGCTTGGAAATAATAGGAAATATTTGGTAAAGTTTGGAAATATCTGGAAATATTTTGCAAAGTGTGGAAATTTGTGGAAATATTTGTAAATATGTGGAAATATTTGACAATGCTCGGAAATATTTGGAAATATTTTTAAATATTTGACAATGCTTGGAAATATTTGGAAATATTTGGCAAAGTTTGGAAATATTTGGAATAATTTGGCAATGTTAGAAAATGTTTGGAAATAACTTTAAATATTTGGTAATTCTTTGAATTATTTGGAGTTATTTGGAAATATTGGAAATGTTTGCAAATATTTGGCAAAGTTTGGAAATATCTGGAAACATCTGGCAATGTTTTAGAAATTGTTGGCAGTGTTCTGGACACTATAATTGTCGATAATTTTCTCGCAAATTTTCAAAGTCCTACCAAGAATTTATTTTTCGTCACAATTCGACTTTCTTCAACGGATTGGCCGATTTTTGCCGGAAACGATAAACTCGTAGGTAGGTACTCGGGAGTCGTCTGCTGATTGCGTTACGTCAGAACGTGAAAAAGTCGCGCAGAAGGCGCCGCAAGCCGCAAATTATTGAGCGCGTCAAAGAATCTTTTGAAAAAATCGACAAAATAAACCTCTTCACCAGGAAAAATGATCTTTCTCCTGTATCTCGAAAACGGGGAGATGAGCTACAGAAGAACCGCTTACAGTTTTGAACCTCTTACAATTTATACAGTATAAGGGGAGATTTTTATCAAAATCGAAGAAAAAAATTATTTCTAAAAATTGGCACTCAGATTACCTTCATAGTTTGAAATTTTCATAAAAAATCGATGTCTTCAGAATGGGACGTAATTTTGTATCAGCACAGTCGACTGCCATACGAGTTGGAAAAAACAATCCAACTGGACCGTAAAGTCCTCAGTTTTCTCAAAAAATGAGAACAAAAATTTTGAAAAGCTGAAAAAACTCAAATTTTCAACTTTGAACTATATTTTAAGAACCCGAATTCGCAGGATAAAACGGCTCTCAGTGTCGGAATTGCCATCGTCTGGCACGTCCTCTTAGCAATTTTCTAGGCGCCGCAATGTAATTATTGAGCGTGTTAAAGAATCGTTTTGCAAAAAATCTACAAAAAATACCTACCCGGAAAATATCCCATATCTCGAAAACGGGGAGAGCTACAGAAGAAACGCTTACAGTTTTGAACCTCTTATAATTTATACAGTATAAGGGGAGATTTTTATCAAAATCGAAGAAAAAAATTATTTCTAAAAATTGGCACTCAGATTACCTTCATAGTTTGAAATTTTCATAAAAAATCGATGTCTTCAGAATGGGACGTAATTTTGTATGAGTACAGTCGACTACCATACGAGTTGGAAAACAATCCAATTGAACCGTAAAGTCCCCAGTTTTCTCAAAAACCGAGAACAAAAATTTCGAAAAGCTGAAAAAACTCTAATTTTCAACTTTGAATTATATCTCGAGAAGGCGAATTCGCAGGATAAAACGGCTCTCAGGGTCGGAATTCCCATCGTCTGCCACGTCCACTAGCAATTTTCCAGGCGCCGCAATGCAATTGAGCGTGTCAAAGAATCGTTTTGAAAAAAAAATACCTTCACCCGGAAAATATCCTTTATCTCGAAAACGGGGAGAGCTACAGAAGAACCGCTTCTAGTTCTGAACTTCTCGCACTTTCTATCGTCTAACGGGGGATTTTTCTTAAAATAGAAGAGAACATTTTTTTCGAAAAATTGCACATAATCTGGTACTTAACAGTTGAAATTTTCATGAAAAAATCGACGTTTTCAGAATGGGACGCAATTTTGTGTGAGCACAATTGGACCAGCACAGTAAATTATTATTGTGTTTTCTTGTTTCTTGTTAGTGTGACGATAATTTTCGTTTCGTTTGCCGAAAGAGAAGTCTTACGATGACTTTACAAAGCTTAAAATCAATTTGAATTTCCATTTGAATAAACCGATCTTCTGCCCAGGACCGGTGAATCAACTAATTTAGATAGGCACGTCCGTTAATGGTAAATCTTATTGTAAACTCTCGGTGCCAGATTGAATTATCTAGGCGTGATTTAAAAAGTTATTCCAATAAGAAATAAAAGGAAAGGTAACACCCGAAGTCGTTACAGCCGCTTCTACATCTCCACGCATACATAAATCCCCTTTCGGTATAGTTTGATTAACCCGCTGCTCAATGGAGTCCCACAGAGCCCAGTATGATAAAGCCGAAACCGAACATGTTCACGCAATTTTCAACAGATTATAACCATCAATTATCGTACACCGTGGACATGCACGTATGTATTATTATAATTTAGGCTGGTAAGAGTATCTGAAGGATTGTTTAAATGGGGATCGAGCTTCCAAATTTTACATTGTGTACCTTATTGTGGTATTTTTTTCTCTTATAATATTGGTTCATTTGTGGCCTATGATTAACTGAAAAAAATTATTATCGGATTAGGTAAAGAATTACATGAATTGAAAAATTTACTCTGCATAGAGAAAATTATTTTTGAATATAGAGACCAAAATACTTGAAACAGACAATTTTCCTGTTTCAATCAATTTCACTTCCCAGGAGAGTAAATGGGAATAATATTTTAAAAAAAGGGCAGCTCAAAATTTTATGGTAAGTCTTCTTCTGCCTTAAACTAATCTTAATCATGTTTCCATTTTGTACCATTTTTAATAACACTGCTCTGAAATTCAATTATTATTGTAATCGAAATTCTATAAACGTTTTTTTTTTTTAATAAAATACGCTTGTTACCCTGCTTGTACCCTGCTGTTTTGACTCAACAACTAATCCTAAGAACTTTTTTTTAAATTTAATTCAAAAAACTTTTGCAAGAACTGATTTTGGTCTTTTGGTCTAAGTTTTTCGGCGATATAATAATTGAAAAAGTTCAAGAAACCCATTTTTTAGTGGGTTTCTTGAGAAAGAAGGGGGAGGTTTTATGAGAGTACAAGAAGACTGCAGGTACCCCATCAAAAAAATAAAATAAAAAGATTCCAAAAAAATGTATTTCAATTTATTTCACTAAACAAAAGTTAAAATATAATTAGGAACATTAGCAAAACTGCCAATTTGCTCTTCAAAATAAATGTCACTAAATATATTACCGATATTAAAAGACCAACATATCTAAAAAAAAAAAAAATCACTTCCGCGCATTAAAATAAATATTAACAGTACCGGCTTTTATATTGATGTTCCTGAATGGAACATTTTCACAATCATCTTTTTCTTCATCTTGTTCTCTATCTGCTCTTTCAGAATTTGGAGGATCATGATCAACTTGAGATAAATTAACAGTAGCTGTTTTATCAAAATGTATTCTTATACATTTACGAAGTCCATGATTAGAATATTCGTTTTCATTATGCAAAGCTGCTCCAGTACTTTCTACTCTACTCCTAGTGGCTTTAGGTTGCTCTCCTAAATTTCCGATACCAATATTACCCGTCACTTTTCTTCGATGTGTTGTATTTCTCTCTCTTTCTGAAAATAAATCAAAATTGTTTGCATCGATGACCCCAGCTTCATTCCCCGAGATTGGTATTTCCAATGGAGACATGTACGTGATATCTTCGTTCAAGGTACGAATAGTCGGAGGTTCTAAATTATTTGATTTATGAAGTAGTTCTGGAGAGGTTACTACTTCATCGGTAGCTTCCGGTATGGTCTCCAGGCCTCTCATAATTGAGATATCTATGATATTTCCGTAGACGTTCTCATTCTCGCGCTCCTCATGGGTGGATTGCAAAACCCTTCCAGGATGGGAATTCCATGTTGCGTTTTTATCGATCAAGTTCACCAAAGTAGAGTTGGCTTTTTCGTTGTTGCTTATAGGTTTGAGGAATGTCTCATATTTGGACGGCAGTTTGCTTATATTCGAAACTGGGGCGACTTTAAGTTGTTTTACGTTTTCCAAGATTGATACACGCTTATTCTTGCCTAGAATATGTGAGGTTAGAACTTTGTTGTAAAATTATAGCATAAAAAGGTGAGTCAATAAAATGTCTGCAATGCTACAAATGATGCAAGAACTAAAGAAGACTTTGGGAATTGCGGATATTAATGGACTCGCCCTCTGTTTACAAAAATTTACCACTCTTCGTAGATCTTTCCCCTTCTTCAATGAGATCGTTAAGGCTTCTACCAGTTAATTCCAAAATTTGACTTTCAGTGAGTCTACGGACACTCACAAAGGTGTTACGTTTGAGCTTTGGATCCCACTCTTCATGTTTTTCAGAATGTTTTACACTTTTGGCAGGCTTAGTTAAAATTGTAGATCTTCTCGTACCTCTTCTGAAAACCATCGCAAGATAATGCCATGAAATATAATTTTTTTTTTGACGTGCAACTTAATGTCACGTTTTCATTTATCAACAAAAGTACCTATTATTGTAATATTTGACAAGTATTCGCTGAATTATAATAATTTATTTTAATCTAGCAAGTGCGTCGATGTCCAAGAGGTTTGTGGAGGGGTTGGGGAGACATTCGGCACCAGGACCAGAGAATGAGCCCAACGTTTTTGGGGCTGCTCGTGGGAACCCCACGAGAAAAGATCTCCCCAGTTCTTGTCCTGCCAAGTAGAATCGTTCTCCAATTGTAAATCGTTCAATCGTTCTCCAAGGACCTGGAGAACATGGAGAAAATGGTTTGAAGGTAATCCCTCCCTTTTCCGAGGAAATACTTCCTCTTTTCCCTATTTCTCCTTGTGACTGAGGTAACCTTAAGGTCCGCCTCAGTGGCCCAGGATTTCTCAGTATGTTTCAGTATTTATCATTATGCTCCAGAATCCCGCATTATTACGTAGGCCTCCCTTTGTATCCAAATGGGCAGCGGCGGCAGCCTCCGAATAACGCCTGGTGACACGTTATAGCTAGGGGAGTTGTTTGTATGAAGTTTTTCCACCGCACCACTGACTATCGATTCTCGGTGTGTCTACCATCCATCATAGGGATGCCATAGTTTTTTTGACATTATCTTGTCAATCTGCTGCCAGTTTCCCATCTTTCATCACTCCAAGATATTTAACGTGTCCCCTTCCCCTCCCACCCAAAGGAACGTTTACCAAACAACTTTTATCTCTTTTCCTTGTGATGTGAAGAGAAGCATTCCTGTATTCCAGGAATAATAATAATTGTCAGATCGGCCTTTTGACTCCATGTTTCCCCACGACTTAGTTCATGTAAAATTCAGCTTTTCACGATGATAAAAAGGACTCCGCTCCAAAATTTGGAAGAGCGGAATTTTACACGAACTTGACAATTAAGGAAACAGGACATTTTTCTCTTTAACTAGGATAACCTGTTCAAAATCGATCAAAAATCTAGAATCGTCATCTGCCCATCCATCTTCTTGGCTAATCAATTAGAGCTTATTGACATGGTAATATGATAAATTGCAAAGACTAAACCAAATCAATTCTTCTCCCACGGCACTAGCCTTACCTTACCAGTAGGCTTGGAGAAGGTTGACCTGAATTACCTGGACTCATCCAGTAGCACTTGATCATAGTACAAGTTAACCCCGCATGGAGATCCTTTCAGGGATGAGTATGCTTTCTGTATTCCGACATCAGTAGTTCCCATCAGGTTTTCTACAATTTCCGATGTTGTAATGTAATGTTCAGATAGTTTTGGATTGTTGTTGTTGGAACTGAAAAGTGACTTAACACAACGCCCGAGCTGGCCAGTGTAGAGTTCTGAAGTTATGTCACATCCGCAAAACATTTTCTATTCGGTAATAACAACAATAAACTTCGTATTCCTCGACTAAGTTTCTTGAACAAAACAAGTGTGGGAAGTAACTGACCTAGTAAAGATGAAGATAATGCATTATAATTTGCTGAAATGATAGCTTAATTAATAAAAGGTCACAACTATTTTCCACGCAATAATGATACCTAATTAGATTATCTAGTCGTCTTGCTAGGCGTAAAACGTTTCGGAAGTCCAGACGTATCATTTTCGCTGACATCATCATTCCGTTTCTACGTTTACTTACTACTAAATATGGAGATTGAGAAAGCGCAATAACTCTACCTTGATTTTATAATTTTAATGGAAATAATCTCAGAAACTTTAATTGAAAGATTGATAGGTTGGTAACGAGGTAATTTTTTAATAGTATTTCTACAAGTAATCTTCTCGATTCCTTCAAAACTAAAAGATCCGCAATTGAAGAGGAAATTGAAGGGTTTATGAGCTTCCATCAGGATTAATTAGAAATCAATAGGGAGGGGCTTAAATAATTTGGCAAAATTCGAGAAATCGACCCTCATCTTTGGACGAAGGTGTGACAGCGCGTGATGCTGAAGCTGGTATTTGCTAAGCAAAGATTTATGAAATGTGTTGGGGATTTTCTGCTTAATTTTTATAGTAAGTATACCTACTTGATTGATATGCTATTTTTATCACCCAATCAATAAAGCTATCCTTCAGATAATCTTCGGTCGTAGCCAGAAGTAAACAATGGAGTTATTAGAAATGAATCTGGAAGATGGGAGTATTCCGGAGCAAGCTGAAATTTTGGGAGTTCTTATAGAAGACAATTACCCAAGATTTAGTCCTCCAAACCCTTGTAAGTTTTTCGTCATCTTGATTTTGAGAAGTGAGTAAGTTTGCACATCAACGATATGAGTAAAGAATATTTTTCTGGAGAGAGTGAAAAAACACTACAAAATGATGCAAGGATTTAACGTAAAAATGGTGACTTTTTCAGCAAAAAAGTTAAGTTATACCTGGTTAAGGGTGATTTTTTGAAAAGTCAATCTTGAAGATCGAAATTTTTGGAACAAGCTGAAAATTTTGGGGTTGTTAGCAGACAATAAAAGATAAAATTTCCCAGGTTTAAGACCTAGGAACCCCCTGTATAACCCCCATCATAATTTTGGGGAGTGAGCTAGTTTTTTCATGTAAACTATAAAAATTCTTGATCTAAATCTTCTTCGTCTAAACATCTAAACTCTTGTGGGTTTTTCTCCATCTTGATTTGGGGGGGGGGGAGGGTGATTTGAAAACCTTGTACGTTTTCCGTTATCTTCATTTTGGGAGAGAGTTATTTTTTTAAGTTTGCACATCGGATTTTTTTTGAAAATAGCGATATGAGTAAAGATTTTTTTAGAACCTGAAAGTCCCTACAAAATGATGCCAGGATCTATAACGATGTGACATTTTCGTTAATAAAAAAATATTTATTTTTTTAGCAAAAAAGTTAAGCTACCTGGTTAGGGTGTTTTTTTTTTTAAGTCAATCTTGAAGATCGGAATTTTCGGAATGAGCTGATCTCGGAGCTAATAATTTAGGAGTTGTTAGTAGACAATAAAAGATGAAATGTCCCAAAATTTCGACCTCCAACCCCTTGTAGGTTTTCCGTTATCTTCATTTTGGAAGAGAGTTATTTTTTTATTTTTTAAGTTTCCATTATTTTTTTGTAGAGCCTGTAAATCCCTACAAAATGATGCCAGGTTCGAACGATTTTCATAATTAAATAAAGAATTGGATTTTCTTAGCAAACAAGTCAGGTTACCTACCCGGTTAAGGGTGATTGTTTGAAAGGTCAATATTAAAGATCGGGATTTTTGGATCAAACTGAAAATTTTGGGGTTGTTTGCAGACAATAAAAGATTTCCTAGATTTCGACCCCTAACCCTCTGTAGGTTTCCCGCCATCTTGCTCTTAGAGAGTGAGTTAGTTTTTTTAGGGTTGCACATCAGCCTATTTTTGAAAATTGCGAATTATTTTTTTGAGAGCGTGAAAATCCCTAGAAAATATTGTAAGGATTTAACGATATGACATTTTAGTTAATAAAGCAAGTTGTCAATATTTTTTATCAAAAAAGTAAGTTACATAATTAAGGAATTATACAGGGTGTTTTTTTGAAAAGGTACCGGGGTGGATATCTCGTAAATTAAGTCAAAAATCAAAAATTCCCGAGGCTGGTGGATTTCCTGGATCTTTCGACGTACATCACTCACTCCCTCGTCCATGAACCATTGTCATTTTCACAAGAAATCCTAAAAAAATGATGACTTAAACTGTGACACGTCGTTTGAAAGGAAATTTTATCAGCAATTATTGGGTGCATTTATTTTTTCGTTTAAACGAAAGCCCTTATCAAGGGCCCAGAGTGGAAATCTCAGAAAGTAAGTCACATAAAAATTCCCATTTTATTAGAAGGGAGCGTTTTTGACTAACAACTGATTTGTGCATAGCTCACCCCCTCGCCCTTCTTCATTCGCCCGTCTCATTATTTTAAGGTTTCTTATGGGTGGGTATGATAAAGGTTAGGGGGTGAGTGATGCGCACTTTATAAGTCAAAAAATGTCCCCTTCAATCCTTCAAACGTGTCTAGGGAATTTTAAATGGTCTGTTTAATAAGGACAACAGATAAGTTTTTGTGATTTTTTTCTTATTATTTGATTCGTCTCATCATCACACTATAATATCAACGTGAAGTAACTTAAGTGGAAGAATCGACGGAGATTTTTGATTAACAGGCCACTTAATCCATTTTCACTTTCCAGCCCCGAAAAGACGACCGGTGATACTTAATCAAAGATAACCGGCTGTCTCGATCGCTCAGGTATCAGCATCCCAGTTTATATGCCAGAGGAGCGTAACGTTATCTGACAAACGACAAGTAATAATTAGAGCCGTCTCTCTACCAACTAGTAATTACCCGGCTACCGTGTAATCCTATCAGCTGCCGGAGTTGTTGATTTCCATAGCCGATTATGTCAGTATGTAACTCGACGATGGCAATGCACCGTCAAGACGGCGGTTAAGCGCCGTCTAGTCTTCCGGTAGCTAATTCAACGGGAGCTATTCAACTGTTGAAATGGGATGAAGATGAAAGCCGTAATTCATGTTTGTGGAAATTGGAAACCTGTTGGCGTCTTGTCGAATAATAATTACTGGATGTAACATGAATATAGACGAGGGATTATTTTTCTTTTTGCAGTGGTTATTTTTTTCGCATCACCATGCTGTTCGTGTATATGGTCTACATAAACCTAGAGAAAATTATTGAGAGTAGGTACATCTTTTTTCTCCTCAAAGATTATTGAAACGTTCCTACGTTAACGGGCCTATACTTGCGTATAGGTATACTTAAACGTAACTACTTTTACTTACATAACTTTACTGGTTGAATTATTATCCAGCAGGATCCAACGCCAATCAAGCAAGCAAATACGTACCTACCTTAAGCCGGTCACTCATCTGACGAACATCTGCATTCGTTTGCACTACCGAAAGAATTTCATAGATGAGTGACTGGATTAAGATGAGGCAAAAAAAATCAAGTCAACTTGGAATGATTACGATAACAATTTTTTCCTGGCCAAGTTTAGCGAAAAGTCTCATAGCGGAGCTAGTTCTTGACAGGTGTCTTAAAAAGTAACACTTGATGGTTGTGAAACAACTTTTGTGATATTTTCTCGGCAAAAAGCTCATTAACGACAATCCTAACGATGTCATAAATAAATTCTTCATCTTAATAATAAAATACTGTACTAATAAAAGTAAATTAAAATTTGCCTGTCATTTTTTACTCCTGCACGCACAACACTCGTACATCCCTTCCATTCAATTTATCTCTACAGAAATCCAGATAAGCCGGATAATCACGCAATAAGTAAAATTGAAATATAGTTACGACTTATCAGATTGACGACTATTACGGCGCCTTTTTGGCAACGCGATGAACGTAAGACGCTATTGTAGTTCGGCAATGTCGATGACAGCTGAAAGGTGTGCGCTGAAATCACTGAAAGCGCTCGAGAATGACTGCCCGCTTTGTCCGGCTTTAATTGACGGTCATAAAAGGTGACCGGGCCATTTAAACCTTTTTAATGATGTGGTAATCACCTGCTTAACAAGCCCGACATCCTTTATGCATCTAGGCTTTTATCGGATCGACTTTTCATTGCTGAATGTTGATTTTTCTGAATTGTTCCTGTTGCGCGCGATATGCTCAGATGAGAACTGCTTTCTTAAACTAACTGTCGGCATCTACACGTAATGGTGGAAATATTTCTGATGTCTCTAATAAAAAGTAACGATTATGCATACCAGAACTATTCGTCGATTTTGGTTTGATCGGGTAAAAAGATGAACTAACTCTGTGGCATTAAAAATGTGCTTATTTCCAAAGAAAACGCGATGATATTTGACCTGTCAAAATTTGGCAAGGATATCTGAGATAGAACGGTCTTCGTTATGCAAGGCAGGATTATCTACAGTTTTCTAAATCGAGGCTCTAATTTTTATCCTGCTAATTTTTTTATCAGCTTTTGGTTAAAAAAAAGAGGTAAAAGCCGTGTCAAAATAAGCTCCACTAGGAAACATGAGACAAGTCGGATTATAAATTAGAAAAAAGGGAACATTTTCATGAATTTCCTGCTAGTTTTCGACGTTTAGGCTCTAAATTTTTATCCTGCTGATTTTAGATTACATTTTGGTTAAAAAAAGGTAAAAACCATGTCGAAATAACCACACTAACAAATTTGAGACAAGTCGTGGATCATAAATAAAAAATTAGGAAATTTTTATTAAATTCCTGCTGGTACCAAAAATATTTGTTGTTCTCTTAGACTTAAGTTTTCGACATTTAGGCTCTTCTTGTTATCCTGCTAATTTTTTTATCAAATTTTGTTGAGACAATTCGGATCATAAATCAAGATTTTATTGCATTTTTATGAAATTCCTGCTGAACGCCGCGAAAAGTTTGATTGTTCTTCTCTGAGACTTATACATAGTTTTCGACGTTGTGGCTCTAATTTTTATCCTGCTAATTTTTGATCTAGAATTTTGGGACAATCAAATCATAAACAAAAATTTTGTTGCATTTTTAAGAATTTCCTGCTGACCTCAAAAATGTGTGCTCAGCATTGCTTGCTCTCTGTCGAGATCGAGGCTCAAATTTTTATCGTGATAATTTTCGATAAGAGTTTGGTTAAAAAAGTGAAAAACGCGTCAAAATAAGCTCCACTACCAAATATAAGACAAGTGGAATCAGAAATAAAAAATGCTGTTTTATTAATTTCCTGCTGGTCTCAAAAATATTTATTCTTTTCAAAGATTTATAGTTTTCGACGTTCGGGCTCTAATGTTTATCCGGCTAATTTTTTCAAGAGAAATTGGATCATAAATAAGAAATAAATTGATACATTTTTATGAAATTCCTGCTACGGCAACAATGTTCTTCTCTGACACTTAATAGGTTTCGACGTAGAAGCTCTAATTTTTATACTGCTAGTTTTAGATAAGATTTTACTTAAAAAAGGTAAAAGCCATATCAAAGTAAGCTGCGTTACCAAATTTGAGACAAGTGGATAAGACAAATAGAAAAATTAGAACATTTTATTAATTTCCTGCTGGTCTCAAAAATATTTCTTCTTTCAGAGAATTTTAGTTTTCGACGCTGGAGGCTCTAATTTTTGGTCAGATTTTGTTGAGACAGATTGGATTATAAATCAAAATTTTATAGCATTTTTATGCAATTCCTGCTGGTCTCAAAATTATTTATTCTTGTCTGAGACTTATAGTTTTTCAGATCGAGGTTGATCATGCTAATTCTAGATAAAATTTTGGTTAAAAAAGGAAAAGGAGAAACCCATGTCACTGAAAGCTCCACTACCAAATTTGAGATCAGACGGATCATAAATCAAAAATTGGGACATTTTCTAACACGTTCTGGTTTTTATCCTGCTAATCTTAGATAAGACTTTGGTTAAAAAAAGGTAAAAACCATTCAAACTAAGCTATACTACCCAAAGTTGGGAGAAGTCAAAAAAAAAGAACAAACAAAAAAAAATGAAACTTTTTTATGAATTTCCTGCTGGTCTCAAAAATATTTTTCTCTTCTCTGAAACTTATAATTTTCGACGTTGAAGATCTAATTTTTATCTCGCTAATTATTGGTCAGATTTTTTTGAGAGAAATTGGATCATAAATCAAATTTTTATTGCGTTTTTTTTAATGAAATTCCTGCTGGCCTTAAAATTGTTTGCTCTTCTCTGAGACATATAGTTTTCGTAGATTGAAGCTCTAGTTTTTAGCCTGTTAATTTTTGATAAAATTTTGGTAAGTAGGATCACAAATAAAAAAATGGGACATTTTATTAATTTCCTGCTGGTCTCGAAAATGTTTGTTCTTTTCAAAAATTTCGACGTTCAGCTTCAATTTTTATCCTGCTAATTTTTGCTCAGATTTAGTTGAGTGAAATCGGATCGTAAATAAAAAAAATTGTTAGATTTCCATGAAATTCCTGCTGCCCTGAAAATTGTTTGCTCTTCTGCGAGACTTATAGTGTTCGAAATCGAGGCTCTAATTTTAATCGCGCTAATTTTAGATAATTTTTTTTTAAAACAACCTAAAAAATGTCAAAGTAAGCTCCATTACCAAATATGAAACAAGCCGAATCAGAAATAAAAAAATTGCAAAATTGCCATTTTATTTATTTCCTGCTGGTCTCAATTTTTTTTTTTTTAATTTATAGTTTTCGACGTTCGGGTTCTAATGTTTATCCGGCTATTTTTTTCTCAGATTTTTTTGGGAGAAATCGAGTCGTAAACAAAAAATTTGCCACATTTTTACGAAATCCTGATGCCCTGAAAATTGTTGTTCTCCGAGATTTAGAGTGTTCGACGTTGAAGTTCTAATTTTTTGTCCTGCTAACTTTTGATCAGATTTTTTTTTGAGAAATTGTATCATGAATCAAAATCTTATTTCATTTTTATGAAATTTCTGCTGAGGGCTCAACAGTGTTCTTCTCTGAGACTTACTTAATAGTTTTCGGCGTTGAAGATCTTACCTCCTGTTAATTTTTGGGAAGATTTTGATTAAATAGGCAAAGAAAACACGTCAAAGTAAACTCCACTACCAAACATGAGACAATAAACATTTTGAGATATTTTTATAAATTTCCTGCTGGTCTCAAAAATGTTTGTTCTTTTCTGAGACTTATATTTTTCTTGTTATATTTTTTGAGATTCCGATTTCTATCCTGCTAATTTTTGCTCAGATTTAGTTGAGTGAATCGGATCGTAAATAAAAAAATTTGTTAGATTTCAATGAAATTCCTGCTGCCCTGAAAATTGTTTGCTCTTCTTCGAGACTTATGCCCGTATTCACAAACGATAATTTCCTAAATAATTACGTAATTAATTAAATGAGTGAGATGGAGATATGCAGTTTTTTCGCAATAGAATGAGATGGGGATAATTGATTACGTAATTATTTAGGAAATTATCGTTTGTGAATACGGGCATTATAGTGTTCGAAATCGAGGCTCTAATTTTAATCGCGCTAATTTTAGATAATTTTTTTGTGAAAAAACCTAAAAAATATCAAAGTAAGCTCCATTACCAAATATGAAACAAGCCGAATCAGAAATAAAAAAATTGCAAAATTGCCATTTTATTTATTTCCTGCTGGTCTCAATTTTTTTTCCAAAAATTTATAGTTTTCGACGTTCGGGCTCTAATGTTTATCCGGCTAATTTTTTCTCAGATTTTTTTGGGAGAAATCTGAGTCGTAAACAAAAAACTTGCCATTTTTACGAAATCCTGCTGAAACAATCCCTGAAAATTGTTTGTTCTTTTCCGAGATTTATAGTGTTCGACGTTGAAGTTCCAATTTTTTGTCCTGCTAATTTTTGATCAGATTTTTTTTGAAAAATCGTATCATGAATCAAAATCTTATTTCATTTTTATGAAATTTCTGCTGAGGGCTCAACAGTGTTCTTCTCTGAGACTTACTTAATAGTTTTCGGCGTTGAAGATCTTACCTCCTGTTAATTTTTGGGAAGATTTTGATTAAATAGGCAAAGAAAACACGTCAAAGTAAACTCCACTACTAAACATGAGACAATAAATAATTTGGGATATTTTTATCAATTATTTCCTGTTGGTCTCAAAAATGTTTGTTCTTTTCTGAGACTTATATTTTTCTTGTTATATTTTTTGAGGTTCTAATTTCTATCCCGCTAATTTTTGGTTAGATTTTGTTGAGACAAATCGGATCATAAATCAAAATTTTATTGCATTTTTTTTTGAAATTCCTGCTGAGGGCTCAAAATCGTTTCTTCTTTTCCGAGACTTTATAGTTTTCAAGATCGAGGCTCTAATTTTTAATCTGCTAATTTGTTTATCTAAATGTTTTTTAATTAAAAAAAATGAAATAAATAAAAACAAAATAAGGTAAAGTCAGATAAAAGACTAGATAGGGAGCAGACAAGATCGGGGATCCAGGTTATTTCCACTTTTAGATTATTGCTGCTATTTTTGTAAAAAAATTAAAAAAATGTACAAGGTCTTGTTTTGTTTTAAGCATGCCATGTTTTCTTTAAAGCATTTTGTTTAAAATTATTTTTTATGGGTTCAAATACAAACTCAAAGAAATTTGGTAAGAAAAAAATTTATGTTATTTTGTACAGATAGAACTTTCCTTATTTATGTGAGCGAAAAATTTGATTTGAAACTGGTGCAATACCAAAAAAAATAACTAAAATATTGGGGGGGCTTTCCGAGAAATAGCATTAAAAGATTTTTTCTAATTCACAGAAAAGACACTTTTTAAAATAAATTCAAGTAATTCAACATCATGGTTTGCTGTTGATATAAAAAAAAAATGTAAACATGCGAGGAAAAATTATTTGAATTTCCCACATCACTTGTAGTTTTGCACAAGAACCAGAATAATTAACATATCGATAACGATGAATAGAAACAAAGTTTTATTATTATAATAGGTGAATGTAAACACGCAACCAGTTCATTCCGCGTCGAATTTATTCACGTTTATGCTAATTACTTGGAGGCCTGAATGGTGGCGCTATAGTCTCTATGAATTAGAATGCACCAGAATGAAGACATGATCTATTCAATATTCAATTACATTACTCAACATGTTTGTTTTATTCCTACATGTCATGGGTTGTTGACTTGTGTTTGTATACCATCTATATATGCGATACGAGATATCCGACTTATGTGTGTGTTCCCTTTCACTATTTACCGCATCATTATTTTATCCAATGAATTTATTCATTTATTGAGATAAGTACAATAAATAACTGTATTATTTGCACGGTTCCGTTCATCTCAATTAGAAATTATTATTATTCTACCCTTACTTGACACTCTTACTTAACAGATGGATGAAAAGTTCAGAAATAAATTAAATCGAAATTTTTACCAAATTTTTAAAGCGAAACAAAAAGTAGGATCCTCGTTAAATATCTAAGATATGATTATCTGGCATCAGAAGTGGGATAACTAGCTAGAATATTTTACTAGACTCGGGAACACGCACATGGAGACTCACAGAGAGGACATTATGTAAATAGCTTTTGTTTAGTCTCAATCGATCGAGAAATTTCTAGGATCTGATTCAATTTACTTTTATTTATTGAGAAAATCACGATTTAATAAAGGATCTAAGAATCACCAATCCCGTTCTTCTAAATGATAAAAATATGAGGCAAATATGATCGTCCTCAAGAGTTCTAGCGTCTCCACGAAGGGTAATTAAATTATAGGACTTTTTGTAAATAAATTATTAGATTTGATGATTTGAAATGATCTATGGCTCCAATTCTGGCTCTTCTTTCTCTTCCCCGGGTATTATAATGCCCTTATTTACATCACTGACTAAATCCTCGTTTAATAACAATAATTATTCAATCCAAATTATCTTCTCAAGTCTTTTTTACGCCGTATTATCATACACGGGGTGAAAGCATTACCTTGTCCCTAAATATCCAAAGCCCGACATCAATTATGGTGGTAATTAAAACCGCGACCGAGATAATCTCGAATCAACGTCCACTAATATTCTCGTCTTACGTTCTGATCAATCTAACGTCCCTTCGATACGCGACTGATTCATTTTATTAATCTAATTTATTGGAATAGTAAAAATTATCTCATTGAGGGATAGAGCTTTCAGAATTTTCTAACCGTTACTTAAATTGACCGTTCCTGCCTATGAAATTCTTTCATCAGTGGTGGTCTTGGTCTGTTATTATACTAATTGATTGGATTATAAGTTATGCCTTATCTTGATAATTTACATTATTAACTGGGAAATTTCGGTAGGTAGGTATCAGAATGAGATCAGGTAAGAGAAATATTTCAAAAGAAGACTCATGACGTCATTAAAATAAAAAAATGTCATAATTTTTATAAGGAGGCGCATCTCGTGACACTCTTTTCGAATCATTCATCCGGAACTGTATATTGTGTTGCTCGGGAAAAAAGAACCTTTCCCATATAAATATACAGATCGACTCAGTTGTATATTATTTTCCCAGTTCGTGGCTATTTCTACGGCTGGTTATTGTTTATTGACTAGCAAAGACAATGGGAACAATACAGCATGGTTCTGATAATAAGGTGGAAGAGCTGGAAGAACTCCCGTATATGTAATAGTGGAACAAGCGTGAAATCGAAATGCTTATTTTACTCACACCGTCGTAGCTATACATGACGGAATTAATTCTTTACTTTGCATCTGGAAATATTTATCGCTTTCGGTGTCGGTGTGTCGGTGTGTTTCCAACAGTGGCGTGTTAGATTCTATATGAACAAGCCTTTTGGTTTAAGTGCTCTTCATTGTTCTTTTTGGGATAATAGTAGCCTTTGTAATTATGAAATTGTTTGTAAGAATAAATTTTCAATTTCTAGACAAGCTCTGAGCGTTTTCAAGAAGGAATAATGTTCTAGTCTTGGTCATTCCTCAAAAATACCTTGCAGTTGTCAATGCCACGAAAAGGGGCGACTAGATCTGGTTAGAGTTGTGAGAAAAATGAACTTTAAGGAATACCAGATTTGGTGGCGTTGGATCCAGATCAACAGCAACATGAAAGAGTAAACCTCGAAAAAGTTAAAAGCCACCTGTAGGTGTCTCATCTCCATTGCTTCGTCTTCTTCATCTCTCCACGATTTTCTTGGTAGCCCTCTTCTTCTTCTCCCTAGTCCACTCGGTGAGTTTATGTGTCCAACGGTTGTGATCACTCGTCTAAAATACCATAGAAGCTTCTTCTCTCGATGTGTTCCCCCACCTCCTTTTATGCATTCATTGTTCTCTTTTTTTTATTAGGTCATTTCCACTTAGACAACAACTTCTCCATTAAAAATCCATCTCTGTTTTTCCCCCTCGTTTTTCTTGTTTATCACCCATAGTTCCCCTCCATATGTCATTATGCTTGAAGAAGATTCTTGTTTTATTGACCTTTGTTATACTTATGGCTATCCCACAAAACCGGGTTAAGTGACCTAATGCAGGTCCTAGTTTATTCATATTTCTTTCTCTATTATACCGTTTTTTTGATATTATAAATCCCAGAATTTGAATTTATCTGTTTCCTTAATATGTTACCTTGTTTGTTGTCTTCTATTTCCGGGTTGCTGTATTCTCCTGTAATATCGAGGAGTACTCGATCGTCTGCGAAGCTCAAGCTATAAAGATGACTGTGTTTGATCCCCATTTGTTCACATTTCTCCTTCCATGGATTCAGTGTTTTTTGCAGGAATATCTTGAATAGTGTGGGTGATGTTGAGCATCCTTGGAGCAGCCCTTTGGTTGTTCTGCAGCTGCTCCATTCAATATTTCCCGCCTTGATTGTCACCCTATTAGTTCCGTACAAGTTTTTTTACTGCTCTATTTGGTATTCATAACTCTTTCATGTTCTTTGCCATTTTTTTTTTTCTACAAGCTGTTGTTGGTGTGTATATGTGGTCTTTGTATAGACCACATATACACTCCTAGCTGTAAAACCTACCTGATCTTAATTTATTTTTTCCTTTATCACCCCCTCAAGCGCTTCTTCCCCGGCGTCCACTATCCAATCGGAAAGGATCGATTTTACCGGCGGATCCTCTCCGTTTAGATTTCTGCAGTACATTCCGTGTATTATACGAAACAGTTTTTCTGTTCCATATTTCTCTGGTGGTATTCCTTCAGGTCAGCTAGCAAGTGTAGCCTCTTCTCCTTTCTCTGATACTGTTTCTTCCTCCTTTATCAAGAATGGTGGTATTTTCTTTGTGATTAATTTTCTGTAATATTCTTCCCACCTCTGTTCTTTAATATTAGAGATATGCGTTTTTTCGGTTTTGTCTCTTATTCATATACTTCATTTGCATGTCCTTTTGCATCTTCTGTTCTTCTCATGTTGTACTTTTCTCTTTACTTCTCTTTGTACTTTTTTAAGTCGTCTGCGTGCCATGTATTTAGATATTTACTAAAACATGCTTTTCTTCTCTGGTATGTTTTCTCTTCTGTTATGTTTTCTCTTCTGGTATAGACCCCACCTAGTACGAGTTTCTTCCTCTCCTAAAGCTTCCATTACTGCCTCCTTCATACACTTTTTGATTCTTTCCTAATCCGCAATACTTTCGTAAGTGAATTCTTCTAATTTTTTTGTCCAAGCGTCGTTGGTACAGGCCTCTTATAGATTCCTCCTGCAGTAACTGGACCCTGAATCTTTTTTCGGGTGTATTGTGCGAGTGTCTTTGTTGAATCTATGATATTTTAGTCAAGGGGAAGTACATTTTTGGTATTACTAGTCTATGATCTAGACCATATTCATCTGCTCCTCTTTTTTTCCTATTTAAGGCTGACATTTAAGACTAAATTTTCTAATTACAATTACTTATAAGTAGTTAATTAACTAATTAACTTTTTTCAATTAATCGCCGCCTTATGGAAGATTAACAAGTATGCAAACCCTGCCCTACCTAAATCTAAGGAAATTTTAAATAAACACCAATGAGACAGTCTGACAATGAAGTACCTACAATAGAAAGGGGCGATATTTTCGGGAAAAATGGTGTCTTGTTGATTTTTTCGATAAAACGGTACAAGCTATGACATTTTTCTCTTCACAAGCTATCATCGACTACATCTTTATTCTATTGAATCGAGATTTACTTAAGTATACCGAAAATAAACAGTTTTCATTCCGCGCAAGAGAAACAAAGAAAACAAATCTTCGTACTAAAATCTCCTGTTGACGAGTTTCGTCAGCAGATGTTGTGAAAATAGCTCATTCGCGGAACTCTTCTCCTCTGATTCTGCTTGACACTTTTAATTAGAGCGATCAACACACATATGATCTATTACAGATTCTGATTTCTAATTGCAAAAATAAAATAAAAATAACTTTCTAATTTCTACAACAATTATCTCTGAGTCAGTCTCTCAAGAAATTATTCTCAGATTGGCTAAGCAAATAACTTACCATCACCTTCGACAGCGAGAACGTATTTTATGGCATGACATGTAGAGTAGACCATATATTGACTTACCTGCAAAAAATAAACAATAATTATTATTAAAAATGCCATAAGAGGTGCAATACACATATTATGTAAAGATAACGGAGACATTATTGTTGTCTTGTTGTCTCCTTGGCGAATCTATTTTTAAGGATTAAGGAGATGATCTTTTAAACAAAACAACTCAACATGATTAATTATACGTAAGATTCAGCGGTTCTGATAAGAGCGCGTGTAATGACCCAATAACACTTATATAAGTAAAATATTTCGGTAAAATAAGAATAACCAGGTCAAGGATAAAGAGATAACATAATCCTGACTGGGTGCATCAAACGTCAAGCTCATTAGATCTGTTCCGACCTATGATTAAATTTTAATTATTATCTGGTCTGTTTGAACTACGGGAACCTCTCTAATAAAGTAAGGCGTTTATTCGATTGTGTCTACATAACCGGCAGAGAATTTTTTTTTTTGAATTTTTATTGCAATTAACTTTACTCTCTACACACCTTATTTTTGCGATTGCATCCGACTCACGTTTGCAATCGACTTTCAACATCTTGATGAGATTAAGACAGAGATATGGTTTCTCCCGCGTGCTCTCTCATTAGCACCCGGGATTTTCTAAAAAAAATTGCCAAAAAAATTGAATTGTCATCCAGTTCTGAGCTATTTTCAAAGTTTCAAGTCTGTAGATCTTCGGGAAGTAAGTTTAGAATCAATTAGGCAGCGGAGTCTTCATTGTACTGCATGTCACTCGACCAGGGAATGCTTTGGAGTTTCGTCCCTATCCATGCAGAATCTACAGATTTGGTCTTTTTGTATAATGAGATATATTGGGATTTTGTCCCACCATGCAGATTCTACAAGTTTGATTGTTTTGTAGACTGATTTTGCTAAGGTGTGCTCCACCCATAGTCTACAATGACGTTAGAAAACCTGTTAGCATTCTCAAACCTTTTTTGTTCACCTTGATCCAGGCTTCGAATCTTTGTTGGTTGTATTTCCCAGGCAATAATTTGGCCTGTCTTAATCCTGGGAAGTCTTTCCAGAGGTTTCTTTTTCTTTCTTTATTTTCTCTTTGAGAGCATATTCAGTAAAAATGTTTCGGCCCTATGAGCGGCGTTCTTGCACCTGAACGAAGAGGTCCTGCACCTGTTCCTTCAATGGTTTTTGATCTGCCTGTGTACCATTTTATGGTATTCTGTTTGGGATTGTACTTAATGGGCTCATTTGTCCATTCCTATTTACTGAACTGTGTTACAAAGTTCTTCTCAAAGCTGCATTTCCTAGTGATCGAGTCCCTAGGGGCGCTAGTAATGTATTTCTTATCAAGTAGGTTTTAGTCCCTTTTCCCAATGGATAATCCTGTTTCGTCTCGAGCCATTCAAAGATAAGCCATTTTTGCGGCAATTTGCATCACTAGCTGTACTGGCGTGAGGTTTAGAACTACCTCCATTGCCGCTGTGGGGCATGTTCTCATGGCGCCTGTTATACATACGAACGCAAGTCTGTGATTTTTCAAAGATATTCCTCGCAGTCTTCTCTGGAGGTTCGGTCTGACCAAGGCGCAGCTCCGTAAGTAATTATAGGGCTCACTATCATGGTGTAGGTACATTCATCGCAGTTTATGTGGGTTACATCCACAGGTCTTTCCTGCAATGTTCCTGCACACCACGAGGGCTCGAGCGGCTTTGCTGACGTTTTCTTCCATATACTTCTTCTACAGGAGCTTGCTGTCTAGGGTTTCCAATCAATGTTTGCTAGGCTGATTGTTTCAGTCGAAGATTCCTTTTTCTGCTAAATGATATGACAGGCACCATCTTCTTACGATGTTTAGTCCTCTTTGTATTATGTTACAGAGTTGCTTCGAGTTTTACTCTGGCTATTATTTCAGCTGCATAGACTTGTAAATTGATGTCTTGGTTCGATAACTTCTGAAGCAGTTAATCCAGCTTCTTCATCAGGCTCCACATCAGAGGAGTACTCCTCCATCCATGTGGGCAGCCTCTAGTTGTGTTGATCTGGATGGCGTTTTCTCCAATTTTTGTTTCAGCTGTTCTTGTTCTTAACATCTCACATATCCATTTGGATACTGTGTTCTTTTGCTTCTCTTTCCATCAGAGAGCTTTTGACTACTTCGTGACGAATGCTATCAAAAGCTCCTTCTATACCAAGAAAGGCACGATAGTTGTTTTTTATCTTTTCTTGTTAACTGATGCAGGGCGGTCGCAGTAGATTTTCCCGCTTGATATGCAAGTCGGTTTGGGTGCAATGGTAAGAGTTGAGTAATAGGTAGTAATATTCATCATACCGGATGCATAGACACTGCTAATATCTACACGACCTTGGGTGTGGAATTTTTTACTTTCATCGATAAACCAGAAATTGATCAGAAACAACGCAACTTGGACTTCATATTTCTTGGAATTTTCTAAATAAAAGATTAAAGTTTATATTTCATCAACAAAAACAGCTGATTTCTGTAGAACAAACCGCGCAGTTTCAATAAAGCTCGTTATATTTGAAAAGCTTCGAAAAATCACTTTTATGTTCCAAGTAAAAATGACATTTACTTAACGAAGCAGCACTTCACATGCAGGCAACCATTCCCATAACAAAGAAATTTCCTTCTTCTGAAACTCTCATGGAACAGTTTTATGAATTTTATCTAATAGTAATTTTCAAGCCCAAAAGAAGCGTTTGTTCTGCATTGAGGCACACAAAGTTTTTATAAAGGTTTCAAAGTTCTTATAAAACCTCTTTCTGGATACAAAGAGAGAAAGTCTTCATAAACATAAATTTTCCCTTGAAATGGGTGGTATCACGCATCGGCCGAGTGTTTCTGCGCCCACGGGATAGTTTACTAGAAAGGAACGTCCTGCTAGTCGAACGTCTTCACTGAAAACCTGTAGTTAAGTTTCTTCTAGTAATCTGGGTTCGGAACCTGATAGTTTGGGAAGGGCTTTCCCCTAAATTGTGGGCCCCTTTTATCTTCGAATAGAATAGA
The DNA here is from genome assembly GCA_910589415.1 of Malachius bipustulatus. Classification (NCBI taxonomy): domain Eukaryota; kingdom Metazoa; phylum Arthropoda; class Insecta; order Coleoptera; family Melyridae; genus Malachius; species Malachius bipustulatus. The sequence goes on from OU342637.1 coordinate 26,553,864, forward strand.
GGGGGTCTTATTTTATTATTGTTATTATTATTATTATAGAGTTTATCGATCATCTCCGTTTCCTCTCGCCGTCTTACATAAATACATACATGAATAGATTACAACAAGTCATGTTTCGAAAAATATATAATTAGAAGTTCAAAGATGCAGTCTCATAAAGCTCCAGTTACAAACCTTTGCACTCACCGAAGAGTACTTGTAGGTAATTTAGTAACCTCAACAAGTCTCATAATCTTCACATTGGTTATTTTGTAAACATACTTGTTTCAATTACGGGGTAGATAATGGATATAGACGACTTGCCAGTCACGTCATGACCGTCCACTGAATATAGGCCTAATTACATGCTACAAAGGAGTTCTTTAAAAGTACTCCAGCCCAAGAACACGGGCCCCTGTCATGACGTATGTAAGTAGCCATTTATAGGCATAAGACTATGTGTAATGCTATTTTACAAACAAAGGACTCTCTGTTTCAACCCCAGGAATCACCAGGTGTTCATTAATATTCTTAAGATATCATTTTATGTTGTATTGTTTAGATTCCTGAGGTTATCAAATATTCAACCCTTAAACTTCCAGAAACGATAAATGTTAGTATATATATTAGAACCTTTGAAGATTTGATTAAGTTAGTTTGTAGCCGTCTTGCTGCTCGTTACGTTAGTCAGTAAGTTACAATAACTTCCTCGGAGTTGTATCAGTTTGCAAATAAAATAATTGTGAATAAATTGTTTTTAAAAACTGTGAACCCGAGTAACAAAACATAATTGGCGCAGTCAGTAGGATCCAGAAGGTTTTTCCATCGAGTGAAAACTAATCGTTCAACGGTGAATTCTGGATCGACATGAGAATCGCTCTCATCATCATCATCAAACTGTAAGTTCATTCCTTTCTATCCTTTATATTATTTTTTTTATATTTGATAATTAGTGTATGTCTGATTTTAAAATTGACGATTTAACTGAACGAATTCAAAATATTCAAATAAGTAATAAAAAATTAAAAGATAAAAAGCAGAATCTTTCCAAAATGGCACAGCCACAATTTCATGAATTCTATCTTAAATCTATCCCAGACTTCTCAGGAAATCCTGCAGAATTGGCCGGATTCTTGAAAAGTTGTGATTTAGTTATGAATCAATTTTATAGGGCTAATGAACCTAATAATTTTTTAAATTTATTTCTGATTAACTTTATAATTAGCAAGTTGCATGACACAGCACAAGTTATAATAAATACGGGAAATTTTACGACCTGGCAAGAATTAAGAAATTCCTTGATAACCAATTTCGCAGATATTAGAGACGAATCTAGCCTATTAGCAGATTTATTGCTCTTGAAACAACGCAACAGTGAAAAGGCGTTAGACTTCAGCAACCGATGTAGATGCATCGAACAATTATTAGTTTCAAATTTAATCTGTACTGAGCAAAATGTAAATATTAGACAGGTAAAAATGCAAACTTATAGAGCTCTTACCTTAAAAGCATTTCTAGGAGGACTTAGAAAACCTCTAGGACCCATAGTTCGATCTAAATCTCCCGCGGATATAGAGACCGCTTTGAAATTCATTATCGAAGAGGAAAACTATGAGTATAGGGAACAAACTATTTTCAATAATAAACCAACTTCACTTCAAAATTCCAATTCTAATAAATTTAATAAAGTTTTCTCTGGTCCGAGGAATCAAAACCCATCAATACAACGTCCACATAATTTCCAAAATTCTAATCATTTTAGGAACTTCAATCCCCCGCAGTTCCGAAATTATCAAGTCCCTACTTTCTCCAACCAAAATAACTCAAGACCGAATTTCCACAACTTTCAAAATAAAAATCCAAATGCCTTTCAAGCAAGGACCAACAACGACCAAAGTCCTAACAATTTCAAACCTACCCCAATGGAGGTAGATTCCAACTCGAGAATGACAAGGCAGGGAACCCAGCAAACCCGAAATTTCTTTAAAAATGTAACCAAAAGTTCACCTCACTATTCCGTCGAGGAACTTTTCAATAATGAAGTGGGAAACGAAAACCCTTCAACAAGTAGGTACCCTGAATTCGAAGGACAAAATTTTCCAAACGATCACCCGTCAAAAGACGTGAAGTAATCGAAATTAATTCTCTAAATGTAAAATTACCATATATTAGGATTCCCGAAATACCAGGCAAAATTTTAGTAGATACAGGTAGCTCTAGATGTCTAATTAATAAAGAAATAGCAAATAATTTTAAAAAATACTTAATAAAGGAACCTTTTGAAATCCGCACAGCTCATAATAAATCAAGGCACGAGTGGTGCGTAGAAATACCATTACCTTCCATCTCTAATATTAAACATAAATTTTATATTTTTAATTTCAACCCTAAGTATGTAGGATTAATAGGTTTAGATTTATTGAGTAAGTTAAACGCAAAGGTAGATTTTAAAAATAACATTTTGAAATTATTTGATAAAACTTATAAAATGTTCACGGACAATGATCCTATTTTTAAACGAAAGTTAAAACCTATGTCTAAAGAAACCATAAAAATTCCAGTTAACCAACCAAATGGTATTGGAATAATAAATAATTATTCAAAAAATGAAATCGAAATTCCAGACTCGCTGGTAAAAATACATAATTCCTTTGCTACTGTTCATGTATACAACAATAGCTTAGAGGAACAATTATTCGAGCTAAGCGAACCTATGAGTGTCGACTTAGACTTCGAAATTGCAAAGCCAGATTTTAATAAGAAAGTTATGGATAAAAAAATGAAAAATGAAATACTAAGTCAATTAAGACTTGAACATTTAAGCGAAGAAGAGTCAAAAGAAATTTCCACGTTATGTAGTGAATATATAGATATATTTCACCATGACGATTTACCCCTAACTGCGACAAATGCTGTTAAGCATAAACTAAGATTAAAAAACGAAACGCCGATTTTTAATAAAATTTATAGGTACCCTCATATTCATAGAGAGGAAGTAAATAAACAAATTGAAAAAATGTTAAATCAAGGAATAATAAGACCCAGCACTTCCCCATGGGCCTCGCCTTTGTGGGTAGTCTCGAAAAAACCAGACGCTAGTGGAAAACAAAAATGGCGCATTGTAATCGATTACCGGAAATTAAATGAACAAACCGTAGACGATAAATACCCTATTCCAAATATTACAGATATTTTAGACAAATTAGGCCGATGTAATTATTTCACAACTTTAGATTTAGCATCAGGTTTCCATCAAATTGAAATGTGTCCCGAAGACATAGAGAAAACAGCCTTCTCTACCGAAAATGGACATTACGAATACGTTCGAATGCCTTTCGGATTGAAAAACGCTCCTAGTACTTTCCAAAGAATGATGGATAATGTACTAAGAGATTTGCAAAATAATATTTGTCTAGTTTACATGGACGACATAATAATTTATTCCACCTCTCTACAAGAACACATGGTACGACTTAAAAAGGTATTTAATAGACTTAGAGAATTTAGACTCAAAATACAATTAGACAAAAGCGAGTTCTTGAAAAAGGAAGCCGCATTTTTAGGTCACATAGTAACGCCCGAAGGCATAAAGCCAAACCCTGATAAGATAGCTGCTATTCAAAAATTCCCAATTCCCAAAACTCAAAAAGAAATAAAATCATTTTTAGGCCTCATAGGATATTATAGAAAATTTATAGAAAATTTTGCGAAAATTACTAAACCTCTGACAAAATGTTTAAAGAAGAATGCGAAAATAGTTCACGACAATGAATTTATTGAATCTTTTGAAACGTGTAAAAATATTTTAATGAACCCTCCAATTTTACAAGGTCCTGATTTTAATAAACCATTTATTGTCACGACGGACGCATCAAATTTTGCGATTGGAGCAATTTTGAGTCAAGGTGAAGTAGGAAAAGATAAACCAATTTATTATGCTAGTAGAACATTAAATGAAACCGAAATAAAATATTCTACCGTGCATAAAGAAATGTTAGCCGTAATGTTTGCTGTGAAAACGTTCAGACCTTACCTTTTCGGTAGGCGATTTAAAATTTATTCTGATCATAAACCCTTACAATGGCTATTCTCGTTTAAAGAACCCAATTCAAAATTATTAAGATGGAGATTAAAACTCGAAGAATATGACTACGAAATTTGCTACAAAAAGGGAACCGCGAACTCAAATGCCGACAGTCTTTCTAGAATCGAAATCCATCCTTTCGACGATATAGACCTAGCATCTATATTAGCTGAACCAGATTATGAAATAAATGTAGACGAAGAACGATTAAAAGATTTTGACTTAGACCAATTTGTTAACGACGTTTATGAGAGAGACTACGACATACAAGACACGATTCACTCAGATGAAGATTTTACGTCAGCCCCAGGTATTCAAATAATGGACGATATTATTAATAACAAACCGCGACAAATCCGGTTTAGACTTGTGAAAACGCTAAAGAATATCAGAACTTTTCCCATGAAAAAATTTGGTAATAATACAATTTTTAATGTTGACCTACCCAGTAAAGTTGATGACAAAGACTTGAGTAAAATTCTAACAGAATTATGTGTCCCAAATATTAATAACTATTTCTATTTTCCAAATGACGAATTATATAAACAGATGAGCAAATTAACATGCAAAATCTTTAACAAAGAACATTCCCCAAAATTTATTAAATGCACCAAATTAGTCGAAGACGCGGAAGAAGAAGATGAAAGACAAACGATCTTGCGAATGTATCATGAAGGCAAAACGAATCATAGAGGTATTACAGAAACTTATAATAAATTAAAACAATATTATTATTGGCCTAGTATGAAAGAATCTATAACAAAATTTATCAATGAATGCGAAATTTGCAAAGAAAATAAATATGATCGCAACCCGCCTTGTATTCCATTAGAATTAACAGAAACTCCTAGTAAGCCTTTCGAGCATGTACATATAGATACATTTACAATTGATAATAATAATTTTCTAACAATTATCGACACGTTTACTAAATTAGCTCAAGCATATCATCTGAAAACCAAAACTCAATTAGAAATTGCAGATTCACTAGTTCACTATTTTCAACACTACGGATGTCCCACGATGATAACAAGCGACTTAGGAACTGAATTTAAAAACGATACACTGATAGGACTTTTGAGACTTCATGATATAAAATTACATTTTACTAGTCCCCAACATCCTAGATCAAATTCTCCAGTAGAACGATTTCATTCTACCCTTACCGAACACTATCGATTGTTAAAAAATAAATTTCCTACAGAAAGTCCATCTAAACTTATACCTTATTGTTTAATCGCTTATAACAGTAGTATACATTCTAGTACCAATTTCTCGCCATTCGAATTGTGCTTTGGACCCACGAGTACTATAGATCCGCTATCGCTACAATTTCAAAGATACGCGTTTGACCGCTACAATTCTTTGCATAAATCGAAACTCGAATATATTTATAGAAATGTCTTAAATAAATTAACTGATGACAAAAGAAAAACTATCGAAAAAATTAATGAAAAAACTAAAAACCCATTTAAAGTAGGCGACAAGGTTTTGAAAAAGGATAATTCTCCCAGAAAGAAAAAATCATCAAAATTATACACCGGACCTTACTTCATTTTAGAAGAACTAGAACATAATAAATTTAAAATTAAGAAAACAGACACTGACGAGACTGAGACAGTACACGCTGACAATTTACGATTTGTTTCAGAGTCTTCTGGACAAAATCAATAAAAAGTGATAATGACTACATCAATAAAATTACCGAAAACCCAGGTCTTCTTCCCAAAAAGATTGGCAACGCAAAACATGTTAACGACCAATGGACCTTTATTCACATACATGACCTAGAAAATTTAGAAAAGGAGGCTGAACAGTTACAAGAGACTTTCGTTAAATTAAATAAAACATTTACTCCAGAATACCGAACTCACTTCCTAAATTATTTTAACGTATTAGAATTTAATCTTAAAAATTTAGATAAAACTAGAAGTAGGTTATTCCCAACTAAAAATACCAGGAACAAAAGAGGTTTAATCAACGGACTAGGTAGTATATTCAAATCTATCACAGGTAACCTAGATTCAGAAGATGGTGAAAAAATACAATTAGCTCTTGAAAACTTAAATGAAAGGACAGATAATAATTTGCAACTAATAAAAAAGCAAACGTCTGTTTCGATAAGAGCAATCGAACTGTTTAATAACACGATTTCGAGTATGGCTAATAATCAGAAAAAATTAAGGAATTATGCAAATTACTTGAAATCCATGATAGTAGCAAATCAAAATAAATTAGCGAATGCCGAAAATATAACGTTTATAACTGACATGTTTGTACAACTCAATTTGCTGGTTACAACAGTTAATCAGATGTTTTTAACGACAGAAAATGCTCTAACTTTTGCAAAAACTAATGTGTTCCACCATTCGATAATAGAACCAAAACTATTAGAAAACGAAATTTTAAAAGCTATGAAAAATGTTGAGAGTTCATCTCTAGTATTTGAAAAGGAGATTTATAAAAATGAACTGATTCTTGAAGTTAAGGCAGTCAGGAAAGATTTTCAAATAATATTCATATTAGATTTGCCATTAATAGAGAAATCGGACTACTCTTATTATCATTTATACTCCTTTCCCATCTCCTTCGACAACGAAGAAACTTTCCACATCATAACTCCTCAACATCCCTACCTAATAATGAACGATCAGTACTTTGGATTCATGGAAAAGAAATGCATGGAACTACCAGACGATGTATTCTTGTGTCACGTACCTGAATTATTCAACGCAAAAGAAGAAGCGAGCTGCGAAATACAACTAATAGAAATTAGCAAGCCATTCGACAAGTGCCGAAGCGAAAATATCAAAATTAACTCAATGAAAGTCGAGAAGATATCGAGCAACCAATGGATTGTTATCTCGCCAAAAGAAAATCTACTCCGGCATTCCTGCCCAAATCAAGAAACCGTGCAAAATCTTCAAGGAAGCTACATAATAACAGTTCCCAAAGATTGCATAGCGAGAGTAAATACGACGATTCTTCGCACCTTCCAGGACGCAACGACGCCTGAACAAATCATCCACATTCCCAAGTTGGAAACTCAATTTGTACGAAAAACAGAAGACATCAGTAGAATACCAGAAGTGAAGATAAATTCAATACATCTGGACGAAACTAAACAATTAGTTGGTGAATTAGAAAACCTGAAAAATCGGTATAACGTTAATAAAAATATACCCATTCATTATATTAGTGTATGGACAATTTTATTATATATTCTTCTGTTTATTTCAATAACATATTTAGCATTCATCAAATGTTACCCTAGACTTAAGAATAGAAAAATTAAGCCACAGGTAGAATTAGAAAATTTAAATTTCTAAAACTTCTCCTTAAAACCCGAAGTTTTATCTTCAGGGGGGAGGTGTCATGACGTATGTAAGTAGCCATTTATAGGCATAAGACTATGTGTAATGCTATTTTACAAACAAAGGACTCTCTGTTTCAACCCCAGGAATCACCAGGTGTTCATTAATATTCTTAAGATATCATTTTATGTTGTATTGTTTAGATTCCTGAGGTTATCAAATATTCAACCCTTAAACTTCCAGAAACGATAAATGTTAGTATATATATTAGAACCTTTGAAGATTTGATTAAGTTAGTTTGTAGCCGTCTTGCTGCTCGTTACGTTAGTCAGTAAGTTACAATAACTTCCTCGGAGTTGTATCAGTTTGCAAATAAAATAATTGTGAATAAATTGTTTTTAAAAACTGTGAACCCGAGTAACAAAACATAATTCCCCCTTTGACCGCCCGGTTTGTCTATCAATCACCGCTATCTTTTCATTTGTAACTGTCTCTAATAAGCACTCGAATCTATCTAAATCACTAATATTCAACGGGATGAAATTGATCGATTTACCGATTCGGTTCGAGTTTCCCACTCTCGCTATCCCGCGTTCCCCGTAAGTGGGTACACAACTCAATTTTCATTTCCTTAATGACCAGGGACTTGGATCGGATCGACGCTTGATGAATCTCTTCCTTAATAATCACTGATTGATTTCGCCGACTTATATTATTAAGCTGTACGATTTATATCTTCGTACACACCTACGAATCATTTATTATATTATTCCACAGCGCGTTTCCAAAGCTTCAATAAAGAATTTGATTTTGGTAGAAAAACGATTTCTCTTAAGATGATGACAAAATTATAAGACCTTCAAAAAAAAACTTTCAGCGCAAAAAATTGTCGATCTAATTTAACTATTTTCAAATAAATCTAATCGGAATTCACGCCGTATAAAAGAGGTCTTAAATTTTCATAATTGGTTAATTCTTGTTTAAAGCAAACTCTACAGCTCAATTAAGCACTAATAACACGTTGTAAATAATGCAAACTACACGATTCTTATAATAATAGAGCGATCACGACGAGATAACCTTGACTTGGCGGCCCGGGGCGCTCGTATTTACACACGTTTTTTCGATGCCCATCTCTTCTGCATATGTAACATGCGGCATGTGTGGGTAATATGTTAATTGCCTTACATGCTTCGAGCTTCAACGCAGCGGAAGAACAAACGAACCGCGGATTATTTTTAAGGTGCATCACGATGTTAACATCTATCAATTCATCACACTGATACCCGTATATTCACGATCAATCTGGTTATATTTGAGGGGAACGTAACGTCTGATTGGCCCGAAAATTCTCAACAGTTCTCAAGAGATCCAATTTCATTCAAAATTTAACCAAAAAATGAAAAGCATACGTAATATTAATAATTTCTACATAAATCAAGAAAAAAGTTATCCCTTTTTTATTACAGAGTGATGTCCGTATTCATCAAACTTCAAAATATAACTCTGGGGTTAAATTTTGAATTTTCTGACAGCTGATTGGTCTAATGCTCAATCCCTACGAACGCTACGAATTTTGAACCAATGACATGTTCCAAAATATAACCCCAGCAGGGGTTATATTTATTGATGAATACGGGCCTGAGAGTGTAATGTTTTATTACGTAACCGACAAAAATGTCAGCAAGTTGAAAAATACCTCACCCAAATAATTTAACAATGGTGCTGGCATCAAATATTAGGGATTTATACAGGGTGTCTCAGATATATTGGGGTAAATTTAAAGGAGTAGTTCTTCTCGTAAATATAAGTTGAAAAAAATACATTTTAGCTCAAAGTGGCGTTTCGTTTAAAAGATACAGGGTGTCAAATAAAAAATAAAAAGTATTTTTGGTAATCACTTGTATAAATTTAAACCGATTTTGATGAAGCTTGGCATTAACAATAAGCTTAATTTGACTCTTTCAGTTTTTGTATACGTCTTGCAGTGGCGTAGATATTCAGGGTTAGCGCCCCTTTTCTCTCCCCACCTTTTACACCTCATTTGTGTTTTTCATATTCCGTATCGTTTTTGAGATATTTTGAGTTTTCGCAAGAAATGTTGGGCCATTTACTTTGCAAAATTATTGATTTCATTAAAAGTTATCTGACTAGAATTTTTATGCTTCAAATATCTCAAAAACCGTGGCGCGTATGAAAAAAACTAAAGAATAATTTTTTGTTCTAAAATCCCTGGGCTATTAAATCACATATTGGCATTTTGCAATAAAGTCAGTGGCGTAAAAGATATGGAGAGAAAAGTGGAGCCAACCTCAAATATTAGATTTGCGACATTTCCTAAGAAAACTTCAAATATTTCAAAAAATGTTGCCGTATGAATAAAAAAAAACAGAAGATATTTTTCGTTCTAAAATGTATGAGCAATTGAATAACTTTTTTTTTTATTTGCAATAAAGTCAGTGGCGTAAAAGATAAGGAGGGAAAAGCGGCTTCAACCCTGAATATCTACGCCACTGGGAGACGTCTATAAAATCTGAAATAGCCAAATTAGAGATGTTAATTTGTTTATTGTACATGCCAAGTTTCATCAAAATGGGTTCAAATTTACACGAGTTATAACCAAAAAATGTTATATTTTTTAAAGTTTGACATCCTGTATCTTTTAAACGAAACGTCATTTTGAGCTGTACTTTATTTTTCACCTTTATTTATGAGAGGAACCAGTACTATCCCTGTAAGTTTGGCTCTATATCTCTGTAACACCCTGTATATGTATAATATGGTTCTTATAATGATGACGCAATTTTCAAATTTTTGTAACTAAGTACAGGGTTTCCTAAAGTCATATCACTATTGAAGGGGATAATTCATTGTCACATTCTATGCCTAAAATTCATGTAAACATCTATCTTGAAATGCATTGTTTTTAATATACAGGGTGGTCCATCATGTATGTAACGTGAAAAAAGGTTAATTTTAAAAATACAAAATTTAAACTTTGAGGATTCCTGTAATCAATATAAGACATTTAATTCGGGCACCAGCGGTAAAAAAAATCTCTAATTTGGTGGTAAAGTGACGAAAAAATCGAGTTTTCTTTCATACATTGGTAGAAATCGATTAATAGAATCAAAATCGCTGAAAAGAAATATAAAAAAAAATTTACCAGGTTTTATTGAGATAAAACATATAAAATATGGAAATGACAGACAAAACGATTGATATATGGTATTAATAAAAGTGACAAAGAATTTGAAGGGGGTAAGTATAGCATAAATCCTTAAGCGACCTAAGTAAACTCTCAGAACAACCCCTAATGAAGTGTGCCATCATTGAACTCGAATGGGGATTCTTCTGACTGTTGCTTAAGGATTTATTCTAGGTACCTACCCCCTTCATATTCCTGATCACTTTTATTACAACCATAACCATATAACAATCATTCTACCTGTCATGTACATATTTTATGTATTTTATTTGATTAAAGCCTTGTAATTAGTTTTTTGATATTTATTTTCAATGATTTTGATTTAATTTCTTCTATCGATGTAGTGAAGAAAAATCTTTTTTTTCCACTTTACCACCAAATTACAGTTTTTTTTTACCGGTGCCCGAAAGAAAAAATTCTCGATGCTCATCCACGAATCTGGATGAAACCTGCAGGTTCATTTGTAGTAGTAAGGGTGTGGAATCTTAAGTAGCGTCCAGAAGGGTAACCTAATTGACGGTAAAAAAATCAAAAAATCATTGTCTAACGATTTTTTTTTTGCTAATATAAATATATTTTAGGAATTATGGTTTATACATGATGGTGCTCTACCACATTACCGGAAAAAGCGCAACTTTATAGATTAATGGACACGATGACGCAAAAATACAAAAGCCAAAAATTTTGAGCTATCTCTTTTTCGTGAAAGAATATTTTCAAACTGTTTCGGTGATACTTTTTTTCCGGCTGTGCTAGTGATAGTGCTTCCCAGCCCTCTAAATGAATAAAGTCTTTTGACAAACGGTCAAGGGAAGGGTTTAAGAACATTTTACTATAAAACAAAGACGTGACTTTAAAGTTGAAGTCTAAAATGCGACAAAACTTTCGATAGATGGCGCATTAACTCTGTAGATAACAGCATGGTTGAAGCCTGAAATATCTATTTGTGTTTCCTAAATTTAATAACCCGAACCGGGCATCGATTTAGCTGTTAGTTTCCATTAACTAATAATTCTGAAGTTTATGTATCGAATTCATTAACGCATTCTCGTGAACTCGCGGCGTTTGAAGCGGCTGGCATTTTTCGTCGGCAAATTGCTGGGCTTCTCGTTTTTATAACTAATTTTACAAAGTACGTTAGGGAGTATTACATATTGAAGATTGCTTCAACTCAAAGATCATTTCTGAAGATACAGGCGCGCGTGCCTTCATGACCTAGTTACTTTTTAATCGAAGACTGTCTGTAATTACTCGCGGTACTTAGTGAAACTTGATTCAAAAAGAGAAGTCAACTAGATATTCTCGCATAGATCGAAGCAAATTATACATTACACTCGAGAAACTTTATAGATTTAATGATCGTTCACAGCTAATCCAAACAACAGTCACTCGATAACCCTTTCAGGTTCTATGGAGAAATTTATTATTATAGAGTGAATGATAATTTAACGAGCTGGTCACTTATTTATCAAGTTTAACGCCGCTCCGACTGTGGTATTATTTTCAGTCTTCTTAACGCCTGAACGCCTCGGATATGTCAATTTTCACTTCCCTGTTCGTTATATGGCAAGAGTTTCTATTGGTAGCCGGTAATATGACTCGACATTTACATTATTCACATAAATATCACCATGAAAAATATTACCCGCAAGTGCATACAAAATGGAAGTATTTTCAATCATAGAGAGTGGCCAAAATATTTTAAATTTCATATTTAGCAACATAAACCATTCAGTGTTCTTAAAACACTCACTCTTTCAAAATAAAATGAGAAAAAGGTTATTATGAAACTTGTAAAATTGTTGGAGAGTGGTAAACATTAAAAAAACATAAAAAATAACCTTTTTCTAGATCGGGGTTCATTTAAGAATATTTCCAAAAATGTACCACTAAGGCTGCTATATTCATGAAAATAAAAACATTTTTGTAATTTAATATTACATTAGTATGTATGTATGATGTATGTGACACAATCAAGAAAAATGGAGATTAAAAAAAGCCCCTTCCGTTTGGATTTCGTGCGTAAAAGACTTTGGAGCCTTCGGGAGGACCATCTAAGAAAATTTAGCAAGTGACCCAGTTCCTTTTACTTAACCAATTACGTTAGACGATATTAATAAAAACACGCAACGCATCAATTTAAGACCAGAAATTGTGAATGGACGTGGGCAGTAATTTGCTTAATCTATTTACGTCCTTATCGTAAAAAATTTCGTCACCAACATCGCTGTACTGGACCTTGTCAATATTATCGTCAAGGTTATTGGAACATATCTGTTTTGGTATGTACGATGCTAATTTAATTAGAAGCTACTAAGACTAATGTGTCATTAAACAACAATATTAAAATGCTAAAATCATCTTAATACCAGTAAAAATGGTATCAATTCTGTAACGACCAAACAAAGACAGTTGTTCCCTTATTCAGGTATTCTTTCTATTTAAAAATTTTGCAATTCTAAATTATTGAATAACGAAAAAAAGTTTAATAAAAGTGACGATAACGAGTAAAGAGTAGGTACAAAGGAACAATCCTTAGAATGCAACAATATAAATCTAATCAATAAAAATCAATTTTTTTTTCAACACAAAGAAATTCTGCAATACTACTTTTTGATTTGTCATTCTTGAAAATAGAAAGAAATAATGCAAGATGCATGGTGAGATTATTGAATTTCTATTTCTAAGAGGCTGTAAGGTTCGACGAAAAGATTATTTTTTCATATAATTCTATCTTTGTAATCGCAAAAACCTGATGGGTATAAGAATGAAGAAAGAAGAAAGAAGAAAGAGTGGGCGGCAAGCTGGGAGTTTTAATTGACTCCAACGGACTTGTGCAGTGTCATTTCTACCAGAGAACAGTACCTGATTGTCACAGGGAAATATTTTCTTCCTTTTCTAGTTGCTTTTCTATTGTGCATACTTTATCGAGGATTTTTCTTTTGAAAGAGTTTTCAATAGCCATAGGTCGTCACGGGTCAAGATTGCACTGACATCGCTGATCTTATCTCATCGGGTATAGTCGATTCACTTATTTTTCTTTTCTTCTTTTATTTTAATTATTTAACAGATAAACACCAAGAATTATCTCACATAAACATGACTTAAGTGGACTAAACTTAGTGCATAAGCGCACTTATGTGATATGCCATCCCCTTCCCGAGCTCGAAAAAATAGGAAAATGTTCGACTGTCTAACTAGAGCTAATCTGCAGCCTAATCCCTGGACCAATTTCGGCCAATTTTGGCAAGAAAGTATAACGTCATGATCTTTGTAATTTTTTGTATACCTAAGAATACAACAGGTACTAATTTTCTGCTATATCCTCTACACATACCGATCAAAAAGACTATTTTTTACCTTTTTACATTTCTCTCGGATGAAATTAGTAAACGCATGAATTACGACGTCCATCGTCAGTAATTTAACGCATGGTTGCGAGGAACTCGCCGAGTATTGCCGCTCCGTATAACATTATCCTCGTACAGAACTAGAATCCTGGGACGCCCCACGGCCGCCACGATTTCGACGGTGCACAAAGCGTGAAGATGATCTGTGTTTGAGCAGCCGCAGCTCGTGTGCATTGTGGAAGTTTGACGAAAATTCAGAGCGACCGCGGAACTTCTGGTATGTTTGCTCTCGTGTCAGGTGCCATGTGGGTAAGTAAATTTGCCTTCATGTTAGATTAGACGTTGTATTAAACATAATTAGACAGGAGGTAGACAAATATTATGAGTCATTATTAGGTTACAATCTAAAATACCAACACGGGATATCTTTGTCACTTTTATAATTATATTCGCTGAAAACTGGTTTCAGAGTTATGACAAATTTGAGAAACAGGCTGGACGTTACCAGATAAGAGAAGAACCAATTCTTCAATTTACTTATTGCATCATAACAAGCAAAAAAAGGTAAGGTATGGTAAGATAAAACAAGAGATCTCAAAAAGTAAGTAAAATAAAGAGATTGGGAGGGGGGGGGTCAGTGGTTGTAATGGAAAAAGAAGTTTTTTTCTTCCAGGATGATAATACAATAATTATTACTGGTTCTATAATATGAGCTTCCGTCTCTTCATCTTAATTTTTACACGGTCTCGGCTTCAACAAAAGAACCAGTTATTAAATAATAGCTCCCCATTGATAACCAACCACTTCATTATCGGTAATGCCTGATCCTATGAAACCTGCATGCAGTGACCATATTTGCGATTCTTTCCGCACTGGAATTGATTGCGTCCGGCTTTGTGAGGCATGTTAAATCGCGGCTTTATTATGAAGTACCGAGCCTGCTTGTAAATCTACAACAACGTGAATAATGGCTGCACCGTAATCTTCAGTAGCTTTGTATTCAAAGCAGGTGCGTCAAATATGTGAAATATGTGCGAGTGTATGATAAAACGACGTTTATTCAACTTAGTAGCTCCTAATGTTGTCATTTGCTATGTGCTTGCCATTCTTTATTAGACTGATAGGAATATTGATTCTACTCGATTAGTAGTCACGCTATGCGCACTTGAGAAGATGGGACTGATTACTCATGAGAATTTTAATATTAGGATTTGCTGTTGACGACAGTGGATTAAAAAATCTGCCATGAGGAAAGGACTCCATGAAGTTCCTCCCGGGGATGATCGTCTCACCTAGTCTTAACCAGTCCCCTCAACGAAGTAAGAGGTGATGGTGCTTAGAAGAATAAGTTGTTTCAACTCACCCCAAGTGACGAAAAGAAGAAGAGTGTTATTATTATCACCAAGCTGCCAAGCTGTACCAACAGTCCGCATACTAAGCTTTCGTTCCCGAGAACAGAAACAGCTCAGTTTGAGGGTCCATCAAAAATTTGAGTGATATTTGCACGAGTTATTGTTTCAGTTTACGCAGTAAGCTCTCATGGCTGCGAGGCTGCTTGTTAGTATGACCATCAAGTTATCCAAGTAAGCATAACGGACTACGGGAAGTATTCCAAGCGATTTTGTTGCTGCAATAATAATCAAAGAAGTCGTTTCAACAGCCTGAGCGAGTGGTCGAGGCAAAGCGGTCTCAACTTCTCGGCATCCAAAGCAAAAATTCTTAAGTTCAGCCGAAGGACGACTAATCAAATTAGTCCAAATATATCCCTCAACGCTGTGCCACTACAGACAGTAAACCAGAGCAAGATATTGGGCGTAATCTTTGACAGTAGACTCACCTGGAGACAGCATATTAAAAACGCTCTCCAACCACCTTTGGGGTGCCGAAGAAGAAGTTCTCCTCAGGACATATAGAGCGCTGATCCGATCCAAGCTAGATTATGGCTGCATAGCATACTCCTCCGCCAGCCAATCAGTTACAAAGGTTCTTAATGTAGTTCAAAACCAGGCACTGAGAATCAGCTTAGGTGCTTTTAGAACGAGCCCAGTTGAAAGCATGTACATAGAAGCTAATGAGCCACCCTTGTGGATCAGACGACAACAGCTATCAATGAGATACGCAGCTGGAGTGTCAGCCCTCCCCCACCACCCCGTTTACAAACTCATGAATACCCCACAACAGCTACGATACAATCACTCCCCTCACAGACTCCAATCAGCTCTCGAAATCACACACTCCTTGCCCGATTTCCAGGAAATAGACTTCACCAAAACCATACCGAATCACATACCAGCAGCACCTCCCTGGGAGTTGAAGTTGCCAACTATCAATCTGCTCCTCTGTAGATACAAAAAGTCGGAGGTCTCGCCTCTCGTCCTCACGCAGGCCTTCAAAGAAATAATCAATCTAGCAGAATATGACGAGATTTTTTACACAGATGCCTCAAAAAGCTCTACTGGCGTTGGTTGTGGTGTTGCCCATTCAAGTGGTGAATACTCCTACCGCCTGCCAAGCAGCTGCAGCGTGCACACAGGAGAGCTCTACAGTATACTGCAAGCTATGTCTAATGTAAAACAAGACCTCCGGAAGGTAGCCATATGTACAGACTCGCTATCCTCAATCGACTCCCTTAAGAATATCTACACGAATCACTCAATAGCACAACGCACTTTAGAAACATATAACAAGCTATTAGCTCAAGGAACTTCGGTTACAGTCATCTGGGTCCCATCACATGTTGGCATTCAGGGCAACGAGAAAGCTGATAGAATAGCGAAGAATGCTTCCACCTTAGCAACGCCGATAACTGAAATGCAACTCTGCGGTGACCTGCAACTGACAATCAAACACACAGCGAAAGAGGTCTGGGCAAGACATTGGAGCGCTCTTAACACAAAACTCCACGAAGTTACTCAAACAACTTCAAAAACCGAGACACCATCTCTGCCCAGAAGATAAAAAGTAGTGTTACGTAGGCTACGAATTGGACACACGTCCCTAACCCACAGCTATCTATTAAGACACGAAAATCCATCACTCTGCACTAACTGTAACACCAGACTAACTATAAAACACATATTAATAGAGTGCGAAAACTACAGGCAGAAAAGAAATCAACACAAGCTAGCCCATAGTCTCCATGAAATATTAAGCTCTCAGGACCAACAGACAAAACTGTTCAAGTATCTGCAAGACATAAATCTATACCACCTAATATAAATGTATAATGTAAATATAAAATGTTCATCCAGTGTAATAAAGTGCACGTGTCAATGACCCTAAGCTGTCGAGACACGTTAATATTAATAAAAAATAAAAAAATTTAAATAAACACAACCAGGGAGGACACCTTGAAGTCCATGAAATGCTTCACTCTGTCAACCACTTCAGACGGAACATCCGGTAATAAGATTCGGATTTTTTAGAGCAGATGGATTAACACCAGGTCAAACTTGTTCGTCTTACCACCGAGGAAGTGCATTCAGGAGCTGGCTTCGGTTTTGTCATCATGATACCTATACTTCAGATTCTCAGTGAAAGTGGGGAACCCAGTCGTTTATGCCATTTTCACTAAATGTTTGCATTTTTTCTCTACATGAGCTCTAAACACGATCTCTGCCTGTAAATTCACAAGATTGCCGCAGTTACAGCCTGCTGCAGAGTCCTGAAATCTCAAAACATCAATAAGGGAGTAGTTCCCCAGGGCTCTTCCTTGGCTCAAACACTGTTCTTTGTTCATATCAACAACTTACTGTCAGCAAGGATCAAATCCATATTACTATAAGCTTTGGCACTCTTGTGCCTGCTCTTATTGATGGGCCAATATTTCTGGTTGAGATGGATGACCCCTCCCCTCTCTCTCTCTAGACATCCACGTTCATTAGTGCCTATAGAAAAAAGTATACGCCCATGTGGTTAAATATAATGTAAACAAAAAATAAACTCGGAATAAGTGAACATGTAAATAAAATTTACATACTCCGATTGTTCTTCATTAATTTCGAAATAATTCTCATCGCAATCGATAAGTTCAACAATCCGCAATAATCCCGTTGAAACGGGTAAGTGTACTCTCACCACATCCATAACGCGTTCGGCAGTACGTTTATTTTTATTTACATTCGCTAAAATTCTCCAAATTGATTGTTTGTTAATTTTGCATTGTGGCTTCTGTTTGTTAATCGCTCTGTAAATTGTGTTTGCTTTATCTCGGCAAACATATACCTACACAAAGGGTGGAAACTGGACAGCGGAATTTGCAAATAATGCCGCGTGAGTCACCTTGAACAAATGTAGCCATTTAAGGAATTAATTACTATTAAACCGAAGAGGATACTGAGTGTGTGTGTTAAAATAATCTAAAAATACTAATTGGGCATCTCCGATAAAAATAAAAACGACACTTCTCCCACACTGAGAGAGAGAGGGGGGGGGGCAGTCAAAAGTCGTGTAGTTTGCTTCTTCGGCGGCCTTCCCTCAGTCTTCCTCGTGAAAGGGGCAAGATCCAAGTTCTATCTCCCAACTTTTCTTTCCCTAAGCGGGGGAAGTTTAGAATCGTTCGTTTATCTCTCTCTACAAATTCTATAACCATCGTGGATAATAATAGAGCTGCCATATTTCATGTTAAATTATGACAAATTAAACTGATACCACACCTCCATAGATTCCTTCATCTTTATTCGACCACATGCAAGCTGGCGGCCATCAAATCGAAAAGTTGACAATCTATTGTCCTCATTGCATAAATCCAGTCACTGTAACCTACCCTCTTTTCGACTTTCTGGTCCTGGACCAATTAATGAGGTCTCCAAATAATTATTCTCCTAGCACCCCTTAATATCTAACCTCTACTAGTGCCAAAATATTATGGAGAACAATATCTCCATCCGGCACATCGCGTTCTTAATTGGGTCCACCTGCCTTTCTGTTTTCCGACATAGAGAGGAGGTGGGCTGTTGTGAATTTAAGTCCTTTTAATATTTTCTGACGGAAGTAATTTCGCTTAAGACTTCATTTCTTCATACAGAAAGTGAAGATTCGTTTTTAGCTAAAGCATACAAGAAGTCGCGCTTCTTATTTCCCTCAACACGACGTCATCATCAAATATATCAAACGAAGCCTGACTACACATGTATAATTTAAAATTAACCATAATTATGGTATCAGCGTTAGCAATTCAAATATAAAGTGCATAACTCGCTTAAGGAAGAAGAGTTATAATTGATAACAACACGTTCCAAGGACATTGTGATCGACCGACCACTATTACATAAATAGAATAATTTTGCAAAATCTCTCTCTAAAACATCAGGATGTAAATCAAGTTGGAATAAGCGTCTAATTTTAGAAAGAATGGTAAGCTCACGCACGACGTGGTGGTTGTGCCATTACGGTAATCAGGATGGGCTTGTCAAAAAAGATGAATGCAAATTGATTTGGGCACTATCAAGACGTTGCTCTCAATTGGATAATCGCAATTTACCATCGTTTCAAATGTTGTATTTTAATTGAGCACAATTATGCTCAAACAACTGCCATAACATATAAAAAAGAAATACAAAAACAGAGACAGGGATATAAAAGTAGGAGTACTTGAATAATGCACGATTAGTACTAGTACTAAAGGTCTGAAGAAGAAATGACGGAGAAGGGAAGAATTGGATACAGCTCGACAGCTTGACGTAAAGCAGTGAAGAATATCTTGCGAAGATTTGAGAACTATAGCAAATGAAAGTTGTATGCGAGGCCTACCTGAAACTCAATATCTTCAGAGCCATTAGTGACTTTCATAAAAAAATCAGCAAGGTTTAGTAGGAGATCTTGACTCGATCTAACATTTGCTACTATTTGATGCTAATATCAAAGAAAGCAGTCAAAGAGAAAGACTTAAGACTGAAGTGAAGGAGATATTAAGACTGCTAGATAAGGAGAACCCTCCTCTGCATCTGAAACGAAGAAATGAAAAATGTTGGGGAAGATTCGGGAACTGGGAAGTGACAATGACAAGAAAGAAAGGAAGATAATAGGAGGCATGGAGAGAGGAAACTTTGCAGCTGATGTAAGATCTGCAGTAATTTCTAAAAGTTGTTGTACTTTTTATATTACACTTTAGCACTAAAAATACAAATTTTAATAAATTGTTAAGACAAAAGTCGTCATAATTTCTTTGTGAATTGGGTCATTTGAATATTTATCCCATATTAAACAGAGAATCTGGTTTTGCAGAAATGGAGAAAATAACTTACCCGCCAGGTGTCAGAGCCTGTTGTGAGTTGTAGTCGTGGTCCCCATTGAATCGATTATACGTCCTGGTTCTTCTAGCGGCATTTTGTGACGCTATCGTGACTAGTAAACACCAAAATATTACGCACTGTATAGCCCTTACTATGGGAGGACTACTACCCATTAAAGTCATTGTGGAATTTCACTCTGGAAAAAGGAAAATATATAAATTAGTAAAAATCGATCTGATTATGTTGTTATTGGTAGTTAAGATTAGCCCAATATCGTGGTAAACTGTCACAAGTCAGGTAAGTGCGGTCTACATTTACCCAAGTGTGCATGAGGACTTTGACTGCATAAACAACCACAAGTCTAGTCTACAGCAGGATTCAAGAATAAAATCGACGTGGAAATGCACAAATGTGACGACCAGAAGGAGATGATCTACCACAACTATTTAAACTGCTTCTAAAAGACTCATTTGCAGCACGAGCTTAAGGTCCACAATATGAACAAGCACTCGGTCTGAAGTGAAGATTCACAAGTGTGACTATTGCGACTACAAAATCAAGTGGACGGTAATGTGATAGATGTTTTGACCTTCTTTCTTAAAACTCTTCTTAGAAATTGGTGCGGGTAATATGGAATCGCAATCACATAATTACAGATAGGCTTGAGCATACGCGATCTGAGAAATCTCAAAAAACTCCTACCGTTACCCAATCAATAAGAACTTATGATATCCGTTCGCTCACCTCGCGTCTTTGTCATCGTGACTCGTGAAATCATAACAGGAAACCAAACAGCTCTCTAGTAGGCCCTCGCTACCACTGTCCATATCAAAATCACTACATCCGATGAATCTATGGATCTCCAAAAATGTGATCATACAAAGAGGAGATAATAAGCGGCCATCCAAATTATGTTCGTCCAAAACTTTCTTCCCAAGTGACGTCGATGTGAACTGGTGTTCAATTAATATCAAACAGTTGGCGCCCAACGTGGGGCCAGTGAAAAAATTTTCTACGGAAAGCGCTACTGATAACTGTAAAATTTATATTTTGTCAAAACTCAAATATTTTCAGGATAATTCTGTTACTTTTTATGTAGTTCTTCCCTGCCGAATAGAAAAAAATTAGATCAAAAGACAAAAAATAAGTCAAACTGGACGGCTTTTGATTAAATTATTCGTGATTCGGGGTGAAAAAATAGCAGCAGAGGGATCATCCTGTCAGATGTCTATTATTTTAGTTAGCCATCAATTAGGCAACTGCAAGTCATTTCTTCCTGCTCGAACTGGAGGTCAATTAATTACTGCTCGTGCCCGGTGCATCTTCATTGGTCCCATTGCCCGGAGCCAGACAATGGATTATGATGCAAGTTAAACAATGCATGCAAGCCACAAGCACCAGGCACCAGTCAAGGGTCAATTGCTAAAATGATTCGCTGCTCTCTGTCCATTATACTATTACATTTGTGTAGATGCTTTGACATCTCCTTTCAACGATCTCCCTCCTTTCAATTCAGCCAAGTAGGCTGAAAAAGGCATAACTGGTTAGTTGTGGTTGCTCTTGATTGCTGCTTTGATCTATGCGGTTACGCTCATTTTATGCGTGTGTACGTAATGGTGTGGTAATGCAATGCACCCAATTTTATTGCATATGTAATTTTATTACAATGAGCAATTAAATAAAATAATTGTGAAAATTTACGATTCACTTATTTATTTGAGAAAAATTATTCGCGAGTCACGAAACGAAAGATTTCACTTATTACAAAGTTATGGGAAAAATTGAACCATTTTATTATATCACACCTTTAAATCCAGCAGCTTTATAAAACAATCGGCAATTATTGCACAGGGTCGTACAAGAACAGCCATCCATTCTCCATTATTCAACAATTATTACATTTTTAATTTTTTTCCACATATTGCAGACAATTTTTGCTTTAATGAAGCAAGAAAAGTGACAATTTTCTATTCATTTTTTTACTTCACAGATAAAACTGGGTTGGGATGACCAATGCCTGATATTATAGATCGTTGATTGGGAAATTTTCTTGACCACCAAAGAAATTTATCAGATTTTACTCCCAAGCGATGAAAAGTGGAAATATCGCCCTCAATACGCGCTCCTTTTGGAGAAGAAAAATTTAGCCTTATGGGGTGATGAAACTAGTAGGTTTTCGTAACCAAGAATGAAAAATCGATGGTGGAGTATTTTTCAAGACAATACACTCCCATGAAGTTACCCCCAAATTTCGTGCAACCACTAAATTTTTCAAAGTTCTGATTAGAGTTCTAGAGTTCTGTGTACAAATGGGGGCTAACTTCACGCAGCCCCCACTTTCCTCATAATTCCTGTATATTTTCGGAAATAGCTCTGCGATTTTTTTTGCAAATTTTTGAAAAAATCGCCTAAAATGAGTTCTGGGTAGTTCCCGAGAGTTCACATGATAATAATAATAATTCATGTAATGTAATTATTTTTATAAAAAAATAAAATGTTTGTACAAATTATCATCACCTTTCAGACTGTCAATTGGGAGAAGAGGGGGGTCTGACCCCCTACTAATAGCCAATTGGGTGTCATCAACAATTATTTTCCCAACTAACAACAAAACTATTGATTTTTCGATAAAATGTAAGCGAACTTTTCTATTTCTATAGAACTCTTCGGGGGCTACCTATAACTCTAATCAAAACTCATTTTCGGTGATTTTTGTCATAACTACTTTTGTTTAGGTATTGGCAATCATTTTCGCAAATAACAATCAAACTGTTGAGCTTTCGGCAAAGTGGAAGAGATACTTTCTATATAAGTCTTCATGGGCTACCCAGAACTCTAATTCTGGGTAGCCCCGAAAAAGACGAAAAAGTTCTGAATTCGGCGATTTTTTCAAAATTTCGATCGCATAACTATTGGCGAACATATTATATAGTAACCCCAGAACTCCAGTTTTTTGTTGCTACTTATCACATCAGAACTCATTTTCTGTAAGGGCCGCGTGAAGTTAGCGACTGAAGACACTTAATTCAACTCAGAACTCTGAAAATTTTTATGGTTTATACAATTCGGGGCCAACTTCACGGGAATAAGCAACACGCCTGCTCCAAGTCGGACATTGCCCTGGCACAATTAGAGATTGGAGTTCTAATTGCTTGAGCACCTCCCTTATTTAACAGACCTGATTCACTAGATCATGTTTTCGATTCAAAAATTTGTTTTTTCTAAAAAATGTGGAAATTAAGTAAATCATAAATTCAATTAAAAGAAAATGAGAGCCTAATCCATAAACCTGACAATTTATCCTAATTGTCACTTTTTTGTAACCCCATCTCTTCAAATTTAAATTCGCTAGGAGGGGTATTGTATTGTATTAATTGGGATGTTTCTATGACTCAGAAGGGTAACTGCTATATTCCTTCTGAATTTTTTTAAAATGAAGGGGGATGTCATTTTCCAAAATTTTAGTGAATAATAAAAATTTCATTCTTTATTATCATTTAATGTACCTAACCTTTAAAGTTGACATTTTTATTTTTCAATAAAATTTGGGAACAAAGAACTCGACAATCAAAATCCAAAAAGATTAAGTTTCCTGAATAGATATTTTTGAAATTATGTCAAAATACCCTACTTCATAACTGAAGATTTAAGAGGGGTTAGTTAACCCTCTGAGGGAATTGAATTTTAAGGGGAGGGGGTGCGAATTTAAAGTAACAAAACAAAAATCTACCGGTTTTTGGATTTGCCTCAAAAGTCGCTAATTATCCTTTAATTGATTTTATAGTTTACTTAATTTACAAATTTTATATTATTAAGGAGGGTAATAATAATGGTGTTTCTGTGAACTATGGCCTTATACCCCATACCTCCCTCACTCAAGTCTTGAAGAATCAAAATGTAAGAAAATAATTTGAATTTTTTTCTATTAAAACCGAGACAAAGGCACAAATTTTTCTCAATAAATGGGCAAAACTTTTCTCGTCCAACTAGATGTACAACATTTTTGATTAATTAAAAAGCGATATATTTAGGCTACTTCCAAACTAAGGTCACTCAGAGTGACATAACGAGAACTTAGACCTCCAGTTTAACTCAATGTCACAACTCTTATCATTTTCGTTTATTTATTTCCAATATTTAGATCTAGCATTTCTTAACCAATAAAACCATTCTTTTTAAAACGTGCGCATTGTTGCCAAATAGCAAAGCTAGAATATCTTTGAAACGAAAGGTCAAAAATTTTTCTGCGATTTACACTCAAATAACAACTACCCATTCTAATTTTATATTGGTAATATTACGATACTTATTGCAACCTCAAACACTTCCCAGAAATTGGAATCGTTGTCTTTTGATGAAGTTTTGCGGTTCCAGAAAAATTGAAGGATTTTGGTACAGAAAAAATCTTCAATTACTACTTATGATTCCAGAATAATGAGTTGTCATAACCATTTTATCAAATATAAAAAAACATTTTTGAAAATCCAGAAATATTTAAACATTTTTGACAATAATAATTATTGCAAACTCTACAAAAAATCAAGGGGGCTTGAACCCTTATTAAGGTACCCTGTCACTTATTTTATTACTAACTACAACTAGGTACCAATTTTCATAAAAAAAATTGAACCCAAAACTTTGTCCCACACTTACAAAAACAAAAATTTCAATAAAACCAACAACTTGAATGCAAATAAAAAAAATAAAAAGCGGCTCAAAGCAAGACACTTACATGCCTTCGGCACAGATCTCCACAGGCAATTTCCCACAGATCCTCACCACTTATCCGAGGGGTTGACAACGCGACTTATCACTCGCGCACCTAGCACATGATCGTCCTCGAGAGTCCTGAGCAGAGTCCGGCAGCCGCTCGGAGGGTCGCCGTGATGCGACTGTGAGTTAGCGGCCCGCGAGCGTCCGTATCAAGGCACAAGCACGCTCCGGTGCAGGACACTGCGCATGCATCGCTTAGTGCATCAGGGAGAGAAATTATTATCATGTGCGGGAGGACTGAGCTTAATCGAGCTTGTGTTGACGAAATTTTATGCATTCCAAGATAGGAATTGCATCTTCAAATTTAATTTGGTACAATGAATGGTACAGGTGAAGACCATTTTTTTTTATTTCTCTTTTTCTTCAAAGAGATTCCCTTACATCTATGGGAGGTGAATTTTTTAAAATTTTTGCGAACAAAAAGCGGAAGCGTTTTCAATACGCGGCTTCTTTCGTTACATCGAACTATTTCCGCGATTTTAAAAAAAGACGAGATTGGAGCTTTTAGATCTTCAGCTGTCATCATAGACAACTTAATCAAATTCATTATCATAACCGCGACAGGGACCTTCAAAGGACATTATCTCAAATTCCAGAGCTCCTCACCAATCTTATGACAAATTTTGCGAAATTTTTAAAATCGTTTTTAAATGAAAAAAAAAATTACCCGAATATTGTGGTAGAATTTCTCCTGACGATTTGGGCTATTATTACCCCAGATAACGCCACACCGTATCCTGGTAGCTAAGTCATAAAAATATTTTAAAAAATAAGACAATGTTGATTTTTTATTTGTTTTTTAAAACTGAAAAATTAAAGTTTTTTTTAACTATTTTGCCAAACTCACCCCCACCAATATTCTGTCAATTTCTGGAAATCGACATTTTATGTTCAACTAGCACCACTCCCTATTTTCTCACAATAATGCTGCGACTTTTACTGTTTCCAGATTCTCCATTATGTTGCCAAAAAGAAGTTAATTTTCCAAAAATGTTCAATTTTTAATTCAATTCAAAATCTTGCCCACTCTCTACTTCCAACTAATCTATGAGCCTTTAGTTTCTTTGAACCTATGAATTCCCGGGAGCCATCTTGGAAAAAGGAATGTACCTCCGTTCCTCTTCGTTTTTTTGGAAAAAAATTAGTTTTCTGTATAGGTAAGAAAACTGATTTAATTTTTTAAACAAATTAAGAAAAAATATGCGGTCATATTTAATCCACCTCACAGTCTAAAAATCTAAGAAACTTTTGCCTTTTTTCATAGACCTAGGAGTAATTTATTGGGCAGCCTCGCCCTTCTGACGTCACCTACTGGGACTGATGGAGAGTTTGACCTCCACCCCCACTAAAATAATTGTCTTGGAAGCTCTTATGCTGAATTTTTATTCTAGCATGTTGGAGGTAGGTAATTGCGAGCGGTGATATCATTAGTGCCCCAGATAGCGATTACCGACGCGGCCCATTATCTAATCTCTCATTATCCTATTGTAGCTAAGAACTTGGACGCCCACCTTAAACCACTTGTCTAATGCATACCACCAAATAAAGTAATGTGAGCAGCATTTCGCCATTCATGAAATATTTCATTCATCGTAAGGCGCCTTAATAATGTATTTATTTCTTTCTTATATAACTTTTCCTAGAAAAAAAAAGAGAAATGACTGAGTTCAAAAGATCGTTCAGCTAGCGAAGTGGGATTTTAAAATACGAAAACACTAAACTTTTTCAATATTTAATCCCAATTTCACGAAGGAAATCACGACATTCCTGCGGTTTAGAGGCACCGAAACGGTGTTAATATTATTACACAGTTGAGCGCATTACATGGAATTACACTTGATGGGGGGTTCACACACGATCCACCTACGCCGGTCCCGAGACGAGGCGTGCTTTAACATCACGGAGCTCATTATCAGCGCTGTAATCTTCCTCATAAACGCCGATCTTGACCTGATAAATGTTAATCACCGGCTATTACTGCATTTCGGACAACCGGCCCTCTGTTGATACCAATTCCTGGACGCGTCTACGTATCCACCCACCGAAAGCGAATTCTCTTATTATGGCCTCAGGGGGGAGAGAATAATTGAATCCTGAACACTAAAAATGGTTATTTCGAGTTTAAGAGGATATGCCATTATTGCACGTATCAACCACTTAATAATATTATACAAAAAGCACTTCTTCTCTCTCTACCTTTATATTTTCATGCTAATTTGATTGAATGTCTTGATCAATTTATTCCCAACATCCATCAGGTCAGGATGATTAAATTTATACTTACTACACAGTAATCAAATTAATCGATGGAGATAAGATATAAAAGATAAGAATACAATATTAAAGCAAAAATATGGACCATATAGGAGAAACTATTGAGAGTAGTATGGAAAAAAGTCCAAAAAATAAGGAAAAATATTTGAAATCTAAGTTAAGGAGCTTACATTTTGGATGGGACAGAACTGTGCCTGGGGTGGCCGTGGCGAGATAAAGGAGTCCTTCACATCCCGAAGGGTTGCTATTTAAGTAATACACGTTTTTACGTATTTTTATTTTGTATTTTTACGTACAGCTTTTTTTAATGTAAATGCTCCTAACAAGTGGTCTAAATTCGCCTTTGGCAGGCGAAAGGCCCATCCCCCACCCCGTCACGGCAACCTTGACAGAGCGCCATCCCACCACAGTTACATAACTACTTGGAGAGGATCTGCCTATTAAAAAAATCACTACTCCTGAAAAAACTTTATCCAGGGTGACTGAATGTTCTAAAACTTAGCTCATTTTAGTGCCAGGTCAGCTCTATTTTTTTTTGCAAGGTAGGGTCTGCTCGATTTTTTTTTGCAAGTTCTGACCACCTTGAATTTAAGTATTTAATTTTTTTGCGAGGTCCGGTTTCCCAGGGCCACTTTGATAAAGCTCGAATTTTTGACGCTGACCGGACCTGGCAGAAATCGAATTTAGGCCAAACAACAGAGCTAGAGCTTTAAAATCACCAGATTCTGACAAAAATAATAACGGAATACCGCCGGTGCCATCATACGTGAAATAGTCCCGCAGATCCTAACTGCTTTACTCGAGTTTAACATTTATCTTTTTTTATTGAAAATCAGCGCTGTTATAGCATTTCATCTGCTCATCTAGCCCTCATCTGCTGTTCTACCACCACTCTACTAACCACTCTACTTTCGCGTGCTAGGCCGTTTTCGCTTATGAATGCGCGCAGATTTTACCTATTTTTCATCATTTATCTGGAAAACGAAGACTGACATTTCATAGCTGAAAACTTATACTTTCCAAATCCCTTTGATAAATTCGAATCGGACGACCTCCAGAGCATCTAGCCTCGCTTCAAAATATGGTCGAAAAATATAAAAATATATAAAAATATCTTCAAAAAAAGAACTCCTGATTATAAATAGACGAAAACGAATTTAACGATACCGTATGGGTTTTGCACACAGAAAGTTCCTATCAATACCAATTAAATCGCAAAGAGCCTGTACCATGCACATCTCAAAAAATGACGACGTTACAAATTTTTTTAATAAACGCTATTTGTTTAGTTTTTTGGGGTTTAATTCCTTAATAATGAATCGATGGGGTTGTTTCAGCTCTCATTTTCTCCGTATTGTAATTCTCTACAATTCTTTCATTGGGACCATTTACATTGCTCCATCAGTTTTTATTTTATATTCAGAAGAAGTGGTTAAGAGAAAAAAAAAGTAAACTCGAGTAGAAAATTCTGTAGAAACGATCTATTAGAAAGTAGAAAGGGGGTATTTGGCACTGGCGGTATTTCGTTACGTTTCTTCTCTTTTTGCTTAGTCTAAATTGCCAGTCTGACTGGATTTTGTCGAACCGGACACCACAGAAATCGCCCGAGCTGACTATGGATCTTAAAATCTAATTTTCGGGCTGACAGGACCTTGCAAAAAAATCAGAGTTGACCGGACCCGGAAAACAATTAGAGCTGACCGGACCATGTCGTGTGTAGAATCTA
Organism: Malachius bipustulatus; assembly: GCA_910589415.1. Classification (NCBI taxonomy): domain Eukaryota; kingdom Metazoa; phylum Arthropoda; class Insecta; order Coleoptera; family Melyridae; genus Malachius; species Malachius bipustulatus. The sequence continues at coordinate 26,582,805 of OU342637.1, forward strand.
TACTACACCAACTTTTGCAATTCATGAGCAGCCACTGACTCATTTTAATCACAACTAACCAATCCCAATATGCAAGTAATAGTGAAAAAAAAAATCGTGAAGGCCACGGAAATGAAGAATTATTTTTTGTGACTCATATAATAATACCTACGTCCTCGAGTATTCAGAAAAAAAATCAAAGAATGTTTGAATTTTTTAACGCGTCCTTATAGTAAGCACGGAGTATGGTAGAAAATTCGCCTGGGTCATAAGAATAGAGATTCTTCGAAAAGGATTGGCGTTTATAAGAAAAAAAATATAAATCCTACTGGAATTTTAGAAATTGGACTGTTTCCATCATAACTTATGTCTGTTATGGCTTTTAATAATGACTGGACATTTTTTACTTGTAATTACTTGCGATTATAAATCAACATTGAAATGAAAAAGGGCATAAAATATAATAATTTTAATGTGGTCATTTCATACACGCACGAAACACTATAAGTAGAGTAATAAAATGACTCCACAACGAAAGCAAAGCCAACAGAAACAAGAAGATTAGTCCATTTTGACAACGGCAAAGCACAGTTAAGGTCAAAGAAACGAATTACCATAACGCCATTACTCCGCTGTTTTATGCCAGTGCTTGGTATACTCTTTTTGGTCATTTTTATGCTTTATGATACAAGAATATTTATAATAACAGTGAGGGGCATAAATATTAACGATTCCCACAAAATAAAATTATCTACAGTCCAAATAAGATTATTAGGAAAGAAAGATGGGTACTACGAAAATGCACGACCGTTCTTGAATCCGTGAATAAATAGATAATTTCCTCTTCTTTAGAATTATTTCAAGAAAATATATCAACTTTTGCACGTTCATTAGATTAGGAGAGAGACTGAAGGGCTGGTCTTCAGCGCACAAAAGTTTTTCTAAGAACGTGAACCCTAAGAGAAAATCTGCCACTGTAAAATATTTCACGCCGGATTCCTCAGCAATTAATTTTAAAAATAAAAAAAAAAACTCCCCTTTCGGGTCTCCATGTTGGAGGCCAAACATAATCTGGATCAAACTGCTAAATGAGGGAACGGCGAGGTTGTTCTGCTGCCTCTAAAGATCTCCAAGTGAGATTGTCTTGGAAGAGATCTTCAAATTCTTGGGAGCCTGCGATGAACTAGTTAGAAAAAGCATCGTTAAACTGACTTTGTGACAGTGGGTGACTTCAAATTTCATAACTCTTTGAAACTGGTTGAAGTTTCACAATTTCACAACAAAACGGACGCAGTATAGCAAGAGAAGCTGAGAAATTAGAAGATTTATAAAAAAAAGAATTCATGGTGACCTACTACTGCAGACTATGATTCTTATTGTTTCAGAGCTTCCAATAGGGAACATTAATATACGAGACAGCCTATTTAATATAACATTAAAAGCTTGGACAAGTCTATAAGAACATTATTTAATTATTATAGAGCAAAGACATTATAAAAATCATATTAAGTAACTCGACAGACAAACTTAGTGTTCTTAGCTCACGGTGTTTGCATTATTCTGCTACTTCATTATCACCTGCTCTCTAACCAACGTCTAACGTCCAATTCGCACAATCAAATACCTAAGCAAACATAACCCAGTTTCGCAAGAATCGCAAGTATATTGTGTTTAACGAGATTAAGTAGATAACCGCAGGGGGAATCTTCTAAGATATTTCAAACCGCTTATTCTTAAAATATTTCTGATTTTTTTTTCTGCAATCAAACATGCCTGTAATAAAAAAAAGAATTGCAACCACCTTGAATTCTTTTAAGAAAATAATATTTTAGCGTGTTTCTGCTAAAAAGGGCTTCTTGAACTTTTTTCTTGGGGTCTAACTACCAGAAAACTTCTACTTAACAAATTTGGACTCACTGATGTACTGTCAAGGCTTTAGTTGGTGCTTCAGCCCCTGCATAAAATGAGTCAAAATCCAAATAAGCCCCAAAGTAAAAGTGTTACAAAAAAATCTCTCGCATTAGTGTACCTACATTTTAAGAATTACCGCAATTTTGATTTTTTCTGCCATTTCAATAAATACGCTTCAAGAAATTTTTCACGGTCAAACTGGTCACGGTCGGGAGGGGTTATCACCAGTGAGGATACCATAAAGGGCCTTTTGCGCCATTCCCGCACCATTGAGGATAAACCTTCCCGATATTTTTATAAAAGCCAGAACGTCTTTCCAAGAAAGGAGTACTATTTCTTCCTCTTGTAGTGTTAATGTCATCATCCAAAGATATTGAGTTTGAGGCTAATGCATACTTCGAAGACAAGCGAGCTGCAATCATGACACGAATTATACAGGGTGATCAGTAATTCGCGCACTCCGAATACAGGGCGATACAGAGCCCATTAAAATTGAGGATATTCTGCAAAAAAATTGAATCCAACGGTTGGTTTTCAAGTTAAGTACAGAGTTTCCCTCATCCGAGTTTAAAGCAAATTTTTCAATAACCGTGATAAAAAATTAATGAAAAATTCAGGTTACTGTAATGTCTGGAACGGATACCATATAATTCATCATTATTTTTTTTTCCACAAAACCTCTTTACAAAGAAATTGAGAATGTAGGAAATTGATACCAAACCTAAATCTGAATGAAATTTGAAGTTTGGCAACCGCCTAAACTCAACTTACTATAATAAAATATTCAAATGCCTTCGTTGCTATTGAAAGGAAAATAATAACAATACCATCCAACCCGAACTTATTCACATGTTTAGTGCAGTGTTGCCACCTTTTTTTTACAAAAATGGTCATATCTTTGGAAGAAAAGAACTTACAACATTGAAGTAAGAAAATTTACCACCCTTAAAAAGTGAAGTTTACAGCAGCATGCTCTGAGTGCGCGAGTTACTGATCAGCCTGTATAATGGTCTTCTGCTCAAGTACCGACAATGGGACATCGGTGCGCTTGATGCTTTTTTGTGTTCGTTCGTGTTTGTTATAGCGTCCTTACTTATTCGTTTGTATTCGATTCTTCCTGTTTGTTCGCGTGCGTTTATTTCGTCCGATAACATAAATTATTATTTTATTAAATCTTTTCTTCATAATCACATTTTGTCGCTTCATTTCCGCTTTTTACCCTTCCTGCTCTTTGATGTACTTCTTCCGCCTCCCGCCCTCCAGTAGGTGTCACGACAACACCATCAGTGAGCCTTATCTAAACCTACATGGCAATGTGCAACTAACAATGATGGCGCTTTAAATAGTTTAGTAAATATTGGCTCAAGCACTAATTATTATTATGAGCATAAAGCAGATGTAATGATCCATTTCTTGTACTGGATGTTCTGCTTTGGTCGTTAATTAGCGAGTAAATTGATGTTGTTAATTTGATGCAGTTGGATGACATTAATGTGTTAATTACTGTTAGATATCAAAGCATAACTCGAATACCACGATAAGACTTATTGCAATTAAGTAAATACGTTGTCCTCATGAAGTGACATTTTTTTATGTTCTCCATAAAACTGTCAGAACAGCAGAGTTTGAATTGATTAGTCATTTTATACTTTGGCGCCTTTTTTGATAAAATAAACAGCATTCGTTATCCGAATCAGTTCTAAAAGTAACATGATAAAAGATACTACCTTCAATTATAGGGCAAGTCAAAAGAACCCAATTTTCTTATGAAATCCTCTTAAGATTCCATACAGTGGCATCCTCCATAAAACTGCCAGAACAAGAGTTTGAATTCATTAGTCATTTTATAATTAGGCGCCTTTTTTGATAAAATAGATAGTATACTTTATCGAAAACTGTTCTAATTATTGTAACATGAGAAATGATACTACCTCCAATTATAGGGCAAGTCAAAAGAACCCAATTTTCATATGAAATTCTCTTAGATTTAACATCATATTCCAGAAAGAAATCTCAAGAGAAAAACCGACCGTTTAGACCAAAATTTCAGCTTCTAAAATTGGTTTGTAAATGGGGGGGGGGGGGGGAGCAGTGAGAGGAGCACGGGGGAGATCAACAATGATTCCCCATCACTCCACTCCACTTCTCATTCTTCGACCGTGATAGGACTGATAGGTATGCTGACTTTTAAAAATCTTTGACTAATTAAAAAAAAAGATAGTTATAGTAAGATTTTAAGATGTTCAGAATAAGAGATATTTATCGTTTTAAACTAGAAGGCTTCAAAGTTTTGATTATAATAATTTTATTGTTTCAAAATCACCTAAATATGTATATAAATTTCTAAAATAAATTGATGAGAATAGAAAAGTGACTTAAAATATTTTAAATTATTTGATAGTACTCCTCTGCTTTCAAATAAAAAAAAAATTTTACAAACTGATAAGAAAAGTTTGCAGAAATCTTAAATGCAATAATGAGACTTAAGGAATTTGGCTACAACAACAATGCTATTTTTTATTACATAATGTTCCTCTGAATGACACTAATATTGTTAGATGTCTTGTGCGTGGTATGATTTAGGATCCTACTTAAATTTTGAGGATGTGCCACAGACAAGGACTTGTGACCACGTGCCGCTTAACATTAATTGGACAAATTGCGCACATAAATCTGCTGTCAGCATTTAGCAGTCGAAATTGATGCAAAATTCCTGCGCGAATTATCAAGGAATTTGATAATTCTTGAAACTGCTCTTGCGTTGTTAATGACATCATTTATAATGAATGTAAAAGCGAAAATCATAATGAAGCACTCTTATAACTATCTTTATAAGCGCATAAAATTATTAAGGAAAATAATTACAAAAAACTCGAATTCTTTTGGTAAAAAAGATTGTTTTCTCCGGTGATGCTTACGCATTATCACAAAAATTAGCAACATTCGCTGTTCAGCCAAACATTATATTACCCACTTACTTCTTCTTGAGTTTTTTTAATGCTGCAGAGGATTTTTCATCCAGATCTGTGGCAAGAAAGCCTCTGACTCAGCTACATAAACATCCGCATTCACAAACGATAATTTCCTAAATAATTACGTAATCATATATCTCTATCTCTTTCTAATGCATATAAACGGCATATCTCCATCCCATTTATTTAATTATTTTCGAGATATTGCAGTAGGTACTCTTATTAAACTTCATGAATTTATATTTGCAGCGCCGGACTGAACTTAGATTTTTTAAATACGGACCTTAATTTTTTGTTGCAAACATTGAAAGATTAGGTAATTCTGAATTTAATGATATGCCACACATAGTGGTTCAAACGTGTTTCGGACTATAGCTATTGATATCAGTTTAATTTCACCTTAATACGCGTCTGTACTCTTATTAAACTTCTTGAACTTGTCGGATTGTGATGACGATGAGAGTAATAAGTCCAAGAAGTTTTATAAGAGAATGCAGATCCGTATTTAGGCGAAAGCACTGTCAGTTATCATATCATTAAATAAAATTATTTAAGTATTTAAGACAATTAGCTTATAGCTTATTAATGGCCAGTTTCTTTGCATTAAAAGCAAGTAAGTTCATTACAAATTATAAACCAATTCTGCAATTTCTGCTATTCTGTTCGTCTCTGGTGTGATACTTATTATACCTACCTATGTTTGATTAAACAACAAAAAAATGTTGCCGAATCGACATATGAGGGTGTTCTTCAATTACTTACTAGTTGAACAGTTTCAACTTGTTCTTGAGTTCTTATTCTTAATCTGCCACTACCTTTTTTACGGTTTTCACTTCCAGTTTCTCTGAATGAATTTATTATGAACCTGATAAAAATCATAGTTGGAATAAGGCCATTGATATATTTTGTGCATCCATGAAGTATATTTCCAGGATGGAACTTTTTGTTGATAAGTGAAAAAAATGAGTTCAGACATGACTGAAATAGCCATCTCTCTCTTACAAGGCACTAGTTGACGAAAAATTTTGTGGATTACACGATATAAACTAATGGAAAACCAATAACAGCAATTAGTTTTAGATTATTAACTAATTAATTGCTTAGGTAAATAATTTTTAATGATTATTCCTGTAATTTATCGCTACTCAGGGAATCCTTGATGACATTGTCCTTAAATAATTGAAACTTTACTGCTGGGTTACAATAATACACCAACGATGAAAGAAGTTGATGATTGAAGTTGAAATGAAAGACTAAATTATTTTATTACATTTTGACTTCCCCATCATTAGACATAAGTTCTCATCAGGGGAAGTTGGAACAACAAAAATTTACTCAAGATCTCAAGACAATCTGTTTCAACAATGTTTGATATAATCCTCGATATAATCAAAACAAATTCAAATACAAAAATAAGTATCAAGGAGCAGTTTGGCGGTATAACAGACTTTTTGGAATCATTTTATTTGTGGCCAAAAGATGGAAATCCTGATAATATTAACAATAGTTTCTATTTAAAGTTGATCGTTTTTAGTTTCATTGGAATATTTCCTACAGCACTTACTTTTGGTCATGCATATCACTACAGATCGGGTGAGTAATAAAAGGATGGAAATCAATTTTTAAGCAAAAATAAATAAATATATATAAAGTAAAACCTTCACCACTATTGTGTGATAATAATTGTAACGATTACCTTAAATTGGTAGAAAAATTAACTATTTCCTTGCACATCGCTTCTAGTTATAACAATCGAAAATAACAATTTTTAGAAGGTCAAGGAAGAGTGAAAATATTAATATTTTTCTTTCAGGAGTTAAAACAACGCCGATAGATTTCACGGTAATTTTAACAGTGATTAGCACAATATTAATTGGAGCAATTTGGCAGGCCAATTTAAAGGAACTCGTCAAGATAATCAATCGGATGGGCTCAGCAAGCACTGGCCCTGAGCAAGCCCCTTATAATAATTTTACGCTCGACTTCAAAAAAATTTCAAAAATCTTTCGATATGTTGTACTCTCTATTGTTACAGGTTACGCGTTGTTCAAGTTATTGGAAACCAAAAATTGCGAAAAAAGGAACACCAGAAACCGCTCACTTGAATCTTGTGGCTTAATTTTGAATACATATTTGCCATTTGAATACGATTTTTTTCCTCTGAAGCAATTTGTTTTCTTATGGCAATATTGTTGTGTGTTGGTGATCAGCTTAACACTTCTCAGTTTGTGTATGCTGGTAGCAGCTTACATAGACAAAACTGTGGGTTCAATAAATTATTTCATTGACTTGGTGGAACATTTCAATTTATTCTTCGAAGATGATACGGAAGTGAAAAAAAATCTCAGAAAAATGGTTAATATACATCAAGTCATTATAAGGTATGGTAAATTAGATGATGTTGCTTTTATCGTTACAATATTGTTCAAATTAACAAATGGAAAAATGTTCATTAAAAGGGAGACAAAAATAAGGTAAACATTTCTTCTTAAACTTTTTTGTACTAAGTGTTGCTTGAGATGTAAATAAAGTAAAGAGTATAAAATTGTATTCGATATTTAAGATGAACCTTTTTAAAACTACACACGAATTTGGTTTTTCTGTTTTTATTGAAAAAATTAAAATACAGTGTGATTCAGGTTTTACCTTGTTAACTCTAGGGAACGATAGAGAATCGAAAAATAATATGAGTTTGCTCTATGAAATATATTCGGGAAATTCTTCGTTAAGAAAATACAGGGTGTTAAAGTTTTAAGAAAAAAATCGTATTTTTGAAAAATAAAAAAATTGGCTGATTGAAATCATTTGAAATTTTGAACATTAGTTATGCTAATTGAAGTACATGATTTGATACTTCCGATGAAAAATTCTTCAATCCAGTGGCGGAGATCTGGGTGTGTTGTTACCTTTTTTATTAAATAATTTCTACGCCACTGACTTTAATGCAAATTGGTTACTTATGGTAGATACCTTGTTTTGTTTAGAGGAGAAAAGTCATCTTACGTTTTTGTTGTAGGACACACTGTTTTCAAGATATTCCACAATGCTGGCACTCATGCAAGCTTTTGTAATGCAATACGGTTCAATAACGATCACAAAAATGATTAATTTCTAGAAATTCTCAATTATTGCATTGATTCCTATGATATTTTATCTCGTACGGGTTCCTACACTGTGAAGTATCTCGGAAACAGTGAGTCCTACGACAAACACGTAAGATGACTTTTCTCCTCTAAACAACATGAGGTATTTAACAAAAATAACAAATTTGCATTAAAGTCAGTGGCGTGCAAATTATTTATTAAAAAAGGTAAGAACAAGCCCAGATCTCCGCCACCGGATTGAAGAATTTTTCATCGGAAGTATCAAATCATGTACTTCAATTAGCATAAATAATGTTCAAAATTTCAAATGATTTCAATCAGCCAATTTTTTTATATTTTAAAAATACGAATTTTTTCTTAAAACTTTAACACCCTGTATTTTCTTAACGAAGCATTTCCCGAATATATTTCATAGAGCAAACTCATATTATTTTTCGATTCTCTATCGTTCCATAGAGTTAACAAAGTAAAACCTGAATCACCCATTTACGATTAATATTATTATTTTAGTGAGCGAGAAGAAATGAATAAACAATCTCGATTGATTAGTATGGTAAGACCTATGCTGGGGCGTCTGATAGTGGCTGTATCAATTGTTGACGTTGTGGAGGTAAGAATAAAAATGACAATAGACTTTTAACCACAGTGTAAGATATACAGGGTGTACCAGCTCAATTTAGGCAACGGTAAGGGGCGTGTTGTAGGTCTCGTCAAGACGAAACGTTTTTTTATTTGAAGTTTTTGGATTTGGACCTTCGTTGCGGAAATATGGCCGACTTCCGGTTTTTAGTTTTTTGGCTCCAGTTTCGGCATTTTTAGATTTTCGTCCAAACTGAAACTAGTTTCGTAAACTTCTTAGCTTCAGTTACAACTTTCATATTGAAGTCAAGGTTCTATCTCTGTTGGATTCAAAATGGCGACATGCCCAAGACTTTGACATTAAATAATTTCAAAACTGCACGATAAATTCTTTTTTAAGTAGAACAATAATTTTACTAATATAATGGCCTATAATCTTTGCCTGAAAAGTTTCCTAAAATTCCTTCTCGTTCAGGCGCTATTTGAGGACAACGAAGATCCTTCATTCAGTGTTTGAGCTGAAAATTATTACATCTGAACACTGAATGAAGGATCTTCGTTTTCCTCAAATAGCGCCTAAACGAGAAGGAATTTTAGGAAACTTTTCAGACAAAGATTATTATAGGCCATTATATTAATAAAATTATTGTTCTACTTAAAAAAGAATTTATCGTGCAGTTTTGAAATTATTTAATGTCAAAGTCTTTGGCATGTCGCCATTTTGAATCCAACAGAGATAGAACCTTGACTTCAATATGAAAGTTGTAACTGAAGCTAAGGAGTTTCCAAAACTAGTTTCAGTTTGGGCGAAAACCTGAAAATGCCGAAACTGGCGCCAAAAAACTAAAAACCGGAAGTCGGCCATATTTCTGCAACGAAGGTCCAAATCCAAAAACTTGAAATAAAAAAACGTTTCGTCTTGACGAGACCTACACGGCCCTTACCGTTGTCTAAATCGAGCTGGTACACCCTGTATATAATGATTTGACGGACAAACTCAAGGAAACAAGATCAAAAAAATGACTTGTAATTTTCTTCTCTCCACAAAGCAGCATCAATACAGAACTCTTGGCTCTTTACACTTTCCACAAAAAATTCCATCTAAGTAACTTTCTAGGTAGCAAATTCAATATGTCCCAATCTACCCCTCCCCGTTATTTCTTCTGTTTTTTTTTAGCAGTGATTTTAATGTATCCATTTAATGTTTTAGAATGGAAATATTGCATCATTGATTTATGGTTCGTTCTGGCTAAGTGTACTAGGAATATTTCAAATGGCAGGCCAGATAATTATTAACAAAGTAAGTCGTATCGTATCTATAAGTAATCTATCATAAATATATTTTGTTTTAATAAGTGTATTAAGCAAAAAGAAAACTATTTCCAGGGTCAGGAGTTGGAAGATGCTTTGTACAACACGAAGTGGTACATGTTGCATAATTCAGAGCATCGTAGGAGTTTCATCTTATTATACTTAATGGCCCAACAACCCCTATCACTCTATTCAGGTCCATTTGTTCAGTTATCAAATGCAACATTGCTGCAAGTAAGAACTCATTTTATTTATCTATTTTTCTAGAACTATTTAATCACCACATTGTCACATTTTTGTTGACTTTCTTCATTGGTTCCTTCAACACATCAGCATTTCTGATGTTTTTTACATAACTACACAGAAATAAATCGAAAAGGGGCTTGTCAGCCATCTTGAAGGTCTCAGTGTGAGACCAGTTTGAGCTACCCTAATGTTATGTTCACTCTAACTGTGAACCATTCTGCTGGAAAATGATAAATTGCCAGTTTTCTAAATGGGCACGGGAAACTGGTCTATCATCTCTCAAAAGTGGTAGACTTCACCGCAGATTCTGCAACAATTCTACCATGAATGAGGAAGGCCCACCAGTCCCAAGATAAGGAATTGGGAAATGGGCTTTGGGATTTTACTTTGCAAAAATCTAACTATGAGTATCGCAGCCATGAGTTAATGCAATCTAAATTTTCAAAGAATTCTTCATTCAGTGCTTTAAAATGTTAATACTTTTTCTTGATGTTTTACCATTTTATTATTTAAATGCTTTTCTTGCAGATCTTAAAAGAAATTTATTCTGTGACAACTATGCTAATAAAAATGACCAAATGAACTGGTATAGGGGTTGTTTCACCTTCACCTCATCTACTTACTTTGAGCATTTGCGGATTGTTCATTGAATAAAAAAAATTGTTTCATTCAATAAATAGAGACAAATGGACCACGTGGTGGAAGAAGAATCATCAAAATGTAAAATTAATTTTTTTTCAAAATATTATACCTAAAAATTAAACACTCTAGAACACTGTAAGAAGGCCATTTTTAGTATACTAATAATTACTGATCTGATAACCAAGTTCTGCTTTTATTACATTTACCAATTCACAAAATCCTTCTTACCTGTCATCATAAAATGTTATTGGAATTGAAGTGGAGAAACAGGTAATTCACAAAATCTTATTATTAATGACTCAACTTATGGGAGGAGGTGAAAATTCTTCCTTAGAACAAGCAAATTTTTTTTTATCCAAGCTGCTCTATATGGGCGAGGGATACTCCCATGACCCCAAAAACAAAAACCCAACAACGTATAAAGTAAAAAAAAATAAAAAATGAACAATGTAACTTATCTGTGATTTACAAGAGTTGAAAGAAATAACCACAGGCAGGGTCACATGCTTCTGTAGTTTCTTGAGTGGAAAATTCTTAGAGCATGACTACTTTAGGTTTAAGGGGTTCCAAACAGAGGAGAAGTTCAATTTTTTTTCAATATAAATTGAAGCCCTCTCCAATATTCTATAACAGCATTCCCAGAAAGATATATCAGAATGAGCTTTTTTCACAATTTTTATATTTTTAAGATGTGTAAATTTAAGACGTAAAAATGTATAATAATACTCTCTTGATATTATTGGCATGAGCAATTTCAGAAGAAAAAAACTTGATATCTTCATGTATTCCAAAGATATTTAACAAAATAAATATGGTCACATATGACAAACCTATTTGTAGCTAGTAGAAGCAGGATATAAAATTTCCTGCATTTTCTGAAGTTTTCAAGGGATGCCAGTTATTATAACATCAACAGGGTATCTAGTTTGATTAAAACGTTATGAAACTGAAGCACTGAAAGTGCCAATTTTTTGAAAACCCATGCAAGCCTATTTTACCAGGAAATCAACCGGTTTTAAATTTTATATTTTACCCTTAAAAAACGTCAATCAATACGCCTTTTCAACTTGACCATGTCCAGTGTTTTCTAATAAATAATACAAAAAGTAAACTGTAGACAAAATTGGAAACAGTTGTAATTACAGAAGTAATGATTCTCTTCTAATTTAATTTTTTTAAGCCACCTGTATAAATATTTGATTTCCTTTCTAAACTTTTTATATTTATTAAATTTTCAACTTTTGCCTAAACTTATTGAAGCGATAGTGAAAGTTTCATTTGAATTTTTTTAGAAAGAAAGATCTAGTGCGCCCTAACGTGATCCAACCATATGACAACAAATTAAAAAATAACTAAATATACAGGGTGATCTATTTTAATCAATCCAGTCGATTATCTAGACTTATAAGCACTCTACAAAAATATTGTTCATTTTCAAAATTTAATCGTTCCTTGGAGCAATATATTACTGTTAAAAACAGTTCCCTACCTTTACTATAAGCAGGACAGGGAGTTTTTTAATTGAATTTCAGTATACCAGATTGAACGGTTGTACCAGAGGCTGAACCAAGAGAAGAAAGATACAAGAATGTACAAAAAGTTTTTCCTTTTATTACAAAATAAAGATCTCTAAAAAAATTACAAAATAAGTATAAATACGAAATAAAGAACTCGCTATTAAAAAATAACATAATACTTTCTGGAAAATACCCTTCAGTCTCAATTATTATCCTAGAACAATAACGAGCAACCTCAATAATTACTCTAACTTAACAATCGAGTCCACCTCATTTTTACCATCTCCATCACTACTACTACTGCTACCATTAATACTGTCTTGCTCTTTCCCATCAATCCCAATCTTCTCTGCGCAGCTCTCACCACCACTAGCCGCCTTTTTCCCTTCCGCTGAACGCTTCTCCTTCCCCAAGAAGAAAGGGTACAATTTAAAAGTCCCCAATTTCTTCCCGTCGACGTAGAGGTACCTGTCCGTGCACTCGGTACACAAGTACGTGCGTTCCTGCGGCAACCGCTCACACTCCATGCAAATCCATAACGCGTTCTGGATGCCGCACAGGTAGCACTGCTGGTAGTTCGACCACTTGCTCCGACCGCACAAGCGCGGGTAGCTCGCCGATGAGAGATCGTCGTTCGATTGGAGCAGTTTGGCATCCGCGAAAACCATGACGTGCTCGCATTCGCCTTGGTGCATGTAGACGTACGGATAGCCGAGGCGGAAGGGGATGGAAGAGATGGTTTTCTGGAAGTGATGAAATTTTCGTTATCAAGATAGTTACAAAAAAAAATCATATTTATATTTTTGTAAGATACAATAACAGAACACTACTTCACTTAAATATGGCATATTTATGGGGCTCCACTAAATTTGTGATATGCTGCTTTGAAGATTGATTCTTATCTAAAGGTAGCCCCTCAAATTAAAAGAAAATATCAAGTCTTTTGCTTTAAGTTTCCTCTTTTAGTCTCTGCAAGAAAACTAATCCAATCATGTTTTGTTTGTTAACAAAATCTCTTCAAAATTTGGTATTCATTTGATCCATAAAAAAAACAAAAAACTTGGAGCTTGGAACACAAAGAGCAAAAACTATTGTTGATCAATTTTGAAAAGATCTACAGGTCCCCAGCTGAGAAAATTGTCTTTTTCAGATCCCAAATTTAACCATTACATAGCTTTGTAAAAAATAGCTATTTTATAAAGACAGAGGGAACTTCAAGCTGGTCTTTTCGAGCTGTCTCTAACTTCTAGCTTTTCTGGAAAATCAAAATTTTTTGTGACGCTCATACTACAACTGGCATTTTAAAATCCGATCTACAGACAAAAACTATAATAAAAGTACAAGTTCTATCTATATAGAGAAAAAAGGCACGTGAATTTAGAGAACTTCAATGGAATTTTCGAACTGACTCCCTCCAACTTCTAGCTTTTTCCAGAAAATCGATTGGGTTAGGGATAGACCTTAATTTGGAAATTGAGAACTTCCGCAAAAAACAAAAGGGACAGGAATATCGAGATTGCCAATGGAAAAGGAGAAAGCTGGAAAAAGGTGATGCTTAAAACTTGGAACCTTCTTTTTGCTGAAGGCTTCATTTCGAGCTTCATTTATTATAAACTTCAGTTAACAGCAGCGTCCCCTTTCCCCACAACTACCATGGTAGCTTCAGCTTCCCTCTACCCTCTACCAATAAGAAGCTTTGAGCCAGAACACACTCTTTATGCAGAAAGGCTTTGGTTAAATTAACATAACTCATCCTTGGAGCTTCATTTTATACATTGAAGTGTCCCATAAGTTCTGGATAAATTCTTTAGTAGGCTATTCTTTCCTTAAAACAGACATTTCAGAGACTAAGTTTTCTTGTATCTCAACTTAAGAAAATGAATCTGACATAAACTTACATTTTCCATAGTAGATGTCGTCATTGGTCCTATACCTTTTTCTTTCGCCCATTCCAATATTACTTCTGAATAATCTAAAGACTGAGGATGTCGAAAATCGTTGTAAAATACATTCTCGATGAAGAAAAATCCAGAAGGGTATAAGTTCTGTAAAATAAAATACCAATTAGACGATTGTTGGATAAAAAACTACTGTTTAATTATTATTCTACTTATCTCAATCAAAAGAAAATTTCATATAATGAATTTTTAATAGTCTGAAATAGTCTAAAATAGTCCAAAATCTGAACTCACCACTCTGTGTGACGAACAATACAAGAACACCTGCGCACAAAACATTAAAATGTGAATCACTTTACCAAGTGCCAAAGGTCAAAGATCTCGAATAATATAATACGCTTGCTCAAACCGTGATAATGCTGATACGCCCACCAATAAGGCATTTTTTTTTATTAATTTCTGTTCATTCGTATTATGTTCCTAATAAGCATTATTTACCCTTCTACCAGACAAAAGATAACAATTACCATTCTTCTAGATTACTTCAATGATAATTATTGTAGCAATTCTGCCATTGAAACCAATCTAATCACTTCTAGCTCTAGCATCATTAAACAAGCACATACCTTGGGGTCCTTAAACTTCGTCATATCCTCCTTTGTCGACTGAACTTCCCTGAGAAGCACGCTGTCCAAGTTGCACTGAATCGCATCGCGAAACTCCGTTAAAGTGGTTCTGCCCAATACTTCCAGTGAGCGATCAAAACAGGCTCCGGCATATCGTTTCACCGCCTTCTTGAGAAACCTCTTCGGTTTGTAGAACGTCACCAGGATCAGGTACTCCTCACCGGGCTTCATATTCCGGGCTTCTGGGTCCACCTGGAAATCAAAGTCGACATTTCAATTAATAATTTTCAATAATTATTCATTCAGTCATCATAAAAGACCAAAATTGGCTCAACTGGGTACCAAACTCAGCACCTGATGGATTGAAAGAAGATAATTTAGAGCAAGCATCTATTAGATATAGAGAAAACCACCCAAGGCTACTACAACAGCATCATTAAAAGAACAGGGTGTTTTTATTTATGAAACTCACCTTCATTGAATCAAGAAAACCTCGCCTCAAATTTAAGGACATCTCTATCTGCTCTGGTAATGCTCTACATGTGTCAAGATTGGTGACTCGAAGATTACTTGAAGTACTCGATACGGGATGTATGAAGTCAACTTTGAAATTTCTTGCAGCAGCATCTGGCGGCTTCATCGGTAGGTTCTTGTTTTCCCCTTGGCAGGTCAAGTGCTGGACTCTGAAATTTTAAAGTAGGTAAGTTAGGGTTTAATAATTGACTTCAACTAAAGTCATAATTAATTCCGGGCTTTGTAACAGTGTTCCATGGAGATTTGCTTCGAATATTTCGTCTACCACTACGACAGATATCATCAGTGGTCAGTGAACACGAGGAGTGGAAGTGACGAGCGCAAGCATCTCTTACCGCTGATGATGAATGTCTACTGCTCCATTTGTCACGGCAAAACAGCTCGGAATCAATTACGATTTCAATGTTATACACCTACTGACCCGCAGCTCGAAGACATGTTTCGGATCTGATGCAATGGTAAAGAGCATCCGTAATTTTCCAAAATCTTTTTAATCTGCTTCAGTTCGGCAGTTTCTGTAGGTTCTTCAGTTAGATTTTTATCTAAACTTGTATACTCCTTGAAATATTCCTTAAAATCGATTATATCTGAGGCCAAAAATTTTGATGGTCGGTATAGTTGGTCCATGATTATTTCAACTCTTCTAGACACTTCAAATTACAAGCAATAAGAATTCAAGTCAAGTTCACAATTTGATTTTAATCATTCTAAGGTCTTAATTATAAAACGGAAGGTTTTGAATTTGCTTGCTGCTAAACTAGAAACGGGTGAGGTTATGGAACACAATTGTGTTGTTCTTCTTCTTCTGTTCGCGATCTGTTTGAATCAGAATAAGGACTTGACAGATGAGCGACTGGTGTTTATGGCTTGACCTTAGATATCAGAACATCTGGAAAGATTATACTGACAATTATTACCTTGTGTTTGTGTTTACAATAAACAATAATACACTTATATCGTGTGATCCACAAAATTTTTCATCAACTATGGCCTTGAATAAAATGAGGCATGTATGCCAGATAAAACACAAACAATTGGTTAGGTGTGTAAGTGAACTACTCCAATCAAAGATCTACAAATCATAGAACAATAAATAAAAACATGACTACTTGCATAATAAACTTATGAAATAATGAAGTTTGTTAGAGTAACGGAACTAATCTGGAACAGTAACGACATCTGCTGAGTACGTGTGGTGCTGAGTTTATTTACTAATTTCAATTTAGCATTGGTTATGTATTTCAAGAAGAATGAACAACGTGAGTCGTTGTAGGGTACCTGTAATACCGACACAGACGCTTACGAGCCTTATGCCCGTATTCACAAACGATAATTTCCTAAATAATTACGTAATCAATTATCCCCATCTCACTCATTGCAAAAAAACTGCATATCTCCATCTCACTCATTTAATTAATTACGCAATTATTTAGGAAATTATCGTTTGTGAATACGGGCATTAGTGTCGGTAATATACAGGTACCCTAAGTCGTGTTATCTCAGAAACTCAGAATATTCTGTCTTTCTGAATGAGGATTAAAAAACATTTAAATTTGACGTTTCCGTTCGAGTTTGACTTTTTGAATGATTCAATTATCATTTACCATTTTATAATTATTTCACTTCCAAATAACCACAAACAATAACATAATTAATGAAGAATGCTGGTCAAAAATGGAATAAATAATAAAAAAAAATGGCAATAAAGGTAGGTGTTTAGTAATATACCATCAGTAATTTCAACAGGTTCTTAAATTATCGTCATAAATTATTATGCTTTTCGCAATATCTTTAATATTTTTAGTGAAACTGACAGGAATTGAAATTTAAAATAACACATGAGAATTTGTACTACTGACACAGAATAGATACAATCAGAAGCTAAACTCGCCGGCGGCGCCTTTGATCTTTTAGAGACAAGCCACATCTCTAGCGGCCATTGCTTCAGAGTAGAAACGCAGGCCCGCCACCAGCCTGCCACAGAATAGGTACAATTCTATTCTGTGGGCCCGCATTCAAAACTAATGAAAGCTCATCTCAAATCATGGCGGATCTCTATGCGCCGAGTAGATGCGCGAACTCGGTATTTTTTTTTGAAGTTTATATTCTGATTGTACACGTTGATTAATTTCTAGATAGTCTACCAAGGTCACATGAAAATTCAGCAGTGATGTCAGATCTCGAATTTTGTAGGTGCAATGAGGATGAGGAATCACAGAATAAATAGACATAATTTATTACATCATCAACAATTTTTGTTTATTTGAAAATAAAAAGAATTTAAGATTTCTTTTTGAATATAACGATGATGTTAATTCATAAAAGGTATTTATAATGAAAAAATAACAAGCACCTATTTGTGTAAAAAACATTTTATTGGAAAGTTATACACAAATTACAAATAATATAAATTAATGCAAAACTTGACAATTGATAATTTAATATTCAGAGTCATATAATCAGTTTCTTAAATTAATACCTAATTAAAACATTCCACATTTCTGCCGTAACACCAGCATGATGTGTATTTCGCCAAAGAGAAATAACGTCGGTACTCTCATCGCTTAAATGAAGTTCGACTTTGCTATACCCCACACATGTTCGATTGGATTAAAAATGCAATGGTATAGTGTGGAAGTACTGGAAGTCGATGAATTTTGTGTCCATACTGTTCAGCTAGCTAAGGAATCCACTATATACTGCTTTGGTTTCTTTTGTTCCTGTTGTGAAACCAATAAGCATTTTAGTTATAGAAGTCAATACAAAATATACTTATTCACAATGTCTAGGAGCTGAGCTTTCAGCGAAAAAGGCTCGAAACCAATGTTCTTCCTGCGCAGCGCATTCGTCAATTTGTTGTTTATTTGAAGAAGAAATTGGTGGTTTATTTTCAACTGCACTGTGGTAAGGCGCATTGTCCATAATAATCACAGAAGGTAACTTGGCTTTAACTGGTTTTCGAACCACTTGGTAAACTTTTCATGATTCATCTCTCCATGATAATCTGGATCTTTTGTTGATGAAGAGAAAATCAATTCTGCCCCATCAACAAAACCATTTATCTTACCTGCATGCAAAACTATGTACCTAAATAATGAAAATAAATGATATTATTATATTTAATGCCTAATTATACATCATTATAACATATATTATAAGTATTTAAAACACCTTTTGCCTTCTGTCTTCTGTTCAGTTTCTTGACACTGCGTGGGTTTTGATCCTGCCAAGACCTTCCCATTGTGCCGTTTTGAGAGATCCATGTTTCGTCTATATACACAAATTATTGGTAAGATGCCTTCTCTTTTGTAATCTACATATGCGCGTAGGAACTTCACTCTTTTAACAATAATGTGACCTAATTCCAGGAGACCTCGACGTGGATTGTCTTTTTTCCATTTAAATCCAATTTTCTTTAAGACGCACAAAAGAGAAGATTTGCTGTACTCAAATATATACTTGTCTTTGAGGACGGTATGTAGAGTATGTAAAGACGGTACCAAAGTGACAATTTCAGAGCTTCAGCTATACCCTCTAAATCATAATATTTATTACTTGATGTCAGTAGTATTTGAACCTATAAAATAATTTTTATACCTTGCTCACTGATGTTAGGGGTATAATGGCCCCCATTCATTGATTCGTTTCCAAAGTATTCGAATAAATTTGCCACTATCTGCTTTTGCGCTTCTTTACTTATATGTTTTGGCATTTTGCTTACTTTTAAAGATAATCTATCACTTTTTAGATAATTCTAATAATTTTTAATTTATTTTATAAAATTAAAAATTAACTCTTAAAACTGACAGACGTAAACAGAACAAAATCAGTTTATTATTTTGGATAGAAAAGTTGACAACAAAGCCAGGGCGATGTTGTGATCGATTATTAAATTTATTGTTTTTGCATCTTCCTAATGTCAAACATTTTCATTTGATCCCTTTAATAACCTTCAAATGCTAACTGTCATTTTTAGTGTCATAATGTTCGACGTTACAACGCAGCGTAAACAAATATGACCTTGGCAGACTATCTAGAAATTAATCAACGTGTACCTATTCTGTGCTACTGAAGTTAATTTAAAATTATTTTATTAAAATGAGCTCAGACATGACTGCAATAGTCATCTCTCTCTGCCAAGGCACTATATATAGTTGATGAAAAATTTTGTGGATCACGCGATATACCTATAAGAATACACGCAGTATGTCAATAATAGACTGTGGGTACGTAGGCTATACGTTCTGGATTTGTCGTTCTTCTGACGTCCTGCGGTTCAATAACTACACATACGAGATTGCTCATATCTTTTTTATTACAGGAAAAAAAAGAATTATTTTTTGTAGGCAATCTCGTAATAGTAATAATAATAAGTCGTCAACAGCTATCCATATGACGTTTCAAAAATTTTCAAAGGTGACTAGATCCCATAGTTTCCATAGTCAACTTTTGATGGCTGATAAATATAGAAACACTACTGTTTTAAAAAGTCTACTGTATAATGATGGATATTATCAATGTTTCACGTGTTTCGCTTCTTTTAAAGTAGTATCTTCAGACATATTATGTAAATGAATGATATGATAACACAGCAACTACCGTAACCTAAGTGAGCATAAAACAAAATAACAAGGTTTAGATGAATTTGAATTTTATAAAGAGGTTTTTTTATTGTGATAGATTTTTGGTTTGCTTGAATTTTCGGTCATTATTTACATCCGCGGCTCCTACAGTTTCACTATGGCACCTATATAGGGGTGGAGGACATACCTATGGTAACACCAGGAAGGTATTAATTTGCTCTGCAAATGAAAGATAAGCGAACAAAAGGGCATCAAAAGAAGGTCTTCTTGAGTGCGGGCCTGTTTAGAACAGCGAAAATCACAATAAACATGCAAGGTTAGAGTGTCGAGTGGACGGAATAAACATTAAAGCGCGGCCGGAAACTCGTAATATCAACACCAGGGCCGGTCTGGTAACATACGCAACATACGAACCGCATTCAAACGTAGTCGGACCATAATAGCGAGCCATGTCACGTATTTTGGAATATAAATGCAAAATAAATGCAAAATTCAAAATAAAAACTGTGCTACTGTTTATCTCGAAGATATTCCTTGCCCTGAAAGTAAAAAAAAAAAAATAGAAATTCGCCTATAGTGCCAAAGAGGCTTTAGTTGTGACCTTGACATTAGTTTGCAATGACTGTTTTTAGCTTCTTACCCACCCAGCACCCCTATTTCGCACCTCGGTCCCGAAAAAATTGATGAAACTTAGGAGCCGCGAATGTAAATAATTACCGAATTTTCTAATAGCGAATAACATAAAAATACAATATAGTTTCTTTTACATATAATAAGAAATTCGATTTTCCAGTTTTTCCTGCATATTTCAGCAGCGACTGAAAATATCCTAATTTTTTTTTACTATCTGTTACGATTCAGTTTATCAATGAGAGGATCAATAATTATTGTTCTAAATCCTGAAAAACGCTTTCAGTTAGGTAAACTTTGTATAAGTTATAGTTACTTATAATAATAATTCTCTTACTTTTAATTATAAAAAATTTGTAAGTAAAAATTAGCAAGAAAATAATTTCTTTGTTATCCTTCAAACGCCTCGCACGAGACTAACAAATGAACTCCCGTCTAAAGTAGATAAAACCCTTTTAGCTCTCCTAATAGTGCTTTATTTCCTCCCGAGTCTGCACCTACTCCTTGCTGTTTTCATTCGTAATCCCCCATTCAGTGCGAACTATAGGGCTGCCAGAGCCTACCAGGCCCCTCAGGGGTACTTACCGGCATAATAAGCGACTCCCATTTATTACGACTCGATGTAATTAAACAGAAATTTGCTATTTTACTTGCGTAATGTAATTTAAGGGCCGAGAGGTCTCAAGCCACCGCAACCACTGCGAGAGACCGCAATCATTAATTATTTCTATTTAAATAACCGCTTACCGAACTAATTTAGAATTTACAATTTCCGCCCAGGGGTGAAACATTGCAGTATGAGCAGAGCACTCTCCTCTGCGAGGTCTTTATTAATTATTTATTTATTCATGCTTCGCTTGAAGTGTCATATGCACTAAAAGAAAAATACATAAAACAGGATCAAAAGCGGATTTAGTACCTCGACTAATAGGTAAGTAGATTAAATTATTCTACGAGATTATTGATTCAAGTGAGAATAATGGAACAAAATTACACCTTGACGCTTTTGATGTATGCGTTATATTCCTGTAGCTACTTCATCAGTGTAGGAAGTTCTTGTCGTTCTACAGTGTTAGGTATACGGAACAAAATCGTTAGAACTTATTATAAACTCGCGGAAGTTTCGGAGTGTTGTAACTAGGCATTTCGTTTTCAAGAGCGCCCACATCTGAAACTTATTGCAATTTGTTATTACATAAGTACCTCGTAGTTGAATATTTTATCAGGGGGGGATTTACAGTTTGATAGGGCAATTATCCCTTCTTGGAAGAAGTGAAAGCAAGAAGATTAGAGAGTTGTTCGTTATATTATTTAAATGATGTTAATATTTCCTTCTAGTCGCAGTAAATGCAAATAAAACTACAAGCTCCGTGGGTACTTAATTCTATACCTATAAAACAGCAAAACGTGATGCCGAAGTTGCATAATACTCATAATCCTGTAATTCTTACTTTCCAAGAAATCAATTCATAAACTAGAGCCTCTTTATAAAACAAGCGGTGTTGGTAAATTGACACCGCAATACCTAAACAATGAATGTTTATCAACAAGACTTGTAACCCTTACCAGCGGTACTCAGAGAGAATTATGACTAAATATAAAAAGTGCTGTCATTGAACTGATTGATTGAACTGACCCTACTGGAATTAGGTATAATAGAACGTGTATAATAGATTGATATTCATATTGAGAGTATTATAATATTCTGATTACGAGATGTGGTCGTTACTAATTATTCACCAGCTCATGATTCATCAGCAGACGATAACCAGAGGGTTCAGAGGTTTAATCAAAAGATTCTAAATAAACCCTCAGAAATTTTTTTAGAATTATTGTAATGTGGGGGGGCTGCGTGAGAGACAGAAAAAACTATCAGGCCTAACTCTGTGTGGGTTGTGAGAAAAAGGAGATAAAGTTATAGAAGCTGTTGTACTCCTTTTTTTTAAGATACAGGCACTGGAAAAGATAGAAATATAGAATTTAGGTAAGATAAATTTTACATGTGAGGTTTTCGCGTACTCGTTACCAGCGTCCTCTCGGTCTCGCTCCCGGGCCTGCAATCCCTTTCTGCCAACACTCTCCTTTTGTAGATCACGGCCTAGGTTCTCACGCGTCCGCCCGTGGACCAATGAGAAAGCCCCATTATGACACCACTTCGACGTCATCCTATTTGACCTCCACGTAGACGCTTTTCGTGCATGCGATGCATCTGTAAGGTGACGCTTTCTGTCATGGTCAAAGGGTCCGTGAATTTATAGTCGATACTTAAAAAGGTCGCCATAAATGCGTTACAGTAATAAAAGTTTTATTCAGACTATAGAAGAATTCACCTTTCTAATCGCCACAATGGCAGGTTTAGCTAAGAATACCGATATTAGTATAAATTGAGTAGAAATATTCCTCTTGCAGCTTTCAGCCAGTATTAGCAGTTTGTTATATCAGAAAAAAATGTAGGTACTTACGATCGGAGTTGCTACGTTTCTATGTCAGTTTTTGTTATAAAATAAAATGAAATATGAAGCCCACACCCCATTATTAGACCCCGATGTTTCTCTTCAATTTGCAGTTTTCCAATTCACCGAGCTCGTATCCACGTACACAATATACACATCATAAAGCGACGGTCATAAACTTGAGATTTCACGTCTCATCACGCCAAATTCATACATGCATATTAGCCCCTAAACAGACCATATTCCCCTTGATATCAAGAGCTGTTCCAGGCAAATTCCAGACCAGCCATATTAGCATAGCGTTGTTCGGGGTTTGACAAGCACTTTGCTCCGATATTGAACTTTACGAGACCACCTTGACGACCGTAAACTATAACCGTAGGTACAGATTATATAGTGGCTGCACAATCTCCTGATAAGAAAAGACACTTTACATTAATATATTCCTGTACATACTTGCTTTCTCCTGGGGGAGCGATCTCTCTTCATGGATTGTTTGCGGGAGAAATCATTTTATGTGAGTATTATAGTGATGTTAATGGATAGCGAAGTTAAACGATAACGAGACATCAGTGTAATAATTTTTTTTTTTTGATTTTGTGTTATTCCTCCGCGAGAGCTCCGGAAGTTCTGAAAGTTTCTAAAGCAACTTCGAAAAGTTTTTTACCAAAAAAGTCGAGAAAATAATACAATAAATAAAACATACACATCATCTATAAAATGCAAAAAGAGTGGAAACACACAAAAGAGAAAAATCAAAAGTAGGATTCTGTAAATTAAATATTAACAATGTAAAATATTTTTCTGGAAACATGCTGTTAGTCTATTTATTTTTTTTTAACCTGTTTAATGACTTTGAAATACAGCTGTGCTAAAGACGTCGAAAAACGATGGAACAATACTAATAAAAAGGTGAACAGAACTTTTTATGTTTGCTTAACCGAAGCAGCAAACAAGATAACAGGAAACCCATCCAATTGTTAGGGCAGTTGACTGTTGACCTAACAACTATTCATAGACTCTCCTATTTTACTGCGTTGAGCTAATCGTAAGAATGTATGTGATCGAGGTGTTGACTCGATCGAACTTCACACCTTTCGTTCGTACGCCGAGCCAAAGAGTGCTTAATGTATGACAAAATCTTCTTCAAGTTGAACGAACTTGGTAAGAGTGTAATAAACCTATTTTTTCTAGGCTCAGGAGATGTTCCATACCTAATTTCACACCTAATCGGATCTTTAAAAAAAATCACACCAAACCGGACCTTCGGAAAACGTATCTGACCGGACCTTCGTCTTTCTAAAAAAAATCATACCAAATAAAACCTTTTCAAAATATACCTGATCAGACCTTGTACAAAAATTTTTTCATACCTAATAGGACCTTCTCAAAGTACATTCAACTAGACCTCCTCCCCCCCCAGAAAAACCCAACTGGGTCTTCTCAAAGCATAACGACTTGCCCGGACCTTCTCCAAAAAAATTTCATACCTAACTGGACCTTCACGGAACATATAAACCTACTTGACTTTCTCGAAAAAAATTTCATATCTAACCAGACCTTTTCAAAATATACTTTACCTCTCTAAAAATGTTCGTACCTGACCATACCTTCTCCAAAAAAATTTTCTAGGCTAAGGAGATGACTTAGTTGCGCTCTTAGGAACAGAAATACTTTTTTTGATAAATTAATCTTATTATAATAAGGTTGTAGATAGTACCTGAAGACGTTGCTTCTGACCATACCCCTCTGTTGTTTTAGATATGTGTCTCACATTAAAGAAAAAAAAATGACAGCAAAACAGCCACAACTACATAAACATACGAAAGTTGCAACATTGCAGAAAAAGATTTCATAGCTTACATAGAGAAGACCTTAGCAATTTGGAAAATGAACAAAAAAGGTCCGCGATTAGAGAAAAAAATAGTAACAACCCAAGCAGAAACAATCGGAAAGAACAAAAAAGGGATGAAACAAAAATGATGAAAGGGAAGAGCCTGGGACTCATGGACACAAGAAGACAATACAAAAACAAAGAAGCCATTAAATACAAACAAATACAACGAACAGCAAAATAAACCTGGATGGTTGAAAGATCTAAAGAGATTGAAAGAGCTAGAACGAAAGTATGATAGTTTTAATCTACACAAAAATTGTGTCAAGATATTCCTAGAAATAACTCAAAGAGAGGTCTATTATGCTATAAAGATGGCAAATTCTGGTAGGACAGTGGGACCGACCGAAGAGTACCTACGGTGAAGTCCCAAAGCTGATTATTCAGCAAAAGAGGCTCCTATCCACTTTTGTCCCAGTTCCGAAGAAGACACGAGTATCCAAGTGCGACAATCATCGTCTTGTACCATGGAGCCATGTCCTAAAAATATTCTTAAGAATCAGTCATACTAACAAAATAACAAATGTGAGTCTGACACGTCGAACACTTAGTTTCAATTATTGCGCAATGGCAAGGGAACACTAGAATCCATTTTTGAGTTAAATGTGTTAACGTAGATATATCTGGACGTAAACCAGGACGTCTACGCATGGCTTGTAGATTACAGAAAGGCATTTGACAACGTTAAGCACGAGAAACTCTTACACATATTGAGCTTAATGTTGATTACTATATGACAGCAAGAGTGAAAATCTACAATTCCCTCCCTGAAGAGACAAGCATTCTGAGAGGTATTGTAACGACACGACCCCTGGTCCGTTCGTCTGTGGCGAAAAGCCACGGTGATCGTCTATTTACCTCTATGAAATCAAAGAAACTAGAAAAAGGAAACTAGGCAAGGAAAATCGTTGAATAGGTGAATCACACAGACATTTCCGCAATATACCGGATAGTCTGTAACCGAAACAAAAGCAAAACGAAATAATAAGACATTTCCGCAATATACCGGGTAGTCTGTAAACGAAACAAAAACAAAACGAAAGCACAGGTGTGCAAAAGAGTGGAATCCGAAATGGATTGAAGTTTGAAAAATGCATGAAAGGGATCTCTCTTCGCTTTCCATTTTTTTGTACTCTCTATGCAAAATCACAGCCCCTCTCGCCCTTCACCATTTTACGCCCTTGCAAACGAATTCTCTCGCTCATCACTCGCTTTTAAACTCCCTGACAGGAAGTCCACAGTAAACAACAAGTCTCAGTTAATTTCCCCACTTTTCCGAAAGAAATCCCATTCGACCGAGACACAATGAGTCACAGTAGGTTCTTTTGCGCATCCGTTTCGGCCATAGTAATCCTGGCATACCTCAATCAAAGAGCAGGGGTGACTACGGTAAAAACTACGGTAAACACAACGTAAAAATCACAGCGGTCCTATTAGGGGAAACCCAGAGGTAAATAGACGATCACCGTGACTTTTCGCCACAGACGAACGGACCAGGGGTCGTGTCGTTACAGTATCAGACAAGGATTCATCCTCTCATCGATGCTATTCAACATCTATTCGGAATATCCCCTAATCAACGGCAGAGCCGTTCCGATTACACCGTTCTGATTGCAAGTACCCTCGAAGACCTACTTACACCTGGGCGGAAAATAAGGTACTTCGGTACTGGCAAAGTCTACCAGGATTAACTCACTCTAAGACCTTCATTAAGGGACCATCGAGAAACATAGCCAAAAAACTACTGGAGCTCAAAAGGACTGACCTAAGGGCCCTGATAGGCTAATACACAGGACACTGTAAAGTGAACAACCACTTACACAGGATGAATCTAGTCGATAGCGCAGAATGTCGCCTGTGACTGGAGGATGTAGAAACAGCAGAGCATGTTCTATGCAACTGCCCCGCGCTAGGAAGAACCAGACACTCAACGTTCGGAAGAGTACTTCTCTCTCCAAGAGACCTGGATGCATTCACATTATCTAAGGTTATTAGCTTTTTAAAAAGCAATGGCCTGCAAAACTCCAAATATGAATTTCTGCATGCAGAGAAAAATCACACAGGCCGTAGAAGTGTCGGTGACGTAGGAATTCCTGGCTACGTAATCTGCGAGAGTGATTTATCTGTGATCTGTTGAACTGTTTCGCATAGTGGTATGCAAGATTACTGATTAGGATAGCCATGATGATTAGTAACCTCCAAAGAAGACTCCAATACCAAGAAGAAGAAGATATTACCTATCTCTTTATCTAAGATCTAAGGAGATGACTTAGATCTTTCATTTTATTCACAAGGCAAGCGAATTGGATCACCACATTATGACGTGGCTATTGAGGGTATCCAGACAATTCTGTTTTACCATAGTACGGGAAACTTCACGCAGAGCTTCCCTAAGTGCCGGTGGTATATATCGAGCATATTGAGCATATATCTAAATAAATATGTTTGACAGTCATGAAGAAAATAGCGTCTTCTACTCGCGAAAAAAGGCTATTGTTCACTTGGATTATTTGAACAATCGCTTACTTGTGATATAATTTTCGTTCTCGTGAATAATAGCTTAATCATTACCCGCTTCGTTGAACAATATCTATTTTTCTTCTACTGTATACGAGAATAATATTTCCCGTATAAGACTCTCACTTGCTGAACAATAAATAAAAATTTCATATTTGTTTTAATTTTTAATAAAACACCCTGCAGCAAAATTCTAATTGAACATTCCACCATGTACAACAAAAATTCTCATAAAACCAGGGAGAACTTTTATCTAACGTAGGTACTTATTTTATCCTCGAGCCATAGAATATAGTTCTATGGGAGTTTTGCTTACACTTCAGCAACTGTGCAGCTTATTCTGTATAATAGTTTGAAACTTTCCCTGATCGTTTCAATCTAAAAATGATGGAAAGTCTTATTTGCAGTTGCTGCATCCTGAAAAGTTTATTCACATTATTTATTCACGATAACTTCTCTTAAATGCAAATTATTGAATACTCAAAAAAGTCCTTTTCATAAAATGAATAACATTCACAATAAAGAGGGTTTAACTTGGCTATTATAAGTCTAAAATATCTCCAGGATTAAAAAGTGAAATGTTAATAGTAATAATTGTTATATATTCTTCTCTTTCGAGTTTTATCATCATCAAGTCCTTTAAATCAGTCCCCATTGTCAAAGGATTCAGTCACATTTCTCTGTCATCAAAGGTCCATTACCGGTGACCTAGGGAGTCCTCCAACTCGTTATGACATTAATTGCGCAAACTCATCCAAGGAGGTCAGATCTAAAGTTCAGCTGGATTTAATATTAATTACAATTGTGTCTGCTGTTAGAATCTGCCGTCTGCTCTTCGGCATTATTACCTGTCTCGAGGGCTCGGAGATGCCAGTTTATGTTGTCTACATTGTTTCTGGATCGCGTCCCTTAAATAAGCTTGAACAAATGCTATAAAAAAATAATATGACTTTGTTCGAAAAGCAATAATAATAACCACCTCCTTTCATATACCTACTGGGGAAGTTAATTAAAATAATAAAACTATGAAATATGAAAATATTTTTTCACGTTCATTAATTCGTTGCTGCTACCAACCAACCCAAAACTTGTAAACTGGGTTCTGGAGATTCCCAAGTCAAGTTAGCCACGTTTCGGCCAGTCACGCTTACGGTCAGGGAGAGGAACTTTTTTTTCGTTATAGACGGCTTGAATGGAAAATATTTGTTTTTTTTTTGTTGATAAAATAACTATTAGTATAACATTTCAGACCTTTTTTAGCAAATGTTCAGTAAAAAAATTTGATTTTTCAGTTTATAAAGTCCGTGGCCGAAAGCGTGGCTGGCCATTCTTATGAATTTCTTTGACTTTTTGAGCAAAATTACAGCAAAAATTACATTTTTCAGTTTTTTAAATCGTGGCCGAAAGTGTAGCTGGTCATTATTATAAAATATCGTACTTTTTCAACAAAATTTCAGCTCAAATGTTTTTTTAGATTATTAAGTCTGTGACTGGTCATTATAATGACGTTTTTGACTTTTTTGAGTAAAATTTCAGCAAAAATGATTTTTTCAGTTTATTCAGTGCATGGCCAAAAACTCGGCTGGCCAATATTATGACTTTTTTGAGCAAAATGACAGCAAAAATAATTTTTTCAGTTTATTAAGTAAAGCGTGGCTGGCCGTTATTATGAAATTTCGGACTTTTTTGAGAAGAATTTCAGCAAAAATGTTTTCTTACAATTTCTCAAGTCCATATCTGAAAGCGTGGTTGGTCATTATCATGAAATGTCGAATTTTTGTAAAAAAAATTCAGCAAATATATGATTTTTTCTAAAGTGGACGAAAGCGTGGCTAGCCGAAGCGTGGCTAACTTGCGGTTCTACTAACTTGCGAAGCGACTTGGGTTCTGGAGATTCGTATTAATTTTTTCGTGGTGTCTCAAAAGGAAAATTCGGTTCGCTCTTTTTATAGCGAGCTCTTCGGGAATCGAAAGAAAACTTTACTTATAGTTGAACGTTGCTGGTGTTCGTTCTTTTTAGCTACCTCCATAAATTAAGTCGACGAAGAGGAGAAACCTATAGTTGAACAGCAAAAAATTGTTTCTAAAGGAGTCTCGTGTGAAATTTAAATCGCCATACGACGTTCAATGTTGAGGTCGGTTACTGCCGGAAAGTTTAAGTGAATCAAAGATATAACTATTTGCCGGAAACACTCTCGTTTAATCGGGCAACACGTTTGTATTTCAACTTGATGTTGAGGAAAATTCTTCACCAACCGTGAAAAGAATCATAATGGCCGTGCAGTTAAATGCGTCGTACATTTGAAATGTATAGTTTCTTGAAATGAACCGAAACACTCGATGTTTCTGGATTCGAAACTCTAATTGCATTAAAATTAGATTGTTAGGAACGGTTGTGTTTTTTTTTTAAAGATACAAGTATCGGAAAAGATAAAGTTTAGGTAAGCTCCGCGATGCTTCGTTTTTCTCTTCTGCCCCCTCCTCCCCCTCCCCCCGCGACCTTAATTGTTACTTCCACGTCACCATTCGAGTTCCAACTCATCGATTTTCGTGCGTGCGACGCACTTTCGGGTGATGTTTTCTGTTCCGGTCAAAAGATCCGTTAATTTACCGCGTACTTTTAAGAAATAGGTCGCTAGGAGTTTTAGCTCGAGAAAATAATTTTTGAGGCGTTACATACCTTCAGATGATTCTCCTTCTTACCACCTGAAAACCATTGCAATAAAACTTCCCTTGTTTTGATGCTCACAAACTATGCAGATTTAGAAAATAACATCCATTTTACAAGCAGGTGCTGGAGTAGGATAAGCATCTTCAATTCAATTCTTCTGCCTTATTTTAGCATGATAACCTGTGTGATTGTATAATTCGTCTACAATGGTTGCACAAAAAATTCGTTTATGTAAAGTAGGTAACATGCAGGAACTTCCATAAAGCGAGGAAATAAAAAAATCGCATTTTTCAGGTTCATCCCTAAATATAATTTCAATATTTTTTCTCCGATTTCGCACAAGTTTCCCCATTAAGTCTCATAAAGTTTCCGCGTCTTTTCGAAATAATTCTACGTTGCACGAGAATTGTTAAAACTTCCTTCCAAAATCCATACCATATTTCTCGCACTTCGCAGATATACCTACTGGTTTATAGATTACTTCAATTTCCTGCAGGTCTTCTCTCCAATCCTTTCTGCTTCTGTACATGATTAGGTTTTATTGTTAGAGGAACTTGTGCCCTTTCTTGATAAATCTCTGTATTCTCCGCGAATAAAGCCCTACAATAAATTATAGAAGACACTTATTTGTGTTAATAATTGTCAACGATTTGAATTTATTCCGGGTCCTTTGTTTGGTATAATTATTCCGGGAGAATTGGAAACGGAAACGGGCCCGTCTATACTAAATATTTTTTGCTTGAGACTTGGGGTTGACTTCAAACTTCAAAGTATAACATGGAACGGAAATGTGTTTTAAGTTTACCGCGTTTGAAATTTCATAAACTTTTGATTTTTTAAATGTATACGTTAATGAGATGGACGACTGAGTTAATACAAGCGAATAAGGATCCTTGACCAAGGACGAATTTCCAAGATTATATTCTGTCAGCCTCAGAACAACGGAGATATTGCTTAACATAAATGGAGAAAGGACTATTTGCAATGGCAGTTATACACGAGAAGGCTTTTACAGTTATAGTTATAACAAACTTCCTCTAACTATTTACAATTTGTGTTGTAATTATTTATAATTAGTTACAGTTATTCTCATGGTCATTAATTTATAAATTTACCCGCCTATTGTTTTTAATTTCTATATAGAGGGTGAAACTTTCCTTATAGGGACAATAAGTCACTTATCATGGCTATCAGACCTGACAGCCCATATACCGCTGCCACATCTTCCCAAAAAATTTTTTCATACCTAACCGAACCTTCTCAAAATATACTTGACCTGACTTAGTTTTAAAATTTCCCTGCCTGTCGTTTAATTTATATTTAGAGGGTGAACTTTCCTTATAGGGTAGCATGCAAGTCGCTTATTTGGGCTGTCATCTGAATGAAATCAGGGGTTTCTCAAAATGTGAGCCGAAGGAAAAATCGTAATAGTGAAGGCCAGAAGTCAATTAAGTTGACCACATCTTCTCCAAAAATGTTTATACCTGACTTTACCTTCTCTAAAAAATTTCAGACTTAAGAATTTCTCAAAATATATACCTTAAAAAAATTTAGACTTAACAGAATCTTCTCGAAACAATGAGGAATACTTTTATTTTTCATTGATGTAAAATTTTTGATCATCCAGCAGCAATTCCCTTGATTATAGGAATTCGAGATTGCATTTCCCATATTATTAAAATGTGCGACATGTTATTTTGTACTTGTCATCTGTTCTAATAATAAATCTTGTATAAATTTATAATAAGCCAGCAAGGCTCAGTTGGGACAATATATTTTGAAAAGCTTTCATTTAATTAAAATTTACAAGGGTACGAGATCCTGTGGGCTTGTCGGGGTAAACTCGTATCCTAAGTGAAACTTGTCAGAGTTCCTCCTCCCGGTAGAGTATAAAATGAGATTTTACAAAATTTATATTTATGATGAAGCTCATTGTGCAGCCAGTCTGTTCATTTATTATGTTCATCTGCCAAATCTGTGTATAAATTAATGATCGCCTTCATAATTTTCCTCAAAGAAAACAAAGAATTTATTTACTGCTCCACAGCCCTTCGCCTGGCCGTCAGTATCCATTAATCATTTTTTATGCTGCCTCTGAAACAGAAGCTCAGATTCGGTGGATAGATCGGCTTGCAAAACTGAGTTGTGAATATTCAAAATTCCGCTACTTCTCATCTCGAACAGGATCGTAACTGAATTATTCAAACAATCCGAAAAAATAACCGGCGCTATAATTCTTGACTAGACACAGAAATGAATTTATATCTACCGGGTTTACACAGGTATATTCATGTGATGCCTCTATTCGCACGGGATGCAGATTACAGTAGCAGTAGTAGTTAGTAACTTTTTTTATCTTATAATGCAGAGTAGATACTATCGAGTACTAAAAATTTAAGTCTACTGAACCGAAAAGTCTCATCTGCCAGCTGGTGATTTATTCGAATCAAGGATTATTCAATACCCGAACAAAAATGAATACAATAATTTATTGACGAGTAAAAACTGTTTTAGTCTAGTCAAAGACGAGCGGAGAACGATAGCCATTATTCACGAGAACGAAAATTACACCATGAGCTAGTGTTGAAATAGTTCAACTGAATAATATCCATTAGTAGTGTAGAAGACGGAATTTTCTCTAATACTATATAAAAAACCAACAAACAGTTCTAAAAAAAAGTTTTAAATAAGATAAAAGAACTTGTTTTTGTTTTTCTCTGACGACTTGTCCCTTTCTAGGGCCTTGCATGCATCGGCCGACAACGATTGAGGTAAATATACGATCCCATCGTTGCGTCGTATTTCAACCGTTACCGGATTATATGAACGCATATTATCTTAAAAATGTCGAACTTTAAAAGACTTCTTCTTGGTCTCAGCGTCTCCTTTGGTGGTTGCTGATCATCATAATGACTATTCTAATCTTGGATACGGCTATGCGAAACAGTTCAACAGATGACAGTCAAATCACTCTCGCAGATTACATAGCCAGAAAATCCTAGGTCAGCCGACACTTCTACGGCCTGTGATTTTTCCTTGCAGCTGCAGAAAGTCAATTTTGGAGTATCGGGAGATGTTGCCCAGAAATTTAAGGTTTCTTTTTTTGACGGTTCACAAAATTTCCAGTTCTTTTATCATCAATGTCCGTGTGTAATTAATTGCTCATTCAATTAACATACCGAGCTGTGAGAGGCTACTACCCGTGTGTAATTTTTCATTCCGCACATAACATTATTCATAAATTAAAATCAGCAATCATTGTCCATGACAAAAAATACTATACTACTACGTAATAGTATTTTGGTTTGTGTAGCAGACGTTTTTGTATTTTATTTGGGTAGGTTATATAATTTTAGACCATATATCACACGTCTGTACTATTCCAGCAAAAGCACAAACAGTAATTTACAAAAAAAGTGAAAAAATAAATAAAAAAATATTTGATAACTATAGTGATTAATGGTTATTAATCACTAGTGACTAATGATAGTTAATATACATCAGTAAGCTCACCCATATCGAACGTGTTATTAAACGGTCATGGAAAATCATTTTTTTCTACTCCTATTAGATATCAAACCCATTGTTACTAATTTTTGTTAAGTAATTATATGCATTACGTTTGATCTGTTGAATAACGATGACAATTATTGAATAATGACTTCATTATTCAACCATTGTGTGAAATATTGAACTAAATGGTAATAATTCTATTGTATTTATTCTATTGGTGATTATTTTATTAAGGCGCCAATTAATAAAAGTTCAACTTCTTGTAGTTGATCTAGCAATCTGAAATTTGGAATCTAAATAGGAATCAATTGGGACACCCCATATACTATCCCGTTTTTTGATTTGTTTAAAAAAATCCAATAGGAATAATTGTTTTTACAGTTGGAGTTTGAAGTCAAGATACCAGAAAACGGCTTACATGTCCCTATCTTAACTTTCTATGTGGTATCCTATTGGGTACCTAGTTCAAATTTCTATACAGGGTGATGAACATTATCACATTTTTCATTATAATGTAGAAAAATTTAAAATCTATGAAAAAGATAGGAAGCTGTTTTTTGAAATCTTGAGCTGTTTTCGTTGTAACTTATTTTAAAGTTGGAAAATTGCGCTTTTCACTTGTCTATAACTCAAAAGAAAGCTCCAACTGTAAAAGCCATTCTTATTGGATTTTTTTCTAGACAAATTGTAAATGAATTAATATATGGAGTGAGGTGCCCCATTAAAAAAAAAACAACTGAACAAAAGAACATGAACATGTTAATGTTCATGTTCACCGTCTACCTCTTTCATTATATTGGAATCTCTTCTTTGCTCATGACTCTATACACGTTTTAGGTCACTATTCGCTTGTTAGGCGGGATCTACTCGTTATGGAATCATAAAAAGGACTCGATATTCCTAGTACGGTCGCTGGAAAAGAGAGGTCGCTAGTTGTTTTCGCGCCCGCAGTCGTAGACAACTATTATAGAGTGGCATTTTTTATTCGTGTATTGATGCAAAATGTCCACGTTATTTGAATGGTGTTAAAAAATAATGTCTGCATTGAAAACAGACAATAACTTGTAATTTCCATTTAAATTAAATGAGAGCTAATACGTACATTGAAAAGTACGATGTCTCAATCTGAGGGTGAAGTTCAGCATGGTCCTGCTGCTGTACCACTTGAACCCTGTGAGTTTACCACTGTTGATATGTTTCAGTAAGGTACATTATAGTGGGAGTGGGTGAATTTCAGGTTTCCAAATATATTTAAAAAATTAATTATTTTTTTAATTAAATTCTCGGTATGTATTAAACAAAGCGTATTCATCGTTGCCGAAGTGTTAACTTTTATTTACGTAAAAATTGCATTTACAGTAATTAATCCAGGAAATTCTGGACTTCGAAAATACTAATTTCCACCCCAAAACCCACAAAGTGATCACGAACAAGTTCCGCTGTATTAAACCGTTGAATTAAAACTCATAAGCCCACTTTATTATACCCGCGTAGATGATTCACCATAAAATGAACTTTCACTGGGCCGCATATTTAATTAAAAAACACGAAAAAAGAAATCGACATTCAATTCCCAACCCGCTCACCCCTACACATGGACCACTTGTGCGAAACAGCACGATTTATTATTAGAGTTCCACTCGATTATTCGAATATGATTTATTGAAAGGGTACAGAGTTGGACAAGCATAAAGCGTAATGAAAAAATATAAGCCGCAAAAAATCCGCGATAAATCTTATTTAAGTTGCACCTGACCATAAATCGCGTTGCCAGCTTTAACCTGGCACGTGATCGGAGAGAAAGCGCGGGTCGACACTCCGGGGTTGTAATAAAATTGATAGGCAGGCGTCTTTATCAGATGAATTCATTAAGTTATACGTCCCATTTCCTACACTGTAAACAATAAAACTTATTAGAATTGCTAATTTCACCAATCGCAGAATCGTGTAAAAAAAAACGGAACCCTAGCTATTTGGGGGATTTTAAATTTTTATAGCAAGTTATATGTCATTCTATTGGACGCGACAGGGCTGGCTCGGCTTCGCTTGAGAATGAGAACTTCTTACACTTCGTTGAATCGAACATTACTTACTACAAAATGCTACTGAAAGAGTTTCATGATTTCTTTACAAAATAATTGAACTTTAAACCCGGAAGGAAGTTGTTTTATCATCTATCGTGTTAAGATATGACAGAGACATTACATCGCTTATTACAGTAGTTACAGGCAGTTTTTCATAGAAGAATATTCATCACTATTTTTACTGAAAAGGAATATTAACTTTTATTGAAAACTTGAGGTATCAGGGAAAAGCATTTTGAAAAAAGCGAAAACACGTCAATTGAGATTTTTTCTGTGCTACATTTTGGTACCTACCAAGAATTTAATTTCTTAGTTTCCTGATGAGCTGAAATCTAGCCTCTTTGAATTTTTAAAATGGGACACCCTGTATATTACTGCATTTTCAAACTGTTCAAAAAAGTACAATGATCGTTTTCACAGTTGGAGTTTAAAATGAGGGTTTGAGAGTTCAAAACAAGTGAAAATCGCAATTTTCAAAGTTCAAGGCCCTTCCAGGTACATCCAGAACGGCTGAAGATGTCGGAAAGCGGCCTACATGTCCCTATATTAACTTTTCATGTGATATCTTATTGTATAGTTAAAATTTTTGCACAGGGTGATCACCCAATATAAAAATGATAATTATACAGTTGGATGCTACTTGAAAAGTTAAAATATGGACATGTAAGCCATTTTCCGACATTTTGAGCCGTTATGGATGTATAGAGGACATTGAACTTGAAAATTACGATTTTCACTTGCTTTAAAAAAAAAAGGTAAGAGAGGTTAACAAAGGGACGCTAGGTTTCAGCTCGTTAAGAAAGTGAAAAATTAAATTCTTGGTCCAAAATGTAGCTCACAAAAATCTCAATTGACGTGTTTTAGTATTATTTTCAAATACTTTTCCCTGATGTTCTAGAGAAATAGTAACAGTTAAAGTCCCCTCCCTGTATATGAATATATACCGGGTGTGTCAAAAGTCTGGAAACGGTCGAATAAATCTCTCAGTTTTGAGCAAAAAAAGCAAAAACAGGTCAATTTTGTAATTTAATTTACTTTCTACTGATGTAAAAAATATTATACAGAGTGATCCTAGAGTCTGTAATGACAATATTACCTTTTTTTTTTAAATAGGATACTATGTATATTTTTATATTTTCATATTTTCTGAGAAAATCCAATAATAATGGTTTTTATAGTTGCGGTTTAAATTAGTTAGTTTTTGAGTTATAAACAAATAAAATCGCAAGTTTTCATTTTTAAAGCAGTGTAGGTACATCGCAAAACGGCTTACATGTCTCTATCTTCACTTTCAAAGTGTTATCTTTCTAGACATTTTTATACAGGGAGATAAAAATTATTTGATTTTTCATTACCCTGTATAAAAAGACTACCTTTTTTATTTGTCTATAACTCAAAAACTAATTAATTTAAACAGCAACTGTAAAAAACATTATTAGATTTTCTCAGGAAATATGAAAATAAAAAAATATACACAGTGTCCTATTAAAAAAAAAAAGGTAATGTCGTCATTACTGAGCCAAGGAACACCATGTATAGATTTTTTTGCATAAATAGAAAGTTAATTAAATTACAAAATTGACCTGTTGTTGCATTTTTTTTTTAATCAAAACTGAAAGATTTATTGGACCTTTTCCAGACTTTTGACACACCCGGTATATTCGTTTGAAATTAGAAATTTCAAATTGATTAGTTGACAGGTTGTTTAGTTTATAGGTATATTACATATCATTGTTTTTGTCGATCATGGGAAAAATAAATATCTGAAGATAGGAAAAACCCCATGAAAAACCTATACACACCGACACCATCCTGTTAAGATTGGTTTGAAGTTTCCCAATCACTTTACGTGTCCGAACTGAGGTTATCTGGCTACTGTTAATGTAGATTTTGTTTACAAGAGTTTTAAATTTTGTTAGGTGGAAATTTCATTAATTGCGTTAAAGCCTCCAGTAGACTTGGTTAAAGTATCCCTGAACACAGGAAGCGCTTTATATTAAATTCCATAACACAATAATTAATCGTAATTGATACCTGAAGATGATTTCCCACTCATCGTTACTCAATCCCTCTTCCTAGGGACTCATCTATCTCACGATCCAAGAAATGATAAGTCTAATAATAACTAAAGACATGCGAATCGAGTTAAAGATGTAATTAATCTATGGAGGGGTATTTATTGCAAAAACTAGAATAAGGGGAGGAAATCAAAGGTGTGTCGACTAGAATAAAATATAATAATTGAATAAAAAGTACGATTGGGGAATATTATATTAACTGAAATCAAAACTCCCTAAAGGCTTGCGGTTCGAGTGATGTGATTTTTTTTTTTTAATTTTCCAATATGATATTCGATGTGTTTCCACGTAACTAGAATAATAATTTGTGAAATTTGTATTCTACAAAATAATAAATTAAATTAAAAAACATAGTAACATATACGTATAATGTTCATGGATGCCTATGATGTCATGTGTGTCAAATGTCACAGCGATATTGAAATTTAATCCATGTTTCCCCAGGGATAGCCATGTCGCACCCTATATGGATTGATATTTTCACTGTTGCATTCAATCTAGTGGAAAAATTATGATCGAAAACACGATGTAGAAGTTCTCTCAATCCGTAATAAAACTTCACCTTTGGTGTGAATAAAAAAGTGCGAAAAAAATTAGCAAGCAATTTTTTTTTTGTTGAAAACTAAGCAGGTTAAAAAAATAAATCGTTTCCTTCCTCCCCTGCTGAGATACGACTTCTTGAAAGTTAAATTTTTTTTTTGTTCATAAGTTTTACTGTCAGGAAAGTAGCGATAGCGAATACACCCAGTTAACAATTAATAAATTTTCCCCTTCAAGGGCCCTAAAAGACCACCCCCATGATTTTTTTATTACAGCTGTACCCCCATTTTAAAATGCATTTATTCATGGTAACCTGATTAATTTTAATGAAAAAGGTTTCCAATTTTTTTTATTAAATTTTTTGATACATTTTTTTCGATTTTCTACATTTTACTGCAAGGAGTGACATCTGTCATCTATCATCTGTCATCGATATATTATTGTCTCTCTCTTACCTTAAATACCTTAACGATAAGAAAATATCTTATCGTAACTTTCCCGCACTACCGCACTATCTTAACTTTCTCGCACCCCCCCCCCCCCCTACAACATTTTCACCTCTTTCCAAAAAAGGCCCGCCAAGAAGTGCATCGCCCTGGACAACCACGTATCAGAAATATTTTTCCAGGATGTATTAACAAGAAAAAAATGGGCTTCTGGGAATTTTTTTTGTAGCGATATTTGTTGATTTGATATGACGACTTAGTTGGTTGGAAAACATGACAGATTCGTGAGGTCTTTCCCTGAATGGTATAATATTAATGGAGTGTGACTTTTCACGTAAAAGTTGATACGAATCTTACTGAAAATAATTCATTCTAATTTTTCTCCAAAAACCACTCCGGTCCTGAAAGTCCGGTCAAAATATGCACCAGGTAATGGAGATACTGATGATAACCCGCCTATTTGTAAGGAAATTATTGTAGAGCGACAAAAACCACGCTAGATATGTCAAATATTCGAGCTACACAGCAATGAACGATTCAAACTGCCTTTTTCGCACAATACCCGTGCACGCAGTCTCCCCGGATCTATAAATTTTCAGGCACGCGATATGCCGAGCCGTTAAGGGTTCCGGAGCTCCGTCTAAATATCCAGGTGCTTACAACTAGATCCCTGATATCAGTTTTAAGTTCTAATTGCTGGAAAGTCACGAGTCACGACGTTTTCTTATTTGCATTTGTCCCTACATCTACATACTACATACATACCTCGAATCGATGCTATATAAAAGTGAAACTCGTTAAGATTACTTGGCGCTTTCCGTGCTGAATTTGAATCTTAAAAGAGTTTCAGAATGTACTTTCAACTCTATTTATAGGCCGTGGAAGTTATTTGTTTCCCGATTTGTATTTAATTAAGGGTAGTTGAAGGATTTTTATCACGTTATAATTATTATTAGGACTTTCCATGCTGTTTGCGGTTAAAAATCGATCTAAAGTGTAATAAGAGATATTCAAAAGTCGTACCTATATATTATACTCGGGAAGATAAAAATAAAGTGAGCTATTTGTACACACTTATATAGTCAACCGTAGAATTTAATGGTATGTGATATGTTGTAGGTAGTAGGTATAGGGTGATTTCAACCCCTTATCTCTATTTTATGGAATCACTTCTAGGACTCTAGAGTCGATGTAATTACTTCCAGCAGCCATTATACCTTGTTTTCATAAGGGACTTCTTATTGTTATTCCTATTATAAAAAAAGGTATCATAAACTGCTTTGTCTACGACTATGGAATAAATCATCCATTATCCTGCTGATTTCAGTTTAATAATGAATGACGTACCTACAATATAGGTACACCCCTCATGCGAAAAGATAATAGACGCACCTTCACGCAATCAACACAATCATAGCTCAGTCGGTGAATAATAAAAGAGAGATCAGCAGCCAGAGCCAATCACAACTCCGCAGATACAAGAAATCACCGCTTTGACTGGGGAGCCGGGAACTGGTCACAGCGCTAGATAGAGGAACAACACAGCAAAGCGCTTTTGGACACGGGTGCCTATGCCTATTTAAATAATATAATAGCAGAAAATGACGTCTTCATCTCCTGGAGAATGGCTTTTATTCACTTGAACGTTCCTTCGTCCTCGTGAATATAATATCCATCATTTTCCGCTTCTTGAATATAAATATAAATGTAAAACATAAAATCACGAAACATATTTCACAAAATAATGCAACCAATTAATTATTGCGTTACAGCAGCAAAAAAAAAACAAATTACCGAACAAGCAGCGAAAAAGTGAAACAAGAAACGATTTCCTAGTGGAATCAAGGCTATGGAAACTGGCCATTTTTTTCTATGGGATCATGCCATTACCCAAATAGGAAGAATAAGAAAAAAAGCGGGTTTTTATTGCACGAATTCTTCAAATGGTCATTACGGATGAAAAAATCGCGGAGTGCTATTAAATTAGATGGTCGTTTTCACACCAGTTTTTTGATTATATCTTAAAAAGGAAGCAAAATTCAGGTATAGGTAAACGGATTGCTTCACAGAAAACAAGTATGTATGTGCTAGATTGAATTTCTTTCAAAAATGGTGGGTTGAACTTGCTCGAATACCCAGCTTCAAGTAAACTAAATAAATTATAGTAGAATAGACGACACAAACAACCAGAGCGAGACTGGGAATCGAACTCAGTCCGAGGCAGTTCAACGGCTTAGTAGTCTGCACTTCTAACCCGCGAAGCCACCGCCGCCTTATCCTACCTATCTAGAATATAAATGTTTGTTGGAATAATATCTTTTTATTGTCTAAAAATCAATTTTGTTGTAAAAAAGGAACTAATAATAGGTGTGAAGAAAAACGATTTTTTTTTTCTTTAATGTCTAAGTTTGAGCGGCTTCGTCTCAGTCAGTTTTGATCATAAAATCTTTTTTCACCCACCATTTTGAAGACAATTTAATTTACTTGTTTTCTTGTGAAGCAATGCCTATACCTATCTCCGCTCAGAAAAAAGTTACACGCAAAAAATGAAGAAGAAAAAATAGATTTTTTTGATTTTTTCAAATTACTTTATTAAATTTTTTCGACACATGATTTTTTCTAATTTTTTTGAAAAAACTATTACGATATAAAATCGCATTATCTACAAAAATGGCTTTTTAACTATACCTGAATTTTGCTTCGTTTTTGAGATATAATCAAAAAACCTAATTTCACCCTCTAATACAAATAGAACTCCTCGTTTTTTGTATCCTTAATGACCATTTGAAGGACTCATGCAGTAAAAACCGGCTCTTTTCATGATGTCTTATTGATTTGTTTATAATGGCATCAATAT
This sequence comes from Malachius bipustulatus, assembly GCA_910589415.1. Taxonomy (NCBI): domain Eukaryota; kingdom Metazoa; phylum Arthropoda; class Insecta; order Coleoptera; family Melyridae; genus Malachius; species Malachius bipustulatus. Next base: position 26,624,390 of record OU342637.1, read on the forward strand.
TATAGGAAATCAATAGCCTATGAATCAAAAATTAATATTATTGCTTAATACTTAAAATACTTGAAACAAAGATTTTAAAAATATGAAACTGACTTTTTGGGCACCTAAAGCAGTAGTAGTAGTAGTAGTAGTAGTATGGTGGGTTGGGGTGGTGCACCCCAAGCGACTAGGCCACCGAGGGCCCTTTTCGCAGTACCCGAACCATGGTGAAACTCCTACTCGAACCTCCTTGACCTTTTAATAAAGGCCAGAGGTTGTTGTATGAGAGGAGTTTCGTTTCTTCCTCTTGTAGCTCCTCAGACCCAAATATGTTGAGCCTGAGGTTGCTATATACCTCGCATACGCCCACATAATGGTGGGAGTCCTCGTCATCCATTCCGCATTTAGGGCAGACCGGGTCCCGAGTGACCCCCATCACTTGTAGATGTCTGTTCAGACTGCTGTGACCGGTGAGAACCCCAACTAGTACACCTAAAGCAAATGAGCATTCTACATATTTTTTTTTTTGTTTGTCTACTCGGCAGTATGCGCGAAGTATTTCGCGCACTAGAGCGAAAAGCATTTCTTGCAAGGTGCATAGGAATCACCGTTTCCCTAGCAACAAAGAAACAGGCAACTTTGCACTAAATTAAAAATATCCTTGCGTCATTTTTATGGTTATGTTTTTTACTTTTTCTCTTTTTTCAATGAAGCTACCAAAAAAATGTTGTATGCATCTCGAGTGCAAAATTGTGATGCTTTAGAAAAATTTTCGTTTTTACTAAAAGTTCAATTTCGCAATTTCGCGTGGTTCAAATAGGACTAACATCTGTCATTTTCAATTCTTGTGCAAGTTAGCAGGGCCGTGGTAAAAGCTACTCTTGTTACCAAGACTGGGCTCTGATTGGAAGAGTGTAGCCAAAGAAATGTTCAGAAGATCCTTTGTTTGTTGTCTAAATTTTCAAGGCATTTACCAAAAATGTTTTCCCCAATCAATTTGAAGCTTTAAGAATCTATTTTTATAGAAATACTTTTTTTTTTAATTTTAAACCTCATTTTTAATGATAAAAAACTCATAAAAATTAATAATGAAGGTTCTTCAAAACACAAACTTCAATCAAAATCCACCTACCGGTATCATATAAGTGTGGAAGTAAAGGCAACAAAATAAAAATAATTGTCCGAGGGTTTAAAGCTCTGCGAAGAAATAAAAATTCATATGACAATAATCACTTTCATCCTGATTGTTGCTAGATTCACGGCCCTCAAAATTAGGCCTTGAAACTTTAGGCCATAAAATCAGGCCATAAGAGCGCTAAAAAATGTAAAAGCTCTCCGTCCAGTTAGATTCTATTTTTCCTTGTACGCGTTCGTTAATTACATCAGAATAAACGAGAAATATTTCAATTCCTTTTGCGGAAAAACGGAAATTCCAGTGGTGAGAAGCACTTGTGAAAAACAAGGTCTGACATTTATGTTGCACGCAAATAATGATTGCTTAAATTGCAAACCACATGCTGCGAACGAGGCTATGTCTGGGCAAAAAGGAAACCAGAAAAACTCTCCGGAAGAATTGTCCGGAAAAAGCGTGAATTAGGGAACTGCTTTGTAGTTCTCGAGGACGTTAATGAAAACTCCACGTTTCTTTTGTTGAATTGCCCGTGTCAGTGGAGACTACCCGGGGTTAACTACTAATTTTACGAGCCCTCTGTAAGTACTGAACTAATAAATATGTCATCATTTTTACACCTAATATTCCAAAAACAAACTTAACAGACATGTGTATTAATTATAGGAACTTTACTGTTAACTTTGAAGTTTTTTGAAACTTCATATTTCTTTAGTCATGATTATAAATAACCCAATGTTTCATCCGACTCTACTTAGGTAGGTACAACTATTCATGTCTTCTAGTAAGTGTGCCAATTTTTCATCAGTGAAGCACATTGGGGCGAACAAAGGGTCCGCTATCATTAATCGTTTGATGTTGTTATATTTCATACTCTCGTGTAACACCAACACTAACACTACAGTGTTGTGATTGTGCAGTTTGTCAAATAGTATCCAATTAGAGCTGCGAATCGGTCTAAGAGTTGGAAATCTGTACGTGCCAAGAATCTTGCAGATGGAAATGCGCGTTAATGTCAGAACAATGGCCTGATTAATGACGTGGAGGGCTTTGTCTTAATTGATACTACCGTCTTAGATTGTACAGGGCATTGTAAAGCCCACAATGAGGTGTAACGAATCGCTCCTTCAACCCTACAGAGTTATAATTACACCAATCATACTGATTTTGTCATATTCTCTACCCTAAATAATTGAATTTTAATTATTTCCTAGTTACGGTTGTTTGTTTTAGACTTGAGGAACATGGTAGTTAAGGTAAGTATCTTCTGTTTTAATAATGACTAACTATGCTATACAAATGAGATGTGAAAAATTATTGAAGAACTTATTGATTTTTCTCCGCTGTCTAGTAGCTTAATTTATTAATTTGAGCATTAAAATTCATAATTACCAAATCAACATTTACAAACTTTGTGAGGAATACCATAACTTGATCACATCGTTCTTTAAACTACATCAAACTAGTTAATTAGGCTTTAACTTAATCAATCAACTACAAATAAGAAGCAAAATTAGTATTTAGTTTGATACATAAGTGTCAATCAAAATCGTACTTTCTCTTCAGTGGTGACCCCCAATATGAATTTCATCCCAGCAGCTGCAAGATCTAGCTCCCTTCTATTGTATCACAGAGACTGTTTTCCTCATCGCCATTGATTTCTGGTGTTTAAAAGTTATGGCCGTCAACAACAACTGCAGGTTGCCGCCGAGAAGCAAAGAGAGATGGTGGGAGACGAGCTTCAGCGACTCCAGAAACGGGCAACACAGAAGAAGGTTTGAGTCTACTTTCTTCTGTATCCCCAACAGCGGGGAACCCTATCGAGCCCACAGAGACGATTTAACGAAGAGCCGAAGAAGCGCAGCATGACTCAACGATGGTCAATCAACCCGGCGAAGTAGGAGTGTTTCTAAGCAGGATAAACGGGATAAAGGATTCCGGTCTAACTTGAACCCGTATCGGTGAAGTAATCCAGCGCTGCCTAGTCGATCCAACCAGGGAAATCGATGAAACACTGCCTGAGGTCGGAGAGTAGATCTGGAGCCGGGGAGAGTTCAACATGCAAGCAACTGGCTCAACCGTGAATGTCAACCCTAACACTAAGCAGACAATGACACCAACAGGTGAGCTAACCCAACCTGGGAAACCGCCTGCGGGGGAAACGAACTAGTGTGGAAGGAGACAAAATCCAACACAGCAAACGCCACCGATCGAGGAAAAGAGGAAAAATTCGAGACTTAAGCTCAAAACTGAAGATCTTGTTTAACAACAATTGTTGCAGGTCGCAGCCAAGAAGAAGATCGACGGCTTGAGACGAGCTTCAGGCGTTCCAGAAACGAGCAACACAGAAGAATTTCTGAGTAGACTTTTTTCTACAGGAAAGATGCCGGAAAGACAATTCAACGAGGGGCCTAAGAACCGCAGCATTGACAAGACTGGTGAATCAATCCGGCGAAGGTAACAGCGCTGCCTAGTCGATCCAACCATGAAAATCGATGAAACAGCGCCTGAGGCCGGAGAGCAGATCTGGAACCGGGGAGAGTTCAACATGCAAGCAACTGGCTCAACCGTGTATGTCAATCCTAGCACTAAGCAGACAATAACACCAACAACAGACGTACTGGTGAGCCAGCTCAACTTGGAAAATCGCCCACGGGGAAGTGCGGAAGAAGACAAATCCAACACAGCAAACGCCACCGATTGAGGCAAGAAACGGGGGAAACCCCGAACCTGAGTTCAGAACTGAAGATCCTCTGTGTAACAACAGCTGTCATCCGTGACACCATGGATCCCGTGGACTTCCTGGCAAGTTCAATCCACCAATTTTTCAAAGGATAGTAAAGAAGCACCATCATTTGTTCTATCTATTTAGATGATGGAAGTATTTTAAAAAAGTTACCTAACCTTTACCCCGTTAATCGACGGGTTTTTGGATTTGGTTCAAAAGTAGTCCATCAAGAATGCGTCAACGAACATCAGCGAACGTGAGCTCAGTTACCAAGTAGGTTATCTGTCTATGTTCTCTTCATTTTTAAGCGTGGTAATTAAAAGTGACTGAATAAAATAAAATTTGACACTCAGATTCTTGTACATAAAATAATTTTATTTTCTAGGAGATTTCAGTTTGAATAGTAGAAAAAATTAATTATCATAAATCTAATCAATTAAATTTCATTGCGTGAGATTAGTCCTTCAATGACGAAAGGCTTCGTCGACATATTGTACACATACCTTGTTTTTTGCCTTTTTTTCAGAGACATATTTATTTATACAAGAAGAGAAATATTTATACAAAAATCCGTAGATACCGTAGTAACCAGTCTTTCATAAATTTGCATTGATTGGAATTAAGGTTGTTTGTTCATTAAAGTTAATTGTTGAGTTCGTATGAAACTGAACACTATTTATAAAAATAATAATGGAGTCTGGGAGTGGTATTTATTTTTATATACCTAATTCATATGAAGAAATAATATACTCAAATATGTTACAAAGTAAATTTCATTTCGTCATCCTCAAGAATTTCGTCATCCTTCTGAAATCTGGAAAACAATGGAAGGATTCTTTGCCTACATCGTTTCTCCCGGCAGGATTCTCGTTGAAGCGCATTTTTTTCTTCTAGTTCCTAATTCAGTCATCTTTTTCTTTTATTCAAGAGAGATAATAATAATTTCCATAAATAAATAATTGCATCATGCCATAGACAACTTAAGAAAAAACAACTACCTTTTAATCGATTTTCCTGAGCTTCCTGATGACAATGGTAAAAACGGCTCTACGAAATACCGTTTGTGACGTCATATCAGTGGCAACTGTCTACAAGAACCTTATAGTTGGTATAATTTTGCAGTTTTGCACATTGCAAACTCTAAACTTTCAGCTTTCGTTGTTATGAGCAAGCGCGGCTGTTGTGACGTCAGAATTCTGACTTCAAGAGCTTTTAACTCGCTTATTTAACATTGCAGACATAGTAACCTAGGATAAAAACCTACCTGAATACGTTTAAAAAATGCCTTCAACTTATAAAATGCAAATAGAAGGCAACTTTTTGTTTTCATTTGTATAATAGAAAATTTTACAATTCATATGCGGTACACTAATATTACACATAAAATCACAGCTTATTAAATATTCTTGATAATATAAAAATTTTTTGTTAATGCTGATTTTATTATAAAGATAACAAGAACTAAATAACAATAAAAAATAACTAAGCTTTAGGATTAATTTTGTTTATTTCAGTTTTTCGGGATGTTTATGCGGTCGGTATCACTTAGGTAACTTTGCTGAGCAAAATTTAATGAACAGATTGTTTTTCAAAATCAATTTCAAGTCAAAATTTCAGAGCGAGAGAAGTTTGGAAATAAATTATTTTTCCTCCAATTTATGTGAAAGTTTTTATTACGTGCCAGTCAATTGCACATAAAAAATTATTTCTCTATTTTATGCCAGGAGTGATTTTAATGCAGCTTTGTGCAGTATAATTGTTGCGAGTTGCGCGAAACTCAGTTTATAAGCAATTAGGTCAGGATGATTCTTGACGGGCTCCTCTCATCCACGATGGGCGCATTTGGTCATTTGCCAACACTAAGTTTATACCCCCTTATAGTTATCTTGATGAGTTTTTGTTGTTGGTAACATATAGGGGATGGAGCTAAAGTCAGTGTCCTGTCAGTAGATTGTGTATTAATGACCTTTCTAGTTTTTTGGTACAATCATCTTTGATTCTGGAATATTTCAAGTACCACGGCAAAATAGCCCGTAATCAATTATGCTTTTAGTTCAAGTCAGTCGTGAGAGCTTACACAAATTAATTTTGGTACAATGTCACAATGTCAGAATCATAATCTTTGCTTAAATTTACAAAAACATTTGGTCCGTTGAGCCGGATCCCGTAGAGTACAGAATTTTAACACTTAAATGAAGACTCTACCTACAACTGGTAGAGTAAATCAAATAAACCTGCTCAAATTATTAAATTAATAAGCTAAATTTTTTTTCCAGAATCTGTAGTACCTACTTGTAAACTTGTAAACTAGCTAATTAAAATTCTAAGGAACACTTATATTTCTTAAGATCTAAGCCTAAGCCTAACCATATACCCGTGTCTGGGTCTGACAGATATGTCACTCTTGAGACACCTGTAAAGGTCTTCGTAAGTTCCCTCGGCTTCTACTTTGTATCTCTGAATTAGCTTGACTATGAGTAGTTTACAGGATAGTATTGCTATAGGTTGTCCTGAAAGAATTCGAAATTAGGCTATGAAGGTGTATAGATAATTATGGAGCATTTTCAATGAAATTTTCCCCGAGTCAAATAAAGTGGTCTTCAAAACATGCAAGGCGAAAAATATTGACTTACCTATACAGTTTCGTGGACCAGCACTGAAAGGACAATAAGAGTATTGATGTCTCTTCTTCACAGCTTCTGGCAGAAAATGGTCGGGGTAGAAGTGCAAGGGTTTTTCCCATTCCGATGGATTCAAGTGCATTGCATAAATAGCAACGACCACCGCACATCCTTCCGGAATTTCTTCGTTATTGCCTGAAAATAGTTACTTGAAATCGTTCACATAATTTTTTTTTAGCACTCTAATGTGAAAATATAAGACAAAAAACTTACCTAAACTGAAATCGCAGATCGTTTTTCTCACAATAAACGGCGCCACCGGGAATAATCTGCACGTTTCCTTGAAAACTCTGTCGAGATAGGGTAGTCTGGCCACATCTTCAGGTTTTAATTCACGAGGTGTTAAACCGATGTATTGCTCTATTTCTTTTAGTAATTTTTCCTGAAAATATCAAGCGTGCAGGAGGCACTGGGTTATTTGTCATAAAAGCAAGCTCTCGAACTATAAAGAAATTACCCAAGCAGAGTCCCACAATTGCGAAACTAGTCTAAGGTAGAAGATACCCGATGACACGTGATTATAACGTCATATTTTGCTGATAATACTATAAATTACGTCACTGAGACGTCATTTTAGTACCTGATAAGTGAAATCTCACGTTATTAAAGGCAACCAATAATAAGAGATGTCAAAAGGACGTATATCTTCCATTTTACAATGCAACTTTTATTGCGCAGATGCTTATGAAATTGTTGTGTAATAAACGTCATTTTGACGTCCCTATAATACCTGTTTTTCACGTCCAAAATTACTGTTTTTTTAGGTCGATATTACGTCTTTACAATACATCTTTAATTTGGTAGTTTTTACGTCGTTTTTTGACATGATTTTGACGTTCGCTAAATTCGTCATTCGATTTAACCGAACATCAAAAAATGACGTCATATTGACGTTACTCTGCTACCTGGTGATTAGTGATTACTGACTAGGGGATTATTACTGACTGCAATACTAATGTCGGCTAGCAGCGTTTGCTGATTGTTGTATAAAATACATTTTAAACATACCTGATATTGTGGGTACATTCCGAGTGCTAATATTGCAGATGAAGTCACAAGAGCTATGGGATCGTGACCCTGAAAAATATAATTGAAGAAGAAAAATTTTAAGCTACTAGGCATTAAAAGCACCAACTTACAGCAGCTTGAAAAGACATAACAACGTGTTTCAAATCATTTTCATTCAAACATCCAGGATCTTTGCCGTAGGCTTCCACAAATTTATAAATAACTGGCATCTTATCATTGCTTGGGATACTTTTACTCAAATTCCGCAGATTATCAAGACACTGAAATATATTCAAAGTATAGAAAATAATAGTTAACTGTCACTGTTGTTCAAAATTTATATGAAATTCCCGTACATAATGAGAAAAAGGCGCAACTTTCAATGATTTTTGTAATGTTTCCAGATCTTCTGCGATTACTTGATACGTGTAGCTTCAACTGAAATCATAAATGATTCCGGGCTGTGGTACAATGCTTATCACCGTCCTAGCAGCGGCCGGTCTCTCCGATGATGTCATATATTGCTGAGTCAGATGATAACTCATTCGGGTCAGACCATGCAGCCATGCAGCAAGGCAAAGCAATCCGGAATCAATTATTATGATTTCAGTTCTTCGATTATTACAATAGAGCAAGAGAAAAAGTTAAATAAAGAAGCAAAGAAAAATTAGGAAGAGAAAACAAATCGAATTATTACAGAATATTCGCAAAATGTAATTTTACTTACCCTTTTATTAAACACATCCAATATTTTGCAAGCCTTATCCTCAAATTTTTTTAGTGGTGTCATGGAGTATATAAATTTTGATTGCAACCAGGGTCTAGTCATTCGATATAATGCTGTATCATAAACTCTAGAACAAATTAATTTTATTATAGCTTATACCTACTTAAAAAATAACTCGATCGATAGTAGATAAAAGTGAGTAAAGTTTCTTAGTAAAGCCCACCAGAGGAAGTCCGGGAGGTGTAATTAAATAAAAAATATTGTTTTCTTGTGAAAAAGAAAATTAATTTTTCGATTACTTCGTTAAGAAGCCTTAGGTACGGTTCTCTGGTACATCTTTCTAAAAGCTTTCTCAAGTATTTTAATTAAAAAACTTACTCATGCATTGTTTCATGCACTTCCTTGTCGTTAGCATGATCTTCCAGAGTGTTCATTTTAATACCGCAATTACCTTCTGCAAAAAATTATTGCAATTACAGAAATGTTAATTTCTGTTTAATAAATACTCATTTAATAAAAACTCATAAATAATACAGGTAGAGACAGTTTCTTGTAGCAGGACTATACGAGTTTATAGAATATCTGTTTTAACAAGCTTCGAAAAAAGATTTTTTTTTTTTTAGTTTTTGCGGCATAACTTTGGTATTCCTCAATATTTCCATTTTATACCCAGAAGTTATCTATTATAATTTAGAGCACACAAAATGAAGAAAGACACAGGTAAAAAATTCATCAGTGGCGTAGATAAAGGGTATATGACCCCTTTTTCGCTCAACAACTTCTACGCCCATGGACTTACAAGACCTTACGTTACAGCCTTAAATTTCCTGGAGATTTCTTACAAAAAAAGTATATTTATAAATATACGAAATTCTTCATACTTTTTAAGTAAATTGGGTTCGAACAACCTCAAACCACTTATTTTGCTAATCCAAAATTATCAATAATTATTAAGATGGAAACATTGAGCTTATTTTTGCGGTATGATGAAGCTTAGACTCAATTTACTTAAAAGCTATGAGGAATTTTGAATATTCATAAGCATACCTTTTTTGTAAGAAATCTCCAGGGAATTCAACGCTGTAACAAAACTAAAAATTTTTTTTTTCAACACCCTGTGTCTTTTTTCTAAGCTCGTTAGGACAGTTTATGGGAACTTTTATTCCTTAAGACAGTTTTTCTATAAACTGGTGAAGTCCTGCTATAAAAAACTGACCCTGTAATATTAATAGTGACATCTTGAACATCGATTCTAACATTAGTTGACGCTCAGTTTGTTGTCTCGGTCTACGGACTCGTGAAATTATTTTTCAAAAACACTTTTCGTGTCACTTTATGCAAATATCGATAATCAAGGCTTAACTCGTGGTATTATAAAGGACCTTTTTTAACCTGAAATAATTTTATTAATGTAGAACTTTCTTATTGGGAGTAAAAACGAAGCACGACTGTGTCTGGAAGTTTTCTCTTTTATATGTGAAAAATTCGAGTACCTATACTTACTTAGTTACATTAATAATAAATCTAAGAGGAAAATATAAAGTTCTATTCACTCACTTATACGAATATCTCTGTAAGTTGGAAATATAGAAAATAATAACTTTACCTGCTACCAGATCCATGCTACATTTACTTATGATCTTCTCAATATCGAAAGTCCCTTCTCCAACTTTTCCGTCTAATTCCCTAATGCATTTTTTCACGTGCCGGTCAAAGGGAACCAAGAAAGCGTGCAAGCTTTCAGTACTCTGTATATACTTAGCCAGTTTCCTTGTATGTTTCCATTTATCACCTGAAATATCCAATCACATTTAAACCTCCAGTTAGTGTCTCTGAAGTTATTCAAAAATTTACCCGATCCTGCTACTAGGACTTCTCCTATGAAAGGTTTTAATACGTCGTATATGTCGTGTTTCACTTGCATTTTCTTTGACATTAACACTTTCTGTAACGGATAGAAATTGTTAGATAAATTACGAAAAATCTGGAAATAATAATTATTCAATTAATTAGGTCTTTTAAGAATAATCAAGTTTTGAAGAAAAATTCTTATATTCCTGTTTAAGCAGTCGAGAGTAAATTTTTTTTCTAATTTGTTGCTAAACTTTTGTAATTGTTGAGTCACTTACCCCAGATTTATGATGAAATAACCCTAAATTAAAAAGTACTTACACTCGCTCTCTCTGGATCACTTATCCAGACCGCTAATTGCGGTCCCATCCAGAATCTATAAACTGATCCATATTTTGCTGCCAAATTAATCAACTTTAATAGAATTTCTAAAAAAAAACAAAAAATAAAATTGCAATAAATATAAAATATGATCATTATTAATGATAAGTAAATAAATTACACATACCGTCAGTATTCCCAAGCAGCAAGTATGAATTCCCAAGAAGTGGAAGCGCAAGAGGTCCTTTAAGTTTATTAGCAAATTTGTAAAGTTTAATCCTGGAAACGTGGTATTTTATAAGGAAAAGTACAATCAAAATCACCGACAAGTATATAAAAGCACTCATCTTTCTGTAACGAAGTGAAATGTTTCAGCTACCCTGCAGCATTGCAGGTTTCTTAAGTAATGATAAAGCAAATGTACTCGTATTCTCAGCCGTTTTTTGCTGAGAAACATAATTACCTGTAAATTCTATTACTGGAATTACCGCGTACTAATTTTCAGTGAAAAATAATTAATTCAATGACAAACATCCATCACATATGTTCACACACATACACACGCGCACGACTTAATTTATCAGAGGCTACAAAAAGTAAATCATTGATATTCATGATGCAGTTGAATTAGCTGAATACTTATTTGGAACTTTAACCTTAGATCGTTTTTCTCAACAGTAGTAATTTTCATTTTATTGTATTTTATTTTGACGATCGTTTTTTGTGGATTGCAACAAATAATCAACTCTATGAAATGTATGCATTTCAAACTTTTTACCCGTTAAAATGCATACCCGTAAAATATTACGTCATACTACATAGTCTCCATCTGGCCGCCTTTACATTTCCCATGTAAAAATACCCTAGTTTGAAATCCTCTTTCTACTATTACCGCTTCCGTAAATCACACACTACTATATCGCTTTCTTATATTGCTTCCTTATTCGCGTACTACTTCGCAGTCTACACTGAATTGACTCGCACCGCTCCTAGATCCGCTCATATACACCTTTGGTGTTCTTCTGGAACACCTTTTAGAAGTCCCGAATGTCTTTCCCGAGTCCCGAATCTTCTATTACGGAGACATTCTAAACAGTAGCAGCTTCCCGATTCTCTAGCAGATCAGTTCTCAAACTCTCATGGCCGAGATTTTCCGACACAAACGTCGCGAGGTACCAGGATAGCAGGTCCATCCTTCACATAACTTATCTTGGATATCTGTGTATCATCCTCCACAGAATTTACGTTTTGCTTGATGTCAACTTAGTGAAATCATGTTGCCGTGAGTGAGACTCTTATTAGTGAGACCATCAGAACTATAACTGCTGGCAGTGTTATATTTTATCAGGATTTCCTGTAGCTGGTGTGAAGCAGTGGTTTGCTTTTAAAGCAGACCGCTGATAGCAGCAAACCGGAAGTAGACATCATTAAAGGTCACGCTGCCAGCTGCTGCAAAGGTCATTCGCTACTTCAAGCTTTTTTGAAGCAGCACTATTGCTGTCACTGTTTATTTTTTTGAGAGTTATCATATGGGTTGTTATTGTATGACGACTTAAACCCTATGATAAAATAAGATAAAAATAATAATTAATTACATAAATTCTCAGGGTGTGTAAATCAGTGACACTACATGGATATAAGTTCTCTGGGTGGAGAACATCAAAAGAAGAATAAAGGAATAAAGGTGAATGTAAAGGGAAGGGGGGTCTGTCCCTTGATCGAAACTTTTTCCAATATTCAAGGTCACACAGTTCTCTAAAATTTTATGAAATTTTCCCGAACAAACAACTTGCTAGGGTAACTAGAGAATGGGCATAGCCTCTTCCGCTGTGCTCAATCTCGAAGGGAGAAAACCTGGTGAGCTCTGGGGTCTCAAGAATCTTATTGAGTCAAGATGTACTTATATCGTACATAATTTTCTCTACAGTCATGAGAAATTAATTAATTTGATCTTTATCCAAAAAAACCAGTAGGGCCGCTGCAGCTCAGTTCATATCCCACTAGCGCATTAATAGATTTCTTAGCGTACTAGTGCGGTAATAAATGGGTGAGGTAAGTGGCGTTTATCTGATGATTGTAAGTAAATTAATATTACTCTGGCGCAACTTCGTAAAAAATATATTTAATACGCAGAGCCGGATTATCCATAGACAGCTTGGAGGTCACGGAGGTACCATCCCCCAGTAAACTATCTAACTAATAAATTTTAATACTAATACTTCTAATAAATTTTTTTACAGGTTGAAAAACTGAGTTTTAGTAATTTTATTAAATAGAAACGAAATTCTAGAGAAAGCTTCTAAAGTGAAAAAAATCACTATGTCTGAGTGGTGACACTCGCCTGACAAGGAACCCTCGCTCCTAGGTGGAAGTAATCACAGTCAGCTCCGCCTCGGCCTGATTTATTGTTTTATTGCATCAATATTTACCATTCGCAATCACAGACCCAACAAATGGCATATATGGTGAAAAACCTTATCCCGCGCATCAATGCCTAAATGAATGTACTTTTATGAATTATATTGACGCAATAGTTCCGCCATATTATTAATGGGCTTCCTTAAATTTTGCCAGGTCAAAGATTATTAATATAGCCGTCTACTGTGGAAATTTCAGTTCAATTCCTTTGAAAATGTGGCCAAAAATGGATATAGAAAACTGACAATTTTGACCTATTTTCTACTGACACCACTGGTAAACTAATGTAAAAAAACCGGATTTTTTGGCAGGACAGTTATAGCTCAATTTGTTTACTATAATTTTGTTTTATTGCTAAATCTCTTGTAATGTTTGGTTATGCTATTATAATCCTGTAACTGACAACTGACAGTAATGACAGTTTTAGGTACATATATGTAATGACAATTTTATTATTTGGAAATATGTAGTAACTACAAAAGAAAAAAAATTATGCCCCCCACCAAGGTTTGAACCCGGGTCCTTTGGAACAATCATTCACAAACTAAACCACTCAGCTACTCTAACCGATTAACTCTGTTTAGAGTACTTTCTTTTTTCAGTCTTTTTTCAGCGAGTCATCATTAGTGGAGTTACATGGTAAATTTAGGTTACCACTTTAAGGCTCAAGAGCGATTTTGACTGGCTTCAACCTCTTCAACCGTGCCGGCAAGAAGTAAAGTGTTAAATGAAAACTTTCGTTTCCTCCCCTTTTTCTTAGTGTCTCTTCAATTTCTCCCATTTAACTTCCTTTCTTCTTCCTTTTATAGTCCCAGAGCATATGAACATTTTTTGGGACTACCTGTATGCCAAGTCTAAACATATTGATAAATTAATCCCATTAATTAATTTAATACAAGTCATCAGTGTGGAAAAACTTAATGAACCATGTTATTATGATGTGCTTAGACACGGTTCAATTATTTAATAAATCTAAACAAGTATTCCTGGTATTGGTAATTCAAGTCGTAGGAGTATTATTGGCATTATATTTTTTTTTTAATTAAGAGTTAAATAATTTTCCTTGATCTTTGCAGTGTCACAAAAAATTTAGGTGCCTTTTATAGGTATCTAAGTATTACGAAAATTATTGCAAAATGTAATATAAAACGAGGTAACTTAATAAAACTGTCATTGCAATCCTGGAAATAATTTAGTCGCAAATAAATATCAATACCATCTCCTAAAATTCTATTTTTACGACCTCAATAAGGATTTGAATCTATTTTTATCATTAATCACCTGGCACAGCTTTAAACTACTACGCCAGTCCTAAACAAACACCTAAAATTCATGACATGAGTTAATTCTAGACACCAAGTACCTACTTACTATTTAATTTTATTCTGCTTTTTATTGCAAAAATGGCCTTCAAAATTTCAGTGATCATTTGCTTCCTAGAGTTCTTCTCTTACATATTATCATCGAATGGTGTCGACAATAATAATCCTGTACGACGACGAAGTATAAAACTCAACCCTGTAGATGTAGAGGCGATCGAGAATACAGACGCAGTTCTGGACTGTCTTAGTAATGCGGGGAACTATACTTTTTCTTATTGGTTTGTTGAGGGAAAAGGTGAAGTGATTGGTCCTGGGAACGATTTCAATTGGAGAAAGTACTCCTATGAGATTCCTTTCGGGAATTTAACTATTCAGGTAAGCATCTGATTGGCGATTTTAACACACAATTTTTTATATTTTAGCAATAGTTCTTGAAACAATATTTTCAACTATCTGGAAACGGGAGCTTATATCATAAAAAAATATAAAAAACACTTGCGGTTAATAATAAGTAACTGTTCGACATAAATATTAGTTTCCTTTAAATTGACGGACGCATTTTTGGAGGTTGTTAAGCCGCGTCCTCATCCAAGAAACCAGTACGAAGAACACAGCGAACGCGCATCTGGTCACGGTTCAGCAAATTGAAACATGCCTGACAACATGAGACTAATGAGTGAATGATCTCATTTGAAGTATCGAAAAATGGCGGATTGTTGCCCGTGATGGTTGTTTGTGTTCGTTCTTGTTTTTTTTTTAGTGAGCGTCCTCACTATTAGTTTTTTCGCTATAATAGAGCGTGTTTTGCCTTCGTTTAGATGAAGACGTGGCTCAAGCTTTAAAAACAATAAGCTTAAATTGTCTAAAAACCTTTGGGGACTTCGTCCCTAAAATTTTGTTTTGGTTAAAAATTTACTGGAATTTTGAAATAATCCCAAAGATGTAAGTATCGATTTTCCAGCAGCTTCTATTAGCAGTTACGGTTTACTCAGTGGGTGAGAGAGGCGGAGCTCTATAGGCTATATCCTCTTTCTCTTACTAGTGGTGCTCAAATGGCAATTCAAGTCATGCTACTATAATTTCCATCACAAAAGGCATTTTCCATCAAAAAAGGTTCACAGTGGGACTTTCGACCAGTAGAAGCTTTATTATGTAAGTACTTATAAAACTATGGAAATAATTAAATAAATAATCAAAAAGGACTCCGCTTTGAATGATAAAGTTGATGGTTTGGGAGACATTTGCGAAAAAAAAACGAAAAATGATACCTTTCTTATGGCTAAAAAAGCCAACGCCGACTTCGCTCGAGTGGGAAAACTTGGGAGAGTAATATCTGGGTCCAAATAAAGCGATTAAAGCAATTTCCAGCTTTCCATTAATTATTTCCTTATTGGGACTTTTCATCTGACCTGTTGCCTGGCCTATTATTATGAATTCTATTCCATAAGTATAATGTTGATGAATGTGTCTACTATTAGGCTAGCAAAAAACCTGACAACTAATTTTTTTTCAGAATATTACAAAAGAAGATGAAGGCCTTTACAGCTGTGCTTCGCGAAATACGGAAAATAATGAACACCTTAAAATTACCCCAGTAAAAGTTAACGTTATCCAGAAACGCTATTGGGACATAATAGGGGTAAGATAAATTATTATAATTTTATACAGGGTTATTCACGGTATACGCCACGGAAGTTTATGGCCGTGTCTCTGGATTTTAGGATCTTTTTTTTTTGGAGTGGATAGAGACCCGGCAGAGGTACGTTTTAAAATTATATTCATAATAAACAGGGTGTCCCAAAAGCATGAAACATATCAAAGTTATGTTTTTTTAAATGGAATGCTCCTATGTTATTGCATTTTTAGATTGTCTGAGAAGAGAAAATAAGATTGGCTTTTACAGTTGGTGTTTAAATTCAGAAGTTTTGGAGTTATAAACAAGTGAAAATCGTCATTTTTGAAGTTCAATGCCCTGTACAACGAAAACGGTTCAAGATAGAGAAAAACGGCTTACATGTCCCTATTTTAACTTTTCATGTACTATCCAATGATGCAGATGAAATGTTTATACAGGGTGATAAAAAATTTGAAAAATTCTGAGATTTCTCCACGCGTCGATAAATAAATAAATCAAAGAATGTACAAATGTTTCTATACCATAGGATAGTACATGAAAAGTGAAAATAGGGACATGTAAGCCGTTTTTATCTATCTTGAACCGTTTTCGTTGTACAGGGCCTTGAACTTGAAAAATGACGATTTTCACTTGTTTATAATTCAAAAACTTCTGAATTTAAACACCAACTGTAAAAACTAATCCTTTTTTTTCTTCTCAGACAATCTAAAAACGCAATAACATAGGAGCATTCCATTAAAAAAAAACATAACTTTGATATGTTTCATGCTTTTGGGACAGCCTGTACATTATGAATATAATTTTAAAACGTACCTCTGCCGGATCTCTATCCACTCCAAAAATAAAAAGATCCTAAAATCCAGAGACACGGCCATAATCTTCCGTGGCGTATACCGTGTATAACCCTGTATAATAAAGCGTAAAAATTTAATTAATTATTATTTTTCTAATTTTCAGGCAAATATTCTGATAGTAGTATTATCGGTAACCTTACTTGTTCTTCTGATAACGGCCGTTTACATTGCGTATGGATTATGGAGGAACAGATACAAATATCCAAATTATTCAGGTCAGTTTAATAAAGCCCGCTAAATTGGGTAAACGGCAGGGTTCACTTCAATCAATCTTATATTTTAATTAATTATAAAAAAATAATATTTTAATAAGATGTCAGAGGGTTCAGTGAATGTTTGTGCTTTAAAGTGATCCTTATGGGTCTCTGGATACATGTATCCCTGCCCCTTCCCAATTTTTTGTTTTTTGTAGAAAAAAAAAATTAAAGAAAGAATGCATGAAAAATTTCTGGAAAAAAAAAAATATAAATTAAATCAAACCAATAAAAGTCTATGACTAATGGAGTTAGTTCTCCGAGGTCGAGCCAATCCTCTATACACACACACATGATTCTTACCACAAAGTTATTTTGTATTGTAGTACATTTTTTGGAGTCATGTGGTCTGTGTTTGCATTTATCAGGCCCACTACCACATGGCTCCTTATCTTGTCACGTCCCAGTTCCGCGTATTTGCTGCCAGGCTGTTCATGCAGCCTTAGGCCTCACTGATTATCATTAAATTAAGTGGAGGGAGGTCTAGGAAGACTTTCATTGCTGCAGTTGGAGTTTTTTCATTGCCCCGGTATTCCAGTTAAGGCATGCAAGTCTTTGCATCTTGCTAGGGTTGTTTATTGTGGTGGACCATATTATTTTGTGGTTTTAATCTCCATGTTCTCCCGTAAGTTCGTCTGACCATCATGAATGTTGTCTCCTCTCTCTAATTTTCAGTCCATCTGTTGATTACAGGTGAGTTTTGAGTCCAACTTTACCCCAAGATTTCACTTTTCTCGATATTTGTACGTTCCTGTCCTTTTATTTCCTTTTTATCTCCTGTCCTTTAAATTTTAGTGGTCCTATGTCCTCCAATTTCCTTCTGTTGATGAACGTTATAATGGTTGATTTGGAAAGACTTATTATTTAAACCCTCTTCACCTGTCCATTAGGTTACGATATTTAGGACTCTTTGCATGTATGGCCATATTGTGTCGTTTAATTTTCTTTGGATTATTATTATAAGGTCATCGACATATCCTCCCATGGTCTTGATTCCCTCTTGGTCCAAACGCTTCAGTAGAACATTCACGACAAGGTTTCATATCAAGGGAGATAGTACACCTCCCCTCTGGGCACCCCCTCACCACCATGGTTTCCCCCAATGGATAGGTACAATTCACCAATTTGTTTTTCATCATGCAGTTTATCCACCTGCATATTGTTGCATTGATTTCTCTACTCCTCAATGCTTTTGAGATTGATTCTGAAGATATTATCGAAAAATTGTGTTTTATGGCGTATACAGCCTTTTCTACCAATTGGTGTAAAGCTGATTCAGATGATTTTCCTGTTTGCCAAGACATCAACCTTTATGTTCCTATCTAGCAGTTTTTCTAAAGTCTTCAGTAAAAAGGACATGAGACTTATTAATTGGTTTTGCCCCCTCCTGTTCTGGTTTTCTAGGTTAGGATAGAACATAGAATCAAACAGAGGATCAAACATAGCCTCTGGATGAAGATGATGTGAGAAGGGCAAACAAAATGTGTTTGTTTGTTTAACACCATTGAACAAAATCCATCCATACCTGGCAATTCGTAAGGTTTAAAGGAGTTGATGGCCCATTTGATTTTGTTCTCGTCTATCACAGATTTCGCAACCTGCCAGCTCTCCCTGTTTGTCAACTTTCAGGGTCGCAGTTCTGTATTTAGGCAGTCTTGTGGAGATAAATCGGTGACTTGAGATCCTTGTAAAAGGACCCTGAGTAGTTTCCTCATTGTGCCCTCTTTAGGGTGTGAATGGAGCTCTGAGGTTGTTTCGAGATTATTTTATGGATTTTTAAATATAAGCCTTAAGACCTTCGATCGCTTGTTTTACTTTTCACAGACATTCGAAAATTAATCTCAAAAGTAATGCGGGTCGAGCTGAGTTTCGAACCTGCGATCTATGGCTCAGCCAATGGACTTAGCCACTGCGCCACGCCAGTCATTGACCCATGCGTTCTTATCATTGGCGTTCCGGATTTTCAAACATTTTTGTCGAAGAGACAATTTTTAATTTTTTTAGTCCCTAGCTCTTGGGGAAGTTAAGTAGCTTGAAATCGATTGCGATATTTGTACCGCAGAAAGACAGACAGACAAGAAAGCGAGTTGATATAAACGTGGTAAAATAAATTTATTGGGCGATGATCTCTACGCTATCAATTATACATATATTAATAATATTATTTACAAATAAATCAAGTTAATAACGTCAATAACAATTAAAGACAAGCTCATTGATGCCAAATAACCGCAACGCCAACCGCTCCAAGCCAAAATTAAAGCTGTAGTCATCAATTATTATTATTATTATTAAAACTCTTTGTTTGATTGCGTTCCTTTAAGGAATTTCTAAAACTACCCCTCTTTCCCTTTCAAGGAGACAAAAATAAATTTAACTTTTTTTGTTAATTGTTTTAATAGGATATCTGAATTTTTCAGTTCCTTCAGAAGACGAAGATGATGATGAACTCTTTGAAGAATTGATAAGAGCGACTGGAAGTTCTAGGGCGGATAAAATATCGACAGACTTCGAGAATCCAATTCTAGCAACAGACTTCAACACAATACTTGACACTAGAAGAAATAAATGAAGAAATAATGAAAGTTTCTTAAATAATTAGGTAGAAAAAATACGATTTGTGATACTAGAAAGCTAGTAATTAATTAGTATTATTAATAATAACAATAAGAACGCTGTATAAGGAGTATTTATTTTTATATTCTTCTCTCACCGTTTACCCAAAAAATACTTAATCGACGCATCTCTTTCAGTCGGTGGATAAAACTGAGTTTAATAAGAATTAAATATTTGATATCAAAAGTTTTATCCACGATCTCTTTAAAAATAAGGCAATAAACTCCTCTTAATTTAGGCTTTTTCATCATAGCACAGTCGTGAGAGTTTCACAACTTTTCAGCCGGAAAGAAAAGAGATCATTTTCTTTTTCTGCTGCAGGAGCAAAAACAACGCAGAATTAGATTTATATTTTTGCATTTAAATTATTATCGTGAGACGCAAGCAGCTTCACGAAACGGCTGTCTGAACATTTGTTTCATTTTATGTCTAATATACCTCTTCGTCATAAATTAGCATAATGTTTATTTTCCATTAAACTATATTGAAGATATTCACAACATTTTATAGCATAATATTATGACACTTTGTATTATAATACTGGAATAATACTCAGGGTCTTGTTTTTACTTACTTTTTTATTAAAGGAACAGTAAAGAGTCCTGAAATTGATAATTAATTATTTAGGCCAGTCATAGCAAACATTAAAATGGCAAATGAACGGCTAGTTCCGGTTTTAATGTATTTTTAATAAAAAATACACAATTGAGGACGAAACCACGTATTTTCATAAAGTCGCCTTACTTCTACAAGTGTCCCTCAAAAATCTAGAAAACCGGTTCTTGTCCCTCCCATTTCAGGTCGCAGTTTTCAATCTAGGGGGACTGAAATTTTTGTGAGAGTAAAATTTCCGCAAGGAGTGGTCTGGGATTGCATTTGAGCAAAATTGGTCAAGCTAGAGGTCAAGCAGAGGTACTCACTTCGCTCCGGAAGCTGCGATGGCTTGGTGGGCTGAATTATGTTGGAGTCATAAAAGCAGCTGTGGTGATGAGTTCAACGTTTTTCTGAATTGCACGTCATAGTGTGTTCTTCCTAAGCCAGAAAAGGGCAGAGGTGGTGTCGTACCTAGAGAAGGCGTGGAGAAACAAACCTCCACGATTAAATAAGGTTGAGAAGTAAAGGGCCAGAGACACCTCCGCCACTTTTATGGAAATAAATATCCTTCACAGCCGATCCCAAACCGTTGAGAAGGACAAGGATGTCCAATGATTAGTACTGAATGAAAAGACGTACTCTTGTCAAGTGTCACCTTGACGATGTCGCAGTCAATCCTCGACTGCCTGCTTTGTCTCAATTTCCTGCCTTTGGAAGGTGGAGCATATGGAGTCGTCGTTTGTTGCTGCTGTTGGCCAATAACTTCTCCTGGGCCATTTTTATTGTGGATGACTCTTTAAGGATAACTTCGTTACATTGCATGTTTTTCTCTGCTCCTTCTTTGATTATTTCCTCGATACCGGTGTCGAAAATTGACCAAATCTTGAAATTTCACTTTTTTGGAAAAAATTGTCAATTTTTGGAGAGCTCTATCTCGGTAAGTATTGAACCTATGGAGCTGTTTTTGTCTCAAATTGTGGAAATTTAAGTCTACTTTAAAAGCGTGGTACCAAAGAATTTTGCGGTCTTCCGAAGCTGCAAACTTGGATATACCTACCCACTGGTAGTGGCTCTGACAATATATTAAAAAATTAGATCTAGCCGTTAGTTAGCGATTTTAGAAATGTCTAGTGTTTGATATGAATGCCCTAATAATTGTATTAGTAGCTGTTTTCAAACATTAAGCCGGCAAAAATAATACAAACATCTTTATTATAATGTAGAGCATTCCATGTAACGACTTTGAAAGCTCTCCAAGAATTGAATTAAAATGTAAAAAAAAACTTCCTCAAAGCTCTAGCAGAACCGATTTAGCCAAGATAGAACTTGCTGCCTCGTGAAAGTAAACAACACAACGGCAGATTTGCTCTTTCCAAAGCAAACCTTTTACTTATATGATTCTCTCGAACTCGCCCGTTTGTAAATTGTTTTACCGGAAACATTTTTTGAGATTCCATGTCGTTATGGAGGAAAAAATTCAGTCCAGATGCGTCGGGATTGTGGACTAGAGCGTCTCCGGGGAGCTTTGCAAGTCTGCAGGGAACACGAAATACTATTACGACATTTATTTAGATACTGCCACAACGTGGCTTCCGACTTCTTGGAACGGAAATGAAATAAATATGAACTTTCCCTTCCTTTCACTTATAGACTTGCCTTTTGGGTAAATCGAGATCCTGAAACTTGATACAAGTGTCCTCTTAACGATACTTGTGAATTTTATATTACCGAGACTTTCCCCTATTTTATTATACTCCAGGTGTCATAAAAGATTGCTAGATTTCGTTCCTCCATTTTAGCTGCTCTCATTTTTAGAAACCAATACAATTTTATTAAATCATGTTACCTTAGTAGTAATTGAATTCTTAAAGTAGACGCTCAGCGGGTGTGTTCTATTAATCCAAAGCTAACATTATTACATTCAATTATGATAATGGGAAGAAAATTCCCCAAGCATAGATCTAATAAATTTCACTAACTCAAGTTGTGAAAAATAGAGTAAGTTTCTGTCTACGTGCAGATGGTATGCAATATCTGAGTTTCATATCAAAGGACCCCGTCTCTCCCTTCTGGGTCGAATAATTCCAGAACGGCCATCTCATGAAGGATAGAAGGAATCGAGGCAAGCTCATGGAATACTAATAAGGTCACTAACTTAGGGATTGATGGCCGAGTCCTCTGTCTTTGCCTTAATTTTCTGGAACGAATGTATTCTACCCTAAGACCTGTTTATGGAATGATAGATGGTTAGGAGGAAGGTGTTTGTTCTTGAAACAATGCTGCGGCTAAGATAAATAGATAATGTTGGACTTGCACTGTTTGACTTCATTGAAATGATCTTAGAGACCATAAAGATTACATCATTTCTGCGCTATCATCTGGATTTTTGTGATAATTATTATTATTTTTTTTTTATTATTATTAATTCACTTCGTATGATTTGTTTGCTTTATTTTAAGTTCATCAGTAAGACATATCACTAAAACATACCAGAAGAGGAGCGAGTTAAAGATGAAATTAATTTACTAATACATAAAATTTATTGCAAACATCGTGACTTACATGGCGTAGTGCCATCTAGCGATTGAAAGTGCTAAGACTCCAAGACTCAAGGTCGTTTAAATATTGCCCGCTAGATATTTTTCTTTCAATTTTCATACAACTAACGATTAAAACTATAATGAAATCATTTCAACTTTATGTTATCTATGAGCGGTCTCTCTCGTGACAGTATATAATAGAACGTAGTTTTACCAGTTCTGCAGATTCTGCAGAGGAGGAGGTGCAGTTTGGTGGCGAAACCAGGAATTGATGCGCGTGAAAGGGGAGTTTGCGAGCTTTATCACCTCAAAATTCTGGGAGGAGCGTATGTGAGAACTACAAAGACAGAGAGAGGAAGTTCTGGTTCAACCGATAAGAGGGGGGGAGTAGAGGACACCACTACCGAGCTCGAATGTTGGGCGGGTGGGGAGTAAAACACACAGAATGCATGTCCAAAAAACGGGAAAATAAATTGGTGCCGAAATCAGGGATTAGTGTTGGTGGTGATGTTGGAAGATGCGCGTAAAGACAGGGGGAGAAAGTTGGGGTTTCATCGATAGGGGAGGAGTAGAGGATACCATTACCGAAGGAGAGGGAGAGGTATTTGAGCTCGAATTTTAGGTCGTGTAAAGAAAATGTAAGGCGAAGTTACCAATAGAGAAAGTTACAGAGGTGGAGGCGTACAACAAACACAGGTTAGACACCTGCCAACGCCGGGGAAGAACCGCAGCAATCCGTTTGGAATAATTTTTGTTCACCTAGCAGTCAGTTCCTGCGGAAGCTTGCGCGTACAAAAAAGGGGGAGAACAAAACGTCACAAACCCAGGGTCTTTCAAGTTACCTATGAGCAATCTGTCTAAAATAATAGAACTGAGTTTCACCAGATCCGCAGAGGAGGAGGTATGTAATGGTGCAGTTTGGTCTAAAAACCAGGGATTGATGTAGGTGGAGATGCGCGTTAAAGTAGAGTTTGAGAGATTTATCACATTAAAATTCTGGGAGGGGGTATATGAAAATTTCAACGACAGAGGGAGGATATGGGGAGGAGTAGAGGACACCACTACCGAAGGAGAGGTACGTGACCACGAATTTTCTTTTTTACTTTCGAGGGCAAAGAGCACGAATATTACGTAGTGTAAGGAAAAAATGAGGCCGATAGACAATATTACCAAGGTGCCTATAACACATAGGCTAGAAGACACACAGGCTAGAAGACACACAGACGAAGGCAACGCTGTGGAAGACCTGCAGCAATCCGTTCGGAATAGTTTTTGTTTGCACAGTAGTCCGTCCCTGTGGAACGAATCCTGCACTTACAAAAAAAGGGATACCAGAACGTCATAAAGCCAGCGTCTTTCAAGTTATCTACGAGCAATCTGTCTAAAATAATAGAATAGATTTACCAGTTCTGCAGTGGAGGGTGTAGAAATATCTGTAATTAATCTCTTCGATCTTTTTACTGTTTGTTTACTGAAACAGCAATTACTTGCTACTTCAACAAACAATCTCTAGATGGAAATGTTCCCTGTAAGTCAGACACATTTCTCTCCAAAAAAATATAATAATTGCAAAATTAGAACCGAAGAGCTTTTTTCGATTTCGCGCATGGTTCCGGAAAAAATGGCGTCCAAATATTACATTACCCGGAAATTCCGTAAACACCCGTACAGAAAATAATTTTTTTTCGATATTAAAAATCACGATGGCGGCCATTTTAAAATTTTGTCGCAACCAATGGACTCCCGGCCACTACACCCGTGTGAAATTTTTTCGCAAAACTAATCCCAACTGTCATTTAAAAAATGTCAAAATCAAAACACGTAGAGAGATTGTGAATTTTATCACACTTAAAAAATTAGATAAAATCGTAGAATCAAGATGGCGACCAAATTTTGGTGTCGCCGTAAAGGGAAAAAATTCAGCCATAACATATAGATGCAAGAGCTCTCCCGGATACCCATAACTGTCACTTTTTAAATGTCAAAATTTCGATTTTTCGAAAAAAATCGGCCATTTTGAAACGTTCGCAGCTCCGCCATTTTTAGGTAAAATCGCGACTATTTTTGACAAAAACACAACTTCGACTCTTCTTCAATCCCGCAAAACTGGTCCGAACACGTTTCGAACTATTTTTCGTCGAACAAAAAATTCTCGAAAATCGATTGTTTTCCGGCAATTATTACGCTAAAATCCGTGATTCGGACGATTCGAAAATTCCCGGTTAACGCAAAAATCAAGATGGCGGCTCGATTTTTGTGTCGGTGGAAAGCTAAGACCTCACGCTATAACATATCGCGGCGAAAAAAATCCCAAAAAATCCAGACCCTTTTTTTTTCGATGGCGAAATTCGAAATTTTGTCGAAAAACGCGGCCATTTTGAAACGCCCGTAGCTCCTCAGCCTTGAAAACTGTTTTTGCGGCTTTTTCAAAACTTAAGCTTTTGGAAGTCTCCCGGATTCAAAAAAAAATTGTCCGCAAGTCTTCCGAGCTCTAATTCACATAGAAAACGTCGTTCGAAAATCTGGTGTATTTTGGTAATATGTGAGATTGATGAGCTGGAAATAACCAGTGAAACTTTGATGTCTACAATCTTACCATCATCAACTTCTCTTAGAAATTAACAACGCTCCAGTCAATATAATATTGACAACATCATTGGTATACCACCTCTCTCTCTCTCTCTCTCTCTCTCTCTCTCTGAATTCTAGATGTGACTGTGTTAAATATAAATCCATTGTGTTCGACCATTCCAATATTTACCTTCATTGACTGTTTACATGACGACGCAAGGGTAAATAACGTTTAAGTGGGCCATTCTAAGGAGCATCGAAATTGAATTGGAAAATCAGAATCTTATCCAGAAACTTCTATAATGCAGGGTTGAATATATGCAAACCACAAAAGTTACACGTATCTATCTCCGACACCAGGCTGTGTACTCCGTAGAGAAATCATATTCCGACAGATGTGAATTTCTCGATCTGAAAACGATTTCAACTTCAACTTGAAATTGAAATATGAATATAGATTGAATCCAGATACTCCTCGATCCAACACTAGGCCTTGAGGACGATTAAAAGATGCAACTTCCAAGAGCCTGGATAAGTTGGAGAAGTGAAATTTATTTTCCTCACAAAAGGTTTTACTATCGCCGCGAATCTGAAAATAGATCGTTCTTTTTATCTCTCATTCAAGCGTAAAACTGTTTTATCGGTCAATATTCAATCAAATTAACCATTAATAGTAATCGGAGAGTAATTCCGTCTGCTTTTGAAGCTGTTCTATGCTCGATAATTACCATTCCTGATACATCCACAAAATCAGTTAGTTTACCTAGTTGCACTAGGAATTAATCAACTAACTTCAAAGCTTATGTGTTGCTATTTATCTACACGGCGCTTTGGAATTGGTTTTTTTTTTGGCGCTGAATTCCTCCGGGACACCGAAGCTCGACCACATTTTCAAGGATCGGTTACGGACAAATTGCATAGAAAATCCAGAGAGCGTCTCCTGACTAACATTAATCAAACGAGGACACATTTTTATTAAAGCAATCACATTATCTACGGCGCACGGTTCGACGCAAGTAGAGCTCTGGTGGCTTCAGATCCAGGGAAAACACGACCTGTAAATAAAGCAGTAGGAAACCCGTTGAAAAATACGTGTTCTGTTCGGGAATTCTGTCGCTCTGTCGCCTAGAGTTCCCTCGGATATTAGCTCTCTTCTATAGACGGATGAATGTTATAAATTTCAACATTTACCAATTTGAGCGGGAACAGATTCGGTTGGTTATGCGATCGCAGGTCTTGGAAGGAGTTCAAATTCAACTTCACTGGTTATTAGTTTTGTTAAGATCTTTCTTTATGGTATGTATGATCCTGTAAAAAATTCTTGATCCTTGTATAATTTTATTCACTCCTGGTCCTAATATACTGAGGACCTGGTTCTGTATTGCAACATTACTGTAACGAAATAACACAATGATGAATTAAGAATTTGAATTTTGGCTGTTGAAAAATATTGTGAAGAAGCTCGAAAACGGTCAGCAGCAGCAAAATTTTTTAATGCAATAAAGAGGAAGAACAATATAGTGGTCTCAGAAAGGGGATAACGGATTCCAGCAGGAAGATCAATTGATTAATGGTTAATTTACGAAATGGAAAGAACACTGAAAGTAACAGAATGTCTGAGGAAATGTTAGAAAAGTGATGTTATTGCTCCAAAATTGCTAGGAAGAGTGAGTAAATATGAAAAATCTCGAAGACGGTGAGCAGCAGCAATATTTATTGATGCAGCCACAGAAAGACAGTAAAGAGTAGCTGCCTGAAGTTATTTAGCAACAAAAGAATGATTATGTCGGTGGACTGAATAAAGTGTAACAAGCAGTTGATGTGACAGTGGTGTTCGCGATGAAATAAAATTGCTGGAAAATCGAGTGGAATATAAAACAAAGCTGCTTGTAGAGGAGATGAAAATCGTCTTCGAGAATAAACTCACAAATTATTTTCCGTGTGCCGCACCCGCGAACAGTTTTGGCTCAAAAATGAAACCACGGCGTACGCTGGACAACGCCCGCAGTGCATAAAAAATTAAATTTCAGGCAGCCTGCCAAGCTAATGGTAGAACGACGCAGAGAAGGCAACAGCACATATTCTTACTCTTCGGGGGGCGAGAAAACACTGTCGCTGGAACTGCATAGTTATGACTAATCAAGTCCAGCGTTAGAACTTCGATTTGACAATCGTCATATGGAACACGTTTTCCAAAATCATGCTCAAAAGTGAAACCACCGGCGTACGATGGAACAACGCCCTCATTCGTCAATCATCGTAACATGGAGCAGGTTTTTCAAAATCACTTGATGAGCAGAGTGTAGAAGACGAACGAATCGATACAGGAGTTCGAAGCCGAGATCAACAGGATTGTCGATCAGGCCTACTCAGACTCACCAAAAAAATTTGCCTCGAAAACCTTTGAAAAAAAGTCCATTTACAGGTTCTTCTTACAACCTGCGTGGAACATCAAGATTGTATATTATGGCCCCTCTTCTTCGACTTATTTGTAATTAACATCACTAGAGAACGGATTATAGGTAAAGTGCCTATCTGTGCCTTTTTTGCCTATTCAAATAAATTTAAATTTATTTACCTCAACATACATTTCATGCTAATAATTATTATTAACTTTGAAAGAATATTTGAAAATTTTACCACCCCACTTGAGATAATTTATTATAGGTCCTAAGTCAATAGCTATAACCCCTTGTAGAAATAATAACTGACCCGGACACCTGTGGTCCGAGCTTTGTAGCAAAATGCTAAGCGTAATATTGTAACGGAACCACCCAGGGCCCGTTGCCGTTGCTTTTTCGCAAAAGCCAATGTGATCGTCTACTTTCTCGAATTTCTCCCTAATAGGACCGCTGTGATTTCTTTCGTTGTGTTTACCGTTGTGTTCACGTAGTTACCCCTGCTCGTTGATTGAGGAATGCCAGGATTACTATGGCCGAAACGGATGCGCAAAAGAACCTATTGTGACTCATTTTATCTCGGTTGATTGGGATTTCTTTCGGAAAAGTGGGGAAATTTACTGAGACTTGCTGTCAACGGTGGACTTCCTATCAGATGTCTAAAAGCGAATGATGAGCGAGAGAATTCGTTTGCAGAAGCGCGTAAAATGGTGAAGGGCGAGAGGGGCTGTGATTTTGCATAGAGAGTATAAAACAATGGAAAGCGAATGATGGATCCCTTTCATGCATTTTTCAAACTCCAATCCATTTCGGATTCCACTCTTTTGCACACCTGTGCTTTCTTATTACTTCGTTTTGCTTTTGTTTCATTTCTTTGATTTCATTTCAAGCAACAGCTTGAATTAATTAAAGAATATAACCATGTTGATTACAGACTACCCGGGATATGGCGGAAGTGTCTGTCTGATTACCTATTCAATAATTTTCTTTGCCTCGATAGCGCGTGGCTGCATTTTGATTTCCTAACAATTTTACCTTTCGGTAATTACGCACCTATTCTTGCACTGTTTGCTTTTTCGGTTTGGGTTGATTTAACGAGGAAGATGGAAATAATTTCCTTATCATCCTACCTAGATGCGATCCATTTCAATATTTGTAATTGTTTTATTTATCAAACAACGTGCTTGATGTAAAACAAAATCTTAGGAAAATTGCTGTAAATTTTTGGAAATCGGTAGGAATTTTTAAAGCACATATAAACGTAAATTTCTGTTACTCATTTTTTCTCTGTAGTGAAAATTTGGTAGTAAAATTTGCCTATTTTATTGCCTATTTGGTTCAAGTTTAAGCCTTTTTATCCCAAAAAATGTGCCTATAAAGGCGCCTATTTTGAATTTTTTCTTTGCCTATAATCCGTTCTCTAAACATCACCAATGAAATCTCTTTAAATTTATTCTTGGATTCCAGTTTTTCCCAATTAGAAAATTTTAGGGATGCTCTTTGAATTTTTTGAAAAATAAACGTTTTTTTCACAATTTTTTTCTTTAATAAAAATCATTCAACATTTTTTTCGTGCAATTCCAATTTTTCCTGGTCTGGAATTTTGCCTGGTCTTTTGTCAGTTCTTCTGTAATTCAATTCAGAATTTAGAACGTCTAACCTGGTTTTCTCAGAGTGTGGGACTAATAGCCAATTTCACTCCTACAGATCTGGAACTCTGAAGACTAGGTATGACTGTCAACTAAGTGGCATTTTGTATTACTCCCTATACTCGTTTTTATGCCACTAACGAGTATCTCGAAGAGCTATAAAGATAAATACAGCACAATATCATGTCCCTGTTTTGAGATTTATTTCAGGACAAAGACTGTCCCTAAATTTGCCGCAATAACGTTTATTTACAAACCTCAACGGTGAATAGAGAAAATAAATCATGAAAGGGAATTCCTTAAATTTATTTGCATATATGGAAATTTTCATGATTAAATCAGCCTTTCCTAGTTTTTTATAAGAATTTATGAACGATCTGATGGAGATTGCGTCCCTCGGAGTATTGTGACAAATAACGGCCTCCAGTTCGACACGACCTGATTGCAAATAGCTGGATAATTTATCAGGCCAGGCTCGATCGGATGGACTGGCAGTGTCTTGAAAAATTATTCAAATTCCTTTCATCAAATATTTGACCTTGAACCGGCAATATTAGGGAAACGCGAAATCTGACAGAGCGTCTCAATATTGAAGCTCTTTGTTACGTGAAATATTAAAAATTCATTCCGAATCAGTTCAAATAAATGTTCGTCTAACAGGAATTAGTCTGAAGAATACGGCACAAGGCTGATATTGTTGACTGGAGTGGCGGTTTTATCACATATTTTGAAAAAAAGTTTTTATGGCCTGCAATTAAAGCTTCTAATATTAAAGTAGATCGAACTTTACAATTCCAAGCAAAAATAAATAGAGCTGCTTTTCCAAGCAAATAACATAACATGCATAAGGTGCAAGAATTTCAGAAGTTAACTTCAATCACCAGGTCCAGTGTTCCACTCGACAAAACCGAAGCGTTGTAACAATGTTCAATTATTCTCCTATCTTGCCTCCACATTTCTCAAATTTCCGCCAGAGATAAAGTACTCAGTACCCAAACCAGACATCGTTAAGTATAAAATTTCAATTAGCATCGACTGCCAAAAAGACAAAATCCTCTAGCGTTAAAAAGTTCCTATGTAGATAGCTACTAGACGGTATGTAATTAAATGGAAGGGGAATAATGAAGGGAAAAATAACAAAGCACAATACATGATCCTGGCCTAGCATAGTCAATGGGCCCTCCTGATTGCGTCCTCCCCATACACAAACACCACCTTGAATATAATTACGATATTTATTCGATCTTCTGTGGGTTCCGTTTGCGTTCCACGAATAAAGGGAATAAGCTAATCTCGACCTAATCTCTCATCTCTGTGTGAAAATTAGCCCTTTGTATTTGGCAAACTGGGCCTCCGAATTTGCGGGCAAACGTCGAATGCCGAATGCTACTCCTTAATCCCATTACGGCCAATAACTCGCGCCGAATGAGAAATGCAGAAATGAAGAATTTGATATTCAATAATCGTGTTCATGATGGATTGCTCTTTATACCGGCTCACTTGAGAGAGAAGTATTTAAACAAAGGGTGTATACCAAAATCGGTCGCCTATTATACAAACTAACTCAGGGTAGCAGGAAAGTTCTATGAAATAAGGACACGTTTACTCAAACTCTATACCAATTGTTTATGTTAGCTCTAATTTATCATAATTATGGATCCTTAGGCTAACAAAACTGAAAACATATTACACGAGTCGGTCCAAACTTTAATAGAATAATGATGTGAGGCATAATTTCGACAGTGTGTTCAGGGGATGAAAAAAACAAAAAAGTTGTACGGAACTGACCTATACCTTAGTCACCAGATCCCACTCTCCCAGGTTATTGCTTTTGGAGATGGCTCAACTACTTACTTTACAAAACTAAAGTAGGCTACAAGAAAGGCACTACCCGAGCGAATGACCAACTACGCAGCACATGTTAGAGTGAGCATCACAATATTGCGCTCTTCAATGAGCTATTAAATCTATGGTATCTTAGAAAACTTGAATATTTTATGTTTGAAGTCAACTCACATGCCAACTGCGCAACTGTAAAAGAAACGTTAGAGTCAAAACCATCTAAAACTTAGTCCATGTCTTCAAATGTGATTTTTTTGCTAAATTGTGAATTTTGGTCACTGTCTACGATTCGAGTTGATCAAAACGTGATAGTAGGACAACATCAATGCGTGTACAATTTGTTTATTTATATTTATGTGTTTGTATGAAGTAACAACTGTAAACGATATTTTGTTTTCATGTAATGGTTTATATCGTCTGTCCACTGAGTGTTGTCCGTTGTCATGCCACACTGATTCTGACTAAACAATTTCATTTAATTCGATTTGATTCGTACACTTATTTCTAAGTCGAACCAGATGTGGTATCGCAGTTCGTGTCAGTGGCGTGTGTTGAGAAATAATGAATATCCTACAAATATATTATTTCGATAAGTTATTGACGAAGTAGAGCCTTGCAACTTTTTGATAACAAATATATATAATGCAAGTAAATAAGAAATACTAACACCACGATGTCACCTACCTGCTGGTTGCCGTTTAAAAGAAAGCATAACACCTTCGTTTTCTTATTCTGCAAGTAAAATATTCCAGCAATTTAACCACAAGACCGCGTACTAGAGAGTTCAATAGTTTCCCAGGCATTTTGTGTAATTTTTTGTAGGTATTTTATTTCGTTGCGAGAATATACCAAGTCCGTTTTTTTTAACCGTATAAAAACAAGGAAATAGATTTTTAGGCATTCGCGCAATTAATAAGTTTACTCATAGTTTATCACACCGTACAATATCACAGGTGATTCTGCTAATTTCGTATTAAAAACGTTTCAAATCACAACACAAACCTCATTAGTATATTTAGCGCGGTCACTGACACTACTGACAGTAGCCGATCATCTGGACGACAATCTTATCGTAATATCGTATCAATCTAAGTGTATCAAGACGCGAGTCGTACTTCCGTCTCACTCTCGCTCATATTTTTAGAATTGCTGACGATTCAAACGTATTTCTGACAATACGTCCCAATTTAATTCGATTGACTATTCAATGCAATAGAAGGTGACCTTTGGTAACGATGAACTTTGTTTGTTTCCAAATTGTTATGAACTGTCCTTTTTGCAGTTCGATAACGCCTCTGTTATGGTATCAAAGGTGATACTTAGGCAGACATCAAGGCGTGAATTTTACATATATTTTTGTGCGTTTGTTCCTTTTTCAGGATGTATGAGTCCTTGAAATAGAAAGAAAAATGTCGTCTTTCTGAATATAACAGGTATGTTTATTCCTTTCAATTTTACACCATCAAATTTTCTTTGCAAGTTTCTCTGATTAGTTCGGGCGATTCCGTCCGGCATTTGGAAGAGGGTAAGGATGAATAATAGTTGTATTATAAGTAAAAAGGTCATTATTACTCAACAATTCTTAATATAAATTGGTGAAAGTTTATTTTTTAAACATCAAAATTCAAATTAAAGAGACAGAATGTACTATGAAGGTAGTGAATGGTCTGAATCTACGAACGCTATTTTTTTCCTCTGAGAACAATATAAATATTTTTGACGAACTCTAGTCAACAGAAAACCCAGGAAGGCTCTTTATGATGTCCTGGAATCTTCTATATGATATGAAATTATTGAAATACTTAAAGCTTATATGGAGGTTCGAGGGATATCATCATGTCTGAACGATGAGAGGAAGTAATTTCCGTGTTCGCTAAAATGACTTCGAGAGAGCGGAAATGACAAACAAAATATCACGTCAACTCGATATTGACAATACAAAAACCATCTCGGAGTTTTTATACGATAACTTGGTTATATCACGTTTCAAATAATAACCGAACAACCTACGCGGGGGTGTCTACAGGTATTCGAGAGGTAAATAGGAACAAGAGATCAATTTCTATGCGTATATTGTTGAAGTTTTATGGACACTTGAAAATTTCAAATTACGATTTCAAATCTAACAGAGATGATTATATCTTCAAATTTAAGCAACATGAAAAGCATCTATGCTCGAATGAAATGAATTAATGTAATAATAGTTTATTGACTAAGGTCTTTTATTATTCTTCAGACAAATTCCCTTACTCTAGGAGAAGGCGCAGGAAGGGGTGTCCTTATAATTATCGCTTATCTATCTCTTAACACATAACCATTATCATCAACGCTGTCAATGCGTGGCTGCGGTAGAGATAATGGGTGGATAAAACTTTAATGATAAAAAAGATTATTTTCCCTCAATATTTTTCCCACAGGCTTCGTTGTCAAAGCAGGAAATTTCGCAATCATACCTTCATTTGGGGACATATTAGTTCCCAGTTTTAAATCGGAAGTTATCACAAAATGTTCAAGAATTTTACAATACGCCAACCTCAATCCCCCCCCCCCCTCAAAAAAAATAACCAGGTATGAAAATTCTGCATTCGGGAATCTTACCTAATTAACGAAAACGAAAAGAGACTACCAGGCGAAAATAAAAAATTATCTTAACTTCTTGAAGTTTCAAGATAAAGCAAAAACCAACCTGTAAACAAAAGATCAACCAGCTATGAAAACTTCCACCATCCATGATCAGAAAAAATGGAACCAGCGCGACCAAGACTTTACGGACTGCAGAAGTTACACAAAACTTTCTCTGGATAAATATCTGACCAATCTGCCGCAGCCACGTCTTGGATCGACAGAATCAAACATAAGAGACATCATGGGATGTATCTAGGAACATAGGTGGGGTGGTTAAGAAGTACCTACTCCTCTGATTTAAATCGCATGGATAGTCCCCCTTTTCTCGAGGATAAGTTTACTTTTTTTGTGATTTTAATTGGACGATTTATGTTGTTATTGGTATTGGTATTGGTATTGGTATATTGAGGGTTATCTAGTTACTGCGACCTAAAAGATCTATTGTATCCCCTCTACTGTGCTTCGCCTGGTGTGGAATCCCTTTAGTGAAGCACCCTCTCCAGGTCCGTTTCCTTAAGAAACTTCAGGATTTTGAGAGGATCAAGGTCGGGTAAGTTCCCGGCCTCTAGCTGGTGACGGCCCAGAACATTACTTCTTTTGAGTTCTAGCGCATCGCAGTTGAGCAGTAGGTGACGTGGTGTCTCGTCTCCTTTCCCGCAGAATCTGCAGACGCCATTCTCTTATGTTGTTATTTGCGTGGCGGAGTCAGGATACCACTAGCCCAGGCAAATTAGATACAGGAATGCTTCTCGAAAAATTGTACAAAGCTGGAAAGTGTTTTAATACCTTTTCAGGGTCCCAAATAAGAGTCCTTTGCGACGGATTCTTACTTCTACTTACGTTTTTCGGGTAAATACCCGCAAAATTTTCGAATTTTTTTTTTAGTTTTTTCAAAGCTTGGCTATTTTTACCATCTTGGCTAAAAAGTTGACTCTTTCTTTGGTTTTTCACTTACGACTCTCAAACAACGTATCCTACAGAAAATTCTAGCTTTATTATAAGAGCATTAAATTCTGCATCAAACGGTTTTTATTCCGTCAAAATCGGCCCAGTCGTTTAGCCGCAATCGATTTCTGAAGTTGGACCATTCTGCATCTCGCATGTCTCATGTAATTTACAGTCCGAGCAATTGGCCTGCTACCTGAAGACACTAAAAGGCATGCCTTATTACTCCATGGCTTCACGGGGTCCGCTAGGGGAAAATAAAATTGATCAAGAAATTCATGGCAGACCAAACCCTCTTTCATCAGGCCTCTATTTTTCTTGACCCGATCCCGATCGCTGACCAAGTTTCAAATGCAGGGTCACTTCATTAAAACCCTTTACACGGGTGTAGCAGTAAGTCTCTCAATCAACTGAGGTTTGATCTGTTCTAGAGGGCGCTTTCAACAAATAATTTCAACCTGGCGTCCTGATCGTAAGCACTTCTTCTTCAGAGCTTATTTACAGGGGCAGGTATGGCGGAGTAACGTTCTAGATCCAGAGAGATGGGCATGGTCAGTAACCACCAATGGCTTAACTCACATCACTACGACCGATCCACCGGCCCCACAAGAACTTCTCAACTCCATATCTTGCACATGTACAAAAGGGTGCAAAGTAGCTTGTTCCTGTAGGAAGGCAGGGGTAAAATGCACCACCATGGGCACTTGGCATGATCTGACAATCTGTGTCGAGGAGATTGATATCACCGAAGAAAGGCAAGAAATTAATCTTCATTCTCAAGATTGGGCCGACTAAAAACAATTCCACGCAGAATTTATGGTTCTTTAAAATCGTTACGAGTATACTTTTCTGTAGAAAGCGTCGTTTAAGAGTTATAAGCAAAAAAAAATGCAAAATTTTCTCGGTTTTTTGACCGACAAAACTCAAGCAAAAGTCTGAATCCGTTACAAACTCACAGGACTCTTATTTGGGACCCCGAAAAGGTACTAAACCCTTTCCTCCAGCTTTGGATAATTTTTCGGGAAGCAGGGCCTTTTTTTTTCTATTTGCCTGGGCTAAACAGAAAAAAGCTGTTTGCTGAGAAAAAAGAAAGTCTCCCTTATTATCTGGACTCAATGAAATTTCCTAAATGATATTAACTAGGTCAGCGAATAGCTAGCGCGGCAAATTTGTATTTAACGCGTGATGGAATTACCACTGTGAATGTGGAAGATTGGTACAAACTCGAGTAAACCACACATGGTTACCAGATTTTATGGTTTTTGGGTAATTATTGAATTACTTAAGCGACTTTCGCAGTGGTCTTTTCCTTGACCACATCTCTAACAGCTAAAATAGGTATTTAAATTTGATCACGACATGTACAATGTTATAGACATCATTGTCATTATAATTAAGTAGATGACTTTTTTATTTACTTAGAGAAAATAGGGAGCAGTTGAACACAGAACACATTAAGGAGTAACACGATATTTCGGTAATGGAGCTTGAAGTACTTACAGTTCCAGGACCTAAATATGAATTATTTCGCCCCATTGTTTAAAGTAAAGTGGGAGGAATAAGATAGCTTGGTCACTAAAAAATGTCGTTAGCGTTACCATGATGCGCCATGCAGAGCTGCTGCATCTAATGATTACAAACGTTTGTGATAATTCGTCAAAGTTTAATGAAACAAGGCGAAATGCGAAGATATTATTAATGTAGCTTGTCTCATGCAAAATATACGCAGAAGAAACTGCAACGGTTAGTGTAGACAAACCAGGAACGACTCCAACTGACATCTTCCATCAAATCGATTATGAATCCCCGGTGAGGAACTTAAAATTTTTCCATCATCTCTAAATTAGCTATAGGCTTAGTGTTTTCACTGCAGTTATCAATCTTATTTGTGAGGTTATCGGTACGATAATTAGACATTAGAGAGCTGATGTATTAATATTAAGTGTCTTCCTGAATAAGCTCCTTGATAAATTGCCGCGGAACGGCGATATTCATCTTAATCTCACACCCTTTGGTGATGGGAAAAGTTGAAAATTTCGTTGCTATTTTTCACCATTCCATTGAGCAGAAAATGAAAGTCTCTCTCTCTAATCCGCAAAATATTATTTTTCCTCATATCAACGACAATTATATTTCTGCTCTTTAATGATGTTGATGTTAGGAATTATCCAATAAACAGTATTATAGTTATTAACTCATCTAATATTTCA
This sequence comes from Malachius bipustulatus, assembly GCA_910589415.1. Lineage (NCBI taxonomy): Eukaryota > Metazoa > Arthropoda > Insecta > Coleoptera > Melyridae > Malachius > Malachius bipustulatus. The sequence goes on from OU342637.1 coordinate 26,661,289, forward strand.
TATACCTATACATATACACGTACTTACAGCTTAAGCTATGACCTCTCAGTGTGATAATGTATAATTATGAATGTGTGCACATGGAATAAATAAGTAGTGGGAACCCCGCGGACAAAATTATGGCGACCTGTGAGCTCTTAACAATGTTACACAGGTAATTCCTCCAGCAATTCGGTCTCTTATTCATGGGGAATTATTAATTCCCGTGAATGCTCGGAGGTTGTGTGCAGTTAATGGTCTCGTCGCTATCGCACCGAACCAACTCATGCAGCTCGCTCTGAACAACCCGAGCAGGATTACAACATACATCCCTTGCATTTACTCCCAACAATCCCGGGAGGAGGTAGTCATTTTATCCCAGAGGTGCTAAACTCTACCCGATTGGAATTTCATATATACAGACAGAAGGTCATGAAATTCCATTTGGAATTAAGCGCTCTCTTGGAGGTCTACTTATAACAGTACAATTGATCGCAGTGGCAACTCGTACTTTCCCATAACAAGGACTATTATTTTTCATAAGATATTTGAGAAGAAATTATATTTTATTATTTACGTAGGTACAGAGAGAAATATTCTTATTTCTCCCGCTAGAATACTTATTATAGACAAACGAATTAGGGATACAATATCTTATTGATCAACATAACCTACTTAACTAACCATATTAAGTATTCATAGTCACAGTAGTTTTTGTGTACCTACCTAGTTACTCGTTTTATTTGTGTTCATGTATTTTTCGCCAGTTAATGGATCGTGTACACGAGATGCTTTTAAAAGGATTTCACCTTGTAAATAAAAGAAAAAGTCAAATAAATCCTCACGTTTCTTACGTATATGTTAGTCTCAAGCGATCTTTCTAAAACAATCCCTCCAGACCCTCCAGTCGACGTTCCTGCCCACAACAGGATCCCCAATTGCTATAAAGTTCTCTTCCATTATTCAACAGTTGGCCATTACCAAAGGATTCCAGCTTGTGAGGATGGAATCCGACAATGTTGGGAAAGTCTTACGTACTCGGTTCAATAGCTGAAATAATGAAACTGTTCAACTTAGCCCAGTTATGACTCGGTGGAGGGAGGGGTTCGATCGGGAACCCGGAGTGGGAATCCAGGAAATCAGGGCAGGAGTTCAGCAGATGCAGCAGACAGGGGAGCTTCTCGCTGTGCTATTACTGTAGCTGCTCAATGCAGATTCAAAGCGGATTAAAATATTGATGTCCAAGCGATGGCGTATGCGAAGTGGATGTTGTGTTTATCTCTCGAAATAATGAACTCACGTCTGCTAACTAGAATCTGAAAATCGCCTACAGAGTTATTTTTTCATCTTACTCACCGTCACCTTTGAGATTTTGAGAAGTAGCAGAGATACCAGGAGTTAAATGAGAAAAATATATATACTTACCTACGAACAAACTTTTCAAAATTCGTTAAATGACGTAATAGTTAAGTCACTCAAGTCATAAAAGGACCTTCCGCTACAAAAGGTTAAAGAGAGTTTTGATTTGGTAGATTTTTACAGTTCGGTGTCCTCATTAGGATTCCAAGTTTGCGAAAAAATTGAACCTACAACCAGTTTTTCGAGAATATCTACTCTCCAGCGCCACCTAGATTAAAAATGGCTATTACAAAAATTATACATCATAAAATTTACTGCAACTTTTGCTGGAAAGATTTTTTTAATCAAATGGATAGTTCACGGGTTACAACTGCGGTACTCATCTTCAGCGCAGAACGCCCCCATTTATTAGGTGATGACCTGGTGACGTCATACCCCCTCCACCTCCACTAGCTATCTCCATCACAGCAAAGGCCGATCTCTCCGATGATGGCATATATTTCGGGGTCAGACGATGACTCATTTGGGTATGACGTAACGCTGGATACCATATCCTCCGCAGTTTCATTCCTTTTTTTCTGCACAATGAAATTATTTGGATTTTATAAATTTCAATTGTTTTACGGTGTAACCTGTTGTAACAGTGTGAAGTAGTGGATAGAATTTTTATATTTTTATAGCATGTAACGAAATCCAAGGCTTTCGTTGGTAATTATTATTTATTTGCATTATTAGAGGGGTTTATCAAGAGTGATACAGTTTTTACGACAGTGATTAGCAGGTTATCTCCACCAGCACCGGCTATATAAACAGAGTCAACTAAAGAGCTGGTCAGAGGATCCGAGGTACTGACTCGAGAACAACTCTCTCTCCCTGTGAATTGGAGATCACCGGGGGCATGTATTGAGTGCACCCTGTCCCATTTACATAGCCGGCTACAGTAGGTCGATGAAATGAGTCGAACCTTACTGTTACCGGGCATCGGCAGACCGACCAGAGTGGAGTGAGCTCTGGACGGCAACCGATTCAGTATAGGGAATCAGTCGGCGCTGCACTGAAGTACCGGCTGATCCCTTCAGTCCCTATCCGGCCTGTATTGAGGGCCGGATTCAGTAACAGCCGTCCCGAGGTCATATTGAGGCATCGGGAACGGACTTTGTTTCAGGTAGCCCCGCCGTCGGAGAATACCCTCCCGGATATCTTCCCGGCGCGTATTCCGGAGACTGCGATGATCGACACGCACGGTGCGACGGCGAGCAGATCACTGGTGTAAAGTCGGCCGTGAATTGATTGACGGCGGCGGCGCATCACAACCAATAGGCTTAACACACGCCTCGACGCGGCTATCTACGGCCAATCGGATCGATTGTGGAGGACGAGAGCCGGCTCATAGGATACAGTGGTTATCAGTATTAGCAAGACAAATATAGATACGTGTAAATAGAATACTTGTAAATAAAGATTTGTAATTTTTAATTGACTTGTCGCGGGTACAAAGGGGCAGACATCCATCCCTGGGAAATCACCTCTACCTAACAGAAAATCGCGTTACAAGTATATGGCGTGATCGTCCTGAAGTACAGTATGCTCCGAGACAGCTGAAGTTTAGCACAGGGGGCACTTTCTGTTGTACTCTTAGACAGCACCACAGGATCAAGGTATTCTATAAACTGCAGCGGAAGAAAGTTATATTACGAATTAGTTGTACAGGTTTGAAGATGGTTTTGATGCCGTGGCGCTGCAGGAGTTTACCTATTCCCTGGGTGTCGTGAGATGTTGAGTTCTGGGTCGTAGAGCTGTTCTGATTTCTTGAGCGGTGTAGCCATTCGCTTGTAGAGCGTTATCTGGGCGAGTTCGTCTTGGAGGTGTCGGATCTCACAAATTCGGGATGCACGATTTTCCAGAGTTATTATCACTGCTCGTTTTTGGCCTGGGTAATAGTTGGAGTTTTTTTGTACATACCGATCTGTGAGCAATGGTTTTCAGTAGATCCTCTGCTCCAAGATGCCATTTTTATTCCGGTTAACGAAGACATCAAGAAACGACAACTTTCCATCCTTTTGTATTTCTATCGTGAATTGAATGCGGGGGTAAATACTGTTGATATGGTGGAAAATCCCTCCAGGGCCTATTCCCCATGTTGCCAAATGATGAAGGTGTCATTTACGTAGCGGTACCAACAAAACGGTTTGTTGGTGGAGGAGTTTAAGACCGTGACTTCAATGAATTCCATGTAGAAGTTGGCAATAACAGGACTTCGACTGTCCATAGCAACTCCATTCAGTTGTTCATAGAAGTAACCATCATCATTCCATTGAAAATAGATTGTGGTGAGTATATGGTGGAAGAGAGAGGTAATGTCCCTAGGAAATATGCGCTGAATGTGTTGAGGGGTCTCGTTGGGTGAAGAGTTACACGACATAAAAAAATCTATGATACCATCGGAGAGACCGGCCGGAGCTGTGGTGGAGATAGCTAGTGACGAGGGTATGACGTCACCAAACCATCACCCTATAAATAGGACGGTTATTCCAGCAGTCCAGTCAGAAAGCCGGCCATGAAAGCCTAAAAAATATACTTACTTATTAAGAATCTGGAACAAAATCTAGGACAATTTCAGTCTTGCTGAAATATGCTGAAAAAATTGAAAAATCGAGCTTCTTTACCAGATAAAAGTGAAATTCTTGAGCCAATGATTAAATAAATAATAAAAGGAAAGATTCGTGAGTTCTATTGGGCTCACAGATAACGCTCATCCAGCGTGAGCTAACACGTCCTGAACCACTTGTCAAATCGTAATAGAATTTCAACTTCACGAGTGTCAACTCGCTAGGATCATAATCTCCTTGATGTTCATAGTAACGGTCGCCAATCGAGATGTCGCTAGTAGTTTTATATCCCGGAGTTTCCCGTAAATGCTACTCAACTGTAGAACTGACCTTTTTTCAAGAGGTAGGAAATCCCACTTGCTGATATGACATACCGAAATGGCCATCTACGTCTTCAGCAGTGCTTTTGTATGCCTTTTTTTACATTTTTCTGTCCTTTGGCATTTGTTCCACCTGCTTTTTTCGTATTTTAGCCATATTTATAAAAATAAGTTAATTATTTTTGGTAGGTTTACATAAGTCATCATACATGGGGTGTTCATTTGACATTTCTAAAATGATCGGGGGTAATAATTTCATTAGAGCTCAGATTTAGCCGGAAATTTTTATGCAGTTGAATGGTATTTGGTGATACAATTCCTCGAATAAAAAGGTATTAAGAAAAAAAAAATTAAAAAATTAAAAAAAAAAACTGAAAATGATAGATTGTTTCCTTCATTTTTTCTCAAACCAAATGACATGTAAAAAAATAATAACCATACCTAAGAAAAAACACATGTTGACTATGAAAACTGCAACATATTGTCATAAGGGCTATGAAAATTTTTGAAAACTCACATGGATAACTCCCAACTTGAAGAGGTAGGTACTTCAACTGAGGGACATAATCTTTGAGCAATTATTATTAGAAATGTCTCTGAAATAAATTACGAGAGAAAATCTGGTGTGCGTGATCGCATTAACAGCCCTAATATACTGTTATGGTTCGCAGGGACTGTGCTTTCTCTACTCTTTTTTGAAAATTTATTTTCTTCTTTGATTCCCTCTTACCATAAACAATTTATTTATTTAGGGGGCCTTTCTTTTTTTAAAACTAATAAAAGTTATGTCTGTATGAGAACTCTATGACTCAGAGTGAGTTCAAGTATTTTCTTTTATATAAATTTTTTTTTTTAATTTTCATAACCTATAAACTCCTATTGAAACTCAATTTAAATTTGTTTGGGTTTTATTACAATAAAAAATTTTCCAAACAATAACACTTACAACAACTAACTTAAAAATAACTTAAAATTACTCACAGTTTGTTCCCTTAATGAATCTTCTTCGTCACCGACTTTCTGTCATTAATTTTTGACAGAAGTCCCCCGTAGGTTAACGAAAGGAATAACCCACGGAATCAGCTGTTGAACAAAGCTTGAAGTCAACTCTAGTAGCCTTGCTGTTTGTGTGTCAGCAATTTCAATGTAGATCTCTGTACGGATAAATCCAATTCGCTGCTACGTTTTTCTATCTTCTATGTCAAAATCGCAGAATCCAAATCGCTGCATGCACGGCTGTACCCAAATCAAACTGCAATTGTCAGCTACCTCCTAGCCAAATCTCTGCACGGCTGTATCCAAATCAAATTGCAGTTGTCAGCTACCAGCTAACCAAATCTCTCCTTCTAACCTATATGTTTCTTCTAGTAGTCAGCTACGGCCTCTGTTCTTTACCAAATTCTTGATGTTCGAAATTTTTCTAGATGTTCACGATATTCACGATGTTTACGATGTTTGGTTATGATTTCGTGATCTACACTGATTAACTTGTGTTTTAGGAATCTCCTCAAATAATCGTTGTTTTTCTATTTATAGTTTTTCTTGTAACTATGTAAATTCGATTGTTATCTGCTTGACAACATATTATTTCTCACTATGACAGCGGATAATTTTTGTATTTTCCTTCCAATCAACATCTATGAAATTCATTTCTCTTCTGGAGTATAACACACAAAATCCTCTTTGGACATGTTATGTTTTCCCCATTCTAACAGCCAATTTCCCTGCTACTAGAGTTGCTGTTTTTTTCTTCAAAATTGTGACTTTTTATAATTTTATGCTTGACATTTCCCCATACACTCTAGCTAACTTATTCTAATTATTCTAATTATTTTACAAAAATTATTCTATGACATTTCACCTTATTATTACAATATTTACTATTCTACTCTCCCAAACAAATCTAAATATTCTGTTCCAATAGAACTTCTCAAAAACTAAAGACTATTTTTCATGAAAGAAAAAAAAAACTATTACTAGGTAAATAAGCTTAATAAGCTTCTTATAACAATACCTAACAATGCGAAATAATTTGCCTCTTCTACATTATAGCTACCATTAACTATGTAAGGGTAAAAGGTAAGGGTAGGGAGAGTTGTTAGAATTTATTATAAAGTTGTGAAGCATTTCATAAACAAAAAGGTCTGCTCACTTTGTAGGTATATTTCCAGCCTTAAATTTGATTGAAATAGAAAATGGAGTTTATAAATTAATAAAATTTTGTAGCCTGCTGTACTCTTATTCTAGCTCTAGCTATTGTATTAATTGTCTATTGTTTGATATTCACTGCTTTCAGAATGAAACAATAAAATTTACTTTTATCGTTTTTTCCGGACTCTACCTATTCGAATATTCAGTTGAGGGTGCTGATTGTGCATATCCTAAAAAAAATAATATCTTTAAAAAACTATAGAAATCCCTTAATTAAAAAAAATCAAGTGCGAAATTATATCTTTTCTACTTTTATACAGTTCTATTACAAATTATTATTTCGCTCACTTACATGTAAAAAAAAATATTTCAAATTTAGTATCCTGAGAGGTTTTTTGATATTCTAACTCAAAACACAACAATTTATTACAAAACAAGATTTATAACCCCCCACGCCTCGTATGCAAAACTACGTCATTCCAAGAAATCACAAAGCTTGGTATTTACTACTTAGAATACATTAGCCTCCTCAAACCCGATCCCATATTATATCGAATCGTATATTCGATTCGAATATCGACTCAGAGGGGGGTTGGACAGATCACTGAACCGAACAGCCATGCAAATGCACGGACGGATTGGACTTCCTTCTATCAGATTATGCATAACCGTCGAATCCTTGAAGCCGGAAATCTGTGCGAGTATTCTTTTATCGGGAAATTTATAGAGTCCCAGTTCCGGCCTGTGTTTTCGCCACACATTTCACGCAACAGGATTCACGTTCTTGTCAAAGGAAATGTCTACTCGTGGATGTAGGACTCACTGCGAATACACTCGATGTCGACCCGTGTTTACAAAGACAGGTGTTGAAATATGACAATTGCGCTTTCCCTTCAGATACTTTCGGGCTGGAAAAGTTAGTTCTGATTTTATTTGTCACACTTAGATCCAGGGAAACTGTGTTTGTTATTCTTGTTCACTAAGAGTGATTTGAAATTGATCATGAACTTTATGAAAGTCATTCCTGATCAACAAATGTCGGTAGATCCTGATTCATCAAGAAAAAATGGTTTTCCAGAATTCAGATAATATTTTCTAACCAAATCACCCTGTTTGTTGAAAAACAGCCCAACTGTTTTTTAGATTCATAATTAATTGGTCTACAAGTAACCAAGAAAAGCTTCACGATAATTTTATCAGAATGACATAATCTGTCTAAATGAATAAAAAATTAGAAACGATTAGGAAACATTGCTATTGAATCGGATTCCGTAATTTCTCAAGATAAATCACAGAATATTATTTTATCCACAAACAATGGTATCTATAAAAACTTTCAAAGGGTTATGTGGAAGGAGTGAAATAGTAACGTTGAACAGCCGTTAATAAAATCACCACGTCATAAAAGATGAATGGATAAACCGCAAACATACTGCCTGGAGCGCCGAATTTCGGTCATCTGAATTAAATAACTCCCATCGAGAAGAAGTGATAAAACTTTCTGGCTGTAAATTTGTGAAATATAGCCTACAATATTTCATGGTCCCGAACGGGGGAATGTGTCCTGGAAAGTTAGCGGAAATAATGACGTCGTCTTGAGGAGATGTCAACTCTTGTAGCCACCGCTATATATTTCGTTTCGAATTTCGGTTGAAGTTGAAAAATAACTTTACGTAAATAAACGTCACCTTTGTTAGCTCAATTCTTGTATCGTGTCACCTATCCTTTCTCCAACTCAATAATGCGACTACGTTCTATCGATTCATGCAACTTCGAGCCTGGGCATACGTCGTATTGGCAACAGGATATTTTAAATAAGAGAAACTTCGTTATGGATACGCTAAAGCTGATCATTTCTCTTTCAAGAAGGTAGCAATACGTAACGACAAAATTTTAGACTTCACGAAATCGTGACGAACGGTCGATATAACGATATTTTTATTTAAAATCTTTAAAAAAACGGTGGAAATACATCGTCAAAAAAAGTGCTATCGAAATACGATTTAAATTTTAAATAAAACTTCGTCAGAAAACAATTGAAGTCAAAACGTAACAAAAACGTCGCGAATAAATCGTCAACTTTTCAGTTTGTTAATTATTTTAAAAGAATCTTTGAAGTTTTTAAATAAAACTTCGTCAGAAAGCAAGTGAAGTCAAAACGTAACGAAAACGTCGCGAATAAATCGTCAACTTTTCAGTTTGTTAATTATTTTAAAAGAATCTTTGAAGTTTTTAAATAAAACTTCGTCAGAAAGCAAGTGAAGTCAAAACGTAACGAAAACGTCGCGAATAAATCGTCAACTTTTCAGTTTGTTAATTATTTTAAAAGAATCTTTGAAGTTTTTAAATAAAACTTTGTCAGAAAGCAAGTGAAGTCAAAACGTAACGAAAACGTCGCGAATAAATCGTCAACTTTTCAGTTTGTTAATTATTTTAAAAGAATCTTTGAAGTTTTTAAATAAAACTTCGTCAGAAAGCAAGTGAAGTCAAAACGTAACGAAAACGTCGCGAATAAATCGTCAACTTTTCAGTTTGTTAATTATTTTAAAAGAACCTTTGAAGTTTTTAAATAAAACTTCGTCAGAAAGCAAGTGAAGTCAAAACGTAACGAAAACGTCGCGAATAAATCGTCAACTTTTCAGTTTGTTAATTATTTTAAAAGAATCTTTTTAGTTCTTAATAAAATCAAGTGATGTCAAATGTCACTGTCAGTTTTCTCTTTGTAAACACATGGCAGAATTCAGCGGAAACGGGATAGGAGACATATTTGTAAATTAGGAAGTAGGAAGTACCTCGTGTCTCCGATAGTTGAAGAAGTTTTTTTGGTTACCTCAACAAGAGACTATCTACTACCTCTACTGTAAGTTTTTGCATACCAGTAAGTAACACCCTGTATGTGAGAATATCGTGACTAACAAGTCACGTGTTGTCATCATAAATATTCACGTTTTTATAACCTCAATTAGTTGATTTACGTGCGATTTTCGTAGACTGTCAGTCACAGTATTTTTCACGTTTTTGTCACGTTTTTTTCACGACTTTGTCACGATTTTTCACGACTTTATAACGATTTTTTCACGACACTGTCGCGATTTCTTCACGACTCTGTTACTGCTATTTCTCCACGAGTTTCTTACGATTTTGTTAATCGGTAAAGTGAATTTTTTTTAACGATATCGTCAATGTTTCGTAACGGCTGCTCAACATTCAAAAGTGTGGTTGGCGTGACCAATTCGGAAGTTAAAATTAGAGCGGTTTTATAACGTATTAGTCGTGATTTTTTTCACGAATTCGGGATCTCGTCTAACTTACGACAGCTAAAATGGTCACATTTTCAGTCGCGTTTTCGTCACGAAATGTTACCTGGGAGGTACGTGTAAGATTATCACAAACCGACTTAGGTCAGTACTTACGTTCTAAATTTTGCTTATTTCGGTATATTTTTCAGATAAGCAGATAAGATAACCCCTTCACCAAAAGAGGCGCGGAACGATAATATTTCATTGGGTAGGTGTAGTGTCTTCTCCCAAGAAGGGGCAAAAACATTACTTCTTCACTGGTGGTGGAGAATCAGACTTTTGAGAGAAGTTGAACCTCGGTAGGACTCCAGACAATTCATGCGGGGTAGCTTGTTCAGGGACGATGCCGAAATTAGAAGGGCAGGAAAATATCCTCATCTAGAATTTTGATTCTGATTCTTGATATTAGAAAGGAGATAGGAGATATGAGATAAGGAGATACGCAAAGCGAGCTTTCCCAAGAAGATTTTAGGTAGTTGGGAGTAAGTGAATTAGATTTTAGAATTATTTATCGGGAAATGATTACTCATCCAGTTTAATTACTTGGTTCAAGGAAAGATATTGAAGATAAGATATTATGTCCCACTTTCAAGGGTTCAAAAGGAAATGGACGACTTTTTCAGTTTAGCAAAAGTAGTTCTCAACCAAACATGCGCCTACTTTGCAATTTTCTTGTTTCTTGTTGTCGCAACGCTAATAAGGGAAATGGAAATCTCGTTCTAAATAAAAAATCTAAAATGTCGTCTGTTTTCATTGAAGGGGAGAGCCACTAGTATGTAATAATAGTGAAAAGGTTACTTTTCCTTTCTACCTTCCCTAGTAGTAAGTCTATTCTACAGGGTGTCCCTGAATTGGTGTTACAAACTTAAAGGGGGTATAGTACGTAAAAAAAAATTCAAATTTTTTTTTTAAACATGCCCTTTAAAATGCACCGTTTTTGAGATACAGGGTGTTTAAGTTAAAAAAATTATATCGTTTTTTGCGGATAACTTGGGAACCGCTATGCGCACGGATACCAGCTTTTGTACAAATAGGAACCTTAAAAAAGTAATAATTTCTAATGCCAAATGATTGGCTTTGCATAAAGCAGTGGCAGAGATTTTGGGGTTGACAAGGTTTTTTTGCCCTTATTTTCTACGCCACTGGGAAGATAGCTGCTTTGGAAACATTTTATAAAATTTTGGAGTTTTTTACGCAAAAAATTATTCTTTGTAATTTTTTGTGAAACTAACTAAATTCAATTTATCTTTCGTTATGGCGTCAATGGTTTTCCAATTCATTAAAATCTTATGTGTCTTTGAGTTTAATTTTTTGATCATAAAATGCCCCTTTTTTCAAAAATGGCTAGTTTCACAAAAAATTACAAAGAATAATTTTTTGCGTAAAAAACTCCAAAATTTTATAAAATGTTGCCAAAGCAGCTATCTTCCCAGTGGCGTAGAAAATAGGGGCAAAAAACCTTGTCAACCCCAAAATCTCCGCCACTGCTTTATGCAAAGCCAATCATTTGGCATTAGAAATTATTACTTTTTTAAGGTTCCGATTTGTACAAAAGCTGGTATCCGTGCGACTAGCGGTTCCCAAGTTATCCGCAAAAAACAAAATAATTTTTTCAACTTAAACACCCTGTATCTCAAAAACGGTGCATTTTAAAGGGTATGTTTAAGAAAAAATTTTTGAATTTTTTTTGACGTACAATCCCCCCTTTAAGTTTGTAACACCAATTCAGGGACAGCCTGTATACGAGACTTTGAAAGAAGATACTTTTATTGTGATATTAAAAAAATAATAACACAGTAACAAGATCAAGCCATCTCAGATAAAGATTTATCAAGATTTTACAAAGTCTCTGGTCGAACTTATTTATACCCCCAAAATAATAAAACTTTATCACCTGAGTGGTTTCCGTTCAAAAAACTTCTAAATTTATTCTGACGTGAAAATTTAAACGACGAATTTCCTCAGATCAAAACAAGAACATTATTGATATTACATATTCTGGATCCGACCTAGAAATCATATTGTTCGAACAAAAAATGCGGGTGTTGTTTAAAGCAAAGCGATATGCCCGTTCTGCAAAACATTCTTTTATTATCCTTATTGATTCTTCTAAGGATTTTCCATGCACGAACTTTTTACTTTTACTTTGAAGAAGATTTTAAAACGTGATATCAGCAATATGAAAGGAAGCAACAAAGCGAAATTAGCGTCTTCAGGAGCATTTAGGAAGGGAGCTTTATATGAAAATCTCATTACTACGTGCCCGGCTAATTTCGTAAGGTGTCTCCTAATATCTTATATGAAGTATGAAGTTCACATAGCACGCTGCTTCTTAGAGCAATTACATGAATACAGCAAGAGCGCTTTATGCTTCCAGATGACATTTTTCATGATTAAAATATGAAAAGTGGAAACATGATTTCCTACAATATGCTCGAGTAATTTTTCACAATCCATAAGGAGCAAAACAGCGTAACTGAGCGTTTCTTGTTCATAAGGGCTGAATTTTATTAATTCCGCCTGACATATATATAAGTTCTCCTTTCCTGGGAACTTGGAAACTTGAGCTAGTTTGCATTCCGGCAACGCGATGGGCTCCCCGGCGACACTGTAATTAATTTTTGTCAACCTAGAAAACAAACCGATGCAATAACAAACAAAATTTTATTTCAGATTTCCTGCTTTATCATCTTTCATATTTCATAGTCAAGGAAATTTTTGCTTAATTTACTTGAATATATTTCAAATTACTCCGGAAATAACTCCTTTTATGAAATTGAAGCACTCAAAGATAAAGCCTTCAAAGTTTTATTAGCAAACAATTAAAATTAACATGACAATGAAATAGAAATGAGAACAAAAGATAATAATTCCAGAAGTCTGGTATTTCATTACAGTACCTAATTCCCGCGGTAATTGCATAGTTATGAAAATTCCTGGATGAAAATTCCGCACTTTCCAGGTGCACTTCATTTTTTTACTTATTATGTGTAAACAATTTCAATTACCGAAGTATTTCAAGATTAAATTTAAAAGATGCTTATGCTTGATGAAAATCCGTTAGGTAATAATTATTACAAAGCGACGCCTTCATAACAGTTGTTGTTATGAAGGATATTTCTGTATTTTAGAGAACATCAAATTATTCTGACTTGGTCACCCAATATCCACTCAGTGAATTAGATGGAGAAATAAAAAATCGGCATCCGGTAAGTCAAACGAGTATTGATCGTTCGTAATACGATGACGAGTCCTGTCCCGTTATTATTATTTAAACTCTGATAAATGAATTTAATATTTCCACAGGAATAATACTCCCGTTCTTGTTTTGCAACAATCACTCCGATTACAGCCAGCCGATCGTCGATGAAGTAGAAAAACCCGGGCCCTAACCAACTTGACCAAAATTTATGAACATACAAGCTGTTCCCGAGAGCTTTGTTTATTATGTTCTACAATTTTTTTGTTTTTAATGAAAATAACAAAAATTTTAAGAGTGTGATCATCAATTTGATGCTTCAATGATCATATCAAACAGTTATGATCGTGTTAGTACCTATAAATCAATACACGATCCAGTAGCTGAACGAGAATTCTTTCCACCAAGCTTAATCTTCTTAAAATAAGCTCACATCAGGGAGTGTTGTCTCTTGTTTGGGTTAACTTGTCAAAGATGTTAAGGCGATAATGTTTAACTAGGTTTACTGAAAGGTGACAACTTTGACGGCGGAGAATAGAATACTCAAACACAAGAATTGATTAATAAATTACATAATAGCAGAAGAAATAATATATAATGGAAGGTATTTAAATTGATTGTCGTTCTGGTTCTACCCCACCGGTATAAAACCGAACTACGATTTCTTCGCTCAGAAATAATTGCATTCCGAATAGTTTTTTCCTATACGTAATTGAATGCGCAACATCAGTTAAATTATGTTATCGAACAAATCCAATACACGGTAATAGCATTACCGCACGTTTCCCAGTTTAATTTGTGAATGTACACAAAGTTTGGCGCTCCCAACGACGAAATATCGGCATTTCATATCAAACCGAACTCGTTTCAAAGAGATTCTCCAATTTCTAAATTAAATGCGACGAAAACATATCGCCATCTACGTTTTGAGCATTTATGAAAGACGTGTCAGCATTACTTCACGTCCAATTATTTTGATGCTGACGAGACATTTAATTAACGCACTCGGATACCTGAATTTGAGATAAATTTTTCATTAATTTAATAATAATTATGGTGTGTTTTGTCACTTGGATATAATCATCTATTTTGAGCCCTTTTAGTGTAATCCGTACAGCCGTAATAATTCATAATTAAATAACTTGGCTCAGAGTTTAAATCTAAGATTGAAGAGGTAGATAATACAAGCAATCGGGTTGTAGTTAGTGAAAGCCCTTCATGGACGTTATAGTGCGGTAATCACTCAAAGATGGCGCTTAAATTATTACGTTAAAAGTACATTAGGGTGTATTATTCCATTTTAGTCAAGTCACTTTGATCGATAGTGTAATATGATGGATAATAGATGCTGGATTTGAAAGAACAAAGCGTGGCAATGATAAATGTTAGATCTGCTCTTTATTTCATTTACTTATTTGTTGAGGTTAGGTGCCAGTTCCATGTTTTAACATTCTTACATTTTCAGAATAAAAAGAATTTATTGCCAGACATGATATTCCATCATCGAGCTACGGTTGAACTATTTTTTATTCTCACTTTTTAGAAATATAAAGATTGAATGATGACTGCTATCTGATGAGATCAGGACGGCAATTCTCCAGTTTGTGAGAATGGAACGATCACCGGAGATCGTTCCTATGCAAACTTTTCATTACATTTCTCAACATTTCTTATTACATTCACAACACATTTCACACTAAGTTGATCGTATTCTAGAAAAAACCATCGACTACTTTCAGCGAGAGTCTCACCTGCCATTTTGCCAAGCTTCTGTTCAGATTTATTGACGTTTTATTGACGTTGGGCGTCAATTGAAACGAACTATTTTACCCTTAGAGGGGAAAAATAGTCGTGGAGAGCATGAGACAGTAAAAGACAACAAGGGTCGTGGATTGAGCTTTCAGTCTAAGAGGGTCAACAAATAACCAGCGGGTCAGCAGAACAACAGGTACTCTTTATTTAAAAAAAAATCACAGTAATTATCACAGAATCTTGAGCACGGTTAACAACAATAAAGAAACAAGTGCGTGTAGTTTAGACGAATGAACTGATCGGGTAAAAATGGATCTGCAAAGGCACTTAGCTTCGTAGGGTCTCCGGTGCGAGGGTGAAAGTTTCCAGCCGGGGGTACGGATGGCACACGTTCGGCGGCAGGCAGGTGGGCTGCGACAGTGGTAAATTTGGCCACTCCTGCAGTAATACAAGTATGTGCCAATGGATCAGGTGCCCTTCGGTACGAGGAACAAGCTTAGCTGGTGGGAAACTTGATCTCAGGCACAACCAATGTGCTGCATTCTTGCTTGAAGTGAAAAACTTGCTTCCAGGAAAACTTGCGTCCGTAAGAAAAAGTTGCTTCCAGGAAAAAGTTGATTCCGGGAAAAAGTTGATTCCGGGAAAAAGTTGATTCCGGGAAAAAGTTGATTCCGGGAAAAAGTTGATTCCGGGAAAAAGTTGATTCCGGGAAAAAGTTTATTCCGGGAAAAAGTTTATTCCGGGAAAAAGTTGATTCCGGGAAAAAGTTGATTCCGGGAAAAAGCTGCAATTTCATAGGTATCAGAGACACTCTTGTATTAATGAACGGTCCGATCGAGTCTGCTTGCCAAGGGTACATAAAATTATGTCCCGTCCTCAAGACAAAATGAGATCAAAATGTGATCGACGAAATTTTACATGCGGAGCGAAACTCGATCGGATTTAAAAGCTGTAATTAAAAATAGCATACTGTATTAAGAAAATATGATCTGTATAATTCCAGCACAATTAAAGAAACCATTTTACGACACTCACCAAGCCAAAACGTGGGTGATGTTTCCAATATTTGAGCAATAAATTCACGACGCCATTAGGTGAATTATTCGCGACAGGTTTTTGCGTGAACCTTCTTCAAGCGAATTTTCAGGAGAGAAGGAAAGGTGAGATCTCAGGTATCGGCGTACCGGATTGGAACTCGACAGTCGAGATCGACGAAACTCGAGGTCTCCAGCCGGCCGTGTTTGCATCGCACTAAAAGTCACCATCACTCACTTATGCGACGCGCGCACCGCGGTTGTCTCCGGGTCGCTGGCATTTAGCCAGTACGTACAAAATGTACGTTACAATTAATTTCATTGTAGTTTCATGATTTCATTGTGTTGATTAGTATTCTCTAGATCAAAATTGATGGCAGTAACTAACAGTACTAAAAATTTAATGTGAACTCTCACGTGGGAATCGACTCCCACGGACTCGAGAATCGCCGTCCTGGCGGGCTATTCTCGAGTTCATGGCAACGGAACGATCACCGGAGATCGTTCCCATTCAAAGTGCAAACTTGACATGGAGATATTTGAACACCTGGATGTGATATTTCTTATCACATTAGGTAGCAAGTGGAAAAAGCAACTTTGGCAAAAGGAAACAAACTATTCACACGACTAGAGAACGAGGAATCCTATTTAAAACATATTATGGGTCCAAAGAGCTGTATAGTTTAGTATTTGATGTCATTTTTAGCTGGATATCTTAATCAATGACTGATTGTGTGAATTTTTAGATGGTTATATGCTCCTGAAAAAACTGCCGTTTTTAAGTTAATTTGACTTACTGTCGAAGGTAACAAAAGATACCTTAGGTTGACCAGTTTTCATGTGAACTCTCATGTGGGATCCCTCTGAGATCGACAGTGAGGAACACGTAAATCCCAGAAACCATATGAATGGGCTTTCAGAAAATTTGATTCATGGATAAAGCAGATTGTGAAATTTCAGGTCAAACATTACGCAGAACAATACAATAATGGCCACAAGTCAAATAAATGCTAGATCCAGTAAATATGGAATAAACATAAATACCTCTAAAGTTACATGATATGCTGAAATTAATTTCTAAAGATTTAAAGTTGTCATTGCTGGGAAAGCAATTGAGTGAAAAAATGAAACGGGACACAATCAAATCGAGATCAAATCGTTCGAAAGCGTCAATACGGCGAATTTATGTAACCTTAACAGGAATAGGCCATGTATGGGATGCAAGAGTGATGACTCCATGGAGTCGGCGTAATGAATTGGAATAACGGAAACAGGTTAGCCGGATAAATGTACAATATTTATCACGTTGCACTTTTGAAGGATATTTATTGTTTCACAGCAATACTATAAATCAGTTGAGCATATAATTCTGACTCTAATTTAAAGCAGCAAGCATCAATAGTTTACATTTGACATTAGAAACGCTTCACATTAATCACACTTCAGTAAAATGCACGACTTACGATCGGATTATGAAAACAAAAACGTCCTGAATAAAACATATCTATGGATTTTCTGTATTTTCAATCATGTAAGGACATGCATGTCGTCAATTATACAATAAACGTTATACATGGTGTTTGGTGACTTTATGGAGTAAATTCCTCGTTCAAAACTACCGTTTCTAACGTGAAATACCCCATTTTTGAATAAACTAATTTGGCAAGGCCTACCTAAACGTACAGATGGGAGAAGGAGCTGTATTGCAAAATGATTGACTACGACGGGATCTATCCTGTTCGAAGGGATCTTTTTACAAGAGGATGTCATCTCAACAAGACGTCCAAGAAACCGAATCTCCAAGGCTGGTACTTCAAGGCCAAGGCCAGCTAGCAGGTAAGTGATGTTGATCAAGCAAGTGGTGATTAGGAAGACAACGATCCTATTAATTCAGAAAACAGCACACTTATATCCATATTCAAGAAGAAAAAAAGAAAGTAGAGGCAGGAAGTCTGAATGGGAAGGCAAAAATCAACACATCTACGCTAAACAAAGAAGAACTAGAGGCCTCTCTAAACTCGTCAACGACGAGGAAGAAGAAGAGAGTAGTGAAGAGAAAATTCTACAGGAAGAGGAATAATCAAGTTGTAGTTCAGCTTTAGCTAAAGATAAATACTAGAAGATTACGTCTTCATCTTCTTCAAGCTCTGAACCCAAAACTGATGTTATCTCAGGTTATTCCGATGAAAAAGCATTTTCAGCAGAAAGTGAACAACCAGGTAGGACGTCTGGACACGACCTTGGACATAAGGTCGTGGGGACTGGGAACAAGTGTTACCTACCACTTGCATATCTGAGATGACTCTGTCAAAACAGCTAGGTGGATCAATGACTCCACTTCTGAGTATACCACTCCAAGCTTCCCATTCTCGGGTATTGTGCGCCCAGATAGATGTATATGGTCAAAGGGGCTCCCGAAAGGTGGCAACTCACTTTGGGGAACCTGGCACACCCCTTGCATGCAAAACGATGCGTCATAGGAGATCTTAGCGGGGTTTACTTTCCCCCATACATGCGACAGAAAAATGGAAGCCAAGAAACGACACCTTAACAATGTTGCTGCTTCTTCAGATCAACCTTGATTTACTTTGCTGCCAGAGATGTAGACATAGCCTTTATTAAGAAATTACTGGAAAATTCTGCTCCTTCACGTTATCGGTTTTTGAATGAAGAAGACAAAACTGCTGGAATCTTACTGGAATCGCCTTTATTCCACAAAAATATCTGTCAGAACCTTGTCCGCGATTATTAAAATTACTTTTAAAGGAATGTTTAAATTCTAACTATAAATTTGAGATTTATGAAAAAAATTAAAGATATTGTCTTACCTCTTAAAAAAACTTCCCCAGTGTTAATAAAACAACAAGATCATATAACATAAATCCCTACCTTGTAGCGTGTTTATGTTTATAAGAAATTTCTGACCTTCGCTCCTCACGATGCTGGAAGTCGAGGCGAAAGATATGGGGTGCTTAGGCGTTGACGGAAACCTGCTCCCTAGCCGGGCTATTCAAGACGGGAGGGTTATAACTTAGAGAAAGGGTAGACCGATCGGCACGTATAGGAGAATACATGAGGACACGCACTCCCTTAAAGGACGCTGTGGAACTATCACTTCTCCATTTTTGACACCATAAATAATAGACAATTTGAGGAAATAGGTTTGGGGAAAAATAAGAAGGGCATGGACCCTTTTAACAATTTCTGTGCCTGAGATATTTTATTTATATTCAAATCATTATCTGCATATTATCACTTAAGTCCATTTGAAATGTGGGTTAGGTCTTTTTCTGTCAGATATGAAAGAAAATTATTAAGTCATATACTTATTAAATTATATAGAAATTAAGATTCTAGAAGATATATAACCGGCCAATTCATTCTAATAATCAAAATTCTAGACTTAGGGTCTAGAATATTTCTACCACCTCGGATTGAATATGGAAATCAATTCCCTGAGTAAGAGTCTTCAGTCTGGAAATAAAAGTAAAGGGGTATACAAAATAAATATGCACTGGAATACATTTTCCTATTAATTATGCTAACAAATAAATATTACTACTTTATGTAAATAAGTAAATACTGTTAAGACAAGTGTAAATAAATAGTTAGTCAGTATCTAGTGTGTAAAAAAAATGAGTCTGGGAGTACTTTATAGACGAACCTTTTAACATAAATCCCTTACAACATTGACACCAGATGCCATTTATCTGACGTATTTATACCCTAAACAACCCACTCCTGATCACTCCACTTCAATTCGCCCATCTCTAAACCAAACCCCCTCCTTGACAATCCCTCACCCTTAACCCGAGCCGGATGAACACCTCTTTATACACGACCTATCCCGTGACACATGTAATTAAGATAACCGATCGGCTGAAAACTCCGGCCGATAATGAAGCAGGTTAGAGGCGGGATTAGGCCGCTCAAGTCCCGGTTGGATATCAAAGGGCTATTAATCAAGGGTGGAATGGTGGTTGTGCCGCCGCCGGGGGCAGAGATTGGCGCCGATCTCCGGAGATAGGCCGCGCGGCTAATTGTGTTACTCCATCTGTGTACTGAATCAATCTCTATAAATCATCGAAGCGGCGGGCTCGAGGTCTAGGAGGTCCCCGCATGATAATAGACGAGACCGACTGCATTGGACTCTATCGGGGGGGTGATGGCACAATCTGTCGGTTGAGGGAGAGTAGCATCGGGAGAGACAAAATGTGTTCTGTCAATGGGGGAGGAGAAGGCGACGGTCGAGCCTTGGAGATCAGTGGACTTATGAATTATCTATTGCTTTACTGGAGTTATTTGTCCTGGGAACAACTTTTTGGTTTTCCCTCCTTCATAAATAAGTATTTTTTGTTTAATTTATCTAATAAAGTTTTTCTTATGAAAAAATCGAAAAAATCATTAAATTCACTATGTTGAAGGAAAATATTAAAATTATTTCTAATAAATTTGATGAGATTCAGTTAAATGCTGAGTTGCTGCTTAGTGTATTATTGACAAAGAAGGCTGAAATCCTTAAGAAATAAGCCAAAAAGTGACTTGAAGAGTTTGGTTCGTTAAAAATAAAAAGTACACTTGGTTGTAGGTAATTATAAAATATACCGAAACGTTAGTAAATTAAAACTAAGAAGAATAAATTGCAAAATAAAAGTAGACAAAGTAAACTAATCAAAACAGCGGACGTTAAGTGATATTTCAAGTTCTAGACTCGCAGTACGCTAATGGAATTAACTTGGAGAAATAATGAAAGAAGAAGAAAAAGATCTGAGCTCTTAAGTAAAGTTTAATTTTAGTATTAGTGTAGGTACTGGAAAAATTGTAAGGAGAAGTTAATAAATTCTGAGGAATTACAAAATTATGAAATTTAATGAAATTTTTTACTATAAAAGGTTCTGATTTTATTAATTTTTATTGAGCATTATGTTCCAATAAATTCCTCTCCGTGAGTTTTTTGATGGAGAAAGAAAATTTCATTGAAGTTTGTCCATAAAAATTAAACGCAATTGAGCATTTTCAAGTCACTAACAATTTTGCAACTAGTTGCAACAATCACATGAAACATTTACCCCAAATTTCTTCAAAAAACTTCTTGAGAGCGAGTCTGTTATTATAACTGCTGCAATAATTTTAGAAGGAGTATTTCTTGCGTAGGTTACGCTAGAGTGGGCTTTCAATTCAAATTCAATTCAAACTCAGAAAGACTCTGAGAAATCGGAGAAAAGTTATAGCAAAAGAGAATGATTGAGAGTTGATAAATCAAAGTTTAATAAAATGTTTGACATATTTTTCATTGATTAGTGTTAAATTGGAAATGTTTGTTTCAATTTTATGGGCCTCTATTGCTGATTTGTCTTCATTGAAGTCTTTTCTATGGTAGGCAAATATATTTTCCTACGACCACTATACAAAACACTACTTTGCGCATCGTTTTTTGTGCGCAAACTAGCAGATTTCTCACGTATCCAAAACTGTGCGACAAAGTGACATAAGGCATAGCCAAAAACCGTTTCCGTACTGTTTTAATGTATGTAAACAATAGTGATGGGCGGTAACTGAGAACTCAACTGTTACTTATTGTTAATGGAATAACTATTCATTTAAAGCTTCAAGGTAATAAAATAAACACAAATGGGATAACATAGAACCCGACAAGACTATAAAATAGACTCATTATTCTCTTGTGGCAGTAATTATTAAAATTTACGAGTTGATCGCTAATAACAGCCAAATCAAATTCACGAACGTGATCGTGAAAATAACTCGCACACCTCTACTAACTTCAATCTACGACGCGCAGCGCCTGCGTTATTGTGTAGAAGTTGCATATCAATGATATATAACCTCTCTTAAATCATTGTTATTATCTACCACGTCTCTCCGCTCACGTCACTTATTTTTAGTTTATACCGAGTCTAATAATAAATAATAATAATATTGTCGGTAGAATTCAATGATTTAACAGTATATAATAGTAATAATAAAAAGTCATTGGTAGAATTGAAAATAATATGTACCTACCTAGGTAGGTAATCTGAAAAAATAAACTTTAGTTAGGTACCTATCATTATAATGGATTGTAATTTCTCTGAATGTGAAACAGAAAATACACCACCTGAAGTCAGAAAACAAGCAGGTTTGTGTTCTTTGAATTTGCTACTTGTAGTTTCGAGAGAAAAATACGAATCTGCTTATAAACATTTCATAAATTGGAGAAAAGGTCATAAAAGCAGAGCATTGTCAGAAAAAATAATTTATGTGTTAAATTTGTTAAATAATTAATCTTTTAAATTGTGGTCGTAGGAAAAGTACTGTGTGAAGCACGTGCGGAAAAGAAATTTCACACATTTCACACAGATTTTATGAGCATACCCAATTAAAAATTAAAATGATTATCTTATAAAGCTTTTACTTTTTCAATTATTTGTTTGTTTTGTTATTATCTACTTACAGTGTAACTCATTTGTTCTTTACCCGTGAATGATTAACTTAATGAGGAACAAATCCAAGGACCAAAATAAATGGATCCCTTATTGGGGAACCAAGCCAGTTAGAATGATCAAAATGAATGGTTCCCTTAATAATGGGGAACCAATCGAATGGGGGTTGATGTTGATTAGGAATTTTTAATATTATTAAATCAAATATTATTAATTAATTATTGTACTCATCACTGTTTACTTTCGTACCACTGGGCGAACCACTATGACCCGCAAGGGAGATGCGGAAGTCTTCGTATCAATGCGGTTTTGCGAATGGGGGCAAAAAAAATGGTACTGCGTGTAACACATCCACGACTAATGCGGTCGCCCTTTTTAATCGGACACGATAATGAGGAATTTACGAATGCGGGAGCCGCGTCGATCACAGCAACTGACGAAGGGTGCTGGGTTGGTTTGCTCGTCCTTGACTCTGCTCACTGCACTCTACCTTGATTGGTACTGGTCTTGGTCTTGGTTGTGAATGTTGGAAGATCCATCCTCACCACTCGCGCCACGCGTATGAGTATGTCCTCTTGCCGTGAAAAGCATAATTTTATAGGGATGGGCAGCAAGGGTTGTGCAAGCAAAGGATAAATTGCGTACGGAAAGTTGAAATTAAAAAATGCATCTAGATGACGGAACAACCCGTACAAAATCTTCATTTTAGTGTAAATTTTAATAAAAAAATACACTATTGAGGACGACATCACTTTTCGAAAATCATCCAAACTCATCAAATGTCCACCGATCTTAACCCCCAGACTACGGAAAAGTGGCTTTTAAAAACGCTCTTGTAGGTTTATTTTTCAAGATTAGTGAACGAAATTTTGGATCCTTGAAAAAATTTTTGGAATGACGTGAGATGTTCGTTGAAAAAAATTGCAAAAGTTGCCCTACTTCTACCTGTAGACTTTCACCTGTAGACCTGTAGACCTGTTCTTTCAAAATTCCAAAAATCCGGTTCATGAGACACGGTTTTCAGGTCGCAGTTTTCAATCTAGGGGACTTGAAATTTTTGTGGAAGTAAGATATTCACAAGTAGTGGTGTGGTATTACGTTTGAGCAAAATCGTTCCGAAATGGCGCCCTTTTGAATTTTAGGGAAAAGCACTAGTTTTTAAAACCCCTGTATAAGGAAGATAGAAAAAACTTTTTACCAACATTAACAAAATTGGAAGAAAGATATTTGAAATTTGTTTGTTCAATAAAATTTGCATTATCTATATTAATAAGCCAGTGACGTGGATAGGAAAAGGGGGAGAATGGATAAATTTCTCCGTTTATGAGCCTATTCTTCAACGAATTGAATTGAAATTTTGACAGTAGACAACTATACTAATAACCCTTAACTCTGAAAAATTTCAAGAAGCAAATAAAAAAAATGGCGGAAATATTTGAATATTTTTACATGATGTTTATTTCTCTAAATTTTAAAATTTTCGGTTTTTAAAACTCCCCTGTAAGTATTTTCGAATTTATTAAAGGTAGTGTAAAAATGGCATTTTTTAAGTAAAGTGTGGCGGGCATAGTAAAAGGGGCAAACAAAATTGTTGACTTTTTCTGAGATTTTTTATTTTTATTTTTTAATTTATGAATCTATTTCCTGGCACGTTTTCAAACGAAATGTTATGAATGAAATATTCATAATAATTGAATCGCAATATTTATGCGATTGATGCGCATCTTACACCGTGCTATGAAATAAAAAATCGATTTCTCTGAAACTATGCGCCCTAGCTTGCTGAATCTTTTTCAAAAAACTTTTCTATAATGTTTTATTCATTTAAGTCCGTACATAATATAGACATTTATCTATTCCCAATAATTAATATAGCGTCCCACATGATTAATTTTTTGTGGCGACTTTAGGGCCAATTATCTCAAAAAGACCTCAACTTTTAGAACTTTGTTGAGTTCCACTAGAAGCGCTCTGGTTTTTTGAGTACCTGTTGAAAAATTCATCACCGTAGCCCAAACCGTTGCTTAATTAGCGCGATGGATGTTTTAAAAAACACATGTTTCTAATAATTTTTCAGGAGCAGAAAATTCGATTTTTCAAAATTCTTCACTAATAAAAAAGTTGCACCATTCCATTTCGGATGGACAAAATCATACTCTACAAGATAGTGAAGGTCTCATCAGGTTATACGTTCTAAAAAAAAACTACTAGAAATAATAACCGAGGTAAAGAAGCGATTTTACTCACCTAATACAGGACCATCCTGAACGGGAGCTGTATGGAAGAAAAACACTACCTACACCTGTGCATTGTGCTGTAGGTCAGTAGGTGAGAAATTTAACGAATATCGATCCGTCAAGCCGTCAACCCCCAGCTACCAGCTACCAGTTTCCTTTCCAGTACCTACTGGCAGTACTTTCAGTTTCAGTTTTATTTGTTGTTAGTAGGCTAGGCACTTTCACTCGGTAGGTTTACGGCGGTGTCATATTATCTGCCAGCTGGTCTATGATGGGGTAGCTTTTGGTAGTGTCTAATAACTCAGTCTCAATAATTTGCTGTAAGGCATTATTTATTGTTTACTTCGATGTAAATAAGTAGCTTGAAATAAACAACACAAATCGGTAGCTATCAGATAATATTTCAAAGTATACAAGTACATACAGTGCGTTCAAAAATTGTCAGCTATTTTTTTAGCAGCTGTTTTCACACCAGTCCTTAGCAGTAAGTTTAACGGTCAGCTTGTTAAATTGTGAGTAAATTGCGTGCACCTAGGTAAGTGTTTTTCTCGATTATTTTCTCTTTTAGATATAATGATTTGGTATAACTGCTAAATAGCTTTCCATGTTTCCCCTCTATTACCCCCAATGATTTTACACAGTTTCTCATCCGCCCTTACTACCTACCTATTTATTTCTGCTCTTTAATTATTCCAGTCTACCTAATGGTAGTTTTCTAATTATTATCACACTAATAAACAAACGGCGCTGTCTCAATCACAAAAGTTACATTTACAATAACATTTCTTAACCTTAAAAGTCAATAAAAAATATTTCTGCTTAATAAGATTTCTCCATAATAATGAACCATGCACATAAAAGTAGGAGTCTTTAGAATGTGGAAAACTAACGAAAAGAAAGTGCTTTTTTAATCCGCCTCCCATAACCAATATAGGTAGGTAGGTATGATACACTATGCGAATTTTCCACGACCAGCTCAAAATATATTTTTTAGATCAAAAAAATTCAATTAAAAAATAAGTCATTTAGGTAGCATTAAGCAACAAACTGCGAACGCGAAAACACGACAAGAGCCAATAGTTACTCTACTAAATAGGTACCTATTATAACCTCTCCAAGTTCTCCAACATTTTTTGGTTAACCTGCTGTTTAGCGACGGTTTTACCCCTACGCTGGCCCCCCTCCACTCTCTCTGCTTGCTAGGCTCCGACACGTTCTCAGCGTTGCCATATGCAAGCCCTTCTCCTACGTTCTGCAGACAATCCTGCGTGCTTCCTGCCCGCTTCCGCACGAGACCGTAATAAGTAGCTACCGGTTCCGTCAGGTATTTGGTCAGGGTAGGTTTTTTTTTCATTTTACGAATATTTGAAGGAAAAAAAACCTACCCTGACCAAAGACCTGACTTACTGCAGCAAATAAGTGTTTTAATATTATTTGTAATCAAAAATGACACTTTAAGGGCCGTAGGAGAACGGAGACACGGATTTCATGTGGCAACGCTGAGAGCCTGTCGACTCAGAGCTAGCAGCACGCTAGCAGAGAGAGTGGAGGGGGGCCAGCGTAGGGGTAAAACCGTCGCTAATCAGCAGGTTAACCGGAGTCTTTAGATTGTAAAAAATGTACTTTTAGCATTTAGCAGTTTTGCATTTAGCATTTGCGTTTTAGTCATAAATTTCCCAGTGGAGTAGATAGAAATTCGGTAAAAACAAAAAAATTTTCAAAGGAATTAGGTAACTGAAATTCGCACAGAAAATTTCAAAAATATATCTTCGAAATTTTTTATAAATAATCTGGGGACGCCATTGAATTAACCTCGGAATTAACCATCTCTCAAAATAGCACTATAATAAAATTTATCGCAATCTGTCAAATATTAACGATTTTATAAAAATCACATTTCTTTTCTGCTGTTATTTCTCTGTAATTCTGTAACATTGCATTTATTTCCATATACAGAGGGTGTCTCAAAGATGAGTGTCATAAATTATTATAGAGGAATTTCCCTGGACTAAAGAAGAAAGTCAAAAACTCCTAATAACTGTATGTCTTTAAATGCATCGTTCTCAAGATACAGGGTGTCAATTTTTTATGAAATAAGTTAATTTGTCTTGTATTTTGGAAACCGTAAATGCCGGCTCCACACGTTGGCGCAACGCAGGCAAATCAGCGGCAACACGAACGTGTGGACGGTAAGTTCGTCTCGATTGCCCAAACATTCGTCCAAGTGAGCGAAGTTTGTCTACGTTCGCCTCGCTGTCGGCAAATGCCCGAATTCAAAGAGATTCGGCTATCGTCAACTTCGCTCTATTTGACGCTGCCCACACGTTGGCTCGTTCGATCTTGTCATTTACGCTCGACTATTCACTGCACAGTGCAGTGTATTTACGGTAATAACTGAAATTAAAATAAATACAACAACAATGACAACCTGGAATGACGAAAGAGTTTTCCAGTTTCTCGAACGTTATCAAAGTGAATCAATGATATGGGACCCGAAAAATAAATTTCATAAAGATAAGAACAAGGTTCCTGAATAATAACATACGGCTACTTACTAAATTTATTTTTTATGAGTAGATCAACACTAAAATTAGTAATTACCAAAAAAAGTTCTCATAACTCTTTTTTTATGAAATATAGGTAAGAAAAAAATAGCCAAGTCCTCGGCTCAATCTAATAATTACACATGAAAAAAGGCCATTCCTTGGAAAATGTAATTTTGATTATGATTTTTAAATATGTATGTTGTTAGAACCAATGCTAGTTGTAAAATACCAATATGCACCAACGAAAGCCTTGTGCGTTTTACGTAATGAGCAAAAAAAAAAAAAAAAATACATTATTATGAAATTTCAAAATTAAAATGATTAGTTTGCCTTACAAAGTAAAATATACTTATACAGGGTGGGGCGCGACGAACGCCTCGATCTGTGTAGCCTAAATCGTGCACGATAAAAAAAAATTAAATTGGGTCTTATACAGGGTCGTAGTGTCTACAACTTAAAATTATTTTGGACTATATAACATGTCTCATATGAGATCGTTATATTAAAATTATGTTTATTTTTTAAATGGAATGCTCCTATGTTATTGTATTTTTAGATTGATCGCGAAGAAAAAAAAGATTGGCTTTTTCAGTTTGTGTTTAAATTGAGATGTTTGTGAGAAACAAGTGAAAATTGCCATTTTTCAAGTTCAAGGCCCTTTACCGGGTGTCCCAACACTAGTGTCCACCCCCTAAATAGAGCTTATTTAATTTTAAACTGAAACTTTGAGGATTTGTGTACTTGATATAGGACCACGGAATGGCATAGGTAATCAGTTTCATTAAAAAAAAAATTAGTTCGGGCGCCAGCGATAAAAAACTGTATTATGGTGGTAAATTGTCGAAAATAAAATCGATTTTTTTTCAATACATACGTAGAAATCGATTAATAAAATCAAAATCGCTAGAAAGAAATTTGAAAAACCTAATTATAAGGTTTTAATTAAATAAAATATAAAAATATAAAATTATACAGGGTGGGGCGCGTTGAACGCCTCGGTCTGTGTATCCTAAATCGTGCACAATTTGAAAAAAATTTGAATTGGGTCTAATTTTATACAGGGTTGTAGTGCCCACAACTTAAAATTATTTTGAAGTATACAGCATGTCCCATATGAGAGTGGCATATCAAAGTTATGTTTTTTTTAAATGGAATGCTCCTATGTTATTGCATTTTTAGATTGTCTGAGAAGAGAAAATAAGATTGGCTGTTACAGTTGGTATTTAAATTCAGAAGTTTGTGAGTTATAAACAAGTGAAAATCGTCGTTTTTGAAGTTCAAGGCCCTGTACCACGAAAACGGGTCAAGATAAAGAAAAACGGCTTACATGTCTCTATTTTAGCTTTTTGTGTACTATCCTATGATGTAGATAAAATGTTTATACAGGGTGATAAAAAAATTGGAAAAAATCTGAGATTTCTCCACGCGTCGCCAAATAAGAAGAAACAAAGAACGTACAAATGTTTCTGTACTATAGGACAGTAAATAAAAAGTTAAAACAGGGACATGTAAGCCGTTTTTCTCTATCTTGAGCCGTTTTCGTTGTACAGGGCCTTGAACTTCGAAAATTGCGATTTTCACTTGTTTATAACTCAGAAACTTTTCAATTTACATCAACACCAACTGTAAAAACCAATCTTATTCTTTCTTCTCAGATAATCTAAAAATGCGATAACATAGTTAGGAGCATTCTGTTTAAAAAAACATAACTTTGATATGCCACTGTCATATGGGACATGCTGTATAGTAAAAAAAAAATTTAAGTTATAGGCACTACGATCCTGTATAAGACTCAATTTAATTTTTTTTTAATTGTACACGATTTAGGATACACAGACCGAGGCGTTCGTCGCACCCCACCCTGTATATTTATCTACAATCATTAAATAAATAAAGAGTACTTATCATCCCACCCATCTAAGTTACTTTGGATAAGAATCCATATTACCGCACTAGTACGCTAAGTTCATTACCGCACTAGTGAGATATAAAGAACAATTATTAATTATAAAAAGAAAAATTATCAGAACTGAGCTTGCATAAATATGGCAAAACAATTTTACATTTTCAATTCCCGTGGAAATTCAAGACACATAACGCCGCCACTGTCGTTATCTGTGATTATGAATTCGCTGTGGTCGTTCGCCTGTAGTTCGACCAAGCCTCAAGCCAACTGCAATCGCCAACGTGTGGACGGCAAGTTTGTACACGAATGATTCGGTGAATGATTCGGTGAATGTTTCGCCAAATAGTTGGGCCAGCTATAGTAATGCCCATTTAAAGATATTTTGATGTCATTTGGTAGAGAGACATGTTAGATCAAGATACATGTGTAGGTATGCAAAATATTCCGAGACTGAAATGTCTACCATGGGGGATTCCATCCGCCTCGTTTTCTACGCCACTGTTTTTTTTTCAATTAAAAAAATTCAATTCTATGGTCACTTTGGGGAAAAAAATTACCCCTTGCACAATTTTGATTAGATTAACTACCTAATTACAGTAATAATTTATTAGTCTTTGAGGATATTTTTCTTTTTTTGGTTATTTTTCATTATACTTAACTGCGAAAGTAAAAAATTCAACATTAACCCCCTCTCCCCTAGTATCTTCGTCCCTGATAGAGATCAACATTTTAGTCTCTGTATTTTTCGCATAATGTATCTCGGCCAACATTTTTTAAATAAAGTTTGACACCCTATATCTTGAAAACGATTAATTTTAGTACATACAGGATGTTAACTACCAACTAGTACAAAATAAAATAGGTAATTCTGCGACTTATTCTAAGAAAAAAGGTTTCCATTAAAATGGGTCCGCAAACGCACCGTTTTCGAGATACAGGGTGTTCAAAAAAAATGTTTTTTCTTACTTTTTTTGCGATATCTCAAGAACCGTTTGAGTTACAGGCTCCAGCGTTTGTACAGATTTTTACATTAATAATGACTACTTTTAAGGATCCAAACGAATGTAATGTTCTAAGATATGCCAGTGGTAGTGATTTCAGGGTTGCGTAAGGGTTTCACCCCCCCTCCTAACTTTTACGGCACTGGAAAAATTATCATTTTGAGAGCAAATTTCTAAGCGCCAATGTTTTTTACACAAAAAAGTACTTCTGGTCAAAAGCTGTAGAAGCCACCGTTCTCGAGAAAAAAGGCATCTTTCAACATGAACAAAGAAATTTATTTTAAAAATTTTCCATAAGTAGGTACTGTAACATGGCACAAATTAAAATTTGCACCTATTTTTCTTGTGCTTGTAACCAGATTGTTTTCAACTTCGTCTAGAATAAATACCTACACAAAAAATAAAATAAAATACCTAAATACATTTTTTCTGTTTCTGTTCATGTAGAATTTTGTACGTTTTTGATAAAAAAACGCCCTTTTTTTCTCGAGAACGGTGGCTTCTACAGCTTTTGACCGGGAGTACTTTTTTATTTAAAAAACATTGGCGCTTTGTAAAATTTGCTCTCAAAATGATAATTTTTCCATTGCCGTAAAAGTTGTGGGGGTGAAACCCTTACGCACCCTGAAATCTCCACCACTGGCATATCTTCATTTGTTTGAAGCCTTAAAAGTAGCTATTATTAATGTTAAAACCTGTACAAAAGCTGGAGCCTGTAGCTTAAACGGTTCTTGAGATATCGCAAAAAAAGTAAGAAAAAACAATTTTTTTGAACACTCTGTATCTCGAAAACGGTGCGTTTGCGGACCCATTTTAATAGAAACCTTTTATCTTAGAATAAGTCGTAGAATCACCTTCTTTATTTTGTACTAGTTGGTAGTTAATGTTGTATAGTTATTAGGAGTTTTTGACTTATTTTAGTCCAGGAAATCTCCTGTATAATTTGGAAACATCCACTTATCTCTAAGACACCCTGTAGGGAAGTCTGTAAAATTACATTAAAGTTATATTATACCGGGTGCGCAGAAAGTCTGGCAACGGTCCACTAAATCTTTCAGTTTTGAGTTTAAAAAAAAAAGTAAAACTGGTCAATTTTGTAATTTAATTTACTTTCTATTGATGTAAAAAAATTATACAGGGTGGTCCTTGACTCAGTTATGCAACATTTCCAATTTTTTTTTTAAATAGGACACCCCTCGGGACATCCTGAATATTTTTGTATTATACAGGGCGATAAAAACCATAAGAGTTTTCATCTCCCTGTATAAACATTTCATCTATATCATAGGATAGTACATAAAAAGTTAAAATAGGCACATGCAAGCCGTTTGATACACACGGCTTAAAAAATGAAAACATAAGATCTTCATTTGTTTATAACTCAAAAACAAATTAATTTAAACCGCACCTGTAAAAACCATCATTATTGGATTTTCTCATGAAATATTAAAATAAAAAAATATACAGGGTGTCCTATATAAAAAAGCCAATGTTGCATTACTGAGTCAAGGAACACCCTGTATAATTTTTTTTACACCAATAGAACAATAGAAAGTAAATTAAATTACAAAATTGACCTGTTTTTGCATTTTTTTAAAACTCAAAACTGAAAAATTTATTGCACCATTGCCAGACTTTCTGCGCACCCGCAGAAGTCGGAGAATAATATAAGTTGGAGAATAAGCGCCCTTATGTCCAAATTAAATTTCAGAATTCATGTTAACGATTTTTTCAGAAAAAAATCTAGGAACGCTACTACTGGGCTCATAATCTTCTAAAACGGTACTATACTAAATTCTATCGAAACCTTTCAAGTAATAAATATTTATTGAGAAATTTAAGGAAATATAAAGAATTTAAATCCAGTGACGTGCGCTCATTAGACTTTTAAATCGTTAATTTTAATTTAGAATATAATCGTTAATATTTAACAGGTTTCGATAAAATAATGTAAAGCATCGTTTTGAAAGAATTTAAATCCAGGAGCGCGCTGAGATTTAATTGTAAAAAAATCGCTGGTATGAATTCGAGACAGATCAAAAAATCCTACTCTGCCATAAAAAAGTATTATGCGATCGTTATCATTATCGTTATATGAATCGATTTATCTTGAAAAACAGTTTCAACTGAAAAACCGTCAGTTTCGTTGAAATTAATTAAGAAAACCTTTTTTTTAATTCTGAAAAGGTGGTAAGTCCGTTTATGATTTCCTTGATGACGTCAAACAACTAACTCAAAGACTGGAAAAATTTGCTTACCATGAAGTTCTTTTATAGTTTATTACGCTTGTAAACCATTTCTCTTTCATGTAATACCGTTTCATAAACTTCATCTCAATTTAAAATACAAAACAACTTGAAATTATAAGTAATCTTTGAAATTTATAGAACAGCTATTATAGTACCAGCCATTCATATGGGCGTGCTGGTTGCTTAAAACCCTGCGGTGTTTTACTTCTCTTTATAGTTTATATGCTTCAATAATTCTTCCTATGCATGGAAGCTTTACTATTATGTTTACTCTTTATGAGGCGATTTTAATTCCCGAGAGAGTAAAATACATTTACACGGTTCTTTTATAATTATTATACCCAGACTTCAAGCAAATTATG
The DNA here is from genome assembly GCA_910589415.1 of Malachius bipustulatus. Classification (NCBI taxonomy): domain Eukaryota; kingdom Metazoa; phylum Arthropoda; class Insecta; order Coleoptera; family Melyridae; genus Malachius; species Malachius bipustulatus. Next base: position 26,693,732 of record OU342637.1, read on the forward strand.
ACATATGCAAAAGGTATTTTGGCGTTTCAGCCAACATCCTGAATGATTCATTACTCAGAATAATTAAGGGTAGTACGACCTGATGACTCTAGTATTCAATGCAACTTATTCATCCTGGTATAAAACAAGGAACAAATAGCGGTCGCGCTATGAAACCTGGTTTTGCTGGGGAAGAACAGGCCTTGTAATCGCGATTCCGGCACTCATTCATACCTAACCACAGGGTGAATTAAAGGATGGATGGAAATAAATGAATGAAGGTTCAGGTAGTCGTAATATTTAATTAGGCTGGTTTATGAGATGTCGTAATTTTATGACCGCCTTTGAATAGCCGGTCCGGCATTAATGTTTTATAATGGTGGGCAGTAAAATTCTGTTAGGATAATTTAAGACGGTTAAACTTTGTCAGGGTAAAGAGAGGGTCACTTTGCTGATGAAACTCATTGTTCCAGTGAAATCTTCAGACATTAAAATTAAAGAAGCCAAATTTCAAGAAATTTGTGGAAACAGGACCCAAATTCCACTAAAGCATATTTTGATTTATTATTACTTACAGTATATGCACCTAAAGGATGAATTAAATCAATTTAAAGGGGTATTGCAGTCGCAGAAATGTCGCAGTCTCGAATGTTCTCTCCCTAACTCCTCAGCTCAAACAGAGGCTTTGTTAACTTGCTGAAGAATCGGTAATCTGCAGCTATTGAGAGATCAGTCCCGTCAGAACGTCTGAGTCGCCCTAAGCGTCCTGGTCGCCGGCCGCAGCTCTGTAACCACCCGCCAGGGATTCATATTTCCGGCTTCGCCAATTACCGAGTCACGACCGCCCGAATAAGTTTTGGCCTGGTTTTGTTACTCCAATAATAGACCTCACCAGCTAATACCAGCTTATTTTACCATCACCGTGTTAATAAAATTTTCACACATAAATCTTCGTGTATCCTCAATGATAAAAAAAAAACGAATGGTAGACTGATGAGGTGAAATTAGAGCGAAACGTTAATGTCTCTTTTTTATTTTATGGCATTTCTCCATAAGTCATACTTCGGGAACAAGAACAAGAAAGTGTCATATGAAGACACATTCACAGAACATGGAAACCACTCAAGGTTTATTGCCTAGAGGGAGGCAATCCTTGATAAAAACCTGGCGCCCGAGTGAACCGGCGAAAATGGACCATGGAAAACCTTCATGGTTGCAGAGTTTGCATTAGTCTTGAATATCTGCAGGCGTCGTGAAATTTTATGAAATGTCTTCATGTGGTTCACTCTTTTTAGAAAAAGTGACATATTCATAATGACAGCACTGGGTCGTCCCCTCTAATTCACACAAGAAGAGTTAGCCACCTGAGTTCGTTCAAAAACTCAGTGACCTGATCCTGTACAACGTTTTACAACAAAACATTACCATATAAAGCTTTTTACTGTAAGTTAAGGGCTTTCGTGCTCCGTAAATGCTTGTTGCTCCACAGGGGAATTTCGTGGATTGGGGTCAGCGTTGCTCGCAGGGATGCTGTCTTAGTTTGCATTATGTATTAGCTGTATTGTAGTTTGTTTTAATTTTATGTGACGTTAAAAAAGTGCTGTTTGCAGTGTAGTAGGTTTCATTCAGTTTTGTCATACGCAATAATCTCATGCTCCGGGTACTCCCGTAGGCGCATTCGACAACAGAGGTTGTAAAAAAAACTCAAAAGAGGTTTCGAGTTGGCGATCGTGGCAAAAAAATGGGTTTGAAAAAATTCGAAACTATGAAACTTTAAAAATTACTTTTCTCCTATGATGAGCGTATTCGAAATTTTCATGAAAAATCGATGTCTTTACAGTAGGACGTAAATTTGTGAGAATAAACGCGGATATTTATACATTATGAATCAGAAAAACAATAAAGTCGTTAGTTTTCTCGTAGTAAAGCGTAGAAAATAATTTTTTAAAGTCAAAAAAATCGAAATTTTTTAATTTTCGACAGTCACAACTCGAGAACACATGGTCATATGATGAAACGGCTTTCGTTTTCAAAATTTCATTGTCCAGTACGTTCTGGAGCATATTTTCAATGCCCTAGCTAAAAAATATCTTCAAAAATTGACTGGTCGAATTTTTGCTACTTGCAAAAAAAAATAAAAATTTGCCTGATCGAATTTCGTCATAAGCAATAATATCATGCTGCGCGCGGGCATTCCTGCAGGGGCATTCGATGGCAGGACTTATAAAAATAACGCAAAAGAGACCTCAAGTTGACGAAGGTGTCAAAAAGTCGTTTTAAAAAATGGACACTGAAAACCTCCGTTTGAAAAATGTTTTTTTCCCTTGTAGTGTATTCAAAATGTTTATCAAAAAATCGATGTCTTCACAATTGGACGTAAATTTGTGGGAATAAACGTGGATTTCTACAATACAAATCGGAAAAACAATTCAGTTGGGCCGTAAAGTCCTTAGTTTCCTCGCCAAGTGCAGAAAAGAATTTGTCAAAGTTCAAAAGTCGCCATTTTTTCAACTTTGGACAGCCATATCCGAGAACACAGTCTATGATAAAACGGCTTTTTTTTCGAAATTTCATGGTCCAATACGTCTTGGAGAAAATTGCCCTTTCAATGCTTTAGAGAAGAATCAAATCGTAAAAAATCGCATTTTTCTATCGATTGGTCCAATTTTTTCTATTTTCAAAAAAATCTACTTGCTTGATCGAACTTCTGCATTAGCAACAATCTCATGCTACGCGCGGGCGTTCCTGTAGGCGCATTCGACGACAGGACTTGTAAAAATAACGCAAAAGAGACCTCAAGTTGACGAAGATGTCAAAAAGTGGTTCTGAAAAAATCGAAATCAAAAAACTTCGTTAGAAAAATGAATTTTCTCCTATGGAGTGCATGCATTCGAAATTTTCATGAAAAAATCGATGTCTTCATAATAGGACGTAATTTTGGGTATCGAAACGAGGTTTTCGAGAATACGAATCGGGAAAACAATCTAGTTGGGCCGTAAAGTCCTCACTTTTCTCGCTAAGCAAACAAAATAATTTTTCAAGTTAAAAAAATCGATTTTTTTTTCGACTTTGAACAGTTAAATTTCGAGAATACAATATGTTCTTATGACAAAGTGGGTTTTAACCTCATGCCGCACGAGGGCATTCCTGTAGGCGCATTCTATGACAGGACTTATAAAAATAACGCAAAAGAAGCCTTAAGTTGACAAAAATGTCAAAAATTCGTTTTGAAAAAATCTGGAAAACAATCCAGTTGGGCCGTAAAGTCTCAGTTTTCTCGCTAAGCGCAAAAATGAATTTTATCGAGTTTTTTCAACTTTGGACATCTAAGTCTCGAGAACACAAGGTCACATGACAAAACGGCTTCCATTTCCGAAATTGCATTGTCCAATACGTTCTGGAGTAATTATTTAATGCTCTAGTTACGAAAAAATTGTAAGGCATTATATTAAAATTAAGGCATTATCCTTGTAAATAGCATTTGACGCAAGGAATTGTAAAAAACCAAAACCAAAAAAACCAAAAAACACTGTCAAAAATCGTTTGGCTCGAAAAATGACTTTTTCCTGTGTATTTTGTAGACGAGGAGATCTGAGTACAGAAGAACCGCTTACAGTTCTTAACTTCTGACTATTTCTATCTTCTGATATGAGATTTTTTATTAAAATGGCAAAAAAAAATTAGAAATCTCGCGACCTTTTTCAACTGTGGACGATTGTATCTCGAGAACGCAGAGCACCATGAAACTACTTTCTGTTGCAGAATCTTCAATGCCCAACGCGCATTTCTCATAAAGCAAGAAATGATTCAAATAAACAAATTTCAAATTGATGGATTACTAAATGAAAAACTAAGCGTATTCCGTAGAAGTTGAACAAGATTGTCGAAAGACAGGTCACGTAAATTTCACCCGAAATCTCTAACGAGACTCTCAGCACTGTAAGTTCAAATTTACATTTAATTTAATTCAGACCAGTTTGGTAAACAAAATTTAATCATAGTGTTACTAATAATGATTGATCCATTTTCGGGATTATCTCATTGGAGCAAGATTGCGGTCCTCTAACCGTGTTACCGCTGTCAATACGTAGGGCAATATGGTAGCTGTCCAAGATACGCCAATGAAGTCGGGTTCTGTCTCCAGACGTCCTAATATTATAAGGTCGGAGGGTTTATTGAATTCTCTTAGTCCTTAGTCATAGTCCCTTACTGTTCTCGTTCTCCAAAGGCGTAGAATATTGAGATGTTTACATGCTGCAAGTTGTAGTTCGAGCTAACAGTGCTTGGTGCTTAGTGCTTCTGATTATTTTGTTGCAATTACATGGGTATATTGTGAATGTGTGATTTAATTAACATTTACTTGACAATCATTTTTTTAACAATCATTTGAGCACCAATACTAACTTCGTAATAATTATTGAGCTGGTAAAGCGGTTATTAAATAATTAGCAAAATAGTAAGTTTTCTCAATGCTTGTTTCAATAAAGATTTTGAAAATCTTTTTCATAGTCATAATATTATTTTCTGATATCCTACGTATCCTTAACGAAGACCAATTCGATCATAGTCTTATTTTTTATCAACTATCTGCTAGAGAAGTCCTGCTACTAAAACAAGAGCCATCCTGTATAAATAAGAGTCATTTCTGGCCGATCTATAAATTTCAGTAACGATAATAATTTTTTTAGGTCTTTCACGCGTTTGTGTGTTTTTACCCCTCTTTAGGGAGAATTACTAAAGTGTTTAAATGTGAGATATGCATTTCGTTAACGGATTCGTCAAAAGGGATTTAATTAGGGTCAAGCGTCATTATGAAAAACTGAAAAAGTATCGCGACCGTGTGGATCCATCAGAATCGCAGTGAAACTGAAGATTTTATAAATTTATCCTCTGCTCAAAACGAGGGACGTTCAAAGTCAGTGTTGGTAACCATGTTACATAAAACTGGCACCCACTTTAACCTGTCGATTTCCCTTTAAAAATTCAACAAAATCTCGAATCTGAAGCATAAATAATCATAAAATCAACTCGCTCATCGTCTTCAACCAATTTTATGGCTTGTAGCTTTTGGAGCAATACACTTTAGTTTTTCTCTAAATAAATATGACCGTCTCACGAGCCGCTGTCTTACCAAACCCCGGTACCTTTATCAAAATTAGGGAGATTTAATTTCAAAGAAATTCCCTCGATGAGAAATTCGAAGTAGCTCAGTCTGTCAACAAGTTCAACAAAATTCCTCCTCTCGGCCACCTCCCAACTCCAGCATCTCCGGAACGCTCGGACCGAAACGGCGCGGCGCTGGGCAGGCGCTCGGTCTCGGCGGCGACGACGGCACCGGGTCGGGACTCAGTAGTGGTAAAACCCCGATACAGACGTCGCGTCATCCCCGTTCTACGGATTGCGCGTCGCGTCGGCATCAAGGGATTCATTGAGGAAGAGTGCGGACCGTTCAGGGTGTCGTGTGAATGGTTGACGAATAGCTCAACGAATTGGAGGTGTGTTATTGTTAGTTGTGATCTTGTTTAGGGGGTGCGGGGGCTGTATATTTTCCTTTTTTTTTCATAAAAGAATGCTATAGAATAAAAAAATATACGGGTAAGATTTAAAATGTATAACTTCAATTTTCGTTCGGAAAAATTTACTTCGAAAATAAGAAACCCCCAATAATTTAATTCTAGAAACAATAAGCAACTTTCGTGGTATATTTACCAGTTTAAATCAACAATTAATTAAGTTAAGTGGAGTTATTAAATAAAGTTATGAGTTTATGAGTGAGCCATGAATCGAAAATTAAAATAAACAAAGCAGAGCAGCTAATATAATAACATAAGGGTTGCAGCGTCATGTTTGAGCGCCGCTATATAAATTGGCTTTATTTTAAAACCACCGAGCTAGAATAATTTCGCTCCTGGATGGGATACGACTTGGAGATATAATTTCGCTGGAAATATTCACCCCTACATCTATGCAAATTTATTTTTAGCATAAAAAATATATGTATACTTAATAGATACCTATAGATGTTGGCTCGCGTATGAACCTATGCTACTAAGGGTAAATATTATTTTACATAAAAATAACTAATAAAGTACCTAATTATCAATGTGGGAAACCACAAAATTTCACACAACTCAACAAACAAAAGTGTTTTCTTATGGCAAGCAGCACGCATATACAATAATTTAAAGCTCATAGTCCCGATGGACCTATTTCGGGCATTTGCTGTCGATATACTTACAGAAATTTTGTATTTTCCCGGGCTCGTAACAGTGAAAGGGAACGCTTTTCATTGGAAATTCATGAACCAGCAAAATGTAAATCTACCTTTATTGCTGCAGGATGCTTGAGCATTTTTAGCAACTCAGCCGTACTGAAAAGCTGCTTGAAATTCACGCAAAAATCAAGTGCAATCATATGGTTTGGTAGGATAACATAAAAGAGATTAATTCCTCCTCCAATTTTGCGATCTCTTGTATTTTTAATTTTTTCTGGTCAGCTGTATTTATTAAATTCATTAGGTACTAAAATGATGAATCAATGGAAAACCGTCACCAATACTACTGGTTATAATAATAGTAATTTGACTACTTCGCAACTTCTTGCCGTTGTCGTGTATGATAAACCATGGAACTCCGCGTTCATAAAACACTTTGTTCTATATATTGTGAAAGTGATTTAGCTTTTGCGGTAACAAGTTGATTTTCAAAAGAAGTAGATAATTACTTACCACCAATATGTAAGTGTTCCTCTCTTACCTCTCTTACTGAAAGGCCAGAAAATGTACAAAAAATCAGAAAAAAAAAACAGCCTGTATCACAAAAAAATCAATTGGTCACCGTGACTACCGAAAACCTTTATGGGAACAAAGAATCCGAGATATTTCATCCAGTTTAAATATTCTAACGAGAATCACTACTTGTTAAAGGGGCATTAAAAATTAAAATGGTAGCAATAAAATTCGGAAATCGAGGTCTTTAATGATGTAGCTCTGGGAGCGGCTCTAGAGGTGTACAGGGCTAGAAATCGTTGATTAGTTTTTCCTTAAAACCTCTCTGGCCTATATTTGCAAATAAACCTCGACGCCCGGATAACAGGGGCGGAAAATCTCAAATTGAACATAATATATTCTCAATTAACTTCGTCAGTTATAGTTTCAAAGGTTTTAATTCAAACCCTCAACTGTAATTCTATTTCACGGTCTTTTATTTACCAAGCCTCGCCTTCACGGGAGTTCACAAAATGGATTTCATCAAGTTAAACAGTTTAAATAAGACCCGTTAATTAGCCTGTCTGATTCTCCACGGAGGGAAAAAATCTGGAATTTATTCTAGCTCTAGTAGGAGGTTCAAGTGTTCCGTTCCCATTGTAAAGAGCACTTTTATAGCTTTCGACGTAATGAATAGAAGAACAATATCTTCACCGTTGGTAATCAATTTCCCCTGGAAGGAATTTATTTCATTCTTTAGGTTGGTTTAGAGAGAATAATAGCTGAGGATGGTTCCTTTTGAATTTTCTTATTGGAAACTATTATTAGGAGAGTGCTACTTTTTTCCAAATATTATTTCAATTATTGCTAGGAAATAATTGTGTTCTTCATAAATCTTCAGCTTTGTTGGGAAAAAATGAACAAAATTCTTTAGATCAAAACCTTATCTATTATGTATCACAATAGGTTCAATATTGATTATGTTAGCATTTTGTTAAATTTGATCCAGCCATGCAATTTGTACTTATTGAACAACAACATGAAGACATTTGCGTGTTCAAGGGTTATTCGACCCAATCAGTTAATGAAGATCAGTGTGTTATAAATCTGTTGTGGTGGCTGATTATGGGGAAACTGGTAGTAAGGGCCAATAATTTATAGAGCGAACAAAACTAAATTATGCAGCTCTAGAGGAATAAGGATCGAAAGTCTCAAGGGACAGTCTTCAAAATCAAAAGGAGAAGGTGAATTAAATCCCAAGCGGTAGGTTGATAAAATTCAATGAGAAAGGTCGATGAACCTCAAGCGGAATGATATAAAAAAATTGCGTTACTACGAAGATTGGCGATTTTCAACAGTAGGTCGATTAGGTTACCTCGTAAATGAGCGCTCCAACTCTGGCTCTAGGCCAGGTCAGGTTCTGGTTCCGTTCGGGTATAAAAAGTGGCGCGGGCTATCAAGCCGGCGGTTGCGGATGGGGGTTCCCCTAGTTTTAAAGCAAGCCCATCTCCCTTATCTTTTGAAAGGCCTCAAAGTCGCGGTAGATGGTTGTATTATGGTGGATCTACTTACACGCCTCCCACCCCCCTAGTAAAAAAGATGCTCAGCTATATTATGATAAACTCGTAGTCTGGTTGTTGTAATCGGGTCAAGATCGCTATAGGGTGATAGGGTTGAAGCTCGAGTAGGAATATGGTATTCAAAGGTGATGGTTCCACTTAATTTTATTAACACTGCTTATAACAACAATAACAATTAGTAACTAATTCTTATTATATAACGACGTCATATTTTAGTGATTTTTTGTATCACTATCACGTGATTATTATCGTCATTTCTCTGACGTGATTTAGACGTAATGTTTATGACGTCGATCTAACGTCGTTTTTTCGTCATTTTCGTCACAAAAACTGAATATTTGAATCTGGCGCTATAAGTCTTGTCTTACCATAAATTATTTTCATATAAAGATGTAGCCCGTTCTCTGCTCGCTTGATTTAAAATTTCGAATAAAGATGTTAACAGAAAAATGTGCGAGCAGAGGATGCTATTCCCTCTGGCTCCGTTCGGGTACTTTCAAATTTATTTGAACCCAAAGCGGAACAGAGGGTGTTAAAGATCTTAAAATGAAGTTACAAATTTTTAAGTGATCGTCTAGATAAATTTTGTCTAAAAAAAAAAATTCCAAAAAGTTTCCAAAAAGCTTGACCTGCCCTACGTTGTGAATATTTAAATTACAGGTCACACAAACACTAAAATAAAAGACACACTAATAATTAACAATTTATTGGAATGCTCCAATTAAACAAAATTAAATTTCCAGGAATTGATAGTAGTGTATCGTGAGATTATTTACTTAAAATTAAGATTTTTCCACTTATCAACTAAACATTATACACAACATCAAAGAATAGACAAAGTCATTATTCATTTTAAAAGATAATTGGTCTATAAATGACCACCATACCACCTTCAATAGGCATTTACTAAAATTTACACACCTAACCTTACTTAATTTGGTCAAATAATAATAACTTTACTAAATTAAAAATTTACCTTAATAAAAAAATAATGACAGCATTATACCAGCTTCAATAATTAAGTTTAGCAATATACAAAAATTGTAATATCGATTAGATATTCTCAAACTCATTTACAGGTAACAAAGTTCCAAATTAAATCACTCCAATAACATCATTTGGTTGATATGTTTCTCATTTTAGAGAACATAAATGAATTACAAAATAAATCTGATAAGGTACCTTGCAGTTAGTGGTGGGCAAAGCGGCTCACTTGACTGAGCCGGCTCACTCGGTTCGGTTCAGTTCGAGGAACCGGATCACTGAGCCGGCTCAATTGAACCGGCTCAGCCAGCTGCTTTCCATCCGGATTTCCGGATCCGATCCGATAGTAACTGGTAGTTCTAAATAGAATGTTCTACATTTTTTGTTGATTTTATTATTCCAATTATTAGTGTTGTTATATTTTTGAAGAATTTCGAATACGTTATTTATTTTATGTTTTATAGGTTCTATATTTTGTTGGTTTATTTTAGGTACCTATCCTCTATCCAATAAATAAAAATATTACAATACATGTTGGATCATATAAACTGGTCATTTAAGTATTGTGACCCATTTTCACATCACGGTCACGGCTCCGGCTCACCCCTCACTCGTTACTCTGCGTCTTTCGGTTCACACTATAGCACTATAATACGCAATAATGCAATCCGCATCCGGTTCCAAAACTCATTTCATTTCGAAATTCAATTACGCAATTGTGAGCCGTGGTTATGGTGAACCGGTTCATTCCATCCTCGCGAGCCGGTTCACATGGGTTTTGAAGTGAGCCGGCTCATTGAACCGGATCACTCGCGAACCGGACATCACTACTTGCAGTCCAATTCGTACTTCAAGTTGAAAAGCAAGTGAAACGGGAAGATCCAAAAGTAGGATGGAAAACCACGCTTCCTCCTTCCATCGTTGATAATGTCCGACCACCATCATCGGTCTAGACCATAAAAAAAACAAAAGGAGATGGCTTTGCTTTATCCAAGCAACGCCATTCCTACAAACTGCTTACATCAGCCAAAACTCTTGAGTAAATGATGATCCCATACCAGAAACTACAATCGGGACATACCGAAACGAAAACGGAAGACAAAAGTCAAAACCAAAAGGAAAAGCCAAACGGAAAGGTAGATCAAACGGTAGAACAAAACCGTAGAAAAAAATCGTAGAAGCCCTGAAATAAAAAAATTAAATAATCACTATCCGAAATTTTACCAAACGCAAATTTTTTCTTACCGAAATGAAACACATTGTCCACGTCGGACTTCTAATAATTATTCCCTGGTAATCAGCATCCACAAACTCATCCTACCTAATTAGAACGACATAAAACATTAGCTTTGCTAAATAAAACTAAAACAACAACTTCATACCTGAGTTTCAAGCACCACTACACGAAACAATAAACTAATAATTCACTTATTTAACCATGTCCGGTTCTCGACCTCACAATTCAATCGATAAATAAGCGCATGGTCGGTTATCCGTTACATCGCTCTGTCACCTCGCCGACTGGCATGTGACAGACTCCAACCGACAGACTCATAATTTGATCTCGCTACTATGCCTCAGACTATAAAATCAGCGGAGTGTAGCATTCCAAAGGGACGCCATTTTCCTACGCCTTTTCTATTCGAAAATTCATTCGAAACAGATACGGAAAAGCGCACGCTACAAAGAAGTCAATTTATAACTTCTTCTCCCTCTTGCTTATTTCTTGGGGATGACCAAGAAATCACGTTGCAGCGACGTCACTTCTCTACGTGAGATGTACTGAGGCAGGAAAAAAATAAAAATATTAATACCTGACACCACCTCATAACATTTTTCAAACTGTTAGTTCTTCTTTAGTGGAGAGGAAAACATTTCCCTAAATTTTGAAACTGACACCACGGGATGAAGCTAACGCAACTAAGATCCGGACACAAGGCAAATGAGTATTGAAATGACCTGATACTTGGGGGTCTTGCAATTGTCCAACAAGAGCACATCTAGGGAGGAATAATGATGCTGTGGGGAGGTATAAATATTCGTGTATCTCACATAATATTTCCTTTTATCGAAGATCAATCACTGGAATATTCTTGGTTTATTCTTTAGCCGGTCTTTCCATACATGTAAGAAATTGCAGAAGTTTGCTCTCGACAACTCTGCAATAAGAAGTACGGAGAATGACTAATGGTGCATGGTGCATGGAGGTATAAATATTGATAAAGGACGTAACTAGTTTTGTTTCTGTTGTAATATACATACTTGAATCCTCGCAGGATCGCCATGTTGATAAATTGATCGGATTTGCCAGGATCAGCGTGTGATAATCTTGCACTTTCTTGCTTGGAATGATGGTGGATTTAAATTCGTATTAACACTACTTATTTATTTATTGTGGTGTAGAAGTAATAATGTACAGGTAGATGCTTGTATAATATATAAAATGGGTCGCTAACATTATTAATCTGTGAATGTGTAAGATTCTGAATTCTGTTTACGAATCAGCTATAATCAGTTATGAATTTATTAAATAAAATAATACTGAGGTCGCTTATGTAACGTTCAATTCCGTTACCAATATGGCACCATTTTTTTATTAAATAAATATAAACAGTGAGTGATGAGATGATGCGTATCTGCGATCAGTCGTATAGTTTACAAACATAGCTTGTTATTATAAGCCGATGAGTTGTATACTGTGGAAGATCGCTTCATTTTAATTTTGTAAGGTGTAATTTTTTTGGGTGAAGTTGCCTTAGTGAGACTCCCTCTCCCTCATTTACATAAGAGGGAAATTAAATGTCAAAAGACGTTAAGATTGTTAACTTGTCCGACTGGGTATTTAAATTCGAGGAGTTTCATGTGACCGTATTTGTAGGGCCGTCAATCATAATCAGGGACTAAACTGGGGACCTGAAAGTTAAGCGATATCGGATCCTCAGGGGGAATAAGCTGGTTCAAGTGGACCTTAACATCATTTCATTCAACGATTTAAAAGGATCAGGAAGTTTAGTGAAATATAAAAGAGTTTCGGAGTAACTCCTTTTTTATTATATGTAAAAAAAATATAGTTTTAAAAGAAAGGAAAAAAAATACCGCAGCTTTAATTAATTAAATATAATCAGAATCATCTGGAAACGTTCACGCTTAAACAAGAAGTAACTTTCAACGAACCTCCTTTCTAAACGTTTTTTTGTTCAGGGTGAGAAATATTTTATTAAAACTTTACACAGGCTTATTATCAGATATGAGGTGCCACGAACTTTCTTGAAAAAATTAGGAAAGTTTAGCTTCAAGCAGCTCTTTAATGGGAAACGCTTATTAATTATTCTTTCTGTTATACTATTCATATACCACATGATGGCGCAACTCCTCATCTTGCAAAAATGAAAAAAACTCATTTGTACGGGAAAGTCCAAACCTCCTGCATTTTCTTATCAGAGGAATATTAATTTCTGGTGCATATGAGCAGAAACGATTTAAAATTTTAATACCAATTTGGGAAAAGCTTCAACATCAGACTTGAAAGACAGAATTACTTATTGGGCTCCAGTTTTCAGTCGTAACACAGTCGCTTGTTACAGAATACTCTTACTTACCTCGATCAACAAAGACTATTCGCTTTTTGTAGCGGCCTTGCTCATCGTTCTCACAGTAGCTCGAGTTGTCTCTGATATTGTAGCTCAAAATATAATCTCGTCTTACAGAAACATCTTTCGTTTCTCTTACTGTATCAGTTAGAGCTTATTTCTTGTAACATCGTTTATGTCTTTCAATTCGTCTTCATCTCTCTGGTGCGTCATCTGAAATAAATTAAATCATGATGTGGTGTTAAAAGATACGATTCTCTTTCTGGAAGTTCTCGAAACCGTTTTCAGTAACTTAATTACTCTTTGCTGCTCCACTTTCGTTTAGTTTCATGTCACAAACTGTAACCTTTCTAGTTCAGTAAAACGCGGGTTAGACTTTCGGTTTCATGCGTTTCTGATTAGGAAAGGTTCGCTTTTTCGGTCGAAGAAGACTTGTACTCGATATTGCTTGATATCGTTTAGACCTTTCTAACTTAGGGCATTTAATGAGAGTATCTTATTCTTAGTTTCATGTTGCTTGACTCCAATGCAATTGTCTGGTTTTAGTACTCCTTCAATTTCCTACAAAAACAGTTACTCGAGATCTTTTACCTTGTCTTTGATGAGTTGTCTCTTCTGTTGTTCCACCTCTCCATAATTATTGGACTACATATAGAATGCTACAGATGGCAACAAGAAGCCTTTGCCCAAGCCCATCATAAACCGCTCTGCTTATAAGGTCGTTCTCCCGTAAAGAGTCATCTGAGGGGAGAACAGAAATGAACTCCTGACATCAGTTCACCAATAAAGAGAAATAGAGATAGAGCGTGTTCATGCAACAACTTTCCAGGCCGAAATATATACCATAGAGCTCTGTGCGCAGATGCGGGAAAAGATTTACTGTCAACGCAGATCAATAAAAACATTTTCAGGCAGCCAAGTCTCTAGCTCCAGCCACTGCAAGTCCAAATTAGTGTTGAACTGCCAAATAACCTTGAATGCTCTAGCAAGGAACAACGAAGCAACTTTGAGTTGGATTCCGGGTCATGCTGGATATAAAGGGAACGAACTTGCCGACTCTCTGGCCAGGAAAGGTGCCGAATCCAAATTTATCGGACCAAAACCACCATTTGGTGTATAACCGAATATTGTCAAAACAACAATTCGCAACTGGGTTGAAAGATTGGGTCATTTGAAGGCCTTTATACAGGATACGTCGAAAAAAAGATCAAAAAACTATTATTCGAGCTTAACAGGAAAGAACTGAAAGCCTTAGTAGGTCTTTATACTGATCACTGCAAACTGAACCATCCTGCAAACAGCGCTGGTGGATGACGAAACAGCAAAATACATCCTATGAAAGCTTTTGGGAAGAAATAGACTACAAACCTTCGGGAGTCTGAGACACCAGATGACATGGATACATTACCCATAGTCAAGATGGTCAGTTTCCTCAAAGAGGCTCACTTGATGGGGTTAATGTAGCACTAGCACGACTAGATGTGAGCGACTCCACCGGACTCCAACTTTGGCAGGTTCGTTTTCTAGAACACTCATTTCTTAAGTAGCTTCATTTTTTAAAACTATGCTAGGGGTCTCCGTGGTGCAGTGATGAAGACCTCTTGCGAAGGATCTCAATATTCGATCCTGGCTCGACCTGGATTGGAAAAAATGACCTTGAAGGTCTAGCCGCTTTAGGTGCATAATCCTTATTCCATATTCCGGGTAATTGTTCTCTACTTCTTAGCATATCCTCTTAGAATCTGCTGGTGTCAAAGAAATAAAATCTCCTTGATTGGTCGTTTTCTCTCAACTAGACATCTTATGGACTTTCTTCTCATCGATCTCTTGCTGCAGTAACTCGATTTTTTATTCCACTTGAGTTATTCCTGCTCCAATCTTGCGCTTCCGGCTCTAATGCTTATCTGTTATAAGAGACTCGACTTTTTGGTTCTTTCTTTCTTCAGCAGTCACTCCAATTTTAGAAATTTCGCCGTTTATTTTGTTTGTTCTTCATCTCACACTTGGCGTTACTTTGGTCGTCAGCGTCTTTGGATGGGTTTCTGCAAAAAAATGCACAATGTTTGAGGTGATATTCAATGAAAAGGGATTGATGGGCATTATTCCTCACCTATTTATGAAATTCTAAAATGCTCTCAGCTTGAGAATAATTTTACTTTAAAATTAATCTGTAAGTAATTCAAATTCGTCGGCCTTTCTTCAAATATTTACCGAGACCATGGAAAACTAGTAGTGTCAACCCTTGATAAAATTACAACATTACCGGTTTCTGCAAAATCTTGAAATAAGTTATTGGAGTTAGTAAATGTAATAGGAAATAGTCAGGATTGCAGAAGTTGAAGAGACATTCCTTCAACGGCTTAATGCAAGCTTTAAAGACAAACATCCGGTCTGAAACTTTAGGGAAGTTTTTACATCGACAGTTGTACGTGTTTAACGCTAAATGAGGTACCAAGGAGTTACTTAATAAGAAAAGTTTATTTTAGAAAGAGGGGTGAGTAAAGCTGGTACGAGAAAGAGAACAGGAATGAAGGCGATTGGGATGCTCAAGTAGGAGTGTAATTCCGGAGTAGTATGGAACTGCTTAATGTTAACTGCTTCCTGTCCTTTATGAGTGTACGGGTAAGCTTACAGTTTGGGAAAGTTGAACGACTCGGATGTGTTTTAAATTATTTATCATGAATTGCTTTGTATGGTTATTTAGAGGAAAGTTGACGCGACTTATATTCAAATAAAGACTTGCTGTTGAGTGCGATCGTTCTATTTCGTTTGCTGTTCATATCATTAAGATTTATTGTATTTGCTCAAATGTGATTTTTTTTCAATTGAAAATGCACATGCACTACATGGGAATCCTTATGACGCTCTTTAAATGTTGCTTTTATGACATTCTATAGGAAAACAATGTCAAACATTTCGGATTCAACGAAAGGGATCATTAGCGTGGTTCTTCCTTGAACGTCAACGGAAGAGTATGAAGAAAATACTCCCGCCAACAAGTTCGTCTTCTCAGTAGACGTGGATGTAATAAGTCTAATTCCTTCTATCTGTATTAGTGGTGGAGTCGTGGATCTGGTGAAGTTCTGGCCTTATTGAGCGAGCAAAAAGATTTCGAATCGTTAGAGAAGAAGAGAAGTTTGTTCCTAATTCTTTGGATATGAGATTCCTTGGTTTGGGCCATTATTTCTTTGCATCTGTTTCGAGCAAGAATGAAGTTGTGGGGATCTGTGCCGTGGGTGCTCTCTTGCTCAGTTGTTTCGTGGCGACGGCTTTCTTGCATCTTTTGTTTAACCAAGATTTGGTGGAATGGTCGTTTTTTTAAAGCTTCCGTGCCAGTTAAGTTGACTTTTGCAACTTCTCTAGCACAATCAGAGCTTGATAAAGCTCTCCAAGTTCCTTCCCATTTGGCCGATCTATACTGCCAGATCTTGCGCCAGTTACTTGCTTCTTCGACACTAATTGGTAGGAGACATTATGTTAAGAGGTGTAACGGGATTTTTCTGTGGGTAGAGGTGAGTTCCCAGGGATGGATTTCTGCCCCTTTGTACCCGTGACAAGTCGATTTAAAATTTATACATTTATTTACAGACACTCGTATTTACATATATATTGTGGGTATGTTAATAATGATAAACAATCTGTCATGTCTTCTTGGTTTTAGTTTCGCCCTGACTGATGAATGTTAAAGTGGGCTGGCTCCCCTTCCGCAAGGTGGCCTCATTGGCTCCAGATAGCCGCGCCGGGGCGTACGCTGTTTCCCCCGTCTGTTATCGTTGTCGATAAGATCACGGCCCGCTGGTCCAGTGCCAGTAAACTACTCGCGGCCGAGCTGTCCGTGTCAATCACCGATGTCTCCGGAACACGCGCCGGGGAGCTATTTAGCGAAATGTCCTCCGTCGGCGGGCGCTTTCTGAAACAGAGGCCGCTCCCGATGTCTCACTGCAACACCGGGGCGGGTATTATTGGATGCTGGTGGATGAAGGGGTCTACCGGAACCTCAATGCAGCTCCGGTCGATTCCCTATTCTGATCGGTCGCTGGCCAGAGCTCACTTCACTCTGGTCGCGCTTCCGACGCCGGGTTACGGTTTGGTCAACTCAGTTCATCGACCTACCGTGTCCGGCTACGTATACTGTATGGAGCACTCACTACATGCCCCAGCTGATCTCCGAGCTCAATTCACCCAGGAGAGAGAGAGTTGTTCGTAAGTCAATTCCTCACGATCCTCTCTGGTCAGTCTTTTAGCTGGTGCTCTTTATATAGCCGGTGATGGTGGAGATAACGTGTTTATCGCCGCCGTAAAAACTGTATCACTCCAGATAAACCCCTCTAATAATGAAATAAATAATAATTACCAACGAAAGCCTTGGATTTTGTTACAGAGGAGTTTGTGGGCTGAGGAACTAAGTGGGGATTTACTGCGATGGTATAAATTTGATGATTCGTAGTCAAAAAGAAATCCAGAAGGCTAGCGAATTCTCCCTCGCGATCGAGAATGCGGATTGGTTCGTTAACGAGCTGTTCGTTGGTTCGTAAACGATTTCGCTTCACTGCCTTCTTCATTACTGAAGTTAAGCCAGTTGATTTTAATAACATTAAAATCTTCCAAGATGGCTATCTCGGCTTTAGGGTAGTTTATCTGAATGAAATCAACAGTCAGGGACAAAAAATTCTCTATATTGCTTATCGCTTGGTGGTCGGTATAAGCAACAGATAAATCTAGTCGTTTGGCGGTTTGTTATTCTAAACCACATTAAGTCAAAGTCATGCGGCTCAAGGTCTTCTTCACGTTGGTAGGAGAGGTCACTTTGACAAAATTACGTCTAAGTTGCGAATTAAAGTAATATCCTGGCACCAGTTTCAATGCGTGAATATGCGTCTAATAATCTTACGGCATGAGGAATCTACGTCATTTTTTACTCATGGGAGTTACTCATGGGAGTTCAGAGAGCGTAGAGAAAAGCGCAAGCGCAACGAATGTTACGATTTCGCAGTAAACAGGAGAAAACGAAAAAGGTGAAGTGTCCAATGTACTGGATCTAAGATAGGTAAACTACTGGAGGAAGGTTGATAATAGTCCTTTGCAATTTCAGTAGAAGATTATTTTCTTCTATCAAAAAATATACCAAAATTCTAAAAAAAAATTCTCAAATAACGTTGCTGCACTGGGGTGAAAAATTACTTGACGATTGGATATTATAATCTATTTATCATGGCATCCATGCAGTAATATTTGAAAGCATATTTCACAAATCGCGTTTGGAAAACGAATTTAGGAAAAGCAGAAAATAAATCCCCCATGTCACTGAGCTGCCCGCTTTCCAGCTTTTCCCACCACATGTGGGAACTTCTGCTAAGTGAATTTAGGCTTCCTAAATTATTTCCTAATATGGGTATATACCTACGGGAAGGCGTCGAGTTTCAATAATGGCGAAATCAGTACATTATGATGAAAATTCGGTTATATTTTTGTCCTTCTTACTCCCATCTATACGCAAATTCGATTTATTTCCAGATCCCGGATTTCGTGCCGGGGAAAAAAGAGCTTATCGGATCCGATTTTAAAATGAGACTAAATGCTTAATGGAAAGTGATATAGGATAGGGCCAAGATATTAAACCAAATCGTATTCTTTTATCTCATTTATATAATTGTGAGGCTTCAATTTCGGAGATGTTCAGCCACGGGGTAACTGAATATTTAAACGCGAAAGCTGAATATTCAGAATCCCGTAAATTACTGTTAATTGTGCCTTGAAACATCGAATAATAATTTATTACTTTTAATAAAGAATAAGCGGGAAATCAAGGCAGAAAAAAATTAATAAATTGATAAAATTACACAATTATGTCAATAATTAATTATATCTAAGCGGTTTAAATTAGTTACCTGTTAAATTGATTGTTGAAAATTATGAAAATTGACGCCACAACTGCCTAATTAATCAAAATAATCAACAAGAAAATCCAATTTTTTTTTCGAATTTACTCAACCTCTTTACAGAAGTAATGATTCTCAACTTCCAGAACAAGTTCTGGAATTATTCACCTTGAATTGAGTTGAAACAAGGTTAAGAACTCTTCCGACAGTTAAACTGTCGTAACTAACAACTACTCTCCGAGTAGGTACCATTGGCTGTGTCGAATGAGAGTTCAAGTCTAATTGAGAAAAAGACATTTCGCAGAGATAAGTCAGAATTATTGCCGGTAAAGCCGATAGAGAACCCTGTCGAATTAGCATATGAAAACGGATCCCTGGAAATAATATACCGATTGGATTCGAAACGGAACGGTTTCGGAAGTGAGCGTTTCCGTATCGGCTGTGTCGCATATTACAAAGACTGTCAAGTAATCGGAGATTTAATCGCGGATATAATTCGCGAACACTAAAAACAGAGTGCCTCTGGGTGCTGCAGATAACCAGGGGCGTAGAATTGGGCAACCCAAAATAATTTTCCAGATAAGACAATCTATTATTGACGGAGCGTATTTAATACCGCTGAGGGACTTTCAGGCTTGTCTTGATCGCCTTACAAATACAATTAAGGAGTTCTATTATTAAGGAGGATAAGGAGTTTTATTTTATTATAAATACTTGAGGAATTACTCGACAGAGTGCCGTTATCTGCTTTAGAAAAACGGAATAATAACCTTTTTTTGTCTACAAATGTTCCTACCTATTTTCTCATATGCTAATAAACAGAAGCTATTAAAAATTAGTGGTTTGTTTTTCTTTGCAGACTTTTCATTGTCGCTGTTATATAATCATTTAGGGCCCGGAACTCTAATTTCATCATAACTCGTTTCTCCCGGAAAATTGGTTAATTTCAGTATCTCCCAGTGGTTGCTAGGACGAAAAAAGGACCAAATAACAACGCAGAGGTCCCGGAGTTCATTTCAAATAATACGATCCCTGGTTACACTCTCAGCGGTTTTTGGATACAGCTTTAAAGTTTAAAAGGGGTTAGAAAGACATTTCGGCCATTTTGTTTAGATGTTTAAATTGAAGAAAGACATTTAGTGCGTGATAAATTTAAATGCAAATCTAGAGCTGCAATTCTAATAATAAATCTAGACAGTCATGACAAGAGGATGTTGAAATTTCAAACATCAACACGGCTTCTTCTTTTTCAAACATTTACAACGCTCAACTCTGCCCTCTTGAATATCGGACATAGCCTCGAAGGAACATTAATGCTACTGTGTTGCCGGTGAAGTTACCTCTTCTCTAGTTATATTATCCTGGCCTCTCGCGACGTTTGTGTCAGAAAATCTCCGTCATAAATTAGAACTAATATTCAAGAATAGACCATCAGGATGTCTGAAAGTTGACTTGTGACTAGAACGTTTAGGAATAGAATATTCGAGCTCCGGAGAGACATTCGGGAGTTAGTAGCTCTGGAAATGATTCCAGAAGAACACTAAGGGTGTATATAAAAGGAGCTAGGCGCGAGTTCAGTTGAAACTGCGAAGTGGTAAGAGGATACGGCAGTGATAATAAGTAGTGAGTATCTTTTTTTCTTGAATCGAAAGAAGTACCTTACCGATATTCATATTTCATTATTACCACCAAGCAACTACCCGCAGATAATCCTGTTGAACACGCAAACTTTTGGGAAATAAACTCGAGTGTTGCTTTTTAGGGAAATATATTACTTGAATGCACTGGACGTGTGAATCTCTGGGGGCCAGTATGTGGAGGTTTAGAGTTCACGCTGCTCTTCACTTGGGAGCAAGTGAAACGGGAGAGAAAAACCTCAAACTTGCAGTTAAGCTTGGAAAACAAATGCCTCGGTTCCAGGTGTATTTGTTTTTCACGCCGTGTTTCGTGTTTAATTATAGTGCTTTCTAGTCTTCTTTATTGCAAAATAGAAGAATTTATTACTTTACCGGCATCACTTAAGTAGCGAGGGAGTATTAAATAATACCAGGCTTGTGCAGTGTGGAAGTCGTTAAGTAGCTACGTTGAATCATTATTATTATTAATGCAGTTCTGATGTCACAATAATTAACTCTATAAAGCTGGCTTTTTTGTACTCGTACCATAACAAGCATCAAAAGTTTAAATAATATTCAACATTTTTTAAGAAACATCTAGCGACATCAATTAAGTTATGAATGCGCTCATCAACGGGTTTATTACTCAAGACACGATAATCAGTTGGGGGATATTATCACAAAGTTTAGTAACCGATAATGATAAATCGACTCGTTAGATGGAAAATTATTCCTTAATTGTCACTAATGAATGAAAACGTGAAATCTACTTCTTTATACATCAGTGATAGACGCCTTTACAAGGCATTAGTACCAGGAAAGGTACAAATGCTTCTAATGAAGCCCTTCAACTTTTACCCTGAAAATAGCAACAGTAATGAGTAGTGGCAACTTGGGGTGGTTCACATCGTTCATGTATTTAAAAATTTAATATTTCTATTATAAAATTTAAAACTCATTTTCATAATTTTTCGAATTGAATTTTCTAATAATTTCTTTAATATCTTCCACATAGTTTGTATTTTTTAAACGTAGCTGAGGCATCAGCCTTTAAAGATTTTTTTTCAGTGCAATTTGTTCATCATACATAAAGGCAACTGTAAAGCATTATCTACTTAAATTTGCCACTGTAGGTTTTCTCGCGGAAGTGGTTAATGAGCAAGGGAGCAGATTAAAAAGTCTCCCAGTTTTTCTGCGTATTTTAGGCATTGTATCTAATAACGTTGAAAAAAAAATCTCCCCATTATCAAAGTATAGTAACCAACCGAGAGGAGTAAGATCTGATCTTGCACACCCGAGCAACCGATATCTCTTTGTCACAATGAAACAGTTATTTTTAGGTAATTTTCCGATAAATTTCAGATAATTCCCTGAACTAACTCCGACAAATAACTTCACTCGGTAACCTTGCCTTGCTCGACTTCAATGGCCCTCTATTTTCTCTTTCCGTCTTATGTAAGTTGCTGGTATTATTACCTCCCGCTTCAACAAATTCTCATTTCTCCGATAGGTGACCCGTAATACTTGTATGTATGACCCCTACATAACGATGAGGACAGAAACCAAGTAAATAATATCAGAATGCAAATAGAATCATTCATATTGACATTTTCAGCACCATTCACATTTACGAGAACGGTAACGTTTCAAATTAAATAAAATATCTTCCTTAATTCTACAGGAATCAATTGATATTGGAGGAAAAGATAACAAGAGAAAAAAACACGCTACAAGGTAGCTTTATACCGTCGCTTTACTGAACGTAAACACAATAATAAGTTTATTTTTTCTTTCATAGCCGGCCCCCGAGTGGTTTGTTTTGTTTAAAAAATCCAGGGAGTGAAAAAATTGCTCACTTGCTTTTATTCGAGACGCCCCATTAATGATGATACCAAAAGCAAACTTTGGATACAGTTACAATAATATAAAGGCCACCTCGATGTAAATCGATTCTGATTAGACAAAAGACCTTGTGAGGTCTTGCCAGTAATTATTAGACATCGCATTGCAAATCAATGAGTTTCAATCTGAAGGGTAGTTGTTGTCTAGGTTTGCGGTTGACCTGTTCTGATGCAATGCACTAATGAGTTTTAGGTCAGATGATAATTATCTCCACGGGAGATTCTGTTATTGTTAGAATCCTCAACCATAGATGTCTAGAAAATTGACGGAGCAGGATTATAAATGGAGTTGAATAGAGAAAGTAACAGTTTTCTTTCAATATTCTTTCTATTGAAAATGTCCATCCTTCTAAGGTAGCAGGAATTATAAGAAACTCCGGATTATTAAGACATGATAGCCATTACCTTGACTTCACCCTAGGCTATGCTAGGCTCAAAACAACGCAGACACTTTCCTGATAAAACCCCTCACAAGTAATCATCATTACGATCTTCTTCATCTCTCGGTCTCACACCAATTTTTTTAGATGACGTTTTTGACTGACCGCCTCCACATAGTTTCTGGAGTCCTCCTTTCTCAATCTCATGAATCCATCTTCGCGTCTCTGCCTAAGCCTCTCTCTATTTTTTCTTTCAAATTCTGCAATTGAAATAGTAGTCCCTCTCCGCTTTTAATTTATGTTTTGAGCTTTTGCTAACATTCCAATGAATGAAACCCACATCCTCTTCTCCTGGTATTTCTTCGTTGACGATGTGTTTGCTCTTTACATCATTCCCGAGATAATTACAGTTTCTACCAATAGAAGTAAAACGGTTTGGCCCAATGATCTGGTCAAAACTTCCAGGTTTTCCTAAATTCATCTGGCCACAACTCTACTAGAACTGAAAAAAAGAGAGAAAAGGG
The DNA here is from genome assembly GCA_910589415.1 of Malachius bipustulatus. Taxonomy (NCBI): domain Eukaryota; kingdom Metazoa; phylum Arthropoda; class Insecta; order Coleoptera; family Melyridae; genus Malachius; species Malachius bipustulatus. Next base: position 26,716,871 of record OU342637.1, read on the forward strand.
TGTCACCTTGTCACCCGGCTGATTTAAAGGGAAGAACACACTCCGTCACCCGTGAAAAACCAGATAAGAACCCCAAGCCCTGAAAGTACAGAGACGAATGAAGGAAGTTTGGGGGGGGGGGGGCTAGCCTGGCTTGTGGCTTAATTGGATCATTGAGGAATATGGGTAAATCTGTGGTTCGGCGGCCAATACCTAGGGGTACCTGGGAAAACCTACAATATTTGCCTTTTCCAATCTACGCCACTGCGTTCCTTTTCTCACAGTGCATATACCTACAGCTTTGATTTTTCGGACACGCCAGGGATTCCAGTGTGACCAAGCGGGGCAATTACCCCGGCCTTTTATTCTACGAAGGTTCTTATAGGAGGAAACTTTCATTGCCTGACCTCCATTAATTGAGCTACAGATAATCTGATTTCTTTCAATTATTCTTCAGTGTCTTTATTGAAATAACTTCCCAAGGTCTTTCACCTTACACTCAACTCCTTAACTGATGGTGCAGAGCGCAACATATCACACCAATAATTCAAAAGCTCTGGAATGGTTTTCGATGGTATGCTACAAGTGTCTCGTATGAGAGTTCTTCAGCTATACTTTCCTGATTTGTCAGTTATAAACAGAGAAGCACTCATGCGGTTCAGGTTGCTGAAGTCAAAGAGTCAAAGAGAAGTAAACCACATTAAGAAATATTAGGCCCTGGTATCTGAGGTTTTTCCACCTTCACCTCCAGATAGTTTTATTTGTACCCACTAATCTTCAGCGTCTTTATTCCAATAACCTCCTTAGGTATTCTACCTTACACTCAATCCTCACTAATGGTGAAGAACGCAACATAGCAAACAAATAATTCAAAAGTTCTGGAATTGGAAGAGTCAGAGAAAAGCATCAGTACAGGAATAAAAAAGGGTATCTGAATCGACACGCCTTGAGATTGAGCTAACTCGTTCGTTAGTTTGTCCTACAAAAACCACAATTTTAACGAGATTCATTCCAGACCGAGACATTAATTTAATCCTGTAGAAATGGTAGCATTAGCTGCACTCTGAATTTAATTAATTTGTTTGTTGAGAGGCATTTATTTTAAACTTTATTCAGGTTGCTTGAACAAGCATGTTACGAATCGGTGGTTATATGGTTTTGGAAATTTAAACGCTGCATGAAGGTTCACTCTTTTTCACTTGTAGACCTGAAAAAGAGTAGTCGCTCTCGATATTCAACACATTAATTAGTCGTCAAAGCTACTCTCGACTTTTGTAGGTGGAAACTAATGAGGAATAAAGTGCTAAAAAGCCCTACATTACTACACTAATGCAGAAGTGGAGTATTTGTATGCAAATTTGTAAGTAAATTACATTCTCCACGAACAAATTTAAAAAAGTCAGTTTAAGCGATTGCATCATGTCATGCAGTCTATTAAAAAGAATTGTAATTATTCTTTGTGTTGATATTTACGTGCGAGGGTACAAATACACATATAGCTCGCATTAGCTTGCACCATTCAGTTATAATGTATAAAAAAATGTCACGACTTCATAAATCCTTTTGTGTAAGATCAGCAGGTGTAGATAAGACAAGTGTGACTTATATCGTTACCAAATGTACCAAAATATGAATGAATTATTATCAAGTCGAAACTTCCTCAAACTAATAGCCAGTAAGGGCGAGTATAGAGAAACTGCATTGTCAAGACCAACAAATAACGATAAGAGAACTCACAGGTGGTCTTGTCTAGCTTTGAAACAAGATAACACTTAAGAAACTTTGTCTTCCATCCAATAGCACCCTATGAAAACTTCCAGTCTGCCAATTCAATAACCCAATTATCTATAACGCCCTTTCAATGAATATTTAACATAGTGGAATCTTATGAATATCTTGACTATGGTGATTTACTGCTCTTACTCTGATTAAAGATTATTCGTCAAATACACCATTGTTTGGTGACAAATAAGGATATTTTTGGAACAATATACGTAAATTTCATTAATAATTAACGCCGTTTGTGCCGGAATTTAAAGAAATAAGGTCTCACTCAAGTATACAACTTACTTGGATACAAGAAACCATTTCAAAATATTAAGGCAAAGTAACTCTGAAAGCTGCTTAAATCGATTACGTTATTTAATGTAATTTTAATTAAACAAGAGGTTTTTAATTAAAAAAACCCTCTTTAGCTTGATTTTTACCTCCACAAGACCATCAAAAGTTTGCGAACTAAATGTTGTTGGAGAGCCAGTAATCTCTTAAGAGTAATTGTATCTTCACAAATAGTTTAGAAACTAGCTATCATTGTTATTATTATTATTATCAATTCTTTTTAGTTCACTTTTAATTATTGTACTCAAGACATGACTGCCAAGAGCTCTACGAAACTTTCCTGCAACTTTGCAGGAAAATTCCCAGCAGTGGGAGAGTTTCCAATTAAAAATTTTTAATAAGTAGCCCTATATTTTCCCAGGTGGCCTTAATAAACCAAACTTATTTCCTCGACTGTATATTTGGAAATAAAATCAACAGTTACTATATAAAGCAGGTAATTTAGGCTTATTTATGACTCCATGACTCGAATCGTGGGGAAATTATTAACTTGAATTTACGTGATGGAAATTTACCAACGAAATGGAGATTCATGTAGTAACTGAAGAGGCAGATATTTAATTTTGACCTCTCAGATCGGGAGTTTGAGCGACATGATTAAAAGTTTTTTATCATTAATATTTTATTAGGAGTAGCTCATCTGTTTCTAATGTAGAAAATTATCATCCTGTAAAAAAATAATTATTTTAAACATCAGAAGAGAACCAGGTTTCCATTTTCTGGTCGGGTTAATTTAGTTTCTTCCGTTTTTGCTTCTTTCTTTCTTAGTTCTTTTTCCTCTTTTTTTCTCTTTCTTTTTCTTTATTTATGACAATCTAAAAAAATGCTACTTTAGTCAAAATTTATGTCCTCAACCTCAACTTGATAGAATCTCTGCATATCGATGATTCAACACTTCTAATTCCCTCTCTGCATGTAGATTTATTCCAGTGTCAATTTGCAGTTATCAAATTGAATATCTCGACTAGAATTGGACTTAACCCCAACTTGGCAGAATCTCTAGGTCACTAATGGTCCATTCTCGATTCAGGATGGAACTCCTACTTAAGCCTCCGCTTTGACTAGAGGAGTTGCTATGAGGAAGTTTTTTCTATCAAGAAGAGTTACCAAGCCAAAGTCAGAAAAGTAGTACCTGCCAAAGCTCAGGGGTGATTTTTGATGGGTTTGTGTTATTTTTTCATGAAAATGTGGAGGGACTTTCGACTTTTCTGTTTGCTGTTTGGTACCGCAAAGCCTTCAAGTGTTCCGAGAACTGATTCAATAAAGATAATATTTGCCTTTATGAATTTCCAAGCATGAACTTAGTGTCATCCTTTTACAGAAGTGAACATGCACATGGTGGAGTATCATGTATGTAGCTGAAAGAATGACTACCAAGCCATTAGATCTTGAACCTTTCTGGATATGATTGCCAAGTTTAGTGGCATTGTTATTTCTGGCCGCGGGGATTTTTCTGTTTTTTTGATAGACTGATGGATGTTTTGGTAATGCAGTTTATTTACTGGGAGACTTCAATCATTGTGAGTTTAAATTTCCCTCTAGGGATAGAGATAACCTTGTTTCTTTTGACATCTTATGGACTTCCTCACATGATTGACGCATAAATACGAGTAACTGAAGATCATGTGTCTTGTATTGATAACATAGCTGCTACTGTGAATAATATGGATTCCAGGGTAAGCGGGCTGCATGCGGGAATATCTGATCAGTCTTGTCAGTGTGTAGTGATTGGTTGTGGTGGTGGTCTGCCATCTACAAACAGATCAGTTGAAGCGCGGAGAATTACTGAATTTAATCTAGTTGGAGTGCGAGAGACACTGCAGTCCCTTGACTGGGGTTGGCTTATGGGTGATGATCTTGATGTTGAGTGTGGTGCCAGTTTTCTGTGCAAGATCTATTCAGACATTTCCTTGGAAGAAGGTCAACTTTAGAGCAGATCGACCATTTAATTGGTTCAACGATCAACTTCACGGGATGTGGCACAATCTGTTTTAGCGACTCCGTTCGTTTGATTGCTACAATGTGAACAGCAAGATCATCAAGGCGACTGCTGTCGAAATTTTACTTCCGCTTGTGTCACTCTATAATAAGTGTTTGTTGAATGGTGTTTTCTCAGATGTTTTTAAGGTCAGCCAGTTTACGATTCTCAAGAAGGTCGAGCCTGATCGACTCTCCAATTACACAGAAATTATTATTATGCCTATCTTTCGGAAAATTGGAAAATTCTCGTGATTGTGATCAATAACATCTTTGATACTGTGGGTGGTATCTGCGAGGAGCAGTATGGACTTAGAGCTTCCCGATCGACTGTGAGGAGAGTGTTGGAAATAGAGGTTGGAGCACTAGAGAGTGGTGAGGCTGCTACAGCATATTTGGTCGGCTTCAATACCACGTACCTGAACATGTTGCTAAGCCTGTCATTCATTGTGTGCAGGGGGGTACCACAAGGAACGATCATTGGTCCTCTCCTTTTCATTTTGTACACATCCGGCTTTAGGACTTGTTTTCGGGATGATAAGTGCGTATCCTCTTTAAGGACGAGACAACTCTGCTGAACGTTGCCACTAATGAGAACACATTGATTCCTGCTGAATACAGAAAAGACACAGACTTTGACTTTTAAAACCAAAAACATGCGAGAAGCAGTAAAGATTTTGGGTATTGCACTCGACGATATTATCCCTTCGGGTCGTCCTCATTTTCTGAGGGAAGTGTGCATGATTCCGTTACCGTTTTTAGCCATTCCATTACAGAAGTCGCATTTCTTCCTGTTGAAGTGCCTTCTACCGAAACCCATTATTTAATCTGAAGCTGCTGATGAATGCTGCTTAATGATGAAGACGGTGTACCTGAAGACCAACATAAACTCAAAAATATTGAACACTTACTCATTGAAGACAAAATGATATGAGTTGGAAAGAAAATAAGAGGAAAAACAATCTTGATCACTTAGTGTTGAGCTATTTGCAGACAGGATGCGAAAAATTCATTCGGTCTTAAACGAAACGGTTCATCAGAGTATCAGAAATTAAATTACGTATATTCTCATCCAATTGAATCCGATAGCCCTTTCCAAACCGTTGTTGCTGCAATCTTCTCTAATTGATGAGGACACTAATTTGAAAGAAACCCGCTTCTGCCAGTCAGTAAATATCCTCGAAATAATATCGAAAAATGAAAACACGGAAGTTAATTAAAGGAGTACCGCTGCGTAACAGTGAAGGAGAGCTGCTTAATAAGGTTTCGGGTATAATAATTAATAAAGCGTTTCTTTTATAAGGTAGACAAGCGAAAGGAAATAATTACAGCAGCCGCTCTGACGCAAGAAGAGAATTGACGTTGAGTTCGGATGGGATCCCTGTTGTGGTGTCCTGGTGACCCAACATGTCGTAAAGTTATCTTTATATATAAGTTTTAATTGGAAAATAATACTTATCTATAGGACGTTGATTAATTATTGCTTTATATTTGAAATCGAGTGTTTTCGTTGGAGTTTCGTCTGGACGTTTTACTTTTTCTCGCTCGAGAATTGCTCCAGAATCTCTTTCTCTGTTATATGTATTTATTACAAAAATAGTAAAGAAGTTGTAGCTGGAGAGATATTTTTCTAACAGGCCTGACAGCACTCAAAATAGAGAAACTGAATTTTCCATTTTCTTCTTATAGAAAAATTAGGTTGAAATAAAATGTAAAAGTGTCTATGTTATCAAAACTTTAGTCAGAATCAAACCATAAAAATCTCCTATCCACATATTTAAGTTTCCGAACAGTTAGGTAGGTAAACGTTACGAAATAACATTGTCGGTTTGAATTCCCAACCCGACCGTTGCGGCTCGCGCTTGATAAATCGTCCAGTGTCCAGATTATTCCTGGCAGGATTTAGAGCGACCCTTTTACATATTTCATGAAGGCAACGAACGGTAGGAGGATATTACCCGAACAGCAATGCGTCATGCATGAGCCTAATATGAGTTGGAGATGAATTCGACCCATGCATATTTACTCACTCTCTCATACCCTGTTTTGGGTTTTTATGGTTATACACGCAAATCTGGAGAATGAGTGCATGTAGATTCTTTGGATAAAAAGGTGGATTCCATTTTAATCTGGACAGAATCATTTTGTCAAAGTTGAGTTGGATGACCTCATTTCTTGAAACGAGTTGGGAATCGTGAATAGCTTGGTCGCTTTATTGTTATTAAATTTTCGTGGGGTGAAGGTTCACGAAGGATATTGCCGAAAGTTTTAAATTCACTTATAACAACAAATTTCCCAAGAAATGGGTTTTTCGACAATTTTTGGTTTCCAGAACCAGCCTTCTTACATTTTTTACATTCTTACTTTTTTTTTCAAATACACACACCCTAAACAGTCGATAGTTGAATCGACGAGCTTTCGACTCGGGAAAGCCTCTTGGAGGATCCAAACCATTGTTACGGTATAACAGATATTTAAAAAATTTCCTATGGGCCCTCTCGAGCAACTCGATGCTCCCCCCCTCCCACATCACGGAGACCACCCTACTGCGGCGTACTCCAAGTAGGGTCTGACTAAGGAATTGGAAAGGTTTATCAACGTGTCATTTTGGGAGAAATCATTGCAGTTACGTTTACGTATAATGAATTCAAAAGTCCTGTAAATTCTGGAGGTGACCGAAGGAAATATGCGAGTTGAATGACATAGTCGAGTGAAAGACGACTCCCAAGTCTCTAAACCTGTAGCGACGAGTAGCAGGAATGGAATCGACACTGTACGGACAATGCTCCCATTCCTTCTTCCACGAGTGTAAGAAAACACAGTGCACGTGGGAACAATTACGTCCACGTTGTTGTCGTTGCTCCAGTAATAGGTATTTGGTATAAAGGACCCTGGAGATGTCACCAATGAAGATATGAAACAGAAGCGGACCCAGGATTGACCCTTGAGGGACACCTTTGAGAATGTTGTCGATAGCGGATCGGTGTCCTGATATTTCAATGTCCTCCTGCGTATCATTTAAGTAAGTGGATGAAAGAAGACACAATTTCTCCGGGAAACCGAAGGCTCTAAACTTATTCCAGAGCCCCTGCTGATCAAACGATCAAACGATCGAAAGGCTTGCTCAGGTCAATGTAGAGAACCTCAGAAGACGTAAGTGATTCCCATGAAATATCTGACATACATATATTATGTTGACATAAGGCACTGAGGTTAAGACATTTTGAGGTTAATATTACTAAGAAATCCAGAAGCTTGAATATTTTTTCAAAGTTGGTTTTGAAGTAAAAATACCACCTGAAATGAAAAAAGGGGAAAAAGTTATTGGAAAACGTGCATTTTATGACAAAGTGATGAAAATTCTGAATTTTCATAATTAACATTTAATGAATTTTTTGTTTAAACCAACCCGTAATTACAAGATTGGTAGTATCCAGAAGGATTTAGGAAAAGACCTCTAATTTAGAACAATTATCCGTTTTAATAAAATTATTTAGACTCGAGAGAGGAGGTTGATGATGCAATTAATAGGATCACTAATTTGCCTCTCTGTCTGTTCGACTGTAAGTAACAGATTTCTCAGAACTGGATAAAGGCATCAAAATGAACTTTAACACTTAAAATCCGCAGTCCTGTTTAAATAGTTGGAACTGAAAAAGTATAATTTGAAAGCACTTTCGTCAAGCATCTCGAAAAATTTTTTTTTTCAACGATTTGATTTTTGATGTTTTTATAAAAAAGTTGAAAAAACACTTTTCTCTAGTAAATCAACGTCTCTCAAAAAATTGCCATTACTCGATATGCACGTCCATTTTTCCGGAAAACTATTGTGGTGCTATTTTTTTTTTAAATTCATGAATATAATTTTTTCAGGAGCTGTTTTTTTTCAAGTAGGTACTTTGGGAAGTTACTATTTCGTAGGACCGAGTTCAAATATTCAAAATTAATTAATTCCATCAAAATTAATTTTGAATTTCAAATTTACCTATGGAACATTTGCCTATAAAATGGTTTCATGCTCTAATAGACAACTGTAACCTGCAACCAATATCAATTTATAGTAACATGTTTGTAAATCTTGTCCCTGGATAATTTACGAACCTCTCCAGGCCGCCGAATAATGTAAATTGGGTATGTCAATTGTTTGTTAATAATCAAACAAGCTATTGTTAACAGCTCATAACTCTGAACAGACCACCCTTCGGCGTTCTATATACATATACAGCCAATCAATTCCTCCCCGCGCGGGCCATATCTCTAGACAGGCCCGTAAATACAACATCAGCAAACAAGATAAACATCTCAAAGTGACATTGTCATCTTCGCACTCCCTTTCCGATTCATCGTCTGACAAGGTATTCTTCCCATGTTACCCCCGGACGTAATGCATTTATCACATGAGCGAGGACTAAGGACTATGGCGGTCCATAAACAATGTCTTCCAGCCGGATCCTCGGAGAGGCTGGTCCATTAGAGTATTGTTCCCGTTGGAACCTGTCTAGATTGCCCTATTTGCACGCTAGATTTAACGCTAAAAGTTTATTAATATTTTAAGGAACGACGAAATTCAAAGGAGAAAACAATAAAATACAAACTTTGTACTCACTACGGATTATTTCAAGAAAATATGTTTTAGCGAAACTTTAATTATACAGGAGGAGTGTTTTTTTCTTACAAAAATTCAATATCTTAGGCAGGTGAATACAACATAAGAGCAAGCAATGACGTTAAATATTTTTTACGAGATTTTTTAACCCAATTTATTTTTTATTACAAATTTTCAAAGCACCTTTAACCGTATTAGAGCGTCCTGGATCATTGCTGTGTATTGCCGCTCATTTTTAAGTCGAATTGAGGTAAATTTGACATAAAAGCTTTTGCTTTGGTCTTCTGTACGTAACTAGAAGTAAATTTGACGTAATTTCGGTTCAGGAAATTAAATTCGTGACCTTTTTACGTCGAATTGAGGTAAGTTTGACATAAAAGCTCTCACTTCGGTCTTCTGTGCGGAATTAGAAGTAAATTTGACGTAATTTCGGGTAAGGAAATGAAATTTTTGACCTTTTTTTTTGTAAATTTGACATAAAATGTTACATGGGCATGCAGTTAACCAATTACTGTATTATTTTATTTTAATTAAATTAAATTAATTTACGAAAATGACCTTTTCGGGGACTCGATTTCCGGATCCTTAAACCCAAGTCTGCATTCTTGCAAACCCAGTCAAACTGTTAACTATTCTAAGTCAAGTACATACAAGTCAAAGCTCTGAGCGGCTATTTCTGTTACATGGAATTATAGAAAAATCGGACTGTGACCTTCTTTTTAAATGAGGATCCTGCGTCATGCGCACCGATTCTGGAATGTAACACCCTATCTAACCTACCTTTTATGCGTCATGCGCATTACGTCTATGTGGTGGCCCCCTGACTAAATTGCCCCAGATCAAAGGCCAAACTGAATGATTTTAAAAAGAAGAACCACTTTGACGTCTGAAAAGTCAACTTGTCTATCATGAACTGTTTGTTAAATTCCCGCCCTGAATTATAACTTTGAATTTGATGATATTATCCCGCCCTGAATCTCTAGCTTCAAATCTTTGGAACAACATCTAACTGCTTTAAACTTTAAAATCCATTATGTATACTTTGCTGGTACAATTTTGAGAGTTTTTTAAAGTTACAGTCAATGTTTCCCCAATGACAGAAAAATATTTTTTTTCGGCCACCGAAGGACGGTTCTGGCAAGTCTTGCCTTTATCGATCGAAACAGCCATATCTAGGAACATGTGACCAAAGTTTCACAAAGCTACGAGGTTGAGGTAATTTTTGAGATTTTCTGAAAGTTACAGTGAATGCATCCTAGGCACGACCGAATAAAAAAAAAATCTTTTTTTCTTTAACGGTCTCTGGAGGACAGTGTCGTTAGGGATCACTGGTATTAATCGTAGGTCACCTTGAATTGAACGAGGCTACGAGGCTGGGAGAATTTTTTGATGATTTTTTAAAGTTTCCTCAGCACGAGCGAAAAAAATTCTTTTATATCACCCAAGGATGGTGCGAACAGATGTTATCTTTTTCCACCGACGGCCAATTTCAGGAAATGCGATCAAAATCTTATGTGGCTGCTAAGTTGGGGTGATTTTTTTAAATTTCTTACAGCTACTGGTGAATGGGGCGGGCAGGGGCTGTTTATATCCATCGTAGGCCACTATGAATGTAAGGAATTTAACGAGGCTGCAAAGCTGGAAGGACTGTTTTTTCAGAATTTTTTTAAGTTAAGATAAGGGTTTTCTGGGTATGACCGAAATATTTTTTTTTCGTTACCCAAGGACAACAAAGATAAAAAGATAACAAATTCAACGAAACTGTGTGGCTGGGAGTTTTCTTTGGAATTTTTTTAAAAGTTGCAATCAATGTCTCCTCTGCACGTTACTGGAGAAACGTTGACTTTTAGTCTCAAAAATTCTCAAAAAATCCTTCAATTCTTATAGTTCCTTGAAACTTCGTACCCATGTCCTCCGAGGTGGCCAGCAGTGAAAGCAAGAGATAATTAATTAATGCTTTTTTTGCCATTCTTATTTGAGTTTTAATTTCTTCCCAAGCATTACTTTGAAATTTTTGGAATAATTTTCAATGGTGCTGGACATTGGTACTCTCTCTGAATTACAATTTCTGATTCCTCAATATTGTATACCCAGCTTGAACAAGTTTAACGACGTTTGGTACCATTTATTGCTGAATATTTGAATCTATTTTGTTTATTGAGTGGTGTTCAGAATTTTGCAAATCTTTGAATGTGAGCTTTACCATTGGCGCACTCTCATGCATTTTGTCATTATTTTGCTCACGAAATAAACTCCTTATACCTAGACTTTGATTGCAGGAAGGAAAAATTAACGAAGGACTGACATATCTCAAGAATATGCCCATTTTAATTGTCAGAGTTGGCTTTTTTGAAGTTGGATTTGGTTAAATTTATATTCTCTTTAATCTTTGTTAGAGGGTTCATTTTTACCTCAAGTAAACACAGTTGGGTGTAATTTGAGGAAATATTTATTTAAGAATATAATTTCCAAAAAAATTAAATTAGAGATTACTAGTTTAGAGATTATTAGAGAAACAGAGATTATTAAATTAGATATTATTAGAGATATAACAGCTATCAAAAGGGATCTTACTGTTTGTTATTAAAACAAGCAAATGCATTAAGCGGAAAATTTAATATGTGGCATAACTCCCAGGTGATGAATCATTTCCATATTATTTCCCATAAAAATTACTCACATTGTTTGCATAGACTTTTGATCTCCGCTTCCATTACTTATGCGTAACTCTCCCCAGCAATCTCTCCCAGATTATCCCAAACTAACTCCAGCGATATTAGCAAGAAGTTGAAGGGTTGTTGAAATGTAGACATCACGCACTAAGGCTATAATTCACATTAAGCCATCAGGATTCGAATACAGGCCCGTATAATGTGAGTAGGCAGTCGAAGTTCTCCAGCCTGGATACACTTAGGCTTATGAATATCTACAATGCAGGACATGCAGGACTACGGGTGAAGCGGTGGTAAATTAGCATCTAGATTGCGCACTACCATTCTAGAGATAGAGATAATCAAGTTTAATCGGTTCATGTTTGGTGGGAAATTTGCAAGTTATACCAATGATTGATAATAATTATTGTTAGCTGATTTTAATCATTGAAGGAGCGTTGATTAAATCACTTTGCTTGATGCGTACGTGGAGGTGAATTAATCATGCAAACCGATCTATATGAATGGAGGTGTAGAACTGTAGACAAACAGAATTGGAAGGTGAATAATATTGTTATGGGTTATGGTAATTGCATTTGTAATGGCTATGTATTGTCTTTCATGTACCTACTATAATAATGGCATATGGGTAAATAGGTACATGTAAATAAAGGGTTACAATAGAACTTATGTAGTAGCAGACAATATTTACAGTTAAGTTAATATTGAAATTAAAAAAAAAATACAGAGACATAAAAATTGCCCAGGCTAAACAAGGTGAGTTGAGCTTCGGAACAGATTCTAAGTAGTGGCGTAGAAAAAAAATCAGCTTCCAGAATAAGGTCAATCAACCCCCAAAGAAAGGCTATAAAATCACGGCTCTATCACTGAATGTTCATAGTAAAGCAACAGCAGCGAATCGGTTTCTGCACGGGTACTTTAAAGTTCAACTTGACATTATAATTAAAATTAATAATTATCATATCTACCAAAGGATTTAAAGGGACGTGGGGGGATATAATGTAAGAAAATTATTATTAAGTAGTTTCAGCAACCTATTGTGAAGCTGTTTCGGTGGCAGATTCAAGAGAAAATAAATTTAATTTAAGATTCTCGTGGTCGAAAAGTCAACAAACGTCAATGACATTAACGGACCTTGGAGCTGATACTTCTCACTAATTTTAACAAAAACATTTAAATAAATGTGTTAAATAGAAACCGTTCAGAACAATAAGCCCGTGAGGCTGCAGTGGTTCCGACGATCTTTAATCAAACATTCCTCAAAGGGGAAAAACAGGACGATATCTCTAACCATACAACCAGGTCAGAAATCAGAGATGGATAGAGTTTTGGATGAATATGGATGATTTGATACCTATAAACGAGTAACAGTTACAGTAAGTAACCGTGACTACGTATCACTATTAATAAAATAAAATGTCGAATAGACTTATTCTAGTTATTGAATATCTCGTATAACAATTTCCTAGAGCAAATGAGGAAATGTTGATAAATGAACACCCAATATAAAGAACTGGCGTAGCCATAAGACTTTATAATAATTAAACGTTGTAAGATGAAAAGAAATTTTTTTATTTCGCGTTTGTCCCTTGTAGAACTCTTCAGAATGTTATATTAGATTTTAATTTATTAATAGTATATTATGCAACGAGCTTATATAAGAGCGTATTAATAGCCATTATCTGCGAGTTCCATACACTATTTTTTCTACGACCCTTTCTTATTTCATAGAAAAGATTAAAAAATTATATATTTTAATAATGACCCGTGTACAATTGCGGATCATTGAGGTTAAGATAGGTTGCTATTTGCTTACGCATATTACCAAATTCTCTCTTCGTCGCTAAGATTATTCTGCTGAGACATGTTTTAGTATCAAGTTTAAAGGGTACTACTCACTACTGCGCAATTTTTATTATGCGAAGTTCGAATTCCGAATTTTGCGCTTTGATTTTGAGATTAATAATAATTTTAATAACATTGACAGCCAATAATTACGATATTGTTTACCTGCGCAACGCGACGGTCTCAGCGTTGCCGCTTTGAATACTATTACGGACCGCTACGAATTATATAATACTTTATCTTCCTATCTTTTACACGATATACCTACCTATCAAATTAATTAAGGTAACATAAAATTTTGATAAATTTTCTTTGAATGTTACTTATGTTCTAAATTAAATAAACGTTCAGAATTTTTTTTCAGAAATACAGAACTTATATCACAAGGCAATTTTTGTCGTGAGTATGACAACTCTGTGACTTCGGTTGGTTTGGACCGACCCGATTGTGAACGAAAGATTCGATTCAATTGCAAATGCTCCTCTGCCATTGGAAAGCTTGACCAGTGCTTTAATGAAAATTTGTATCTTAATGAGACCCATTAAAGCACTGGTGATTCATATTTAATATGCATATTAAAGGTTAGGAGTAGAAAAAGTAAATTATAATAGAAACTAAACAAGTTTTAATCAAAATTTTAATAAATATTAATAATAGCTTAGACGACGAAGCATTATTATTACTCGCTTATTTACTTGCTAGCTTTCGTCGCTATCATCAAATTTTAATGAGCACATTGAAAACTTGATTAAAAAAACTTTCGTTTTTAGATACGCTTGTAATTACATGATGTAATAATTAATTCCAGTAATTATTCTTGTCATTTTCTCCTTTAGACGCTGTTGAAGTAAATGAGTTCCTTATATAAAATCGAATTTGAAATCTTAGAGATAAAGCTACTCCACGTTTGACTAAAACATTAAATGTTAAAAAAGTTTTTGTAAACAACCCAGGTTTACTAACAAAAGAAAGACGTCCCCGAGGAATCGTGGGACTTAATACGGTTTCCAAAAAAAAGGCCCAAAGAAATAAATAGCTTTCTCTGAGGATTGAACGCGGTATAGTAGTGAATGCTAGAAGAGACAAGTTGTTTAAGCGATTTTCGGAACGTCCGTTACAGAAATCAAACGGTTTCAGTCCAGTAGAGATAAATGACTTTTTTATATTATATGGCAGGCGATAAAGGTGGAATTTATAGTGGTCCGGGAAAACGTGAAAAGTGGTATGTCGAGACCTTGGAAAACACAACTTATTGATTTCGCATTTCAATATGCCCGGACCTCGACCAAGAAACGACTAAAAAGGGAACTCTTTGATAGTATCGGAACGTCTGCCAAGAATTTTGATGTAACTGGATAAACATTTCCTTACGTAAGATTCTGCGTAGAATTTTACTTTTACCCACACAAGGACGAGGGCGCTAAGCGTAAATTAAAACGTGCCAAAGAAACAAATTCATGGCTCTTTGTGTATTGTATAGCTTTATGTATGAATTTTAGATGATATTTTAAATAAAAACGTTCTCAAAGAGCTAAATTTGCATTGTCAAAAAGTGCTAACAGTGATGTTAATCTAAAATGTAAAAGAGGAAACAAGTCCTGAAAAGAGCTGCTAAGTACATCCCTTCACTTAAATTTGTTTATAATATAAACACCCCGACTTTTTTACATGAAAGAGTAACAGGTCTTTAATTTATTAATTAAGTTTTATACTAAAATAAGTCGTCTGGAGAGTTTTCCTAGAACATCGATGGTTTAAGTTCTCCTTATCTAAAAAGCTCAAAAGCAATAATAGAGAAGTTTCTATAGAACGAAAGTAAGTGAACGCTGGAATTATATTCAAAGCCTTTTCAACTGAATAGAATGGGCAAATATTGCAAGGAAAACTGAGGAATATCCAACAAAGTGGCAAATTGTAAGAATAAAGCATTCAATTTCTGCTTGAAAGCTCTTAGTTGACAGTACAAATGCAGGAAAACTATTCCAAGATGTAGAAACTTCCGATTGCCTGATATGGTTCACTATATCTGATTAAAGTTTTACTTTTCTCTGTTAAAGCTTTAGTTTCCTTTGTTTATCTACGGGTTAGTTGTTGAGGAAATTTGTATACCGGATGCTAACATCTTATGAAGATGAAACCTACCTAAGTGTGTCTGGGAGCTTTACCTCGTAGCTTTTGCAATTAGTTTGTCGCTTTCAACTGCTTTCTCCAACTTTCATCGATGTTTCAAACACTTAAAAAAGTTGAAAAGACGTAAAAAAAGTTAATTATAATGTTTAAAGGTTCCATATCTCATAAAAAATATTGAGAAATTGAACATTTTCTCAATTTTTAGCTGTTCTTCAACAGCTGACATTTTACAGGAAAGCTAACGCGGTTTTAAAATAAAAAAATTCACATCGCTACTATTCCAAGGAAGATCTATAGTGGGACAGATCTAGTGTTAAAAATTTCCAAAAACGACACTCTTTTGTTTTTCTTTTTTTGTTTCAAACTCAAAGAGTGGTCAACTTAGTCGACCACTCTTGTGGTAGCCAATTGCGCAAGTCTCGGAGGCGGGGAGGGGGAGAAAACCAGGTATAAAAACGCTGCGAAACTATTTTTTGCCCCTAGGTTAGCTGTGAGTCGTCAGTAAAAAAAAAATCTCGTGTAAAAAACCGAGGTCTCGCGAAAGCGCATAACCTGGTGTAGCGCATTCGCGAATTCGTTCATTACTCATCGAGATAGCGCCGTTTTGGTCCTTTTTTTTTAATTCTTAGCTTATATTAATTAACAAATAGGTACATCTGCAAGTTCTTGATGTGCAGAACTTCAGATCACTTTTCATCGCACAATAATCACATTACGACACGACTTCTATTTCAAAAGATCAAAACATCGAGCTGACATGGACATGTGCACTAGACGTATGGCGTGTCTTCCAAGAAGAGGTATGTTAGATCTCTGGTAATGCATCTCGATGCATTGCTTCCGGAGTCGTGCGAACTACCGAATGTATTGCTCTCCCGAGAACTTACGGGACATCGACGGCGTTAGAGAAGTCCCTCTACTTCTAGTTCTACAAACACTCTCTACTAGGACTGAAATTCCTCTAAGATTCTCCTGTCGGCGAGGTGCTAAACTGCAGCACCCGGTGCATTAGGTGGAATTTATTGAGAAATATATTCTGGCTGCGGCTGAAATGTAATAGTAAAGTCTCGCCAAAACACTCTCTGCATATTGCGCATGGAAGAATAATTATTTCGTATTATGACCTAAGCTTACACGAGAACTAATGACTTCAAGAGAGCTACAACGACTGAGAACATTTATTCCGTGGCCTCGGTCGCCAACGAGTTTTAACGGTCGTCACCAATCATACTTACGGTTGCCCAATGCCTCAGCAACGATCGCACCCTCGGCGATAATATTTTTCTCGACCATTAGACATTATCAAATTAATAACAAACTTCTTTGTTTCAGATCGCTGTTCCCTGTCGCGATGCGCCTGGTGGCTTGGCCTGGACCGGTAACGGGATAGCCTGGGGTTATAATAGGAAGTGTAAGTGGGGTCGCGTCGCGGTGGCCGAGAGAAAAATGTGGTGGCTGACAGTAGAGGCGCTGGTGTGAGGTAAGTGCGATGCTGCCCCCGCTCGGGTGCGTCGTGCTGGTGGCGTTGCAGTGCGCCGTTGCCTCGCCCCCACAACAGACTGTAAAAATCGAGCAGGGCGTTCAAGGTAAGTTAACTATTTTTTATTTATTTTCAGCAATTTTATAATGGCGAACCTCGCTTTAGGGACAATAATGAAACAATTTCATTTGATCCTATTTAATTTGATCGTAACACTTCCAAGTGACGCGTCTTAAAATCTGGGAATCACATGGAAAAGTTCGCATCTCCAATATTCTAGCAAGAATATGTTCTGCTACGGGAGAAAATTGTAATTTGATATTCACGTAAACCTAACCTGAAACTGTGCCTCAAAGACATGTCGACGGGAAGGGCAAACATTTCCTGCAACTCTGTTATAGTGAACCAGATACTCTTGTTATGCTCTACCCTGGTTACTGCTTGCAGGCTTACAACAATATTCACAAAATTGGGAACGTATGGAATTCCCTGAGCGAATTTGTGCTTGGAATCAGTCGAGGGTCTTTTATTTTTTTCATGTGTGATGGAAGAAGACATTTTCCTTCTATGGGTTCGACAATAATTTTAAAAGACAATTAACTGAATTTATTACTTAATTAAGCGCTTAATTGAATCAACAATTCACACCGTAAATGCACTGCCTGCTTGCTCCGCTTATAGACACCCTTAATGTTCTTCCGGTATGCGCTTCCAGAATTAACTAATTCCAAAATTTCTTTCCGCAGTTCCGAATGTTTTATTTCTGGAACATTCTAGACAGGAGTAGCTTCTAGACATCCTGATTACGGCTCCTCGTGAAAGTTAGTTCTTATTCTTTTACTTTTTTAGCCGATAATTTCCCCATAGACGCTGCATCGGATATCAGCAGTGAATAAAATCGCGCAGCAAGTACGAACCGAGCTCTACACTCCATCGCACGTGCCCGCCATATTAGAACAGCCGCGCTCAGATCTTTACTTTTTGAATTTTTTTTATTTAAAATAAATGCAATTCATTTAAGAATTTCAACTTTAGAAACGAGTCAAAAGGATAACAAAATAAAAAAAGACAAGCTTTAAGAACATTATCGTTAAGGCTAGATAAAGCTAGAATTCGATTTTATAAAACAGCAGTAGTCGCTATTACTTGCATATTAATTGCATACACCTTTACCACAAATTAACCAACAAAACCATCACGATAATATCGAGGTCGACTCATTATAGGCTTCAGTGACTCTCACTTCCACTCGTGGTTGCCCGCGATTATCCAGACATGAATACCTAAATCCGCTGGAGTACCTCAATCACAAGTGTATGACAGGCAGAGTTAACCAGCCTCCACTGTCGACCAGTTCAATTGATGTTATATTCGCTAATATCTATTCCAAATACCAGGATTCTATTCTAAACACTAGGATTAAGCGAGATAGTTGCCCACTATCCCAGAATCATTCAATTAGTCACCAATTTCCGGTTGTAAGGTACATGCAATTGAAATTAGCAACCATGCATGTGTGCTGCTTTAATCAAGTTTAATGAAGTTATAATAGAACAATAAATCGTTTCGAGGTTGAGTCAAGCGGTGACCATTGCAATGATATAGGAAGGAAACTGATAAAAGATTTCTCACAACAATATGGCATCCAAGGGTTAGTTAAATGTTGAACCGAGCTGGAGGGGCTGTACGGATATTACAGAAGCGAGAGCCTATATAAGACTGGAAAATATGACAATAAATAATGACGAACAGTAAATTATCATTTAAGCTATATACCAGTTAGTAGTTAAGTGTTTGCCTACCCTTTAACGGGAATTGCGTGATTCGGTTATTTATTTATCTCAACATGTTAGGAGAGACGTGCCCCGCTGAAGCAATTATGTCGGCAAGCTGTTGCAGACTGTCTAGTTAAGCATTCATGAGTTTCTAATGACGTCAGCATATAACAGCAAACAGTATAAGAGTTCCTTTCACTTGCAATTATTGATAAAGTTGATAGGCCAAAACAAGCGTGTAATTAATTTTTTATTTGCCTCCGTCTGAACCTACGGGGGGACCTACTGGAAATCTAACCGAGTCTCTTTGTCCGTTTCTATTATTGCCGGAGACTTCAGTCGATAAGTATAATTTGGTCAGGGAAAGCCTAGATGCCCAGTAATTCAGTCACGAAGTAAAGAACATCAATAGAGCAGACTAACCCTGTCATATAAGGAATTATTAATCGATAACCGGCTTATTTCAAAGCATGCACTGGGGATACTCGTAAGCTCCTTGATTTCGAAAATGATAAACATGAAAGCTCGTCTTGCCCTGAGCTTTGAGAGATGCAATGCTTATCTAGTTGTCTCAACTCTCCAAAAATAATATTTAATAATATAAAATCAATATCTAGAATTATTTTTCAAAATATACGGTGACCAGTTAACTAATCGACGAGTTTTGTCACTGTTTTGGCGTACTTTAGGTCTCTTTCATGGGCTGAACTCATACGGATGAATGCGAAGTCTGTAAGCGGGATCTAAACTCGGGCACAAACGTAAAATGAATGAGCAAGGAAAAAGTCTCATAACTACGAGATTGCTGGGGGGGGGGGACCTGGATACAGATCCACCAGTGCACCAAACAACAGGAACAAGTACGGAAAGACAGGCTTTGTCAACTACCCAACTCTTTTTTAATTTTAAAACCTTCATGGACATGCTGGTGCGGTTCTTCCCTACCAGAGTAGTGTCGGACTCCTACCGGCTAAAAATCCTCCTTGCTTTTGACCTACTCACCGAAGCCTCCTGCTTAAGGATTAACTTCGATGGGAGGTTGCCTGAATTGTATATGGCTATGGCATTAAGTGGAAGTGTGTTCGTCCATCTCCTTGGCCTTCATGATATCTGTCAAGTATTGGGCGATTTATTCCTAGTTGCTTCTGCTTACGAGCATTTGATGAGCTAGGTTTTTTTTTAGACTTACGTCAATTCGAATCTCAAGATGTTCTTCTGCGCTCTCAGCATGCGCAGCCTAGGATTTTGCGTGCGCGTTCTGGTTCGTCCTCTTCCTCCTGGTACTGTGTGCATGTTGTGTTTTCCCTCTTGTCTATTTTGTTTAGGAAAAGTTGTCATGTGCGCTCAGATTTTGCGTGACATAAAAGCTCACATTTCCCCAATTCCGCTTTGACCAAGCACATTTTTTATGAGGCTTCAGGTCCATAATTATGTTGTTGGAATTATCCTAGTCGTTCTGTCAAAGCCTGTAGCATTCGGCTTGTTCCCTCCTTTCATCGCCGGTTAAAATGTGGAAATTTTTTTATGAAGTCTATCTCTTTTTCGTGTTTTGGGCTCGTGCTCTACCAGTCATCATCATCAATTGGGCAACTGCTTAACTAACAGTGGATAGTCTTGTCAGACTACCATGATCCCCAGGAATATGGTTAAGACACCAGACAGTAAGGGAAAAAGAGGCATGCTGATTACTGAATTTTTATGGTGTAATGAATTCCAAGAAGTTCATCTATTATCGCAGGTAAAATATTTATTAGAGACTTTTATTTATTTCGATACAGTTTTTACGGCGGCGATAAGCAGGTTATCTCCACCAGCACCGGCTATATAAAGAGAGCCAACTGAAGAGCTGACCAGAGGATCCGAGGTACTGACTCGCGAACAACTCTCTCTCCTTGTGAATTGAGCTCGGAGATCATTGACGAGGCTAACCTCGGGCAGGGAGCAACATATGAGAAAATAAGAGAAGAAAAGTGTGAAGAAGGGAAATAATAAAAACTACCGCGGTGTGGAGTGGCGCAACTCCAACATGAACCAGCACGGTCGAGTAAGAGACGAACAAAAGGAGCGTACCGCTGATCATTGAAGCTGAAGAACTGTTTATTGTGCGCTCAATATTGATTTAATAATTTGACTGTTTGAGATCAAAAAAGTGTGTAATTTCTGAACGAGAAAAGCAGTCAATAGTATCATAAAAAGTCACATGAAACCTTCATTGACTTTTCGATCGGACGTCGACGCCATTGGAATCTTAACTCTTATAGTGACAAAACCATTCTTCTAGTCTAGGGAGCTTCTACTAGATAAGAAAGCCAACGAGAAGTGTTTCAAAACTTTATACCTACGAGGTGAATTTGAATTTTAGGATTAGATTTTGAAGCCGGCAAGATTTTTTTACAGTGATAAGAAGACAAATATTCCCAAAGAGTCTATCAGGTCTTAGAGTGCCATTAAACAATCATCGAATAGCAAAAAAAAAAATTAAACCCCTAAAGTACCTACACTTTCTTTCGTGAATGTTGGCATTCACGTCATATTGCGGCAGTTATTATCCCTCGTTCGGAAGTCCAGCCCGGATATAATATCTTGGCCAGACAGACACACGTCGATATGATGAAGTCGTGTTCGGCATGTAGCACCAAACGAGGGTGGGTGGAAGTTAAGTCGATACACATGAAAGCATTCAGGAAATAAAGTGTATGTGCGTTGGGTTTACAAAAGGGTTCCACGGAGAAACCCAATTAAAAAGCAATCCTAAACGCCCTCATGAAACTTGCATAAACTAGTTAAGCTCTTCATTTTAGTTTCACACTTTTCAACAAAAACTGCCCTAGACCCGACTAAACGAACAAAATTGATCCTAAAACAACAAAACTTCTTCCCATTTTAAACCGCCTCATCCTCACATAACCCTACTCGGTTGACCTATAAAAATATTTCCCCAATGACAGGTACATATAAAATTTCATAATAATTGAAGAACAACATGCAGTGTGGCTGGTATAGTTGGTAAGTTAAATATCAGAGACGTATAGAAGGGCATGCAAATCCGTGTTTACGTAGCCGATGTGTACATAAAAGTGACCCTTCTGGGCGACATCAGTTACCGTGCTCTTCTGCCGAGGCTGCAAAGGTCAATATTTGCAGAACACGATGTTATTTATGTAGGAATTAGAATTCGGTGGACGAAGTACTTGTTAACAAGGATCTAGCCGCTATTGGGAGTTTAATTGTGGTCTTGTAATGGTGCCATTAACATGTTGTGTGTTCTCCTTTCACTGATAACATGCAGACGCAAACTTCCGCATGTAATTGGGATAGAGTGAATTATACGAGCCTGGAATCTTTCCTAGTCTGATATTATATTATGTTCTACCTATTAGTTGTTTGTCTCTTCTTAATATTACATTGCAATGACAATTCATCTCATGATATTTCTTTGAAAATAAGGTTTTTTTATTTACCTTATTAGCATTTTTTCCCTTACTGGGTGTGGGTTTAGTTATGGTGCATGGAAAAGAGGTATGCATGGAAAGCGACTAGACCATTAAGAGTAATTTCCGCTATTCCACCACCATGGTGGAACTCCTATTCAAACCTTCCCGACCTTTTGACAAAGGTCATGAGGCTTTTTCATGAGAGAAGTTCCATTTATTTCTCTTGTGGTATCAGTGCATCTTATAACGAACTTGAAATCATCCAGTACTTAAATTTTATATTGATTTAAACGATTTTTTCCCGTAAAACTCGGAGATAAAGTTGGGTATCTAAGCAGGCAGTTATCAGTCCCTCTATGTCGTTGAAATAAGTTTTTCGGCAAACATATTAGAAAAAAATCGTTCCCAAAAAGGGGTGCCCGACTAATTCTGGGCAGGAATGTCAAATGTCAATTCTGTCACTGTTCAGCAATTTTTTAACATACAAACTGAGCCTTTTATCTCCTTATTGGTAATAGAAGTGGAATTAAAGAAAACTCTGGCTAGTCGAGTATGATATTCTCAGGAACTAAATATTGAAATAAGGTACCGAAAAAGCAGTAGCTCTCAGCAGAAAGGGAAAGAGATATAGAGAGGACATGAACAAATAAGGACAATGAAAGGAAGACAAACGCTAGCGAAAAGACTTTCAAAATGAGCAGCGAAAATGTGAATTGAACCAAATATGGAACGAATTGACAAAATCATTTGAAAAACATGAAAATACCACAATCAGAAAGACGCAACAGTTGGACTTTGGATGTCGAATAGATACAACAAAAAAAAGAGAAAAAGTGAGAGCTTTAAAGCTTTAATGGAAATATGCTTTAAATATCGAGACTTCAATTTATTCTAAGACGTAGGACGTCGGTTCAATGATCCCAGAGCAGTCGAAAGTCGAGATGCAGCCAGGAAGACACGGAAAGGTAATTTCGCAAACTAAACCAAATTATACAAAAAAACTAAAACGTGTCGTTTGCGACTTATTCTCTTGTTTAGAATTTCTCTAGGTGCACGTTCATAACACCCCGCGCATAACTTAAGCGTCCTCTGCTACCGCCATTTCACTTCGGTGTCGGACGACAGTTGACTGTTTATCGTCAGCTGTCGGGTAAATTATTTCATTTTCTGATTGAGTTGAGTTTCAGATATATTGAGATACAGTCAAGATAGGTAGGTGCTTACTCACGTAGAAAACCCATTTAGATGATATATGAACAAGAACGTCACAAATTCACAGCTCACACAATTGGGCTTTTCGTAGCGCGGTAACACCACGTTTTATATTCTAAGCTCATCACGCATACCTACCTAGTTCTCCTAGACAATTCGTATATTTACAAGAAAGTCCGCGGAATACACCAACAAATTCCCACGAACACATACAACTCGTAGCGTTTATTTTTCTTTGAACGTTCTAACTAGCTTAGTTTTGTCATTTCTTACAACCTTATCGTTCTTGAACAACAGCCAAGTCTGCCAACTTTTGTAAGCTTAGCGGAAGTTCACTGCGTCCTTATACCGCAAACAATCTACTTTAATCCAGCGTTTTTTTTAAACAAGCCCCACCAGCTTACTAAGTAATGGTAATATGTCCCGCTGGTGCCGTTACAAGGCTCATATAATCTACATAGTTGATAATGCGTAAAATTGTGACAGTAATGGTGACAGAGGGCCAATAATAGCTCAACAACAATGGCGCCGTGGAGTTTCCTGCACAGGGATCTGTAATTATCCTACGGGAATTAGACTACCGCCGCAACGGCTCGGCAGGACCCTCTTTATTAATTTCCAGACCGATTGTTTGCCGTATTGGTCTTTGTTAATTATCGGACCATCGAGAAACTCGAAAACAAACACATTCCGTAACGCCGCGGATATCGAACGCCTCGCCTGGATTCCATTTGCGATTTCAATGAGATCGGTTCCGGGGTTCGAATAATATACGTAGCTGAATCATCACAAATGCGCCATTTTCAGTCCTAATGTCTTGGATCAATAGGAGAGTCGTCTTAGTTTAATTAATTATGAGGTCGGGGTGAACAAATGGAGCCATGTGGATTGTGTTCGATTGTAATCGGTTGTACCACCTGACAGTGTGGGGGGAGTGTTATTAATATTACAGCTTCCATTCAACCGTTGATATGTATCTATGGATTATAATAAGAATAGAACTGTTAAGAACAATAGAACTAAATACTTTTGGGGCGTCGTGATGAAAATTATTATATTAGTTACCTTATCGCACATAACTTTGATATTCTTTACATATCAGAAATGCGTTTTTTTTGCGAAAACCGCATCGGCCAGTTCATTTTTTGCTCGAAACTAAGATAATTATTATAAATATTTCCTCGGGCCCACGTTGGGCGCCAATTTTGTTGCGTATTCTTAAGCGATTTAATTGCTACCCATTTTAGATTAGAGCAAAAAATTGTAATGAGCAGCTTTCAGCAGGGTCATGGGCGAATTACACTACGGAAGGATACCAAGTAAAACTTGAGATTAAAAAAAAAAGTTAAATATAAAAACAGGCTAGACTGTTCCTAGCAGAGACAAACTGACTAACATGGCCAAACTGAATTGGAAGGAGCTTAAAATACTTGTCAGAATGCTCACTGTTCACAATAGTCTAAACATGCACTTACAACTCGTGGGGGTAAGGAGGCACCGGTATGTTCCAGAAGTGGAAAAGACGACTACATAGGAGTATGCCTCGTAGTATGCTAGGTGACTTCAGACTCAAAATTTTTGAGTCAGAGGCACCATCACCACAAGATAAAGAAATTGAAAGAACTCCTCTCATGGAAAGACATTTAAGACCCTCATTTAAGTAGGAGTTCTACCGTAGTCAGGAAATGGCGAAAAGAACCCTTGTGGCCTAGTTGCTTAGGGTGAAAAACCCTTTCCCACTATACTACTAACAAACTACAGCTATGATAAAAAAATCAATAAATACAAATTGACAATCGCGAGGACAATCGCTAATGTTGAAATAAGATTCAAGTGCTTACCAAGTTCAGATAAAACTTTCTGGAATTCAGGAAGAATAAAATTTTTAGAGGCAAACCGCCTGCTCAATCTATACATCTTCATTCGGTTAAGAACCCAGAGGGGTGGAAAGTTAAAAAGTTGTTGAAAAAAATACGTAATTGAGAGATTTGTTTTTATAATATCACAGGCAGAAATGATGAAATGTTACTTTGTTACTTTCGTGCAGGTTATTTTTAGCTTAGAAAGCCCGAGATTCTCGTCATGAAGTTAAAAGGGTACTGGAGGGATCTCAAAGGTCAAATCATTGAACAAGCGGTGATTGCAAAATGGAGACGTGATCTCATACTTGTTTCGGTCGGTAGGGGTATTAAGCGAAACTTTGCACTCAAACTTGGTGGAACTTTTATTGTAAACTGTTACACTCTACATTAAATTGATCTAATGAACAGTGAATGAAATTAAGCAGGTCAGAAAAGTTTCATTATCTTAAGAGGAGAGATTCCGAAATAATACTTCCGACCTTTCGATATTTGTTCTACTCGATATAACTCTTAAAAAGTTTATAACACAATTGATGCAACTTGTAACTTACTTGTGCTTTACGAAGTTAAACTCGCCGTAAGAACTCATACAAAAAGTCACTTTCCTCTTCGATGTTTTATCATCGTTTTTTTTTTAGACATAAACTCTTCAGAGCCGATAACGAGATTGTAAGGTACTCGAAACGACGCGAAAATGAGTTTGGAGACTTGTAATTCTATTTGATTGCTGTAGCTATTTTAAAAAGCTCTCGCTTTTATTGTTTTCCAACACAATTAAACTCAACGTAATTCAGAAAACTTATTTGCTCGTCTATTTACGTACGAGCAATATAAAAAGTAACAAAATTTTTTTTTCCTTCTGAAGAAGACTTCAACAGAATAAGAGACGGTTGATAGTATAGAGAGGTAGGGAGGTTAGTAATACAAAAACATTACAGACCAAGCAACAGAGCCCTAAAATCACCAAATTCTGACAAAAAATAGTAACGGAATACCGATGGTCCGATTACATAATATGAAATAGCTCCCAAATCTTAATTGCACAGTTTTCTACTCGAGTTTACCATTTTTTTATCAACACTTGTGTATAATTATGTAAAAAAAAAACTGAGGGAGCAATGTAAATGGTCCCAGTTGATGAATTGCAGATAATTAAAATACGAAGAAAGTGAGTGCTGAAACAACCCGATCGGTTCATCGTTAAGGAGGAAAAAAAACTTTTTTAGAAAATTCGTAATTCGTGATTTTGTGGGGAGAGGTAGTCGATTTGAGAGGCATTTCTTGCGTGTAAAATCCAGACGCTGTCGAGTAATTAGCTTTTCTCTTAATTGCAATCAGGAGCTCTTCATACCATATTTTGCAGTGAAGCTGGTCTCCGATTTGAATTTATTAAACGGATTTGGAAAGTAAAAGTATTCGGCTATAAGACGTCAGTCTTCGTTTTCCATTTAAATGCTGAAAAATAGGGGAGCTTTGCTTGCGAACACGAGAGAAAGTACCCGAGCCTGCGAGAATGGGGGTAGAACAGCAGTTGAAGGGAAGGCATAATACAAGTAGTGTTGTTGAACTCCTGATCTGTTGTTCAACCCCTACTCTCACGCGCTCGGCCGTTTTCGTCCATGCTTGCGCGCAAATTTTTACCAATTTTTAAGCATTTAAATGGAAAACGAAGATTTTTTATGGTTGAACACCAAATCTAAATCCGTTTCATTAATTTGAAAAGGAAATACCTCGAGAGTATCCAGCCTCGCTGCAATATATGATATAAAGAACTTTTAATTGCAATCACTCGCAAAGAGCACTACACCTCAAAAAATAACAACGTTACGAATTTTTGAAAAAAAAGTTATTTTTCGGCGTTTTTGAGTTCTTCCTCTTAATAATGAACCGATCGCGTTGTTTCAGCTTTCATTTTCTTTGCATTTCAATTCTCTGCAATTCGTCGATTTGCTCAATTCGTCTATTGCTCTTCTATCAGCTTTTCTTCTTTTCTCTTATTATCAATAAACCAAAAAATGCATTTTTTTGTTAAGAAAAAATTTGTTTGCTCTGTTACAGAAATAGTAAAATTATAAAATTATGCCATCGAAAAGGTAACAAGCCTAATAGTTTGGAAAGTGAAGATGTATGCAAAAACGCAGAAACAGGTCGATTTTGTTTTCGAGGGGGACATATTTTTGTGACAAATTTAACTACCCACGTTCTTACCCCTTTGCTTATCATCATAGGGAACAGCTATCGAGTGATACATAATTTGAAAGCTACGTAAATTCTCTTTAGAACGATATCCAACATTTTGGGTTTCGCTTACATACAGGCTGGCCCAACGAAAACGTAACTCGCCTTAATCACTTGTATGTACTTAGGCCATTTCGCTTACATACAAGGTATGTAAGCGAAACCTAAAATGTTGGATATCGTTGTAAAGATAATTCAAGTATCTTTCAAATGATGTATCATTTGAAACGCTTACATAAAAGGTGCCCCAACGAAAACGTAACTCGCCTTAATCACTTGTACCTGTGTGGTTGAGGTACCCATCAGGCGCGTCCCAGGTGGCGGATAGGGAACGGCCTCACAGTGATCGATAGTGAGTGAGGTTAGCAGCGGTGATAGAGCTCGTCGGATTTAAAACTCCAGACTGGCAGCTTAAAGCCCTGCCGCGGACCACCTCCCCCAACCTAGTTGTCGTGTCGTGACTAAAGGGTTAGCACAGGGGTTTCTTACGGCGCCGGAGAACGTCTAATTGTTGACTATCCGTTAAACCGTATCTTTCTGCTGCCGTGGACATGTCTCGCGAGCAGAGAGATGTGGGGGTTTTGGCTTAACCGCCTGAACCAAGAGGAGACAACCTCATCAAAAACCTAAATCCTAAAGCGGAGGTCCAGGCCGATAGGATGCGTGGCTGGATAGGAGACCAGTCTCTACTGGACCTAACCTCGGGGCACCGGGCGAAACCCCGTTGTACATAGCCTCCCCATTCCATGCAGGGCTCTGGTTTCGGGGAACATCATTTTCCCTAGCTTCTCGTGGGAACCACATGGAACCTAACAAGAACTTTAGCTCCGACGAGGGGAGCCATACCCTCGATCTCCCGGAAACGGAAGAACTAATGGAGATTGGTACCAATCCGACTCCAAATAACAGTCCGACCCCGGAAGATCGGGAAAGGGTGACGTTAAAGTCCCCAATCCCCGAATCTACGGGTCAGGAAAAACTCTTGACTGAAGAGGGGTCCGATAAGACGGACCCTTCTTCAACAAGAAAACCACGACTATCCGGAGCCGCAAGGAAACGGCTTAGTCGTATGTTAAAAAGCGGGACTGACTACCAGACCGCTTTGAAAACAGTCCTCGACGAACGTGACGCAGCCGGATCAATGGGGAGGGGCTCAACCCCCCCAGAACGATCCGTCACTGCGAAGCGCGGGAGGTCGGAGGAAAGCACTCCAACTGAACAGAGGCCAAAAAGGCCCTGCGAGGAAGGAGCTGATAAGTTGTCATATGGGGACGCTGCCGCGGGTGTACGGGTTGGGATTATCCACCCAGACCATCCGAGGGCGTCCCTGAGTGACGAGCAACTGGGCACTGTGCAGAGGTCAATCCTGACCGCTGTAGAGGAAATCCCAGACGGCGGGCCAGAGGTCAGATTCGAGCATTGCTCGAAACGGCCTGGATGGCTACTCATTACCTGCGCCGGGGAGAGGGCCGCCAACTGGTTGGAGGCTTCAGTTAATGACCTTAAACCGTGGGAGGGCGCTCTCCTAAAAGCGGTGAGAGGTGATGAGATCCCCAAACCTCACATCTGTGTGGCCTTCATCCCGGATGATGACGAAAATCGCCTCACTCCGGATAGGGTGCTCACTAGGCTGAGGAAAATGAACACGGTTCTGAACACGCGGGAGTGGATTGTTCTACACCGCGAAAATTCGGGACCAGGTCAAACATGGACCTTCGCCGTCGACGAAGCGTCCATGAAAGGACTTGAAGGGCTAGGGTTCCGACCCTACTTCGGTCTCAATGGGAGGGTGCTTTTCCGCCCTAAGATCCGAGGTGGGGGAATAGCCCAAAAAGCCCCTCCAAATGAAGGTCTGATAAGAGACCGGGCCCCCCCGAAGGTGAGCGAAAAACCGCCCCTTCTGGCAGGGGAGCACCCAAATCAAGCTGCCTTGGCAGGGCCGTCCGAGATGCGGGTTGCCCCAGATCAGAGCGGCCGCAAACCGCCTGGTAGGGGGACAGCCCCTCCTCGGCCTGGGCCGTCAGGGCACAAATACAAGGGGGGGAAGGGAAAAATGAACCGCCCCCCCAGACAGAAAGAAAGCTCTGGTGCTACCGGGAAGGACAAATCCGCCCGGCCTGCACCAGAAAAGAAATAACCCCTCCCCCCTCACCCCATACCCTTCATGTGCCTAACATCCCAATCTACCACCCAATTTCCCCTCCACAATTCCCACATAAAATGTATACAACTCAACCTCCAACATGCCACAGCAGCAAGTTATGTTCTTGGCAGGAGGTTCATAAGAGAGCAATTTGACATTGCGCTACTCCAGGAACCATGGCTGGACAAGTCTGGCAAAATAAGAGGCCTGGGAAACTTATCTGCCAAGGTGATAGCAGTCGGCTCGGAGCATTCGCCGAGAGCCTGCATCTTGGTGAAGAACAACTTAAACTTCTATGTCCTTTCAGACTACTGCGCCCGAGACATTACGACAGTCAAAGTTACTCTCCCGGTGGGGAACAGCAGAACGGAATTAATCGTCTGCTCAGCATACTTCCCGGGAGATAGATCTGCCGAACAACCTCCTCCTACAATAGTGCGAAATCTGGTCGCCTATTGTCGTGGGAACAACTTACAACTTATCGTTGGATGTGACGCAAACTCGCACCACCTAGCTTGGGGGAGCACGGACATCAACGAAAGAGGTGAGTCGCTTTATAACTTTATAATAGGTGAAAAACTTATTGTGAATAACATCGGCTCCAAACCAACCTTCGTCACAAAAAATAGACAGGAGGTACTAGATATAACATTCAGCTCAAACTTTATAAGCAATAGGATAACCAACTGGCAGGTATCCTCTGAACCTTCCTGTTCAGACCATAGACAAATAGTGTTCGACATCGAAATAGGTCATAGACCTATTGTGGAATATCGTGATCCAAAAAGAACAGACTGGAGCGGATATGAAAAATCCCTCCAGACTGGACTTGAGACCGTTATCCCCACAATAAAAAATCGTGATGATATTGAAATTGCGGCGGAACAAGTCCGGAACGCAATAATATCAGCCTATCACGAAAACTGTCCACCAAAAACGAAGAGAAACGACAGGAAAGTCGACTGGTGGAACAAAGACCTAGAGAAAAGAAGAAAAGAAGTTCGACGACTCTTCAATCGAGCTAAAGAGATGGGTAACTGGGATGAATACAGAACTAAGCTAACGGAGTACTACAAAGAGATCAGACGATCTAAAAGAGAGTCCTGGAGAAGGTTCTGCGAGAGCATCCATGATCTGCCTCGCAGCGCCAGAATTCACAAGATTCTCTCAAGAGATCCGACACAGCCATTTGGCTCGATAAAACGACCAGACGGTTCATTTACGGACTCAGAAAAGGAAACGTTAGAACTCCTAAAGGAAAATCACTTCCCAGGTAGCTCGCCTCTGTACAATCAGTGGCAGCTGAATTCCGGAGGACGTATAAATCGACCTCAAAAATCGGAATGGAAAGTCTGCCGCTCGATCATTACAGCCAAGGCAATTGAAAACGCTGTAAAAACTTTTCAGCCTTTCAAGACACCTGGAGAGGACGGCATCTTTCCTGCCCTATTACAAAGGGGCATAAAGATACTGACGTCCTCTCTTATAAAATTATTTAGGGCTAGTCTGGCATGGAACTACATCCCATCCAGCTGGGCGGCAACAAGGGTGGTGTACGTTCCCAAAGTGGGCCGTACAGAGCCACACCCTAAGTCATTCAGACCCATTAGCCTTACATCCTTTATACTGAAAAGTCTAGAGAGAATACTGGATGTACACATCAGGAGGAGTGTCTTAGTTTCACACCCTCTGAATGTGCACCAGTATGCCTATCAAGCTGGCAAATCAACCGATTTGGCACTTAATAACCTCGTGGGGAAGATCACCAAGTCTCTTGACAACAAAGAGATCATGGTGGGAGTCTTCCTCGACATAGAAGGAGCATTTAACAATGCATTACCAAACTCACTGTATGAAGCAGCAGTTTCCAGAGGAATAGAACCGGTCATAAACGGCTGGATCCGTAATATGCTAGATAGTAGGATGATAACGACCTCGATGGGAGGAGTTGAAGTCAGTTTCAGGCCGGGGAGAGGGTGCCCACAGGGAGGAGTACTCTCCCCCCTACTATGGACCCTTCTTGTAGACGACCTGCTGGCGATCCTCTCCCTATGGAGAGTTGAAGTTCAAGCATATGCGGATGACCTTGTAATAATGATCAAAGGAAACTCCGAGAGGACAATATCCAATGTCCTTCAGGAAGTTCTTCAAGTCACGTATCAGTGGTGCGAGAGGGAGCAGATGTCTGTAAATCCTCGCAAAACTGTTATAGTACCATTCACTAGACGAAAAAGGCTGGAAGACCTTATACCACCTACTCTTCAAGGAGTAGTTATACCATTTGCGGAGGAGGCTAAATATCTAGGTATCACACTTGATAGGAAGCTACTATGGAACTCCCATCTGGAAAAGATTATCCACAGAGCAAAGCTCTCCCTATGGAGTTGCAAAAAGATCTGTGGAAGAACTTGGGGCACTGGTCCCAAGCAAATACACTGGATATATGTAACGATCATTAGGCCAATGATCGCATATGGCTGTGTAGCTTGGTGGTCCAAAGGCTTACAAGCCTTGGCCAAAATGAAGCTGTCAAGTCTGCAAAGACAAGCATGCCTGGCAATCAGTGGAGCAATGAGCACCACACCGTCGGTGGCTATGGAAATACTTCTGGACCTTCCTCCACTCCATATATACTTGGAAAGAGAGGCCAGATGGACAACTTACAGACTACTACAGGTAGCACGAAGCACACAAATGGCTTGTGTCATGGAACGGACCAGTCTACTGGACGACACTCAAAGTCACAGTCTTCTGGGTATGCCCTCAGACATGATGCCATACACAACAAACCACTGCACTGCATACAACGTCCTCTTTCCAAGCAGAGACGAATGGGAGCGTAACTCAAACGACCTCCTCAAAGCAGACCTCACGTGGTTTACCGACGGTTCAAAGACTCCAACGGGAGTTGGATCCGGAGCGTACGACGCTGGGTCAAGACGAGAATTCTTTGCAAACCTGGGTCAGTACGCAACAATATTTCAGGCAGAAATTTATGCCATTGTACTCAGCGCGCAGATGCTGGTTGAAACGCACTGCACGCAGAAAACAATTAAAATCTTCTCAGATAGCCAAGCGGCCCTAAAAGCCCTTTGCTCCATTCGTTGCAATTCCAAACTAGTATGGAACTGTCAAGCAGCACTCAATGAAGTAGCTAAAAACAATAACTTGACTCTGGTCTGGATTCCAGGTCACTCCGGCCTTGGAGAGAACGAAATAGCCGACTCTCTGGCTAGAAGAGCAACTGAATCCAAATTTACAGGACCGGAACCTGCTCTTGGCATATCCTCAAATACTGCCAAAACAACAATAGACACCTGGGCGGAAAACAAGGTACTTCGGTACTGGCAAACTCTACCAGGATTAACTCACTCTAAGACCTTCATTGAGGGACCCTCGAGAAACAGAGCTAAAAAGCTACTGGAACTCAAAAGGACTGACCTAAGGGCCCTAATAGGCCTATACACAGGACACTGCAAAGTGAACCACCACTTACACAGGATGAATCTAGCCGATAACGCAGAATGTCGCCTGTGTTTGGAGGATGTAGAAACAGCAGAGCATGTACTATGCAACTGCCCCGCCTTGGGAAGAACCAGGCACTCAACGTTCGGAAAAGTACTTCTCTCTCCGAGAGACCTGGATACATTCACACCATCTAAGGTCATTAGCTTTTTAAAAAGCAGTGGCCTGCTAGAGTGGATGTAAATTACTTAGGTATGAGCCACAATAGACCGCTTGGTCGCAGTGGAGGTGTCACTAATCGACCCACTCATTATATAACTAAACTAACTAACTAATCACTTGTATGTAGGTCACCCTGTATGTAAGCGAAACCCAAAATGTTGGATATCGTTGTAAAAAGAATTCAAGCAACTTTCAAATAATGTATTACTCAATATCTGTTCCCTATGATGATAAGCAAAGGGGTAGGTACCCCTGCCAAGGGGATGAACTTGGGTAGTTAAGTTGGTCACAAAGATAATTATGTCCCCCCCGATAACAAAATCGACCTATTTCGGAGTTTTTCGCATACATCTTCACTTTCCAAATTATTAGGCTTGTTACCTTTTCGATGGCCCACCCTGTATAAATAGCTAGTTTAAACGACTGAGTCATCTCCTTAGTCTTGGCAATTAGGGTGGATTACGTGAAAGCGGTTTGTCGTACATCAAGGACTCCCGCTAGCTCCAGCTCGGAAGGTGGATCAGGTTCAATCCGGTCAACAGCTCGGTCTTGATTCTCTAGGTTAGGAATGTGGTAATAGCTAGTGAGTCATCTCCTCACTAGGGCTGATAGTCAAGTCTTGGCTATTGTACCGGGTGGTCCATCACTTATGTCCACCCCCGAAATAGAGGTTAATTCTAAAGATAAAAAATTGAAACTTTGAGGATTTGTGTAATTAATATAGGACCATATAATGACATAATCAGATTAATTTTTTTTTTTTTTTTAGTTGAGCCATCAGCGATAAAAAACTGTAATTTGGTGTTAATGTGACCAAAATAAATTCGATTTTTCTTTAATACATCGATAGAAATCAATTAGGAATCTCAAAATCGCTTTAAAGAAATATCAAAAAACTAATTACAAGCCTTTAATTAAATAAAATACTTAAAATATGGAAATGACAGCTAGAATGATTGATTTATGGAAGCAATAAAACTATCAGGATTTTGAAGGGCTGGTATAGCACAAATGTTAAGTAAACATATCCTAAGTAAACAATAAAGAAGCCCCATTCGAGTTCAATGGCACATTCTTCTGACTGCTTTGAAGATTATTTATGGTAGGTACCTACCCTCATTAGATTTGTCAGTTTTATTGCGCTACCATAATATCAATCAATTCACCTGTCATTTCCATATTTTAAGTATTTTATTTAATTAAAGGCTTGTAATTAGGTTTTTGATATTTATTTCCATCGATTTTGAGTTTATTAATCGATTTCTATCGATGTATTAAAGAAAAATCGAATTTATTTTGGTCACATTAACACCAAATTACAGTTTTTTATCGCTGATGGCTCAACTAAAAAAAAAAAATAATAATCTGATTATGTCATTATATGGTCCTATATTAATTACACAAATCCTCAAAGTTTCAATTTTTTATCTTTAAAATTAACCTCTATTTCGGGGGTGGACATAAGTGATGGACCACCCGGTATAGGTGAATATGTTCGACTCATAGATGTAGATGCAATAGGCTATCCATGTGTTCTTATTTTTCCTTGTTTCCTGGTTTCTTTGTTTACTTGGTTCAGAATATGAATAAAGCCGTAGTTTTTGGAAGTCTTTGGCATCGGGACGTTATGCTTTTCTGGTCTTTGAACTTTTTTTTGCTTAAAATATCTGACAATACAGGGTGTTACTTGCCTTTGCCGATATTGTTGAAATTTGGCACTGTTACTTGTAGTAATGATGAATTCATTAAGCTCCCAATGGGTTAAAACGATTAAATCTAGTGGCGTCCAGTGGTGCACCCTCACTTATATTACTACAAAAGGAAAATTCAACGCCATTAACTTTTTTAAATTTCGATATTTGTTTCAGATTTAGCAACTAAAAATATAACTTTTATGTCTCTCGACTTTTCTTCGTATTCCCTATCGTTTCCTATGAAAAAAATAAAAGCTGCTTCAAGGCATGTCGAAAAATTGATTTTATTTTTATGATTTCTTATTTGGTGATGCTTTAGAGTAAATCGATAGGAAAAACAATATAAAAAACAGAAAAATATATTTTGACCTGCTTGATCTTAAGAAAATCAAATTTAAAAATTAAGTCAGTGGCGTATACAGGGTTATGCAAATTTCATGGTGTCAGTATTGGGATATCCTAAACCATAAGAGATACAGGGCTGCTTAAATTAGAGAAAAATTGCGCTGTTTTATGGCCATCTCGAATCCGTCAAAACATGCAAGATATTTGTGACCGTTCCTGAAATATCCTGAAAAAACTGAAAAATCGAGAAATCTTATTTTTGGAATATCTTTCTTACCATTGGAAATTAATAAATAATTTTTTGTAGCCTTACATAAGCCGTTATAAGCTATTTATCTGACGTTTCAAAAATTTTCACAGCCGACTAGATCCTAGAGTTTTCATAGTCAACTTTCGTTTTTCTTATGGCCG
This sequence comes from Malachius bipustulatus, assembly GCA_910589415.1. NCBI lineage: Eukaryota > Metazoa > Arthropoda > Insecta > Coleoptera > Melyridae > Malachius > Malachius bipustulatus. The sequence goes on from OU342637.1 coordinate 26,752,479, forward strand.
CCATATTATTTTTTTATGTCGTTCGATAAGAAAAAAATAATGTAAACGAAAAATTAATAAATTTTAGAAAAAAAAAATTGGAAAATTTTTATTCTTCTTTTTTCAAAAAAAAAAACAGATAGTTCTTAACTGAAATAGGCCAATATGAAGTCATACTGCTTGCCTTATAGGTTGTTAATTTCTCTATGATATTCGATCTAAAAACTTGTCTTTTTTTAGAAAAAAAAAGAACAAAAATTTTTGAAAGTTATTTTTTGAAGTTTATTAGTTTTTGGTTTCCATTATTTTTTTCTTATCGAACGACATAAAAAATAATATGGCGGCCATAAGAAAAACGAAAGTTGACTATGAAAACTCTGGGATCTAGTCGGCTGTGAAAATTTTTGAAACGTCAGATAAATAGCTTATAACGGCTTATGTAAGGCTACAAAAAATTATTTATTAATTTCCAATGGTAAGAAAGATATTCCAAAAATAAGATTTCTCGATTTTTCAGTTTTTTCAGGATATTTCAGGAACGGTCACAGATATCTTGCATGTTTTGACGGATTCGAGATGGCCATAAAATAGCGCAACTTTTCTCTAATTTAAGCAACCCTGTATCTCTTATGGTTTAGGATATCCCAATACTGGCACCATGAAATTTGCATAACCCTGTATTTTTCTCTGCATTGGGGAGAATTAAAGGAAACTTTAACACCCAGTATCTTGAAAACCAGACATCGAAGAGACATGTGTATGAACTTTTCGACTTAGTATACCTTGTACCTATAACACCCTGAGTAAATTTTGACCAAATTTGTTTCTCTCTGAGGCGTACGAGACTCTCTTTGTATCGATATGTATACAATGTTATATGTATTTAAATTTTCCATGATTTTGCATAATGAATAACAAAGACTATTGCGAATTTTTTACGTGATACACAATAATTATTTTTTGTTGAGAAAGAAATTACAACAATGAATATTTAAAAACCCCTGCAGTAATAGCACAGCTTTAATACAATACCTAAAATTATTATTTTAAGGTCTGAATAAAAATTCTAGTTAAATTTTATATTTGCATGTTCGTGATCCGTATGAAATGATTCCTGACTTGTGAAATTTTCTGCTCGTATTTTCAATAAGATTGTAAAAATAATTAGTCAAGATATATCAGAAGTTTCAAGCAATTAATTACGTATAATTGCATTTTTCTGTTTACACTATAAAGGAAAGGTAATCACGTCACGCAATAACTCTCCTGTATACTCTTTATAAAGAAAGCTTCCATAACTAATTGAACTTTGCAATGCAAGCAATTCTTTCATTTCTTTACTGTTTTACTATTTATACCGGGTGGCTGATCATACCTCTGTACATAGGACATTGCCTGCCTAATAATACAAAATAGTTTCCATGTTGACGAAATTATTTGGAAATTAGTACAGGAAAATTAGACAAAATAAGACCGATAAAAAAAATAAATAAACGGGCAGCAACTTAATGTAATATTTCGTTAGGGGACACACTGTCGATGCTGTCTCTCATTAGCAACTTTCGTATCCTAGCAACTAATATCCTGCTATAATTTGAATAGGTATACCGTGCTAGTGCTGAGTTTTCTATTATACATAGACGAATTCAATACTAGTTGCCATGGTAAACTGTTTCAATGGAATTGATTGTAACAATACCAACAATTAAGTATAGGTATCTACGGTTACTTATTGAAATGTACCCTAACAACTTTCCTACGGATAAATGTTCAGTATTCAATTTTTAGTACAGGGCAATTTATAAAGACTCAGTATTCGGACGGTATATGCACTCAATAAACGTCAACTCTAAAAGCTAATATTCTAGTAAAAACTGAAACCATCACGAGGATGAATGTGCCAGTAAGTATTATTTCCGCTCGAACATTTTCCTGAAACGGTCCTGGTATTTAATTAGTAATACATCTGAATAGAGTTTCAACTTCAATATTCAATACCATAAATGTGTTACATAGAAATAAAGTGTCAACTAAGTCAAAAGGTACCGGCGTTGGTAATATTGATGAAGAGAACGCTGAAAAGCAGCTTTTGATATCCGGAAATCCCCTCAACTGGATGTAGAAGTTAAGCGGGTGCAAAAAAATAAGCTCCCCAATTCAGACATCTGGCTTTTATTTCAGGGCTCAGACCTACAAGAAATTGCTTTCAGATTATGGTTCGGGATTATCGTATTAAAACAATGGATAATTAATCATTTTCATGGACGGGTTTAATTTTCCATAAAACAACCAAGTCATTCGAGTGGGTCCGCAACGACCCAGGAAAATTAACTGATGGAAAAATAGAGCATAGTGATGGAACTTTGTGGTGCAGAAGGAGAAGAAACGCTAGCAGCAGACTTCTGTATGCACTCATCGGCTCTCTCGTTTCAAGGATGATATCATTCGGGATAGTCCCGGTTAGGAATGGATTAAGGTTAACGTTCCACATAATAACGAAATGTTGCTGTTATCCAGATCGCAATACACAACACACAAAAATGAACACAATAATTTGTGTTTATTAATTAAATTAACTAGACTCATTTGAGTCTATATACCATTTGAAACGACCAATTAAATCGAGTCTATGCTCTCTCCTCCAGAAGTAGGAGTCGTTTATCACAGTTTGCTTGTTTACTTCTGTCCGTGATGTCGAGAAAATCAATCATCGGAAAATTCATTGGAAAATTTATGAAATTCCAGTTCACATAGGTACTACCAATAAATAATAATTGAGAGATGTCTTCAGGGACTATTTGAGTGAGTTATGCGGAAGAATTTTCTTTGAAACGCTATTACTTGAGCCTCTAACTTAAAATTTATTGATGCAAAATGAAATGAACTCAATGCTACGTCACTTATATTGATACAATTTCCACTCCTCCTAAAATTAATCTTCAATCTGACCCAAGTCACCTGCTTACATAATATTACCTACGTATCCTGAATCTAATCTCACCAGTCAGGACGCTAAACGTTCCAATTTGGAATAAAAGACGCAGATCCCTAATACCGATCGCTGCAATCAGCGCTCACGCAGTTTTCAACGCTCAAGTAAAGCCGCTTAAAATTTCCAAATACAATATAAAAGTAGACAAAGGATTTCAGATGAGAAGTTTCGTAATGCTTCTTAGGGTGCAAGTTCCCGTCCTAAACGTCCCCCAATCAAGCTGAGCCGCCTGCAGAGGCCGCCTAGTCGGAGATGCTAAGAAGATAACGCCAACCGCAATCCTAGGACACCGACCTGGTGTATCCTGGAATACAACTTAACTGTGAGGGATCCAATCTAGTCCCATTTTGTTAACGATGTAACTGAAACCGTATTTCGGTCTTAAATGCTTTGACCTGCTCCTTTGTTGTAACTCGTAGTATTAATTAAGAAGATTTTGCATGATTTTACGTTTCCTGTATTGCTGTGTTTCCGTTTAGGCATAAAATATTCAGAACGCTTTGAGGAATCAAATTGGATCGCTTTGCTTGCAATCTCGTCGCCGAAATCATTTTGTACCCAAAATTGTCAGAGTATTTTGTTTAGATACATCTCAATGTGTTCCTATTAGAAATTATTATCAGCATACACAACACAATAAAATTATTGTGATAATATACTGGGATACTCATACAAAGTCCCTTCACTGGCGCTTCCTTTACCTTTGTCATTCCTTATTTTGTCGACATTGGAGGAATACTTCCGACATTCGTCGGCGTATGGTCGCCATAGCAGTTGGTTAAACTATAAGGACCCCACGAGGTGAAGAGAGAATTATTGGCAGTTGCAAACATCGAAAAGGTACTGAATCTTCCGACTCTCGATAGTTTATGATACTGCTGCGCAGGGGAGAACACCAATTAAATATTATGTAGAAGTCGATGGACAATTTTTTTTTTAGGAAAAACGTTATTTTCTGCAAAAAGTCCTGATTTTTAGGTTTTATCGGCGAATTTACATAAAATCCTTTTATTAACTGTACAAGACAAACCGACAGACCGTCATTTTTTGTCAAGAAACCTAACAAACTAATATTCTTATTGACATAAAATAGGTTCCTCTGTTTCATTCACGTTATATTATTACAGAGAGATTACTGGAATACAACGGAATCGCTCACTGTAGACCTTCAACAGAGTTTCCAGAATCAATTAGTATATCTTGAGTCTGCAGCTATGACAAAGCCGCCATAGAAGTTATTAGCATCAACATAATGGCTTAGTTGTATATTAGTTAAGTTTTCCTTCAGAATTAGCAGTTTCAAATTAATTAAAAGCAATTGGTTTGATAAACTCCATCCATAGAGATTATTACCATCTGAATATATTGGCTGTATATAATAATAGACAGATACGTTTTCGGCAAATTGAATCTTTGACAAAAGTTTCAATGTGGCACAAAGAAAAGCGCGGATAATCATGATGCTTGTAAAGTAAATGGAAGTTTGTAATACAGTGAGAGGTTGTGTAATCAGAATGATGAAGTTGCTCGAACTCTTCAGCACAACAAACACGTTGATGGTTTGAATAAAAGCAGAAATACAAAACGATTTCTTCATGTGAGTTCCGCAACTCGGCGAGTTCATGATCCTGTTGTTTTATGTGCCGTGGTTCCGCACTGGTTCGAGTGGAATTCTTGTATTTCGCTTGATCTGCCAGAGATCACGAACTTGCGGAAAGTTTTAAGTTCTCCGCTCCGTAACAGCCCGTAGACTGGAAGCCGCTTATTCATTTCTCCATTTCAACTGATGTGACATGAACACGCCTTAGACTAATTTCACATTCCTTTCCTTTGAATTTCAGCACCGGCCCCAAAGTTCACCCATAGTCATTGAGAGTTATATTCACGCAGGTGTATCATTTACTTTCACTGTTTCTGACAAACTTTCTGAAAGGGAGTGAAGTCAATTTACTTGAGTATTATTATTAGTGGTATGGTGCTGTATTATTTCCCTAATAATTTTATGAGAACTTTCCTAAAAAATTATAGATTTCTAACAGAGATAAAAGGATAACATTTCTGTCAATATAATAGGGAATTATTCCACTTTCTGGTCATTATTTCCTGTGACCTACTTTCCTTAAACAAAGTTCAACGTACGCCTATCAAAGTCAATGGTAAACGGACAGAAGTCCTGGGGCTAGTTCGTTATTTTTATTTGCTTTAGAAAGAAGGGAACAAGTTGAAATCTCCTGTTACAGTCCCTTCGGGTATTACACGGTTAAGCGAAAGTGTTCATTAAAGAGGCAGACCCTACAAAGGGCATAATCAACATCGTCGTTGAAACAATTAAAAGAAACACCGAGGACATTCGGCTCGTCTAAATGGTGCGTTAAGTGTAATTCTCATTTCCCATCGGAAATGTTTCTAGTCCCCTAAGTGTTATCTTTTTTCCTTTACGAAAAGGTGCAATTTTGTCTTGGGATTTGAAATAAAATGCTTACGTCTTCTAAGGAATTATTTTTCGCCATAAATAAATTTTAACACAAACACATTCATATCGATGTAAAGACGTGAAGAAAAAACAAAAGTTTTACATTTAGATGCTGCAGTAATTTATTTATTGCCAAAAGTGACCGAGGGTTAAGGATCAAATTGTTCCCTTTGTTTTGTTAGGTTTCCCTTTCATCAAACCACCTAAAAAAACGTGAAGATAATTCCTGTTGTTTCGAGATTAAAGTAATTTTTAAGGCAAAGTGTCTCCTCTCAGCATCCTTTCAAACAAAGTCTCGCTAGTAGGTACGTATGTTGCAAAATTTTCAGGAAAATATGTCCACAAAAGAGTAAAAAGTCTCCAAGATACGATCCACCAAAACAAGGATAAAGTACACGAAAGAGAACATGGAACCGGTAGTGTGTTTTTGTGCTTGTGGCAATTTTCCAGAGTCGTGTATACAAGTTCCATTTGCGCAAGTGTTGCCTTCATCCATCCTCAAGAGGGTTAATTGGGCTGTCTTTCATATTTTCTCTTTCATATCAGTTCCTCTCCGCGACTAAGGTGACAAATGATATCCATTTCGTCTTTTTAGAACAGGCGATACAATTCCCGTTCCGCGTAAAAGAGCACGACGATATGCTAATCTCATTATATCGGCAGGAAATTGGGCGTAGAAGCTTCCCTGTCGGTAAGAACAAACTCAGTGAAGACTCGTGAAGATATACGGAGAGAAATATAACTGAGACTCGGATTTTATTGGGTGTTATAATACGTAAAAGAAAATTTATCTCATTAGATTTTTCTTCTAATTATCTACTCATTAGATTTTAGAAAGTCTTGAGTAAAAATTAAGACGTTTTCTCATTTTTTCCGCTTCGAAAGACTTTCGTTTTTTTTTTAACGAAAAAAGCTGACGTCTCTTAAGACCTGAACCTCCTAGCTACTTCTCCTTTAAGGACGCTAATCTTATCAAAATCCAAATCAATTTTAAACCCTAAACCTGAAAGCCAAATTTAAGTCTAATAATTAGAAGTGATATGCAAGCTCAAGTCACATTGCTCTATTGAAATATTTTATATACATTTCCTCAGTCAATAATTAGTCCAAGAATTTCCGAGAGGATTCTTCAGTTAATTTAATACATTCTCCAATAGTACTATAGTACATTATACCTATAACCAACTGCCTTATCTACCTACCTACCTACATTTCCTTCAATCTTCATCCACTCTGTCTAGCATGATTTCATTTTATTCAATAAAATCCGAAACTTACTGGAGCATTAAAATGGGAGCTTATGTAGCAAAATCTATTGAAGGGTTGTATTATATTCCATCATGCGAGGAATATCGAGTCATGTTTCCGAGGCAAATATTCCCGCAGCCATCAATATCCCCAGACTGCCGTTAAACTACCAACCAGCATCGGCATGAATTGTATTCGGAAGGCCTCGCAGGTACACCAACTATTCAAATCCCTCCCTGTTATTTGTATCTTGCGTCAATGCAGAATGCATGCTTGCAATATTATTTTCTACGTGCGCTCATAATAATTCGGAAACGTGTGCACTTCTTTATAGCGGAAATGAATGCAGTTCTCGACTCTTACCTAACCCTCGGTACCGTTTATTGTTCTTGCAAAGCTGCATTCTTGTGATAAAATCCAGTCGGGGTGTAGCTGGCGCGTCGAATTCAATGTTATTCTGCTTAATAGAGCGTGCACAAATGCGAGCTTTTGATGAATATCTAACCAGAATAGCAATATACGAGTATACATTCCGATGCTTTATGACAATGGCAAATCATTTAGGTATGAATTTTGGCGGTTTTGTTTTCTTTTCGCTGATGTTTGGTGTGTTCAAACAATAACAAGAGGGAGTGCCATTCAAATGTCCCGCTCTGATGGATATACGTGATTTTTTGTGTGCAGGAATTATATACGCCGTTAACATTGAAAGCCCAATTAATAGTATTTAAAATTTAAAATAAGCCAATTGATGTTTCATGAAACAGAATTATTGAAACGTAACTAACATATTTTGATCCAGCACCGTTGATTGACATAATTTTATGGAAAAAAAACATTTTATAACAGAGAAAATTGATTTGATGATGCTTCGCAAATTAAAAACATTCTGTTACCTGAATGAAGTCCTATTTTAACAAGCACCCCGGGCAGTCACGTTATAGTAACATCATTTTTTAGTAATATTTGGCCCCGACGTCATATTAGCAAAAAATCATGTGATATTGTCGTCATTTCTGAGACGTGTTTATATTTGATGTCTATGACATCGGTCTAACGTCGTTTTTTTCGTTATCTTTCATACAAAATGAATTTTTGAATCTGGCTTCAAAGTCACTTTAAAAAATTATAAAATAACGAGCAGAAATAGGTATTTTTTAATATTATCTACTATATCTTCGGAGCTAAAGATCAGATATGAATGATAAACGTATATTTCTCAAGTTACTACAGAGAAACTTCGAAAAAATTTTTTTCTCATTTTTATTTAGTTTTAGAAAAAATATAGAACCGCTGTTATTTTCTGCTGTAGGTGTGCGTACTTAGCAATTAACAATTTTGAACTTTGATTAGGGGATCAGGGGGGATTATAAGTGTATTTCAACTTTTTCATGGATCCTCGAAAACTACTAAACTTGAATCGTTAAAAAAAAATTTGCAGCCGAGGCTGGCCACTTCTTGAGGCCTGAAAAGACACTTTACCGCCGTGGTTTACACATAATTTTTTATCCTAGGTACACAATAATAATAATATATTTTTTTTTGAAAAAAAATTGTTTTGAAAGAAAATTTATTGAATACCTACATGTGTTTGCTTAATACATTGGTCTATTGACATTGACAGATTGACATACAGCTAGCTTGCTTGCTATTGGTTCCCTCTGGAAATAGCAATTCAATTGCAATTGGGTGGCCCTCTAGGGTGAAAATATAAAAATAATTTTACCGCCTAGGCAGGAAAAGTGGCACTTTCTCCGGGGGCATGCAGTCGAGAAAGTTCAATTTTCTTATGGGGTAGGATAAAAATTAATTTTCGTAGGAAACCAAAATTTTGTCCCCGAGGAGTGACTAAAAATTAATTTTTGTGTTTTGTCATTGTTGTAGGTATCGGTATCTTCAATTATTATTGACATCCATTATAAACCCTGTTCAATTATTATTAAATTCATGCCGAAAATAAATCATTTTGTTACACTCTCAAAAACTGCTTCAAAAGTTCCATCCAGTTCATAAGAAGTTCGCCTCTAAATCAAGTTGGATAAATTGTAACGTAGTTTCTTGTCACCCAAGACTCCTTTTCCTAACTGATATCTTAACACCGCAACTTTTAATAAATAATAACGAAAATCCTTCTTGACACATTACTCCACTGTCTGCCCTACCCAACAAACCTCCCGGTGTCGCATAAATCTAGCTTTCCTCTTCCTCAACCCACGATAACTTGAAATGAAATATATACGTAATGTATGTATATAATATATAAATTTTCCACCGCGACAACTGAAGAATTATACAACCTTCCCGGTGTACTTAATTTGACGGAATAAAATCCCCGGTGACCCTTTTTACTCCTTGCGAGAAAACAAACACCGCCTGGTATAGCGGAGTTTATGTCCGTAATTGGGCAAGACGCCAGTCGTTCGACGCCCTGGGAATGACCAAAGTGAACGAGCTAATCCGACTTTTACTTATTTTGCTTTAAAGCGTGATATGTTTAAGTTTGGTGACACAGACGGGCTTTAAAAGCTTTGCTGTTACTCGAGCACTATGCGGAACGAAATCAGGAATAATCTGGCTGAATGGTGTGAAGGATATTTTACGGTTTCCTTTTTGAGAAGCGGTGCCGATGTCGTAAAATAGCATCATTATTTCTGCTGAGTGCTTTATCAAGCTATTGGAATAGCTCTGGATGTTAAACCTCTTTTTTACTTGACACTATAAACCTCGGAATATGTAGTGCAAAAAACTGATTTTAACTATTGACTTAAGTACAAGCAGCGCTCAAGTATCATTAATCCATAAAAATGGCAGTCTATAAAAATAGTAACACTGTGTTTGTAAGCTGAATAAATAAAAAAAAAAAAATTATGGTATCGTACGTGGTAATAGTGTCAGTGGCTTTCACATCGCGGTTGGCTGACAACAATAATCCTAATCTTCGATTTCTCGAAATAGATACTTCTCGAGTTGACTGAGATTTTTTCTGGAGATTTTCTGTTGCAATTGTTCCAGAATTAATCTGTCGGCATCTCTTTACTCTATATCCTAACATTCCATGTTTAAGATTACATTAAATTCAATGCTGTTTACAAAGACTGAATGGGAAAGTAACATTACAGATCAGGTGACGTCATAAAACGTAACGCATATAAGGGAACCATGTGCAATATCATATCTTTTAAAGTTTATTGCATCAGAAACATACGTACCACAATTCCGTACTGATATTTTTGTTGCTCCTCAGCTTTTAGAGGAGAGAATCAGAAATGGCTGACGCTCGTTATATTCACCGAATTTAATTTCCGTTCAATTGTATTCAACGATCCGCTCTAAGCAAAGCACTACAAATGGTAGTGTTATGCAAATATTTCAATGAATACTTAAGATATCATTATGATGCAGATATTTGGAGTAAGTTACCTCTGCTACTTACTTCCAGGATGGCGTATTTATGCTCCTGATATTGGAACAATCAACCAATTTTCAATACTCTAAGATGTCCTAAAATGTCCTTAAGATGTCCCATATTATTTTACTACAAGATCTATAGAGCCAAAAAAAGTCAAAAGACTATGTCTCGGTATTACTGTTAATAGAAATAACTAACAGAAACTAAAACAGACGAACTAGAATTCTGCTCGTCTGTTAAGGGAGAACATAAAAGACATTTAACGGAGGAAATAGAACTTTTAATAGCGCAAGAAGTTCGTTCTATTCAAATGTAAATTTTCCCAGCATTCCTAGTTCGTATTGGTTTGAAATTTGCTCATACATACTCGATTGAAAGAACCTGATCAGGCATTTGTCTTCAATTACTTTGTGAGCAAACTATCAATACCAATCAGATTATGTTCAACTAATTCACTCATACCTCTCTCTCTCTATAACATCTCTTCTATAAACAGTGGCATAATACTATAATTTATGACTCCCGTTACAAATGCATACATTATCATACCTAATCGTATAAGACTCGTAAGTAATTTGACAGTCGTGACTATTACCGGATGCAAAACTGAACCTCCTTCAGCCTCAACGCGCCTAGTTGTTTGCACCGCGAATCCCCGATGTTGATCGCCTTTTCATGCAAATTGGATCCGAGCGCCGTCCCGCGGATCACGTGCGCTGCAGGCTGCAAGGACACGTACACCCGACATGGCATATTTCACCTGAATTGGGTCACTTGATAAAAATATAACTGTGATGCGTATGGTGAGATCGGGAGGCTCGGCACGGCCATTTATCTGCTGCCTCTGTCGTTTCGGGTAACTCATTTATCGCCTCCGAGTGCCTGCCCGACCCATGAGGATGTGCCTAAATGCTAAATGCATTTGGCTCTTGATTATAGCTTAGAGTGGGATGGAAATTACGAATTGGAGACCTTTATGAAAAGCGTCGTCAACGTCAATTGGCGTAATATGTTAACGAGGATACTCCCGGAAGAATATTCTTTAGGGAGATTTCTGCAAATAGCATAATGCGTTTTTAGAGTAAATGAGTTACAGAAGTTTTCTATACATAGATTAAATTAAATTAATTATTTCAGCGTACTTTCATCCCTAAAGTCGACCCCCTTCGAGTGACTTTATTGGTGCTTTATAAGACGAAACATTTTTTTTTTATTCTTGAAGACGACTCATTTCCATCATTTCGAATGAACCAATTTCACTTTCCCTTTCTTGTATGTATAGAAAGCTGTCATTTGGCCATCGATAACTGTCTCTGAGTGGCGTATAGTAATCTAAAAACTGGACATCTCTTATTTATAAAATGAAAGCTCTCCATGGTTAGAATATGTACTGGTTAGTCTTTGTTATAATATATTTTTTGTTGCTTATCTATAAATACTAAAGTTTGAAATGAAAGATATTTGAGAAGGGAACGCTTGTCAAGTTTTTCAGGCTGCCTTGAAATGCTTTTATGTTTTGTTGTTTCGGTCTTGGACTAAAGAAAAAAATGCTTCTTAGAAATGAGATTTTTGATCCAAGTGAAGTAAGCAGAATGATTATATGAAGGATTACAGAAAATAAAAGTTAGCTGAAGTAGAAGTTAATAGATGATCACGATGAATTTTTTTCGTTGAGCTGGCATTTTTTAAATTCATTTTAAGTTAATAACCTCAAACAGTACGTTTTAAAAATACTGAAGAGAATCGCGTTTTCTGGGGTGTCAGCTTTGTTATTATTTTCCTTATAGTCTCAATGTACCTATACCTAGAAAGGCAAGTCGACAAATAATATTACAAGACTAACTTAACACAAATGAAACTTTCAAATATGCCAAGCAACGAATTCTTCAGTAACGAAACATGAATTTCTAAACAACAACACCGTCTATCGAGAAATCTGCTTGCCTCGCAAAGTCATGGAAACTTAAGATAGACCATTATTATACAGGGTGTTAAGAAAATGACGGATAAACTCTTCAGTACATTGTAGGGGACACTCAGTAGAGTACGGAAAAAATAATTTTAAAAAATCCAGAGCTACATTTTAAAAGATATAAGCAAAATATTGAACAATAAATTTGGCAACGTTTAACACGATAACAGTTGTTATTTGGTAATTTCGTCTAATTTCTTACAATGTAGGTAGTTAGGGTAACAAAACCGATGTTGCCAAATGCTTTTTTTCAGCATCTTGGAAAAGAAAAAGAAAATTCTTATTAAATTATCCAAGCCAGTAATTCATCTTCAGCAATTTTTTTAATAGATAACGATTAAAGTACCCTTTTTGTATCTGTAAAATCATCTAGTTTTTGGAAAATACCGAAAATCAAAGATAGTAAAATGTTAACTTTTGCATTTTTTATCTCACCAAATTGAAGACCAGAATTTTTTTAATTATTTTTCCCGTACTCTACTGAGTGTGCCCTACAATGTACTGAAGAGTTTATCCGTCATTTTCTTAACAACCTGTATATTTATTTCTCCAAAATCACGATTTTTCGATTTTCAAAACGCTCCTGTAGCTTTATCTTTCAAGATTAGTGAACGAAATTTTGGATCCTTGTAAAACTTTGGAATGGCGTTAGATTTTTGTTGAAAAAATTTCCAAAAGTCGCGTTACTTCTACAGGGTGTCCCTTCAAAGTTCCGAAAATCCGGTTTTTGTCACCTAATTTCAGGTCGCAGTTTTCAATCTAGGAGGCTGAAATTTTTGTGGGAGTAAGATATCTACAAGGAGTGGTCTGGTATTGTACTTGAGCAAAATCGGCTTAACCGTTTCAAAATGGCAGCCATTTGAATTTTTGGAAAATTTGTTATTTTTTGAGCCTCTGTATGAGCAAGATGGCAATAAAACTTTGAAATCAAATTAACAGGATTGGAAGAAAATTATTTGAAATTTGAGTTAAAGCAATAAAATTTGCATTATTTCTATTAATAAGCCAGTGGCGTGGGTAGGAAAAGAGTAAAAATGTCTCAATTTCTATAACCGTTTATGAGTTCATTTTTGAAGAAATTGAACTGAAATTTTCACAATAGACAACTATTCTAATAACCTTTAATCTTCGAAAATTTCAAGAAGCAAATAAGAAAAATAACGGAGATATTCGATTTTTAACTTTCGAGGCCGGCGAAGTCGATTTCGGTAGTCCCTAAAATTGTCTGTCACCCGGTCTGTCCGTCTGTGCGTTTGCTAGGAAACACTCTAGAGCCGCATTTTTCGTCGTAGATAGCTGAAATTTGGCTCCACTGAAGAGGCGCACGGTCCCACGATGCCTATTGAAAATGAGTGGGATCCGTTGCCGGGAAGTGTCATTTTTTCTGGAATTTCGGGTTTTTTCGGGAACGACCTTGCAAACGCTCTAAGTGTCTTATCTTCTTTTGCATGATTTCAATTTTTTTTCGAATTTTTTTTCGACCGATAGAAAAAATAACAAAACAGTGCGATAGAGCCATTCATTACCTACAAAAAAGGTATATGTAATTTTTTACCTGAAACGTTGGAAAAACTTCCAAATCGGGAAAAACTTCGGCAGGTCATTCCGACTGTTTCTCGCGTCGGCCATTTTATCTTCCTGTATTTTCTCCAACGTGATCTTCTTTTCAAGTTTTTTCCTTAAACATATAATTTGAAGTCTTATTTTCATTTTGTATCGCATATATGGGCACTTTTAACGAAAAATAAAAAATTTCCTCGCTGGTCGAAAATTAGCTTACAGTTTAAAAAAAATTATTAAATCAATGCAATTTCTTTTTTATTTTTTTTTCATATTCAAATTCAATTATGAATGATTCTGAAAATTAGAAGAGCAATTGCAACGACAATTAAGTCACCTACATGCGGGTGAAAAAAGTTTTCAAATTGGTCTTTTAATAATGAAGACATGACAAGTTTAAAAAATTTTTTTTATTAAAAGCCTGGTAGCCTGGTTCATCGCTATCTGCCAAACAATCTGACGTACTCAATACATATACCCGCCCAGCGCTATGAAATTCAAATGGCAGCGTGGTGGAGTGTGTTAGGCTCTTGCCTGACATTCTGATGTTATACGGTGTTCAAATCCAAGAAAGGATTATAACTTTTTTTAAGTAGGTGGAGTTTTCTCAAAAGAAAATGCGGATTATTTTTTCATTATACTTATTCATTATAAGAAGAAATAGGAAGAAAATATTCATTATTGAATCGCATAAAAAATACACTATTTATGCGATTGATGCGCAAGAAGGTTTTTTTAAATTCATTTTAAGCTAATAACCTCAAAAAGTACGTTTTAAAAATACTGAAGAGAATCGCGTTTTCTGGGGTGTCAGCTTTGTTATTATTTTCCTTATAGTCTCAATGTACCTATAGCTAGAAACGCAAGTCGACCAATAATATTACAAGTCTAACTGAACACAAATGAAACTTTCAAATATGCCAAGCAACGAATTCTGCAGTAACGTAACATGAACTTCTAAACAACAACACCGTCTATTTTCGAGAAACCTGCTTGCCTCGCGAAGTCAAGGAAACTCAAGAATAGACCAATAATGAAGCTTCAGCTCCACAAAGTTTACTATCCAGCTTTACTTAGCTTTATTGAAAGGAATCTTAGTCCCTGTATGAAATAATCTGTATTGTCTTCCTGAAGCCGTTATAATGAGAGCATTACTTGGATCAAATAACAACATGACAAAAAAGTCACTATAATAGTTGATGAAACATCCACAAAAAGTTAAGCACAATAAGTCCACATTTTATGTCACCTTTTCTATATTTAGAGAGATACCCTGGTATTTCCTAAATGGAAGAAAAGCAGGTTCTTATAATAGTTCGAGTCCCCCTCTCAAAATCCGTCTTGTCAAGTAGGAGTCCAGCCGGCTGCGGGTAGCGGCTACGGCATCTAGGCAACTCCCCCCTTCAATTAAGAGAAACTATTTTCTTCTAGTTTTCTCCTTGCTGTAATATTTGACGACTCATGGAGCAAACATTTTTTCTATATTCGTCACGAACTTGAATTCCCTGTCAATTTTCAAGTTCGGAGTTGCAACAATTTTTTTACAATTTTTTGGGAGCTCCTGGAAGAGATCTTTGCAAGGAGCAAATTGGAAGAAAATATATTTACCTCCCTATAAGGCCGTAGCTGCTCATCGCAGTGGCTACACTTACTTGACAAGACGGATTTTGAGAAGGGAACTCGAACTGTATAAAAGCTTTTCTTTCATTTGGGAATACAAGCCCCACTAATATTTTTATTTGTAGACATAATTTGGTGAGCTTAATGTTAGAAACATTCAAAGCAGTGCACTTTTCGTTCTAAATCAAGGCAACGTCTGGCTTAGAGTAATTATTTTACCTAATTGGTGCAAAACTCATGAATATAATACCACTTCCAGGGTTACAAGGTAGTGAATTGCCAGGGAAGCGAGAGCAATAATACGGGCCCCGGAGATATAAAATTAGGTCTGGGTGGTTTATTTCTATAAATTCAAAACTACTAGGAAAGTACCTACTTCAAAATTGCTTGGATTTTCTTATGGCAACTACATTACTTCAGGATGTATAGAAGGCTTCTAAGAGCAAAAGCACGAGAGCTTGCTGCATTGAAAATTCTCGAGTTCTGATAAATTTGGGATTGAAAGCTGAAAGGATGAATGGATGTGACATTCGCCTGTAGTATACACAGTAGTTCTCAGGTTGAACTCTTATAGAAACTCATGAATGTACGATATTTTGTCAAGTTTTTTTTTATCCAGAAACTTAAAGTTAAGAGTATTTTGTCTCGATTAGGTTTTCCTCATCAATGTAGGTACTCGGTAGAAAATACAAGAGAAAAATCGATAAGTATTATGAAGAGCTGGTTTTAAGTAGGATGCTCCGTCGACATTACTGATGGCCCTTAATCTACGCGAGGTGTATTTTTAATATTTATGAATTTCCTCTCCAATTTTAACGGTTCCACTTTACAAACTTCGGGAATTCAAAACACCGATTTATGAACTTTTAGATCCTCATAAAAATTGGAATGCAACAATTTATTATTATTAGATATTTTGAATAACAACCTTTTAAATTCGAAGTTTTTTAAGGCAAATATTTGATTAACTAAATTAAAATTTCAATTTTAATTTAATTTTAAATCACGTTTCACAACTAAATAACCAACATTCTTTTGATTAAATCTTGATTAAATCTCTTGATGTAATTAAACATTTTATTGATGCATGTAATAATTATTCGTAAAATTTAAATTACCATATAGCATAAACAATCAACGAAAAAGTCGTGGTAGTTTCATCATAGTCAATTATTCTACATTAATAATTAATAGGCTAGGCCTATTAGGAAAAATCAGGATTTAGAGGAAGGTTTTGCTATAGTTTTGATTTTCTCACCCTCTAATTTTTTTCAGTAATTGAACATGAGAATTTGAAGTCCGGAACTTTGTTTTTTTGGCACTTCTTGACCATATTTGACCCTTTTTTTCGTTTTTGGCCGATATGTTGGAAAAGAAGCGGTTTTTGACATCCTGCATTTCTCATCAAAAAGGCTATCAAGTGAAACTCCCTTTTTTTCACGGAAATCGCTCTTACGGAGATCTGGGTCCATACCCCTTCTCTCTATTTGAAAATGGTTCCAGAAAAAGAGCCAAAACTGCTCTATACCAAAGATTTGTATCCAGAGAAAACAACTTCAGCTGAAAAGTGCAATATGTTATCGACGTTGGGTTTTTATTACAAAAATTAGTTTTTATTTATTTATTACAAAAAGTTGTCTGGCCCGAAAGGCAATCCTTCTCTGAAACTAGCAACTTTGTTGCCTACATCATTGCATCTAAGGCTCAAAGAGAGTAGTTGTCTTCGATGGATATCCTGAAGATACGAGAGATATAAAAAAGTGCTGAACGATCGTTGAAGAGCGTTTGGAAAACTATTTTTGCTGACATTTTCTTCGATGAGACCCATAAAACAAACAAATCTTCCTGGCCAATTCGAACAATAGAAGAAGATTGATTTCCATGATCATAGCCAAATTACCCTCACAAAGAATGACATGGAGACAGGCCACAGAAGATTCCGTCTTTGACTGAAGGTACTGATACCGTCATTCTAGGCCAACTGCCAACATTTTGGAGATGACATCCACCTGTTTGTCATCGTCACAGCTCTTTGCCAATGAGAAAACGTATTTTTCCCGAAACCAAGAAAGGGAAACGTTCCTCCAACCACCAACTCCCTTCTGCACACTCTGTAAAACAAAACCATTGTGTGATATTACGTCAGCACCATACAACCAAGGGAGATTTAAACTTTTCTGAAAATTCTCACCAAAAACTTTCTCCGATGTTGTAAGTCTGTTCAAAAACTCTCAGGCAATTTCAGAAATCATTGCATCAGCAGGGAAGTGATTTCTAGTCAAAGTGTTCGGCTAAACAGGAAGGACTGAACTATCTGTAAACCATCAAAACCTCATCAAATAACTGCACTACGCACCATCAGCTGCTGCAGCCACACGGCACATTTTTAAGGTGTATCACCAGGTACAGAAATGGCCGGGGGTTAAAAAACTGCCGAAGATTGGGGTTGAAAACGAGCAACGAATTTCCTGAATCCAATCACCTCTCTATAAGTCCCTTGCTCTTCCCAAACTGTTGCTCCTGGAGAACTGCGTACATTTGGAGCATGAATATACCTAACTGAAGTATAGGTGTTTGTATATACAGGTGTATGCAGGTGTGTATGTAGAACATTAATGTGCCTACAAGCTGACCCATATCTTATTTTCATTACAGATAATATTTTCATATCCCCACCCCCCCACCCAAAGTTGAAGACGGATTGTCCCGGAAAGACGCTCTTTTCTGAAATATAGACTACTACTATAGACTATGGGCTAACTGAAAAAAGGGACAAAATTTTGACAAAAAGTGAAAAAAAAAGAGAAATACCGGGCCCAATTTGAGCATGCAAACTTCATTTTTGCCTTATACTGATTTATCCAGAAAATTCAAAATCTAGTACCTACCGTGACTTCAAAAGCACCATTGGCCACGTGTAAGAGTAAGAGGTCAGCGACTACGTGGCTCTACCTCTCTCATGCACTGAATGTTGAGTTTCTTAAGCTTTCTTCATTGTTGAAATATAGCTTGTCTCCTTATCTTACCACCATCGTAGGTACTGAATATTTCTTAAGATGTAAAAATGCACGCTTTTTATAACATGAGGTCTTCATACTACTGAAGATCTCTGTCAAACATTAATTAATTAATTTTTGATCACTCTGTAAAGGCTTTTTTGAACAGGATGATTAATTGTTTTGTGCGTAACCCGTTTTTTTATAGAAAATATATTTAAGTTCCTAGAATCATTCCTGATTTTTTGGGAATCAATCATTCAGGATTCAGTCTACTTCAGACCCATATCCTGTCTATTAATATAAAACAAGTTCGACATTTATAGTGTGGTACGCAATTATGCATAAAATTCACCATTCGGAGAAAAAATGTTTTTGAAAAAAAAAGCTTGACACACCTCAACTTCAAATTTTTAATTGGCATTTTTTAAGCCTCAATCGGAATTTTTACCCCCACACTCTCACCCCCACCATTATGTTCATATTTTTTTTAAATAGGACATCCTGTATATTTTTGTATTTTCATATTTCCTGTGAAAATCCGGTAAGAATGGTTTTTATAGTTTGAGTAGTTTATAAGTTATCAATAAATGACCATTCTTTCTAGATTTTCTCAGGAAATATGAAAATACAAAAATATACAGGTGTCCTATTTAAAAGAAAAAAAATATGACCATAATGGTGGGGGTGAGCTTGGTGGTGATAAAAATTCAAATTAAGGCTTAAAAAGTGCAAAATAAAAATTTGAAGTTGAGGTGTGTGAGCTTTTTTTTCAAAAACGTTTTTCCCTGATTAGTGAATTTTATTCCATAAGTGAGTTCCACACTGTTTAATATAAAAGCTGTAAGCGGTTTAATTTTTCTTTTATACAATTAAAAAGTTGTAGTGAGCTTTGTAAGGTAGGTAGCAGCTAGAACTGATTTAAAATATTCACAATTAGGAAAACAAAAAGGAAATTTTATTCATTCCATGCTTGTTCAATAAAACTTGTTTCGATTATAATTGAGCAATTTTCTGTTGAATTTAACCTACTTTCTATAACTTATAATCTATGATTTCCCGATAAGAATAAACGTAGCTCTCCGCTAAAATAACTCCGAGTTCGCGAGTTTTCTTCTGAACCATTCTATGGGAATAATTGAGTAATAGGGACTGGGGTTTCTCCAGTCTTTAGGTCTATTAAAACTACGTTTTAGGGCTATAGTGGAAGTTGAACGGTCTTTCCTAACGCTTGAGCGAAAAGCGTCATTAGGAAGACTAACTTCAACTTAGTTAAATTTTGTTTATGTTAAATTGGTCTTAACGAGCTAGGAAATAGGGCCTTTTATAGCCGATAAACGTCTCTCTAATCTGGCGAAGAATTTACCATAATGTGAACTGATTAAGGGAACTCCTCACGGGGAGAATCTTACGTAAGCTCACAGTAATAATTTTCCGCTAAAGAATTTTTTTTGTAATCGGTAATCATTTTTATTGAACCAATGAACTCCATCTCGACATTTTATTTGACTTTTCGAAACTTCCGATGCCAGTCTTCAGAGTAAACCGCATCTACGTAAAACAGTCAATTCAGACATAAACTTAGACAAACATTGCTAGGACGACCCGGAGCAATGTTAAAAGTCGAAGTTTTCTTTAATTAAAACCCACATTCAAGTTAATAATGTTGTAATGGCAAAAGGAAGATAGCTGCCAGTCTATTTGGATCTCGAGGCTCGGAACGTCCAGGGAACGAGGTCAAGGAGAAGTTGCCCGCAAGATGTCTGGTCTGATACTAATGTAAGTTTGTTAGGAAACGAAAATTTCATTCTCCTAGGATCGATTAGCTGCACTAATATACAGGGTGCTTTGAGAGTTTATTACATCATGCAATAAGTTGGCCAGGAAAAGAAAATAAACTTTTGTAGCTCTTTTTGTCTTCAAATAATTTACTCACGGTGAGCTTTTTAATGGGAGATTAAATTTTTTACATTCTTTGTGTACCTGCCAGTTTCAGAATATAAGCTGAGCTTTTATTATTATTCTTCTGCGCGTAAAAAGTTTACTGTGTCGAAAGCATAAACCTAGGCAACCCACTTCAACTGTTAAAGCACAAAAAATGACAATTACAGAACAACTGCTACCTATAATATATACTTGGGTTACCGGCGTATTATATACCTACGAGTAGGTCCTTTCTGTTTAGTGTGTAATGGAGTTTCTAGTGCACTATGAATAATTGTCTAATTAGCTAGTTGGAAATAATTTTAATCAAATTAACTAGGTAGAGAGCACCTTGCTGAAGAGGTACTCGTGAACAATGCATTTATTTATTATTGGCTCTCTGTAGCTGGATTCGGTAGCTGATGGATGGAAATTTTGCCAACAAGGCGAAACAAGTAACCTCTAGCGAGTATATTACAAATGCTAAACGATAGTCGCAGTGATGGACGACGAGAAGGGATATCATGAACGGTACTATTTCCAGAGAGAATGTTGTACAATAAAATACAATACAATACAAATTTCTTTATTCTTGGTACTATGAATTACAACAGTCATTGCTCAATACAACAACGTTACCATAGAAAGAATATAATAAAGACATTAGCTAACCAAAGAGTTATGGCTCTAATTTTATGAGAAATGATGGATCACACCTGAAGGGTCTAAGGTATTTTAATATCAGACTGTAGGTAGTGTTTCCGAAGATACGCCTCTGAGAATCCAACATTTGATTGATGCGTACGTGAATGTCTTTTCTGTGGACGAAAGATGGTGTGTAGAAGGTTGAAACAGATTGAACCTGGTACAGTAGTGATGGGTGAATTGGAATGGTATAAGTTTATCCTGATTTTTGTCAGTTTGAGAAGAGAGAAGACGCACAAAGCAGGCAAGGTAAAAAGTCCAGCCAAGGATAAGCTGCCAGGATCCTATTCGCTCTCTTTTGAAGAAGAAAAACCCTTCGGAGAGATCTCTCAGACCCACCCAAAACGGCCAGCCCATAGGACGTGTGGCTGATCAAATTCTCAGATGTTGAAACCCGAACTGCTGGTTGGACGTGTTTAACAATGGATTTAGGAATGAACCATTTAAATGAACAAGTCCCGAAAGACTAGCTGCTTTAGGTTAATTTGGTGACTGAGGAGATACCTGATGAGATCCCTACACTGCAAGATCATTTTGTATTTACGGAATCGCGAAAACTCGGTAAGTAATCGAGAGATGAACGTTCCCAGAAACCAGAAACCTACCACCTTTATGGGGATAGTTCATGAAGGTGATCGAGTTGATTGGTGCATATCGAACTTGATTGATCCGAACGTTTGAAACGAACTATTTAACCCTTAGAGGTGAAAAATAGTTCGTTTAAAGTGGCGCCCAACGTGGGGCGCCACTTGAAACGAATTATAGACAGATAGACGCGTTGGGCGCTACTTGAAACGAACTATTTAACCCTTAGAGGGGAAAAATAGTCGTTGAGAGCATGAGACAGTAAAAGACAACAAGGGTCGTGGGTTGAGTCGCTAGTCTAAGAGGGTCAGCAATAACTAGCAGGTCAGCAGAACAACAGGTACTCTTTATTAAAATAAATCACAAGTATGAATATTTAGAAAAAAAATCACAGATGTTAATATCACAGACTCTTGAGCACGGTTAACAAATATAAGGAACAAGAGCGTGTAGTATATCCGAATGAACTGATCGGTTAAAACTTGGTAGGCAAAGGCACTTAGCTTCGTAGGGTCTCCGGAGCGAGGGTGGAAGTTTAGCTGGTGGTAAACTTGGTCTCAGGAACAACCAATGTGCTGCCTTCTTGTTCGAAGAGAAACTTGCTTCCAGGAAAACTTGCGTCCGTACGAAGAGGTAGATTCCGTCAAAGAGTTGATTCCGGGGGAAAAATTGAGTCCGGGAGAAAAAGTTGCCACCCAGGAAAAAGCTGCAATTTCATAGGTATCAGAGACACTCTTGTATTAATGAACGGTCCGATCGAGTCTGCTTGCCAAGGGTACATAAAATTATGTCCCGTCCTCAAGATAGGTTGAGATCAAAAAATGTGATTGACAAAATTTTACATGCGAAGCGAAACTCGATCAGATTTAAAAGCTGTAATTAAAAATAGCATATTGTATTAACAAAATATGATCCGTATAATTCCAGGACAATTAATAAAATCATTTTACGACACTCACCAAGCCAAAAACGTGAGTGATGTTTATAATAATTTACGTGAAAGTTCACGACGCCATTTCGCCAAACATTCCAGGTGTTTGCGGAAACGATCTTCCTCTAGCGAATTCCAGGAGAGAAAAGAAAGGTGAAATCGCAGGTATCTGCGTACCGGGTTGGAACTCGACAGTCGATGTCGACCACGGTGTAAGATATATAGGTGAGTGAACGAAGCACGTATTTCAACAGTAAAGCGCGCGACGAAAACCTGAACCTCAGTGTATGAGAGAGTCTTGCCAGCTGGGCTCTGACCTCTTGCTCTTACACATGCAAATTGCCATTATCAGGGTGTCATGCTACTCAATTTTATTTTTTTCTGAAGAAGCGATAAGCAAAAATGGGTAGAAACTGTGATTTGCCTAATTGTAGAAGTTGATGCGATGAAACTATAACGGGTATTTCATCGAGTGACATTTTAACATTTAAATATTAATAAAATTAGAACATAAGAGCACGCGTTTATCAGCGAATATGCGTGAATCATTTATGCTGGCGCTTGTGCGCTTGTCCGAGAGAAGAGTACGGCAGAACTAACCATTGCGAGCGAGAGCAACAAAACAAATGGGTAAAACAGATGTAACGTGACGAGTGGTGACGATATCGGGTCGCACTGGGGAGTCTTGTTCCAACACCTTAGTTATCTTACACCGTGATGTCGACGAAATTCGAGGCCGCCAGCCGGGCATGTTTGCGTCGCACTAAAAAGTAAAAACCACCATCACTCACTTATTGCGCGCGCACCGCAGTTGTCTCCGTGTCGCTGGCATTTAGCCGGTACGTATAGGGTGATTCATTATAATGTCTCCCCCCTTTAACTTTGTTATTTCATGTGTCCCAAAGAAATTAAAAGTGGGGCTATGTAGGTGCTAAAAAATACTTTTTTATACGTGTAACAAAAATTTGAAAGTAGATCAGTATACAGGGAAAACCAAAAATTTAATTTTTTTTTCAATGGATCACCCTATCAGGGTAAGTCATTGATATGGTAAAGCTCGATTGCACCTACACCATTAAAGATATCGAAATGAACCAAAAAGTGCTGTAAATGGGAGGGTAAAGTGCAGTTTGTAAAATTATTTTCAGATACACAGGATGGCCCAATATCGCTGTACGCCATACAACTTTGTTATTTTAAATAGGACACCCTCTATATTATTACATCTTCAGATTATTTCAGAAAAGTAAAAAAGAATGGTTTGTAAAGTTGAAGTTTGTAATGAGCGATTTATGAGTTATAAACAAATGAAAATCGCGATTTTCCATTTTCAAAGCAGCTTATATTGAAAACGGCTCGATATATGGAAAAACGGTTTACATGTCCCTATCTTAACTTTTCAAGCGGTATCCTATTGGATGGATGAAATTTTTATACAGAGTGGTAAAAAATTTGATTATTTTCATCACCCGGTATAAAAATTTCAGCTACATGATAGGATACCAAATTAAAAATTAAGATAGGGACATGTAAACCGTTTTTCCATATCTCGAGCCGTTTTCAATATAAGCTGCTTTGAAAATGAAAAATCGCGATTTTCATTTGCTTATAACTCATAAATCGCTCATTACAAACTTCAACTTTACAAACCATTCTTTTTGACTTTTATCAAACAATATGAAAATGTAATAATATAGAGGGTGTCCTATTTAAAATAACAAAGTTGTATGGCGTACAGCGATATTGGGCCATCCTGTGTATCTGAAAATAATTTTACAAACTGCACTTTACCCTCCCATTTACAGCACTTTTTGGTTCATTTCGATATCTTTAATGGTGTAGGTGCAATCGAGCTTTACCATATCAATGACTTACCCTGTATATGAATTTATTTTTCGATTCCTCGTAAAATTCTAAGCATAATTTATATGACATACCGTATACCTAAATTCAAAGGCTTCCGAAATATTCGCATTTGAAACATCATCAAATATTTTATAAAGCACCTGTTGCAAATCAAGAAATCTAACAATAAAATGCTCTACTGGGCCTCCATTTTTTTCAACACATTTTATAAGGGTTTATAAGGGTTGTTCGCATTTTCTCCAATGAATCTGTTATGAATTCTGGGTTATTTTAATTTAAATTATTAATTTTAATCCGTATCAAATCTTTTAGATGATCGAGGTTTTCAATTTGGTAGTTAATACACACGGTTTTTTAAATAGTTTCAAATGCGAATATTTCAGAAACTATTGAATTTAGGTATAC
The DNA here is from genome assembly GCA_910589415.1 of Malachius bipustulatus. NCBI lineage: Eukaryota > Metazoa > Arthropoda > Insecta > Coleoptera > Melyridae > Malachius > Malachius bipustulatus. Next base: position 26,777,143 of record OU342637.1, read on the forward strand.
GGTATGTTATATAAATTATGCTTAGAATTTTACGAGGAATCGAAAAATAAATTCATATATAGGGTGTTCCATTGAAAAAAAAAAAAATTTTTGGTTTTCCCTGTATACTGATCTATTTTCAAATTTTTGTTATACGTATAAAAAAGTCTTTTTTAGCACCTACATAACCCTACTTTTAATTTTTTTGAGACACATGAAATAACAAAGTTAAAGGGGGGCGACATTATAATGAATCACCCTGTACAAAATGCACGTTACACGTTAATCGGCGTGCAAAAAGAAGTAAAAATTTTTTTGCTCGCTTTCGCGGCTATTACAGGCGTCTGTTAACGGTATGTTGAACCACCGACCGTTACAGACTTACTTTAGAGTAAGATTGGTCGTGGATTTCATTTCTAAAATTGCAGAGCGGAGCTAAAGTGAGATTGTAGCCATATAGTGCAAAATGAGGTCAGAATATCCCGATCCAGTTCTCTAGAGAGTTCTTATACTTGGACAAGCACAAAGGAATGTGCATAAGCTTACAGTTTTATTACCTGGACATGTAAAAAATAGAATGGCCGACGAAGGCTCTCGTATCGGTGTCACTGAAACCAAAGTTAATTGACAAGAATAATATAAAAGAAAACTTTTGGGAAAATAACTTTACATTCCACGACAATTAGATATTTAAGAGCATAAGAGTTTTTCTGATAATCATATGTAAGAGTAAGAAGCTGATCTATTTATTGAGTATGATAGCTTCCTTTTAGAAAAGACTTAGATGTAAGGAATCTCTAATAATAGTAAGTGTAGAAAAATCGATATATCCTCCATTGTATATAAATAAATTTGTAGATTTTGTTGGTCCTCGTGGCAGATGTTAGAATTGCACTCAATGCGTGAGGATAAGAGGATTGAACCGGCAATATCGTGGAATAAGAGGAATAAAATCTTTGTTTATGACGGGGATTTACATTAAATCCGGTATAATTTTGCTGGAGAATATCCACGATATAAATTGAACTTTCCTTCGTTCACAGCCGATCTCCCAGCAGTTTCTGCCACGTTGTGTTGACTAACAGTGACATTTTCCACGAGACGAATTCTCTTTTTTGGGGATTATTCGGCTAAAGAGATATTCTCTTATATATTTCCGGTCAAATTTTTTGCGATTTTACAGGATTAAAGTGTTATATATGACGTAGAATATTAAGGGAGGGTTTTTGCTGTGATATTCTGTTAAATCTGGATTGCTATGTATGTGAGAGCTGCTTTCATCTGTTTACTTTGTAATTTTTACAGTTGAAGAAATTAATCATTTTAAGCATACAGTCAAAGCTCGATAATACGGCTCTGCGGCAGTCCGGCACTGCCAGTAATCCGGCGTTTTTTCCCTTCATCATAAAAATACTAGCTACTCTATAATCCGGCAGGAGCGGTGCGCGACTATGCTATAATCCGGCATACACGGCTTCTTCAGCATTTCATCAGTTTTCTCTGCTAGATAAATACGCATTTTAGCACAAGTCACTTAGGTGTGTAGGTGTGTGCGTTGTATAAATAAAATAGCCAACAATGTCGGCAAATAATAAACGAAAACACAAAACATTAACCTTAGCTGCAAAAGTCGAGATCCTCAAACGAGTATTTAATCCTCAAATATAAGTATTTATTTACATACATTCGAATTTGGTTCTTTTTCATTAGACGTTCCAGTAGACCGGCGTTTCCAGTAATCCGGCAGTTAGCTACAAAGGTAACCGCCGGATTATCGAAAGTCTACTGTATTTCGTAATTAGTCTTAAAAAACAAGAACGATGTAAATTGAGTATAATTATTAACCTGTCAGCTGCCTAAAAGATTAATCGACAAAGGACATGCCGCGTTCAACAGTTCAGCAAGGAATATTTTTTTAACAATCGTTTAATGAAAATGGGCGATTATTTACTGTTGCATCAAGAAAAATTAGGAAACGCTACCCTGAAAAATGAAGCTTTTTTCCACTAAATTTATTGTTGTAATTTGAACAACGCGTGGTTTCAACAGGAAGGTGCACCTCGTCATACAGCACTTGAAACAACAACCTTGTTGCAGCCAAAAATTATCATGTAGTCTAACGAAAACTGTCAGGTTCTGACTAGTGGCTGACTAGTCAATAAGGGAAATATGGGACGAAGGTAAAGTGCAGCAACGACTAACAACTACCCGTTTTCAGCACATTGCGCTCAGCTAGACGATACTTATTACCTACCTGTCAATGCTCATAAACTTGAAGACCTCAGTAACAACGCGCTCAGCTGCGCTCTAAGGGTGTTAAAGTACTCAACTGGTCAATAAGGGAATTTTGGGAGTAAGATAAAGTACAGCAATGATTAACTACCCTTTCTTCTCAGCTCGTCAGGATCAGCTAGAGGATATACTCATTACCTATCTGTCAACATTCGTGAACTTCAAGACCCCAGAAACAAAGCGCTCAGCTACAAATTTTACCTTATATTTTAAAAAATATGAAAAGTTTGTCAATTTTGAGCATTGATCGACAATAAAAACCCACGCAGCACCAAGTTTCATAAGAATTGTTTTTCCCTATACCTAAGTCTTTATTATCAATTTGTTTATTTTAATGGAATCGAAAGATGTCAATGCTGTTCCAGTTTGCGCTTATTACGAGGCGCTACTATTGAAATGAGTGCTTTCGACGATAATTATCAACTGAAGTAGATTGTTTACCTTTTATACATCAAGAATCTTGCAAGAAAAGGCGAATCCAGTTTTCGATGTGAATTTGTTCCATCAAGCAAACATTGTAGAAAAGCGGCTGTTCTCTTACGCGTTTCCAAATCAATAATAATATAACGCAGCCAACACGGTTGTTTAGCATATCTTTCCTGCGTCGGCACTCCTCCAAAGGCGGCAGGCTTAGCCCGTACAACAGAATACCCTCGGCGCTTGTTAAATCCTATTTAGGATATTATTTTCATGCAAATATCCGGAATTACAATATTGCTGGCTCGGCTCAAATTAAATTTCACACTTGATGGTTAGGCTCGCTCTTACCTATCCAATAAGGTCTCAGTCGTCGAACTATCTCCAAGAGATATCCCCATCCGAATTGCTTATTGCGTGGGAGGATTTGACGAATGGGACGGCTCTTGGAATTCTAGATGAGAAAGGACGCTGAAAACTTTACCTTTTTCGATATTTACTTTGAGTAAGGGCGAATAATACCGTCGCCTTTTATTAGGTAGGTACTATCGAGCAAAAGATTCTTATCATCAAAAGATTCCGACGATGACTCTTCCAGATCTGAAAACCAAATAGTTAGTCCTTTCTGTCTGTGCTGTCAATCAGCTTGCTCAGTCAGGATTGGTTATTTTTTTATCTATCCAGACGCAACGTTGCCAGTCTACTATACCGTCACAGTAAACAGAATCCGTAATAGTCTCTTTTTTACCATAGATATCTGTTGTAGAGTGCGCTGGAACGGTTCATGCAGAAAGATAAACAATGGTATAGTAGGTGCACAATGGTGCAGAAAGATACACAATGGTGCAGTAATCACTTATCTCGTATGTATAATCCTAGTTCTTAGTCTTGAGCTGTTTCTGTTTCTGTACTCACGCTATTTGTACAATTTTGGGGTGCATCTTATAATACGAGAAATTAAACAAAGTAATTTAGCTTAAAGATGATGCAGGTTCGATAAGTACCTATTTTTTTTATAGAAAAAGCTTTGAGAAATAAAATATAATTTTTTATGCGACCACGATGTATGTACGTCTCCTCTCCTATTCTAATCAATCATCCCGCCTAACGCAATATTGTACTCGAAAGCAAGTTTGAGTGAATTTGGAATGTCGCGCGAAACATGATATGTAGCCCTTCTAAAATGCCAGAACTGGAGAAAATAAAGGAATAATTTGTGCGCTCGGCCTTAGATCAGGTGGCCACAAAGACGATATATTGCTACTTAAGAATATAAACGGTTCCCTGCTGGTGTCGTTGGAATTTTTGATATTCTCATAAGTTTACAATTTAATTCACATGATCCATGTTTTTAGACTTCTCTTCATATTTAAAGACCATTATTTCTCTTCCAGTATATTTCCTGTGATATATTGCGTTCTTTATCTTATACACTACTGAATTTTTGTTATTTGTATCTTATTTTTTGCTTACTTACCTACTTGGTAGGCACTTCTTGTTTAGATTGAATAAATTTTTGCAGGTAGGAATGTTCTTGTCTATTTTTGTCTTTTAATTTTTTGTATTTAGTTGTTTACTATTATATTTTATATGGTTTAGTTCCACTACCGTTTCTATTCCTAATAATTCTAATGAAATGAGCGACAACCTTCTTTTTCACCACAGTTTATTCAATTACGCTTCAGTAGCTATTAGTGGCTTTCAGTGTTACAGTTACATAACGGGAATCAATTCTTAACCTTTTAATTAACCCTAAAGTAAGATCGCTTATCGCAATTTTAGGAAAAAATAAACGGATTTCGTTGTAATGAAGTAGAAAATCCCATTCCAAAAGAGGACAGACAGAGGTGTTTTCCTATCTTAGTTACCTTAATAAACTAAGCAGACCTAAATTGATTTCATTTTACGTTCCAATTAACTTTTAGTTGTGACATAGTTTGTCCCGGCCTGGGCAGTTTATTGTACAGCTTTTCGGGCTGTGTAATAAAAAAGCAAATCTTTGGTGACTTCTGTACTCTAGCGGTTTATTACCGTCAGAGCTTTCAGGGTATTTCAGGGCAGGAATTCAAATAGCTCCCCAATAACTGTTGAGTACATAAACTTTAATGCGAGGTTCACCTCTTCGAGAGTCCTTCTTTGAATACAAATGTGCGTGAGGCGCCAGTTTTACTTCCTTGCTTTATTTTTGTCTTTTAATAATAGCCCGAAGCATTACGAAGGAAATCCAATTTAACATTCATGTATACCTTCCTTGTAACTTGTAAGAAAGTTAAACATTTTTGTTCACACCCTTCTACCTATAATACACCTACTAGTATTACTCCGAATGAGGTAGAAAAATTTGTGCATTATTACTGCAATGCCTCTGATCGATTTAAAATGATCTTGACCTAGTTTCAAAAGCAAGAATCTGTAGATTAGTATTTGAACATTTTTGATCTATTTAGACTATTAGGGTTGTAACGAATTTAATCTATTAAAGTACCTTTACAAATATTTGTGTTATTAAAAGGCGAAAAGAGATCATTTTCACAAGGTAGAAGTCTCAACGACCTTTTTACTAAAAATAAAGTGTGTAAATTCGCATACCTTTATGTACTCTTAGGGACGATTTTAGAACGCAGGCGACATACCAGCGTGAAGGTCTGGACAAATAGAGTCCAGAGAAGATGACGTAAACCTTTGCGGATTGACTGAAGAGCTATATCATGGAGGCTGGAAAGCGAGAAACGACGGTACGAACGATAGAAGGGTAGAAAATACCGAGAAAGACCTTACTTTTGTACTAAATCTGGAAATATTTACCTGGCCTGTGTCTAACGCCTTTTAAAAGAGTTGCGAAGCACCCATCTATGCGCCTAGAATATCTGACTAACTCGGAAAAATTCAATCAGGTTCATCTAACCTGCCACTCTAAAAATAAGGCAGTCTCTGTAATAATTAAAAAAAAAACGAAAAGCGTTAAAACCGTATCAAAGTAACTGAGAAAAACCGGTTTTATAAAATTTAACGAGAGATTTTTGCAATCATTCTTAAACCTAATTTCGACTTCAAAGTAATTTTATTATCATTTACGCAATTACTTTAATGCAAAGGGTGGCTTAACTAGCACAGTTTCCATCTAGAGTTGCTACTTACTTCAAAAATGGATGCAGAAATCTCTCGTTAGTTTTTATAAACCATTGCAGTTTCCGTAGCTGGGAAAAACCTTATGGAAACGGAAATAATGAGGAAATGAGGTCTTACTGAAATGAGGCTTTACTCTAATGGTTTTTGCATCTAGAACGAGCTCATTGGGCACTCATAATTTAATATTATCTAATAATGTGGTAAAATTATTAATAATAATAATAATAAGAACAAAGAAGTACAATGAAGCAGACGTTTATGGGGTATGGTAATAGGTGGAAGATAGGTGTAGAAGATTTCCAGAAAATCGTGAAAAGTGTTCAAGCTATGACGTCATTTTAGTTGTTTCGGTAATCTCATTCTAGTCAACTGACGTGAATTATAATTATTAATGTCTAAGGTATTATTACGAATCCCACTGGATATTGAAGATTGCAAAACAGCAATGTTGATTTTTCATTATTTGTTCAAATATCATTTTCCAAGTTGTTGAAACCTCTCAGCAAGTTCAGATTCAGAAAAGTTACTCTTGAAAGTTACCCTATAAGTATAAGTAACGTTGCAGCTGAAATGTTTCAGCAAGGGTTATGTTGAAGTTCACTGATGTGGCCAACGTTAGGTAATACGGGGGTGTTTCAACATTGTGATTTTCGAAAAGACGACTGAAACTTCTTCTGTAAAATTATCTTGATTAGGCAGTAAGTATTGAGTCTCAAATGTAATCGTACAAATGGCGCGGGTGGTAGCGCAGCGGTTTAGGTTACTGACTGAAACCGTTGACGCTGCCACCATCTGAGGTTCGAATCCCAACTCGGCATGATTGTTTGTGTTCGTTTATAAAACTATTTATTTCTTTAAAATTTTCCTATGGCTATGAGCGAAACTGCCTTACCTATACAGTTAAGACCGATGCTCCCACTTTAATAAAAATATTTAAAAAGTACAAATGAAAGTAATTAATAACTTCCTTTTTTGAAAATCTCGCCATTCAGGCTATAAAGGTCATGACAGGGTGGGCGTGCTCTCATTGGACAGGTGCAGTTCTAAGTTTTGTTTGCTTCTCGCGTAGTCGCCGTCATGCATTCGAACAGTGAGCACCGTGCCATTGCCATGTGCCTTCTTTTCGAACGGATGCTCTGTGATCGCAGCCAAGCCTTCCAAAATCGCCTTGATCTAACCTCCTTCCAGAATATGACAAGACAAAGAACTAGGGTCCCTCGGCACATTGAGGCAAGAACAATCTAAGAACAATGATTTTCCAATGGTTCAGTGGGACGACTTCTTCACGATGACCTGCATTACAGTTCAAACAATTTGGCGATTTTGCAGGAAATCCCCAAGCGTATCTGCCAGTCTCGGAAGAACGCATTTGAGGCACTTATTAAAAACGTTCCAACGAACCAATGATTTTTTTTTTCAGTGATGAAGCCGATTTTTATCTGAGCAAATGCGTTAAAAGCGTCACCAATCCCTAAGAATTGCACCAAACGCCTTTTAATTCAACTAAAGTCAAAGTGTGGTGTGCAATTTCCTCATCTGCGATTGTTGGTCTTTGGTTATTTGAAGACATTGAGGTCACCGTGACTGGAAAATTCAGAGCTGCGTTGGAGAATTTTTTTAGGGACTTCATGAACTGGACATTTAGTTTCAACAGAACGAGCAAACGAAGCAATTTTGAGTGGCCAGTTCGCTTCCCCGATTTCACTCCCCGTTTTTTATGGGGTTCTCTGAAATTCCGTTAATACCCGCGTTAGTGTCAATCGGCGGGGACCCTACAAGATTAGAAGGCCAACATTTGGGCAAAAATTTCCAACATACCCGCTGATATGTTGGTAAGGGTGATGACAAACGCCAGAACTCGGCTTGTTCAATGTATGGGCAATAGGGGGCGCCACCTACTTATATATAAATTTGTCGCCCTCTCCGTCCTAAATACTTACAACAAAATTCGGAGAGCATGGACAATCTTCTACTCTCATGTCACCTCTACAGATTAACGACAATATCCCAATATCGGGTGATCATGCAGTAGGTCGCTTCCGATCTTATTAAATTTATAAAGACCTGTGCGGTTGATGTTCTTATGTCAGTAAAATTATCTGAAAACTTTATAGAACCGTGATCTACTGTAACAGTGTCAATTCCCCCCCTACGTTGTGATTATTTAAAAAAAAGAAGTATCACTTCCTTCTGACAATCCACAATAATACTCAGATTTCATTGTTGCGGCATAAACGATAAAATCCTCTACTTCTAAACAGCCCAGAAGAATATTGGGACGCTACATGATATGATCTTTTAAAGTGTGTAAGTGTCGTTCAGAAAGCGTTATTACTGTGGTCCAAAAGCATGGGAAATAATCGATAATCAGCAAACCGTACACTCCTCTGTGGTCAATATTTCAACCGGTCATTATTTTTCATTTTTCTTTTTAAACGCTGCACCGTATCACTAAAACACTCAAAACACACTTTTTTCTCATATCCAGAAGATGGAATCGCATTGAAACAATTTCGATGTTATAATCAGAAAATCCTGAAGGTAATAAGTAACATTTCCAGAAAATCATATCGATTTAAAATTCCAATTAAGCTTTACATTTACGGGGGCCATTGTTTACTGAAAAATCGAATCGACTCGACTGTTGGGTTGATTTGAATAATTAGGTCAGTGAACGTGGAGGGTTCTCAAGGCATTCCTCCGACCTCTAGTGATGTGGTTTCGCGCCCCTCGGAATATAAAGAGCCTGATTATCATCGTAGGCTTCGAATAACCTTGACGAGAAGCTCATTATGTTTGGTCTTTGAAGATCTGCCCATTTCATAGTCAAGGGATCTCGGAGAACAGATGTTGGAGCTTGGAGCCCATCAAAACAGAAATGGGGGGAAGTTTAGTAAATATACGGTTAAATGAGTGGAAAACAAATGTGAAGAAGCTCTTATAGCGAATGGAAATTGGAGCTTTAAGCGTAGAATTTTAGAAGAGTTTGAAAGTGCTGCCAAGTAAAACAGTTTAGAAAAGCTAATAGGAGATTCAATCTCGATCGCAGGTTGGACACACTTATATTAGGGTGGAAACTCTATCAGAAAGTTTCATTTCGAGTCAGGATAAGAAGTGCGTTAATCAAATGTATGATAATACCTACCCTATAAAAATGGCTACTTAAGTTCGTGATTACTATTTATATTTTGTAGAAAAGGAATGAGGGTTCGTTTACGAGGAGCTTTACAGATGATTCCGGCTGTAAAATACATAATGCATGAATCTTCTGGGTAGGCGAAATGAAACGATGGTGTCAATGTGACAAGGAAATGGCACATTTATAGGGAGTTTAATAAAATATGAAGGACATCAGCGGCAGCAAAGTGGTCGGGCAGCAGTTCGTACAAGTTCAGCAATTTCAACAGATTTTCACAATCCATTTTATATATTTGAGATTCAGAAAGGATCTTTTGTGGGAACTGGGAAGCCATATGAATGAATACTTTTTATATGAAAGCGGGCCTTTCCGATGGATTATTGTTCTCTTTATATAATGGAAATCTCTCTTAATCGGTGATTTTTCAGACATTTCTGAATTTATCGACTGAATATCAACAAAAACTTCGCGGGTATATGACTACTTTGAAGTGTACGATGTGAAAAAATTTATTTTTTGATGTATTCATCTCAAAAAGAATTGAAATTTCTCCACGTCTTACGTTAATAAATATCTTGAAATTTAATCAGCGTTAATAAATCGAGTGATTGATCCCTGAAATTGTTAATTAAGCTTCATAGCATGCAGAGATAAATGTGATTTAATATAAATCGAACTTCCGAGACGTAACGGCCTTGTTAATTTAATAACTCTCTTAGAAACAATTACTCTCAATTACTCCTCCAAAGTACTTAATAATTCCGCTCTTCAAGATCCACTGGAGTTTCCCGAATCCTTGCCTCGAATTACTCGACTAACTTAATAATAAGCTCTTCTATAATAGTGTACTCGTAAAGTTAATTTGAGTAAATAGTGTTCTTGGAGGATTATGATTTAACACAACACTCCGGTGGATGTTGCGGTATATTTTTGGAAATTAAACTATATGTTTTATATACTAAACTTGAATATAAGTTAGGGGAAAATTTCACCACCAGTTCACTTTGATTTAAGTATACATATCTACTTATATAAATGAAGGGGAAGATAAAGGATTTGAGGTGACGAGCATGTTAATAGAAGAATTTAAGAACAATAAATTAATTAACACCTAATTAAAGTCAAATAATTTCATAACACCTGAAGTAACTAAGACTTTGATCACCTACACGGCAGTCGCACCCAAAATATATGGAAAGATACACAAACCATGCAGACTACGGAGACCCATCGCATCAACCATCAATTCAGCAACCTCAAAAATTAGCGGTTACATGACCAAGATCCGCAAGATTTCATTCCAGGAATTTCTAGAATGTTCAAAGTAGGACACAATATGGACATTCGTATAGAAAATGGCTACATCATAGTTTCCCTTGATGGTGGCCACAAAATTAACTCATTTTTTTTTCAATGCAGTAACACGTCGGTGGTTACTTCTTGTACAAATCGTATCTAAGTCCTGTCATTAAAAGAGAAAACTGGCATTCAAGAAATTCGAAATCTGAGGTTGAAACAATACTTTTTATTATTATTTTCATCCTTGACTGTATTCATAACAAATTTTACTATCGCTACAATACAATTCTGTTCAGAACAGTATAAACTCTTATTTGAATGTGAAATTTATTATTTAGAGTTAGACAACCTACAAGGCCCTTTGGAGTAATGGTTATTCAAAGCTTTTTATTTTATTAAGAGATAACAAGACAAGGACATCCAGTTATAATATTTCGGTAGGTAACATAGCATACTTTTTTTTTTAAGGACTACAGCTTAACATCCTTATATTTTCATCCGTAGTAGGTAGATGATAACTCACCCACTGTTCCTCTGTAAAAAACAGGAACCTGTTGCAACTCTTTTACATGTTACAGAAAATGGGTTCAAAAGCAGCCGAAAACAAATTTTCCATCTCCAGGATTAATTCGGTCAGGTCTTCAGGGGATTCCATCGTCGGTGACTATCTTTTGAATTTTTTGTAACAAGAATAACTTTCCACGGCGCTTGTCACATCAAAAGAAAGGGATTTTTCAGAAGCATAATAATAGTCTCTGATGTTTTCCTTTGTAAAAAGGATATACTCTCAAAAACTATCCCGTAATTTTTTTCGTGACGTTAATAATTGAAACATGTATGCTATTGCTTGTCTCATGGGGATGGCATTGATATATTAAGATATGCTCAAGACTTTGAATTCGAAACATAAAAAAATGACGCTAGAGACGTCCTAAGTCTGTCGAAAAATTAAACTTTATTTTTGCAATTTTTGTCAAAGTTTTTGCTATTTTTTGGCCTAAATCTCAAAAAGAAAGCGTTTTTTTGAAGTTCATTCAATAAAAAATTCAAGTAGACACAGTTTCCTACATTTGTCATAAAAATTTTATTTTTGAAAGTCTAACCGTTCGTTAGTTTTGCTATTGTTTTGTTTTTCTCACCCTCTATGCATTTTGGGTCATTGAACACGAATTTTGAGATTACTGGCCAAAATGAGGCGCGGAACGTTGTATTTTTTCGCACTTTTTGCCCAAATTATTGCAATTTTCTCAGTTTTTGCAAATATCTCAGAAAGAAAGCGAGTTTTGAATTCCCTTCTATACATATTACACAGAATACATATACACAGAACTAAAGTAGGCTAAATTTTTTCAATCCTCATATACGAAACGATTTTTTTTAGAAGACTAACATTTCCGCCGGTAGGGCGCGCCAAATAATAACATATTCCAACATGTACTTAAAAGTGGCAAAAAAATGCAAAAAAAGTTCAAATTTTTACCAGGAAATTCAAATTCGTTTTCAACGGTCCAAAAAACATATAAGGTGAGAAAAAAACTATAGCAAGACTTTTCAAAACCCCACGCAATGGGAATATGTATTTTTTTGCGCACACTCTACCGAAAGAAGGCTCTTCCAACAAAAAACGTTATATATGAAAAATGAAATAAATTTTGTCTTCTTTAATTTTGCACCTGTCGAAAAAACGCTTCCTTTCTGAGAGTTAGACCAAAAACTGAAAAAAGTGTAAAAATTAGGGCAAAAAAGTGCAAAAATTTTGACAAAAAAGTGCAAAAAAACAAATTTCCTTGCCAAATTTTTGATACAAATTTAAGATTCGTGTTCAACGACTCAAAAAACATGGAGTGAGAAAATTAAAACTGCAGCAAAAATTTCCTCTGATAATTCTATCCTTATACAGGGAAAGTGGATTTTCGTAAAAATTTGTGTTTTTCTGTGGATCGGTGGATTTTTGTCGTAAACCATAATCACATGTTCGAGACATCGTCTGTTTCATAGCACTCGACACCAAGACGGTGGAAAATAGCGCAAAAGAAGCCTCGATCAATTGGGTGAGCATGTCCGAACATGATTTTTCAAGATTCGTTCCAAAAAACTGCGAAAAATTACATTTCTGCTTTTTCTCGAAAACGAGGTCAGCTACAGAGGAACCGATTACAGTTTTGAACTTCTAATAGTTTTTAACATCTGACAATAATACGAGTTGAAAAAATAATCCAATTAAACCGTAAATAGCTCAGTTTTCTGACAAAACTCAAACAAAAATTTTCAAAAGGCAAAAATTGGCATTTTTCAACTTTAAACGTTTCTTGAATATGCAGAGTCGCGCGAAAAAATCACTTTCCATTTCAGAATCGTTGTTGTTCAATTCGTCCCCGAACAAATTTTCAAAGCCTGTACTAAGAAACTAATTTGCGCCAAAATTCATGTTTTTCTGTTGATCGGTAGTTTTGTCGTAAACAAAAATGCTCGAGATATGATTTAGTTTCATAGCACTCGGCACCAGGACGGTGAAGAATAACACAAAAGATGCCTCAAGTTGACGGCCGTGTCAGAAAATGATTTTGCAAGAATCGGCACAAAAACATCTCATCAAAAAATGACATTATTCTACTTTATCTCGCAGATGGGAATAGCTACAGGTGAACCCATTTTATGAGTTTTGAACTTATCATGATTTATATTATCTGATTTCTTTTAAAATCTCAGAGATACATTGCCGATGTCGGCAGTGGATTCGAAATTTTCATGAAAAAATCGATGTCTTCAGATTAAGGTGAATCTCAATTGGTACAAAAAAAGGTTAAATTTTTGTAAAAAGAAAATAAAATAAGTAATTTAAATTGCTTTGCATTGTCTGCTGTTAAGAAAATAAGAAGATAACATTACACAGTGTCGAGTCTAGTAATGTCCGGCACAGTTGCTTTTTATGTTTTTTTGCCAGTAGGTCTGATAGAGTCTTATTTTTGTTCCAGATAGCGAGTATTGGTATGAACAAGCACGAGAGGCTTTACGCAAACGTCTCCAATACGTGACAGATCGTCGACCGCATGCAAAAAACGTGGTCCTATTCGTGGGTGATGGATTGGGCGTCGCGACGGCGACAGCCGCTCGAATCCTACGCGGCCAAAGACTCGGCAAACGTGGTGAGGACCACGAGCTCGCATGGGATACCTTCCCTGCACTCGCTTTGGCTAAGGTAAGTGTTCATTTTATCAATCTAACTAAGCTGTTATATTGTTTCACGTTAATGTTTCTTCATTAGTACTTGTTTTCTTCATAAAATTTGTTTAATGAAAAGGAAGAAAGCAAATAAATTGTTCTAAACCGCTAAATTTGAGCCATAAGTTTCTTTTCACCACCTTGATACCAAGAAAAATGCAGCGTTATCAATTTATATTAAAATCTTAAGATAAAGCTGATATTTTTTTTTTTTTTGAGCATAAATCAGTGAAAGTAAATAGACTTAAACTTAACTCATAAGCGGAATTTTCAAGTAGGAATAAAATTGCCACCAAACATTTCAAAAATAGTATTTTAATGGTCAACGAGTCCGTGATTTGAGCTTCTAAAAAGTTTGCAAGAAACGAACCAGAACTACTTTTGTGCCGACGTTGCAACATTGATTACGATTCCTCGGCCCAATACAGGCCTTTTCTAAGTTACCTCCACTTATCTTGTCCTCGACGATTTAGATCCCCCGTTTCTTACAGGTTAAATGATTACTAGGGGATCCCAGCGCCGCTCTACTGGGATGTTCCCGGTTTTTCTGGGAAGCAGGACCACTTAAGGGAAGTTGTTAAAACCAATCCTATATAAGAGTTACGACGTTTGAACTGGCATTAAAGCTTTACTCGTACAGGTCGTAAATATAACTTATTTCTAGAGATTTTTTTTAATCGCAGCTACGCTGATGGAGTTGATAAACTTCTCAAGAGATGCCTTATTTAATCATTAATATAAGTATCGTAAAGAAAGTATGATTTCTTAGTTTTATTTTACGTTCTTATGATGAAGTTACTGTTGATTTAATTCAATATAACAGTAAGTGACTTGTAAGAGGTTTTTCTCTCTAATTAAAACGGGAGATCTTTATAGCCCTAAAGCTCAAACAATAATTTATTAAGAATTTACAATATTTACATTTAGAGCACAAAGAACAAATAAAACGAGGTAACATCCGTCTGTACGAGGTCTGTTCCTGTCGGCTCAGCTTGCCTGATTAGTAGGAGCGAGAGTGGTCTCAGAGCAGGAAAGATTGAGCCCTTCCCCGGTCACCTTTTTGGGCCCGACTGCTAGCACGGATTGGCATCCGATCATTTATATAAAAATTACTGCTAATGTGCTTCTAAAAACCCCTTTTCGTTCTTTTTATCCGTCTTACTGTCGCACGTAAGAAAATCATTTGTAAAAAAGACTTGTCAAAATGGTCTTATTTCATTGTTTTGCTTTATATCTAATAAAGTCTGCTAATAATAAAATTTCTGTAATAATTTTATATGAAATGTACCTGTAGGTGAAATAATGCCTCTTAGAAGCTTCCTAGTAAACAACAAGTGAATGAAAATTCATTAAGTCGCTCTAAAAAGGTTTCTTTAACATCCTCTATGTTTCACACTTTTTCTTTTTCACTCAGAAACTGCAGGAACAATAGTCTCCTGTTTCGAGCCGTTTTGTTGGAGAATTGGAACAGGACTTGGCTGCTAGCATACATCCCAGTAGTTCACTGAACTTTTTTTGTAGCTCTAAATATATTTGAACGGCTTGAAATAGATGAAACAAAGGGTACCTCTCTATTTTGATATTAAATACCGGCTCGGAAATATGTTCCCTTAAATTAAAGCGTCTTATTATTCTGCTAATTATTCCCTTTGTTTTCTTTACACTGTTTCTCACTCACTCAGGTCCACTTTTTGATTTGTAAATTCGTGCTTGTTGATTAGTAGATTTATATTTCCAGGTCTTCTCGTTAGTGCAGTGACCTCTTTAAGAGGAAAGCGTTTTCAGAAAAATTTGTGGGAAATCTAGGAGTGGTTTATTTTTGTGTAACTATTAATCATGATTGTTGATTATTTCAGGTTTACATAGCAAAGGAAACAGATTTTCCTCTGGGGACGTATTTTAAAATTTTCTCTCGCGCTAACATACGAGATAAAAGGCTAAAAAAGTCTTCAACAAATATTTATCATTATTAGTCGTCCCATAGAAAATTCACTGTCATATTGAATAAATTTCCTACCTTCAGTTCGGAGACGTATCAGTAGGATTTTATCAATACTTCAGCATGTTACATTGATTTATGAGGCGGGTATAGTCATATTTCCTTCCCACATCCGTGCAACACATACCGTACCATTACCCACACCCTGACAAATGGATTTCACAAATGACTGTAATAATAAATATTAATGTTGGGTATTTTCTCTTTCTATTTCGCTGAAGCGTCAGATGGAATCTACTCGTGCATATAACGAATACGGATGCGATTTTATAAAACGGATTGAAAAATTTCAAACTCGATTTTTATTTTATGAGATTTTTCAGCTTCAAATGAGTCAAAAAATTTTTTTGAACAACCACGGGGACATACATTTCCAGTCAGACACCTTCCCGATAAGAAAATCACATCAAATAATGAAAGTGTAAGGGTCAAGGAGTTAGAAATCTTCAAGAATATTAATTAATATTATTTGATAATTCTTTTAAAACGGCGATCCCTAATAACTAGAAATAGGTTAGAGGAAAAGACAGAATAGTGCGATATGAGCTGCGAAACCATCAAGAGATTTAATACGTGGTTTGTTAGAAGATTTCACTAAATCATAAGTCTGGAGCATTAATAATTGGAATCGGGGCACATACATCATAATACGCAAAGTTAATATTCTGGGTCAGGCAAGTCCTTATACGATTTACGATGAAGTAAGCCAGTCTCTAGATAGGCTGACCTGCTTTTCCTGTTTCAATTTAAATACCTAATTTCATTGAGCCATTGAGGGGTGTATCATTTTTTTAAGTAGTGATATGAAAAAGTTATTTTAAACTTGATCATTCTTCACAGTGCACGTTCAAACTGTAATTCTGACAAAATTTTCCCCTGCGTTTGTTAAGCGGGGGAAAAATGCATTATGCAGACCCTCGTTCTCACTAAAACCCCTCTTATCTAGCACTTCTTCCTCTACTTCTCATTCATTTCCTTCTGCCTCATGATTTCGTTCTCAGGTAGTCATCTATTCCACCCATCACTTTTTTGAGATTAGGTTTTAACAAGCA
This sequence comes from Malachius bipustulatus, assembly GCA_910589415.1. Lineage (NCBI taxonomy): Eukaryota > Metazoa > Arthropoda > Insecta > Coleoptera > Melyridae > Malachius > Malachius bipustulatus. The sequence goes on from OU342637.1 coordinate 26,793,671, forward strand.
ATTTTTGACCAGATAGAATCTCCAAAGCCGTTCTTTCAGATCCATACCGTTCACAATTATTGATGATGAGGACTGACGACATATTATCTGTTTCACCATAATAACAACACCGATCCGAGAGTGCTCGTTTTATATGGGAAAGTTATGGACTCAGAACAACTTGTCAGGAGAGGCACTGCTTCGTATGGAGGTCCATAATACTTTTTCTGTTAAACAGATGAGCCTTCTCGTCTATTGTTTGTAGCAGGTCATGTCCCACCGTTTCTGCCACTTGTTTCTGATTTCCCTCATGAGTAGAGTATTCAAGTTTCTGTCATCCTCGTCGCGTTATCCCCACCTCATGTGCGAGACCACCTCAGCTATGGTTCAGTGAATTTCTGCTAAAAGCTACTCGGAAGAGTGACCTCAAACAGTCTCAATAACGTCTCCCTCAGGAGTAGAGTCTTCGACTTTCTGTCATCCTAGCCGCGTGACTAGTTTTATCCCCACCTGTAGTGTCTCGGCGGATTTCGCCCTAGTGCTGACCTGATTTTTCTTGGTGCTAGAAGATCCGCAGTTTCAACAGCGGTTTCATGTCTGGAGATTTTCCAATGACAGTTCAGTGAGTTTCTGCTAAAAGCTACTCGGAAGAGTTATTAGCATCAAACAGTACAACATTTCACCCTGAAATTAAGATATTCATAATCAAGTTACAAGACTTGTAGCGTCAATATTTGACTCATTATGAAACAAGTTTACCTAGTAGTTAACACTTCTAAAATATTTAATGCGAGACTTCCAAGTACGTAACGACATGAAGTTAGTTGTTAGTTAACCCTCCAGGAAGCTCTAAGTACTCTTTTTCTGATCATCTCTTCTCTCGGGTTAAGACCCGACTATATCGATCTGGAGCTTGAGAGAATGTTCAACGGTCGTGTAGTCGATGCAGCTTCTTACTGCGGTTCTTACTGCAACCCTTTCGGGTATTTCATAAATCATTCTGGGCGTTAGTTATGCAACCAGCTGTTACTTAGTTTCTCCTGTTGTAAATACTCGGCAACAAGATACAAATTAGCAACATCGTGTAGTGCCACTAGGGAGTTCACCTTAGAGCACTCTATGTGAATCTATTAGGTTACTGACGTGGATATGAAAATTAGTTTGTTTTTTTGTTAGATTTCGAGATGGAGGTAGGTAAACTCCTATGCTACTATATTCTAGTAATAGAATCACAAGAGAACATTATTCGATTAAATGTATTCGATCAGACTTTGTAGTTTCCCATGAAACCGAGCTGACATGAAAATGTTGAACTCATTTATTCAACGCGATGCCATTTTTTGTATGTCGTGTGATTGATATCGCGGCTTGCGGCATTATGTAAAGCTTTAAAGCTTTAAAAAGTATGGCTCAATTTATGATCTGCAAACATACACCCAAATATGTAACGTCGAGAAGCGCTAGAAAATCGCTGTAAATGTAAAATGCTATTACTGAAAATGACTGAAAAATAAAATAAAAATGTTGCACGATTGAGATCTTTTTGAATGATTATCTTTCTTATTTCCAATATTTTGTGAAGATTCTAACTTTATACATAAAAGAAAAAAGCTTATGGTCTTCTTCGGGAAATGAATTCGGGAGCATTGGACCATGGGGCCACGCTATCAACCGCTAGGCTACCAATATCTTGATATTAGGTTGTTTGCTTACAAAAGTCCACAACTTCAATCAATCAAGTTTCTGCCAAAAAGAAGTCTTCATCTACAGGACGTAAACGGATGCTAAATATTAATAAGCAGGGATCCTTCCAGTCATCGTGCTTAAGAGCTCGATCTCTCATACATTTTTCGATCCCTTCTCTCCATCGTGTTGTCGGTCTTCCTCTTCTTCTTCTGTTTTGTGGTGTGTACACCAAGACTCGCTTTGGCCATCTCGTCTCGTCCATCTTCATTACGTGACCATACCACATATTATAAGTTGTCCGGATTCTCCTCTTTCTGCTGTTGTAAATATACGCCCAGTTTTCCTTTTAATAGCTTCGTTTTTAAGGTATCTAATGCTCCTAAATACTGAAGTTAAATCTCAAGAGTCTGCATAATCTCAGCTAACGGCATCATTTTGGCTAAGAAAAAAGCCGAATCGAAAAATGCGTCAATGCACAAGGCAAAAATTCTTGACAACTTCCTGTTGAGGCTTTTTTTGGCTAGACTCGCAGCATTTCTTAAATCGCTCGATCCCGTTCGTCTACATGCCGCCAAAAGAAAGGTTTCCAATGAAGCTCAAAAGTACGAATTGCAGCAGCTTTCTTACGCACATCATATCATCAGAAGAAGATGAACCATATGATGCAGATGTAGGTATATGGAGCTTCACATTTTTCAAACCTTGTTGCTTCAACAATAAAAGCATGTAACAGGATGTAGGTACCCAAAATCTGCGATTTCCGCTATTCTCAGCTCTCCGATATACTTCATCTTCTTCTAAGCAAAGTGGCATGGCTAAATTGTATTTGCTAAATTTTCCTAACATTTTGCGTGCAGGATCTTCCGCCATATTGTTTAAATCAAGACTGGCGAGAGTGGCGAGTGTATCGAGCCGGAAATCGGAAAGGAGTCGGAAGGCCGGTTCTTACTTGTACGACACCCGACGACAACGATAACGCGACAACACGAAAAAATTGCGGGGGGACTTCACCCTGAGTCTGGTTCCCACTTCTTGTACGACACACAAACCCCCCGCAATTTTTTCGTGTTGTCGCGTTGTCGTTGTCGTCGGGTGTCGTACAAGTGAGAACCGGCCTGGCTGCCTTCAGTACCACCGGACCGGAATCAGATCGGAGGGGTGTATGACAAGTGTGTGTTGGCCTTATTACAGGTACCCTAATTCATTCGGGGCGTACTTAAAGGGAAAAAACAACTTTTTCCTTTAAATCGCTTTTCGCTACAGTGACGTCATCAATTTTTTTTCAAAATTGAACCAAAAATTGATATCCAAACGCAACCAGTCTTCCAGCAATTTCCTTAAAGATAGGCTACGCTGAGTATGCGTTGTATTGAGCTTCAAATCCAGGAATGCAAGTTAACTGGTAATGTTTACCAGAATTTGGCTACTCCTGCTAAATTACTCCTAATTTTCAAGCCTAAAATAATCAAGCCTAAAATAACAGGGAATCACAGAATCAGCTTTGGGTTGGAATAACTGATTCGTTCTGGGTATTGTTTTTAATTCCAAACTAGTAAGAAATGGAGTTCCTCAGAAGTCGATTCGTATGTTAAAATGATAATGCTCACTTTATCCCTCATATTTGCTGCAAACTTGTTACATTCGCAGATATCGAGACATACAAACTCTGAGGAGAAGTTTCAAAAACTTTTGACTCAACCACTGGTCACAAGTTTCTAGCTATGCAGGTTATCTCTGCAGTTTGAAAACTAATTTCGGCCTGGAGATGAAAATCTGATTGGTAAGCTAGCAGGATCGCCATGTGATAAACTTGGAGAGCTGGATCGTGGAATATTATAATAGTTAGTCTTGTTCAGGATCGTCAATGTGGGGTTAACGAGTAATTTTAGAAATCTAAAGACAAACAAAAAAATTCAAGAAGGATTCGTTGTCACATTTTTGTTATTTAATGGCATTCAAAATATTTAGCTCATTTCTCGTGAAAGTACGTTTGTTTGTACATATTTGAAATAGCGGCTAAATATTTGGAGACTTATTTTATAGGAAGAGATAAAGAAGTATCATTTTATCTCAGAGATTAGAGTTAAATGCAGCAGAAATGACCTCTTTCAGTTTAAATTGAGCCATCTGTCATTGAAGAAGGAAACTATTTAAGATTTTATGTGGTCCGAAATGTATCCAGAAAGTGTAAAGCGCTTTATATATTTCTTCGCTTGTCGTTCTACATCCTTTCCAAGGAATTTCGTGAAACCTGGAATGCATGGTCAAAGCAAATAGTCTATTTATCAGATCAACAAGTAATGATCGAAATAACTTCTTCTGAATCGTGTTGAGAATGTATTTCATGCCTCTCTCATCAAGAAATATGTTACCTACCCTCTGATTCTCTCAATCATCGTAACAATAATAATTATTATTATTGTTATAAGTTACTGCGGTTACTTTATCTGAATTGCCTCTGCTGTCTAAGTAATCCTGTATCACTCTCTCTCGTGGTTAATTACCTTCAACATGTTTCATCGCTGTTACTCCCATTTTACACCCGTATACCTACACCAGTAACATCAAATTTTCTGTTGCGTAACAGCAATGTTGGTCAGTTTCGTGGCATGTTCTCTGGTCGAGGACTCTGGATATTAACGTTATCATGAACCGTATAAAATCGTATTAAAAACCGTATTAGCTGGAACGAAACATTCCAGAAGGTAAATTTACGAATACATCATATTTTCCTTTCATTTAAATACAAAGCGTGCCTTTAAAATAATGTTTTATTCAAGAGGCCTTAATTTATATTTTAAGATACCTACCTATATTTCAAAAAAATCTCAAAGATAGTCAATATTAAAAAGTTTTGTTCTCAACTTTCTTCAAATCTCTCGATCAATTTATAAGAGCGTTTTTTTAGTTTTTTATCTGAATTCTTGATGATCCTTCAACAACTTACTAAAGATTAGTCTTTCCGCGACTGGCTCCAATCTTGTGTACCTACTCAATCTTAAACCGTCGATAAAATTGAACTTTAAAATCTCCAATAAAAGGTGTACCATTATATCCTTCAAAGACTTCAAAGACTAGAACTAGAACTAATAGAACGGGACGTACAAAGAGTAAAGAAATAGGAGAATCAATATCAAATATTTACTTTCACTATTATTTACTGCTTTTATGTGAAATCTGTCATATTTTAAACCATTTTATAAGAGGCAAGCTAAAAGGTAAGTTTTAAGTACTTCCTGGAGCTACTGAATTATTAAAGTGCAAAAGAGAGCTTAAATAGTGCCCGAGTTTGCATAGAAAGTTAAAAAAGCTCCTCTTGCAATGTCCAACTTTAATTATCGTTAAAAAAGTATCCAGAATTATAATACAAAAACGGCTATAATCAAGAACACTCAATTTCCCCTCTCGCCAAAGATTGATACAGCGTCCTTGCCCTCTTCTGAAGAATTACTACATATTTCACTTTATCTGCAGAGATTCGGTTAAAGATAAAGGACATGGACGTATTAAATGGTGCTATATTTGATAGATGGCCCTCGGCGGTCTCGGCCGACCGGTAGCGTACGCTGTAATCACCCTGATTTACTTCGGCTAGGTCACCTGACTGGTCCGGCTCGAAGGATCAATTAATCACACTCAAACTCAAGTGCGACCCCATGGAAGAGCATCGTCCTTTTTCATCATTACTACGTCCGATGACGGGGTTAATTTAGTCTCCCAGACGCTGGAGGCCTGAACCTGACCCTCGTAATATCGTAGTATTCATTATGCAGGAAATATTAAAATCCATTAATTTTAATTCATGCGTTTTGATAGCGGTAGAATTCCGGAGCCTAGGTTTGCTTTCAGGCAGCTCGTTACGGTGGAAACCATATTAATTGGATACTTTTTGATGGAGTCACTTTAAGACAAGACACTCGATCAAGAGAAGTTGTCGGGTGATCGCTCCCTAGCAACTTTGGTACTTGATAAAAGGGACAACTTAAGCTTTTCCCTAAAAGAATTTATTAGGTTCTGTTTTTTAGCTCATAATAGATGAACGAGGAGATTATTGTATTTTTTTGTCAATGTGCTGCTGAAACGAAGCTTTGAAACGAAGCACCTCGCATTTCATCACATCATGTGTACCCACCCACCTCGCATTTCATCACATCATGTGTGTATTTGCATCATCCGGATTACATCGAATTGTCCTCCCTCTGATCTTTTATGGTCTATGAATATGAATTGTTTGGTATTTTTGGATAACATATAGCTAACTTTATGCTGCTTTATTTAACGTACAAGCGGATAAAGCGAGATACAAACTGTAAAAAACACGATTTGAATCGGGAAAATAATATTTCCTGTATTACGAAATAGTCCAGTCGGTGTACTAAAACTAAAAGTACATAAAAAAAAATTATCCAAGATTTTCCTTCAATAATTGTTAATGAAGCGGTTATAGAACATTAATCCACAAAAATAAATTCTGGGGGCGCAGCGCGTCACCCCCCATCCTCCAAAAAAAATTTGGTTTTTTTTTTATTTCTGTTTTTGCTAATAACTTGTTAATCGTTGGAAATATCAAAAAAATACTTATGAGAAAAAAGAAAGCTTGAGTGATTTCCCAAAAAAAAGGTTTCCTAATTTTTTTTCGTATATGTGATAGTTTTCAAGTTAATATTTAAGGAATTGCAAATTTTGTATTTTTGATGCGCGCTAATTTTCGTTTGTTTTAAATTTTTTACGCGCAGCCTCTAGAAAAAATGAAACTACTCGAAAACCAAACAACCTATTAAGAAAAATCATACCGAATGATATAAAAAAATAGGATAGCGGCCATAAGGAAATTACAAAATATAATACTTTGACAACTATGGAGTTATCCAAAATTTTTATTCCAGTTTCTTAATAACCAGAAAATTGTCAAAAATAATTCTAAGATAGATAAAAAAAAAACGTTCTGTACATACTGCAAATCCTTCCCTAAGTGAGATGTACATGTAATCAATCAATAACACTCTAGATAAGCATGCAACAAAGAATCGGTTAGCTGCAAACTGCGGAGAATCTGTCAATATACATGGAATCGAAACTAAATTACGAGTGGAATTGTGCAACGAGAGACAATAGGAAACGCCAATTGAAGAGAATTCCTATTCCGTGTATTCACTAGAGGAAACAAACCTAAATAGAGATTTAATTGTTATATTTTAAGCCAGCACTGCTGACGGCGTTCAGAAAAAAAATTAAATAAAAGGTTCGCTAATATAATCAAATCTAAATCGATTTCATCTAACTAACAATATAAAGGTTCATTAAAATTCATGGTTTGGGATGTACGCGCTCTCACAGGTAGATTTATTTGCCTTAATTCCATTCAATCTCTTTTTCGCTGTGGTCTTTCCTACTTTTCCATTAACGTTCCCCTAATCCCTTTCATCGAAGAATCTTGTCCGATGAAGAGGATGACATACTTTTTTTACTTCTACTACAGTTATTTGAGACAAAAAAAATTCAAACTCAACTTACAATAATTATTGTTCATAATTCATAAATATCTGCTGCATCATAACATATATACAACACCAAAGTGTAAAATTTACTATTCAGAACTTCTAAAACAACACAAGAAAGTTCTCCATGTTATCTAGCTTAGGGTAACTTCGGACCAACACAAAGGTTTCATTATTCTTGCAGAAGACGAATTTCAGAGCTGAATCTGAGAGAAGCCGTGAGCAGTGAGTTCCTCCTCGTTTCTTCTGACAACTCGGTCGGAAATCGATACGTAGACAATTTATTTAGCATGTAATTTAATAGAAGTTATTCTCGATCCCGAGGTCTTTAGTTTAATGCTTGAAGTAACTCGATGTAATGGTATGAACATTCACAAGATGATCGTTTTTGGCCCCACCATATTTCATGGATTCAAAGAAGAGTTGTTGGAATAAGGGAGATAAAAATATCAAAATACCGCTTACTTCATCATTCTATTAAATTTAATCCCCTTAAATTGTCCCTTTTTTTCTAAAGCTACAATCCTGTGTCTGGAACTGCAGAGATATTAAGTCCTGTCCAGAAATCTTTGGAGTCTCAGGGGACTCCTCGAAATACGCGAGGCGCTTTTCGAAATATTCTGAACAATATCAGCAAAAAAAAATAAAAATAAAGATATTTTTAATCATTTTTTCCTGCTTTTTTTAAAATTATGTGCGTCATCAACTTTTATTAACAAACCGAAGATAAGGATTCCACATCCCAAAAAATATGAGGACGTGATTAAAACGCAGATGCCTTGCAGCCAATGACGACTATTTTGGTGGATTTTAACGGCCTAAAGTGCATGTTTTCTACGTTCCAAATCACGCTTCTTTAGGTCTATATTACATGTTTAATGTGGTAGTTACTATTATAGTGTTTGACGTGATTTTCACGTGAATCTGCATCATTAAGACGTCATTCTCACGTCACTTTCACGTCATTGTAACGTCACCAAACACCAAAAAATTTCGTCATATTTACGTTGATATGCTCCATGGGAACAGGTCAAATTACTAATAGATTAGTGTAATAATTAGTAATTAGGAAAAATTATCTATAAGAACCCCAGCTGCAGTCTCTCTTTCTTGAATGGGTTTGATTACATTACATATTAGTAGCGTGTGTGAGTCGGAAAAAACCCCGAAAATTGTAAATATTTTGAGCCGGAACAAGATTACTTACCCCCCCCCCCCCGTTTTCGAGGACGCTGAACACGATGCCGTCGTCAGAATTTCTCTTTGGGGTTGCGCAACCCCTCAAAATGGCCAAAAACCACCCCCTAGAGAGATAAACCGCGGTTCAATCCATTTCTCTGCAAAAAAAAACCTTCCCCCCGTTTTCGAGGATGCTGAGCACAATGGAGGTGCTGGACATGGCGTGCGACCCCGACCAACCCCTCCACCGGCCAATACTCACCCCCGAAATGGGTGATTTTTTTTATGTATATGTAAGCCAAACGATGGACTTTTTCGAAAAACTTTTTGAAAATTTAAGTACAGAATCACAATGGCCATAATTCAAAATTATTTTGGAGTATAAAGAGTGTCCCACATGACAGTGACATATCAAAGTTATGTTTTTTTAAATGAAATGCTGCTATGTTATTGCATTTTTAGATTGTCTGAGAAGAGGAAATAAGATTGGATTTTACAGTTGGTGTTTAAATTCAGAAGTTTTTGAGTTATAAACAAGTGAAAATCGTCATTTTTTAAGTTCAATGCCCTGTAAAAACGAAAACGGTTCAAGATAGAGAAAAACCGCTTACATGTCCTTATTTTAACTTTTCATGTACTATCCTATGATGTAGATGAAATGTTTATACAGGGTGATAAAAAATTTGAAAAAATCTGAGATTTCTCGACGCGTCGCCAAATAAAAAAATCAAAGAAAGTACAAATATTTCTATACCATAGGATAGTATGTACATAAAAAGTTAAAATAGGGACATGTAAGCCGTTTTTCTCTATCTTGAACCGTTTTCGTTGTACAGGGCCTTGAACTCGAAAAATGACGATTTTCACTTGTTTATAACTCAAAAACTTCTGAATTTAAACACCAACTGTAAAAGCCAATCTTATTTCCTCTTCTCAGACAATCTAAAAATGCAATAACATAGGAGCATTCCATTTAAAAAAACATAACATTGATATGTCACTGTCATGTGGGACACTCTTTATACTCCAAAATAATTTTAGATTATGGCCATTGTGATTCTATACTTGAATTTTCAAAAAGTTTTTCGAAAAAGTCCATCGTTTGGCCTACATATACATAAAAAAAGTCACCAATTTCGGGGGTGAGTATTGGCCGGTGGAGAGGTTGATCTGGGTCGCACGCGATGTCCAGCACCTCCATTGTGCTCAGCATCCTCGAAAACGGGGGGAAGGTTTTTTTTGCAGGGAAATGGATTGAAGCGCGGTTTATCTCTCTAGGGGGTGGTTTTTGGCCGTTTTGAGGGGTTGCGCAACCCCAAAGAGAAATTCTGACAACGGCATCGTGTTCAGCATCCTCGAAAACGGAGGGGAGGGGAAGTAATCTTGTTCCGGCTCAAAATATTTACATGTTCGTCCGACTCACACACGCCACTATATGAATAGAATTTCAGAAATAAATATCTTTCCATTAGACATTTCAAATTTGTTACCAGCTAGATAAAACCTGGAGGGGGTAAATGTCAAATATATTTTAAAGTTGTCTCCCAACCTCTCTAATTATTGGTGTCCCAAAATTTGAAAAAAATTGCATTGTAACACTTGAAAAAATTCTAACCTTGCCTACCTAACAAGATTTAAAAAGGCTTAAGTTTTCTATTTTCTTTTTCATTATCAATTTCAAAGAATACTATCCTCCCGAGCACTTCGTCCCAAAGAGAAAGCCCATTCCCTCTCCTATCGTTCGTATTTATCGGGGACCCAATAAGTATTTTCATGGAGCCTCGTAGGTAGCTACTTAAAACCGAAGCCATAAAAAAGATTGAAATCAATGAATAAATATTATCCAAACGACGGGAGCAGATCTCGGGAGGTGAAAAGGAATATTGACCCCGAGGGTTACGTCACGCAGACATCAAAGGAAAGGCCAAACCGAAATCAGGGAGCTAACGAATTACATTTTAATATTTCAGTTACATCCAACAGATGGTGATCCAATCTCGGTTTTATTACTTTCCAAAACGGTGACGTTAACATGTTTAATATTAAAATCATGTTTAGGGAGAGAGAAAGAGAAAGCTAATTTAAGTTGACTCATCTTCTGAAAAAATGTAATATTTTTTGTCATTGCGTTTGTATGATTTGTAACTTAGAGAACGCTTTGTTATAAAATTTGACTAAATTAAAGACTCCTTATTCAATAAACAGTTTCATTCAAAAATTTACTAAGATTTGTAGCGTCGCCTTTTCCTTCTACCATTTTCCTTCAGTATTTATAGGGGTTAAAATATGTAGTTGTACATTAGTAATTTAATTTAAATATTAATTGAGGTAGGTTTTAATTTCTTGCATTTCTTATTTGATGATACCGAGTGTATGATTAATCGCATAAAGTAGTTTAGTGGAGAAATAATAGAAAGTAGTTTTTTTTTTTGTTATTGTTAGGTAGCTTTCATAGGTTTCAAGAATCAAATCATGACTAATAACTTTCTTTAGGGTTACTGGTAACTGGATACATTCTTTTGGTGATCTGATAAAACAAGAGGTAACAAGTAAATTAACCCTAACATGCACTATACAAAACTCAACAGATTTTTAAATCTATTTTTAATTTTTTAAATTTTTTTGATTGTTTTTAGTTTTTAATTTTTTTGTTTTTCTTTGAAATTTTCACACGACCAAAATACTTCCGAATATTTTTTATTCAAAACGAAAGACCATAGTGCTGGACAAGTTCTAGCAAGGACAAGAATAAAAACAAAGACAAAGAAAAGAAAAAGAAGAAACAAAAAAAAGAAAAAAAAACAAGAAAAATTCCAGAGAAAAAAATACAAAATGATAAAGTAAAATGATAAAGGACTAGTTTTGGAGGGCAATATTCATGATACAGCCACTGGTTTTGCTGGATTATGAAACATTCTAAGTAATAGGACGAAGGGAGGCTCCGGTAACAGTTTAAAATCACTTCTGGGATGTCGGGAGGGAGGTAAGAAGGAACAAAATTGTGAATTTTATGAGACTATAAAATGGTTTATAATGGGTGGGCCAGATTTTTATACAATAATTTAGAGGGGTGCTAAGGAATGGCAAAATAAGGGGACTTTTCTTGATAAACATACCTCGAAAAATGCACCATAACTCTGATACTGACGTTTCATTAAAATAAAAAAAACTTTATAATTTAATATCCAAGGAGACACAAAAGCCATTTTTTTTAATTTTGAAAAAAAATTGAAATGTGTGATTCAAATCAAAATGTGAAATCAAAAATAGTAACAGAAAACCATTGACGCAGATACGGGGGTTACATTATATTCACTTTCTAAGTACTTAGTACGCCACTAGATATTTTGAAAAAAATTATTAAACGACTAAATTGTCTAAGGAATTCTGAAGAAAAGTGTGTTCTTTTGAAATTTTGGTAGCACAAAAGCCGTTTACGAGTTATTTGCAGTTAAAATTAAAGTAAACAGCATGATGGGGGCCTGCGTCATAGGATACACCCCATGCAGCCAAAATGCATGTCAAAAATTGAGCTCAGTCCCCCCGGTGCATATATAGAGTAAGTAAAGACCTACTGGCCATTGTAAATAAGTCGCAAACGGCTTGGTCTATCAATATTTTACAAGAACACATTTTTCTTGAGAATGCCATAGGCAATTTATTTGATTAGTTGTCTTTATGACGTGAGTGAAAGTTTCCATTAAAAAAATAACACAACGTAGGGGCAGGGTACCTATATTAAAGTTGAGGAATTTTTTATGAACATAAAATGTAATGTCATCAGATTTAAGGGGGCAGACGGGGGGTCGGGGCTGCTTGCTTGTGATCAAATTTTTCCTGGCATGCAGGGTTGTTAAGTCATTCACGTTTGTTTATCCGTTCTGCTTCGGTTTTTAACGAATTTGAAATCCTCAGAACTGGAGCAAAAGAAAACAATAACCAACCCTATTTCATTTTACACGAAACGGAAATAATTAGACGGTTAGAGACTTTGTTTCAGCTTTATAATAACTGATTAAATTGCATGAGAGCTTTTTCGATTTTATAGTCTCAAAATACACGCAGCAGGCTTTATTTAATAATTATTATTGTCATACATTAATATAATATAAAATTACATGTTAATTAATTAGAATGTTCTAAAACGTGGTTGCATGATTAAAGATAAATAAAATCATGAAAACTGTTTGCATTGAAATCAAATTACGAACGTTGAGTATACTGGATTATCTCCCACGCAGTAGGCTTTTTAAATAACACCGACCAGGTTTTAATCAAAATAATGAAAACCATTTCGATATTACAAAATAATAACATATTTCCGCGTTTTTCCTGAAATTTTCCTAAACAAATCCGTCATCCGACAATGTTTAAAAATTAATCAGAATATATGAAAAAGTAATAAAGGTATGAATTATTCAAGTGTTACATGAAGGGCTAGCTTATAGTTGATTTTGATAAGCCACTATTTAAAATTCAATGCCGCTTTTGCATTTCATTAATTTGCATAGAGTAGTTGTTACTGCGTTTAGTAACACCTAAATTTTAGTGGGTATATTTCCCCCACTATGATTGTCTCCATCGGAAAACAATGTCACCTCATCACTTGCATCTTCTGGCAAATCTTCTATTTATAACATGACTTTTTCTGAACGCTCCTGCATGCCCAACTATCAACCTTGGAAAATCCAGCAACCAATAAAGACAAATTAACGCTACTGACCCAATCTGAAAATTTCCCCTAGAAGTCAACAACTTCAGAAGCATCGCTACAGGCTATCCAGGCCCGTATGTACGTTCATCTGCATTGATGCCTAAAAAATAGGCCAAAGTCTAGTTATCACAGTTCGTTTCACCCTTTACAGACTCTCAAAGTCGATTCAGTAAAATCTCCCCAATATACAGCACAGAACTTCAACCAGCCGAAAGTTATTTCGTTATATGCTCTGACTCACCTAATTTTCTCCAATCAATCAGCATGTTTACCTACGACACTCCTTAGTATAATAGTAAACATTAATAAAGGAATCCTGTATCAATTATGAAAGGTCGAATATGAATAAGGTATTCTACTTATAGAAATAAAAAACCCATTCAGCAACGATCCTTTAATAACGATTAATTAATGAAGTGGAATGAGTTGAAATAAATAATAATGTTACAAAAAATTGATCACAACAACAAGGAAATTGATAGAGATTTTTCTATTCATCAAAACATTTTATCCTGTGCAGCTGTTTGTTTATTTTTTGTATAAATTATTAAGTTTTCTATTAAGAAATACTAACAAACTGCTCTGAAAGAGGAGTAAAAAAAAGTAGCGATGCAGCATGAATTTATATTCTCTGCAGTTCTGCAGTAACATACCTGCTATGATAAAACGTCATACAGCTATGGGGGATTGAGAATCCCTCCGGAATCGGTCGTAACTCTTGAATTCGCTGGGACATCTGGAAATTTCTTCAACTCAGCGCTGCGGAAGAACCGTTGCCGTATGTTTTGTTGTAAACATCCGCTGACAATGCATTAATTTGATACATCAACGTTCGCTCTGATCGGAAAATTCATATTCTCGACAAAAATCAACAAAGTTTCAATTAACGTTGACAAAACAAACAACCGATCCTGATTGTATGGTTGGTAAATAATCCTTGTTTCATTATGGATTTTGTTTGGTCAACAATTATTATTAATTTCCAGAGTCGTTGAAAATGGATTTTTTCAAGATTGACTAACAATTTTCAAATTAATCAACAAATGGAATGTAATATAGGAATTTGATTGTTTAATAAAAAGGAAGAATTTTTAGCCCACAGTCAATTAAAGGACTACAATAAGCATTAGAATTTTTTTTTCGTATTGTCAATCAACCGAGGATGGCCTCTTATCAGAAAAATTCACTGGAATTGAACGGGAAATACAATAATCGAAAACGTTGAAAGTAATTTGAGCTCCTCTCAGACAGGTAGGTCCCGTTTAATGAAGTATCTACTGACTTGACATTGTTGTATCATTGAGGGGTAGTTCTCAGACTGCTTTTTATGGATTTTCAGTAAATAATATGATCAAAAAAATTGTCTGCTAACTGTAAAGTACATTAAAGCCATACGGAGTCTTCAGAGATCAGTTTTTTCCGCATCAATTACTAATAACCTTTCTCGAACAAAAAATCTATCGGGGATACGCAACCTTCCGTACAAGCTCTTCAACGACGATATTAAATTCGTAAATTCGTAATTATTTTTGAGCGGCTATTTTTTTATTCCGTACTTTTTTTAACCATTAAACTTTGGACTTTTGAATGAAACATAACAGATTCTCAATTGCAGAGCGAACGAAAAAGTGGTTTTTATTTTTGGAAAACGGGTCAGTGATAATTGTCACTCAACGTGCATACAGTTATTTCTATGGAATCTCAATGCTCCAATACCTCCTAGCACTATTGGTGCCAAAATTTGACCCCTATTGTAATGTTGTAAGGATATGAAACGTACATTCAGGCCTCGACCTAGACGATCTATCTAGAACGAGTGTAGCGGATAAGTTGATCCATCGCACCATTCCGGTGACCTGGAACTGCGTTTAAAATATTCTTAAATCTGCCGATGATGACGAAAATTTTTTCAAAAATTCAACCATCCCCGACAAGGCGCGTTGTCATTTGAACGGGTTTGTGGATAAGAGAAGCTGCAGCTTTGGAGGGATAGATACATAATCCCGGAAATCTCCACCAATGTTCATGACACCCACTTCGCATGACTGTTCCCCCTTTGCTTCATGCCTCCAAAGGGGGTGAGTGCCAAAATTTGAAAAACACGCATTTGTACATCAATAGCTTGTAGGTACCACCATTTATTCTAATAATGTTTAGCAAGCGCCAAACATGGCACTTGGCTATATCTCAAATGTATTTCTTTTATTGACATTTTCATCAATATCTCTGAAAGATGATTTTGGCACTCACCCCTTTGGAACAGCAACGCTGCAATTACTGTCTAAGATTTATTTTGGGAACCCGACGATAATTTTTGGTGTTTGTCTATTTTCTATTTTTTTTTTAATAGCAGCAAATCGGTTTCTGCACGGGCAAAGATGAAAAGACACGTGCACGAGTAAAATAATTTATATTGATCCTTCAACTCACTTTTTAGAGAGTAGATGAATGGAAAAACCGGAAAGGCGTATGATGTAAAATATCCCTGGAGATTGTAACAAATGTAAATAAAACCGAAATGCTGATAAATAATTAAAGTCTTGTAACAGTGAACTGTAACAAATTATTTTTACAAAGCTCCATATTCTAACTATCGTGTTCCATTTATACCTAAAGCATCCCAGCTTGATTTTTCACGATAAGCTTTTACGAAAACGACGAAGTAAAGTTACGAGGCAACCCCAATATTGATCTCGTTTTCCAGACCCGTATTGTCATAAAAACTGAACTCGCTTATTTTCATGGATCGTGGAAAAGGGCCTGCTGCTTGGTTTCTCCGTCGCGTCGGCGGCCCTTTGTTAAACGGCTCAGGAATCAGCGTCGTCGAAGCACAGAGCTCATCAGCGCTCTCAGCGAAACGACATGAAGATAAATTTTGGATGCGGATTATCACATCCCGCTCATCATGTCTAATAAAATAACAAGAGCAAGCCAGTTCGATTAAGGTGTAATTCCTGCGGAATTTGTCTGTGTACGTGTTGAAGTTTCTCGATCCTCGAGCAGCATTCGGTGAATAGTTGCATGACTGGTATTTTGTGTGATGAAACTTTACAGCTAACTGGGACCTAATCTAATTTGGTACTTCTAATCTTGGTACATGTGCATTATCATTTATAAATCTATTTCGGAGTCACTGAAAGAGGGTGGTTACCTACCATAAATCCTTACAGAGCTTATGTTATGTGGGTACCTACCTATAACCCATTAAGATTATTGGTTACTTTTATTACTACTACCATATATCAATAATTCTACCTGTCATTTCCAATTTTTATGTCTTTTATTTAATTAAAGCCTTGAAGTTTTTTGATATCAGTTTTCGGCGATTTTGATTTTATAATCGAATTCACCGTTGTATTGAAGAAAAATCGAGTTTTTTGCCAGTTTAACACCAAATTACAGTTTTTCACAGATGATGATAAAGAAAAATAACTAGAAAAAGAGAAGAGAGAGTCTTCTTCGGCAATTTCAACAATTTTCTTCGTGTTCCATACATAGAAATTCTCTTATTTGAAATCATATAGTTATGCCAGTAAATACGATATTATATAGGTAGCTACCTAATACCTTTTGCCAGGAACTGTACAAAGCTATTTCTGGATTGTATTTAATAAATAGCAGTGTGTTTCTTGTATTTCAACGGCATGAAAGTGGAATGGAACTTAATTGTTTGAATGCCTTTTATAAAGTTTACGTCTAACTTCTAACAAAGAGTTTAAGCTTAGCGGCACATCTTCAAGCTGAGCTAACAATGGCGCATCATGAAACAGAGTCAGATTCCTTCACTGATCTCCGGGAAACTACCTAGAATCAAATGTGAATTGGAAAATCGGAAAACAGTTCAACGTATTCTAAAGTTTAAAGTTTCGAGGAAGTGAGCGCTGGTAAACTTAATCTTGGATTTTGATTTGTATAACCAAAGTAAAATATCGACACAGACACCCTCCATATGGTGCTCTACTCTCGGTATCTCTTTATCTACTGGAGAAACTGATACAAATATTTAGATATAACTTGAGGGAAATATATAAGAACAATGAGAAAATGAGAAATGTAGGAATTTTTGTCTACTTTAATTTTTATTCGAAAAAACACTTCCTTTCTGAGATTTAGCCTAAAAACTGAAAAAAAGCGAAAATTTGGACAAACGTGCAAAAAAAAAAACAAAGTTCAGGTTTGTAACGAATTCCAAGGCATTCGTTGGTAATTATTATTTATTTTCATTATTAGAGGGGTTTATCAGAAGTGATACAGTTTTTACGACGGTGATTAGCAGGTTATCCCCGCCGGCACCGGCTATATAAACAGAGCCAACTGAGAAGCCAGTTAGAGGATCCGAGGAACTGACTCGAGAACCATCTCCCTCCTTGTGAATTGAGCTCGGAGGTCTCCCGGAGGCATGTATTGAGTGCACTCCGTCCAGTTTACCTAGCCGGCTACAGTAGGTCGATGAAATGAGTCGAGCCTAACTGTAACCGGACGTCGATAGACCGTCCAGAGTGGAATGAGCTCTGGCCGGCAATCGATTCAGTATAGGGAAACAGTCGGCGCTACGTGGAAGCACCGGTTAGTCCCTTCAGTCACGACCCGGCCTGTATTGAGGGCCGGATTCAGTAAAAGCCGCCCCAGCATTGCATTGAGATTCCGGGAGCGGGTTCTGTTTCAGATAATTTCATCGCTGGAGGATTTTCTCCCAGACCCCGTCACGGCGAGTATTCCGGAAGCCACAGCAGCCGATACGCACCGTGCGACGGCGAGAGAGTGACTGCCGTAGTGGAGCCGACTGTGAACCGATCAGGCGGTCAGCCAATCGGTAGTGGTACGCGCCCCGACGCAGATATCTCCCACCAATCAGACAGCGAAGGACGAGGGCCGGCCCATAAGATACAGTGGTTATCGATATGAATTTGACTAATACAGACATGTGTAACTAGAATACTTGTAAATAAAGATTTTATACTTTTTAATTGACTTGTCACGGGTACAAAGGGGCAGACATCCATCCCTGGGTAATCATCTCTACCTAACTGAAAATCCCGTTACAAGATTGGCGCCCAACGTGGGGCCCAAAACTTTTGGGCAGCTAACTTGAAATTAGTGTTCAGCGACCCGAAATCCATAGAGGGTGAGAAAATCAAAACTATGACAAAACTACCCTCTGAACTCCCATTTTATTCCTAATATGCCTAACCTAATGAGAAAATTTGCCGCACGTTACCTTGACCACGACCCGGAACGCGCTAATCATGTGAGTGTTGCGAAAAAGCCTTTGAAAACTCATTTCTATAAAGAGTTTTTCGGCACTTTTTTTTAACGTGGTTTCCCAGGATGCCTAATAAATCCATGACCAGAATTCCGTTTCGGTGTAGTCGTCGATGTTACTCTTCTCTGGCTTCTCGGGGTATTTGATTGATAGATCATTGTAGTCGTCATCGTCATCAATTTGCAGGATTACTCGTAGCGTTGGTGCATGAATTGGCGCTACAATTCTTGCAAATAAGCGTACAGTGTCGCAGGTTTTTCTGGTGCAGGTGGTGCGTCGGTGGTCACTGGTTCTAGGCATTCTGATGCTCTCTTCCGCTCCATTTTCTGGAAACAGCTGTGAACCAGTTTCCATCCACTTTTGCAGTTGCAAGAACACTCGAAAAGGATGTTGGCGTGCTGATGATTCCGAAGACACTAATTTCGACATGTTTCTGTTTGTTTTTTCATTGCTTAGCGCTATAAAAATAGCTTTGCCACAGTTCTTGATTATTTTTTGACTTGCCCTATTATTGTCCTCGAAAATACCTTCGGACTTGCAAAGTTTTCGTTCGTGTAATAGTTTTCCTAGTCTTCCTTTGCCAATAGAGGAGTTTTAGAAAGGTAACCGAACGGTAAGAGTTCCCCTCTAACCGCTACACTTCATGGCAATGAAGGAATTGTAATATTTTGTATTCTAAGGTAAGTTTGAGCGGTTGCCAAACTTTACATTTGGATTTTTTTTTCTTAGATTAGTTTTCTCCGTCTTGCTTTTACGGGGATTCATTAAGTAGCATTTTTTTAAAATTTAATTGGGTGCCATTTTCAAATGTCTTAACCGATTTTGCTCAAATGAAATACCTGACCGCTGCTTGTCGATATCTTACTCCAGTAAAAAATTCAACTCTCCTACATGGAGAGTACTCCGAAGTTTCCGTCAGTACTCAGAAGTCCTCAGAAGTAACAGGACTTCCTACTCAGTGGGCCGAAGGTAAACGGCTTTCCACAAATGGAACATTCAACAAAAGATGAGCACAATTAAGAGCAGAAGACCCCAGTGGCACTAGATTTCTGCGAAATATGTAAGTGTCTAATGGACCGAGCTACACACCCATATCGGTTATGACTGCCCGACACGTTTGGGATGACCTCTGTGGAATTTTAAGTTTGGTAGCCGCTTACGCCTAGATACATGAGTAGCTAGTGCCTATGAGCTCCAAGGGGTTTACATTGGGTGCGCCAGGCACCTTTATCACAAGTCACCAAAAAACCACAAAAATATCAGCTTCCAATACTGAAATCTGCGACCTGAATCGTGATAGAGGAATGAGTTTTTTCAAACTTTCGGCTATATTTAAACGAAAATTGCAAAAACATTAAATCAAGATGACCGAAGTTTCACGTATAATATTTTGTATCAAAACAGTAATTCCATGTTCTACATGTCAAATGGAAGTAAAACTCCTCAAAAAAAGCCTTTTTAGTCTTTTTTTTTCGTCTTTTTCGAGACCAGTTTCACTTAAAATGATTGGACTAAATAGGTGAAATAGATTGAAAGAAAGAAGTCTTTTGAAGAAGACTTCTAAAATGACTATAAGTAGTTAAATAATGGTTGTCAAACTTAACCCTGGTACACCTTTTTATTTTGACACATGGAACAGAAAATTCGAAATTTTTCTTTGACAGAAATATTTATTTATTCATCTATGAATAATCACAGTCGACTATCTAAGATATTTTCTAGTTGCTATTAAGTTTACCTACCATGTACTACTGTACATTGTAAAACTTCAACAAAAAAAATAAACTTGGCTGCACGTTTCGACGCGTTTCTGGGTAACTCGGCTTACGAACTAGCCAGCTTGAAGCAGAAAGAGACATGCATTCCCAAACTTCTCGTTAAATCGCTAAGTTCCAGTCAAGGAAGCGAATCATTTTAAGACTCGAGATGGGGGCGGAGATTTGTTACAGGAATTGTTACTTACCAAAAGGTGTAGCTAACGGGCGATTCAGTCTGTGTGCAGCTGGAGTGCATTATTTTCATAAATCTTCCAATCGAACCGTCCAAGTAAATCCTAGGATTCCCGGAGTAAGTAAACGAGCATTTCTCTCCTATTCTCCAAGTGTCAGGAAAGTAAAGCGAGTCGATTTTCTTTTATAAAAGTTGAATAGAATTTCGTAGTTGTAGATCTTCCCCTTTACTTATTCTATGCTGAATTATTGGATTTAAGTTTACCATGTCAACGCAATTGAGAGCAATAAATATTACCAGAGGGACTTTTTTTTCCTTAGCCATAAAAGTAAATAAAAAATTAAAATAGCTCCGAAGTTGCTGCTAGAGAAAGGCTGCATTTGATCAAACTATAGACAAACTGATTGACTAAATACAACTTGAATAGTCTTGTGCAGTAACGATTCCTGTCATCTCCAGGGAGAAACGTTAATTTCCACGCTAATGTGCCCCGTTCATATTTTGGATGAATCGAGGCGACTCCCCAAATCACGAGATTAGAAACTCTCGGAGAGTTGCTGAAGTTCGGGAGCACTCTTCAGGCCTAGTCTGACTCGACCAACCGTGGGATGCATTCGAATCCAGCCGCATCTGGAGAAGTTTGGCGTTCGAAACGCCATGAAATCATATAAACTCGTCAGAAGTTACTTTGTTAAGCCTGTTTCTTCCACTCGAATTTATTTACTCCGTTTCGTGTGCGGAATATTAATTGCCGGTGCTCTGTACTGATATTGCCTCATAAACAGGGAGTTGTTGGCGGTACATGAGGGCTTTGAAAGTTCTAAATTTGATTAGAGATCTGAACTCTCAATAGAGGTATGCGACGGTTAAATAAAATAGTGGCGCCGTGATTTAGAATGACACAATTTATTGCGATGTAGTGCTATAATGAAACTTTAGAAAATTCCTGCTCTGTGCCACGGTATAGATGAATTGGTCACTGTTGAAGACCAAAGAACTTTCTTCTGGAGTTTCTTCCCGATACACTAGTGTACATAATAAAAAATCGTTTAACATAATATTCGAGTAGTCCAGTCATTACGTCGAAAAAATTAGTTAGAAATGCAAGTGAACCGTGTAACGTCTTTTTTTTAAAGACGTTTTAATTATACTACTAATGCCTTCAAACGGGGTTAGGGGTTAACTCACACAAATTTATTCCCAACATTAAAATACCAAACATAAAAAAAACACTGAATCACCTGGTTGAGATTTAGGTACTAATAAATTGGTGGAGTAGATTTCCCGATTTATAGCGGTTACTCAGGATAAAATACGAAGGGAATTAATAATTATAGTGCATGGTAATGTGCTGTAATGGAAGCGATATGGAAGCAAATTGTCTATGCCGGAGAATTCACATAGGATCTTGGTCAACAATTTGAAGTTGAGTTTTTCCAAGCGCCCCTCTCAATATCCAAAAATAAGCTTTCACGGTTCAGTTGCATTTTCAAATCTATTTAATGACTGGACTAGAGTACAATCTTGGAGCATTAATATTAGGGAGCACTAGACAAGTTTATTAGATCCTAGAGATCAGCATAAGGTAATACAAAGTAATCTCGTTATTTAAACTAATTAATAACATTTCCGCCGTTACTTGATTATAAATGTTGAGATAAATCGATTCAGTATGTTTATTAGAAAACTTTGTTTCAGACGTACAACATGGACGCCCAGATCGGCGAGTCGTCGGCATGCGCCACGGCGCTGATGTGTGGTGTGAAAACAAACTTTGAGACCGTCGGACTGGACGCCCGAGGTCGGTTCGAGAATTGCTTCTCGAGCTTCTCCTCCAGGGTATCGTCTCTTATAGACTGGGCCCAAGAGTCTGGTAAGCCGATGCTTTTAACGAAAATTGTCAGCTTTAATTTTACGTGATTTTATTTGATTTGGCGCAATTTTAGAGAATCAAGCGGGTTTATTTATGTTTTTCTGAATTGATGTTTTTCCTTTGTCGTTTCGTTTCTCAACGATGAAGGTGCATCGCGACGACGTCTCGGAGAAACAAGACAAACAGCCATCAGGAGTGAATCCATTCTCACCTGAACGCCTTTGATTACTCGAGCGCTTTACTGGCTTCTGCATTTAAAGAGGCGCTCCCAAGCTGTCAGGACGATCTGTTTTCTCGGAATTAAACGTCCCGACCGGGGCAATTCCAGCTCAAAGAATTCGTTCTGTTTTTTTTTATGAAAGAACCAGATTTTTAAGACTCGATTTGTGAACACTCCGAAACGACTTCTGCATTGTAAGTGACTTTTTCACTCGGAATTTTCATTCTGGAAATGAAAAAATGTTTCCGTGCAATCAACAAGTTGTTTATTCTATAAAGCTAGGGTAGTTCTTTGACGTTTTATTTCTGTTATTTCAATGTTTTTTTTTTCATTTTTTATGTAATAATACGGCGGAATGCGATTTCATGAAACAGGGATTGCTTGATTAAACTTCCCAACACCAACACCAACACCGACACGGTTTTATTTTCTGTATCGGGTTAATAAATACCGAACGGTATTCCAAGCATCATACGTCTGATGAAAATACTTCCCGGTAACGTTCCTCGGTTTTTAATTAAATCCATCAGTCCTTTTTAATATAAAAAGGATTAAAACAAGATAGAAAAATTCCAGGCATATCAGTTGAGTGGGTATTAAAAATTCGCCCCTATTTAAGCCTCAAAAAGGGCCGGACTTGATGGAATTGATAAAGCAGGAGCGACGCCCGCTATTTTTGCCACACTCGGTTCATATAATCCTCTTATGTATTAATATATTGCACAATGGATGGGTCCTTTCATTGGGACTATTTCATCGTCAGATCCGCTGTAGTAAAACGACATGATGATTTGGAAACGGGGGAACTCAACCCTTTCATATTTGAGATTTGGAACTAACATTACGTTCAATTCATGGCGGTTTTGTGTTACAAGAATTAGAAACTTTCTCGTGACTCAGATATTTATTTTATCCCAAAGGCTTTAGAACCTTTATATTCTTCTCGGGAATACAAGCAGGAGTAATCTTACAACGCTAAAGCTTACCTTTGTGAAAAACGACGCTTTATTTGATACTCCGTTTCTTTTATATAAAAATCCAAGAAGCTATTTCAGACTTCAATGTTAAACGAATATGCTCTTGTATCTATATATAAATATTATAATGAAGTCCTTTGATATGAATGTGAGTTTCAAGTTTTTTTTTCTCTACATCCATCAAAAGACTTCAGTCGAGTATATATAGGCAACGTGTCTATTTATTTTGATCTCGAAGAGACGAAATGAGACTTCAAAATGATTCTAAAGAAAAGCATTTTTTATTTAACTCTTGAGAAAAATTTTTTGGGTTGAATTATGGATTGATAAAAATGCAAAAACCGCAAATTCAACATTGTAAAATGTGTTTTTCAACTCCTGGAATTCAATCTGGAGACTTGGTTTGACTATCGTTTCAAACGCCGATCATTGTGATGTGCTGTAACTTCAGCCCTATTGGACTTGCCGGAGCCCTGATCTCGGGGTTCTAGTTTCAGCATGTTTTACCAGATTGTTGTCATTGAAGGCTTATTAGAACCAGAAGCTGGAGTTCCGAATGGGGTACTGAACCAGGGTCCCGGATTAGGGTTTCCGATTAGGGGGTGAAGTGCTTTTTAGAGACGATTTCATTACTTTTAACACAACATTTCAAGTTATTAACATTTTCCACGGTTTAATAATAAGTGGAGCGATTCAATGAAAATTTTAGAAAAATTACAGTGTGGCATTATTTGGGGGCCACATGTATGAACTGGTTTCAGGATACTTCGGTGGGGATTAATTAAGACGTGTTATCATAGGGTGAAGGACCAGGGTCATGCCGAAGATTAGGATCGAGTTAATTGGTGACAGGAACTTTTTAATGTTCACAATACACGAGTAATTCTTACGAAACGTTTAATCCACGATCTGTGAATCTCATTACCTAATTGGTTAAAGTTTTAAGATTCACTAATAACGGGTAATTTCGTATCTGACGACAATGCCAAGTTTTAGGAGAGTTACTGACGACTACAATCACGAAAAAAATTATCAAGCGGTCCTGCTGCCTCGACAATGGTAAGCCAGACACTTTCTGTCTGACGACCTGCCTCCTTCTTCCTATTCTCCCAGCGTTGCTAGTTTACAGGTTGCGGGCAGGATGAAGTAGGCATTTTTTGACTTTCGAGACACGAAATTTTAACAACACGATTTCTTCAATGTGATAATCAATGATCAATCGAGTGATTAATAAGAAAATTAATTACAATTAGGGATCACGAATCCTCGAAAACTCTTAAGAGTTATAGAGCAAAATTCAAATGACTGACGATGAACTACTCCCACAACCGGAGCGACACTTGGAGGTTCACTACGCGCATACAGTGGGTTCAGAAAGTAAAGTGAGAAACGTCCAATTGCAAATAAAAATGGCCGTTTCCTTCTTTTTCTGAGAATCGTCAGTTACAGCAGACTAGACTGAAGAAGTAGTGTCACAAGCAATAATGGAACAAGCAAGAATCAAGGTGATGTTAAGAAACTTGTTGAGGGACAAGTAGCAGTGACCCTGGTAGCAGAGCAACGTCATTTTTTTGTTCTTCAACTTCGAATGACTCATAGAAATGTACACAGCACAATAATAGTGTCGTCAAAATGACGTCGTAGTGAATGAGAAATGTCACAGATCACAAACGTCATTTAATCGCGTAAAAATGACGTCAAGAAACGATGTAAAGACTACCAAATTAAAGACATAATTGACCTGAAAAATATAAATTTACAAAAACCAATTAAACTCACTTTAACTTTCAATGTGAACAACTTTAGTTTGGTCTTAGTGGTCTTAGTTTCTCAATTTTACTCGTTCAAACATTTAAAAATGATTCCAAAAAGTTTTACGTGTATATGACGTCAAAAACGCGTTACTTGGCGACGTAGTAAAATGGGTGTCAATTTACGTCTTTCTGACGTCACCTATTGTTTGTCTTTAATTACATAATATATCAGGTACTTAAACAAATTATTTTCGAGGTCACTTATAGATTGCTGACGTCAGCGATCAATATGACCAGAATATGACGTAATAATCACGTGTCTCTGCTAACAGTGGAAAGATGTAATTTTCCAGCTTCATAGATTGGGATATATTAAATAATAAAAGAATCTGAAATACAACATATGGTTTCCATATGTAGGGGATATGCACGATTTTCGAATTATTATTACATATGGTTACTATAGAAACTAGAAATAAGAAAATAATGTATATATCATAAAAGTAAGTAGTTGGTTCGTCACAAAGAAACGAGCATCTGTGAAAGGGAATGAAAACACAGAAAGTACAGCAAAACGCGCAATATAAAAGCTTCCAGTACTTACAACTCCATTTCAGTCGAGAGGTGTTCCCGATTAAATTACGTGACAATTTGCGACGTTCCCAGACAATAAGTAAACTGTAACGCAATCATCTTGTTCCATTTCCATAAAAGTAGCATCACTCATTGTTATTATTCTCCCCGCGTGACTCCTCCCAGGACGAACATCTAGCTTATCTGGTCATTTTTCTGCTGAACTTCGTCACGCCTTGCGACCTTCTTCCAGCACTCTCACCCTTTCTTTAAGCCGGCAATCTTTCCGGGACATTCATTCCAATTAAGGGAACTTCCGGAGCGGCACATCTAATTCCGGCGGAGAAGCTCTCATTTAAATCTAAACTCGAGCAGTATTTAGCCACTTTCTCGCAGAATTGCAGTGCGACTAGTTCGGGACAAGCTGAAACGGCTTTATATTGTGACACTGATGGAAGCCTTGTTCTCGTCCTTGTCTTGTCTCTAAGCCATTATGTGAAATAATTATACAAAGGGTTTAAATTTTCCTTTGTCAGTAATGAACGCTTCTACATAAAATATACAGTTTCACGTGAAATCTGTGACTGATGTTTACATTGTTTTAATTTATGTTTTCTGATATTAATTGGCAAAAGAGAAGTTACCAGAGCATCCCATATGACGAGTTCAGTTAAGTCCAACTTTCTATCTGCAAAGCAGATCTTTCGTAAATATACTTACTAACTCATGTTTAAGTTTGCTTTTGGATAGTTGCAAGAAGATTCACACACATCAGCTTATTTAGTTAAGGAAAGTTTACCTTCTGGCACTTATTATCAATTAATTGCCACCAAACTTAATAGTGTAAACTTCAAACGTCCTGTTCTATCCAAGACGTGCTAAAGATGATGCGACACTACTAATTGGTGTCATAGGAAACTTAGAAGAACATTTTATTTTGTCTACTTACTGTAGGTCCCTTAACTAGGTCTTCCCAGTGGAATTTCCAGCGCACGATGTTGAATTACAATGGTGTTAACCTCCTGGTTCTAGCTAGAGTTCCAGAAAAACGATTCCTGATGTAGTGTATCCTGAGTTGATCCCCGAATTGGACTGATGATCTCAGTACCGCAACATAAATATCCTCACTATCCTTGCAGCGAGTTTCCCATGGGGATGAAATAACTTTTTGGCATCAGGGCGTGAGGTCGCCGGTGGAATATTATATTTCAGTTATACAGTTCTTACAATTCTTGAATAAGCCAAAGCTGGAAAGCAGTCACTTCGCGTACGGTCGGGTTTTATCCAGGATGCTTAAACAGATTAGACCGCCAAAAATGCTCCAGTGATTCACTATCTGCTTTTTTGATGATTTTGGGCTCACTGAGATATTTATTTATACAGGGTGTCCAGGTATGAGTGTAAGAGCTACACGTGGCGACCTTCCTTGGACTATTTTGAGTAAAAAATCTTTATACAAAAATGCTCTAAATGTCTTCACGGTGCCACACGAGGTCATCAAAGTTAGAAATTCTGGGTCACAAATATGCATATTATTGAACTTCTGTTTCCTTTTGCAGTTACGGTTAACATTTTTAAAGACTTTTGCAAAGTCTTATTTCATTTAATTTTCGTAATAGTGCAATTATTAACTTTTTTAACATTTCCTAATTTTTTTTTTTTTAGAAATGTTAAAAAAGTTAATAATTGCACTTTTACGAAAATTAAATGAAATAAGACTTTGCAAAAATCTTTGAAAATGTTAACCGTAACTGCAAAAGGAAATAGAAGTTCAATAATATGCATATTTGTGACCCAGAATTTCTAACTTTGATGACCTCCTGTGGCACCGTGAAGACATTTAGAGCATTTTTGTATTAAGATTTTTTACTCAAAATAGTCCAAGGAAGGTCGCCACGTGTAGCTCTTACACTCATACCTGGACACCATGTATACGAAAAGTATGAATGTCAGCAAAGAGGTTTGATCAGCTACCAGGGCCGGTGTGACCTACCACCTTTAACAATTACCAGAACGATTACCTGATTTCATCATTCTCTGGAAATCCACCGTTAAGCAACTGATTAAATCTTGCGATTCGAGACCTTGATAATTCTTTCCCTGGAGTAGATATTAAATACCTGGAGCACTCATTGATTCTAACAAATTCCGCAGAATTTCCAATAACATATATTAAGGAAGACCCTAAATACAGCTTACTTATGAACAAAGAGAAATGCGAAATCTCTACATGTATCAGAGAGACGCTGGCCCATCAAAGTAGGGACTGTTGGCGTATAAACGCATTTGAAATATTCTAGCGGACGGTCTTAAGGACATTTCGACCAACATTTTGACGTCCCAATATTTATCTTCAAAGACTTGTTATTCAGAGAGCGGTCTGTGGCCAAAGACCAGAGAAATATGCTCCTGACTTATTATTACTTCAATTCGTATTCTATACAAAATCATACGGTGACCTTTGATGATGCCTGGCTGCCCGCCTTAGATTTGGAATACGCCTCGAAGTGGACGAGTCAGAACAATAAGAAGCTTTTATAAGTTAGTTGAAGCTGCCCTTATAACTGTCCCTATATGTAAAATGGATATTCTTGAGAAGTTAAATAAAATTTCTTGTCTCTTTGGATTTCTATTTGTTTCTTTGTCTGCTTAAATCTTGCAATCGATTTTAAACCTCCCTCAAGAGCTAGACACTTGAAATACTAACTCGCTTACTTGTCTTTCTGTTTATCTGCTCGGCCTAAATTTTTCAAGAGCGCGTGGGCGGAGCCAGATACAGAGGATGTGGAAGTGCTTCAACTTGAATTTTACACATCTCTGTCATGGTTACTAGGACTAAAAATATGTTAAAATCTGTAACGCCTACGTTCACGCGTCAACGTACGGTTGTTGCCCGGGTATAAACCGCCAGGAGGTGTTTTAATTAAACAAACAATTTTTTCGTCATAATTCTTATTCAAAAACATCGCTGTTAAAAGTGATGACGAATGAATGTAAAATGCCCTGGTTAATTATCGAGCGCATTCAACAACACTAGAGCTCAACAACCACAAAACTGACGAAGTTTTCGAACTTCGTAATTACAAATCAACAACCAATCAATTATTAGTTTTACGGTTTGCAGATACCTCGAATTGTATTATAAAACAGATTTTATAACTAATTCTAAATATCGTAAAATCATATAAACAGGCAAATGAACAGGGCAAGGACAGTGGTAACGCATAATAATAGGTAAATATACATACATCCACCAAAGTTGATTAATCACAACAAGATTAAACTGTTATTTTGCCATAGGTATACAAACCAGATCCTGGTCCTTACTCGGGTTCTATATAAAGCGGGCAGCGTCAATACAAGTAATTTAGTTGCACCGGACCTTTGATTTAGAGAGTGTATAATAAGCTGGTGGCGCATAATTTTAATTAAATCCTCCCGTCAGTTGGCAATTTATTAATGTAGAAGGTCCAGTGTTTACATCACTAGATTGGCAGCTGGCTTCTAATGTTGATTGATGGCCGTTTGATGGCCGGACGCACTGCTCTGTCCAGCTTTCCAACACATAAATGTCGAATTAAAATCAACCCCGATTTACATATTGTTTGTCTTTATGGTAAACTACCGACATTAATCAAGCCACGAGCAGGAGCGATCGACTCTCGTGCCCGGAAGAGAACGGGCAAAGCGGAGGGAGAGTTTTATATCGGTGTTGGGGAATTTCGCGGATCGCCAGTTAGGAGGCTTTTAATCTTGGTTATTTATTGTTAGATCGGGTGTTATTTGTTAACTGATTTTTTTACATCAATACTTATCTCGATTACATTACATTGTGTGTAAAATGTGCAGACTTTTTTTTAGTAGAACCTATCCACGTTTTTGGTACCTACCACGAATCCAAAGTTTACCGTTGCCAAAAAATCCTTTTAGATAAAAAAATAGAATTTGTCGCCAGTTTGACACCTCCACTGCGCCTGAAGTTCTATTGTGGCTCACATCCAGTCTTGCTACATTAACTTCATCAAGTCAGTCTTTGAGGAAAAAGCGGGACGCTGGCATAGGATGTGTTTTGCAGTTTCGTCATCCTCCAAGCATATGCGGCATTCAACGCTGATCGCTCAACCCATCCTGTGCAGATGATAGTATAAAAAACTGCAGTACCCAGTATATATGCCTTTTAAGGCTCTCTATTCTTTCTGGTAAGCTCCAGTAGTTTGTTAAGTTTTTCCAGAGCGGGAAGACTTCCCTTTCAGCCCAGTTACGTATTGCTGTTTTGGCAATATTCGGTGATAAACCAAATGCTGGTTCTGGTCCGATACATTTGGATTCGGCACTTTTCCTAGCCCGAGAGTCGGCAAGTTTGTTCTCTCCATATCCATGATATCCGGATATGGGGAGATATTCCACCACCCGGAATCCAGATCAGATTTTCGTAGCTCCTTACTAGAGCTTTCCGAGTTAGTTAACAGTTTCGGACCAACTGGAACTTGCAGCGGCTGGAGCTAAGGACTTTAAAGCCACATGGAAGTCGAAAAATATTTTTATTGATCCGAGTTGGTAGTGCATCTTTTCCTCGCCCAGGAGCGAGAATACTCTCTTCTACGCCCCAACTGCAGTTCTTGTGAATGTCTTAGATCCATCGGTGAACCATCAGAAATTTGCTGTCAGTAGTATTTTTTTGTTAACCTCCCTCACGTTTCTTTCCGTGAGAAGGAGTGAGGAGGAGGTTTTAATAACCTGCTTATGTCCAAGTTATAAGCCTTCGGCAAGCTTCTTGTCATCTCTAGCACTCTATATCTGGCCTTTATCTCTATCTATAAGCGGTATTGGCATGCGTAATCGTAGGTCTGACGACCATTACATTGAGCCAGTAAATTTGTTTGGGTCCAATTCCCCATGCATGTTTTGCCACAGATTCTTTTACACGCCCCCAAGGAGAGTTTGGCTCTGTGTATAACTTTTTCCAATTCCGTTCATCATATTCAATACCTAACTCATGAGTATAATAAGGACGTCGACACTCTTTAGTGAGAAAATGTCCCAAAGGCCAAAGACAAACCTCTTAAATGATTTTATATTATTTTTATTGGAAGAAGAGGATTATTGACATAAGTTTGGAGAAGTTATGATGCTGAGTATGTTGCGCAGACACGTTTTGTTTATTAGATTTTTAGTTCACCTCTATTAAGTGCAAGTATAGACCGGAATGAGAATTCTGTGTAGCAGCACCGTCTTTTACATAATTGTGTGGCTAAGCCAGAACATAGAGACTTTTGGTAATTGTATTCCCAATTGGAGAAAAAAATAATTCAAAATCACCACAATAAAACGTACATTTTTGCTAAAAAATGAGGCAACAAATATTATTATGATCGATAAACAGAGACATCACGTTATTAGGCCAGCGAATAGCGTGCGCGGCGAATTTTATAACGTGCTTAGGAATTTTCTGATTCCAATTATTCAAGTACTGACTGCGGAAAAAATTCACTTGTGCCATTTTCATTGCCAGAATGTAATTTCTAATTATGTACGTGAAGTAAAGATGTGACTGCGGAGAAAATTTCGATTTTGAAACTTGACCAAGAAAAGTTGATTTGGGAACAAGCTAAGAAACCAGAATCCACTGGTGTTAAGAAGTTCAAACAGAAGAGTCGGAGCTATAACCGTGCTCGACGCT
Organism: Malachius bipustulatus; assembly: GCA_910589415.1. Lineage (NCBI taxonomy): Eukaryota > Metazoa > Arthropoda > Insecta > Coleoptera > Melyridae > Malachius > Malachius bipustulatus. The sequence continues at coordinate 26,825,017 of OU342637.1, forward strand.
TTGGAAATAAGGGCATGAGTCTCATGAAACAACTAGTGCTTAATTCTTCAACGAGTAAAAAGTAAAAAAAAAAAATTGGAAGACTTATTTCGCCACAACGTTGATATTGCAATGAAAACCGCACTTTAACTGCGTTTTCTAATTTTTCCTCAAGCCCTTAACGATTTCCAATAATTATATAACAATAATAATAATAGACCAAATCTTATTATGTCGCTTATAAAATTATTTCTTACCATGCCAACCAGGTAGTTCTATTTTAACGTGGAGTTTAGAAAACTAAATTTGTAAGAGCACCTTCTTCGCAAATTTCCAATAACTAGTCTAGTGCTATTCTAAACTCCGTATAAAGGATGCAAAGAAGTCGCTGAGGGAAACTTAAAGTTCTGCTGCAAGTTTACCAACGAGACGAACAATGTGACGAGTAGACAAAACTAACTCAATAATCTACATTGTAGAACTTTGGACTTTCTATAGACGATTGCAAAAATTTACACTGAAAGCACTAGGTATAGGTACTCAAGTTTCGTTAAACGAATATTAAAAAGTCATTCATTTAATTGTTTATCGATCTTGAAGTATTAAACTTTCCATAAAATTACAGGAACTTGCTATATAGCCATAAATTCTATAGCATTCACGAATATGTTTCATAAAGCTTAAAGTGAAAATAGTGATTTGCCTTTTTTATGCCAGCTAAAGCTTTTCTGTAATCCACAAAGAGAAAAGCCTGAAAATCGTATCGACAAAAAAACACTTGTGATGCATGAACATGATCTATCGAGTCAATGATAAAAAACCTTTGACAAGGTGAATCGGGAAAATAATACATTGAAAGAAAACTCCCAGAATCCGATTTTGCGGGTCGAGATTTGCAGAAGAGTTTTCTTTTATTTGTCTGTGCTTAAAATTGATTTGCTTTAAAAAAGTTGTGATATCAAGTATAAAATCGATGGTCCTGATGGCGGTTCTTCTACGAACTGTGCTACATATACGATCTAAGTACTAAAAGACGTTTTCTTGTGCAGAGTTTTCTTCTATTTATCTACTTGACTTATAAATGATCACTAGACCTTCGTGGCTATGTTGTCATTGGGCTAGACTTATTAAATTTTCATTGAAAATGTTCTTGTTGTGAAAATTGAAAATTGTGATTTCCTTTTTTTGTTTATAATCCATAAATCGCTCACTACAAACTTCAACTTCTATAAAAATTATTCCTATTGAATTTTCTCAGACAATCGGAGGCTACTACGGGTATAACCGGAAATGATAAAGAGTAGAAAATATTTCAGAAAGAGAGAGTATAATTTTCATTTAATATGCTTGAGTGGTAATTTGCAGAATTGTCTTTATTATTTTCTAATTAAAAAAAAAAACAAGTATGTAAGTTGAGTTTTTTGGCCAAAAAATGTGGTACCTAAGAGTTTGCTTTGCGGCAGTTAACTATCTATAACTTCTTCCGCGAAGTCTTTGTTATTTTTTTGATGACTGCCGAGACATGTTTTTATATTATTCAACTTTAAAGATGAATCAAACGGAAACTCTCAGAGCACACAAATCCCTTATTACGTCTAATTTTCTCTTTTCCTGCTTCTTTAACTTCTCTCAGATCAATCACCGTTACTAAAAAGTCTTAAATTGATTTCCTTACATATCGAAACTGCTTTTGGTGTGAACATCTTGAAAGAGTTCCAGTAATGAAAAAAATTCCTTTGAGTATTCCAGCAAGATAACAAAATAATTTTTTCAAAGGGTTTTTGAGGCTTTTCCTTCTGACATATTATACCTAAGTAAAGTAGATACTAAAAATTCTCTATCTGAGCGCTGTACTTAGATGTAGGTATATGATGTTTGAAAAAATAACTCATAAAAAGGAAGATGTAAAGTGCAAAGTGTACTTCCAGACAACATCTGAATATATCCCTGGATATAAAGGCGTAGATTTATAGGTTTTTATAATCCAAAGAATTCAATTTACATAGTGTTATATCTCAACGTGTACCTGTGCAAGGTACACCTAAAGCGTAAACCTTGTACCTCTGAAATCCTTTTTCGGCTATCTCCCAACACTTCGAAGAGGGATTTATGTTTTCCCAACCTACTAGTATTCATTTTATGTTTCCAGGACGCATTGTGAGGCTTAATGTATCACGATGTGTGAGTAAAGTTGTCGACAGGTATCTTCAGTTTGTCCCGTTTTATGACGAGTATATAAGATCTCTTTTACATATTTTCCTTTCAAACCTATTCGTGCGTATTCAAGATCAATTAAATGTTATCAGGTTGTTTTATCATATTAGGAATTAAACTTTTTTTAATAATCTCTCTTGCAGGAATAAGTAACTAGATACCAAATGTAGCAAAACTTGAATCTCATGTCCTTTGATGTAAAAGATAAAAATCCGGATTAATTTAAAATCCACCAAGGCAGGTTTCACCGCGCTTTGACTGCACACCATAAAAGCCCACTTTTTCTTACAAACGGCCGGATTGAGGTTTCCTTTTAAGAGAAGAAGGGGCCGGGATGATTTTCACCATTGCTAAGCGAGTGGAAACATTACACTAATGAGAATTTCTTTCCGGGTGTTAGCACATCTGCGATTCTGAATCGCTGACGTGTCTTAGAGAGAGAGAGAGAGGATTCAGGTGAGAGTTTATACTTCTTGGATGCAAAGTTGGCTCGCCGTACTTATGGTGCACATTATGCGGTAATGGAAGGGAAGTGATAATGACCGCATTTTTAATGAAAGGACGAATCACAAACGCTCAAATGAGCCCAAGCCCAAAAAAGCTTTCTTTTCTTTATTATTATGTTTATACATAATTTTATACAGGTTTCGGTATTTGTAGCTTGTTATGATTTGATGTAACGGTGAAATCTTCTAGCGAGTGAAAATAGGATACGACGGGGCACACTTTAAGCCAATATGGGTTATTACACCCTACTTCATGGCGACTCCCTGCCAAAAGGTAACAGGATTTGTGATCGTATTTTCAGGAAATGGAATTTGTCTGGAAATAAAAGTGGGGAATACAAATGGTTCAAATATTAGAAAGGTGGGGGGGGGCACATAAGTAAGAATTTTTTTTGAAATTTTGAACACCAGTCGGCCGAACAATGGAAGACTGATGCGATTTTCAGTTAAAAATTAATTTTATTTTCCTACATAATCTCCCTTGATTTCAACACACTTGGTCCATCATTTCTCCAACATGAGTATTCCCGGAAATGAGAGTCTAGAAGGCTGCGAAAATATTCATCTACGGACCTCTAAACTTCTTCATTGGACGCTAATCGCTTCCCATTAACGAATTTCTCCTAGTTTAGGAACAGATAGAATTCTGAGGGTACCAAATCAGGAGAATACGGTTGATGAGGAAGGATTTCATGCTCCAAAATGCGCAGTTTCCCCATCGCCAATGCACCCTTTTACGCTTGTCCTGCTTTTGATCGGCATTCAGCAAATGCGGCCTCCATTTTGCGCAGAGATTTCGAATCCTCAATTCTTTGTGCATATCCCGATTCCCACAGCCTCAGCTTAGCTATCACATATGGTATTAGGTGAGACGAGGGATGATGAGGCGAGTGGAGGTGACTCGCCTCTCGTCCAATATCATCGCCTATTTTCGATAGTTTCGGTTTCGGATGCACTTTTTTGGTAATTGTGGTGGCGGTTTTTGGTCGTCCATCGCGTGGGTCATCTTCTAGGGACGTGGAATTACGTTTAAGTTCAGCTGCTCACTTTTCAACGGTCTACAGGGAAGGAGTTGACTCCTCATAAACTTTTGTCAACTTCGGAAGGATTTCTTTAGACGTTAATCCATCCAAAACAGGAGGTTCAAATTTATCAAGAGGTCTGCTGCAAAAATTCACGTAAACGAACTAGTTGAGAGAACAAGTTGAAACTTGTCATACAATTTCACCTTACCCTTATTCCGGCACATAGGTGTGCCCGGATTTTTTTTTTCCATCCCTCAAGCTATGCAGAAACAGCTACCTCTGAATGATTCTTTAGAGCGTGACATTAGAAATTCGACTTTTCATTAGGATATAACGGCAGGTTCAGTCCAGACCTTGATGAGACTGCGCACTTCTCTATTTATTAGATTCAGACAGTGAGTGATTTGGAAAGCGTTAGCGCTGCAGGGAAAGGTTTTTCCCGATTGTTACTGCTCCTGTTCTCAGTTCAACACCAGGAGGCGCCAGGTACCACCAGGTGTGAAGATCGTGGAGTAATCTGGTTTCTGAGCTTACCCCATCGAAAAGGTGGCTCTATCTAATAAAAAGTTGTGAAAATCTATCACAATTCATCGCCAAATTGACGGAAGTGAATGCAGAATCGTGCATGGATGTCAAAAATGTACTAGTAATTTCTCATCAAGACTGTGGGGTGTGGCTCTTTAGCTTATTGAAAATTGAGGATCAACTACTTTTTACTTCGTTGTGGTTTATGCGATCAGCTGGTCACTCCCTTCACCGCTAGGGGACGTTTTGGATGTCCATAATACACGACTCTCCAAATGTTTCTGTTATTCGGCGATGTATACAGGGTGTCCCAGCTTATTCGAAGCGGTCTCTGTAGGCCAAAAGATGAACTTTTTCCAAAAATTTTTTGCAAAATCAAGTACAGAATCACAATGGCCATAATTTAAAATTATTTTGGAGTATACAGAGTGTCCCATATGACAGTGGCATATCAAAGTTATGTTTTTTTAAATGGAATGCTCCTATGTTATTGCATTTTTAGATTGTCTGAGAAGAGAAAATAAGATTGGCTTTTACAGTTGGTGTTTAAATTCAGAAATTTTTGAGTTATAAACAAGTGAAAATCGTCATTTTTCAAGTTCAAGGCCCTGTACAATGAAAACGGTTCAAGATAGAGAAAAACGGCTTACATGTCCCTATTTTAACTTTTCATGTGGATGGATGATGTGGAACTATGATGTGGATGAAATGTTTATACAGGGTGATAAAAAATTTGAAAAATTCAGAGATTTCTCCACGCGTCGCCAAATAAAAAAATCAAAGAAAGTACAAAGGTTTCTATACCATAGGATAGTACATAAAAAGTTAAAATAGGGACATGTAAGCCGTTTTTCTCTATCTTGAGCCGTTTTCGTTGTACAGGGCCTTGAACTTGAAAAATGACGATTTTCACTTGTTTATAACTCAAAAACTTCTGAATTTAGACAATAACTGTAAAAGCCAATCTTATTTCCTCTTCTCAGACAATCTAAAAATGCAATAACATAGGAGCATTCCATTTAAAAAAAACATAACTTTGATATGCCACTCTCATATGGGACACTCTGTATACTCCAAAATAATTTTAGATTATAGCGATTGTGATTCTGTACTTGAATTTTCAAAAAAAATTTTGAAAAAGTCCATCGTTTGGCCTACAGAGACCGCTTCGAATAAGCTGGGACACCCTGTATATCCGACAAAGGATGCTGAAATTGTACAAATGTTGTTAGACCGCTTAGAAAGTAATGCGCATGTCTCGAAGCGTCATTTTACAGTTTTGTATCAAGTTGAAAAAAACCTATGGTCATTGGAATTAATTATTTCATAGTGCTTATTACAATAATTTATAAGTGCTATTAACAGTAGCATTAGCACGTGAGCTTATACATTTAATTAAATATTACTTTATCATATCAAAGCAGTATACTCAATGGTTATCCCAAATATGCATCTAACTCTAACAACATTCACATAATGTAGCATTTGCAATGTTTAGCTATTTCCCATAGAATTCCCATTTAGCCTATTTGACAAACTAATATAAACTATTAGCAGTGAGAGAAGCTGTTTAGTGTAACGTAATTAGGACTTGCGTGACAAATGCATGACGTGAGCTTGCTATATTCTCACAGTTAAACTATACGACAATAATACAACTTTGGAAGCTAACTCGACGTGCAATCGTAGACAAACTCCAATAGAGCAAGGAAGTTATAATTGTGGGAAGTTAGTCATGTATGTATAATTTATTGTTTATATGGGGTTTACTGGTCTATTAGTCGTCCAGAAAGGGTTTTGTGTAATTAATAATTCAATATCCTGTTTGCTCTTGAGATGCATGTGCAATTTTGAAAAGAAATGAGACCAAACAGCTAGTCACGAGAAGAAAAATAACCTAGCATAAATCGAATTTTTGCTCTAGTTACGACGTAACCTGACTACCTGAAAACTTTTAGGTAACGCGAGTATGTCACTTCTGGAGCCGTCGGGATGAGATTGAAAAAAAAAACTTTCAACAGACGTGAGCCCTGAACATTTTTAATTTAAACCGGATCGTTTCGGTGACAAACAGCACAAACAGCATTTAATTTAGCAACTTCGATGCTCATTTGCAGAAAGCTAGTAGACCGTGTTGACGTTCCCGAGCCGGCTGGTTAGGCTCGTCCCTAATGCAGTTCCTTACAACTCTTTCAATCTGATTCTTGTTTCTTATTTGACACTAAAGAACAACTTCTATTTTTCTCATAATATGATGCTTCAACAAGGATTTCCATGAAGATATAACGAGACATAATTTTTACTTTTAAGTTTTCTGAGATTATTAAACTTAGTTTAACACCATATAGACTGTCCTGTTTTCCTCTCGGTCCTTCCATCCACTGGTCCGTTTCTTTATAAACTTCATTGCCCCAGAGTCGACCTCCAACCTAATTAATTCTCTGTCTAATAAAACTTTTGTCTTGCTACTTCTCTCGCAAGGATATCGACATTGTGACAAAGTTAGATGACCCTCGTAACTTTCGCCGCTTGTAAATTGGAGAAATAAACATGTCAGATGAGAAAATAATGTCAACATTAATTATTGTTCTTTCAAATAATGTTTTTTATTAACATAAGCTCTTCGCGTGAAATTTCTCATACTTTTGAGTATATTTATTCGTATCCTCTAAATTTAGCTGGGCACTTGTTCCTATTCTTCCTCTTCCGCGTTTCCTTTACTTATCCTTTAAGTACCTATCTTTAGGTATTTCATAAAAATCGTAGCTCAATCTAAGTGTAAAAAATAACTTGTCTTTATGTTTGGTAGTTTTATTTTTCTTACAAAGTCGATGTCTTTTTCAGGAAAATCGACAGGCATAGTTACAAATACAAGAATCACTCACGCGACTCCAGCGGCGCTCTACGGACACTCGCCTAGTCGTTACTGGGAGGATGACTCCAAAGTACCACCAGCTGCTCGGAAGTCCTGTAAGGACCTTGCAAGGCAGCTCATCGAAAATGATCCAGGAAGAAATATCAACGTAAGTCATTTTGTGTACTCAGTAGAAATCTACTATTAGATGGTCGAAAAATATAATCAATTTCCTTTTTTTTTCAAAGCTTTTTCCGTCCTTCTTTTAAACAAATTTTTGTTTATTTATTTTTTATTCAATCAAAAACGATCAAAATTTTATTACATTTTTTTTTTTGCATTCAGTTCAATCTGACATTTTAAATCTAGCCACAGCGTAATACAGCGCTGTAGAGAGAAGGCTTTGGCGCGTAGAAAGAATCTACACCTGGGTCTTCACAATGTTCAGTTTCTGGTAACCAAAAGACACCTGTTGCATGTCAGCCTATTCTGGGGACCTTACCCACCTTCCATTTTAATCAAATTTTTGGGTATACTTATTATTATGGTTGTCGGTAGTCGTTATACCCCAGATTGAGAAAAAAATAGATCCATGAAGACCTAGATCTTTGTTTCTTCATTTTTTTCATAACATCCTTACATTTGGAACTGGCACGGGTATGATAATAGTTGTTTGTCCTTTAGACGGTCTGTTTCTCGTAGAGGGCGTTGCAGGCAGAAGTTTTCTATGGTAGTTACCTGTATTACCGACTATAAGCGTCAGTGTCGGTAATACAGGTACCATAAAGTTTTCGGATCATAATAACCAATTTGGGTGGCAAAAATAAAATCGAAAAATCTCAAGAAACAGGCTGTTGGTTCTGGAAAAAAATCGTTTAAGCCGGCCTTAAATCAACGAAAACTAAATGACTGAGAGTACTTGGAGAACAAATTTTTACATTTGAGGAGAGTTCAGATTGAAACTCTCATGAACTCTCGTTCTGTTTGTCCGATGAGCTCCTTCACGATTTATCGTTGCTTACCACTGGCCATTTTTAACCTGCGTTCCAGACCTTGACTTGCTCACCTATCATTGAAGCACTTACGGGGATGGCAATTTATCCGAAGATTCTAGCAGGACTTTTGCCGCCTATGAAGTTGAGCCTTGGTCAAATCGACCAACTTGATTCTGGTAAGGACGACAGAGATCGAATTGATGTTCGTACCTCTTCAACGACCGTTAGTAAAACTGTAGCCTTCACCGTGCGTCAATCTTCGTTAAAGCTCTAGCATACCATTTAAGGTCAACTCAACAGTAAATGTTCAGATTAGTCAAAACTACCCCAAACTTTTTTAGGGGGTAGTTTATTTAGTACAAACTACTGTTTGCGAGATTTTTTATTAAGAATTTTTTGTGATTGAATAATAAGGCTACGAGAAAATTGAGAAAAACCGGTACAATTTAGTTTTTAGAAAAAAAAGGAATGTTGCCGACATTGATCAGAGAAAATAGGTAATAAGACGTCATTAAATAAGTCATAAGGGTGATCAAATATCTTGAGGGCATACTCATCCTATGGCTTCTAGATTATATGATAAGTCTCATTTTCAAGTGTTGAAGGTTGTCTTCAAAGCAGTGGGCTATTTGTCTTTCTATTGAAAGTTGTTGCAATCTAAAAGCCCACGAACAATCTTCGTATCAAAGATTAAAGCCCTATTTGATTTTGAGTTCAAGAGAAGAGGCCATAAGTATTAATACTCACATAAAGTCAACAATGAGTATAATTTACTAAGGTGGCTATTTACGATAGAAAGATAAAAAGCACCGGAAGCTACACAATTATTGAGCAGAAAGAATCAAAAGAAGTAATCTGCCGTAATTTCTCTGCTAGATTGGTCGTTGTCTTTCAAATTGTGTTTCGAGAATGCCGGGGTATTGTTACGGCTTCCGTTCTGTCATATTCAATTCCATAACAGAACGTCTGCTGATTTCTGAAGAAATGTTCAGACCTAATAATATAACTGCCTGAAACGAAATTTTCAATAAAGGAACGCATTGCAGGATTCATCGTCCTCTGTGCCTCGTAGAAAATACTCGATCTAAAAGCATTCCGTTCGGAATTTTTTTATTTGTTCATACGGGACGTATATTTCTAATAACGTGCTTAATTAAAAATTGCTCGAGGATAAAAAATTTAGTTAAAACCGTTTGGATCTAAGGTAGGTATAATCCTAAGGCGGCTAATATGAATAGATTTTTAACAGCATGAAAGTGATGTTCGATAGGTATATTGTTATAAAAGTGGTTTCATCTCTCATCATAAAAGAGCCCTCAAGATCAGAAATCCAAGAGATATCAAAACAGTGCTGAGATCTCGGTTAATCTCCAGGATTCAAGATGTTTCTAAATTGGTTTCGCTGCACTCCAAGCCAGAATCATTGAGATGGGAGAGTCTTCAGTTATTTATGTGGTAACGTGGGATAGGTGAGGTTGCGCTTTGTCAAGCTGCTATCACTACTCCTCGCACTGTTAAAGAAGATTGCGACGCTATGAATTATTGTACTAGTTTTGTGATAGGGATTCTAGAAAATGGAATTTTTTTATAGAGCTCTCAGATTTCTTTTTTCAGGTTGCAGATTCAACTCATCGTCCTCATGATGAGTTATTTATTTTTAAATTATTCTTCTCAACTCGTCCATCTGCCACTCCTGGACAGTTCTCGTTTTATCCAGTTTTAGAGTTATAAAACTCTCTGCTTTACAACCTGAAACTACTTAGGAGGTAAATTTTTAATATGATCAAACCAGCTTTCTTTAGCTCTAAGGTCTTATTCTTTTCCCTTTTTATTTGGCGAGTTTTATAATTCAGGATGCCTTTCCTTCTTTCCATCTGTCGGTTTTCCTAAGCATCCCAATTTAACTTCTAAGATGAGTTGTAAGGACACGTGTTAATCGAGAAATTTTAGTTGGTTCCGAATTTTATATTGTTCACCTAACATTGGTTTCTTTTTAACCTTCCGCGTAAGATTCAAAGTAAACTTAAGAGGAACTTGACAAAATTTCTGTTATTGCGATTGAATTAGGGTTAAAGAGTTTATGTCCGAAAATATTGTGGTAAAATTAAAAAAATCTCATTTTTCTACCCTTGATCCTTACCCTGCCTCCAAGCGACGAACAAAAACCTAAGTCTCGTATCAACGAGACCAGAGAGAAAGGGATTTATTATAGGAATAAGTGTATGTAGTCATAGTAAGCAATATAGTGGAGAGGGTCTGTCAAAAAAAAGGCTCCATCCGCCTTGGACTCGAGAATTTTTTTTTATTTTTTTTTTTCATAAAGTTGGACCCCCTCTTCATTTTGGTGGCATTTTCAAAAATTTAATCGACGTCCTGGCGGAGAAATGTGCATGCGAAGACATCGGCAATAGGTTTTTTGCACATAACTCGCTTAATTCAACTCTGAGCATAGTAAATATCCGTCAAAAAATGAAGAGCTCTCGAAGACGCGTAATTTGAACTTTGACTGGTCCAAATCGGTCAAACGGTTCTCGAGATATCGCATTTTAAATTTTAAGGCCCTTTCTTCAGGGTTCCGCCGCGGTGCGAATACACCGCCGTCCGTATTCGCGTGTTTTGCATGGAAAAAATCGACTTAGGGACTTAATTTTTTTTCATCGACAGACAGCAGTGTCCTCAATGATGCCTGAAATTTTGAAGTCGCTATCTCGATTAGAGGGGGAGGGGGAGGGAAAATCATAATTAAAATTCAAATTGCTATAACTTTCGCTAATATTGGGGCGTCGGGCCCAACCAATGGGAGATGACACTTTGGAATGCCTACTTTAAAATGGTATTTTTTTTTTCGATTCCGCCAATATTGGCAAGATGACCGCAGAAAAACCGATTTCCCTCCCCCTTTTTTTTTCTTAAAACTGTTTTTTTGCCTTTTGCCATGAAAGAAGAGGGGGATGGTAAAATTTTTTTTGTCATCAGACGGGGATTTTTTTATTTTTGATTTAAGCCCCAGTAGACCTCGATCGGACCATTATTAAGGTCACAGGGTCACCAAACGCGTTTGGTCCGTGAGTCTGCGTGTGTGTCTGTGAGAGAAGAGAGAAAGGAGAGGGAGCGCTAGGCTCCGCCCCCGGCTCTCGCTGCTCCGCGGCTAGATTAATTGGTTTACATATCACGTCCGCGTGCAGGCCTTAATTGAGATAGCGACATGGGGTAAGAAAATCTTCAAAGGGGACACTTAGCCCTAAAAATTGGCGGGTAGCGGAACCCGCTAACCTTAATCCTTGCCATTCTACAGGACCAAACGCGTTTGGTGACCCTGTGACCTTAATAATGGTCCGATCGAGGTCTACTGGGGCTCAAATCAAAGATAAAAAAAATTCCCGTCTGATGACGAAAAATTTTTTTCCCCCACCCCCTTCTTTCATGGCAAAAAACAGTTTTAAGAAAAAAAAAGGGGGGAGGGAAATCGGTTTTTCTGCGGGCATCTTGCCAATATTGGAGGAATCGAAAAAAAAAAATTTTAAAGTAGGAATTCCAAAGTGTCATCTCCCATTGGTTGGGCCCGAGGCCCCAATATTAGCGAAAGTTATAGCAATAATTTGAATTTTAATTATGATTTCCCCTCCCCCTCCCCCTCTAATCGAGATAGCGACTTCAAAATTTCAGGCATCATTGAGGACACTGCTGTCTGTCGATAAAAAAACAATTAAGTCCCTAAGTCGATTTTTTCCATGCAAAACACGCGAACACGGACGGCGGTGTATTCGCATCGCGGCGGAACCCTGAAGAAAGGGCCTTAAAATTGGAAATGCGATATCTCGAGAACCGTTTGACCGATTTGAACCAGTCAAAGTTCAAATTACGCGTCTTCGAGAGCTCTTCATTTTTCGACAGGATATTTACTATGCTCAGAGTTGAATTAAGCGAGTTATGTGCAAAAAAAACCATTTCTGCACATTTCTCCGCCAGGACGTCGATTAAATTTTTGAAAATGCCACCAAAATGAAGAGGGGGTCCAACTTTATGAAAAAAAAAATAAAAAAAATTCTCGAGTCCAAGGCGGTTCGAAAGTTAGACCCTCTCTACTAATACGCGTTGGAGCGCTTTCGAATCTCTTACAACGCGTGAAATGTGAACTCACTTAAACATAAACTAGCTCAGGTATTTTAGATGAAAAAAAGGCCAAAGGAAAAATAATTGACGGCAGAAATTTTTTTATGTAGTAAAGTTCCGCTCTCCCCAGAGATGTCAAAATTCCGAAATTATTACAAATTTTTGGCATTTGTTTTACTTTACAAAGTTTTGGGAAAAAATTTTGTTCCAAATGTGTGGGTAAGTTGCCCTTACAACTTTTTTGATATTCAGTTGTTTGTAACAAAAATATTACGCATAATAAGCTCCAGTGAAGAGATTGAAATGCAATTCTTCCACTTATTTTCCTCTCAAAAATGTGCCATATTTGAATGGGAAAGTTTTTCCTTTTTGCAACGAATTTTATGAATAACTCGTGCCATAACCTCTTTTCGTCCGGGAACGCGACAAAATTACAGCGTCCTGTTATCTCACTGCCATATCAATGAGTGATATTGGTGTAACGTCACAGAAATATCACACATATAACATTGCAATTACGTCCGTGTTACAGTTACTTCCCATTTGGATGATATTCATACAATTATTAATGTTATATTTACATCACAGTTACATCACAGCGTGATATCTCTGCGCTGTGATAGAGGGTGAAAAATTTTAACTCCTTTTAAAGACTTCTTGTTATAAACAACCAAAGATAAAAAAAAATTATAAGGACAAAAATTTGTGAAAAAAAGTGTTTTAGCCCAAAACTCAAAGGTAATTTGCAATAATTTTGCACTTTAATAAGCATCTCGGAAGAAGAGGGAACAAACAAAACTGCATCAAAGAATTTCTGCCATCGATTAACTTTTGAGAAAAGTCTAAAAATATCAGGAAAGGGAGTGTGCCCCGAAGCCTTTTTCACAATAGCGACTGCTATGACAGCCTGTTATAAAATGGTTGATTATAACGATATTGGTAGGGTTTTATCAGGAAGAGTAAAGGGAATAGTGCACGTGATTGCCGAGCAACTTTCAGAATTTCCGTTAGTGTCTCACAAGGTGATAACACTTCCCATGAAGTTAATAAATTTGATTGCTGCCTGATATCTAGGCTTAATGTGGTAGGCTGTTAGAGCGAAATATAAGACACAGAGGCGCTCACTCTGCGGGAATGACGCAGAAATGAGATCGGAAGACTCATTTGCTTTTCGAGCGCTGTCGGGCTTTATGAACGGGGTTTGTTTAACATATTATGAGGCAGGGCTGAAAATTACCTCTAATTGACCACTACCCGTGTGAAATTTATATACCATAGATGCAGACCGGTGGGAGATGAAAAACACCATTAACGAGCGTCTAGAAATATTATATTGGAGTTCATAACAATATTTTGCGCTCATATACTCAGTATAAGTATCGTATACTCAGTAAGATCGTGCAAAAATCGATTTTTTGTAATTCAAGGGGTAACTGAATGAAGCAAAGAGTAATTAGTTTATAGATTAAATATTGATGGAACATTACAACAGGCTTTGTTCCGCTAGATTTACGCCTTTGAGATATGAGTAGGAGCTTTATATTATGTATATCGTGTATGCAAGCTGGATGTAATTTAATAACGCAGCATTATAGGAGAACAATTTGCAGCATGTCTGTTAAATTACGAAATTATAACAGCGAGATCTACTCCTAGGAACAACCCTGTTTTATAAATTTACAAAACGTCAATTTCCATCTAGTGAGAGAGAGAGAGACTGTGGGTTAGTTCGAAGTTGAATAATAATATTGGTTAATTTCCTTGCTCTAAGCGTAAAATGATTGCCTTGCCGGTGAATTTATATTTTAAGAACTTCTTTTTGTATGGGTACATTTCCGCTTTTCACAGTAGAATGGGAAATTCTAAAATTTAAAGGGGTTGAATTAGATTATAACAGAAACTGCAAGTATTTCATTAGAAAGTTTTGATAATTGCTGAATCGAGTTGAAAATACTTGTTTTTTGAAACTTCGAGCAGAAAAATCCTCTACATCCGACCTTATGGCTGTTATTTTTAGGAAAAACTATATTTCTAATATCGGAACTGTCTTGTCGGCTTTGGAGTTGGATATTCTCGAAAGCAATTTGACTTATCATTTTTGGTTTTTTAGATTTCGGAAGAACGAGAATTTGTGTTTTTTTAAAATAAAAATGGCTTGTTGGAACTTTTGTGCTTATGCTAACTTTTATTTTTCTTAAGGGCGCCATTTTCAATCTCCATATTTTTGAATAAAAGCTTTTTTCATGATTACAATGTCATTTTTATTACTTGTCGATGTAGAAGTTTTAGCAAAAATTTCAATGTTTTTGGACCCTTTTTTCCCCTTAATATTAAAACATTTGTTTTTATTAATCATTTTTTTACGAATATCCTTTCATTACCTTTCTTTTAGATAAGCATTCTGTTATATAGACATATACATGACGTTGAGGACTATTTAATTATTTTTCTTCTACCTTGAGGATTAAAATCAAGACATCGTAAATATGCAACTGCTTGGCGGTTATTTAAAATTAATAATATCACCTCTAGATGGCTCATCTTCCACGTACCCTTTATACATATGTACCTAATCCTGAGTTATAACCTCATCGCCTTGTCCTTGGAGAATTCAAAAGCAGGCATCGACAGGGGATAGAACAGAGCGTACGTTAATAATTCGGCAGGAGTAGGCCTTTCTAACTAGGCCGTGCGGACTATCAGGTGAACGGGCGCACTTATCCCGCAAGGCCCACTATTAATCCGAGATTAAGCCCCAAGATTGTAACGGCCGTAAATCAGGCGAACGGAAGAGGAAGTCAGAAGCAGATGCAGCCGCCGCCGACGCCGCTACACGCCGACCTAATTAATGGAATAATAGACCAGGTGGTCATGCTCGAGGAAACGGCGGCAAGGAGAAATAGGGACACTCGTTTAATTCCAGGTGTAAATTAGGATAGGAGAGACCGTTTTAGTATTGTGAGAGCCTTTAATAAAGCTCATTTAATTATATGCACGACATGAGGAAGCTTTCTCATTTAGTGGACTGAGAGATGTATTTTAAGAAATTTCTGGATTTTTATAATACAGGGCGAACTACTTTAACTAGGATGCCCTGCGTTATTTATTATTATCAACTGTTATTTATAATAAGCAGATCTAAAACACCCTATATAAGTTTCTCAAGGATTTCCTATTCAGTTAAACTCACACTTCGTATTAAATTTAAAGCAGGCACCTCGTCAGTATATCGTATATCCTTCTTCACACATTTATCGTGGTAATCCTCGTAGGCGGCAGTTGCCGTTGACAAATGAGCGTCCCTGGATGACGCTAATGCAGATGAGGGAAACAGCTGAAGTGTGCCACCGTTTTTGCCTGATTGATTAGGAAACTTCGCCGAAATCCCATTGGAATTGGCTTTGCAAACAGTATCGCTCCCAAGGTGGGCCGAAGGTATAAATAAATACACTACCCGACCGGGAAATGGAAACACTTGGATGAAAGTCCGAAGAATTTCGATCATAAAGTGATGCGTGGAAAAGATGGATGATGGGGGTGCGGTTGTAAATTTCAGTTTCATCTTCCTGGAAAAAGAATTGGTCAGTCGGCGTTTGAAGCCGAACGTTTAGAGCGTTGCTTCGTAGCTGCATGTTGGATAAAGCTATCTCGTATTATAATTCTCTTCAAAGCAACGGCGTCTGTATGACTTTATACAGGGTGACAATAATCTACCGTTTTTCTAAGGATAAGGATAAGTATATTATTTTAAGAGTACAGATTAGGGAATTTTATACCTATTGAGAATCTGATATCTGCAAACTTTAGGATATGATTCAGGCGTTGCTGTAAGCTTGCTGAAAGCTTGCTGAAAAACTGAAAAATCGAAATATCTTATTTTACTCTTATCCTTTTAATTATTAATAATAATAATTTTTTTTTTGCCAAAATGAGTCATCAAAAGCTATTCATTTGATCAAAACAATTCTCGCCCAGCTCGCACAAAATCAGCCTATTTTTCTGAAATAAAAAAAATTGTTGCGAGTGCGGTTAGCCAATGTCCTGACAGTTTGAAAAGAATTCTTCGCATTTCTTTTCGAGTTCCTTCAGGCAATGTCTGGTTAGCTGGAAAATTGTTCCTCTAAAGTATTTTTTTGGAGCTGTGGTTAGACATTCAGGTCAGTGACATTTTTTTCTGCAGGTTCGGTTAGCTCGAAAAAAAAATTATTAAATTTTTTGATTTATTTGCAAGTCCAGTGTAGAAATGACTCCAATTTTTTTCAAGTCCGGTTAAACAAGTACCGGCCAGCTTATAATTTTTTTCTCGAAGGTTTTTATGCAAGTCGATCCGGTTAGACTGGAAAATTGTTTTTTTTCGGAACTTTTTTGGAATTTCGGTTAGTCGTCCGATTAGCTGGAAAATTTGTTTTCTCGAAATTTTTTTCTGGAAACGATTTTTGTTTTTGCTTTTTGCTAGACAAGTTACGGCCAGCTAAAATTTTTTTCAGGTTCGGTTGAGCAAAGTTTTATAAACTTAACATTTTTTTTGCAAAGCCGGTTAGACAAGGCCCATAAGTCGGCTCAAAAAAATTAACTTGTTGTATCGAGAAAAAGTTTTGCAAGTGCGGTTTGCTACCAGTGTCCTGGCAGCTTGAAAAGATTTTTCGCATTTTTTTTTGGCAATGTTCGGTTAGGTTGAAAAAAATTTTTCCGACACATGTTTTCAGCAAGTCAAATAATAAAGAAAAGTGGCAAATTTTTATCGTTGCTATAAATTGATGCAAACAACTTCAGAGATTGATTCCGTAGGTCACTTAGAGAAAAAAATTCCGTTGTTCACACAATCAAGATGATGCTAAAGTTGACATTACTCGTAGCTAGAAATACTTTGTAACCGAAGAGGTCCAATTATTCTCTTGGTTCATTAAGAGACAGTCTATGTATCAAGAAATAAGGAAACCTTAGATAAATATTTTTATTATAACGAATTTTTTTTCATTGGTGCTTATTTCCAGTAGAATCCTAAATCCTAAATCACCCGGTATATCTTTGATGAAAATACATATTCGTATATTTTTTGTACAGCATTCCGAATCAGCTTTAATATTGGTTTTCACATTGCATCTCCAGAGATTTGTACACATCATCTCGTCAAGAGGAGGACGAGGGAGCTGGATTTTTACACACATCCTCTTTTTAATAATTCCCTTCCAGGTATGAGGTTGAAAGAGAAGAATAAAACTCCGCGAATAATATGACAGAAAGCAGACGGGATATTTTCCAGCGTGCACCGCCAGTGCAATGTAATATTCATCATATTATGAAATGGCAGTAAAAAGTTACAGGCATATGCTTATGATATGAAGACTAAGCAGAGCTGTGTTAGATTATGATTAAATTGAGCTATCATGTTTCGTCGAGGTGGAATAACTGAATTATTATCAAAACCGTTAATTGAAAAGTACACTTTGTCAACCAAGGAAGAAAAAATCGCTATTGAATATTGGGAAGCATATTCTTCTGTTGTCAAGGATCTTGGATATTTTCCAAGAATTGCCCGAAATTCTAAATTGGTATGATGATCATATCAGAGATAGTCAATCAAAGCAGGAGCGTATATGTATAAGTAAAATAAACAACCTCTTGATCTTTGTGAAAGTTTGTAAAAGACTTTTAGATGGTTCATTATGCTACCTGGGAACGTATGGAGGAAAG
The DNA here is from genome assembly GCA_910589415.1 of Malachius bipustulatus. Taxonomy (NCBI): domain Eukaryota; kingdom Metazoa; phylum Arthropoda; class Insecta; order Coleoptera; family Melyridae; genus Malachius; species Malachius bipustulatus. The sequence goes on from OU342637.1 coordinate 26,842,922, forward strand.
TGTTTGTGCACCCCAAGCGAATTGGTCACCAAGAGCTCTTTTGGTCGTTCCGAAATCATGGTGGGACTCCTAATCGAACATTCCTCACCTTACAATATAGACCAGAAGGTCTTTAATTTTAAGGAGTTCGATTTCTTTCTCTTGTAAGTGCCTCGAGCACAAAAATATTGAACCTGAGGCCACGGTTATACCTTCCTTTCCAAATTTCTGCCTTCCATTCCATTTTAGAAACATCACGTCCAAGCACAGAGTTTGATGCGGAACTAGAAGTAATTCTTGGGTCCATTACATGATACGTGAGCGCCAATTAATTTGAACAATACAAATAAATAACCAAGCATCCGTAATTATTTTCTTCGTCTAATAATGAAAATTGATCTTCTTGATTATTTATTTTATTAACCTTGACTTTGAAAAAGAACGACCTTCAGTAAATCAATAATGCGAAAATGTCAAAAACGTCAAATTATATCAATTTCATTGACCTTGAATAATTAGAGATTAAGAAGTAGCTACTAATCTAAAATAACCTGTTACATTCAAATACACATGGCGAGAAACACTGCTTACGACTATTTGACGCATACAGTTAGTAACCATATACATAGAAAGTCGAATAGAGGAGTCTACTAATAATAAGTCTCTGTACTATTCCATATTAATAGAAAATCAAGTTATGACATACGTTTCGATTTCCATGGCCAACTCAGGACGTGTTAATTAACGAACACCCGATATTACCTACATGCCGTTAAAATCGGTCAATTGAATGGGTTTAAAAGATTTAAAAGGGTTTATTGATAACATACAAACAGCCAAAGCTGGTTTGTATAGCTGATAAAATGATTATATTTTTAATTCTTATTTGACAACAATTATTATTATTATTGCTTTTGCCGACGTATTTATAGGTAAGAATCAATGAGAGGTTATATGGCGCGTGGGCACGGCTTATAGTTTACTAATAACCTAATGTCATGGAATATGGACGTGTTGTTTATGACAACACCAGTTTTGTTGATACAACAGAAAATAAATGATTATGTTACACGCAGTAAACATTACTTTTATTAATAAAACATTGCGCCAACTTGAATGATACAGAACAGCTCCTCGATTTGTTTCGTGATCGATTTTCTCAGATACCTTATCTCAAGTATCCCGTAATTCTTATCCTCTATCAAGGAAACTGAAAAAAATCCTTATTGGATTAAATAGTCTTGGATAAAACGCAGGAGCTGCTCTCACCGCGTATAATTTTATTAAACATCACCGTGAATTCATCTCATAATAAATTAACTAATACAAAAGCTCCTCAATAATAGAACAGTGAACCCGCAATCAAGATCAGTCCTTAATCATGTATTGTTGTCGAGCTGCTAGCTTCCGCCTCGGTTCTTCACACCAATTTTATCGACTCTTTTCCATTCGAGCTTCTTCTCCAAAACTAAGGGAGAACTATGAATCACTAATGACACTAGTAAATAACAGAGATTCCCTCTGCTTGAATGGGATGATTCCCGTTTATCACTATCTTTTCTATTTTCTCTTATTATACCCCTTAATGATATGCTTTTCACTTTAAATCAACATGATTATCGGGAGGTACATGAACTTGTTAATCGTAACTTGATAGTTGGGTTAATTAACTCCTGAATCTAACTACTCATATAGGGTAAAGGTTTTCAGATTAACTACCCTATGCGAAATCATAATTAATTGATTATTAAACTTGATGTTATGATATAATATGCGAGATAGTACCTACATCACCTAGTAGGAATGGTTAAATAATTACTCTGTTATAATATATCTAATACCAACTGGAATAAGTTACGTACTTAGAACTTCATAATTTCATTGGAGGATTTTGATTTATTGAGAATAAATTTATCTATTTTTGGCTTTGTATTAACGATTAAAAATTGTTATTAATATTGTATTAAAAATTGTCAGGTATTCATACTAGATATTTTTTCTTGATAATGGAATTTTATTAAATATAAAAAAAATAGAAAGAACTGCAAGACAAAAATAAAACATGGAGGAAATTGTTTTTAAAATGATTAATCAAACACAAAACACTTTAGGCCCGTCATGATCCCTTAAGATCATATCGCGATGTTTGAATTTTCAGCGGAAAGCTATTTAAGACAGGAAATTGAAGTTGTTTCATTATGAAATCTGAGCACTCGTTGGGAATTAATAACAGCCGGAGGTTAGAGTACTTAAGCTATTTTCCGTTGATTGTTTTCACTGATGACTGTTGACCCTGCTTTACTCCACGTCGTTCATCTGTTTAGCTCGGGATAGCGAATGTGGAGAAGTTATAAATTATAAAATCATCAATGAAATACTTAAACGCCAGGGCCTTATTATGTTTGCAGATACTGCCTACTAGGCCGTTTTCCCATTTTCTGGATGTTAAAAATTTAAGCATCAGGAAAACTAAAATTGTGTTAGTCAAGAACATAATTTTGTTTCCTCCTTTAAAGTAGAATCAACAGACAAAGTTACTACGGTAAATTTTCTTGGGAACCAACTATACAGGGTGATACTAATGCGACGTAGTGCCTGCTGGGAGACAGCTAGGCAAGTCTAAATCTATGACCATTTTTTTTTTGTTGTCAGCAGGTACGGAAATACCTGTGTTTTCTATGTTTGGGCTTAAATTTTGAAGCTATATCTTTCCAACGGTTTGATGATATTCAACAAAATTTAGCAGAAGTACTCTTCTACTGAGGCTATTCAAGATGACCTGTGGACAAATTGAAAATCCAGGACCGTACTTGAAAAGAAATGGTTTGCACTTTTTGACAGAAAAGTGGATTTTCTGATCGACTTTCGGAAAAAACATACATGGAATACATGAAAAATCATTTATATTTGCCCCTATACACTCTTAGGTGCGACTTTAACACTTTAATAGGACGCTTTATAGAAACGCATACCTATACTTAGATACTTAGTCGACCCACTCCTCGACGAAGCGGATCTAGTTTAAGTCCAACGCGTATCTTAAGAGTTACTAGACGAGTCGATACTTTCAATCACCACTGACAATTTTCTTGGGAAAATTCCAGGAGATAGGCGCCGACGTGTCTCTAACCCAACTTGCTGAAGTACGATGAAACCAAGAGTTGACAAACAGTGAGTCGATGATACCTCTATGCAGTCTTCGTGTTGTAGTCTCCACAGAAAAATAAATTAACCATGTTTCTTTGTGACTAGGACAACCGCTGATGACCATGCCGAATTACTTCGTTCACGATACCTTCCTCTAGCATGTTCTTTTTTTTATACACCTTTTGTCTGGCAAAATGTAATCTTCTTGGCAGTTGTCGAATCGGACCTCATCTCATCAGTACGTATTCAAACTAGGGTGAACCAAATTCTGATTTACATCGATTCCTCGATAAGTCTTCTTTCATCTAAGATAAGATGTTTCCACTCAGCTGCTAAGGTCCCGCGGATATCCTCCTTGATGCACCAGGGTGTTCTCAATTCAGGCTTGTCTTCTTATAGAAGCAGCTTGCGAGAGAATAGGTTCTCGAGAGGATCCCCTCCCCCTTCAGGAATAACTTTACTAGTCTAGTTTGGTTTTATGACTCTAATCGATCTTCTTATGGTCTACGCAAACTCTTTATTAGGAAGGTTTTTGTATAGCTCTTTTGGGTTCCACTATGCCAGCCACATGCCCTCGAAGGTCATTTCTTCTCTTGCTCTAGCCCCCTTTTCAACTTTAGTGTGGTAAATGGTAGAGCTGGAACTGTATTTTCTCATGGTAACTAGTTTGAAATCTTCTATGATTTTGGCAACCTGAATCTTCCCCACAATGAAGGAAATGTTCAAGAATCTAGACCTTTGACGGCAATTGCAGTATCTACCCATATTCAATGCCGCGAAATCTTACCGAGCTTTTGTCCAATAATTTCATCATAATTGCATCGATCTTTGCCTTTAGGGACTTAGTCCTTCAGAAGCATCTTCCTTTCATCTTTTCCAACATAATTTTTCACTCCCATGTGTGCTACATTTTTTTGTTGGAGGAGAAATCCATCATGAACACCCTGGCGTGATTTTCCTCTACCAGGGTTGTGCTGGACTCTTTCCTCACTGCTGTTACCCGTGTGGGTACCAATGTCACGGTATAACTTACCTCGACACGGTAACTTTTGCCTTGGTTCTCTCCACTTATTGTTGCGCTCTTTATTCATCCGGCTCTTTCTGTTTCATTACAGTTCTGAGGAAGGCTGCCGCTATTTTCCGGTTTCCCTGGTACTCAAGCATGAAAGTGATTAGGTTTATGTCCTCATTTTGCTGCCGTACTTGACCTCGACTTGTTCCCTGTCCTTGTTCCATCTCTGACAGGTGAGATATAACAACTACCAGCACGCCTTACTCTCAGCTTTACCAATTATTCTATATACATATAAGTAGAAGCCAAACTCTCCATTTCGGCCTGTCATTTTGCCAGTGCTTCTTTTCTCTTCCTGATTTAGGCTTTCTATATTTTTTTGAGCGTAGATATCGTGCCGTCTCGTAACTCTTCCTTCTTATCTAGACCTGTTCACTAATGGGGAAAACTCCCGCCACCAGTTGTAAGGTCGCAGTCTACACCGTGTGATAAGCAGACTGGAACCCTGGAACGACAACGGAGTTGTCTATCTCTGTAGTCCCTCCAGCATTTTTTTTTATCCTGATGGTGGTGTGCTAGATTGGGGTCGCGTAGATGCCCACCTAGTAGATCACGCTGGTCAGTATTCTCATTTTATAAGCTCTAGTTCATCGCGTTCAATATTTTTCTGCCCTTTGCAAATGCTCTTTTCACGTGTTCCCCAAATCTTAGTGTCTATGAACGATCGTAATTCCCAGGTAGAGTCAATCTTCTCGCTCGCCTGTTTCTCTATTCCTTCTATGTTTCATTTTATTACTTTTTTTCCACGAGTTCGTGAATATAGCTGCATCTATTTTTTGGGCACAAGCTCTAGTTCAGCTTGACGAAGCTAGCGGATACATCTCAGTACGACCTCATTTCTCTTCACAGCAATGCAGTTATCTGCATACGCGGCCAATTCCACCCCGGGTGTCATGTCGGGACGGAGCACGCCGTCATGCATTAGGCTCCTTAATGTGGGACGCGGAACTGGTCCCTGGGGTACTTCCTCGGTCACCTTTATTTCATTGGTGTCGTCCTCAATTATTGTTGCCCTGTCAGACAGGTAGCAGCCGATTATTCTGCTAAGGTACGGGGAAGTCGACAACCGAGCCATTGCCTTTTGTCCATTTCACGGTTTTAAGAGCGCTTCTTTCAATACTTTCAATACGCACAACGGGGAACGTCTTTTAACTCCCTCTCTGGAGGATTTTAAATCGACGAGGACCCTTTGGATTAAGTCAACCGTTGAGACTTCCTTTCGGAATTCAAACCGCCGAGGGCTGGTAGAAGGTCTGTTCGCCGCGAGAAAGGTCTGTAGTTTAGAGAATACAAGACTCTCGAAGACATTTCCCAGGACATCGATCAGGCAGATGGGCCTGTATGATTTCGCCTCCTGTGTATTAGTACCACTTTAGCTTTCTTCCATTTTTTTGGGAAATTTGCCTCCCGTTAGGAGTCTGGTAAAAATTGATATGACCCATGTCAATTTTGTGACACATCATGTCTTATTAGAGAAGTCGATTAATGAGATATCGTAGGTCTGCAGGTATGTGAATCAGTTTTATTTCTGTATACATATATTTCGTTCTATTATTATATCTAAGAATTGTTTTAGGGGTGAAAGATTTAGGGTACATGAGACCTTAAGATTTTACTTGCGAGTTGCGACCCTTAATATTATACAGCACTTTCATTTCATATTAATTTAATGGCTTGTAATCAAGAGAGATTATGGCGAAGGAGGCTGCTATGAAGAGAAGGGATTAACCGTAAAAATATTATTTGGAATTTCGTACCTATGCATCTCTCTCATAAAGGTTTTATATAGATTTGGTTGATATTTTATGGGAGTTGTTATAGATTTGTGGCAGTTTTATAATCGAAATAATAATAAAACATAATTCTCCACTCAAACAGAGCAAGACATTCCTTCAGTAGGTACCTATTTTCCTATTTATAAGTGAAAATACATTAGTAAAATTCAATAACTCATTGCAGGTTTAAATTATAAAGGGGGCATATTCATCCTGATGTACATATTTGATAAAATGATCGATTCCAGAATGATCCAATAAAATTGATATAAGTTGTTACACGGCGCTATATTGTTGGATTTATGTTTCCCTGCGAAGTGCTCCATAATATTATGATGAAACCGAAACAACTGGTTTATAGCCGTAAATACTTATGTTCGAAACAGAATTACCCATTTAAGTTTACAACATGTTTTATTATTATACCCCAACCCCTCACACGTTATGATGGAATCGCATCGTCGAGAAATTCTTAATTCATTCGATGCTTGCGTGTTCCGGGCAATAATCTAATAATCCGGGCAGGCTTCAGATACCATTTCATAATGTCTTCATTTTTACGAGATAAATGAAAACGGACTGAAAGTTGCGTCAGGTATCAGTTATCATTTCTCCGGGTCGGCCTGAAATGTTATACATTTAATAAGTTAGGATTGCTTTCTCCCACGTTTTCCTGTGTTTTCCTTTTTAACATCACTGCCACAACTTTCGTTATATATCGATGGAAGAGGGAATTAATCAACTAATCTACCAACTTTTCTAACTACAGTTATTATTGAGTGTTTTCTAAAATCTAGTAGTAGTAGTAGTTAATATTTAATGTAAGTGTTTGAGTTAAATATAATCAATTCAAAGAAGTAGATATCTGCTTTCCCCAGGCTAGTTCAGCGTTTACCTTTCCTACTATAGAAAGGTAGAGGGAATAAAGCGTACAACGACCAAATAGTCAATTTAATTTATTCTGGTCGCCTTATCAGTCGGAAAACCACTCTAGCTTCGGACGCGTTCGCCTTGCTTTGATACCTCGGCTGCCAGAGAAAACAGTCTGATTGATGTATGAGTGATATATACAGAAGAACGAAGGAAGAGGGTGTTGAAATAAAACCTAAACTTGATTTCTATTACCTTTGAAATTTATGAGATATTCGGTACAAGCCTACCGGTACCAACAGCTACCTGAATTCCAGCGGGGATTGAATTCTAAAACCCAATTATTACGTTGCTTCTGTCGGCATTTAGTCGGCTATTTAAGAATAAACATCACCAAAATATCAATAGATGATGGAAAAGTAACGACTAAACTGAAATTTTCTGTCGTATAAAATTACAGCCGCCAGGACGTATTACTTCATGTCAACATCAAGCCCAGATTGAAGCAAACAAAATCGTTTCCGCAAATCGACAACCACTTTCAGTCGTTCCCGGGCGTCTCCATTCACAAAAATAACATAACCTAACTCGGGAATATTTTCCTAAGAACACGCTGAAGATGATCCCAGCTGAACGCGTGCACACCCCCTTGATGATCCGCACGGGAGCGAGACGGGAATACTAGTATCCTCGTGAAGCGAGCGACGAAAGACGAAACGCTTGTTGTCCTTCCGCGTCACAGGATTAGGAGTTCCAGTTCCAGTCCTTTCACCGGATAACCCTGGGGAGCTCCGCAAACATGCCGCCCCGGGCGGTCCCGCCTGTAACCCAGGCTTTACCCCAGACGCGGGTTTATAGGATAATTGTATTCCCTTCTGATATGCGAGTATTTGTGTTACGGAGCGAGGTTGTATATGCCGCATTGGTTAATCTATTACCAGTATACCAGTTACAGTTACTTCCTGAATATATCACGTTAAGGGCTCGTACCTTGTTGCCACACCTATTGTTACTGAAATTGTGCTACCTATAATAATTTTTTAAAAGGCTATATCCACTCTATCTAGACAACAATAATTATTAAGAAGTCGTAGAGCTCGGCAAAATTATTGATTTTATCTTTTTTTTGGCCCTAGTGTCGATTTTTTTGCTTTTCGCCGATAAATGAAAGCTAGTTTTAGAAACACCTTGTCTTCAGTTACAACTTTCATACTTATCTAAGTCCAGTTTCTCTCTCTGTGAGAACGAAAATCAATTATCTAAATCTGCTCTATATTCTGGGTGTAGAAGGTCTTTTTTCCCTCTTTTTGATAAAATTTATGTTTTCAACCCTTACTTTATGGAATCTCTGCATTCTGATTGATGATCAATTGAAATCAGAAAATATTCATCACTAACGTACTTTGGAAACGTTTCAACAAAAATATCAAAGATAATTTATTTATATAATTTATTAACACCACTACATTTAATATTTCATTCAAATATTTTATGAGCAACGGTTCTATATTGCTGAATGCAAAGGAAAAGTTATCTAAATTACAGAAACCTGGAATTTATCGATTAAACTGTTCTCAATGTAATTCAGTTTATATAGGACTGACTTGTAGAAACCTAGAAATTAGATACAATGAACATCTAAACTCCTACAGACTCAAACATCCAGAAAGATCAAATTTTGCAAAACACTTAATAGAAAACAATCACACTCTAACAGCAAACAACAAAATTGAATTACTTCTTCATTGTGATCATTATTTTAAATTAAATTTTCTTGAATCTCTAGAGATCCACCGACATTTACATAATCAACAATACACATTAATAAATGAACAACTAGACACATATCGTTCTCCATTACTTGATTTTCTTCTTGATATCAACGACTAAGAAGATTCTGAAGAAATTATATTATGATCTAGTTAGTTCTGTTAAAATTCATTTAAATCTAGTTACTTGTTTTATGATCACTTAGGTTACCATACTGTTGCTATGTTACTATATCAATAATTTTATTTACATACGTCTGAAGATGCTACAAAGTAGTGAAACACGTGTAACGTTAATATCCAGCAATATACATCAGTAGAACCTCTTTTTGATGTTTTTGAGCGCGCTATCTATGAAGATTGAGTTTTTGTCCTTCGTGTGTGCGCCCAAGTGGTCCAAAAATCGTAAAAAGTGGCGCAAAAAGAAATTTTTGAAATTCATTAATAAAATTTTGAAGGGGGTGATTAAATGAACATAGAAACAAAATTTCAACCTGTTTTAATGTGTAGTTCACCCGTGAGGTGGAAATGAAGAAAATTGGCCATTTGGGGAGCAGTTTTTATTGGAGAGGGTTGAATTTCAATTTTTTTTTCATTATCATATAGCTGGGGATATAATGCGAGAGTAAGTGGCATATTTTTGATATCTCAATTTGTGACAAAATGGTGGCATTTTTTGATGTTTTTGGAGGGCACTCACCTCAAAGATCGGACTTTGTTCTTCTTAAATGCGTCTTTGTGGCCCAGAAACTGGAAAAAGTGACAAAAATCACATAAAAATGTGTTCTTGTGAAAAACCGCGAAAACTGTTGAGTAGTTAGGATGAGTTTGTGGAATTGGAAAGGGGATCGGAGAACTTAATCTTAAACGCGAGAGTAAGTAGCATAAATCTCCATTTGTGTCAAAGTTGTGGGATTTTTGGTTCTAAAAATCTAGCATGCGTTCTATAGGGTGGAAAATCAGAGAGGTAGGGTAAATGAAAATTTCTGATTTGCGCCAAAACTATGTACGATGAACGGGTGATTGATAATAACTTTTATAAAGACTCTTAGATCCTCTTTTGTTAAATACACAAAAGAAAACACAATACAAAAAAATCAAGTGCGCGAAAATGCAAAAATCCACAATTGTCGATTTAATACCATCGCTTTTAAACTTTGAAAGTGAAGAGAGAAATTATACACATCTCGGCAATCCAGCTTTACCATTATTTAGTAGTCAAGACTTGGCGCTCCCGCTCCCGGATCCAGGCTCTTTATTCTAACACGGCATCGCACCCTTTGCGAGATCACAGGGTTGGGGTGCAAAATAAACTGGCGTCATATATGGATTGATAATTCCATACTCCTGTAATACCACAAGCGAAAATTTCACTACCGAAATACATAATATTATTATCTTTCATAATAATATGATCTTGCTTAAGGACATTAACGTTTCGTTTATGAATTCATGGCAAAGCTTCGTATGTCTCAACAGCAGAGACAAGAATATCATAATACTGGGACATTAAATATTGGGACATTTTTATTATTGGTATATTCTTCAAGGGTTTTTCTTCCCTCAAACTTTCCACTTGTTGATGCATATATGAGAGAAAGACTTCAATAATTTTGCCGGCATGCAGCTTTTCTGGTTCTCTATGTTACATTGTCACCAGGTCTGCGTCTTTATGCACCATGTTTTCCTGCTGTTATTAACCGCTTTTATTTGTCACCGCGCATGAAACGATCACAGTAGTACTCCTCTTCTTCCTTTTATGTAATACAGCACTCCATGTTATTTGGTTTGACTGCTGCTAAGTACTTCTATATTTCAAGCTCTATTTTAAAACTACTTTCTAAAGCCGATATCTGGAAGACTTCCAACTTTTACATAACCTAGCTAAGCGTTCTTATCTTACCTCGTTCTTTTCCTAATCGACAAAATTTGTCTCAGAACACTTATTATGTTGTTGCTTTCGAATAACGAAGTTCCTCGTTATTGTGGCAAACCAGAGGAGGTTGAACAAGTCAATTCATATCAAGGATCCTTTTAGCTGCAGAGTTTCAGAAGATTTAATCCATCAATGAGGTTTGGAACCTCTTTAACCAACCATGGAATTTGTATTCATTATTATAGCTAACCTGGAGACATAATGCTGATGATTTTGTTAGAAGTAAGACTATGAGGTAGTGAGGTAAATATGGTAGAGATCTCCTGAATTAAGTATTATGAACTAAAACAAGCGGAGACCTGTTGTTTGCCATTCTTATCATCACATTTATATTGTCTGGAAAGGAAGAGAGTTAGTTAACCCCCTTATACTCTCCTAATTCCTGAATAGACAGAATGGATGGTTAAGACTACAAGACCAATGGTGGACTGAAGTAAGTGCCTAAAATTGAATTGGTTGTTAATGTTAAATCAACGAATCAGAAAATCTCTCGAGAAATGACATGCTAACCTGGCTCAATAAATGCCTGCAGAGTAACTTCGGCCAGACTGAAGAACTCTGCACCGGAGCCGCTTACTGTCAATTCATGGAGATGTTATTTCCTGGCTCTATACCACTGAAGCCTGTGTGAAGTGCTTGCATTGATCTCGAGCACGATAACATGTAACATTTTAAAATATTTTAAATCTGCAAGAAGATGAACGTCGGTAAGATAGAGGCGATCGCTAAGCTGGTAGAGGGGAGGACAAATTAGAATTCCTGCAGTGGTTTGGTGCAGAGCTTTTTGATGCCAACTAGAGGGAACGAATATGATGATGACAGTAGGGATGCATGGGAATTCCATGGTTTTCGGTGACTACAAATGCGTCTGTTATTACTAAGAAGCCCCAGCCTGTGTTTTCGATCAAGATAAGAGCGTTTCTGACTATGCCGAGGTGAACAATGTACGCTCTATAGTAAAAGTGGTAGCAAAGCCAAGCGGGTTACCAGCTCTTGGATGGAGAGTGTAACGAATTCCAAGGCATTCGTTGATTATTATTATTTATTTTAATTAATCGAGGGGTTTATCACAAGGATACAGTTTTTACAGCGGTGATTAGCAGGTTATCTCGCCGGCACCAGCTATATAAGCAGACCCAACGGAGAAGCAGGTAGATCTTCCGAGGTATTGACTCGCGAAACATCTCCCTCCCTGTGAACTGAGCTAGGAGGTCTTCAGCAGGAGGCATGTAATGAGTGCGCTCCATCCAGTGCCCAGCCGGCTACAGCAGGACGATGAAATGAGTCGAGCCTAGCTGTAACTGGACGTCGGGAGATCGATGAGAGTGAACTGAGCTCTTATCGACTGCCGGTCATAACAGGGAATCAACCGGGGCTGTAGTGGAGTCCCGGCGGATCCTTTCAGACGACGCCTGGCCTGTATTGAGGGCCAGGTAAACCAGACGTCGGATCGCAATGTAATGAGTTGTCGATCCGGCAATCCCGTCACGTCGCGTATTCCGGAGGCCGCAGCAGCATCAGATACGACACGCAGCGTGCGGTGGTAAGAGAGCTACTGACGCAGCAGAGCCGGAGGTGAATCGTCCGTCCGACCGACCAATTAACAGAGGTGCGTGTACCGACGCAGATTCTCCCGCCAATCAGGCGGCCTGCAGGGGACGAGAGCCGGCCCACATTGTCCAGGATTCAACAATATTAATTTAATAGGTATAGATATGTGTAACTATAATAATTGTAAATAAAGATTTTTATTATTCTAATTGAATTGTCACGGGTAAAAGGGGGCAATTATCCATCCCTGGGTAATCATCTCTACCATACCGAAAATCCCGTTACAAGAGTTAGATATCCAAATTTCTGCAAGTTGCAATTAATTCAGAAAAGTAGGAAGACTTCTGCTATACATAGAGGCAAATAATTATAACAGTAAAAAGAATAAAGAGATCAATCTCACACGGGGATGGTTATTAAAATACCTATGTTTTATAACAAGAAGTAAGGGTACAAATACTTACAACGTCGGAAGGTAGTTACTGGTTACTGCTCAAATTATAATCAAGGAAAAGCTGGTATATCTTATAATTAACGATATTTATTTAGGAAACACCAGATGTAGGTGTAAAATTTTGTCAATCGCTTGTGAAAATAATTCAATACACATCCGTATGGGGACGTGATAATCTCCGAGAGAGAAAGCATAATATTTTGATTCCCGACAACGCTTTGTATCCGAAAGCAATCCGGACAAAGGATGAATTCAAATTCGTGTTTATGTTAAATTCGTACACCTAAATAGACGTGAGGTACTCATAGCATTGTCAACCTCATCAGCATTAATTCCCTTATTCCCCGGGGGTTCCGGATCCTCTCCCGGAAAACAGAAGCAAGAGACGGCAGGAATTTTCCGTAATTTCTCCAAACTTATTTGAATTAAAATTTTACATCTTTACATAACACAGTGAATAAATTACGAGTATGTTTCTGAAGCTGGTAAATATGTATCGTTGAAAGGAGTTCGTATCTCGCTGACGCAGGCTTTAATGAAAATAAATACTCTTGGCTGAGATTTTATTCCAGCCGTATAGAAGGTACGAGCAGATCTTGGATATTTGGATATTCAAATCGGAGCTGTCGTTGTGAAAGCTCTGAGAATATGAAGCTGCAGAGTCAACAATGTGAAAGCTTTATTACTGATGGAAATATCCGGGGAAAAGAATGTTCGACACATTGTTGGTTGTATTTATACACCTACCTATCCGAGTATCGTTAACAATAGAAGGAGAATTATTTCATAATAATTTATTTAGGTATTCGCGATAATATCTCTTATTTCTTACACTTGGTTGGGGTTTACTTTCAAGATGTAAATAATTTTATAAGCTAAAAATGTGTTAAAATTCAAGTTGAGTATGAAAATTGAGGCAGAAGACTTTTCCTATCGGCTCAGCTCGCCTGATAGATACGAGGGGGCAGGAACTCCGATCAGAACCAGAAGCGGGAATCGAGTCGTTACCTGGCCACCATCCAGGGCTGTTCATGGAATTCTCTCAACCCTCTAGACCGCTAACAATGGAAAAATTCAATGACCTTGGAGACTTAATTATGCATATTTAACAATTTTACGATCTATGGGCCACCGTAGATCGTCACACAGATATCCCCAAATAAACGGGCTAGTCTAAATACTATTTTCTTTGTGTGTAAAACCATCCATCGTTAGCTTGACGAGAACAGGTTTGCTAACATTCTCTTCTTACACGATGTTTTTGAAATCCAATTCGTTATCCCGAGGCAACGACCCGAGTTTTTGTAATTTCAAACGAATATATATATATAACGACCCGAGTGAGTTCAAGACAATCAAGCTGTGGAGTTTAAAATCCATGAGTGTTTCTTACTCTTTTGATACTGGAATACACTCTGAAATAAAGGTTAGCTCGAAAAATATTCTAAAAGCGAGTTTCGAATAACCCTGTTGGAAGGGATGTGCAAATTTGAACGCCAACTTTCTGAAAATGGACCTGGGCACATGTCTAGTGATCTCACATTTTGTCAATTTTATTATTTATTTCCTGAAACTCATTTCGAGTCGTAACTCGCAACCGTTCTTGTCAGAAGTAATGGTACTAAATTATCGATTTTGAAGTCGAGGAGCTGTGATTTTCTTTGATTTGTGATGGAAAAATTTGTGGTGGAGAAACTCACTACTTGTAGGATTCTTACTCCTCTGAAAGAAACTACTCACCAAAACCCCATCACCACTTCCTCATGAGAACGGATGGGATCACCAGTTGAAATTGCTTCGTCAGTCCTTTCCTCTACGTCAATTCCTGCCTGATTCTCTCCTCTGTCTCCTTCAGCTTGCCTTTTGTCATGACGTACTCCATAACTGTTTCCCGCGTGTCACTACTCTCCATTTTTTGTATAGGTTTTTATTGATTCTGCACTCGATCTTGGTTTCCAGTTCACTTCTGTGACTTGGCCATCTTTCGCGTTCAAAGTACTCGTAGGTGTGCTCTGTCATATTGGTGTCATATATACTGGTTTACCTATGCAGGTAAGCCTTAAAGCAGCCGTGTCCCGTTAAAAGCTGGTTCATGTGGTAATTTATTGCATTTTCAGCTTCCATTCAAGTTTTTACGACTTTTGTCAGTGCGTGTTCCTCTTTTTATCTCTTGTTTTCCGCAATAGCAAGGTCTTTTTCTTCCAGGGTCCTTCACCATTCTGACAGTGTGTTCGAGGCCTACTACGAGTTGAGCCTGGTTTCTCATAACGTCCATGATTGTTCGCGTAGGCCACAAGCTTCAGGTCTTCAGGGATACTCAGTCTCAGTATGTCGTCATAGTGTCGGTCCAATCACCGAGCCCTGTGGTACGCCGCACGTTATGTTCATTATCTCCCTTATGATATTTGCTCATTCCTTTATGCTCCATACTCTCTATGACACATATCCACGGGAGCTAGTTGATGGCATTTTCAATATAGAGTGTTGCTATCACGCAGTACCTCCTGTTGATATGAACCTTTGTTTGCTTTAGTGGCGCTCTTTGTAACTTAGCGTCCTTAGTGAAAAGTCATCATCAATTCAACAGTCGGGAACTGGATTTGTAACAGTATTTTCTCCTTCATGCAGTACAAATGAACGAAAATTATTTATCTCCAAATTACATTATGAAGATAGTAAATTTCTGAGTAGTTGCCCTATACTAGAATACCCAGTACTGTGGTTTTAATTGCAAAAGAGATGCCTGCTATCTGGTGTTGGTGTGTGAATCGTTAAAACAAATTTATAACAGCACTCTACTAAAATGACTCCTCAGTAATTTATCACAGCTATCTGAAAGCAACGATGAGAGATACGATAGCAAACCCATAATTTATAATAATTGCGCCTAATAAACAACAGAATATGATAATAAAGTCGGAGGATACCACAAAAAAATTCAACAACTATTGTACACCTCAAGCACAATAACTCCAAAAGGATTCCAGCCAAGCAATATCCGGAACAAAGAGGCTGACAGGTACGTACACGACTATCTGACACCACGATATTCGTGTATAAGATACGATAGTGCCTGGCATCCGGACCAGGAATTGATATCGAACGTCCTGCAATCCTTTAATAACGCCCTCACGTACGAGTATATGAAATAGGACCACCATCAATAAGCAAGCCTTGGAGGGATGCAGGGATGGCTTCACGATCGCTGTACTCATTCCTACACTCCCGGCTCCTCACTAATTGCTTCACGGCTCCCGGTAATTGAATCGGTATTGGATAACTAGATCCAGAAACGGGATACGGGAGACTTGCTTTTTGATGGCGATCGGAAGGATAACATAATATGTAACGTTTACGTGGTGTTGGAAATTTCAAAGCCATTCGAGGGATAATATGAAGTCTATGGTAAAGGAAAATTGCACATTAGGTTTTACTGGGCTCTAGACTAGAAGATGTTTTTGTTAAACCACATAACATACAGGGTGATTCATGACTAATGCTTATTAAAGACATCGAGGCTAAGTCTAAATCCATGACAATTTTTTTGCCAACAGGTACGAATATACAGGGTGTTTTCTATGTTTGGGCTTAAAAAATGGCGATATCTTTGCAACGATTTGATGCAAAACAACAAAATTTAGCTAAAACACTCTTATATCGAGGCACTTCAGGATGATCTTCAGGCACTTGAGTATGCGTGTCTTATCTGGTTTCCTGTTCCCCAAGCCCATATTCATGCCCTGGAAAACGTTCAGCGAAAATTTCTGAAGTTCTTATTCTTCCGAGTTGAAGGTGTCTATCCCCAACGAGGATTTGAACACACTCTCCTTCTCAATAGGTTTGGAGTTTTATCGCTGGAAATGAGGCGTATAATTGTTGTAACTCGTTTCCTTTTTAAACTGGTAAATGGTGGAATAGACTGCGAGTTTTTGCTTGGTAAATTGCCGTTCTTGGTTCCCCGTTTAAATTCACGTTACTCAATAACTTTTTACACTCCCTCTGGAAAAAGTGGTGCTCTGACTAGGTCGCCACTCTACCTGATGTGTGCTTATTTTAATAGTATTAGTGATTGTTGCGACTTGAACCATGACAGTTTCAGCATTATGCGTCGCCTTGTTATTGAGAGATGGTCTGGTAGTTGTCGGTATTAGCGACTTTCTATCTGTAATTTAATTGGTAGCATAATACTATTCTTGATTGTTAATATAATTATTTACTTAGTTATTAGTTGATTATTATTGATTATTAGATTATCTTGTTATTAATTAATGGTATTAATTTTGCTATGTTTTTTATTTCATAGCTTTTCATAGTTTTTAGTTATAATCTGTTGTTAATTTTGTAATTCTGTATGAAGAATGGGTTTGTTTTCTTCTTTTTTCTTTTTGTCAAATGTATTTTATATTTTGTTTCCTGTAATTGGGCTCTTTGTCTGTTGGAAACAATAAATTATTATTATTATTATTATTATTATTATTATTATGATCTATCGACAAATGGAAAATCGAGGACCGTACTTAAAAATAAATGGTTTACTCTTTTTTGACAAGTTTCACATATAAGATCAAAATAAGAACTTGTACCTGCCTAAACTTAAATTTTAAATTTTTCTGTACAAAAAATTTTTGTCCAAACTTATTGGAATCATTTCAAAAGCTGTCGTACTACGAATTTATGGAATAGCCTATTGCCAGAACTTTAAATTCAGTAACCAGGGCCGTACTTCAAACTGCACTCATCAAACTGCATGGCCAAACTGCACTGATCAACAGTTTTAAACAAAAATAAGTCTTCATCGCGTTCGATTGATCGCGTATGGGCGTATGATTTTTTGATGGCCTAGTCGTTGCGACTAGGCTGCTAGTCACAGTTCTTAATTCATGTTCAGGAATTACTCACCGCAACTATTAGCTCATTTTCTTAATAAACGGAAGGAGGACATTTAATAGCTATCAAAATGATTATTCCTTTGTATAAAAAGCAATAAAATCGAGCAAATAAGAGTCGTCGATAGAGGAAATATAGACGTTGTGAGAATAGAGGCATTTAGGCAGTCCAATAAGGCCGGTTTAATTTTCGCAGCGGACAAAAGCCCGCGGATGACTTTTTTGCGGCAAGGGAAGCAAACACGCGAATTTCGTTATTCCTGAATCAACAAAAACGTTTTTCGGGCCTAGTTGGATGGGAATTCAGCACACACCCCTTCCCAATCAGCATTCGGGACTGCCCAGAAGTGCAATCAATAAATAAATATCTTTCAGGACGTCGATATGAACGGAGAGAGGCGGTGATTTCGGCGCCGGTTTACATTTTTATTGCGAACGGAAGTGCCCGTCAAATTAGGCTCCGGCTGTGGCTTTCATGTTGTGTTGGATTATATTTTTATGTTTTGTCAAATTGGGTGTCGTTCGCTATCTGGGAAACAAAAGCGGTCCCGCAAAGTAAATAATATCGGACTGTATATAATGACCCAGATTTTTTTATCCCTCTGCGTTCCGTATATATAGCCGTTTTTAGGGGATTTAGGGGATTTGGGCTATAAAACCTGGAAAAATTACAATGAACACGATTGAGGTGAAAAGATTTAATTTTTATCCAGTACATACTGATAATTATTAAAACGCAATTTGTCACGCCGGTCCTCTGGACTGACAGAATGGAAGACTAAATCTTTAAAAAGGATTAAAGGAAACAGAGTTACATTATTACAAGAAAGTTTATTAAATTAATTATTTTGGCTTTATTCCCACTAAATTTTAATGTAATCACTGCATTGTCTTGTCAGTATCGAGTACTGGAAGTTCTGAGAACTTAAATTAGTCCTTTTAGCTTCTCAATATTCTCAGAAACTCCAACCGAGACAATCTAAATTAATTTTCCATTAATTGTCGTGTTTGCTTAATTTTCTGCCACCTTCCTAATCAAATAACTATGACGTGATCTTGTCATAAATAAAACATGCTTTCTCAGTTTACGACCTGATTAATTTTCCAATTCTTAAACATATCTTGGGCCATAATAGCAAAATTACGGAGACCTAAATAAACATTTGATTACCCCTTCGATTATGGTATTAATCTGGTTCCCCTTCTGGCGACTATTCCATTATAGCACCCCATCCAATTCTATTTCTCGGAGGAGGGATTTTCGATGGTCCTAAAGATCAATCTTGTAAGGTGTGCTCCGAGTTATTGTTATAATAAAATTGATATAGGAAACTAGCTTTTTTACCGATTTTCTACCTACGCCACTGTTGAGTTGATGACTAAGATGCAATTTTTTGACACAAATATACAACAAATATATTAATTGAAAAATTATGTGTACTTTTGCATATACATACATGAAGGTGTTAAAAAATAACAATTTTTACAAAAGTTCAAATGGCCGCCATTTTGAAACGACTTGACTGATATTTCTCAAATGTAATACCAGACAACTTTCTCCAGACATTTTCTTAGAAACATTTTTTTACAAAAATCAACAACCATCTATAGGTTTTAGAAGGATTTGTAATTTTGAGCTTGAAGCTTGAAGGACTTAATTAGTTTTTCTTCTAAGTCAGGTTTCCGCTGTTTATTTTACACCCTTTATTCCATTTTGGTAGCGTTTATCAATTAATATGTAGTCAATTTGATTTCTAATTATGTTGGTTTTGGTGTCTCCAGGGTATTTCCAAGTGTACCGGGTGTCCCAACACTAGTGTCCACCCCCTAAACAGAGCTTAATTTTAAAGATAAAAAATTGAAACTTTGAGGATTTGTGTACTTGATATACGACCACGGAATGGCATAATCAGTTTCATTTAAAAAAATTTAGTTCGGGCGCCAGCGATAAAAAAACTGTAAGATGGTGGTAAATTATCGAAAAAAAAATTGAGTTTTTTCAATACATACGTAGAAATCGATTAATAAAATCAATATCGCTTGAAAGAAATGTGAAAAAACTAATTATAAGGCTTTAATTAAATAAAATATAATTATATAGCAATGACAGGTAGACAATATAATCTGAACAATATAATCAATATAATCTGAAAAAGGTAGGTGCAATAAGTTTTATGGCAAAGTAAATAAGGCCCAAATAAATAGAAGGACGGCTCTTGCTGGGCTAGCCGGCACAATGAACCTGCACTGGACAGTGTCGTAGTATGGACTCATGAAAAAGGTGATTATTAAAAAGATATTAAAAATGTTTTTTAATGAAACTAATTATGCCATTCCCTGGTCCTATTTCAAGTACACAAATCCTCAAAGTTTCAATTTTTTATCTTTAAAATTAAGCTCGATTTAGGGGGTGGACACTAGTGTTGGGACACCCGGTACAGTCTCCGTTTCGGTAACTTGAACCAGGTATGAAATTTTCTTCTTGGCCTTTCTTTCCCCCAGTCCAAACTCTCCTACTGGGCTTCCAATTCTCTCCACCACCTTGGCATTCAGATAACCTCGTTCACTACAAGAATACAAATAACCATCATTCTTTTCATTTCCGCAACTATGTTGTGGGGTTTTCCTGCCGCGTGTAGTGTTTTGGTATTCCACGTTCCAATCTTCAGTACAGAATTACCGGTTTTTTAGGCGTTTTTCGTTTCTATATGTTTTCACTTCCGGGTGGTTCCTAGCATGTGTCATCGCGGAAACTAGGGGCCTGTGACGTAATGGAGTTTTCCATATTATTGTCTTTTTTTTTGGAATATTCTATGAACCATTAATGTAGTGGTTTTCCATGGCCTTCGTCGATTTCTCAACCCCAGGACAATAGGCTGTCCTTATCTCAGCCGTTCTTCCGCCTTTTTTACAAAGGCCGTTGACGGATTGAGTTGCCTAGCAGGGTGTACCGAATAACTGTCGTTATCGCACTTGAAGGTGAGGTTGACTTTTGGGCGAGAATTACTGCTACGCCTTCGCTCCTTACACCCCATTGCATATACAGGTGTTCAAGAAATTCCAGTTTTTATGAACTTTCAAATGGTCTCTATTTTGAAACCACTTGACTGATATTTCTTAAATGTAATACCAGACAACTCCCTCTAAACTCTAACGTTTTTTTAGAAAGTTTTTTAACAAAAATCTACAATCCTCCATAGGGTATAGAAGGATTTGTAATTTTGTGCTTGCAGCTGGAAAGATTTAATTGAGGGGAGTTTTTAAAATGGATAAATTGGAATTTTTTGAGAAATAAACATGATATAAAAATCTTCAATATCTCTGCCATTTTAATTATATTCTGGCTGAATTTTTTTATGTTTAAAGGCTATTAGTACAGCTCTCTACACTAAAAAATTGATTGTAATTTTTTTCTAATATGCTCATAAATTATTTATAGAAATTTAACAGTTCTTACCTCTTTCTTCTCTTGAATTAATCCTCTTGAATTAATTTTTTTTTTCATTTTGCATATTATACAGGGGTTCAAAAAATACCAATTTTTACGAGCATTCAAATTTCCGCTATTTTGAAACGATAAAACATCGATTTTTCTCCAAAATGCAATGCCAGAGCCATACATACTTTGATGTTGGAAATGTTTAATTGCAGTGCTTGGTTACGCAAGACGACCGCTTTCTTGCTGCGGTCCGCGTTCACTGCCCACCACTACAAACCGTAATTATTCTGTGTGCCCAGCCTTTAGTGGTGGAAGCGGCTCTCGCATAAATATGGAGTATGCGAGTATTTCAGGAATGCGAACACTTCAGGAAAAAATATTTAAAGTAATTGATGGTACTATATGGCTGAACTTTTCATAAAAGGAAGAATAGTGTAAAAACTTTTATAAATTGCTGCTGCTTTTGTAAATTGTCTTAACAGCAAAGCTACAATATACAGGGTGTACCAGCTCGATTTAGACAACGGTAAGGGCCTTGTAGGTCTCGCCAAGACGAAACGTTTTTTTATTTGAAGTTTTTGGATTTGGACCTTCGTTGCGGAAATATGGCCGACTTCCGGTTTTTCGTTTTTTGACTCCAGTTTCGGCATTTTTAGGTTCTCGCCCAAACTGAAACTAGTTTTGGAAACTCCTTAACTACAGTTACAACTTTCATATTGAAGTCAAGGTTGTCAACAAGGTCTCTGTTGGATTCAAAATCTTCATTTCATTCAAAATTTTTCAATTTGATTCAATTTGAATTGATTCAAAGACTTAAAATTTAAAGTCTTATGCATGTCGCCATTTTGAATCCAACAGAGATAGAACCTTGACTTCAATATGAAAGTTGTAACTGAAGCTAAGGAGTTTCCAAAACTAGTTTCAGTTTGGGCGAGAACCTAAAAATTCCGAAACTGGAGCCAAAAAACGAAAAACCGGAAGTCGGCCATATTTCCGCAACGAAGGTCCAAATCCAAAAACTTCAATTAAAAAAACTTTTCGTCTTGACGAGACCTACACGGTCCTTACCGTTGTCTAAATCGAGCTGGTACACCTTGTATATTATACTTATAAAAACTATCTTCTAGAACTTCAATGAAGTATAAAATGAAGTCCCGTTTAGACTAAATCTTATGAAGCGTTTCGTTTTCTTTATAAAATGATCTAAATGTTTCATAATAATTCTGGAAGAAAAGAGTCTAGAGTGAACTAACGTATCTCCGTACAGAACCGAGCAGTAGTTTTTCATATTGTTGCAGTTTTCAAACTATCTTTTGGCTCGTCTCTACGTATCTTTGTTTCAGTTTATCGACACGAATCGATAAAAATGATAAAACCGAACTTATTTCTTTATCCCGGAAGAACTTTCTGTTTTTGCTTCACTTATAAGTTTCCGACAAACCAATCGATTCCTTTGAGTTGCGATTTGGAGCTTATAAGCAAGAGTGCGTGTGTAGTGGCCTGTTTAAGCTGCGCTTGACATTTTAGAGTTTTCTTTCTCGACGACTCGGCGTCTCGTTTCGTCTCGTCAATCAGCTCCCGCTGGATGCATCTGTTGTCATTTCGGCAACATTTAACTCTCCCCCTGAGCCTTTCCGCGTTTCATTTCACGCCTCCCGTCGTTCATTCCCAACAATTAACCCTTCAACTTAACAGGCGCTCGTTTAATATATCACTTTTACAAATACAAGCAAATAGGCCAGGCAATCCATTAGCCGCGACCGGAGATATATGAGGCAAGTTCCTTGATAACTCATTGCCATCCGTGCATGTGCCTTTAATGTAGTTGAATTCCCAGTCATTTATCTGGCGAGGGAGTCCGGATTCGCCCTTCTGTGGCTGGTGAGATTGCTACTCAATTCGACTAGATTTCGCAGAGATGGCTGAGGTGAAAGAAGCACTGATAATAATTCGACTTTTTGTTCTCAGATTTATGGCTTACGTATGCTAACTGCATGCAAAAACAAAAAAGGCAGATTTATTCTGCTGCAAAATAGCAAAAGGGGGAACATGAGGAATCGGTGCGATTTCTCATTTAGTTTTCATTTTTGTTACTGTTACTGCGGCATTAGTCTCTTTAAATCGCGGAGGAGGAATAACGAAACTAAGAATTCGTGGCTCTTCTGACTGCTTTGATTTATACTCAAACAAATCTTCCAGGTGTAATATGTAAATTCGAAGCAATGAATCGTATTTTCTCAGAACTTCGTCTGAAATAATTACTATTATCACTTTTTGTTTGTTTTTTTGTAAGATTTGGAGCAAACTTCAAAGATGACGTTAGCGTGGAGCTTATTAGATTTACTTCGCATTCTTCAAGTCAAAGTAAAATATTCTTTTACAGAGATGCTCTGTTATGTTTATCATTCCTTTGAAGCAGACTATTGTAACGACTTTGCCGCTACCTGCAGTTTGAAGAAATTATTTGTATTTTGCGAATATTTACTTTGTTGTTCCAATTACACCATCAGATAGGTATTGCAATTTGACCATGCAGAAAATTGACCCATTTTAAAATTCAGTATGGTTTTCACATTTCTAACTAGGGCTAAAAAGCAATAAAATTAAATGAGGATTTCCAGTCCCCTAGATCTTTTTGTTTCTAGAGCAGAACTCAAAAAGAGAAGACTTCTGCAGAGAAAGGAAAACTTAACGATAAAAGCTGACGGATTTTTTTTCAAAGATGGAATGGAACATTAAAACATCCCCCTCAATCCGAACCGTGCTATAATTCGAGTCATTTTCGAGAAAACCGTGATCCTCTGTGACAGTAACTTGTTGTAATTGTGATTTGTTTAAAAGTTATTTCAAAGTAACTATGATTATTCTGCCAATTGTTAGTCTCAAATTATGGGTATTTCATCATTATACACTAAATCCTTCAGTAGAGATAGGCGTCAAATATTCGTGAACAGTGTTTCTTGCGCACATATGCATGGGTATCTCAAAGTAGCGAGTAATTTAGATCTGTTGCTACTTCCTAATTCGGTTCTCACATTTCTAGTTCCAGATCAATGAAATTGATGTAATGCAAACAATATGACCTTTCTGACATTTAGCAGTATTGATTTTCTGAAGACCGCTCAATTTTCTTTTCTTTTTTTTTATTGTTATTTATATTGTTAATATTAATTTATTCATTAACTATTAACTATTAACTATAAAATATTAACTATTAACTATTACTAATATTAATTATATTAATATTTATTAATTTAATAATTATATTAAGAACTATTAACTATAAACTATTAACATTTTTAAATGTTATAGTTTTAGTTGAAATTTATGTTCTCAATGGGAGTAGACTTCATGATATTTAGTTGTTTTAGATCTGTCTGGAATAATAATAATTATCATGTGGTGGCACCCAACAATCGATCAACAAAGGGAATTTCGTGAAGTTACCACGCCAAAGACTAAAGAGATGTCGGAAGACAAAGTTTAAATAGTTCCAAACATAATAAAAAATTATCTTGATACCTACATAGGTCCAGTTTGTCATCAAACTTAGTGCATGGATTTTGTCCTTATCGAGTGATATAGCAGTGAAAGTATCCCTACTCCGAGACATTCCTGGCAAGATAAATTTTTTTCAATTGTTTTCCCGAAACTTCCAGTTTTCAGCAAGATTTTTTTGCAGGTGTAGCGTGGTTTCAGATATCGTGCATATGGGTCAATTCCCAGAATTACAGAACAATAATGCGTTTGTTTGAAAACTTCCGAAGCACCCAATTCAGTGAAAGAGATTTGTGATGGTCGACTTATCAGTCTCGGTACTGGTATCACATTCATACCATAGTCAGCCGCCGTTTATGGACGCCAAGAAAAGTTTATATTATTATTAACCAGTGGGTGATTAAACCAGCATTATTTTGAAAGATTTTAACAGAATAAACACCATTTAGCATTTCGACTGCTTCAACACTCTCTATATACAGGGTACTAAATTTATGGCGCGCTTTAGCGACTTTACTAATGAATAGTGGAGGAGATAAAGCCACAGTTAACGAGCCATTGGGGATGGAGATCTATGTACCTATGTACAGCTGAGAGCTGCATCGTGGAACCTTAAGGCAATAAAATTTCAATTGCTAATCAGATACAGCATCAGGAAATGTATGATATTAAGAGAGCGGATACTAATGAAATTGGGCATGCTAATTGTCAAAAAAATCCCGAATTATTCTACAAGAACTTGAAATAATGGTGAAGAGGCAACGTCTGAACCATGTGACGCAAAATTCCCAACAATATATTTTTTTCGTTCTATTTTTCCTATTTTTTCTTCTATTATTTTCATCACTTACCTTATATTTATATATTTATATTTTTGTCATATATTTACCCAGAACACCTTCAGTTGATGAATTACAGATTCTATTTGACTACTTTGTGAGATATGTCATATATCCCGGGATAACTTGCTTATCATGGGAGATTTTAATGTACCCAATTTTAATAGTACTGATGATTCTTCTTTGCTGTGTGCTACCTTGAGAAATTATTTACAGTTACTTAATGTCGTGCAGTTGAACAATGTCTGTAACAATAAGGACCGTCTTTTAGACTTAGTTTTTAG
This sequence comes from Malachius bipustulatus, assembly GCA_910589415.1. NCBI lineage: Eukaryota > Metazoa > Arthropoda > Insecta > Coleoptera > Melyridae > Malachius > Malachius bipustulatus. Next base: position 26,868,421 of record OU342637.1, read on the forward strand.
TAATATGTGTTGTACAGTATGCTTGGATAGTCAGCCCTTGGTGCAAGTCGATGAATTCCATCCACCGTTGACAATAACCACAAAAGTTAATAATTCTAAGCGTAACAAGTTTCCTTGTAGTTCGGCAGCAAATGTATATAACTTTCATAGGGCCGATTTTCAAGGGTTGTACCTTGCTCTATCCAAGGTTGACTGGTCCGAATTAGATTTGTATAGTGATGTAGAGTTAGCTTGTGATAGATTTTATGAAATTTTATATGATGTTTTAAATAGGTTTGTACCGTTGTACCGGAATGGCCCTGTGAATGCTAGGCGAACGTATCCTCAGTGGTATAACTCAGATATACTGGCTGGTATCAAGTGTAAAGATCGTTATTACAGACGGTATTCACGCACAGGTTCGCGTTTTGATTACGATCTGTTTAAGAAACAGCGAAAAGTAGTTAAATCTCAAATAAAAATTGCGTATGCAGATTATGTATCTAGTGTGGAGCAGTCTATCACTAAAGATCCAAAAAAATTCTGGTCATTCCTCTCCAAAAAAAACGGTAGTAGAATTCCTAATAAGATGCAGCATGACGGAGATTGGTTTGACACACCCAAAGAAATTGTGGATGCGTTTACCGATCATTTTTCTAGTGTGTTCGTGGATGGTGGATCTGTGACACACGATTTAACTGTGCCTTTCTATAGCAATATTGTCCAGGTGAAATCGATATCGATTCAAGACATTGAGTCTGCAGTGGGGAGATTGGGATGTAAGAAAACAGCGGGCTGTGATCAAGTACCTGCATTTTTTGTTCGTGATTGTTCCCCAGTTTTGACTCGACCACTGCAGACTTTATTCAATCTTAGTTTAAAAACTGCTGTATTCCCTTCTAGATGGAAATTAGCACGCTGTTGTCCAGTGTTCAAAAGCGGAAATAAAGATAATATAGCAAACTACAGATCAGTGGTTATCCTCTCAAACTTTGCCAAGGTCTTTGAGTCAGTGTTGTATAGATATATATATAGCTCCGTCTCGCCTTTCATTTCTTCATCACAGCACGGATTTGTGGAGCGCAGATCCACCGTTACTAACTTGGCCTGCTTCTCTCAGTTTATCTCTGAAGCCTTAGATAATAAAAGACAGGTTGATGTGATTTACACAGACCTGTCTAAGGCTTTCGATAGGGTGAATCATAGAATCTTGCTCAACAGATTGGATGTTCTCGGATTTAGCGAGAATCTTCTCGAGTTTTTGAGATCATACTTGACCGACCGCCAGCAGTTCGTCTCATACAATGAGTACTCTTCAGCGGCATTTACTCCAGTGTCCGGAGTACCACAGGGCTCCAACCTAGGACCACTTCTGTTCATTTTGTTTATAAACAGCGTATGTGATGAACTCAACTGTGAAGCTCTGATGTTTGCAGACGATCTTAAGATCTTTAAGGCAGTAGAAGTAGAGGATGATTGTGTGTGTCTCCAACGGTGCTTAGATAGTGTGATTGAATGGTGCTCTGTCAGCGGGATGCAAATGAATATTGATAAGTGTAAGGTCATGTCGTATAACAGAAGACGCTCTGCAGTGGTTTTTGATTACGCAATATCAGGGGTATTACTGGATCGCGTTAACGAGATCAGGGATCTGGGTGTTCACTTTAGTTCAGATTTTTCATTTGTAAATCATGTCTTGGAACTGTCAGCATCCCTGAATAGACTATTGGGATATTTGCTGCGCAACACAAGAGAGTTCAAAGGTAACAGGGCTTTGAAAACATTATTCTTCGCTTTTATGGTTTCTAAAGCAGAATATGCTTCGCTGATCTGGTATCCCCTTCAGAGCTACCTTGTAGACCTGCTGGATGATATTGTCAGGCGAGTACTTAAACATATGTGGTTCAGAGATTTTGGCTTCTATCCAGAGAGAGGGTTTTCTAATGCGACGCTTTTGAACACTTATTGCGTGGACACGTTTAGCAAAAGGCGAGTCAGAATGTCGATCTTATTTCTGTATAAGCTTGTACAGGGTGTGATTGATTGCCCGGAATTATTGAGTACGTTAAATTTTGTAGTGCCCAGACCTAATTCCAGGAGCAGTCACACGTTCTATGTGCGGTTTGCAAGGACTAATTTGCTTTTTAGATCACCCATTGAGGTCATGTGTAACAACTATAATTCTCTTAGCTACTCTTGTGATATTTCTAACTGTAGTATTTATGATTTAAAGAAACTTCCTCTCGATATTATGTAATGTGTCTTGAATTGTTGGTTTTCCTATTTATGTTGTATGAGCAAATTGTGGCATTTACAGAAATTGTCCTCTTATTGGTGTATATAATACTGTTGGACAATAAATTATTATTATTATTATTATTATTATTATTATATACACTATCTATTATACCTTTATTGACCTCCTAATAGAACCTCCACCGAGGCTTCACTGAGGCAATGATACCTCAAGGGACCATATTGTACTCAATGACACACACTTGTTCCCAAAAAAACTTGTTGCAGCTTCACCAAAAAATCCTATTTTCAAATGAATTTGGTTGTATAATGTTCAGAATTTTATTGAATAAGAAAATTAAACGTTTACACGAATCAAGTCTTTCACCATCAGTTATCGTAAAAATACCAGAAAGTTGTTAACTTCTGGAAGCGTAGTCACCATGAGAAATTATCAAGTCAACAATTTTGGTGTTCTCCGACTCGAATTAGGAATTTGGTGACGTGAGAATGACGTCTTAGTGACGAAGAAATGTCACAGATCAAACACGTTATTTATTCACGTCAAATAAACGATATAAAAACTATTTAATTAAAGACGTCTTATTGGCCTAAAAACACGTTATTTGAGACGTGTAAAACACGTTATTTAGGCCGTCAAAAGGACGATTACTATATCCCAAATAATGAATTAGGTTTTGTTATAATAAGAAAAAATTAATTTTTTCTTTTTTTTTTAAATTTTTAAATTTAAAAAAAATTTAAAAAAGTTTTTTAAATAAAATCACTTTTACACTTTTACCACCGTGAACAACGCCGACGTTGGTCTCTGGTCTCTAGAGACTTGTTTCGATCATTAAATTTTTTCCAGAATGTCGCATAGCGAGGCTCACGTCTATATGACCGTGAAAACACGAAGTATCGAAATATAGGGTCAATTTACGTCTTTTTGACGTCACCTATTGGTTTTCTTCAAATATCTGAGATATCAGGCACTAAAGAGACGTGTTTTTGACGTCACTTACAGTTTCTATCATCAGGGGACAATTGTCACCAAAATATGACGTTATAATTACCTATCTCTGCTGCCTAAGTAGATAGAAGTAGTTGAGTATTGTAATAATTAGTCCAGTTTAGAAAAACTCCTTCGAAGTCTAAGTTGCTCTCTGGTCTCAGTTTCTTGAGACTTGTTTCGAGCAATAAAATTTTTTTCCCAGAATTTCGCATAGCGAGTTTCCAATTATCTGAGATACCATGCAGGCACTAAAATGACGTCACTGACAGTTTCAATAATCAGGGACCGACTATCACCAAAATATGACGTTGTAATTATCCTATTACTACCTAAGTAGGAAAAGTAATTGAGTATTGTAATTAGTCCAGTTTAGAAAAACCCCTTTGAAGTCTAATAAAGACTAGTTCGGCGGAGAAAGTAACGAGAATTACAAAGCATAATTTATTATTTGCGTTTTCAGGCTCGGTGGCTACATTAATTGACTGGATTAAGCAATTTCAAAGACTCTAATATCTCCTTAATTACAAACTAAAGGGTAGTTTTTAGACTTCAATAATTAAATCTGCTTCTGCCTCGCCTAACTTTAAAGTTCCTTCCATTTCCTCATAATACGTTATTAATAATTAGTATTACACTATAAGTATTCCAAATAAACTGACCCGCCAACTGAAGCTAATCTCTTCATTAAAACTACCCGCCTGTAACTTTTATGCCACTAATTTTTAGGAATATTAGGATTGTTTTAACTTATTTAATCCTCTTGTTTTTAACTTGTATACCTTTTAAGTAGCTTCCGCTGAAATTCAACAATAAAAAGTACAACGTGACTGAATAACGTTACGATGCCTCCCCATCTCTAAGAAGTTCTTAACACGCCGCGAGTAAACGGAAGTCGAGGGAGCGTTAAATTTTCATTCAGTTTACTTCACATTTGGCCCAATCAATCATGTTATTGACAATTCTATACAGTAAAGTGACAGGAGATTTATCACAAATCAGTGTTCGAAGCTTGTAGCGTTCAGGTGTGGGTTTTTTTATCCCCCCGTGTCGGTAGTACTGTAACGGCATTCATCTATGACTTATTATTGCCACGGTTTTGACATATGCCCGTTTATAACCAGGCACATTTCGTTCGAATTGGCTGCTTATATATTTATGGAATGGTCGATCTACGTCCAGACACTAATACCGTTAATCGATTTAGATTTAAGATTTATTTTATTTAAGTAAGTTCTGAAACTTCACAAGAGTCTATACAACATACAACAGCGAGGCTTTATTGCAGCATGTTTTTGTTCTAGACGTGGTAAACCTTAACATGTTTATTTCGGTAATGGTACAAATTTCGTAGGAGTCAATGTGAATTGAAAAAAAAATCAGTACCTAATAATGAAGCATATATTTATCGAATTATCAAGCAATGAAAAGGTTGAATGGCGCTTTATTTCACCGCAGTCTCCCCATTTCGGAGACTACTGAAATAGGTGTCATAATAATAATTATGCATCATCAAGGAGAAGGTACAGATCGACCTACGCTGTTATATTATATTTATGAATAACCTTTGAAAAACACTTTGAAGGCAATTTTTCCACTCAAAAAGCCTCAGGCAACTCTTTTTTGCTTGACGCCTGTTCAGAGCAGAGAGGACAGAATCAGAGCTTGCGAATCCCCCCTACTGTAAGTTGGAAGTTACAGGCCGACATGAATTATTCTGTCTGGATTATTTTCAGCGGATCATGAATTATTGAGGAGTACATAAACGCACGGTCTGAAGGGAGCAGTTGGGAATTGCTGGCAAGGATAACTGTTTTTGACATAATAATCATAAAGTTATTGTTTTCCTCAGGGACTGACAGAATAATAAGTTGAGAAGGAAAATGCCTGGTACTGCGTTAAAGCTCAATGTTAGCGAAATAATTTGTGAGAGAGAAAGATATATTATGTATTAAAATGTATCTGAAATTGCATGTCACGTTTAGCTCCTTTAGATAATAATTATAAAGATATGAGGAAAATTATTATCTCTAAAGAAGATTCTGGAAGAAATCTTAATAACGTAAATTGTAATGAGCATCATTTTTTTACTTTGCTCCTAAATATAATATTTACCTAATGAATAATGTATTGAACCCAGTCTTTTAATCCCTAGTTGCTCTTTGATCACTGAGCACCATTAATTAGACTTTTCTCTTTTTCTAATTTCAAGGAAATTCTATTGAATGCTAGAGTGAACCACCATTACGTTCTTGAATTGCTTCTGTGAATTCCCTGAAGAATTGGTACAGGCGGCAGGGAGATTTTCCCTATATGTTAATGTGGAAACATACTCTACCTCGATGCATTTTTTCATACGCTTTTAGGCCCAAATGCACAAAAGTCTACAATTTTTGTGTTACGGGGGGAGCGGGAGGGGACCTGAAAGGTGTAAAAAAATGTCTAATTTTCTCAACTTACATTAAGTAAATATAACAGCGTAGAGGGCACGCCGTTCACTACATGTTTGTCCTCGTAACTTTTCTCCCAATTGCAACGGTTTTTTTTTTTAACAATTTTTTACTCGGGTGAAGTTAGCAACGAAAACTTAGCAACGGGAGTGGTTAAACATCCGGCTGCGGTACGATGATAATTTAATTACATAATCTGCTATTATTGCTTGAACGGGGTTGATTTTTCTCCTTGGATCTCCTGGAAAAATAAATACCCCAGCAACAAACCAAGGGCAATTTTTTAGCCGAAAATCTAAAATTACAACACCTGAATATGCGGATTCGGAATTCCAAAAAATCACTGTGGCCGTTCTGGGCCCGGGCAAGACGAGTTTTCACGAAGGGATGATGGGGTGGATCTTTGTCCTTAAGTTGAAAAAACAAAAACCCCAGCAACGCATCAAGGGCAGTTTTTATAGCCGAAAATCTAAAATTACAACACCTGAATATGCGGATTCGGACTTTCAAAAAATCACTGTGGCCGTTCTGGGCCCGGACAAGGCGAGGTTTTATGGCCGAAAAACGAAAATTAGGATCATCTAAAATATGATTAACAATAATAAGTTCACTACATGTATGAAATTTTGATTATATAATGTGAATTGTTCTTACCAGTAGCCTTAGGAGTTTTTTTGAAATTCCGAATCCGCATATTCAGGTGTTGTAATTTTCGATTTTCGGCTATAAAAACTGCCCTTGATGTGTTGCTGGGGTTTTTATTTTTTCAACCCAAGGACAAAGATCCACCCTATCATCCTTCCGTGGAAACTCCTCTTACCCGGGCCCAGAACGGCCACAGTGATTTTTTGAAATTCCGAATCCGCATATTCAGGTGTTGTAATTTTAGATTTTCGGCTATAAAAACTGCCCTTGATGCGTTGCTGGGGTATTTATTTTTCCAAACGAAGGAGAAAGATCAACCCCATTCAAGCAATAATAGCAGATTATGTAATTAAATTATCATCGTACCACAGCCGGATGTTTAGCCACTCCCGTTGCTAAGTTTTCGTTGCTAACTTCACCCGAGTTTAGTCTTTTTAGCCTAATGAGACCATTTAGGCTATTGAGCCTGTGTGAAATAACAACTTCGCGAATCACAGAAGTATTCGTGAGAGGTTCTCAACTCCCAATTTGAATATTACACTCGAATAAGGGGACTATGGGGTGCTAGGACCTGAAGGGCATAATAGTGGTGTTTACTGATCGTTCAGGTGATATTCTTGAGACGCGGCCTCGTTTAACTAACGAGAATAAAGACACGCGAAATAAACATCACCAATTAAGCGAACACTAACGAACAGGTGAGGATGCTATAACAAACAAGAAAGAACACAAACATGCATCACGCGTAATTATTTTTTTTTTCTAAATTATTTTTTCTTAAGAAATAATTCTGTCTAAGAAAATAAATAATCATAAACACAGATACGTTTTATTCTAAAGATCTTCAATGCTAGAATATTCAAGAGTTAAATAAAAAAGTAAAGAAATCGGATATCCGCATGAAAGCTTGAAGGAATTCTTGACCTAAATAAAACGTTACAACCCAGGGTTGGTTGATTGTGAAATTTGCCTCCCGAAATCACTGAAGTTCTTTCAGAAGAGACGACGATATTTGCGATCGCGATAAAGGAGCATTCAGAGCGTCTCCCCATCATGCAGCACAGGAGGAGAAGATGCATTGAAATTTTTATATAATAAGGCCGGTACATTTTTTGCCGACAAAAGCGAACTGTTTGATGTCGACGATAAATTTGGTCGATGCCTTTATGCGGCCACAAAGGAGCTAAATAGGGATTTATTGCTGGCATGTTGAGGTTAACAATCCGGGAAAATGGGCGATGATTTAGGAGGATGTTAAGAATTCAAAACATGTACACAATGCTAAAGGTTAATTGTGTGGTTTCCTTTCACCTTTCGATATTTGTGACACCGCTTTTTTGAATCCCTCAAGATAAATGTGTACTTATCTCCACTTAGTGGGATTCCACTCTATAGAAAATATTTTCTTACTGCTGTTATCTATCACCGCTTTCTTTTTCAGTTTCTCTGAATCCTTTAAATGGACAGGAAATTCGTGACGGTACAAATTTAACGATATGGAATTTTTAACCTGTCAAACTATTCAATAAGCTAAATCGATTGAAAATAAATTAATTTACAATTTATGTGATAATATATTATTTAATGACAATTAATTTAATTTCAGGTACTTCTGGGTGGAGGAAGGCGTCACTGGTTACCCAAAGTAGCCCACGATCCGGAACAAGTCAAGGAGGAAGGTCGCCGCTTGGATGGACGTAATCTCATCGATGACTGGGCCAGGGATAAAAGAAAGCGAGGTCTCAGAGCCGAGTACGTTTGGAATAAGTCTCAGCTTGACAAAATCAACTCCAATCAGATCGATTACCTCCTAGGTAAGTAAAACACTTTTTTTTTAACTCGAAAAATTATAAACGGAAACGCATCTGCAATAATTAATATCTCTTACACCACTCCTCCCTCTCCTCTTTCTCTCTTAAAACCTGCTTGAGCAGAGGACTTAGGTACATGACGTCTTCCTCATATTTCGTCCATTGATTCTTCGGCAGTATCTCACGTTGAAGATCCAGCTGCATGGCTCTAATAATTCTGTAGTTTCGGGCGTCATACACGTCAGGAGGGAGACGTCTCACTGCTTCGGCGATATCGGGCTCCAGTTCATCGTTGAGGAGGTCGTCGCGAAGTAGACCGTACTTGCGGAAGTTGGAAATATTGTAACAGAATTTTCTGATCGCGTGACTGAAAAATCGTCGAGGAATTTGAGCGCATCGGCCGGTCATGGTAGTTTGAATATTGAAGAGATCGGGAATTACGATTGCGAGTTTATTTGATTGATTCAATTTGGCATGTCAACATTTTGTTAAATGACAGGTGTCATTTTTAATAGAATACAGAAATCTGAGGCGTTTTTTCATCTTAAAGTTTTTTTTTCTGACTAGTTATAGAGGTGATGACTAAATTGTCTTGTATCTCGTAAATGGAAGAAATTATACAGTTCGACTCCCCTTCTCAAAATCCGTCTTAAAAGGCTAAGGCCTTTTGCCCACATTTGCCCGAGCGATTTAAAGAAATTTCTACAATTTTGAAGAAAATTATGGGAGGCATCTAGGGGAGATCCCCCCCACACCCAATTAAAAGAGAAATATTTTCTTCCAATTTGCTCCTTGCAAAAATCTCTTCTGGGAGCTCCAAAAGATGGAAAAAAATTGGATAAAATTGCAAATTCGAACTTAAAAATTGACAGAGAAGTCAAGTTCAGGACCGAAAATATAGGAAAATTTTTGGGTTTGGATTTATTTAATTTTACCGGAAGTTACAGCAAAAATCAAATTGGAAGGAAATATTTTTCGCTCAGTTGGGGGCGGAGGTTGCCTAGATGCACTCCAGTAATTTTTTCCAAATTTTTTGAAATCGCTCAGGCAAATGTGGGCAAAAAACCGTAGTCGCTCATCGTAGCGCGTTAGACCTACTTTTTACTTAAAAGTCGAAAATTTTCTTCTTCAAAAATGTATTCTTCTTTTTCTTAAATAAAAGGAATTTTTCACCGATTGACGTCAGTATGACGTCATATTGCTTGCCATATGGTTTTTCAATTAAAAGTTTCTCTCATAAGGTGAAATTTTTTTATTTATTTTTTATTTATGTCGCTTTTTTTGTCCAGATACCTTCGCGACGTTCTTTAGGTCTTTTGGAACTCAGCGGCAATCGGGCATCTCCAGTAATTTATAAAAAATGTAGTGGTGCAAAAGCCATTTCATAACCTTTTATGGAGGCCGTACTTTAAAACCTCGCTTTGCGCTAGGTTTGTTTCCAAGGCTACCCTCATAAAATGACTAATTCCAGGTGTATTATAAACATTACTTTACTCTTCTTGGTGGAACATAGTGCTAGTGCTGCACATCCTTATTTTACCGAAAACGGCTTATATGAAAGACGACATGGTAATTAACGTACTTCGTATCTTTGCAAAGTTTCCAGCTTTCCTGGAAAGCACCGTGTGTAACGCTTCGTCCTTAATTATTGCTGATTCCAGTTTATGAGTCATATTTTCTTCATATCTTATACTTATATACAAGGTGATCCATCACTTATACTATCCCGTAAATCGAGGTTAATTTTAAAGATAAAATTTTGAAACTTTGGGAATTTTTTTTCATTCCGCTACCAGCAGTAAAAAACTGTACTTTGGTGGTAAAGTGGTCAAAAAAAATTCGATGGTTCTTCAATACATCGGTAGAGTTCGATTAATAAAAGGAAAATCGCTCAAAAGAAATATCAAAAAACTGATTACGAGGCTTTAATTAAATAAAATAGAATTTATTTTGGTCACTTTATCAACAAATAACATTTTTTAACCGCTAGTGGTCGAACTAAAAAAAAAAATAATTAAACAGTTTATGCCAATCTATTCTTGTATGGTTCTACTTATATTAATTATAGGTATATACGAATCTTCAAGTTCAATTTTTTATCTTTAAAATTGACCTCAATTTTGGGGATGCATATAAGTAATAGGCCACGCTGTATTATTTTAGATTCTATTAAAAAAATCTAAAAGGTGCAAAGTTATTCAAGAATAATTGAAGACATATTATAAGTTGTGTTCTCTCGCCAGCTTTTAGCGGCATCTTCAACTTATTTGCTGTTCGCTTCCAGAAGATCTCATACTATGCTGACATTTCTAATTTTCTCGCTTTAAATTCCGCTTTTCTCATTCAATTTTCAATAAGCATCTCATCACCAGGCAGAAGTGGATGAGCAGCAAATTAAAGCTTCAGAACAAAGCTCTTGAAAAAAATATAACATTATTTTAAAAGCTGATGGGCATAATAATTATTATGCTTTTATTTTTAGGAGATTAAGAAAATCTCGTAACGAAATGTGCAGGAGGTAAATTTTCAAGAGGATATTCTGAAATAATATCGCAACATCCAGCTTGGTGAGGGAATTATTTTTCTGATGCAAGGAGACATTTCAAGGGTAAAAGGGTCAAAAAGCGGAGTGAAATATCAGGGTTAATATTATAAAGACGACCAAAACAAGATAACATCAGATACTTAATACAATTTTGAAGGAAAATATTGACATTAACTTAGACTGCTAGGATCCTTAAACAAAGCTGCTGTCTTTCTCAAGGCAAGCAGATAATTCAAGTTATAATATTTCTTGACTAATCGGGCGGAGTAATCTTACAAGACAAGGATAAATCAAAGATTATGTTCATTGCCATCTCTCTAAAATATATGACCTTCCTGAAATTTTTCTTGTAATTTCAAATCAATACGGATGTTTACGGAAACATACAAGAATTCTATTTGACATTGTGCTATCAAACAATAAGGTATCTTATTACTTAAAATTCTAGGTATCAAATAACGCATTACTTAATAATAATTATACCCACGATATATTATAGTAGATTTTGGCTTTCTTATGCGAATTGGCAATAATTAACGAGCTCGCGTAGTTCCGCGAATTAAGTATTTTCACCACCTCTTCGGGGCATCTGCCATCTAGCACCTACAGATGAGGAAGAAGCACTACGTCAATTTTTCACGACTTATGAAAAAATCTGCGATTGTCATAAGCGAAAAAATCATTCCTTACAGCAAGAAGAAGATAAATAATGATTTAGTCAATACTCTGTCGTAGGTACCTACCACATTATTGTATACGGAAAAAGGATTTGTGTTTTGTTTTCGATTGTCAGGAGTTCCTTCACTTATTTTTCTGTTTTGTTGACACGCCACTGGATTGACCACTCTAAAAACGGTTCTAAACTAAATTCTATCAAACTCTGTGTTGCGTTCCATTTTTCATTTTTACATTTTTCTTACATGTTTTCAATCCTGTCCTTTTTCCAAATACTTCCTTGTGGTGTGTACTTCGCAACACGAATCGGACGTTTTGTTTTAAAGTGCATATGCACTCTTGAAGTCCATAACTTTTGCTCTCCAAAAGATTTTGGAAATTTACCCTTGGATTGAAGCTAAAACTTCAGGCGAGAATATCCACATTGGTGGATATTTGTTTATGCAATCGTTAAACAATGCTTCTCCTGAGTCCTTCTTTTCGTCCTGGAATTTTCTTGTCTGATGATTTAGCTTCAATGCTAGGCCTTAATTTCCAAAATCGTTTGGCGAGGAAAAAAGTTATCCACTTCAAGAGCAAAGAGTTGATTTTTTAAGATCAATATAAGGTCTGTGAAAAAATATCGAAGTTGAGCCGAACATTTGGACACTTTTAAAAAAGCTTAGAAATTTGCTCATTAAAACTTACAAGAAAATTTTATGCGGAAAACGGGGGCACGAAAACCCTGTAGAGAATTTTTTGACAGGTTTTTTGAGTTTAGAAGCAGAAAAATAAAGGATAGGGTAGCGCTGACATGCGAAAGCAAATCGAGAACTACTCTTGTTGAATTTTGGAAGTTATACCTAATCAAAATCGGGCAAAATTTTGGGGCGCCACACTTTCATTTTTGCGTAGCGTATATTGAAAAAATCTAAAAATAAAAAAAATTCAAGCTATGATGAATTTAACACCAAAAAACGGGAAATATAGATATAGATAGAACTATCAGACATTGTCACTGTAGTTAACTATTTGTCAAAATCTTAAGTCTCCAATCTGAAGTCCAGTTCACACGATGCGATTTTTGTCGACGCCTGCTGGATTGTCTGCATGGACCTCTAGTGGCAACTGAGTTGCCTGCGTAGATTGAAAATGACGTCACCACGGGCCATCTTAATTGTTTCGTAGCTTTGAAGCGCGCTTCGTTTGTAGTCAAAAGTCAAGAAACCAATTCAGCAGGAAAAATAGCATCGTTTGAAGAGGGCTTTAACCCAACTATGGCCGCTATAAAAGAGATGCAATACCTATACTTCGGAAAATCGTAAAAGAAAATTTTCTTTTTTAACAATCCTGAATTTTTAAAACAGAAATTGGCCTCTTAAAGTTGACTTTTCGATAGGCAACAGCCGGACTAGTCAGCCAAACGACGTCTATTCAAGCCCTATGTACTATAGCAGCTCGCTTCAAAGTGTACAAATTTTTCTAGGACTAACAAATTTTCTGAGTTGTTGTTATCAGTGTAACGATAACGGCAGATGAGAGCTACACAGCTCGAAAGAAAGCACGCAGTTAAGAGCTCCCGAGATTGATACCACGATACAGGGATGTTTCAAATAAGTCGAAGCGCGCTAATAAAACAAATAAAAATAATAGATACCTACTTACCTAATTAACTATTGACGGTGGTTGATAGTTTTACATTAAAGTTTTCAGTATTTTAACGCGATCGCGCTAAAAATAGCGTGTTTATTTAGGCCGTATCGAGTATCGAAGCCCATATTATCAGCTTGTATGAACACATGCCTGGCTACGCTCGGGCCGAACTTCATAGTACTTGCTGAAATGGGCTCCGTTCCGCCCTTGATATACAATGTACTATTATACAGTACTTTAGGTGTTATTTTATATGTTGTCAATAATTGAAAACTAAATATGCTGCCATAACTATAGAAATATCCATTAATATTAATTAATCACCTTCAGGATGAATACAACATTGTTATAATACCACACATTGGTCCTATCTATTTTAATTTATTATGAGTTTCGTAAGTAATAATTGTCAGGTATTATTGATAATAAATTAATATAAAGGTATCAACCATAAACTGTATATGGAATAAATTAAATTAGTTACGTTTTCATTAATAATCTCAGCCAAAGTTTTCCTTGCTACGACTGCAATAATATGCCTGTTCAATACACGAAAACCGTAACAAGCATAATGAATTTCAAATCAATAATAATAATTAAAACAATATTCTATTGTGACCCCTTAATTAATCCGGTCCGTCAATAACATTTTAATATCATGCAAAGTTAATAATACATCAGCTTGAGTGCATGCTACAAACATACAAAAGCACAGCCGATAGCGCACTCTTGCCAAACCGAGCTTTAATTAAATAATCCAGGTCGTGGACGGTGGGAAGTTAGCCCCGTTGAGGTTTCGTCCCGCTTTCTGAGGCTAATTAACATGTTTGTTCTGGACATTTTCACTTTAACTTCCGAGCTATTTATTCCCACATGCTGGAAATGAAGTATTCTGGTATTCAGGCCGCGTTGGCAGCCGTTCTGCTGACACATGTACCTAAGCGGAACTTTGTCAACTTTAATTGCCATGTTGTGCCTGTCTAAACCGGAAGCATTCACTATCCTCTAGGAATCACTGTTTAGGAAATGATGCCGTGGATCTCGAACCTATTCATATACAAATTGGGGTAAATATTTTCCCGGCACCGCAGTTTCTGAAATAGTTGCTGCGGACGTACTTTTATTTATGGACTCTAAAAGCACGAACATCGTTATTGTTCTTCTTTTACCATGTTTTTTTTTCTTGTTACCATTTTTCTATGTCGTTATACTGTGATCAGCAGATTCCGGGCCATAGCTAAAATCTGTTATCTCTTTTTGTATTCTTTTTTTCTATATCGCTCCTGAAGGACCAGTATGGGAACTTCCGAGATCGCTCGTAAAAGTTAGTTTCGCATCGATACTCATAAGGCGTCCGAAATTTGACATGGCAGCGCAGTTTTTTTTCTTTGCATTTTGTTTTACCATCTATTTTTTTTTCGAAAAACGATCTCTACAAATTTTATACGTCTATCCTTTCCCTAGGTAACTGTGTCAACAGAATCTCTTCGCGATATACCGTTTCCGAGAAAAAAACCTATAGGAGGGACGTTGCAAAAAAGTACGGCCCTGAACAGGGGCCTTTGAATTTTCGGTAAATCAGGTCCATTTTCAATAGGTCGTATTCGGGAGTATACCTAGAGTGTTTCCTAGGTCGATCCCGAAAAAGCTCTAAAATCCCGGAAGAAAAAAAGACACTTCCCGATAACGGATTCTGCTCCTTTTCAATAGGCATCGTGAACTTTGGTGCATTTTTATCTAAAATTTTGTTGCATTATCTACGCACGACTCGATCTATAGAGGACTCTTAGAAAGCTCAAATTACTGGGAGGCTGATGCACTGGAATCTCCATATCACAATGGTGCGCTTTAGAGAGGAACCGATTCAATTTATGAAATGTTAACGATAAAAAAAATAATAAGAAAAAACTTTATGTTAACGGATTTTGATACCTAACTCAGAAACTCGGAAAATAAATTACAAACTCCCACCACCTCATTCATCTCTCTGTTTACAGAGAAGAAACTTTACCGGGTTCTGAATTTTATTTTTCGTTACTGTTTTTTTTTTCTTATACCTACTTATTTACTTGAAGTTTAATAATTCAGCTGCATGCAATAGCTCACTTAACAGTAATTAATAGCCTGTCTATTATACTTCCTCCAGAGATTTTCCTTCGTAGTTGGAGGGAACTGAAATGTATTGTGTACTGTTAAAGTTAACGTTAAAGTCGAATACTCCGATTAAATATTGAACGTTTTCGTGTTG
Organism: Malachius bipustulatus; assembly: GCA_910589415.1. Classification (NCBI taxonomy): domain Eukaryota; kingdom Metazoa; phylum Arthropoda; class Insecta; order Coleoptera; family Melyridae; genus Malachius; species Malachius bipustulatus. The sequence continues at coordinate 26,883,653 of OU342637.1, forward strand.
TCCAGGAGGGCCAATGCGATACTGAATTGCGATAACACCTCCTGAAGCCAAGCGTTAGGACGAAATCTGGTTCTTCTGGGAGATAATCAGCTCGGATTACTTTTTCGAGAATGCTCTCGAATGTATCAGGTCCATATTTTACACACTTCATTGGCGTGAAAAGAAACACACGCTATACTAGAAAACTAAACACACACTAAGACCTGGCAGGGCCGAAAGTTGCAATTGAAGTCCAACTGAAGAACGATTTCCTGACAGTATACACTCCGGCGCTGTTGAAGCGACCGGAAAAGGCACAAAAATAAGTTCAAATCCTTCCCTTCCGGCAGATCTGACCAAGCCGCCGGAAATTTGAGGCAATATGAGTTTGATATGATTTTTTTTCTATTTTACACGATTTCATCCCACTTTGTGGAATAACTAGCAATAATAGATTTGAACTTAGTCCCTGCCCTCTATCCCGTTTTCGAGGGTGCTGAAACCAAATCCGGGGTCAAATGAATTTTTTACCTTGGTAACTTCATCATGGTAGAGGTTACCCCAAACGCCACAGTTCCTAGATTCCACCCCTGTATGGTTTAGAAAAAAAATTTTTAGGAGAAATTTTTTTTTTAATATCTAGAGAAGGCAATTTTTTCCAAAGAAGGATAATCGACAACAACCCGAATTGTGTACGTATCACTTTTTTTAGTTTTATAACTTTTATCACTATCTTCTCCATAAATGATAAGATTTTTTTTCCAAAAAATCAATTTTGCTTCCCCTTTATGGGTTGTAACAACACCCTTCTGGAAAAACACCTTCTTCAGAGATGAAAAAAAATTCTCGCGAATAAAAATCTTACTATACCCTCTACAGAGGTGGAATCTACGGGTAGTGGCGTCTGCTATGAGTCGGAAAAAACTCGAAATTTCCGAATTTTTTCAGACGCAACGAAACCACATTCCTCCCCCGTTTTCGAGGGTGCTGAACATGATAGCGTGGGGCAAATTCTTTTTCTGGTTGCGTTCATCTCCTATTGGCCAAAACCCACCCCCTTTTTTAAAATATCCGTTCTAATGCCCCCGGGTCGGAAAAAAACGCGTGCAACTCGCTTATGGGGATGCCTTGTATCTAATGATAACTGCCTGTCACCCTATGCCCACCCCCTTGGCCAAGAACCACCCTACAAGGGGATTGAAAATGTTTCCAGGGGATCCTGAATATTTCTGCATTCCCCCGTTTTCGAGGATGCTAAACACGATGGTAACCACCTTACACCTCTACCGCCTGTTTTCATCCCCCCAAATCGAGGAAAACACCCTCCAAGGGGGTTGAAAAATGTGTTTTTTATTTAACTGGACAACCTGCCTCATACCCCCGTTTTCAAGGGTGCTGAACACGATGGTTACTACCTTAGACCTCTACCACTCCCCTAAATTGACAAAATCACCCTCCAAGTAGGTTGAAATTTTTTTTATCGAGAATGTTGGAAATGTTATTTTGTATTACAATTTACCGTGCTTTCTATTGGGAAAAATATGGAGACAACGTTACTGTTACTCTTGTCACCCCCTTGGAGGGTGATTTTGTTCATTTAGGGGGGTAGAGGTCTAAGGTAGTGATCATCGTGTTCAACACCCTGGAAAACGGGGGTATGCGACAGGCTGCCCGATTAATGGAAAAAAATCACATTTTCAACCCATTGGGAGGGTGTTTTCCTCGATTTGGGAGGATGAAAACGGGTGGTAGAGGTGTGAGGTGGTTACCATTGTGTTTAGCATCCTCAAAAACTGGTGAATGCAGAAATATTCAGGATTATAAGAAAAAACATTTTCAATCCCTTTGGAGGATGGTTCTTGGCCAAGGGGGTTGGCGTAGGGTGACGGGCAGTTGTCATTAGATACAAGGCTTCCCCAGAAGCGAGTTGCACGCGGTTTTTCCGACCCGGGGTCATTAGAACGAAGATTTTCAAAAAGGGGGTGGTTTTTGGCTAATAGGGGGTGAACGCAACCCGAAAAAGAAACTTGACCTACGCCATCGTGTTCAGCACCCTCGAAAACGTGGGGGGAAAGTGGTTTAGTTGCGTCTGAAAAAATTCGGGTGTTTTCCGACTCATAGACGCCACTAGTTATACTCGAGGTAGTGGCATTTATTCAAAAAAAATGGGAGTGGAAAAAGGGATGAGCTGGGAACGTTACATTTAGGGTAGTTTTCGTTAATTTCTAGAAATTTCCTAAAGTAAAAAAATATTTTGTTCCTGGATTGGATCAGCATCCTCGAAAACGGAGGTGAAGACTAAATAAGCTCATCGCGGTGATTCTTCCCACTCCTAATTGAGTATTAACGTTTGGAGGGTCGATGGCTCGGTCGACAGGCCATGGTCGTGGTTCCAGCGTTCTAACATTTTGGATAATATCGGCATAAAAGGGTTGTTAATGCTGTTGAAAATAATCAAATTACCAAGAAAAAAATTTAAAGTCAAATTTCCACTAACAAGCTTTACTGCTACAATAATTCTTCATGTACATATATTTCTTCAGTTTTTCCGATTCTTTTATTTAAATCGTGGCAAGTAGGCCATGTTTCCTCGTCCTTCTTTAGAAATGGTACCTAATCAATTATTAAAGGACTTGTACAACGAAATTGTTTCCCTATGATTAAAGATTTAAAAGATAAACAAACTTTCTATCCCGGTTTCAGTAATTTCCCCTATAAAAATAAGCTTCCATTGTTTCAACTCTCTTGAAACGAGTGAGTTCTACCTTCCTTCCTATAGCACTTTTTGAGTTGCATGAACATAAACTTTGTTATTCTGTTAAGGAAACTCTCGACATAACATAAAAGCTGAAATACAGAATTCCATTTGTTCATGTGTTGCAGTTGATTCACTCCACTCAAAACAAATGAGAGTATTTTACGTTGACAGGTATGGATAGACAGTACCTACACAGGGCGCTATTTGCAATTCGATTTTTTCTTTTGAAATTTGAAGTTTTTTTATTTGAAGTGTTTACGAGCAATGATGTACTTGCGCAGCTCTATAAAATTACGACTTCAGATGGATAATCATAATTGATACATTTTGTGTCAAACTACTGATTTGAGCGTGAAAAAAAAATTGACCGCACTAGGGCCAAAAGTTAACTATTCTTTAAAGTCTGTGAATAATTAAATTAGACTTTTCATAAAATATGAAAGCTCAAATTAATGTTTACATTAATAAATCATACAAGAAAATGACGTTTAATAAGGCGCTTGTATACATATAAGTTATATGGAGAAGCGGTCGTTTTGCAAAAATCAGTAATAATCAATAACTGCACAGGAGTTCAGTTGCATGTCTGGTTATGTTTGTGTAACATTCAGTCTTGATAGTTTCTACATCTGCAGGCTTGTGTAATGTACTTCTTTGTTCACCCGAAGTTTACTCGTTGAGCGTTTTCACAACTCCTGTAATACTTCTCCGGTCTGAACGCTCTTAGCTGTTATCGTCACGTTGCGGCCGCGACTCATTACTTCTCCCGTCGCTTGCTTGTTCCAGCACTTCACGTCCACGTCCTTCAGGAAACAAACAACACGTCCGTTGCCAGTTCCATGTTATTCTCGAACATCCCATCCAGGTTCCCCAGGCGGCAGAGGATTTAATTTGATTTTACATCGGGGAAAAAATATTAGTTTATTAATTTATTTTGGTGACTTATTTGAAGACTTCCGCATCTCCCGCACGGGTCATAGTGGTTTTTGCTACTGATTTTGCAAAGCAGAATAATCCGAGTTCATTGTCATTTTCAGAAATTTCTTGTCAGATCCTCCTCCGTAAAAGGCAATGATACATTGTTGGCCAGCTAGATTGATAGAATCGGGACGACGAACGTTTGAGTTTTTAACAGTTTCTGAAATTCTTTGCAACCTTTCGGATTTTTTAAACAATTGGACGAATTTTGCTTGCCCTTGCCAAAAGAACGCCGAAGTTGTATCGCCACAACTGAAACTTGTAGGAGAATAAATTTGTTTGTCTGTTTTCCCCGTGCTTGGTTTCATGAACTAGATTTTCGAGTTAGGTTAGGTGCAGATTAGGAGCAAAATATCAACGTTTTGTACGTTCCAAAGAAATTTTTCCTGTGGAATTGTTTGCTAAGGATAGCGTCAGCAAGTTGCTTGAATTTTACTTCAATTTTGATATAAATCTTTTTCTCCATAAAACCTCTCAGAACATAGAGATTAGTGAACAATCAATTTTTTTGTTACCATTTTGCCAAACTGGAGGCTGTTTCGAGGGGTGGGGGAGGGAGAGAACTTAGTATATTCAAAAGAGGCATAAAATGAATGGGTTGGGGTTCTGGAGTTTTACCTTCATGTAAAGTTTCTTGCTTTACAAGCTTGCTCGTTTGTAGTTCCCAGAAAACGTACAATATTCCTGTAGGTACTATACCAAGTCTTTCAAAATAAAGTTAAATTTCAGGATACTAAAATTTGTGTGATAATCATAATAAGAGAATAGAGCCATCGTGTATTTTAATAACACATTGTTTTAACTATTTTGTTAGGACGCGTAATAGAATATGCAAATGATGTTATTAAAACAAAACGAGGGATAAATTCCATGAATTACGATCATAATTAATTTTATGTATCAAAACACATTTCCATAGTTGCGATAAAATTACTCTCGCCAATGTCATCTAGTTTACGATAAACCCATCCCATGATCATTATTCACAAAACAGGGAGGGGAATGTACTCGGACGTAATTTCACGACCCTGTGTATTAAATATAATAATATGATGTATTTTAAATGTATCAATTAATTAGTTTTGGGATAACACATTTAATCGATAGCGTGCTTCACTGTGTATTATTATGATTGCTATGGGGAACGTTTCCGTAAATTTATTTTAAACTGGACACATACAAATAGAATTCGGCATTATTTATGTTCATTCGTATCAGTTCACTTCGCTGGAACGCGATTGGGAAATGAGCGGAAGCGTTTCGAATTAGAATTACATATTCCACCAAAGTCACCGTTCAACTTTTCAACGCATTCGCCTCCTTTTCCAACCCTCTCGCTCGTGACGACACTTTATTTAAATCCACCGATTTTTCCTGATTGAACAATCGACAGTCTGTTGGTACTTTAATTAGTCATCTGATTTATAGTAAGTCGGAGAGGTAGTCCCACACAAAAGTACAAAAAAAAAAAAAAACCGGCTGCATTTGGTTTTCAAACATATAAGCATTAGTTATAATAACCTATCAAAGTCAACTTCTTAGATCACAAATTAGAGGTAGCATTCACACGTCTCTTCTGTTGATGGTTCATTTAGTTTTAAAGATATCCAAGCTTTGGACTAGACTAAGTCAACACCTTAGTCGGGGAGAATTTGATCGAGTCAACGCCTCGATTCTATCTAATAGCCTTCAGGAACGTGGCAAAACCTGGCGAGTCAACTCCTCATCAGGAGCTTTTCTATTTTATTTCTTTACTCAACGCACAAAGAGGCCAAAAGAACGTCTATGAATAGTAAAGTCAACTTTCTAACATATCGAATCAGTGACTCACCTGTCACTTAAATATGACAGGCAGTAGGATCCGTATTTTGTTTTCCTGGCTTGCTTTCTTCAATTCATTTATTACTAAATCTGTCGTTACGTTATAAGACGTCTATCGCGACGCGACGCCTTTCTAGCTTAACGATTCAATACTCAGATCATTTACCACAATATGAAAATGTGGTCACGAATTTAGTTTGAAGTAGATTTAACACATGCACGGACAATTGACCAGAGCTGAAGATGTTATTTTCAAGGAACCACAATTATTATTATTGAATCTGACAGAAATCGGACAAAGAGTCCTTCTTTACAGGCAAACGCCTTATTGAGAAATTCAATTGCAAGTGACAGTGGTGGTGAAACTAGCAGAAGGGTCAGGTATAACCTCGTTAGCGGGAGTTAAGTAGTTCAATCGCATGGAATCGACATGCCCCAAGTTTCCAACTAGATTACTCAAATCCAAATTAGATTTAATTCTGGACCTCTCCAGAAGGATGGCAAGGCGTGATTTACATTGGATTTTACGCTGGACGGCGACAGGTCCTGGGAGTGATTGATGGATCGTTAATTAAAAGTGGTAGTGGTATAGTGCTAGAGCTAGTGATTCAGAATTGAAAGAATCACTTCTCGGTCCCAGGAAGCGCTCTTATTGGTTTCCAGTCGTTAGTCGTTTGTCATTTATCGAATCCCATTTTATTTCTCACCATTGAAAAAAGGATTTTTGTTGTTTTGATCCATATATTAATTTATGCCCGTATTCCCAAAAATGCAATCCCCGATTACCTATTTTTTTATACTTACCTATTCTAGATTGAAAATATTCAAATAAATGGGTTGTGGATTTGATCAAATTCAAACTGGCTTTAAATGTAGAATATTGTTCTTTTGACATCAGCTTTTCAAATTAAGTACTGATTTGTAATAGCCTTCATGTTGTACCTATAGTTTGTGGAAAACATAATACCTCATGTGTATGCATGTATATGCTCCGCTACGTTAAGTAAATACTAAAGTCATTATCGGATAATGGGCGTTATGGGGAATGTATGTTATCCCGAATTGACTTTTGATGAATTAGGACCGGGAAGGAACCGACTTTGAATATATCAGTCAATCCTGGCATTATTTATATCGCTGTCAATTATTTTAAATTGCTTGTCAGCAAGCGCTTGTTTTGTTCCATTGAACGATAGCAGGAATGGAAAGCCCGCAAACCGATAGCGTATATTATGACGGCCCACGATCGAATTAATAAATGCGAGGTTTCCTGTTCCGCTCATTTGGCCAATCCGTATTCCACCAAAACACTCCATTTGGGCTATGTTTTACTGCAATGAATTGAAAACATTAAAACGTTATGTGTTTAGGCTTAACACCACAAAAAATTCACAGTTTGACATGAAAAAAACATCGGAACAGACGATCTAAATCAGGTTTTACTAAGGTAACTATGATTCAACATAGACGTTTTTCGCCTTCATCCATCCTAACACTTTCTTAGAACACTCCTTTGTGGTTATACAGTCATTAATTGTCGCTAACGAAAACCTCAGTTTGATGGTCCAGCCGCCCCCTCCTCTTTATCCCACGTACCAACACTCTCTTCACTTTTTGAAAGACAAAAGTATAATTTCTACCTGGATTACAGATTTCTGTATTACCTACATAGTGATTTTAGTTACCTACTAAATTATCTCTGGAGATAAATGGAGACCCGTTTGCTCTAAAGCAGCGATACTCGTCCCAGTTGATTCACAGATCGCCTGGGGGCTGTCAAAGCAACCGTGCTGGCAAAATTGATACCAGAGGCCTTGAGCTCTAACATGGCAAGTGAAAAGGTGTTTTGAATCATATTGAGTATGTAATTATTAATTTTTTTTATTACCTGAATCACACCCCATAAATTTCTTCATCTGATGATGACTCACCACGCAGAAGGATGTGAGTCTTTTGACAAAAGATGAGCTCTCTATCATGGAGACGAGTGGTGAGACTGCTTCCTTAGCCTTATTCGAGTCATATCGGTGAGAGATCACAAGGTGCAGGCTGTATCAGAGTGCCTGTTTTCTGCGGAGCAGTATGGGAAGGGAGAATTTTAAGGTGAATGAAACCGTACAGCTGGATTCAAATTAAACCTATAAATTTAGTTTAATGGCGGCGATCCAGGATCCAGGAGTAGACTAACTAAAACCCGTCATCATCACAACCGTCTTTGTGAAAGTCTCGTCTCGATATCTGTAAATTTAGTACCTAACTATAGTTGAGGAGTGTTTTTGTAGAACAAATTTAACCGCAAGTATTTATTAAGGGTTTAATGTAATAGGGAAAAGCACCCTTATTCTTCTTGTTCGTTAAATTTTATTTATGTTTATGAGTGGACGCATTTCTACTTGAGATAACTGAACTCTGATACCGGGTGTTCATTAATTAACACGTCCTGAGTTGGCCATGGAAATCGAAACGTTTGTCATAACTTGATTTTTTATTAATATGGAATTGTAGACTTATTAGTGGACTAATCTATTCGACTTTCTATGATTGTGATCCGCTGTCACGGTTACTGATTGTAACTGTTATTCATTTTGAGTTGTTTCAAAATATCTGCAGTAATTTTACTGCCAGTTCCTAGTCTCAAATCATCGGTATTTCATCCATAACCTGAAAGTAACAGGTTATTTTAGATCGGTCGCTACTCCCCAATTCAGTTCTCCCATCTCTAGTCCAAGCTCAATGAAATGGATGTCATAATATGACGTTTGTGATATTTTAGCATTGATTTACTGAAGACCGTTCTGTAAGGCTACCCTAGTACACCTCCCTCCAGATTTTATTGTCAATAATTATAAATGGCTGGGCTACCCCAAGAAAATGAGGTTAAGATTTTAAGAACAATCTCCCAATTTTTTCCTACAAAAGATAAATTTTCGGAGGTAATAAAATTTTCTTACTAAGATCTTGGCTTGTTGGCGGTTTTGACTAGATGATGCATCCCCATCCATAAATAATTGATGATCGCACAGGGTAATGTCTGCTTTTATGATTCTTGTATCGTACCTCGTTCCCTAATTCTTAAGCGCCCCTTGATCATACAAATAATGTAGTTAATGGTCAACAGGATGTTCCTGAACGTGTGCCAGCAATCTAGCACATAACATAAATATTTTTCTCGCACTTTCCCATTACATTCTATTATGTCTACTGAATTCGTACGTGATATGATTTAGTTCTTGTAACTCTCATCCTATCCCCATCCTATCGTATCCCATCCTTATTCCATCATATTTACTGTATCACGATAAATATAATCAATAAATTTTTTTAACTCTTCAAGCGGGTTGGTGTTGGGGTATCATTTGGTCAATGGTTTCAATCAAAAGTCATAACTGCAATATTTGATTTTGGAGATCTTGCATTTGGGCGTCCTGAATTGGGTGGGGGCGAACCCATGGTTGAGTTTGGAGGTTTAAATTTTGCGACTGTGTGACGGAAGTTATTAAGTGAGAAATCTTTAAAAAGAGGAAGCAAAAGACAAGATCGCTCAGCCCATGGCGTGATCGATTTAACATCGCGATTATAACCCCACACAAGGGGCTAGGGTTATTGGAGATTTTGTTGTTGACTCAATAGACATCTGTTTGAAATTCTTTTTTTCCGTATCGTTTACCAAAAATAACGAGATAAACAACGCGATTTATGAGACTGCATGACGTAAACTGCATTCATATTTTATTGATATACAAGTACAAAGAGACGCCTAGGGCGGCATATTAAACCCCTCTTCAGTACTTGATATGACGAAACATGAAGTTTTACGCGAGTTGGTAACAAGTAGTTTGAATTTAACATCAGGCAAACGTTGCGCTCCAAACTGCACCATTAGCTTTTCGTGTATTTCTGACTCCTGCAAGTCTTTTTATGAATACGAAAAGGAAATGCATCACGGGAAATGACGCGATTAAGACAAATTAGTGCAAAAAAATTGACAAATGAGCGAAACTTGTAGACGTAGATTCAAATCTCGACTCTCGAGCAATCTGCAGGGCTCAATTTATTCTCTCTCAGACAATTACAATTACATATTTACATATTATTATCTTCGATCGGTAAATTGTCCTTACCGTCCTTGAATTATGATAATGTCAAAATTCTATTTATTAGTTTGCAAACGTAGGCACGGAAAATCTTAGAGTTGAACGTGTTTTTGCAATCATTTTACTCTATAAACTAGTAACCCAGCAGGACCGGTAAAATAAACAGCTCGTAAACAGACTGGGGAAATCAATTTTTTTTATTTTTTCAGTCGATGGAGTCGAACCTTCCCTGTCTTTTGACATGTGTCTTAGGTTGGGTCGGGGCGGGGGGGAGGGGTGTCACGCTTTTAAAATTTACTGAAAATGAATTTTATCGGAAAAACGGGTATATCTGAGCCGGATTTGATCTGACAAAAAAATTATGGTATCGAAAATTGAAGAGCTTGACTAAACACGGAAGCTCGTTCCGACCTGAACCCTTAAGCTCAACTGGTTCGCGAAATATTGCGATATTAAGGGTGCAAAAATGAATAAAAATTTTACTGACTTTTGCTCGGCATTTGGTGGAGTTAGGGCGTCAATTTTTTGCGAGAGGAAGGGTGCCACCGAGTACTTTGACGGACCGGAGGGAAGGGGTGGTGGACCAATTAAGGGGGAGATATGGGGGTGAGAAGAAAAATACGGAAACGCTCGTAAAAAGTTTATTTATTGACCTACAGAGACCAGGCACCGCTCATTTTCTTCTCTTCGTTTTTTTATTTACTACCCGGTAGTCATGGCAAAAAAATTATAAAAAAAAATAAAAATAAAAAATATTTTTGCAAATGCGCGCTTGGCGCGCAATTAAAAAAAAAGTCATTTTTTTTCTCACGTTTTTGGGGGTGAAGGAAGGGGGTGGGGAAATTTTTTTTTTCACCACTGAACGGAATTTTTTTTATCTTTAATTTGAGCCCCACTTGAACCCGATCCGACCATAAATAAGAGCACAACGAACCGGCAAAGTCTAGAGAAAGAAAGTAACACTCTTTCATCCATTCTCGAAATAATTTTCTTATCTGAAGCAGCCATGTGCTGCACTCGCTTGGACATGAATAGATCGAGATGCAGTCTTTTGTGTAGCGCCTCTTTCTATTGTGTACCTGCCTATTGTTTTCGTGAACCCGGCGCGTCATCCCGGGAAAACAATAGAAGGCTAGCAAGATAAGAGAGCGCGACTGAGAATGTAAAACAAGTCCAACAACGGCCCAAATGTAAGAAAAATCGACTCGCCAGCAGATGAAAATACAGTAACTCGATGTGTTTTTTCATTCCCGATCGTTCAGCGATCAAAAGCAAGCAAGAATTTTCAAAATCGATCCATAATTGAGCGAGGTACGAGCGAACAAGCATTCTAAAATAAATTCCGAGCGCGCGTTCCCGGCCTATCGTGACTGTGCCCGGAGTATAGACAAGCGGAGAGTGTAAGCTCCGCCCACGGCTGCTCGGGTATCTTTCTCGCCCGGTTTAAAGAGAGATCTTCATGTATAACTCGCGCGCGCGCGGGCAAGATACGCACGAAAAAAAAACAATAAATAAATAGATAAATAAATGTTTTCTCTTCCCAATGAGCTTAACAAGAACCCCCCACCCCTCTCCGTTCGCCCGCAATAAAGCCTAGACTTTTCCGGTTCGTTGTGCCCTTATTTATGGTCGGATCGGGTTCAGGTGGTGCTCAAATTAAAGATTAAAAAAATGCCGTTCAATGGTGGAAAAAAATTTCCCCACCCCCTTCCTTCACCCCCAAAAACGCGAGAAAAAAAAAGATTTTTTTTAATGCGCGCCAAGCACGCATTTGCAAAAATAAAATTTTTTGCCATGAGTACCGGGTAGTAGATAAAAAAGCGAAGAAAATGAGCGGTGCCTGGTCTCTGTAGATCAATAAATAAACTTTTTACAATAGTTTCCGTATTTTTCTTCTCACCCCCATATCTCCCCTCCTAATTGGCCCACCAATCGCTCTCTCCGGCCCGTCAAAGTACTCGGTGGCACCCTTCCTCTCGCAAAAAATTGACGCCCTAACTCCACCACCTGCCGAGCAAAAGTCAGTTAAAGTTTTATTCATTTTTGCATCCTTAATATCGCAATATTTCGCGAACCAGTTGAGCTAAAGGGTTCAGGTCGGAACGAACTTCCGTGTTTAGTCAAGTTCTTCAATTTTTGATACCATAATTTTTTTGTCAGATCAAATCCGGCTCAGATATACCCGTTTTTCCGATAACATTCATTTTCAGTAAATTTTAAAAGCGTGCTCCCCTCCCCCGCACCCCGACCCAACCTAAGACACATGTCAAAAGACAGGGAAGGTCCGACTCCATCGACTGAAAAAATAAAAAAAATAGATTTCCCCGGTCTGTTTACGAAATACCGGTCCTGCTGTGTTAAAGCTACTCACTTAAATTTTGAGAACGATTTACAAAATCCATAAAATATTATGGGTGGGTAATAATTTTTTGATATTAACTCGAACTTACTTTCAGGTCTCTTCGCGTACTCTCACATGGATTTCGAAGCGGATCGTGATCCAGGACCATCCGGTGATCCATCCCTGGCCGACATGACCAGATCGGCTCTATCCATCCTTCTCAAGAATCCTAAGGGATTCTTCCTCTGCGTCGAAGGTACGTAAGCGTGCAACTTAACGGAAGGTTAATGTTGCTAACATAAGGACAGAACTTGATATATGTTTAATCAGTAGTAAGAGGTTGCTCGTTGAGTTTCCTGTTATAATAATGAAGTGTGGTCGGACCAGCGGTGCGCTAAAAGCGAGGTCTTAGCTGGGGGAGTTGCGGCTACTACTTAGGGATGAAAAGGGATTTGGATAGTTTGAGAAATCCGCCTTCTAACGTTGAATGCTCTAGTTAAGATAAGGGAATATGAGATGACGATGTTTATATTTATTTTGACAGTGTTTTTGATTCTGGTGACTTCGCTCACTTTCTTTCAGCTTTCAGGAAAAGTTTTGACCTATCAATAGTGACATCATCTTCTCTCTAACCAATCTAACAAAAAACAAAAAAAAAAATGTAAGATTTTATGTAATTTTTCGTTGATTGATAGCATCTCTTCTATTTGAGGCTGCCATTCTTTAGAGATACTTGCATGAAATGGTTGCCTGCATTTGAAAACATGAAAATAAAAAATCTTCAATTATTTCGAACCGCTGTAAGTTTTCATAAATTATCTTAACAGTAGCGTTCCTCGTCGTTTTTACTGGGAGACCTTGTCAGGTTTATTTTATTGTTGAATTAGAACTTAAAAACAGCCAGAGTGTCCCTTTTATACAGGGTGAATTATAAAAAACGCCCCAAGCGATAACTTCGTTAATTTTGAAGATATGACAAAACTTTTTGGAACAAAGTGGCGTAGTTTATCATCATCTATATGTTGAGATAAACGCTCGATCAACACAACTTCCTGTTTAACCGGAAGTAACATCAACTTCGGGTTTTTAAATAGAACACCCTGTAAAACTTTAGATTTTTTAAATGTCTGAAGAAATCTATACAGGTGGTTTTCACCATTGGAATTTAGATTGAGCGGTTTATGAGTTATAAACAAGTGAAGATCGAAAATTTTCAACTTCAAAGCAGTGTAGAACTAGAACGGCTTAAGATATCTAAAAACGGTTTACATGTCCCCATTCTAACTTTTGACACAGTATCCCACTATGTGGTTTAAATTTTAATACAGGGTGATGAAAAATCGGGTAATTTTCATCACCCTGTATTAAAATTTACTCCACATAGTGGAATAAAACATGAAAAGTTAGGATAGGGACATGTAAACCGTTTTTAGATATCTTGAGCCGTTCTAGTTCTACACTGCTTTGAAGTTGAAAATTTTCGATCTTCACTTGTTTATAACTCATAAACCGCTCAATTTAAATTCCAATGGTGAAAACCACCTGTATTAGATTTCTTCAGACATTTAAAAAATCTAAAGTTTTACAGGGTGTTCTATTTAAAAACCCGAAGTTGATGTTACTTCCGGTTAAACAGGAAGTTGTGTTGATCGAGCGTTTATCTCAACATATAGATGATGATAAACTACGCCACTTTGTTTCAAAAAGTTTTGTCATATCTTCAAAATTAACGGAGTTATCGCTTGGGGCGTTTTTTATAATTCACCCTGTATATTTCAATTTCTTCCCATTTATTTAAAAAGTCAAATGTAAGAACCCAAAACATACAAATCTTTCCACTTCGCTGATAATAAGTGAGCGGTTTATATTGGAGGCGGCTTTTCAAGTATTTATCGAACTGTTTTGGCGTCCATTTTCAATTAATACTTCAACGAACTGCACGTTCAAATCGCCGTCGTTTGATGCAAGTGACAAGTCCTGGACGTTTCATCAGCCTCTACTTGTCGGATTTTGCATCTGGACTTGAAGTTTCGCACTTACCTATACATACTCCTTGTTCTAACACAAAGCCCAAAACAACGATGACAGATTTTCCCATATTATATTCGCTGACTGAGATTCTGGAGCACAAAAAAGGTGATAAACCTCATTTCTGGGTGAATGGATTTGTTATCGCACCGGAACATTTGAGATTTAAAGCAGATTGAACAACATCAACTTCGTCCAGAAAAACTGGAACTTCAAAGGAGTTTCTTTGTAGATTTTGTTTCCGTGGAGTAATGTGTTCTTATTTATTTCTTTCAAGTGTAAAAAGAATCTACATAAGCGCCGCCTTGCCTTGTTTATTCTAAATCATCCCCCAAAGTCCTCAGATAACAGTATATACCGAAGTACAAAAATATTCCATCCACTATGACCCATCAAAGATTTCACGGCGTCTTTAATTCCGAGACATTATGATCTATTAAACCAGGCGACTGGCATTAAAATCTCCCCATAAACACCGCCTCGATCGTAAAATTAACAAAGTGAGACGAAAGTTCGCAGCAGTGATAAAAGTGAATCCTTTTACTCAGAAATTTCATTATCTCCAAGAGAAATGGGAATAAGATCTGGAGTTAAGGAGGTGCCTATATTAATAAATTCCTGCTCGAGATCGTCCGGAGCTACGCCGCACCCAACTGAAATATTCATGTAATTGGCTGAAATAATATCTCCGGATAGATTAACCTTTGAAGCAGGTCAGGAATCCATATTACAAAGACGCCATAATGTAATTCAGTTTCGGATTCGGTGAACCCGTCCCTGTAAAGATATTCCGCTACATAAGTAATGATTAATAACCGCTTAGAACGATTCTCTCAGTACCATTATAAGATTACTGATGGAATATGGAGATGAGGGAGTGATGAAAAAAGGATCAATCAAGGAACAACTGCGCTTTTACACTCTTATTAGAGTCGTAGATAATTTTATATGAGAAGAATTGAGACTTATTGTGTCCTAGAGAGCCCTTGTATCTGAAGATTTCGGTAATCTCAAAGATTTTTCTCTCTTTTTCGGGCTCCCAATGAAGACAAGAGGAGACTAATATAACATAACTAATCGTGAAGAAGTCAATTTAACCAAGTCCCAAGATTTTCCTCAAGCTACTCCCAAGTAGCAGCCACTTGTGAAAATATGTTAAGCTTCTCATGCAGACTTACTCTGGGTAAGCAATCTTAATAAAATATTGAAAGCTGCTACTTCCTTGCGTGATAATATAATCATAATATCATAATCTAAGACTATTAAATGAATACTAATTAACTTCCTCGAGCGACACACATCAAAGAAGTCTGAAGATAAAGAGATCACTACAACAAAATCAATGACAGCAAAAGCGTTTATTGAAAAAAAATGAATGATGTTTACCACGCTGTTATTAACTCGCTCTCTTGTCTGTCTGTCTTTGATCCGTCCAAGTCTTGCAAGTTATTTTAAACAAACTTCCCTAAAAGCTAGGGAGGTGATACTTCAAACATGGCCAAAACTTGGTGACTATGCTCCACTAACTCGCCTTCATGTCCCTTCGGTAAATATTTTGAAAAATTCGTAGCGCCAATGAAGTAGCCATCGAAGGAACAGGTGCAGGAGTCTTTGGACCTGGTACGAAATATTTTGAGCTAGACAGGGATTATATAAACCAAGAAATTGTTATCTTAACGGATAGCCAAGAGGCCATTAAATCACTGAGTTCATACGTCATAAGGTCAAAACTGGTGTGGAGTTAATATGTGGTAATGAAGTTGAATGAATTAGGCAAAGGAAACAATGTAGCCCTCCTTTGGGTGCCAGGACACATAGGAATAGAAGGTAACGAAAAAGCTGACAACCTATAGCTAAGCAAAAAGCAGGAACGTCGCTCATAAGTCCGGAACCTTTTTGCGGAATAGGAGAGAATGTTCTCAAAGACAAAATAAAGAAAGTCAATCAACAAAGATTTGACGCCTGGGTCAAACAGAAAAAAAATATGGTTTGAGAGTATTTACAAGTTTTCTCAGTGGTGATTTCTAGAAATGCTCAAGTACCAAATATCATTGAACAGACTTTAGAAAGATTGGTCTACAAAATAACCAAACCTGTAGATTCTGCATAGAGCAGGGCGAAACGCCAATATGGTCGAGTGGCATGCACTACAGCTAAGAAGACTCCCCTGTCTAGGTCTTTATTAACCAGCGGAAAAGGACTTACCATCTTAGAACCATCGAAACTCCTGAATCTCCTCCCAGAACTGCAACTGGATGGGGTGCTATAATTAAACAATCACTAGAAGGGGAACCAGAAAAAATCTTCTAGATCATAGTGTAGATAATTAATTATCCTTAATTAGATCCTAATTAATACAATACAATACAAAAACGCTCCAATGAGAAAGCGCGTGGGCGGAGCCACCTAGAGGGATGGTATGAACGTGAGTGCCAACGAAAGACTGGAGAGAAATTTAAATAAACCTGAAATGTGCCACCTGTCTCTCTGAAAATCTCATCATCCTTAAAACCGATTACGAAATTTCACGCACATACAAAATAAATAGCAGAAAATAAACATTTAAATCGATTATTATCAATTTACCACGTTTTAAACACAAACTAAGAAGTATAAACTAATCTTGATAGCTATGGAAATGCCTACTTACCACTTCAAAACGATAAACGGGTGGCGTATTAAATCGATAATAGTAAGGTGTGTAGAGAGTAAAATTAATTTTAACTAGGAAGTCGCTATATACTATAATAGTTCCTTAGAATTAACCAAGTCCGGGAAGAAAAAACAACACTACCCCTCTAATAATAAATCATGAAAGCTTATAGAAAATAACGCTCTCAAAAAGAGACAATGTAGATAGTTTGGATGAGCTCGTAATCTACACCGACCAATTAACGAGGTGGAAACTTCTCCACGGAATCAATTCCTGTTGCAAGGGCCGGAGAACGGTCTGGTGAATTATAACAGTGCTTGATTGCGGCATGGCAGGACGTGCCGTGTACTAAACGACAACTTCAATCAACGCGCACCGCTGATGGGAACCGAACAGATTGGAACAGTGGGAAACCGATAACAGAGATGAGTTATGTTATAACTCTCACCCTAGAACAACAGATATATGATTAGTTCTGTTTTATTCTGAAGATAACTCTGTGTACATGTCCAGATGGCAAGCAGTGGTCGTCCTGGATAACCGTGAATCCGTAATCCTGAATGTGGAGCTCGAACCACCTGACAAGGACAAGTACTGAGCAACGTGATGCCACAGAATGCTCGCTTATTTTGTGATTGACAAAAATAAGTTGGATTAAACCTGTTACAGGTAATTCTTTTTTTGTCAAAATATAGCTGGGGAATTAACTGACAGGAATACACACTCACAGGTAGGATAAATTCTTATTTTAAATGGATTCTTGCCATCATGTAGATATCTACATTTACTCCTTTCCATAGAGTTCCATAAAGTTCATGGTAATACTAAAACCAAATAATCAGATAAATAATTAGTGTATTGTGTTTAAATAACTACAAGTATTTCTTTATTAAATAGTTAATTACTTGAGTCTGAAATTTATAAAAGAACTTTTTAAGATAAATCCGTTAAAATATTAGGCAAAGGGTTGTTTCTTTCAGCAGCCAGAACATATTATACCAGAAAAAAAAGTGATTGTCGGAAAGAGAAGTTCTGTAAGGATAAGGGAAAGGAGCTTGGAGTGACTTACGCTACATGTATCCAGTTTTAACGATAACAGAACTACTGTAACTAAATATTTGTTTTCCATTGCAAATCAACATCTTCAATATTGCATGAAGCCGTTCGTACTTCGTACATGTTTTCCAATTCAATTTCAACAATTCAAATAGTAAAACATATTCGAATATTCAAGTTTCCTCAACCACAGCCAGCGATCCTGAATATTTTAGAACAATACTCTGCTAGAGTTTTAGAATTGTTTTATTGATTCTCAATGAACGGCGAGTCGAGAATGTTATTCTAGATGAATAGGTGCCATATTCATGCACCTATGCTAGTTCTTTAATAAACAATTGAATATATTTTGTGCAAGCGAGTACGTTTTAATAAAAAAGCTTATAAATGATAAAACAGAAAACCAAAAAAATCCTACTGCAGTGGAATTTATCGAGTGTATGATTTTCGTTGGCTTATCAATAAAACGTGAGTTACATTTCTAATAATAAACAAGATAGCGGCGAGTTGTGGTACGTGTTAAATTAAAAGAGAAATCTATAACTCTTTATTGAAGCGTGGATCTCGAGGTTTCAGCAAGTCTCCAGCAGTGGTCGAGAAAATGTCTTGATCTTGTTGTACTGTACAGTGGCAATATCCTTTTATCTGCAAACAATCATGTTTGATATTGTGGTATTGTTTGTTTTTATTTATTTACAACAGCTTCTTGAGAAGATATTACAATACATTCGATGCAACTTTAGATTCCGTTTTCTTTAATTTGATTGCATACAAATATATCCTCTTTTTTGAACGATCCTTTGTTCAACGAACTTGTACCGGGTGGTCCATCACTTATGTCCACCCCCGAAATAGAGGTTAATTTAAAGATAAAAAATTGAAACTTTGAGGATTTGTGTTATTAATATAGGACCATATAATGACATAATCAGATTAATTATTTTTTTTAGTTGAGCTATCAGCGATAAAAAACTGTAATTTGGTGTTAATGTGACCAAAATAAATTCGATTTTTCTTTAATACATCGATAGAAATCAAATAAGAAAATTAAAATCGCTTCAAAGAAATATCAAAAAACTAATTACAAGCCTTTAATTAAATAAAATACTTAAAATATGGAAATGACTGCTAGAATGATTGATTTACGGAAGCAATAAAACTATCAGGATTTTGAAGGGCTGGTATAGCACAAATGTTAAGTAAACATATCCTAAGTAAACATTCATAAAAGAAGCCCCATTCGAGTTCAATGGCACATTTTTCTGACTGCTTTGAAGATTATTTATGGTAGCTACCTACCCTCATTAGATTTGTCAGTTTTAGTGCTCTACCATATATCAATCATTTTACCTGTTATTTCCATATTTTAAGTATTTTATTTAATTAAGGGCTTGTAATTAGGTTTTTGATATTTATTTTCATCGATTTTGAGTTTATTAATCGATTTCTATCGGTGTATTAAAGAAAAATCGAATTTATTTTGGTCACATTAACACCAAATTACAGTTTTTTTATCGCTGATGGCTCAACTAAAAAAAATAATTATTCTGATTATACCATTATGTGGTCATATGTTAATTACACAAATCCTCAAAGTTTCAATTTTTTATCTTTAAAATTAACCGCTATTCCGGGGGTGGACATAAGTGATGGACCACCCGGTACAAAAGCTGGGCTCTGTATCTCAAACGGTTTCTGAAATATCGTTAAATAATTTCCGACACATGTTTTAAAACACCCTGTATATTCTGATACAGGAAAAATAAAAATAATATTTTTTTGACAAATCAATAATAAACATTTTTACAAACTTTTTAGCCGTTTGCATTTTATATGCAAGCAAATCTACAGAATTAACTTGCTCCTCTCGCTTGCGGAAATTCTACAAAATCTTCCTGACTATTTGTTACATTTTTCACACTCGCATTTTTATAAATAATTGCCGAGTTATACACCGTTTGACTTCTCTGTGCTGCTTATCTCTTGATTGTAGTAATTTCAGTTTTTCACCTGGTTGTCTTTGTACTATGATTAAAAGGGATTAAAACGGATTTTGAGGGTTACCTTCAAGGTTTCCTCCTGAGCTCTCCTCAACATAACTAACATTCCTTTGTATTTCCTTTGAACCCTGCTGGATTCATCATCCCTCATAAGTATTCTCATGCCATCAAGAGAAGCTTATTATACGTTCCTATACTGAGAAAATGATTAGATAGGTATATCCATTAAAGCAGAATAATAATTATAATTTTTGATGTTAGGTATGTGTGCTTCGATTGAGGTATTTAGACTTACGTCTTCTTAGTTAATCCTGTACAGGGTGGTCCATCATTCATACCCCCGAAATAGAGGTTAATTATAAATATTTACATCATAAATCAATCATTCTACCTGTCATTTCTACATAACTATATTTTATTTAATTACTTAGTAACAAGTTTTTTGATATTACTTTTCAGCGATTTTATACTCCTTCACTCCTTTATTTGAACCATTTTATGAAGGATTTTGACAGAAATTTCAAGAAATAAAAATATTTTTTGGATTCCATTACAAGATAAACTCAGTTTATCCTTCCCATTAAATAAGCGATCCTATATAAGTTCTCTTATTGCAGTTTGACAATATTTCATCTGGTAATGTAAAGATGTAAATTTACTTTACTTTATTTCTCAATCAATGCTGAAAAGGAAATTCGAAATAGGAACAAAGAAGAATTCTTTACAGAGCATTTGCACAACCTATACCCTGAAAGAATCGTTTCTAAGCCAATCGTCGTAATAGAAATTTTAACTTCCAAAGAAAGTTTTAACAATCTTTCTCGCTCTCGATTCCTCGGAATTGCAGCAGTCGCGATTAAAATCAAAGCAATTTTTATTCCAGAACGGGCAATTAACCATGAAGACATTCAGAAGCAGGAAAGAATTAATATCCTTCGAAGGGGATGGCGACTCTGGAAGCAGCGAATCTCGCCGGCAAGGACAAAGCAAATAATGAGCTAGGAAGCTATTACAGTACTCATCGCTTGTATCTGTACGAGTATAGCCAGTAAGAAAACACAAGAATGCTACATTTTATCGTCCATACGGTTAAAGTTCAATAATTGGTTTGTTTTATAAAATCCTGATAAGACTACATGAAAGTAACCCATGCCAGGCAGTGGAATGGTCGACAGAAAACCGCACTCAAAGTAATGAAATCGATGTATTGTATAGATTCCATCACAAGCGTCCATACATTAGCACTTGTGTTCGATTCCGTCCTTTCCGTCAGCCGTCCGCTGACACTAATCCAGACTAATAGGTCTTAATTAAGGACGGACTCATTGTTCGGTACCTTTGATTGTTATATACGTGGCAAGCATTTCCCTGTCTTTCGTAAAGCTCCCACAATTGCCTGAATGCTCGGCTAATGATGAAAATGCCCCATTTGGGTCATTTGGTTATCAGCGTCAGAGCCCTTTGGGGACAATGCAGTCGATTGGATGGAAAAGAGGGAAGAGGTGCAGCCTTGTTTTAATGCTTTGCTAGGTGTAAACTTTTGTTCCCTGCATTAGGTATGTGTTACGTTCACGTTTTGTTCGCTTTAGTTTTAGATTTAGTTAATATTTGCATAATGGTGTTGGAGTTTTCATGAGAGTACCTACTGGGTAATTAACCAGTACATTTAACTGGTGTTAGTAGATTGTTTGACCAATCTACTCAAGCTAGATCAAAACGATATAATCACACGTTCAGCTTTGCTATTATTGATGCGTGATTGTAATTTTCTGGTGATCTTGACAATCTGATTGGGAAGTCCGACTCGAGTATTCCCAAACAAGCTGTTCCAGCTTAATTACATGCATCACGGTTAGAATTACGATTGAAATACTTTACAGAAATAGTTGTAGATCGAAAAGGGCGATACTTTAATCCACTTTACCCACCCACTGGTTGGCAAAATCAGACCAATCTGTTTTTTTATCCTTTAATCTTTAACTGCTCAATTAACAAAATATCACGCTCACCAAAACACGCATATTTGCGTAGGTACTGGAGAAGAGTGACATCTACAAACAGAAATGTTCAGATTGCCATGTAGAATAGGTCGGTCATGGTACCAGATCCCTGAAGACCAGAATGCGTGAACATATAAAGCGACCAGACAACCACTTTCCCGATTTTTGTCTCCGCTATGAATAGGCAGTTAGTAAAAGGACACCACACACAGAGAAATAACTCTTATCGCTCTAGGGCAGGTCCAGATCAGAAAGGTGAGTTCTAAAAAATGCGGACAGTCAGAGAAGAGAATTTGAGAAAGAATAAATGGAAGAGAAAGTCCAGACAAAGATTAAAGGGAGATCGCGTAATGACTCTGGAATTGAGCATTACATTGAGATTTCTAGACGTGACATGCATTACTTGTCTTACGACAGAGATCGATCTAACATCGATCGCAGATGTGGGTTCATGTGCTTCTTTTTCATCTCTAAATTGGTTCGATTTACTGCTGTCACACGTAACCAATCTTCCTTGAAAATTGATACAGCCAATTTCCGGTTCCATCTTGTTACTGTCGGCTTTCTCGCAGTCCATTCATTTCCAAGAAAGCCGACGCTTCAAGCCGTTTTTTTCACTTGCTTTTGTGTAAAAAAGTCGATTTTAAGTCGATAGCGTTTTTTCAATCGTCATGTTGTTGAATCCTAAGATTTGGGCCACTGTGCGCTGACAAAGTAACTTACAACATTTTTACCACACTGTTCAGCTATCCTGATGATGGGTTAACTACCCGAAACACGTCGACAGACTACTCCAGCTATATATTTGATACTCATAAGTGTAAGACCATAACAATATTTTCAAACATGACAAGAATAATTTTTATTAATGAATGACCAATTTCCAAAATTTATGTATCACTTAATTTCAGGTGGTCGTATTGATCATGCCCATCACTACAACAACGCGTATAGAGCTCTTGATGAAACCCTCGCCATGGAGACGGCATTGCTGGCTGCTTTAGCACTCGTCAATCCTACAGAAACTTTGATCGTCGTCACCAGTGACCATTCCCATGTTCTTACTCTGGGAGGCCAAGCCACCCCTAGAGGACATCCAATTCTTGGTGAGTATACTCTTTTTTGCTCAGTTATTTCTAGAAGTAATTTTGTGAACGTTTAACATGTGTACTCTCTCCTTTGACGAGCAAAAAGGTAAAGCAGACGACCAGCTCAAAAATCTACGTTATATAGTCGTCAAAGCCTACAACAAGAAAAATATTTAAGGAGAGCTAGACTTTTTGCTAGACTTTCGCTTCTAACTTGGCTATAAGGCAATGGACTTCGTCTGATTGAGGATGGTGTTACTACTGCTTTTCTAGGAGTTGAGGTGTTCATAATGTCATCTCAGGCTCCGATGAGACACCCCTCAGTAAGGGAAGAATCCTGTTTGAAAAGGTCAATCAATCAATCTTTGGCCATAATAATCTGAGTGAATGAACCGCTGGCGTATTTTGTACAGCAAAAATACGAAAGCTTCAGGATTCAAAAAGATCAAACGAGAATCTGGTTAGGTTTAGGTTAGGAAAATGCATAGTTATAAATATAATTATGCGGTGCAGCTCCGGTAACAATTTAAGGAGGATGCAAAATTTTGGATATAATAACCCTTGAACTAGAAGAAGGTTAAAGGTTTTCAGTGCAGTGTATCCGAAGAAATAATCGTTTGTAGTAGGAAACATATCTTAATGATACTTTCACTTAATGTGAACTTTTATGGGTGCGCCAGATAAACTTCTGCGTAGCTGGGAAAATGTAGAAGCAGAAACTGAAGTTGGGAAAAGAACAGCTATAGAATCCAAAATTCACCAATTTTTCCATATAAAAGCAGGAGCTCGTCGTTGAGGACCTCAATGGAAGCTCCTTTCCGACGAGTCATTTATTTGTTTCAATTTAGTGAATATTAATTCTCAGAAAATGTAACCTTTCTGGCATTAATGGAATTTTCGCAAAAGAAACTTTAATCTCCTATGATCTAGATTGTAATTGCCCTTTGTTCGTTAATGTAAACTTCACATTGTCGAAGTCTGGACTTGTGGTATAAAGGAGATGGTTACTGCCAGTGTTGTGTTAATAAACTTAGTTAGATTAAATGACAAAGACAAAGGCTTAATTATTCGTACCAGAATATTAGTCGAGTCGTCGTCAGAGCACATGAGTCAAACTAACCTCCAACTGTGTAAAACTAACTATCAAAGATACCATTCCCGCATTATTAACCAGAATTATTGTTTTATCTCTGATTGCAGGTTTCTCCAATTAAAACCAGTTGGTTAAATCAATTTATTAAAAGCAGCTGTTGTAATGTAAACGATTTGAGCCGTTCATATAACTCTGAAGGAAAATTTCACATTGTATTGTGCAATTTTTTGCTAGAAATGCAATTCAGCTTGACCATTTTTCTTTATGTACCACCCGGGATGCTTTCTGCATTTACATGACCGTCCTTGATGCTTTTACAAGTAATTTTCCCGCGTCGCTGTCACGTAACCGGGTAAGTCAGACAGACACGCGTCACTACCGTTAGAACAATGGCCCGGTCCCTTCTCCCTCTTCTCCTATTTGCTTAAACATTAAGCGAAGTGGACAGAGATCGTAAAACGACGTCTGCTCGGACACATAAAGCTGAATCCACACATCAAAATGTTATAAATGATATAAAGAGGTGTCTTCCTCCGACTATGTTGAATAAAACAGGAGACTTTGAAACTGGCCCACTGGAACTGGAACGGTTCGGCTATGAAAATGGAGTTACAATAAACTCGGATACCTTCTTAGAGATAAGACAGGGTCGTCGTAAACATTTTAAGGTGTACGGCATCTAGTGAAAATTTGCGATTAGGTCACCTCTCTACTATGGCTTTATATTGCTATTGAACATTAAAAGATTTTCCTTGAGCATGCAGTTTTCCAGGAAAGAGTCTTCGAAACTCAGACGAATAAAATTCAAATTCACCTATTTTATAAGAAAATCCTTTTTTTTTTGGCTAAAAAATGCTTAAATCATTTTTAAATATAGCGAGTTAAGAACCATTTTCAAAAAGTAAAAAAGGGAACATTTTGGGGTCTTTTTTTAGAATGTTGGTGAAGAGTA
The DNA here is from genome assembly GCA_910589415.1 of Malachius bipustulatus. Classification (NCBI taxonomy): domain Eukaryota; kingdom Metazoa; phylum Arthropoda; class Insecta; order Coleoptera; family Melyridae; genus Malachius; species Malachius bipustulatus. The sequence goes on from OU342637.1 coordinate 26,908,494, forward strand.
GTATTTCTAGACTGGGAAAAATTCGAATTAAAATCATAAAAACCTATCAAATTGATTGAAATATCGATTTTGCGAAATCTAAAACTTCCTTAATGATATTATGAACCTTAATGAGATAGGCCCATTTCGGCAAAGATGAAAACTCCTGCTCACATAATACGAGTACACCTTCTACAGAATAATTAACATCGCAAGAGATATGATGTTACTTCATCTTTGAACAATACCATGCATTCAATTTGCTCGAACCAATACCACCGCTATGTGAATGTAATTTATTTTTGAACAATTTAAAAAAAAAAGCACTTTACACCTGACAAAGAATTCGTCCTTACAGCGATTTAGGCTACGAGTCCCAGAAAAAAAAAACAAATATAGCGAGACTTATTATTGAATTTTGATACAAGAACCGGGAAATGTTGTTAGACCCTTAGAGATAGCGTTCTTGAGCCGTAGCCGTGAGCTAGTCAGTTTGTTTCTGCTAACATAAAGTTCTGCATTCGGCCTTTATAGTCTTTGTATACGGAGTGAAAGTTTTGGCGAAATGGCCGACCGGGGATCCCTATCTGACACATAAAACACGCATCATGATTTATTGTTGTTATTTTGTCGTGCTTATTCATGGAGGAGCCGCAAATGAGACTGACAGAGGCTGGATGGGGAATATTAAAGGGTTGGATGGTTAAATCAAAGTTGTGCGGTCAACTCAGCTGTTAGATGCGAAAAGTTCACTGGGTTATGGTCGTAATGGCTTTATTAACAGGAAATTTTGCTTTCTAATATTTTGATTGATATTGCCTTTATTTTGTTCTCATCATCATTTATCATTAATTCAAATTATCTTTAATTGATTGCAGTTAATGCAAAATTATTATTATTGCCGTGGATCTTGAAAAACTTCAATGTGCAGAAATTTTATTTCTAAGAGGGCTGAAACGCTGAAACTTGACATGAGAAAAAAATTCAAGATTTATCGAGAGGTACCTGCTCGAGGCGCCTTATTCTGTTTTTTTACAGCATTACCTATAAGATTTGTCTAGATAAATGTTCTGAAATATCCAGGGTGAGTTTTTTTTTTCTTTTTATAGGGATCTCGGAAATTATAATAAGAGCTGGAGAAATAGTAATTTATTGGGAAAAATAGTGCAGGATTATTATTTTTTTAATTTTTAAAAATTTGATTGTTTTTTTTTTTAATAAACAAATTTTCGTCAAATGTTATATGAAAACCATAAAGCAGGCAATATGAAGTCATTTCGGTATCTACCATTTCAGATTGCAGTTTTAAATCTAGAGGACTGAAATTTTTGTGGTAGGAAGTGATAAATTTTGAGGAAGTGGTCTGATATTGCATTTGAGCAAAATCGGTCGAGTCGTTTCAATATGGCGGTCATTTGAATTTTCCAAAAAATTGCAAATTTTTGAGCCCCTTTATAAGTAAGATGGAAAAAACTTTGAAACTAAATTACCAGGATAGTCGTCGAGGATGGGAAAAGGGTAAAAGTGCCTGAAATTTTATAACCAATTATGAGCACATTTTTAAATCAATTTAAAAAATAGCACATCAATTTTCCAAGTACTGTATGACTTTTATAGGAAGGCGAGAGTTTGACGAGAATTGGTTAGTGCGCAGATCGGCATCCGAATCCATAAATGTTTATTGTCCAATATCAACAATGCTAGTCGGTGTCCGCGTAAAAAAAAAACAACCAACCAGATAAGGCTGATAAGAGTAACTCCGCCGTTCATCGAACAGGTAAAATGTCAGTGGTGGTACTGTTTATCTCGTGTAGTATTTATTTGAAACAGGTAGAGTAGAGTTTCTGTCATCGTGTCGTGACCTCTATTATTGGCTTTTCGTGTAAAATTGGTAAAAAAGTGGAAGATCACTTGTTTGACTGACCAAGTAGGTATATAACTACATTAAAAAATATATTTATAATGAATAAACGAGAGGTTATATCAGCACGAAGCCGGTAAATTATTTTTATGTGCGCGGCGCCACTGATGTGATTTCTAGTCTGATATAGTGAAACAGCGTTTATCAGTTCTATGGGTGGAACAATTAAAGCCGGCAAGATGCGTAGTTCACGCCCAGACTCTTGCCTTCTTATAAAAATCACAGTATAGTGTTGTAGGTATTGGGGACAAAAAATACCCTCGCAACTCTACTAAAATCCCCGTCACTGGCTAATTATGATGTGTACAAAAGCTGATTTCTGATCTCAAACGGTTACCAGATATATCTTCGAGAAACTGGAAAAATAATATTTTTTGACAACAAAAAAAAAACCCGGTACATTTCCGGACACACGTTAACGGATTTTTTTTTTACCAATTTTTTCGCATTTTGTTCGCAATACTTAAAAACCTTCTTGCGCATCAATCGCAGAAATAGTGTATTTTTATGCGATTCAATAATAAATGTTTTCTTCCTATTTCTTCTTAGAATGAATATAATGAAAAAATAATCCGCATTTTCTTTTGAGAAAACCTACTAAAAAAAAATTAATAATCCTTTCTTGGATTTGAACACAGTCCGCCACGCTGCCATTTGAATTTCATAGCGCTGAGCAGGTATAGGTATTACGTCAGATTGCTTGGCAGGTACCGATAAACCAGGCTACCGCAGGCTTTTAATAAAAATTATTTTTTAAACTTGTCATATTTTCGTTATTAAAAGACCAATTTGAAAACTTTTTTCACCCGCATGTAAGTGACTTAATTGTCGTTGCGATTGCTTTTCTAATTTTTGAGAATCATTCATAATTGAATGCGAAAAAAATAAAAAACAAAGTCCATATATTTAATAATTTTTAAAAAGTGTAAGCTAATTTTCAACCAGCGAGGAAATTTTTTATTTTTCGTTAAAAGTGCCCATATATGCGAGACAAAATGAAGATAAGACTTCAAATTATATGTTGAAGAAAAAAAAATCGAAAAGAAGATCATGATTGAGAAAATACAGGAAGATAAAATCGCCGACGCGGGAAACAGTCGGAATGACCTGCCGAATTTTTTGCCGATTCCGACAGTTTTCCCAACGTTTCAGGAAAAAAACTAAATTTACCCTTTTTGTAGGTAATGAATGGCTCTATCGCACTGTTTTGTTATTTTTTGAATGGGTCGAAAAATAATTCGAAAAAAATTTGAAATCATGCGTAAAAATGATAGAGGAGCGTCGAAAAATGCTTCGCGCGGGGAAATTTTTTTTTGCCGCTCGCCTATTTTTTTTTTTTCGAAAAACGATCTCCGTAAAGTTTGTACCTCTATGCTTTCCCTAAGTAACTGTGCAAACAGAGTCTTTTCGCCATGTACCGTGTAATGAAGTCGTCTCGGAAGTCGTGTTACCTCGACTCCATCTATTTTATTTTTTTTCTATTTTTCTATTCTTTTCAATAAATAAAGATCATTCCAACGACATAGGTAGATAGGTAGGACCACCCCGTTTAAGTTATTATTAGTCCAGTTAAGTTTTTGCGAATAGTGCAGAAATAGGGTTTGGTAGGTAGGTACCTTGAATCAGCAAAGTACTAATAATTTTCATGATTTCATTTAATTTCATTAATTTTTTATGCACAGGCTGATTTTTAAAGTAACTAAATCGAGGCAGTTGGCTTCAAATTCAAGCAAGTTATCGACCACTATCGCATTATAAAAACGCCGAAATGCACCGGGCCGCTGATAACAGTTTAAATTAACCTTTTTTACGGAGAAAATGTTCTCGAAAATTACTATCTCACCAGGAACCGATAGTGGTCGCTATATAAACCGGGGCCGTGAGTTGAAAAGAGAATTCCGAATTCTGATCTCCGATCGTAAAGACGTGTGTCAAGCAAGGGTGGATCAGTGCGCCGGGAGTGGTGTCTGGTACCCGCGGAACAACGGGCTCCCTCCATAACCCCTTCATTTCCACGTTGTGAGCAACAAGGATTTCGCTCCTGGTTCACGGTCCATCGCCTGGCATAGCAAGGGTGGATCAGTGCGCTGGGGGCGGCGTCTGGTGCTCGTGGAACAGCGTATCTCGCCAAAATTGTGCCGATTCCCCCCGAATGCGTAGTTGAGATCACCGTGGCCGCACTACTCACATAACCGCCGAGAACAGCCCGCCTAGTTATTCTTTTTTTGTCTAAACCGATCCAGGCCGTTTTTAACCGCCCGTTCGTCATTCCGACGTGTATACCTACCTACTTATTAGTCGCAACCACCCCTCACGTACCGCTGTGCCCCGTGACCGATTTGTTGTTATTTATTTATTCAAACCGATTCATTATTATTGCTCATTGTATACCTACTCCGATAAATTAATAATAAAAATTGTTAAGTTGAATTCTGTGGTGTTAATGTTCATCCGTTCTGCATTAATTAATTAAGTATCCTTTAAACTGATAATCACTCGCTACAGCTTGGCTCCTCGGAGGTGTCAATGCTTTCGGAAAGCGATTAAAGCCCGCTTTGCCGAACACAGTTATTTTAGGGTGGTAACCTCAACCGACCCCTGGCACTTTCCGTTTCTCCACAGAGCTACCCCTGGGACAAGGGTACTATAGCAGTACCATTGTAATTGCGACTCAGGTGAGTGGGAAGATTTGGCGAGAACATCTTCCCGAGGGAGTAAACCCTCTGTAAAAATCTGACGCCCGAGGAATCCGTCCGATCTCCAGGCGATTCCGGACCAGCGAAACGCCACGGACGACTCTCAGGCGGAGTCGCAGTTACAACCGTTACCGAGAAACAAATTCTATAGTTGAGACGTTGTAAAAAGAAGTAGGGCCCTGAACGGGGGCCTTAAAATTCTAGGATTCGGCCCATTTTCAATAGGTCGTTTTTGGAGGTCCCAAGGTTCGTCCATACCAAATTTCAACTCGGTCGGTGCAACTTTCAGACACTTAGATTGTTTCCTAGATCTAGAGTGTTTCCTAGCAATCGCACAGACGGTCAGACCGGGTGACTGGCATTTTTAGGGACTACCGAGAAATCGACTTCGCCGGTCTCGAAAGTTAAAAATCGAATATCTCCGTCATTTTTCTTATTTGCTTCTTGAAATTTTCCAAGGTTAAAGGTTATTAGCATAGTTGTCTACTGTGAAAATTTCAGTTCAATTTCTTTAAAAATGAACTCATAAACGGTTATAGAAATTTAGACATTTTTACTCTTTTCCTACCCCCGCCACTGGCTTATTAATAAAAATAATGCAAATTTTATTGCTTTAACTCAAATTCCAATAATTTTCTTCCAATCCTGTTAATTTGATTTCAAAGTTTTATTGCCATCTTGCTCATACGGGGGCTCAAATAACAGGAAATTTTTCGAAAATTCAAATGGCTGCCATTTTGAAACGGCTCGGCTGATTTTGCTCAAGTGCAATACCAGACCACTCCTTGTAGATATATTACTCCCACAAAAATTTCAGTCTCCTAGATTGAAAATTGCGACCTGAAATGAGGTGACAAAAACCGGATTTTTCGAATTTTGAAGGGACACCCTGTAGAAGTAACGCGGCTTTTGGAAATTTTTTCAACGAAAATCTAACGTCATTCCAAAGTTTTACAAGGATCCAAAATTTCGTTCACTAATCTTGAAAGATAAAAGCTACAGGAGCGTTTTTAAAATCGAAAAATCGTGATTTTGGAGAAATAAATATATATATATATATATATCTCGTGGGCAGGTGAATTTTGGAAAACCACTTTTTCGTGATCTGGGGGTCATGATCGGTGGACATTTGATGAGTTTGGGTGATTTTCGAAAAGTGATGTCGTCCTCAATACTCTCTGTACACTGAGAGTTGTCCGTTGTCATGCCACACTGATTCTGACTAAACAATTTCATTTAATTCGATTTGAATCGTACACTTATTTCTAAGTCGAACCAGATGTGGTATCGCAGTTCGTGTCAGTGGCGTGTGTTGAGGAATAATGAATATCCTATTATACCCATACATATTATTTCGACAAGTTATTGACGAAGTAGTGCCTTGCAACTTTTTGAAAACAAATATATATAATGCAAGTAAATAAGAATCATAATAATTATTGTTATCATTATGATAGAAATATCATGTCACCTACCTGCTGGTTGCCGTTTAAAAGAAAGAATAACACCTCCGTTTTCTTATTTGCAAGTAAAATATTCCAGCAATTTAACCACAAGACCACGTACTAGGGATGAGTTCAATCGTTTCCCAGGCAAAGCAAGGAAATAGATTTTTAGGCATTCGAGCAATAATTATAATAAGTTACTCATAGTTTATCACAGGACAATAATAACACAGGACACAGGTAATTCTGCTAATTTCGTATTAAAAACGTTTCAAATCACAATACAAACCTTTATTAGTATATTTACCGCTGACACTGACAGTACTGATAGTAGCGACGACAATCTTATTATCGTAATATCGTATCAATCTAAGCGTATCAAGACGCGAGTCGATACTTCCGTCTCACTCTCGCTCCTCTTTTTAGAATTGCTGACGATTCAAACGTATTTCTGACAATACGTCCCATTTTAACTCGATTGACTATGCAATGCAATAGAAGGAGTAAGAAACATAACGAGATGATGTATCCTTAGTTATCACAACAGACAACTCTCAGTGTACAGACTTTAGTGTATTTTTTTGTTAAAAAATACACTAATACACACCCTAAATAAAGCATATTAATAATTTTAAATGCTCAATCTTCTCTCCACGATCTTTCATTTCTGATTCCTCTTCATAATTGTAGTTCAATCCCTCTGACTACACCAAAATCTCATCCTGAGCTGGGAGGATACTTTGCGAATTCCTGGTGCACTTCCATCCATTCACATAGCCTCAAAGAAAACGAGACAAAGGCATTAAAATGCAATTGCACTATCTTCGCCATCAATTCGCTGCCGAATCGTGAAATAAATCCGCCTTTAGACTCCAACCACTATAAAGAGATTGTTTCGTATATTGCGCTGTATATATAGGATGTCTGTTATTAGGGCTGTTAATTCTCCAAGTGGAATCTTTCTGAGCACAATAGTATATAAAAAAATTACATCTATTAACCAGATACGTCTTAGATTTAAACATACCCTGCTGGAATAAAAGATATGAATATTTTACTGCTGGTATCAAATAATATAAGTCCACTAATAAAATATTCAGTTTGGACAAAATATAAATAATAATGACATGTTTAAGTATCCAGATACCATATACCTACTCTAATGACGGATAATTACATTTTCCATTAGGTATATTCAATAATTGTAAGGCTCCATCTTATTCACAAACAAACGGGGTGATTTGTTGAAATTTTCGAATTTATTATTCATACTAAATCCACTACTAGGTGTAGATATACATTAGTAGCAGGTATCCATAATTTTCATTTACACGAAATGTAATTTCTTGTCTTCCCCACCTTAAAAAATACCTAATGTCATAAAACCAAGCCCCATCCCTCATCCCTCCGTATAAACGTATGGTAAATTACACTCCAAATATTAGTCCAACCGCTGCTACCACGGCTTGTAATCATCGCAACCGGAAGTAATGCCGGTTGAATTGAGATTAAACAAACAATCAGGCATGTGTCATTAGCTGTGTCCATGCGAAGGCGGCGGGTTGTAATGAACGTTATTTGTGGGCCTTCTGGGGTTACAATCGGCGGTGATCGCTTCAATCTGCCCTTTGACAGGGCAGATGAGGTGGCCGAACTCCCCGGACTCGGATATCCTGCTGGTGTTTCCATGTGAAAGATAATCATGGATTAAGCTTTAACATGCTTTAACTTTAACTGATGGCGCGGTTTGAATAGGAGGAGGGATAATCCCTCTGGGAAATGGAGAGAATTAAAGATTTTTGTTTCACTTTTATTTCATTGGAGATTTCGTTATTAGTCAAAAATACTCTGGGCATGTGATACTCGTGAGAACATTTGATGATTTATATCACGCATCCAGTTTATATTCCAATTATTTTTTCCATTCAACAACGTATCTAACATTTTTTTAGGATTTGTGACAGAATTGACATATTTCCAAGTTAAGCAGAAAATAAATTTCACGTATATAACTATCAGGCACGTAATACTCACATGTTATTTTTTGCACGGGAGTAAGAAAGAGCGAGTGCTTTTAGTTATTATACTTCCTCTTGTGAGGATGAGCTCTTCGACCATCTTCGACCATATATGTTCTTTTCAGAATTTCCTTAAATTCACCTACAAAGACCGCCATTAAGTATTTCTTTCACAAGTAGCAAGGAGGACATGCTACAACTGGAATTGAGGGTAATGAACGTACGCACTCATTAAAAAGCCATCCAGAAAACGAGAATCAACATCCTTTATAGGACCAGAATGTGGTTTCGAAGATACATTGCTTCAAGACAAAACTCTGAAAGGAAGAAGAAAAACCGAGAGAAATTAATTGGAGGAACCTGTCAGGTTTGAGACTAGCCTAATAACTCCTCGGGAATTTCAACCGAAAGAGTTCGAAGATACTCCTCAACTTCGGACTTTTAGAGAGAGTGCTTCATTGCTAGGATTATTTCATACTGGCCAAGGGGAAGCATAGTAGTGGGGGCATGATAAGTTTCTTAGATCACAGTTACTAAATCATTTATTATAATTGTGACTTCACACAAAAACTGGAAAAAGTGGTAAAATTTACGCAAAATATACCAAAAAAATTAAGTTGAGGGCCAAAAAATGCCGGCAAACTTCAAATTCTTGATGAGCGACCCAAAAACCATAGAGGGTGGGAAAGTAAAAATTGCCTATAGCAAAATTTCCTTCCGAGAATCCTAATACACTTACCTATTTTCAAATGACTTTGCTAATATTAATTCTAAAAAAATTAGATTTTATGGAATGCCGTTTAGTTCTTCTTTCGAATTCCATACGTGGGCATAAGAAGAGAGTAATCATGAAGATGTCTAGGCAATGATGATAACTTTCAGTTAAAAAAATATATAAAAAATTTTTGTATTCATTATATCTTCAAATCTGACTTTCATAGTGCTTGTGTGTGATGAAAAAAAACTCTTCACTTTTATGAGCGTTTCAGCATTTTGTCCACCAGGAAATTTAATTTTTATACTGATGCAATCAGTGGCTCAAATTACCCTGGGGAGATCTCTAACTTCATAAAGCTTGAGAGCAATCCTCTGTTGTACATTTGCATGTGGAATTCTGGTACACCTACTGGGATTTTATAGCAATACAATAAGTTGTTTTATCTTTTTAGCAATTAGTTTCTTGAAATCTAAATCGTATTTTTATATCCACTCATCGTAAAGGTTGGCATCAAGAACGTTTTATATTTAAACACTTGTCTTTGAAATAAACCAGCCCTAGGTACGTAAAAAAAAATTTTTCGTCTCTCATTTATATAATTCAGTTAGGGAATTGACCACGAACACAATAAACGAATCATTCTATTTCTCGAGGAGTCCGGGTTTATTTAGTACAGATGTAGGATAGACCGGATACTATAATAAAAGAACCGTCCCCTTTAAATTATACGATTTAGAAAGTGAGAGGAATGCCTTCGCCATTGTATAATACCATGAATGAAGAAAAATTATAGCACAACGAAATAAATACTTGCACTCTTGCAAAATCATGATCGATCACTAATAAGAAGTTCCCTGTTGCCCCCCAGTAAATCAAGTACCTAGATGTAAAAAGTAGCAGTAGTGCCTGAATTGAGTAGTCTTGTTTTGTAGTGTAAACAAACCATAAAGGAGCTTTGTATTCTGACAGACTGACGAGACTCGAGTCCGCAATATCCAGAAAAGGCCAATAATAGAAGTAGTAAAAAGTAGTGAGGTATCCTGAAAGGTAGATGGGCGAAACCATGTTGCCAAATCATCAAAGCAAACCACAAGTTCACGAAAATTGCGTGGAAACCTAAGTTTGATGCGAAAAGCTCAACACACATAAATAAAACGATACAGTAGCCACAGCAGCGCAGGCTTTTTTCTAAAGTGCAAATCACATACAACGACGCATTAACGAGAAACATGATCACTAAACTGATTGGGTTATCCCGATTTCTTTTGGTAGGTAATTCTCTATAACACAGTGGGGAGGTGCTGTTGGTCACTTGCTTCAGAAGCTACGCCCGAATATGCTGGTTATATGAGTAGGTTAGCCCAATTTTCCAACACTCTAATTATTGCGTCTGAGTAATAATAAAGGAATGGGGTCTGTAATTCGATCAGAGATGATAATGATTCTGTTAATAATGTCGAAAACACTTGAGAGATGTGTTCGATATCGCAGAATGAAAAATATCCCATTAAAATATAATTTTTCATTAATAAACAAAACTTCGAGTCAAAGGACTATCACATACCTGAAGCTTGCCGGGGGGTAATAAAAATTACTCAGAAGCTTCAGAAGCTACACCCGAGAATACAAGTGCAGAGTAAATCCAGTAAACCAAAAGGTTAAGTCCGAGGACTATCACAGACCTGAATATTGCCGGGAGGTAATGAAACATTACTACACCCGAATAATGCAAATTCAGAGTATATCTGCGAATCAATAGTTAAGGTAAAATAGGTCTTGCAAACCTGGTTTACAAATAAATGAAACATATCTCGAACAAAAGCAAAAGCGCTAAAAGAGCCTAAACAAACTACGACTTTTCTAACGTTTAGTACAAGCGGCAACGCCGCACATTGCCTCAAAGAAAGGAAGAGTGGTTATCCCAGCTACCAACAGGGTCCCTTTATATTTTAACTCGAGTGTTGTTGACTCACAGTGTTTAAAGAAACACGTAATTCACAAACCGAGAAATCAAACAACAATTTATAAAGTAATGAGTAAAGGATTGTAACGATGTGGGAATCTCGAGTGTGAAAGATGTTATGAAAATGATTCTCCACATCCTACAATTTATTTGTTTATTATTTTATAAGAATCAAAATCCAGAAATTCAGTCAAACGTCAGAACGCAAAATCCTTAACTCCTCCCTTGCTTCCGGCATACCTCAATTACGAATCTCGATACTACGAAACACAACGTGCGGTTCTACCTTCTAAGCTAGACGATCGCAAGGCCAACTTTCAGTGGAAATAAGCGGGTAGGGGCTCGGCGTGTTACATCTTCTTGATTCAATATCAATATTTAATTGAATATCTTCGTCTACTGTCCAGCTTTCCATTATTAAAGCTCATGAAGTGATGTCCATACTCAGTAACTATCTCGCCATTCTTAAAAGGCGATCTTCATTTTACGAACGAGGTGCTGTGGTAGGTTTCCAGAAGCGATAAGAGGTTTCGACAAAACTGTTCTCGACGGACTCTCGGCTGTTGTAATTTCCAGATGATCGATTCAGTGAAGGATCAAGAAACGTTACCAGTCATATCCGCTGATTTAGGTGTGGAGACCCCAGAATCGCTAATCAACTCGGCATTTTTGTCCTCGGTCTATTCTGTCGAATCATCACTATTAGACATCGGAGTACAGGACGTGGAAGCTTATTATGTGAGACCCATAAGAGCCACCAATAGACTTGCAAACCATTAATAAACATTGGGATAGACCCGTTGTGAACAAACTACTTCAGCACGTCTAGTGGTAACAACAGTTCGGGAATCTGGTGCTTAGCTTCAAGCCTGTCCTTTCACTGGGTACGATGTTGATCGACGAACAACTTCAGATATCAGTAGCCTTACGTTTTGATGCTGACGTGTGTAAAGATCACATTTGTCGATTTGGGGAGAAAATGGACGTGAAAGGCTATCACGGTTTAGATTGGGAAAAAAAGGAATTAAATGATCGGAACAAGATGAAGGAGATACACCGTGGGGTGATATCCGATGATTTGAGCTCGCGAATGGATACCAGGGAACTGTCAAGAGATAACGAGCGTCAACACCGTTAATCCAATCATCATGCATGGACGCCCCTGGACTTGGGATATAACTGCAGCAGACACTCTAGCAAGGAAACCCTTGAAGGGTTTCTTTAATAACGCTTCTTTTTTTAGATCTAAAGTTTGGAATATTATTCTTCTTCAAATCAAATACGAGGATAAGTTACCTGTTTATTCTGATGGTGTAGAGAGAAAACATGACTTCTCGTCTAAAGTGTAGACCTAATTGGGTAGGTACTGTCTAAACAATGTTTTGAAGTCTTAAAATAACAACTTTGTTTATACGCCTTTTAAATCCTGCTTACTTATTAGGAAAAATCTAAAAGCTCGGCAAATTACCATCATCATTGCCTTTTTTTTGGAGTATCCCGAGCACAGTATCCCAGTTTCAGTAAAATTATATGTTCGTTAAAAGGAACAAGAATATAATGAGATGTGTGATATGAAAAGGTCGTATTGATATGAATGGAGCAGGACTAATTAAATTTTTGATATTTGCCATTACTTATAATTAATTATTACGCTTTCAAAATCTACTGATGTGGATTATTTTACGAACGTGATCAAAAGATTCCTTCAAAATGAATAACTACACAAGCAGAAAACAAATACCACTGCTGAGTTTATAAACATACCAGCTTTCCTGAATGTGTTCCACCGTTTCACCGAATATTTGAAGGAAACTTATTTTATTTTATATGTTTCGTGCAAAAATGAGACCGGACTTTATAATGCACTGGTGAGTTTATGGAGAATAATCTCATCATTTCATAAATTTTACATCAAAAAGCTTTTTCAGTATCAAAAATATCCAAACGTTCAGTCAAACATTTCCTTAGACAAAAAATGTTACCGTTGTGTACGTGCAGAAGCGAACGAGATCATACAGTTACGTCCCAGGTCTCAATTATTCTAATTGGCTGAAGTTGAACTGTTCCACCAAAAAAACTCCATAATTTTTATTCATTTTCATCCCATTGCTTTTTCGTTCTATAATTTTATATTCGCTGTATTTTTTAAGACTTTTTACCTCAGGTCAACATCCTGTTTAATTATGTCGCTTGAGTTAAGTCAATTTTCACAAAAATCATTGAATTTCTTATAAAACCTTGCTGGCTAATTCTGGATTGTTACTTGCTAATACTGAATAAAAGATTTTGTTGTCATGTTCTGTCTAACTACAAGCACAGCACTTTCTGGTGACCCGGTGACAAAAAACACACTATTTAAGTTTCAGTACGATGAAACTTCAATGATATTCGAGGACTTGTTGACGTAAATTCACATGAAATTACCGAGACGAAGAAAGATCACTAAATTGTATCGATTGTCAGTTTAATTGAAATCGAAGAGTCACCGTTTTTATGTTTTTCTCAGAACATTCAAAACCACGATGTTTGAAAATCAGTATTCGAATTTAGGGCTAGAAGTAACAGTAGCGCCCAACGGCGGCCGCCGGTGAAACTGAAATCACTGTCTAGCGAGTGTTCCTCTCAAGAGCGGCCAGTGTTTACGGTAACGCATCTACATCGTGAAGCGCCTTTGACTTGTCTCTGAAAAATGACAACTCCTTAGTTCATGTCCCTTAGCTTGGTTTTGTTAGGTACACCTAAAAATACAACAAAAAATATAAATTCGAAAAGGATGATAGCTGTGATAGCTTGGAGCTGTTAATTGCTTGATATTATGACAAGATCCATAAATTCTGGATGTATGATCAATTTCATACAATATAAATTATCCCATTCAATGATTTCAAAGCTGCCAGAGACCGCAATGCCTGCAATGCAATCTAAGATTACGGCCAGAATGATTTTCTTGACCATAGTGGAATAACCATTCCCTTGACTCCCACGACTTTGTGCCCTTGTTGTGGAGCTTTTCAGAATTCTGATGCGTGATAGCTTGATACAGAACGATACCGACGTTTACACGTGTTATAGTAGGTTACGTCACGTCGTCACGTCACATAAATATAGCCCCTTATGGCAGCTTCAACGTCATGAGCCGACATTATAATCTCATCGACGCGTAACTGGAACGAAAAAATTCTCAACCTTAAGAATTTCCTGTGTACAGTTTCATTACCTTATAGCCTGTTGACGACATGACTGAAATCTGAAAGTATTTTTCAGGGAAGCGTTTTAAACACTAAAAAGCAGCAAATATTTAAATATTCATATTTCGGAACTTTCATGTTGTCAAGATGTCAATTTTTTGTAAGTATTACGATGATTAAAGGAGAGAAATTATATAAATGGTAGAAATACAACACTTCATACTTAACAAAATTAAATAAATATTCACAAGCAAGATTTTAATCTGCCATATCTCCAGCGCCATAATTTCCCTCATCCATATCACATTTTACGAGACCGAATTATATGACAACAATTCCGCTGGAACCTGCTGGAATCTGGTAGTTAAACTCCACCTAATTTGCAGCTTCTAACTGTAAAGACAAATTACGACGGAGGCCTAAAAATAACGACCTGTAGTAACTGTAATGACTGTTGAACCTGCTAAACTTCGGAAGGGTCGGAGCAGACCTCAAGTTCAGGTTACTCGGTGGTTTTTTTATTAACGGCACTTAAGACTAAGCTCTTATTATGGGATTAAAATAATTCTATAAAAATGAACTCTAGTAAAATTAGGAGAATTAATTTCGCATCATAATTTAGAGTTGTAGGTATAACACTTATTTTTAACGCGAGAAGGTTTAAACTTTTATGACACGAGTTATAAAAAGCAGACAAAAAAATAATAAAAGATGCAATAACAAAATTTTGTTAGAAACGCAATTCTCTTTTTAATTATCAGGATTATTAAAAAAAAAAAAGTAGGAATGAGCATTAAAAAAATCACCGCACCACAAGACAGTTAAATATTTTAGGTGGTAATCTGATTACAAGTTTTTTTGCAGCAGTAAAGACAGAGAATTTGCTATGAGATAATTAGTGTTGCAATTATGGCGTTGAAGTTTATTTACACGTACCTTACATCAAAAATGATTGTTTTCTCGAGCCTAAAGACCTTTTTCTGAAAAGTATCGCGTTTAAGTACACGAACCCTTGGCTCGGTGTAAAATGGGCAACACCAACACCTGAGAGGTACAATAAGGCTCGCACGAAAAATGTCGATGTGCAACCGAAAGGTTGACGTGGAGCTCCTTATTTGGCGATATCGACGATATGCCCTCAGGATTGGTTCAGGAGGACGCGTGTCCTACGACGCGCATTTTAAAGAAAGCGTCTAGGGAAAATTTATTTCTTAGAAAAATGCGAATATAGGAATAAGGGTGTCCATAACCTCTAGCACCTGCTTCTGACTTCTTCGTTTCAACTGATGACTTGAAATTTTATTTGACGGAATTCCTGAGGTTAAAACTGCATCATAAAAGTGATAAATATGGGAGTCAATCTCTTATTCCCTTGGATCCATCTCTTCTAACAACTAACGCTTAGGTTGTACGTGTTGTATTCCAAAGAATGTTAGATAGCTTCGGACAAATACCTCATTGACAGGTACTTAAGAACTAGAACGTTGTGTTAAAGATCATGACGAGGCTGCTTGGAATCCTCGTTTTCTTGTCAGGTCTTAGGTTAACCCGTTAAGTACCTACTCGTATCTATGATCAATTTGTTTTCCGCAGAACTTACCTATACGATAGAGTTGGTGGTGACATAAGAGGTGACGCCTAAGTTATCATTTAATCTTTAAACACCTTGAAATATAAATTTCTTGACAAATGTGGTAAAACTGACAGGTAATAAGTTTGATACATGATGAAATTATTTAGCAACAAGGAATAATTATTGCAATTTACATCAACATGACAAAATGTGTACACTATTTTGACTTATATCCTGTTTCAAGGAAGACTAATTGCGAAGGGATCAGAGTGACTTTGTAATCCTCGAAGTAGTCCCTAATCGGAGGCGAAAAACTCAAGTTTCAACGCTTCTAAAAGCTGGAGGCATTACATGAAACACTGGCACTGGCCTGTTTATTCTCTCTGCAAGCTGCAGAATAATAATTGAGCCACCAGATCCGGTGAAGCCCTGCTGCAATTTAATTTCACTGAATAGATAATATGTATAACTACATTCCATAGTCATCTTTTGTAGGTAATCATAAATAAATTAGACTACGCAGACTCATGTATTGCTTTTTTGATTACCTCTGCAGTAAGGTACCGTTATGGGAAAATGCGGTTTTGATTCGTGCTTTATTGATTCTTTCAATAAATTGTTGTATTACTGATTGCATCGCCCTTAGGTAGCTGAGATATCGCAATATTAACCAGCATAAAGGGGATAAGTCTGATAAACTGAATAATAAATCTTGCCAAGGTACCTACCTACTACGATTGCTATTAAGTTTATAGAGAGATATCAATATTACAGCCCTTTATTATGTGAAATGATTGAACCTCGTTTATAAAAATTGTATTCATACAAAGTGCTTCAAAGCTCCAGCAGAGGATGCCTCGTGAAAAAAATATTTCTGAATAGTTTTCTTATTATTTTTTTTGGGGATTTTTATGGAGTTATGAAGCAACCTATAAAATACTTTTGAATTCAATTAATTACTTTTCATAGTATTCACGCTTAATGACAAAGTGGAAACGGCAAAATTAATTTTATAATGGAAGCCAAGCCTGTTAGATATAAATTCCACCACATAATTCCCTCGCACCGATTGCGCTAATAACGACCGCGGAAAAAATGTGATCGATTTGTGTTTATTTAGTTAGAGGGGCAAATAGTTTCAATAAAGCAAATTGCTCACAAATACATGAAATTTCAGCGGGTCAATTCAAATAAATCATCAGTTCATACGTGATTTGTTTGACAAATGATATCAGAATGGGATGTAATGGGATGCGGGCACAGCTGGCTGCAATACGAGCCTAAAAAGTAATTCAGTTTGACCGTAGAGTCACAAGTTTTCTCACAAAATGGGCACAAAAATTCTAAAAAAACAAAAAAGTTAATTTTATTGCTCCAAGATGGCCTCAAAAAAACTTTCAAAACCCCGCCTATGAATTGACTTTTTGTCAAAATTAGGTTTCTCCTACCGATTGGTCAATTTTTGTCACAGAATATTCTCTCGTGCTCCAGAAATCTTCTGTTAAGTAATTGCGTTCGACAGTAGGACATGAAAATATGGCGCAAGAGACGCTGTAAATTAGTGTGTCAAAAAATCATTTTTGAAAAATCGACAAAAAAGCCTTGCCACAAGAATGATTCCTTCACCCGGAAAATGATCTTAGGATTTAGAACAAAGCGATTAGTAGGACAAAATATTTTTTTACTAAAATCGAAGAGAAAAAATTTCCCAAAAAACTTTTTTTTCAGTTAAAATTTTCATGAAAAAATCGATGTCTTCAGAATGGGACGTAATTTTGTGTAGTTAAAGCTGGCTTAATATGAACCGGAAAAGTAAAGACAATAGAAGTAACCAGTTTTCTCCTAAAACGGGGGTGAAATATTCTGAAAAACCAAAAAAGAAATTTTGGGCTCCAAGGTGACTCGAGCAAATTTCGAAGCCCTGGCCCAGAATTTGTTTTTTGTCAAAAATGGATTTTTTCTGGGCATTGGTAATTTCTTGTCACATATTGCAATATCGTACCTGAAAAATCGTCTGTTAAGCAATAGCATTCAACGCCAGTCAAGAGGTTGTGCCTCAGGTTACTATGCGTGTCAATTTAAAAAATAATTTTTGAAAAATCGAATTGTTGATTTTTCGAAATCAGAAGTAATTATTGTATTCCTGTATCTTGAAGACGGATGCAGCTACAGGACAACCATTTACAGTTCTGGCCTTCCCATAATTTATAACTATGACCAAATATTTTTTATATTTAAATCAAAGAGGAAACTTTTTCTTAATTTCCTTCTCTAGTTAAAATTTTCTTTAAAAAAATCGATCTATTCAGAAGGGGACGTAATTTTGTGTAAGCAGAGATGGCTGCAATACGAATCGGAAAAATAAAAATCGTTAAGTCACCAGTTTTCTCAGAAAACAGGGTAAAAATTCTGAAAAACAAAAAAGTTATTTTTTGGGGCTCCAAGGTGACCTCCAGGAAATTTTCAAAACCCCGCCAAGAATTTATTTTTTTATCAAAAATCCGTTTTTCCTGCCGATTGGTAATTTTTAGACTTTTTTTCAGAAATTGTCTGTTAAGTAATAGCATTCGACGTCAGGACATGAAAACATGACGCAAAAGAGACGCCTCAAGTTACCAAGCATGTCAAAAAACATTTTTGAAGTAAACGGCATTTAAAACCTTCCCCAAAAAATGATTTTTCTCCTGTACTTATATCTAATACGGGGACAGCTTACAGGACAACCGATTACAGTTTTGAACTTCTCATGGCTCATAATGAACGACCAAAGATTTTTATAAAAATATCAGAAAAAAAAACTTCTCGAAATTCTTCACTCCTATTAATTATACCTTCAGATAAAAATTGTTACTGACATTACAAAAAAAGTCATTTCGTAGAAGCGGCAAGCAGACACTTGAGTATGTTTGGAGGAAAATACCCTGCTTGCCGCTTCTTTTTTCAGGAAATGGCTTTTTCAATAATGGCGCCAACAATTTTGATCTTGTGGTATAGCTATATTCGAAATTTTCATGAAAAAATCGATGTCTTCAGATTAGAACGTAATTTAGTGTGAGCATAGCTGACAGCGATACAAATCGGAAAAACAATCCAGGTGGGCCCGTGAAGTCCTTAGTTTTCCCCAAACGCGAACATAAATTTAGAAACACCATAGAAAAAACGCGAATTCTCGTGATAAAACGGCTTTCAGTTTCGGAATTATCATTGCCCAGTATGTCCTTTAGCAAATTACAATGCCCTGCCTAAGAAAATGTTTTCCGACATCAGAGAGTTACAGAGTTTACAGAGTTGCAGAGTTTCTGATCTCATTCTAAATGTCAGAAACATACATCATATTACGCATGTCTAGGTAGGTATACGTTCAATATTACGTCTTATAAATTTCAAAGTTCACTATCGAATTAGATTTCAACTTAGTTTATCAAAGTCATTACTGGCTAACACTGCGAATGACAAGGGATTTGTGTTCTCTTAACTATCTTTCATGTCCTGTGTACCTTCAATATTTTTTTTATCCAAGCTATGAAGCTTTTCATGTGAGCAAATGGAAAATGGAAGCGTAGCTTATGCAGGCTTTGGTAAAAAATTCATGTGTGAGATTGAATCTGTAACACTGCAAAATAATCGCAATCTTTCATTTGACAGTTTTACAGAATCATGAAATTTTTTTCCAAAGACTGACTATTTCACGTTTTCATTTGCACATTCTGTCACAATGAAGTTATTTAAAGTAAAGGTTATGGAAAATGTTGATATAAACGTGAATGTTTAGATTTTTTCCAAAATTGAGCTTTCTTTCTTTTATACCTACTAACGCACATTGTTTATACCGAGAGAAAAGTGAAGAATATAAAAATCTGGGATTTATGGATGGTGCTGGTGCTGGTCATTCTATCAAACTTTTCTTGCTCATCCGCTGAAAACTTTTTCAATAACGGCGAGATCAAAAGTGTACAGAATACAGTAGCTTCATGTACAACTGTAAAGATTGTAATGAAGTTTCCAATCAATCAATTACCGCAGGTGGCGTTCTATGTAATTCGATTTGGAACGGAGATTTTACTTTCCTGCAATCGTTTGGAGAGAGTGAGTGAGTGAGTGTGAGAGAGAGAGAGAGAGAGAGAGTCGTATCGCAGGTGACTCCTGGCGTCAAAGGAAGTAAACACAAGCAAGCAGTAAAGCTGCTTATACGATAGAGCGACTAGCTAACCGATTACGGGTTTCATCGCACACCGAAAATAGAACTGGACAGGGAATACAGAGTACAGATACTGTAAATGGTCACTATGTCCTCTAAGAGCAGATCGAGACATTAATCGCATAAAAATTCTGATGGTCCCACAATGTGTAAAGCCAAGTAAACAATAATACGAAGAAGTGATTTAATAAATTAATTTTACCTACGACCACTATACAAAACACTACTTTGCGCATCGTTTTTTGTGCGCAAACTAGCAGATTTCTCACGTATCCAAAACTGTGCGACAAAGTGACATAACGCATAGCCAAAAATCGTTTCCATACAGTTTTAATGTAAACAATAGTGATGGGCGGTAACTGAGAACTCAACTGTTACTTATTGTTAATGGAATAACTATTCATTTAAAGCTTCAAGGTAATAAAATAAACACAAATGGGATAACATAGAACCCGACAAGACTATAAAATATACTAATTATTCTCTTGTGGCAGTTATTATTAAAATTTACGAGTTGATCGCTAATAACAGCATTGGTAGCGTTCAAATCAAATTCACGAACGTGATCGTGAAAATAACTCGCACACCTCTACTAACTTCCATCGACGACGCACAGCGCCTGCGTTGTGTAGAAGTTGCATATCAATGATATACTAACCTCTCTTAAATCATTGTTATTATCTACCACGTCTCCACGCTCACGTCACTTATTTTTAGTTTATACGGAGTCTAATAATAAATAATAATAATATTGTCGGTAGAATTCAATGATTTTATAGTATATAATAGTAATAATAAAAAGTCATTGGTAGAATTGAAAATAATACCTACCTAGGTAGGTAGTCTGAAAAAATAAACTTTAGTTAGGTACCTATCATTATAATGGATTGTAATTCCTCTGAATCTGAAGCAGAAAATACACCACCTGAAGTCAGAAAACAAGCAGGTTTGTGTTCTTTGAATTTGCTACCTGTAGTTTCGAGAGAAAAATACGAATGCTTATAAAGATTTCATAAATTGGAGAAAAGGTCATAAAAGCAGAGCATTGTCAGAAAAAATAATTTATGTGTTAAATTTGTTAAATAATTAGTCTGTTAAATTATGGTCGTAGGAAAAGTACTGTGTGAAGCACGTGCGGAAAAGAAATTTCACACTCGTGTGAATTGTGACACTCGACTTCGACTCGTGTCACAATTGTTTCACACTCGTGAGAAATTTTCTCTTTTCCGCACTTGTTTCACAATATACTATAATATTGTTGCTGATTTTATCGGGATTGATGACAGTGGCCAATCACAGCTCGGCATTGCAAACAGTTATAAATAAAAAAATCCAGGCATTGTTTAATTAACTTGTAGGTAACCGCCGGGAATTCTGAACGTTGATACGGCAACTTCTGAAAGTTTATTGACCGCGATCGAGAAGGCATTTCAATTGAATGAAAATAGAAATTACAAAAATTTCAATAGCAAAATTTCACAACATTTTTAAAGTGGTTTGATGAGTTTTTTGTACGACAAAATATCGTCTTTTACTCGTGAATAGTGTTCAATTTTCAACTTGAACGATTACAATGAAATGTGGCATGGGTGGTGTTGGTAAGAGAAATCTTGTTAGGGGACATAGGAACCTTCCTACGTAAAGATAGAGAGTAACTCCTGGACAGCAATTCTCGACTTCGTGAGAGTCGATTCTCACGTGAGAGTTCACATGAAATTTTTAGTACCGCCATCAATTTTGATCTAGAGAATAATAATTATCAACACAATGAAATCGCAATGAAATTGTTCGAACTCTGAACATAAGCTTGGCAAAATTACAGGTGAAATTACAGAACATTGGGAATGTTCTGATGAGAAGTTTCCATGGGAAAAATCTCCGGTGATCGTTCCATTCCCACGAACTCGAGAATCGTCATGGACAGAGAAGGGGATTTGTTGGGGTTTGTGAGGGATGCACAGAACCGGCTTTCGTTACCCTACTTAAAGTAATTAGACCCTCTCCCGTTTGGAAGAGAATGAATAACCAAACAAACTAATTAAATAAAAAGAAAAATATACCTCCTTCAGGACAACGAAAAAATATAAATTTATGTTGGTATAAAAAAACCGGATCTACAATCAATTCACTATAAATTCCGCTTTCCGCGACGTGAGACTTGGCAAGCCTGGCTCGCGACTCGCCAAGTGACGCGCTATGGAAATGGGAAGGCTCATGGCTCGATATCTCTATGGGGTTTTAGAAGCTTCGTAGGCTCCTAATTATCCCTTTCAAATATAGCCATACGGAATCAGTATTGTACAAAAATTAACCTAAAATCATTCCAGGTTTCACAAAAATTAAGAAAATTCAAATTTCTCTTCCAGTTACAGTAGCTGTCAGAGTATTTTTGTTCTACAGAATGTTCTCGTTCGTCACAGGGAGGTTCTAATCTAAGCTGTTAATGCCCTCTGGGTAATAGCACCTTGAATAATGATAGCACTGCAGTACTCGGCTGGATCTTCATGTTAATAATCATGCAGTAAAGCTTCATTATAATTGGCTAAGGGGTGATATTAGATAAATAGTTATGTGGACTTATTTTTCTCTCCGATTCAAGTAGCTGGTGTTTGATTAGGGGAGGTGTTACGTCAAAGACCTTTCAGTCACTGTCAGTCACTGCCGGTTCAATAATGCCCGATACGTTGCTCTTTCATCACAGATCTAGTTAAAAGGTTCTACCAATAGGTGATAGCGAACACCCTTCTATTAAGTGATTGATTGATAAAATTGATTAAAAGAAACTATTTCGGGAGCAGTTTAATCAGTTTTGTTTTTTTAAAGCCGGTGGTTATAATAATTAAGGACTATTATTTTTTCAGCTTCTCAATTCTGGTGAGATAGTCATCGAAAGAACTATAACAATAATAAAATCAAATTAGATCTTGGAATATTTATAAAAAAAGTCCTTTACTCACCCAGTTTAATGACTGGTTCGGGGAAGATATTGTAGATAGACTGATCCGTCATTGGTCAGTCAAAAGCTGGAAAGCAAATTAAATATAAGAAGAATATGTTCCCTACTCATGCGCGTATTTCGCAGTTTCCACGCCTGCTAAATTTGGCATTGCAGACTTCATTTTGGAGAATCAGAGAACGTAATTTCAAAATATTCCCGCCAGATTTAATAGAGCCAGATAACTAGTCTGCAATATTGCTCTAACGAAATAAGGTTACTGTATCTTTCATTATTTATTACTACTAGTACGTCTATTCGACAAGAGATGGCTTGGCTTGTATCATTATTTGATTTAAATAAAGAAAAATGACTACTTCGGATATTTCTGAATAAAAAATAAGGAATTGCCAGGGAATCTTAATTTTTTTAGTTCTAACGTATAATTATACGTTACAATATTCTGGACATAATATCATACCCCACTGACATTAAAAATATTTTTAGGGACAGGAAGTAATTCAATAAATTGTTCTAAACGTATACTTACTACCAAACACTAATAATGGTAATATCCAGATCGCATTCCGAATCCGACTCTATTATCACTTGCGCATCAAAACAACTCTGGTCAATTAAGCATAGATATCAAATCTTAATCGTGACCCCAAATTTATAACCCCCGATCTAAATGATTTATAATTATAGTTGCCTTGTTCCGGCTCTGATCCTACCCCCATAGTCAGGCTCGCATGACTAATTGCCTTATTCAAACGGCAGGACCTTTTTTATAATACTGAGTGTATATCACACTTTATTAGCCAGTAAAAAAGTGTTTTACGAGCGTCGAAGTTCGCGCTCGTAACGAGCCCTCAGGGAATTACAGACACATAACATAAACATAGGGTGATTTATGCGCCGAGCTCATTTGCGGTAAAACAATACGTCCTAATCGCGATAAAAGGCTACTGCTGTGCAGTAAAAAATGACCGCAATTATAGGGCACGGTTAACACTTCGACTTCCGAGGCGAAGATCTAAGGGCTGAATTAATTGCCGGCGTATTCGTTGTTGTCATATTGAGGTTAACGCTGCTCAGTAAATAAAAACAAATAAATTGAATGATACTGCAGCGTCATCACAATACCTTATGATCATGAAATAATTAAACAATCGTTTATTATATCTTCATTTATGTCAATAAATCGTAATTTTTTCTTCCAGGACCTGACAGCAAGGTCTCTGACGTGGACGGTCAACCCTATACGACGATCCTCTACGGCAATGGTCCTGGGTTCGCAACCCCACGCATAGTACCCATGAACACTTCGGCTTCAACCGAAGACCGCAACCAGGTTCATGGAGCGGCAGCCCCTAGACAATGGGCCACGCATGGCGGCGAGGACGTACCGGTCTACGCTTTAGGACCCCTCGCCACGACCCTCTTCACAGGGACCGTGGATCAGAGCTACGTGCCGCATGCGATCGCCTATATCGCTTGTTTGGGGGAGCATCGTTTGAGGTAAGTTGAAGCTTTTTGGTTAATAGTTATTTCCCATAGTTTCCCAAATAGCTTGCAGAAACAGTTAAAGCTTAATTGAGATTTTTTCTCATACGCAGATGTCAAGGTTTGGACAACTACACAGCTCCACCACTCCAGGCCGCTCCGTGTCCAGCAGTGCCCCAAGAGACTGGCAGCGGTAGCGGCGGTTCGTCCCCGGTGGTCATCGCCAGCAGCGTCATGGCAGACGACGGCAACAGGGTCAAATCGGGAGTAATGGGCGGACTAATAGTAGGTGAACGATCTGTTTTATGTGTGATGGGAATATTGGTGGTGGTGGTGGCTTTCTTTGTGACGTAATGCCCGAGTGTTGTCGGATTTTCGGATGCAAAAGGGTAGAAACGGTTGCGTGTATCGATTGAAATCGACGGAATCCTGGAGTGATTTTTAAAATTTTTTGTGCGGTGTTAATTGGTACAACAACTGACTGGATATCATGATTGTGTGTATCTTTTTTTAAATAATTGTGTTTAG